>CM065912.1:18098562-19472124 GCA_033439115.1 Firmiana major
TTCACAGTACTGTTATTGAAACCATTCGATGTTTGGTTGCTATGATTGGCTTGGCTGTAATTCTATTATATTTTATTTTTTTATTTACGTTGGTATATGGTTGACGTTTTCACTTGTAATCAATTATTGTGTTGCTTGATGGGGTTCAATCCTCACTTGTAATCAAAATATTTGATTCTTTATATGTGTGGCCTTAACATGTTTGATATTTGGCTGTTAAGAAATTTTGAGTTATATTTCTTTTATTAATTCCTTTGAGTTTCGATTTGTTTCTCTAACCTCTACAAAATGTGTATGGGGAAAGGAACAATTGACTTAGATTGAAACCAAGTGCTAATAAATTAGCATACAAGTGTGGTTGTGCCTTGTTATGCTAGAAGTAGAATGTTCATCATTTTCATCATTTTCATTTTTGCAAAAAAATTTTCTTTTTCATGTACTAAACATATTTTCCAAAATACAGGAAATAGAAAACGAAAATTATTTTTAGAAAACGAAAATAGAAAACAAAAATAATTTTTTTTTCCCTAAAACCAAACAGAGCCTAATATACCTTTTATTACAGGTTGTTGGTTTTGATTTAGTTGATGATGAAAGTAAACCAGAGAGGCGTCCTACCAAGCACATGCCAAAGCCTGCTGAATGGACCAATGAATTTAATCCTGCATATTCTTATTATGCGTATTACTTCTATGCTAACCTGTACACACTCAACAAGGTTTGTGTAATGTTCCAATCTTATTATAGCTATGTTACACACCCATCTTGATCTTTATATAGCAATTGGGCTTTTGGTTATTGATGTTAGAGAAAGGCATAGTTAGCTTTTATAATTTCTATATAATAATCATTGCCTTATTAAATATGGAACAAAATTAGGTAATAGAAGTGATTTTTTAACTCTATTTTACTGAATATAAAAGTTTATCATTAATAAGGATATGGGGGAGTGGAACATCATGTATTCTCTCCAAAAATTAAAAGCAGGGTTGGGTGACGGGAGCGGAGTGGATGTCTTAAAGAGGAAGATTGTTTATCTTGGATCATATTGTTATTAACATTAAGTTGAATCATTTCATAATTTTTTTTTTCTTTTTCAGCTTCGTGAGTCAAAAGGATTGCCAACAATAAAACTTCGACCTCATTGTGGGGAGGTTAAAGTCAATTTCTAACTGTTTTAATGTTTCTGTAGTTATTTAAATGCTAATGATATTTGCAAATTTATGCAGGCTGGTGATATTGACCATTTAGCTGCTGCTTTCCTTTTGTGCAACAATATATCTCATGGGATTAATCTCCGCAAATCCCCTGTTTTGCAGTATTTATATTACCTTGCTCAGGTTGGTTTGCATTATTTGCCGTAACCATGTTCCTTTCGAAGCAGTTAGTTTTGCCTATTTAATGTTATAAAATAGTATTAAAAATAGAATGTGCACGGTCAGTGTTTCAGTTATTTTATGCACTTGTACAAAAACCAATCAGCAGGGATGTTATCACTATAGATCTTCTTCCATCAGTTGGAGTATGTAGATATGCATCTCCCATACCTGTATTATTCATCATAAACTGAGGGACTCGGAATGGCTTTTCACCTTTAAAATAGTAAAATTGATTCAATTACTAGGTTGATCAGCTTGTTGTTCTTTTATCAGATTGGATTGGCCATGTCTCCTCTAAGCAATAATTCCCTTTTCTTGGACTATCATCGCAACCCATTTCCTGCATTCTTTCAGCGTGGGCTAAATGTTTCACTTTCATCTGATGATCCTTTGCAAATTCATTTGACGAAGGAACCCCTTGTGGAAGAGTACAGTGTTGCTGCACAGGTTTGTTCCTTTTTTGGCATCTTCTTGGTATTATACCTGTAATACTTAAAAAAAAAAAGAAAGTTGGTTCCTTTCTCTTCTTTTTCCTTTATTTCTAAAGATATCTTAATGCCAAGGGTAGACATTCATCCAACTTATCAACCCTTACCCCACAACTAAAACTGTCTATAGGAACAAGTAAATGAAAAGACAATTGTGGTAAGGTGAATAATGATAATGCTTGATATATGTGTCGTCATTTTAAATTAGTACTTTGCAGGTTTGGAAGCTCAGTGCTTGTGACTTATGTGAGATTGTGAGAAATTCTGTATACCAGTCTGGATTTTCACATATGGCAAAGGTGAGATCTTCATAGTTCTTATTTTCTCAGCTTTTTCTTAGCCATTTAAATTTTCTTATGAAGTATGGAACAACTTGCTGAGTTCACCCTTTCATGTAAAATCGTCGTCATCATCGTCGTAGTCGTCGTCATCATTATCATCATCATCATCATCATCATCAGAGCTTTTATCTTAATAATGAGATAAGTTACATGAATCAATATATGTACTAACACTAAGTTGTGGGCATAAATTCTCTTCATTTACTCATTCCTATCTAAGGCAATGTTTTCGTTCAACTCTCATTTTGACATATCTTTTTGGATGAGTTTCTTCAAAATCTTTTTCAGTCTTCCACTGGCTTAGACCTTTTTGAATCATTAATAACATATACTCTCCTAACTAGAGCGTCCACTAGTGTATGTCATATGTATCTAAATAAATGTAAATGACTTTGATTTATTTTGTTTTCAATAGGTGTCACTTTAATCTTCTTGTGAATGTCTTCATTTTGTTATCCTTTCTCGTATATCCGCATATCAATCGTAGCATTCGTATTTCTACTACACTCATTTTCCGTGTATAGTCTTTTAATCGCCCAACATTGACTACCATAGAGGAATGTTGGTTTAACAAATGTTTTGAAAAACTTGTCTTTCGATTATATCAGGATTCTTGTATCGCAAAACACACCTGTAACGCATCTTCACTTTAGCGAGGTTGGATTATATGAGTCACATTGCCATCAATCTCTCCATCCATATATACGATCGATTGCAAATATCTAAAATGAACCTACTTAGGGATTGTCACCTCACCTAGCATCTCTATGTATTAATATTCTTTTTTGTTTGAACTAAATTTACATTTCATCTATTAAGTCTTCATTTTGCTTAATTTGAACCCTCATGATTTTAGAGTTTATCTTCACATTTCTAACTTCGCGTTGACCTCTACTCTAGTCTTAGCTCATAAGATGATATCATGTGCAAACATCATGTATCAAGATATTATTTCGGATGGATTTTGTCGACTCGTCTATTACTGTAGCGAATGAGAATGAGCTTAATGCCAACCCTTGATGTGGTCTTACCGTGATAGAAAATTCGCTTATTTGCCTTACACGTTTTCCCGTGTTCTTGCATTTTCATACATGTTCTTAATTATTTCAATATATTTAACGAGGACTCTTTTCTACATTAAGGATCACCATAGCACCTCCCTAAACACTTTATCATATGCTTACTCCAAGTTTATAAAGAACATATGAAGATCTTTATCCTGTACTCGAGAATGCTCCACAAATTTTTCAAGTAAACGTATTGCTTCTATAGTTGATCGGCCGGGCATAAAAGTAAATTGATTCTCTAATTTCTCAACAATCTTCTTTAATTTTTGTTCTATCATTTTTTTCCATAATTTCATCATGTACTCATTAGTTTTATGCTTTGGTAATCGGAGTAACTTTGAATATCTTCCTTGTTCTTATAGAGGTACCAAAGCACTATTCATTCTTCAAACATCTTGTTAGCGTGTTAAATCTTATTAAAACAATTTATTAACTTCCTAACTCTTATCTGTCCAAAGCTTTTCGAAATTTCAATAGAAATGTCATCAGGTTCTACAAATTTGGCTTTTTTTATTGTTAAATAATTTGATGAAATAATCACATCACTTTTCTTTAATATCATTGGCTTTAATTAAAGTTTTTTGGTACTCATTCTTAATAAATTTCAATACTCCTAGGTCACGACTCCTGTCCTTGTTCGCGCCAATCAATACATCTCTTTCTCTTCATCTTTTGTATTTAACTTATCATAAATCTTTTTAGCAACCGTCGCTTTAGCTTTTGACACCACCTTCTTTGCCACATTACTAACTTGTATTTTGTGCAGCTCACTTTAGTGTACTCTTCTTCGAAGTATTGTAAAATGTTGCTGAGTCTTTATAGTTTATTTAACTGATTCAGTTCACCATGTTGCATCTTTTTTAATTGATGCTTTTCCGTTTGATATTTCAAGTATTTTCTTGCCCACTTCTCAAAAGCATTTTGTCATTTTGTTCCACAATATATATTGATTCTCTTTTGTTTAGTCTTTTTTTTTTTTCTCTTTATCTAACTATTTTTATATACTGCATGACATTTTTTTTAGCTTTCATCATCAGATCCTTGTAGTTTTTTTTTTTTTTTTATTTTTTTGTGCCGTTTATAAATTTTATGTCCAAGACTAGAAGTTTATGTTGTGTACTAACACTCTTATCTGAAATAACGTTTACATTTGAGTCGATCTCTCCTCATAGTAAAAAAGAAATCTGACTTGCATTCGGTCCGGTTTTAAAAGTTACAAGGTAAAATTCTTTCTTCCTGAACAATGAGTTCATTAGAATTAGGTTGTAGGATTAAGCTAATCTAGGATAGTGTCTCCACCATTATTTCTTACACCGTAATTCCCATTTACGCTTCTAAAACCCTCTCTACTAGCACTTACCTAGCGACCAAGGTCACTACCAATAAAATAGCTTTCTCTTATATGTACTTCTTGTACTACCTTATTTAAATCTTTCTAAAACTGTTGTTTACTAGCCTTATCAAGTCTTATCTGTGGTATATATCTGCTAATAACATTCAAAACCTCTCTAGCTTAACCAAAATAATATTATCCTCATCGTCTCTTGATTTGTACATCATCCTCTTGATACTATTTGTCTAAGATGATACCTACACCATTTCAGTATCTATTTTTTCCCGTGTACCAAAACTTATACCGTCAATGTGCTATTTCTCTAACTTTCTTCTCAACTCATTTGGTCTCTTGAAGATACAAGATGTTGACCCTCCTACTCATTACCTCCTAAATATCCGCTAACTTGTCATTAAGCGTACTCATATTCTAAGGTTGTAACCTAAGCGTATTTTTATTGACTAGCTTTTTTATCCACCCTGTCCATTGTGGTGTGGAAACAGTTGTGTCTATTTGACATCACATCTAAGCGTCGATGTGGTTTGTCGTTTTCGAGCGACGATCTAGTAACCTTTGCATACTTTCACTACACTCGGACTCCAATCTAGCTCGTTGTTGTGTAGGGGACATCCCAACGAAGTTTTCACGTTGGTTCATTTCATAAAAATTGTACGAGTTTTAAGTAGTTGGTAGTCCAAACCTACCGCTAACACTCCTCTTTTATCCGAGCGTGATATTTTTATATAGCACTGAACATAGGCAGAGTTATTCTTTCAAGTAGAGTACGAAGAAAAATTTTCCATTTTGTCCTTCTACATGAACATACCCTCCCAATGAAGTGTTGTCTAGTGGGGGATAGTCCAAGTAAAGTCGTGAAGTATTTTTTGTTGAAGTCTAATCTAATGTAAAGGCTGCCGATATTAATTTGCGAAAGGAAATTGAACTAGAATATGCTAGGAGCAAATGACCAATAGCGACAGAGTGTATCCTCTAATTGTGCTTTTGTGTATGCTTGCAGCAGTCCATGAACAAACCCTTTCAATGTCCAAACCTTGTCTAAAAACCTTTTAGGATTTTATCTAATAAGTTTCCAAAATAAGGTACAAAAATTTGCAGAGTTGAAAATCAGGCTGCTTGAGAGGCTAAAGTATTTTGTTACATTTTCCGGGAAACTCATAATATGGATCTTAAAGATATACTATAATATTTGATTGGAATTTGGAGATTTGCCAATTCGCACTGGGGCGGAGGGTTTTGTGACATTGACTGCCTGACTTTCTGTTATGTTCTTCTTCACAATCTTCTTTTTCCACTATAGTCACTTCTCACAAGCTCCTCTGCATAGTAAATCTGAAAAATAAGCCTATGGTAAACATTCCCTTTTTGATGGTTCCTGCAGTTGCATTGGCTTGGTAACAAATATTTCCTAAGAGGCCCAGAAGGGAATGACATTCACAAGACAAATGTTCCAAACATGAGGATTTCCTTTCGACATGAGGTAAATATACCACCTTATTTGACGTGAACTTATTATGAAAAATTAGAGTGCATCTCTTGTGTTGGGTAATGGTTTAGAATTGGCAGACATGGAAGGATGAGATGCAATATGTTTACTCTGGAAGAGCAAGAATTCGGGAAGAAATAGATCCTGCAATGTAATTCAATCTCATAGGAGGCAATTCCAAGGCAAATGAGTTCATAAGACATCACTTCATCAAAACCCGTTTATTAGAAGAATCTTTGAAGCTTATTGAGGTTCCAAGCTGAAGGGGATTTTGACTCTGTTAGGTATTGGGAAAAGTGCTCTTGCTTACCTAATTGAAAAGGCATTCCTGCTGACAAATTGGCGATTTCATTCTAAAGATATCATTAGCGAATGAAAAGCTGTATGACTCATTGCTCTGGTATGTAGGTACCAAGTGGGATGATTTTTTTGAAACTGCTACAAATGAATGAAGACGCTGGCATCAAATGCGTTTCTGTTCAATCTTCTTATGTCAGTTGTGTTTTTCATTTTATATTTGGTTTTTGTTTTTATTTTTGGGCAACAAAACGATATCTTTAACTAATTTAGTCTTTTACATATATATATATATATATAAAATAGATTGAATCCTGGGATATCTTTAACTAATTTAGTCTTTTACATATATATATATATATATATATATAAAATAGATTGAATCCTGGGATTCTTTGCTTTGAGATTTTATCCGATCTATTAGAAATTTGTATATCTTGTTTGGATATATATTGGATATATATAAGTAATTAAACATGGATTCTATTTATAGATAATGTCTTATCTTGGTTTTGTTATAATGTTATAACAAATCTTTATTTTGTTTTGTCTCTTTTTATCATATTCATATCGGATCGACAAAAATTTAACAATCGAATAAAATCAAAATAAAGTTTTCGCGGGTGAATATTTACTCTTTCAATATCTATTTCAGTTGTCGGGTTAACTCATGACCTCTCAGAATCAGAATAAAAAGAAATGAAGTGGTCTCTGGTTTGTTCCGCCATCCTACCCGATAAATCATTAGGATTCATTTTCAATAGAATCCTCTGCATTCACGGGTTCCGTCGTCCCCATCGCTTCTTGATTAATGCTTAGGTCTGAATTCTCCCATGGAGACTTAATTTAATATTTATTAAATAATTTAATATTTAATAAAAATAAAAGAAAATTTGTTCTTGAGTCAACCTTCTCAGTCTTTATTGACTTAAGGCTCTTGATTTTTTCTTCGATGAACAGATATTCATCTAATTATTGATGAATCTCTATTGATGCTCTATTACATTGCTCTTTATGAGATGCTTCATAGACCTTACATATTGGAATCATATATCATTTCATTGCTATTTCTTTATATATATATATATATATATATATATATATATATATATATATATGTGCGCGTGCACACGTGTGCGCGCTTGTGTGTGACATCACAATTTTCTTATTTTTCTTTGAAGTTATTTTTAAATTTTGTATATTATTAATATTAAGACAATTATAAAATACACTGTAAAAATTTTATAAAAAAGATTAGGATGAAGATATATTTTATTTATTTTTTAATTTTTAATAATCTTTTTAAAGGGTGTGTATTATCATTTTAATTCTACTTGTGGAGTTTTTAGATTTCACGACCAATGTATTAGATAATTATTGTTAATATTAAATATTTTTAATATTTCAATAATAAAAACTTTATATTATTGTCAAAATAAATACTAATTTGATAAAAATATATCTATTATTTTAATAAATAATGTTTTCAATTTATTAATATTTTAATTAGAGATAAAATATTTTTATATTTTATTTATATTGATATTTTAATAATAAATATAAATAAATAATATTTTTGTTATGATTTTAATAATAAATACTTCTAACATAAAATATAATTATTTTAATCGTATAAATATTTTTAAAAATTACTATTAATATATTATTATTTATTAAAATAGTAATATTTCTTCAAATTCTTAAAAATATTAATATAACTAATAATAAATAGTTCTCTTTTAAATGTTTAATAATATAATATTTTAATATTAAATAGTATTTTCAAAATATAATTATTTTTAATGTTAATAAATTAAATAATAAATAATAAATAATAAATAACTTTTACTAGCTATTAGTTATGTTAATATCATATGAAAAATGAAAGCGATTTTTTCTAAAAATAACAAAACAACATAAAATATTTTTTATTAACTCATCCAAACTTTAAAAAATTATCTTTAATTTTGTAGAAAATCATTTTTTGAAAATCATTTTTTTGAAAATCATTTTTAGTGAACTAAATGAACCTTTACTTATACATATTAATTAGAATAAATGTATTATTTTTAATTTTAAATGTATAATCTCTTATCGTGTGATATAGAATAAAGTATATGTCAAGGATGAACTTTGCCCAAAGACTACACGCCTAACTTATTCCACTTCGACAACAAGACTTCACTAGATGATGACATATGACATAATTTTGTGCTTCCCACTCGCTTATCACTAGGTCCTCATTTCCAAGAGAAAGAGACTTTTGACTCTCATTTTTGCTCGGTCTTTGTTATATTTAATTTATGCCTTATTTCCTTTTTTTTTAATATGCATATACCTTGGTCGCCTTCAAACACCCAACTAGTCTTGGTAAGTGTTATATTTAGTAAACGACAGTTCACACCAGATACTTAATGACAGACTCACAACTATCTTTGTGGACGTAGGCACATTGCCGAACTACGTAAATCTTGGTGTCCATCTCTTTACTTACATTTCTCATACTTCGAGATAATTGGTGCTTTCGTTGAGAATTGAACTCAAGTTAGTTTTAAGAAAACTTTAAGGTATACAACTTGCGGCACCCTAACTCAATTCATGATACCACCTAGGAGAAGGAGAAGGAGAGCCACTGGGTGAGTTGGTTCTACTCGAGTATGGAGAAGCCACTCACGCATCATAACTAGAAGAGTCGATACGACTCAGCTCTTCAGAACCACTAGGGTTTCGGCATAATGGTCAGCTAATGGGAAAGGCAAAGGCATGAGCCGTAGGAAAGGGTAAGTGAAGGTTTTAACTCTAGCATGCCCATCACTTGTTTTAACCAAGCAATGAGGGAAAAAAAAACTAGCCATCTCAAGAGAAAAATCCATAACTTGACTAAGATTATTAATGTGAGATCTGAGAATTTAGACATATTTAAATTATGTAATGAGAATATGATGTGTAATTGATTGAACTAAATATGATGTGCTCATATATTGAGGTGATATGGAATGAAATTTTAAGTGATGAATGAGTTATAAATGAGAATTTATGTTAAAGTGTGAAACTACAGGGCTAGATCGGTCTTGGAGAAGAGAGGATCGATCTGGTAGGCCAAAAATGACAAGGAACGGGGAATTTAAGCGAGCAGATCGATCTCCAATGGAAGAGGATTGATCTGGTAGGCCAAAAATGACAAGGAATGAGGAATTTAAGCGAGCAGATCGATCTCCAATGGAAGAGGATCGATCTCCTTATGATTCTGTAATGAAAAGATCGATCTCATGAGGAAGGAATCGATCTCAAAATGTTTTTGTAAAGGAGAAGATCGATCTCCTCAAGGAGCAGATCGATCTCATGAAGCATTCTGTAAACTAGAGATCGATCTCATCATTGGAACATATCGCTCTCATAAAGCCATTAAGAGATCGATCTCACCCCACGACAGATCGATCTCCTAGGCATAAAATTACCCCAAATCATCCCTAAATTCAAATGCAGATCGATCTTATCAAGAACCAGATCGATCTCCTACCCCCCGTCTATAAAAGAACCCCAGTGTTTTCATGCATTTCATCTTTTCTCTCTCTTCCAAATCGCCATTTTCGAACCCTAGCTTTCTCTCCCCTCCAAAACACTCATTTTTGTCCAAATCAAGGGTTGTGGCAAGAAGGAAAGTTGTTCCTCATCAAAAGGAGAACAACATACTTAGAAATCGAAGGACGGATTGAATCGAGGCAAGAGTTAAGCACTCCACAAGTTTTGGGTAATTTTTTAAACCTCGATCTTTGATTTTGAAGTAATTTTTGGTGATTGTGAGCATGGACATTGTGATGAAATAATTGAGAAGTGATTAGGGATTGATGAAACTATGATTTTGTTGGAGTAGAGATGTTATTATGCAATTGTGGTAATTTTGGGAATTATGGTTATAATTTGGAATTTGAGACAATGTGGTGAATTTAGCACGGAATATGGTATGAGAAATGTAGAATTTTGAGGTGTAGTGGATTAGTATGTGAATTGTGATAGAGTTATGAGAATTGATTTAATTGAGGTGTTAATGAGAATATGAGCAAATGTGTGCTCAATAATGCGATTTAGTTGGGTTATTGATGTTTTTACATCGTTTGGACAGCTCGGGAGTTCCAGAGGAATACGAGACTAGTCCGTGATACGGGGGAACGATTGCACTATATGAGGTGCAAAGAGGTAAGGGAAAACTTAAACTCGTTTGTGTATGTGTTTTGATGTTAATTGTAGTATGAAAAGTGATTTGAGCAAACAAGCATGTTCTTATGAGTTGTGAATGAGTAGTGCAGACGATTTTATAGCCGGTTGGGGCCCAACTTTTATGAGTTATAAACTAAGCATGAAAATGTGTTACAAACGTTTTGTGTTTAAAACGTGAAAAGAGATTTGGGCTCTACGTTAAGGCTTACTTAGATTGAGAAATGTGTGCGTGATTTTATCGGTTGGGACTCAGTTTTTTAACATGTTTTGTGTTGAGTACACAATTGTTTTAAATGAGATTTATGAGAGAAAACCATTATGAGTTCTACGTGAAGACAAAACGTTTTATATGATAATGGTTAATGATTGAGACTTAGGCATGTCATGTTGAATACACATCGGACATTGCTTTGGTAGCATGTAAGTTCGGGCCTTATTTTGGTAACATGTAAGTCCGATTATTCCTCCGCTTTGGCAGCGTTGGGAGGTCTTGCTCTGGTAGCATGTAAGTCCGATATTCTTCCGTTTTGGTAACGTGAGATGACCCCCGTTCTGGTAACGTTGGGTGGCCTTGCTTTGGTAGCATGTAAGACCGATAGAGTGGGCCGCCTGGGAATCGACCCAGGGACCACGTGATAGTATGCATGAGAGAGGTATTGCTCTGGTAGCATGTAAGGCCGGGCCTTGTTCTGGTAACGCGTAAGTCCAATATACCATGTACACGATCATATTGTCGACGTTCCCTCTTATGAGGATCCTTGAGATGCGCACCCAGAGGAGATTTATTATGATGTGCCATGACGAGTTTTATATGAGTTTTATTGCCTAGTATCCTTTTCATACACATGAGTTGTGTTTTGTGGTTGTGCCACGTGTATTCTATTGGGGTGATTTTTATAACGTTTTAATGAAAAAAGCCATTATCGTATTCTGATTTCCACATGCTTGTGACTGTGAATTATACTGAGTTACGTACTCTCATATTTTTACATGATTTCAGAGAAATGAGTTGAGAATGATGTTTAATGAGTTCATGCTACATTTTAATTGAGTTTCAACTACGAGATAAAATGATTTTGCTGTGCAAATCATTGTTTTATTAACGAGTCCTTTACCCCCTTACTGAGCGATTTAGAAGCTCACCCTGTTTTCTCTTCCCCCCAGATTTCTTCAACTGAAGAGAGTTTTCCTGCGACGTACGGAGTAGTGGCTAGTGGAGGACTTGAGCTCCAGGTCATATATTGTATTTGAGGTATAATTCATCTTTTCATGTACCCAGACTAAAATTGTAATTACAGACACTTGTTGTACAATGATGTATGAGATGTATTAGGATTAATTAACCTTAAATTGAGTAATATATATTGTATGAAATATAATTATCAAATGATGAGATCCTGAGGTATGATATATATGATGATGTATGACACTGCACAAGAATGCACCATTTATTGTGAATGGATATGAAAAAGTTTTAAATTTGCCCTGTTTTCCACGCTTCCGGGGCGTCACAATTAAAGAGCATGTAATTGCTTAACCAACGACCAACAAACCAAGACAATTGCATCATGTAAACGCATTTTTGGAAGAAGAGGACGAACTGGAAACAAATGGCTCGTCTTAGAACCCTGACGACATATCTGAGGTAAAAAGCTTGCTTATGATAACACTATTTCCTTTCAAATTCCTATCCAAAGGGGAGACTAGCCTTATAGTTGGAAGTGAAGTTGATAGAATGGGAAAAGATTCAATGATTGCTACAAGTTTGAGGGAAAAAATCGAGAAAAAGAGAACCCCAAAGAGGTTGAACGACAGGTTGGATAGAGATGAGCAGAGAAAGGAAGTTAACCTAGGAGATAAGCTTGAGACATAAAGAGAACTTGCAAATTTTGACAAAAACTGAGAAGAACTGTAAACCAAAATGACAAACATGGAGTAAGGAGTAGCAGAAAAGCCGCACATAAACTTGAAGATTTTGGGAAGCTTGCCGTTCACAAAAAGGTAAACATGGTAATGCTACCCACTGGATTTAAACTCTTGGCCATGAAAATGAATAACAAATTTACGAATCTAACTGACCATTTACAAATGTTTCATATAAGTATGCTAATCCAAGATACAAGCAATGCAATTGTATGCAAAGTCTTTCAAGCGACTTTTTGGAAACCTATAAGAGCTTGGTGCTCAATGCTTAAACTAGGATCCACATACATTTTCAAAAAGTTGGATCAAAAGTTTCTTAGCCACTTTGTAAATAGCACTACGCATAAATGGACTCCAATAATTCTCATGTTAGTCAAACAAGAAAGCAATGAGCTCTTAAGAGAAAGTGTTCAGGGATTTAAGAATGAAACTCTTTAAGTAGGAGAGTTTTTGATCATGCCATTGCCATTGCTACCTGCACCGATGTTTTGGACAAGGATGATTTCATCGAGTCTCTAACCATAAGAGCCGCTTAAAGTGTTTGCCAAGTTACCATTAAGAGCCAAAAAGTACATTAATAATACTCTAAATGCTCAATTTGGGATATTACGTTTGCATCATTTCTCAATTAAGGATACAATCTTTAATTTGAATCAATTTAGGACTAAAGGTTTGTGAAAGTGATCAATCTAGGACTTATTAGCAGCACTGAGAGTCACGCACCGTTAAATTATTAATGACGTTAATAGGGACATGTGGCAGTCATTTATTAGTTATCAAGTGTAATTTTTTTAATTAATTTTTATCAAAGTAATTAAAAAGAAAAAGAAATTATCTTTTATTTTTGAAATATATCACTTTCTTCTTTCTTTGAAGCTTAAAAACCAGAGATGTTCCTTCAGTTAATCGTATCTCAGGTGTTCCTCTTCATCCCTTTTGGTTACTACAAGATCTGAGTCCCAAGATGAAAAATAAAAAACTAATGGGGGATTATACCCATATAAAAACCATTATAACAAAAAACAGATTCAAGGTTCAACTTTTGTTACAAAAATGGTTGATCTTTTTCTTTTGGTGAAAACTCCATCATTTCCATATCTTATTTTCCTTTTACATAATATGGCTCCAAGAATGAAAAAAAAGAAAACAAAACTCTCAATAACCCAACAGTACAACTTTCACTCTTTTAACCAAAAATAAAAATTGAGAAAATGAAAACTTGAAAGAAAAGATATATTAACTAAAGTAAAAAAAGCTAAACACATAAGTCTTAAGAAGCAGTTGTCGATGTTGTTGGAGCTCCATGGAAAAATCTTTTACTCAAAATTTCCCCAACTTTTTCCTATTCTTCTTCAAGATCCCAAAGAAATCATGCATATGATTTAGGTTAATTTCCAAAATCAATGCATCAAACGAAAAGAAGGTGTTGGAATCTTAAATTTTTCTCTAGATCTAGAAAAATCAGTGGTTTTTGAGAAAATGAAAGATGGTAAGAGTGTTTAGGGGATCAAAGATGGTAGCTTCTTGTCGACAACGAGATGCAGTGGTTTTTGGGTTTTATGAAGAAACCGATAAAAGAGAAGAAATTTTAGAGGGAAATGGAAGAGTGGGAGAGGATAGAGAGAGAAAAAAAGAATAAAAAAGAAAAGAAAAGAAAAGAAAAATTTTTTCATCACTCACTCTCTCTAATGGGGAACGAAGAGTGTATCTCAATGCTGCTAAAAAGTATTACATTAAATAAGCAGATAGTTCAAGAAGGAAAGAAAAGAGGAACTACCTTAAAGATGTTGTGAAACTCGCCTAGCCATACGAAAACTTAAAAGATATTACAAGCGAAACTTCACTCTTATTGTCAACAACAAACATCTAAAAGTTACTTATGATTAAGGCCTTAGTGTTATATCATGTCTCACCTCGTTTCCACATTTAAATCATTATTATTTATTCATACCAAACACATAACGGAGCAAACAACACTCTGATGGTTAGGCATACGAGCCGATATTGGCATTACATACTTAAATATAAACCGTACTTGATAATTGAATTTGTTTATTCATATATATATATATATTTACACACGTACGTTTATATCCCAGTAATTCTTTATATACTTAACTGTGCTTTACAAGTTTAGATACAAAATCAAAAGAGGTGTACCTTATCGCACAACGGAGTGTGGGCTGTTAACTACTTAGGATTACCGCAGCTCTCAAGACTTTGGTAACTCTGTGAAATGGAGGGGAAAAAAGGGGCGAGCTACAACACGCTCAGTAAGGAATCATGCAAGCAGGTAGATAACTATACTACCTACATGCTCATGAATCATGTCCTGCAGAAAATCCTTACTTTCTCAATCCTAATCGAATTCACAAAACCACACACATATGCTTTCTCAAAGCCATGTCATATCACAAACGAATTTCTTAAAACACATGTTCTCATAAAGCTGATTTAAATCAAATAGGAGACAAATCAAGAATCTCGAAAATTAAATTAGAAATCGTATAAGTATAGAGACAAAGCAGAGCATATGGAAACAAGTAGACATATGGCCATAGTCACTAGACTCCATGCAATCACTGATCAGGTGTGTATGAATGTCCCCGGATGGCAGAGGGCAGGGGGTCAGTCTACTCATCAGACAACAAACACAACAACATGGTACATCATACTCCATGTGCGTCCACATGGTACATCGTACTCCGTGAACCCCAATATCATAATTCAGTGAGATTAGGAGCACCCGTCCTCCGGGTCTTATCATCCCATCTCTAGCTGTATCAATACTAGGTCCCCAAAAATGCACGTGCGAGTATATCAAATCGGTGGGACACATAGTCAACACGAGGCTCCAGCACGACTTTATCAAATCACGTGCGAGGATCAGTGCAAGCTCACACAGCCTACACGACGTCTCCAAACATTGTTTTATGCATATCACAAAATCACAAACTAGTGCGAGCAAAGCTCTAGCACGTTATCATGCATAAAACATATAGAGTTTAGTGCGAGCAAAGCGCTAGCACTATGTCATGTGAAAACCATATCAAATCTAGTGTGAGCAAAGCAATGCTCTAGCATTATGTCATGTGAAAACCATATCAAATCTAGTGCGAGCAAAACAAGGCTCCAACACTATGTCATGCGAAAACCATATCAAATCTAGTGCGAGTAAACTCCAGCACTATTTATTTTCACACAAATCGGATAGATGACTCAATTATGATAAAAATGGTGCTCATGATTAAATCAAATACATAAAATAGCACCCATTTGAGTGAGAGGAAAACATTTCCATCAAATCACTCGTCATATATATTAAATTCTGAAAAAACATGCAATTTAATGCAGATAATCAAATTCAGAGCCATTCTATCACCACTCATTCACAAAACATGCTTATTCATGGAAAACACATCAAAATAGGCCATTTTAGCCACTTTCATATTTTTCGTAACTGTGGGCATTTTAGTATTTTTCCCTTCCCAGTGTAAATTTAGGAAAGTCCATATTCGAATTCCTTAGACAATTTAAAGACTTGAAAATAGCGATGAAAATTCTTACAACTATCTCTAAGAGCTTACGAAATCCCTTACCTCGAAATGTGTCAACTGCGAATTTTAATTCTTGATCTCTCCGGATGACGCAATCTATTTGGCTCCGGACGTATCCTGGGGAGTTGCAAATAATTACACATTATATCAATTCACCTCGATATACTTATTTTTTTACTTTTCTACAATTAATTTAACATATTGGGCCCAATTGCCCGTATTGGGTCCAATTACTCTTTAATGGGCCTCACCCTAACACCGTGCCATCCTAAGCCTTTTTCTAGTCTTTCAGATCGTTCTCTATATCAGTTACGATTGTTGATTTTCATTTCCACACATACATCAATTTATACGAAATTAATCCATAACTTACACAATCAATTTCTAATTCACATACGATTAATTCCAATTTCATATAACTATACAAGTTATAGTATGTGAGGATCACTTACCCGAATTTTCTTGATGGTACGTAAATCGAGGCTCGCTCAAACTCGTGTTTGTCACCTACCGTCGCGCTACACATTAATATACATTTAAACCGGTCATTTTTGGTTAAATATAAATTCAAACTAATTTTTTGATAAATAAATCGGTTAATTCTAACCGCTTACCAGCTTGTCCTTAAACCCGAGACATAACCGAATTTTTCTCCGTTTTTTTCTTCCTTTTTTTCCTTTTTCCTTGGTTGAATTGGTCCGGTCCGGTTCAGCCTATATCTATTTTACTGAACCAGTTCTGGATCGATTCAGCCTTCTCTTCGTCGTTTTCGACGGTGTCGGCCGCTTCTTAGGCCGCTTCTTCAGCCAATCGACTCAGCTTCGCTTGGGCAACCTTCGGTTGGTGGCAGTGCTGGGCAAATCGGTGTCACGCCGGAGGATCGAGGCTCTCACTCTTGATTTCTCTCTCTCCTTTCCCTTTCTCTCGTCGACTAGCTTCTTCTCGCTGGATTTCGCCTGGGTCGACGTTGACGGTGATTTCCTCCCCTCTCGACCTTTCGCTCTCGTCTTCTTCCCTTATCCTTCTCAGATCCAGAGAAGGGTGAGAGAGGGAATCAGGTTTTCTCGATTTCCTTCTCCGTTTTGTTTCTTTTTATATATATATATGTTATATTATATTTTAATATAATATAATATAATACAAACATATCTTAAAATATAATATTTTATCCTCATAGTGTATTTTTTACACTAATAATTACACATCCTTGTACATATATTTTATTTAATTTATTTCTAAAAAAATATATGTACGTTTTAATTTATTTTATCGCATTTATTTATTTCTCTGAAAATGTATTTTTCCATATTTTCGGGATAAATTGCCAAAATGGGGTAATTTTCGGGTTATCATTTTCGGACTGACTTCCCTTCTTGGACGACCTATATTTTGGTGTCATGAATCCATATTTTCAGTTCATTTAACCAAGTTTTATTTCGGTTTGTCCCGAGCTCACTTGAGCTCTTATTTCAAAATTTAAAATACTTAGCTTTATTTCTTGATTAAATTGAACTTGTAATTGCATCATTCCGTCTTTATTGATTAATATATCATATTTACACGATTACAATGATATAGTCGTAAGAAACAAAATGCCAAGTTCAGGTCTTACATATCAAGTATATCTAGTGACTATTATCAAAGCTCTATTCTTGCAACCTTATGCCATAATAGTCACTTGGGCTTAAAAGACATATTTCATTCATATCGTTAGGCGCCCTACGACTAGCAAAGTCAAGTTTGTTGGAGCCTTGTTCGAGGTTCATCTTAGAAAAACTTAAGCCTTGTTCATGTCATATTTTACCCAAGGACTACTTGAGCACAATTTCTATCCATAACTACATTCTTTGCAACAATTTATGAATTTAAGTATCTTTTCTGCCATACGATCTATGACCATCTGAGCTTGTGAGATTGAACTTCATCTAGTTTACGACCATTATCTGGACCTATTGTAAGACCCCGTATATGTATAATGGTAATGTGAATAATTGGATCAAATAATATGAATGGACTTGTAATGTAAAGTATGATTGATGTAAGTCCATGGATTCAATGTATGTATGTGTAATCTAAATTGTAACGTACATACAAGTTTCATTTAGTATGAATACGAAGAAATGAGTTATGGCAAGTGATGGATGTGATTGAGACTCAAGATGAGTAGTGTGGTAAAATGGAATGGAGTTATGCTTCCATTTGGTTTTATGTTGCATACCTTTGAATATACAATGAATGCACACAAGTTTCAATGTGCATAAGGTATGAATGGATGCCATTTTGTGTTGGTATGAGTTGCAGCAATGAAACTGCAGGAAATCTGGAAAACATGAGGTCCAGATCGATCTCCTAGGATGAGAGATCGATCTGGAAGAGCCAGAATGCTTTGATTTGGGCGAAAGAATAGAGCAGATCGATCTCCAATGGAGCCAGATCGATCTGCCAAGCGTTCTGTAAGGGAAAAGATTGATCCTCAAGCACCCAGATCGATCTCCTTAGCTCTCTGTTTGGGACCAGATCGATCTCATGCTTCGACAGATCGATCTCATGCCTCAACAGATCGATCTCATTGCCTCGACAGATCGATCTCAGGCTTAAAAATGCCGTGAAAAAGAGGGATTTTAAGGGACCAGATCGATCTCCTCTTGGACCAGATCGATCTCCTCAAGTCATTTCTATATAAGGAGAGCTGAAAAATCTGGAAATCTCGGAAAACACTTAACCTTACAATTTCAACCCCAAAAACCTAACTTTCCCTCTCTAAAATCAACCATTTTCAGTGAGATTTGAAGAGAGATCATTAGAGGCAAAGTTGTTCCTATCAAAGAGGAGAACAACATAGTGAGAGGGCATTTTCCCATTTTTGGAATTGAAGGAGTTGAGGGCATTACCAATTGGAGCAAGAAGAGAAATCATATTGGTAAGATTCTAACACTCCAATCTAAATGCATTAGCTATTTAATTGATTTTGGAGTTGATTGGTATGAGTATGGATGGATAAACTACCTAAGAATGTAGTGGAAGTGGTGTGACCTAGAAATCTAAAATGGGTATAATGTGAGGATATGTGGGATTGAATGAACTTATGGTTTATGGCATGTTAAAGTTGTCATTGGGATAATGTTATGATTTAGATGGTTAGATGAAATTACATGGTGGGTTGGAAGAAATGTGGAAATGGATATGTATGTGATGAATAAATGCCATAGTGAGGGGATTCATGGAATATGAACGCTATGAGCTTTACATCGATTTGATATCGATTTTGAATGAGTTAATAGGCCTAAGAAAATCCATAGACTCGAGTTATGGATAAAGTAATGAAACGAGGCCAAATAAGCCTTAATAGAGGCTATAGATTAAATTGACTATAGCAAGCACAAGGGTTGCAATATATGGGTCGAATATAATGCGGGATACGATTTTGTGCAGTCCCGAAGAGTTCGTTGAAGGCGAACCGAATCGTACGAGTAAGCAGCTTAAGGAAGTGGAATCACGCATCGCAATTCCAGGTAAGGGAATTTTGTGAGTATATAGAGATAGCTGCTCGTATTTTGAACTGGGTGAATATTGGGTGTTGTATGAAATGCATGAATTGCTCAAATAAATGTTGATGGTATTTGTGAAAGATGATGGGTATATGCGTGGTTTTGGTTTTGAAGTGGGTGTTATGAAAAAGGGATAGTAAGGCTAATAATTGCATAAATCATGTGTTTTGAATGCTTTTACAAAACACAATGCTTTGATTTGAGCAAATAAAAGGATAGGCTGGCTAGTACTTGAATGATGTTGTGAGATAGCCCATATGAGGCACTAAGCATATTATGTGATGTTTTGAATGCACGTAAGCCGCCTATCGCGTGTATGTGATATAATTCGCGTTAGAGCCTCGCTCGCGCGAGATTTCTATGTTTTCACTTGTGTGAAACGTGCTTGAGCTTAGCTCGCACTTTGAAATTGGATTGTGATGATGTTTATAAACCGTACTGGAGCTTCTGCTCGTACGTGGATTGTGAATGGTTATCTTATGAGTATAACCGTACTAGAGCTATGCTCGTACGCGCCTCTTTATGAGAAGATGCATGATGCATGAGTCGTGCTAGAGCTTTGCTCGCACAAGCTTGTACAATGGGATTCGTATAGGGTTGTGAAAGTGGGTAAGATCCTTAAGCCCTACATCCTTAAGCTAACATCCTTAAGCCCGAGGAGGCAGGGAGGCTCTGTTAGGCGGGGAGGCTCTGTTTGGTGGGGAGGCTCTCTTACGGTGGGATCCTTAAGCCAACATCCTTAAGCCCAAAGAGGCGGGGAGGCTCTGTTAGGCAGGGAGGCTCTCCTACATGGGTATGGTGAAGGTAAGATCCTTAAGCCCTACATCCTTAAGCTAACATCCTTAAGCCCGAAGAGGCAGGGAGGCTCTGTTAGGCGGGGAGGCTCTGTTCGGTGGGGAGGCTCTCTTACGGAAAGGACCCTTAAGCCCTACATCCTTAAGCTAACATCCTTAAGCCCGAGGAGGCAGGGAGGCTCTGTTAGGCGGGGAGGCTCTGTTCGGCAGGAAGGCTCTCCTTCACGGAATATGGAAAACTCTTGGTATGGGGTAGATAAGACCTAGGAATGGCACCCCCAATCATGATATGAGTTGCGGAGTACGCTGTACCGTGTATATCACATGGAGTACGATGTACCACATGATGGTTATGTGATGAGAAAGTCTGGCGAGGGATAATCCATCTTCGTGCCAGCATGATACCCCGCACACCGGGATGCGTGTGGTCTGGGATGATTTATGATGTGATGATTCACATAGGCACTTTTGATATAGTGACCTAGATTTATACACATGCGTGAATTGTGGAATGTAAATGTGGTTGTGATTGTGAGTTGATTTGGTGGTGTTATGTTGTTGGTTCAAAAAGGAGGTTTCTAAATGAATTGCCCTTTTATGAATTTAAATGAGATTGAGCATGAGATGTTTTATACATGATGTCTCTACCATGTTTTATATGCCAATGCACATGATTTGATACATGATATATATGTATATTCACATGGCATAGTTTTATTCCTCATGCTCCTACTATAAACGATTTATGCATAACACTATCGGCATGTAGATAGAGTAGTTATCTACCATGCTTGCATTATTGCCTTACTGAGCGTGTGGTTGCTCATCCCACTCTATTTTCCCCCTACAGAGCGTGCATAGTAGCCCAGTGAGGACTGAGGCGTATTATTTTGGACTCCGCTGCATCTCCATCGCTAAGAGGTATATACACAGTGATTCTTTTTGTATCTAAACAATGTAAAAGCACAGTATTCTTTTGAGTTGTACTTATGGGGGATGTAGATGTCAGTAAATCATGTATTCGTATAAGTACACGATTAAATGCACATGTATGACATCGTTTTAATTAATTGATAATGAATGAGATGTGGTGTTTATTATTGACTCATAGCCCAACAGTGTGTGGTGAGCTTAGTTCACGACTGAGTAAGGTAACAGTAAAACGCGAAAAATTTTCAGTGATTTCGGTTAAAGAGAATGGAATTGGGTCGTGACACTTATGATGAAAATCATGAGAAAGACTTTATCTCTATTTAGAAAGACCATCTAAGTTTCCATTTATAGTTATCGACAATATGAGTTAGTGAATGAGAGTTCCATGTTTGTTATCCATGGCAACTAATGAAGATCCTACCTTTATTATTTGCGGCAAGCATTCAGTGTCTCCAAGTATGGGTTTATCTACCATGGTTATTTGAGTTTCTAGGAGAAGGTTCACCTTAGCTGTTTACATGGTTATTATTTGAGAAAGGCTTCACATCTAATATATGGAAATCATGCAAGTCCACCAGAAAGACTTCACTTCAATCTTATCCTCTGTAGCGATCCTCCGAGTCTTGAAAGGAAGGTCCCTCATTCACATTGTCTATTTATCATAATGGCCATTCAAATCAATAAAGGGAGTATCGCCTACGCTTTCAATTAGTTTGAGTGTGACATAGAAACTTCATAATCTTTATTATGACCACTTAAGCTCCCGAACAAAATCTTATCACTATTACTTGAGTATTTTTAGGAATGCGAGAGCTCACAAATGGGACTTTGTCCAGATATTCTGCTATTGTTATCTAAGTCTGAGAAGTGGAAGTTTCATTTATCGTATTTTTGCAAAAAAAAAAAAACATATGGCTTTGTGATGAGAGTCGCACCATTATTGATTATGTGCTTTGTGAAAGCCACTTTGTGATGACCATCTGTACTTGTACCTAAAGGTCTATCTTTGCTACTTGAGTGAGCAAAGCTAGTGAACATCCATTTATATGGCTTTAAGAGATCATTCAAGTCTATGAAGAAATTTCACTTTATTACTTGTACGTCATATGCACATCGCTTGCTACGTAAAGAGTACCACATTAGCCATCTTTTTGCCATGTGGGAAACATTCGAGCTTGCATACAACACTCCATTTGTATTACCCACATAAACTAAGGAAAACATATGGAGTCATTTAAATCTACAGCTAGAATCCAGCTTTATGTTAGTGGCATTTTTACAAGCTAACAACTACGTTCAAGCATAATGGCTTCATTTAAATGGGCACACAAAAAACAACACTACACAATCTTAGAAATGAAGTCCATATAACAAGGGACAAGCAAACTTATAATGATATTTTATGCCTCCTATGTGAAGAAAATGGAACAAAAATCATTCGACTTGTGGATAAAACTTCATGTTCGTGTCCAAGCATCAAATTCGAGTACAAATAGCGAACCTCATGGCATGAATTATACAAGTATAAACCTTATAATTACTGTCAAAACTCCAATAGTTGATTATCCACATACTCTACATGGCCAACAAAAGTCATGATTTGGCTAATTGTGAGTGATCAAAGAAACATAAGTTCTATAACAAGAAAGACTCCTTTGAGGTACTTGTTCCACTTATTCCTCACTTGAGGTTACAAAAGATATAGGCAAAGTGTGTGCCCAAAACATCTAACTAAATGCGTTACCACTAGAAAAGTGATTTATTCACAACTTTACAATGGTAATTTAAGTTTCGGATAAGATGAAAGGTTCATTCTCTAAAGAGGCTACCCTCTAACTTTAAATGTTCAATGATAAAAGTCTTATACTTAATAAGCAGAGTCATATACACTTCATGAGTGGCTGTCTGAACCACTAAAGAGATAAGAAATGATTGATATGATCTCAATCATTATCATCGCCACAAGAGTTACTCGACAAAAATGTATGGGCTTAATTCAGTTTACTTCGTAATTTGTTTCTTGTTACATATGCGACATGCCAAGAGGATTCCAATTCCTGCCTAAAAAGTGATACAAAATGGCACTTATTCGCCTTGAAGAGGAACATCACAAGGATGAAAAATGGCACTTATTCGCCTTATGTTCTTACAATGCGAATCTGTGTGCTTTATTTGAGAAGGCTATCTATACCAAAAATATCTATCTTAATCAAGTAATGATAGAATGACCGTTGTTTATGATGATTACTATCTCATGACAATCAAAAGAATTATCTTGCCAACTAAAGTCGCATCAAGGGAGCTCTAAGGCAACAAAGAGATTTTAAGTTCAAGTGTAATTCAAGAGAAATGAGAGAGCTATAATGTCACCATATCTACACAACTCTCTTGAGAATTTGATTTTGTCTCTTTTGCATCCAATGCTAGTAACGTTTGTTGGAAAAGCCTATAATCAAAGTCATGCAATTACTCTTAGCAACAATGCTAAGAAACAAGTCAAGTGGATTCATGAAGATAAGTCCACGAAACCTCAGCATTCGACCAACCACATTGGCACTCCCAAAGATGGATTGGAGGTGGAATCTCTGCCAAAGGCATGGTTAGTGGTGTAACGACCCAAAATCAACGGAATTCGAACTAAAGTTTTCTTTCCTTTAGTTAAGTTTACTTACAATCAGTGCAGTGCTTGTTTACTTTCTTGATCTTATTCGACCAATTCAATTAATATTTTCCTTTAGTCCTAGTCCTATTCGAATGCGTGTAATGTAAGAAGTACATACATACCATTAATCCATTTTAATATAATCATAAGTTATCAATCAATTGCACTACATAAGAACATAATTATACTTACATAGATTTCATCCATCACACTTCAAATCTTGGTTATAGATTCCAATTGTTACTTACTGTATCCTAAGGTTACATCCTAAAGTAAACGTACATAGACCCTGCGATAAATTTTTGAAATAAAAATTGAAGACATACCTTCGCGTATACCTTTTGGATAGACTATGTGGCGATGGAAGATGCCCTCTGAGCCTACTAAAAAAGAGACACTTTCGATATCGACTATAAGTTACCTGTGGAGGAGAGAAAGTGGTGAGTTTTATGCCCAATAAGAGTACATGCAGAGAGGAAGGCAAAACGTACATGTATACTTCATTTAAAACATTATAAGGCGACTTTGGTTGCAAACATACTTATTTCAAAGCATACTTATTTTTCATAAATCATAATCCATAAACATAACAAAAGTATTCTTATAAACACATAAGCATGTAAATAAATCATGCTTCAATGCATTCTTACAAATTATAACGTAAAACCATATGCTTGGAAAACATAGCTTAAAGTCGTATTCCCACATATCATGTTACAAATCATACTTAAAATCATGTGTTTAATAAAACCGTAAACAAAAGTGAGCGACTACGTATCCGAATCCAGGTGCGTTGTGTATCATACTTACATCTAAAATGGAAGTCCTTTAAAAGGGAAATGGTAGCCATAGGTTAGGGTTTCCTCAGCCACACTGGACCAGTGAGTACTGAAAATGCTATTGACTTGTCCAAGTCATACTGCTATATATAGATAAACATACATAAACATAGAGGCATAAATGCCATATAAACGGTGGACGTTATACGTCCCATAAAACATAAGGCATAACATGACATTGATAGATATTAAACGCTTTATCAACACGTTGCAAATGGTAGCCCTATAGTCTTTAAAACATTTCATAAACACATATATGACCATAAGATAAGTAACATAAGCTTAACTTTCAAAGCATAGTACATACATAGGTGGGATGGTTATCACATGGAATCACCCTTTTTCATAGCATAAACATAGTGACAACACATAAAAACATGCCAAACACATTTTTAGAGAAACCATTTTTACGCAAAAGTTTGTTTTAAACACCTAAGACGAGTTTTATCATGCAATTTTGTAAAATAAAGTCCTTTAATACATCTTGTGTGATCTTCATACTTAAACCATAAAATCATAAGCTTATCAAATTATGCATATATTGACTTTAAACCAAAATAGGTTAATAAGCATGAAAAAGTCATTCTTAAACATAAAATAAGGGAGAACATAAAGGAAGAATTGATTCCCTGCCTCATGGAATAGATCCTCAAGCATAAATCATAGCTTTCATAGGTTTCTAAATCATAAAACATACTTAAAGCATCTTAAATTTACAAGGATGTATAAAAAAACAAATAGATGCCATGATTTTACACATAACCCTTACCTCCTAGCAATTGCAACACTTAACCTTGGTCTTCTTTGGCGTCAACTTATGTGAGACCCCGTATATGTAAAGTTGTAATGTGTAATGAATGTGAATGGACTTGTAATGTAAAGTATGATCGATGTAAGTCCATGGATTCAATGTATGTATGTGTAATATGATTTGTAACGTACATACAAGTTCCATTGAGTATGAATATGAAGAAATGAGTTCCTATAGGTGATGGATGTGATTGAAACCCAAAATGGGTAGTGTGGTAAATGGATGGAAGCTGCATGAATATAAATGCTTCCATTTGGTTATATATAGTATACCTTTGGACATACAATGAATGCACACAAGTTTCAATGTGCATAAGGTATGAATGGATGCCATTTTCAAGTTATAAAGGTGGATGGATGAGAAAATGGCCATGGCAACAGATTAAGGATGTGTTGGTGTGAGTTGCAGCAAGAAAACTGCAGAAAATCTGGAAAGTATGAAGGCCAGATCGATCTCATAGGATGAGAGATCGATCTGGAAGAGCTAGAATGCTCTTATTTGGGCAATGGAATAGAGCAGATCGATCTCCAATGGGGCCAAATCGATCTCCTAAGCATTCTGTGATGAAAAGATCGATCCTCAAGCACCCAGATCGATCTCCTTAGCTCTCTGTTTGGGACCAGATCGATCTCATGCTTCGACAGATCGATCTCATGCTTAAAATTTCGTGAAAATGAGAGATTTAAGGGGACCAGATCGATCTCCTCTTGGACCAGATCGATCTCCTCAAGCTATTTCTATAAAAGGAGGGCTGAAAATCTAAAAATTTTGGGAAAAACACCAATCTTCCATTTCTAACCCAAAAAACTAACTTTCTCTCTCTAAAATTAGCCATTTCCTGCAAGAATTGAGGGGAGACCATTAGACATTAAGTTGTTCATCTTGAGGAAGAGAACAACATAGTTGGAACCCAAAATCCCATTGTGGGTATTGAAGGAGATAAGGGCATTGACATTTGGAGCAAGAAGAAAAATCATATTTGGTAAGATTCTAACACTCCAATCCAAGTACATTGTCTATTTGATTGATTTTGGAGTTGTTCGGCATGAGTATGTATGGATGGAAACACCTAGGTTGTGTTAGAAACTAATGTAACCTAGAAAATGGAATGCCTCTATTGTGAGAAAGTACGATTTGGGGAATTGGTGGTTTATGGGTTATGATAAGTTATTAAATGAGTAATGTGGGTGATTTGGAATGGTTATGTGGAGTTATAATATGGGTTTAAGTGAAATTGTGAAAATGAGTATGTATATGCTTGATAAAATGCCATAGTGAGGGAATTCATGAAATATGAACACTATGAGCTTAATGTCGATTTAATATCGATTCGGAATAAGTTAATAGGCCTAAGAAGATCCATAGACTCGAGTTATGGGTAAAGTAATGAAACGAGGCCATATAAGCGTTAATAGAGGCTAAAGATTAAATTGACTATAGCAAGCACAAGGGTTGCATTATATGGATCGAATATAATGTGAAATATGATTGTGTGCAGTCTCGAAGAGTTGTTGAAGACGAATCAAACAGTACGAGTAAGCAGCTTAAGGAAGTGGAATCACGCATCGCGATTCCAGGTAAGGGAATTCTGTAAGTATATAGAGGTAGCTGCTCATATTTTGTGGGTGTATAGGGCTTTGGAAATGTGCATGGATTTATAGAAATGTGTTTTGAAGATGTATGGATGTGACTATGAATAATTGTATGAGATTTGGTGGTTGAAATGGTATTGTAAAGAAATGGGATAGTAAGGCTAATAATTGCATAAATCTAATGTTTTGATGTTTTTCAAAACGGAATTGCTTGGTTTTAAGCAAGCTTGTAGATGGGCCGGCTAGTGTTTTATTGATGTTGTGGAAAAGCATTTGTGAAGTGCTAAACCCGATTGCTGGGATTGTTTGATTGTGTATGAGCCGCCTATCGTATTTGCATGACATAAATCGCGCTAGAGCCTCGCTCGCGCTAGATTTCTATGTTTTCACTTGTGTGAAACGTGCTTGAGCTTAGCTCGCACTTTGATTTGAATTGTGACGATATTTTATAAACCGTACTGGAGCTTACGCTCGTACGTGGATTTGAGTGATTTTTCTTATGCATATAACCGTACTGGAGCTATGCTCGTACGTGGTTTCTTCATATTTTTATGCATAAATGCTGTACTAGAGCGTTGCTCGTACGAAGTGATTGGTTTTGATGCATGAATTCGCGCTAGAGCATAGCTCGCACTGGTTTTCACACTGTGGTATGTATGAGGCCGTGGTGAGAGATACGGATTGGTGTTCAGGGAACCCAACAGGCCTAACAAACCTCTTGAGTGGGGTGAGGGTGAGGGGCTAGGACCTGACATAATCCATTCAGGGAACCTAACAGGCCTAACAGACCTCTTGAGTGGGGTGAGGGTGAGGGGCTAGGACCTGAATCAGAGAACCCAACAGGGGCGAGCAAGGCCATGAGGGGCTAGGACCTGGTATTGAGGTTACTCCCACGCGCTCTTGAGACTATAAAGGTTACACTTGGTATGGGGTAGATAAGACCTATGGCAGGCACCCCCAACCATGTTATGGGTCCGCAGAGTACGATATACCGTGTATATCACATGGAGTACGATGTACCGCATGGTGGTTACTTGATTTGAGAAAGTCTGGCGGAGAACTAACCCACCTTCGTACCAGTATGATACCCCGCATACCGAGATCCGTGTGGTCTGGGATGATATGTGACGATTAGCCAACGTAGTCACTTGAGATATAGTAACCTGTCTCCTTGCTTGATTTACTTACTACCACATGATTTTAAATTTCTAAGTGTGATTTGTGATTGTTTAAGGTAGACCCGAAGGAGGGGTCGAGCCTCGTGGATTTGATTTGGGAAATGAAAATGAGGTTGTGATTGTGAATTGATGTGATGTGATTGTATGTGTTGAGAAAGAGTTTTATGACGTGGGTTAAAAAGGGGGTTTCTTAATTAATTGCCCTTTTTATGAATTTAAACGAGATTGAGCATGAGATGATTTATACATGATGTTTTTACCATGTTTTATATGCCAATGTACATGATTTTGATACATGATATATATGTATACTCATATGGCATAGTTTTACTTCCTCATGCTCCTACCATAAACGATTTATGCATAACACTATCATCATGTAGATAGAGTAGTTATCTACCATGCTTGCATTATTGCCTTACTGAGCGTGTGGTTGCTCATCCATCTCTATTTTCCCCCCTACAGAGCGTGCATAGTAGCCCAGTGAGGACTGAGGCGTAGTATTTTGGACTCCGCTGCATCTCCATCGCTTAGAGGTATATACACAGTGATTCTTTTTGTATCTAAACAATGTAAAAGCACAGTATTCTTTTAAGTTGTAATTATGGGGGATGTAGATGTCAGTAAAACATGCTTTTGTATAAGTACAAGATTAAATGCAAATGTATGACATCGTTTTATTTAACTGAGAATGAATGAGATGTGGAGTTTATTATTGACTCACAGCCCAACAGTGTGTGGTGAGTTAGTTCACGACCGGGTAAGGTAACAGTAAAACGCGAAATTTTTTTAGTGATTTTCTGTTAAAGAGAATGGAATTGGGTCGTGACAACTTAGGCCAAGTAATGCATTTACATTGCCTAACTCCTCCAAATGGGTCTCTTAGCTGCAAAAGCTAATCATATTATACTTAATCTTTTACTCTTTAGCTTATTTAAACTTTCATAACTCAAAACCCTTTCCTAACTTAATACTTTCTCTTAAATCCTTTTAAGTCTTAACTTATAAGTTCTTATCGACCTTTCTAGTCATTCATTATCATAAACTACACCACATGTATTCTACATTCACCTTTAGCATCATATCATTCATCATACTTAATCATACCAATACTCAGACATAAATATCCCTAATTTCATCAATTTCAAACTCTATATCATCATTCCATAGATTTTATTTCAAAAATCTGCTTAAGTAACTCAACATAATATACCACAATTCACAACATATAATTATCTCACAATTTTAAGAAATCTTACCTTGTAGAGAGAGAAACCCCTTGGTTTTTGTCTCTCTAAGCTTCTACACCAACAATCACCTTCAAACCAAAATACTCATTCAATAAACACTTAATAATCTTAAATAAACCATACCCATTAATTTAATACCAACATTAAAGCTTGTTACCTTGATTCTCCCTTTTTAGAACCAAAACCCCATTTTTCTCTTCACTTTCTTCCTTTCTCTCATTCAAATCTCTATCTAGATCTAGTGTTTTTCAAGAAATGGAAGTGAAGGATGGGAAAGGGTTGAGTCCCTTTGCTTTTCTCTTTACTTTTTCCTTTTTCTTTCTCTTTCCTCTCTTCCCTCTTTCTCTGTTGGTTCCCTTCCATTTTCTTTTGGTTTCTTATGTTTTCAAAACACGATTTAAGGCTTTAAGACACTAGGGGATCGATCCCTTTAGGGAAGGGATCATCTCTTCCCTTTTAAATGCCCAATTTCATGGTTTTGGGTTGAGGGAATCGATCCCTTTAGAAGGGGATCAATCCCTCTGTGCCTTACTGTAGAAATTTGGATTTTTGACTTCAAGGGGATCGATCCCTTGGCTTATGGGATTTGTCTCTTAGCTTAGGGGATTTGTACCTTGATTTGGAATTTCATCATTTTAATGTTCTAACTTTAAAATCACCTAGGCTTCAACTTTTAAACTCATACAAATCCTCCAACAACGCAAAAATAAATTTGAATACATCCATAAACACATTTAAATCATCAGTAGCACATTCACACATCTCATAAAATCGAAATCCATCACTTATACCATCTCAACTTATATCATCATAAGGCATAAATTCCATAAACATATATAATTCTTACAAACGTATCCAACCATTTCATAACATACATATAATGCGAAATCTACTTATTCATTATTGTATCAATTTAATACAATGAAAATTCAGGATTTTACAAGTGGCCTCAAGCAAGTGGCTAATATTCTAAAATTCGGCCACTAGTTCAAAGTCTACGACACATTGACATAATTAGAAGTGTGTTGAGTTAATATATTTTGAAATGACAAAATAAGTAAATTCAATAATATAAAAATGATATAAAGACATGTTTAGAGGTTATCAGTACCAGAACTTAGAGTTTTGTTGATGAGAGATCGATCTGGCTGATGAGAGATCGATCTCCTGGGTTTTTACTTGATGAGAGATCGATCTCATGAAGAAATGAGATCGATCTGCCAAGCCTTGAACCTTTACAAAGGTATTAAGGAAGAGTGAGATCGATCTGCAAGGGTTAAGAGATCGATCTGGCTAAAGCTAGAGTTGAGAGATCGATCTGGTCTAGGAAGAGATCGATCTCCTTTAAAAGCATAAGACTGAAGATCGATCTGAAAGATCGATCCACACTCAAACAGAGAACTTATGAGATCGATCTGGTAAGGAAGAGATCGATCTCCTCAAAGTCAGAGAGCTAAGGAGATCGATCTGAGGTATTGAGAGATCGATCTCCCCACTACGAAACTGCATGGCAGATCGATCTGTAGATCGATCTTGCCTTAAACAGAGAGATCATGAGATCGATCTGCCTATTCGACAGATCGATCTCCCCTATCATTTTCAAATTAACAGATCGATCTGCTAACCTAAGAGATCGATCTCTTTGTGTTTTTGTGCTTTGATCTTGCAGGATTTATAACTAAGAGATCGATCTGGCCAAGAAGGCAGATCGATCTGGCACACTACTGGAGGTACCCAACGGCTAGTTTCTACAAAATCTCAACGGGAAAAACAGCATTTAATGCTCCAACTACCAATCCTTCAGTATTTAACCAAGCATTGAAGACAAAGAGAACTGAGACATTATTGCTGCATATTTTCTACATTCTCAAGCTTTCAACACTTTCATTCCTTGTGTCTTCATTCCTCATTTATTGAGATTTATTGTATAAGCTTAAGTGCAAAAGCTGTATTTGTCCTACCTACATTAAAGCTTCATTTTTGTATTCATCCTTATCTTGAGAGAGAAGAGGATTGTTCCTCTGTGAGATAAATTGTAAGAGGGTGAATACATTTTCATATTACAAAGGGTAGAGAGGTTATTCCTTAACCTGAAAAAGGAACATTGTAAACTTCTGTTGAAGGAGAGTAAGAAAGCACTTGACAAGAAGGTCAAGGAGAGAGGACGTAGGCAAGAGTTTGGCCGAACCTCTATAAACGATTGTGTTTGTTTCTCTCTTCCCTATCTTGCATTAAATTGTTTAATTTTGTTATATTGCTTACTTTCATTTGCAAATTAAAATAGGATTAAATTAAAATTTGCTATTAACGTTAGAAAACCGATTCACCCCCCCTCTCGGTAGAGCCATCAATTGGTATCAGAGCTAGGACTCTTTAATCACATAGGAATAACTTCCTAAGAGTTAGAAACGATCAAATGGCTCATAACAGTGTAGCTACTAGTTTGGTAGGAGAGGGGCACTCTACGGTTAGACCTCCAATGTTTAATGGAGAGCATTATGCATATTGGAAGACTAGGATGATGTTATTCATTCAAGCAAATGATTATGAAGTATGGAGAATTATAATTGAAGGACCTCAAATCCCTACAAAGAGAATAGAGGGAAGAGATATTCCTAAGGAAGAAGATGAATGGGATTCAAATGATATTAAATGTGCTCAACTAAATGCTAAAGCTATGCACACATTATTTTGTGCCTTAGGTCCTAATGAATATAATAGAGTCTCCGGGTGTGATAATGCCAAACAAATATGGGACAAATTGGCAATAACTCATGAGGGTACAACCCAAGTGAAGGAGACAAAGGTAGGTATGCTCACACATAACTATGAGCTTTTTAGGATGAAGGAAGGAGAATCAATTAGTGATATGTTCACTAGATTCACAGATATAATTAATGGATTAAAGTCTTTAGGAAAAATATATTCTAATATTGAAATGGTAAAGAAAATTTTAAATAGCTTACCTAAATCATGGGAAGCTAAAGTGACTGCAATTGAGGAATCTAAGGATCCTCACACATTGTCTTTAGATGAATTAATAGGGTCTCTGTGTGAGACCCCGTATATGTATAAGGGTATATATGTACATAGAAGTGTAAATAGAGTTGTACGCTGAATTCATGAGTGAAGTATATGTGATGTAAGTCCATAAGTAACGTACACACTTGTAATGAGAGTGGTAATCGTACATACAAGTTTCATTATGTATGAATGTGTAGAAATGGACTTAAACATGTGGAGAATGTGTGTAGAATGGATTATGAATAGTTTGGTAAAATGGAAGTAGAATTGCATAAGATGTGCACTTCCATTTTTGTTTATATTAAGTACCATTGGTCATACAAAGATTCTACACAAGTTTTAATGTGTATGAAGTGAGGATGGATGCCATTTTCAAGTCTCAAAGATGAATGAATGAGGAAATGATCATGGTAGCAAATTAAGGATGTTTGGTAAGTGTTGTTGCAGAGGAACTGCAGAAAATCTGGAAATTTTGAAGGGCAGATCGATCTCATGGGATGAGAGATCGATCTGGAAGAGCCAGAATGCTCTTATTTGGGCAAAAGAATAGAGCAGATCGATCTCGAATGGAGCCAGATCGATCTCCTTAGCTCTCTGTTTGGGAGCAGATTGATCTCATGCTTCGACAGATTGATCTCATGCCTCGACAGATCGATCTCATGCTTCGACAGATCGATCTCAGGCTTAAAAATGTCGTGAAAAAGAGGGATTTTAAGGGACCAGATCGATCTCCTCTTGGACCAGATCGATCTCCTCAAGCTATTTCTATATAAGGAGTGCTGAAAATCAGAAAATTTCGGGAAAAACACAAACCTTCCACTTTCAACCCAAAAACCTAACATTCTCTCTCAAAAATCAGCCATTTTCAGTGAGGTTTGAAGAGAGACCATTAGAGACAAAGTTGTTCCTATCAAAGAGAAGAACAACATAGTTGGAAAGCATTTTCCCATTGTTGGTATTGAAGGAGTTAAGGGCATTGCCATTGGAGCAAGAAGAGAAATCAAATTTGGTAAGATTCTAACACTCCAACTATGGTACATTGTTTATTTAATTGATTTTGGAGTTGTTTGGCATGAGTATGGATGGTTAGAAACTATCTAAATACATTGGAATGATTATGACCTAGAAATGGTCTAGGGTGAGAAAGTGAAATGTATGGAGATTAATAATGAATGAGATATGTAAAAGTTAATTATAGTGTTGTGGTATGATTTTAAGATGTGGTTAGTGGATAAATTGTGAGATTTACCTAAAAGAGGTAAAATGCGGATTAAGGCATTTGTAAAATGCATAAGTGAATAATATTGACTAGTGAGGTCAATTATGGGTTAAATACATTAACTCAATCGATTTAATGAATGAATCGCAGCTTCCGAGGATACGTCGAGGCGAGTTGAGCCAAGAGCGTGAGAAGCTAAAAGGAAAGGAGTCGCACCAAGTAAATCGAGGTAAGGGAATTGTGTGGACTCTTAGAGATATCTGTGCGCAATTTGGGCGCTCAAATGTTTTGCTAGAATGCATGAGATTAGGAAATGTTGATGGGTGATTTAAGGGTAAAAGTTGGGAGTTTGAGAAATGTGCATGAAAACAAAAGCATATTGCTTTGAAAATCATGTTTTATTGCTTTTTAGCAAATGATTGGTAGGTTGGCTAACGTTGAAATGATTTGCAAAAGAAATGAGTGTGTTTTGGTTTTGTTAACCACATTTTGCAAGTTTTGAGCCACCTACATGATTTCGTGAGTATGAAAGAGTGCAAGAGGCACTAGTTTTCACATGGATTTCATGATTGTTTTGGCATTGTGCTCGAGTTTGTCTCGTACTGGATGCCCACCTTGCATGTTGCCATGTTTGGAGCTTCGAGTAGACTGAGTGTCACATCGATTAAATAGGCTCACACGTGCATTGTTTTGACATGATTAATTAGCCGTGTTAGGAGCTTCGGATAGACAAGAGGTTGCCCCGATTAAATAGGCTCACATGTGCGTTTGAGATGTGGCGTGATATGATGTGTTGATTGGGTCCACGGAGTACGTTGTACCGTGCATGTAGCATGGAGTACATTGTACCGTGTTGAATTGTGATGTGCCGTCTTCGGACGAGATCTGCTATGGACCGGCGGGTAGGATTTGACCCACCTCCCGTGTGGAAGCAGATGGTGGTGATATCCAGCACACCTGATCCGTGTAGCCGGTATCACAGGTTATGTACATAGGCCTTGAGGTTATTACCTATTGTTGAACTGCCTATCTCACATGTCTACTGCTATTTGAGAATAAATCCATGTTTGAAAATGATTTATGGGTCAGGAAAGCCCGAGGGATGGGCCGAGACGTGACCAATGTTGAAATTGATTTGTTAATGGCTTTTAAAGTGTACAAATGCATGATGTTTAATGCCATGCCTTATTGTGAAAATGCATGATGTTTAATGCCATGCTTTATTGTGAAAATGCATGATGTTTAATGCCATGATTTTATTGTGAATTATGCATGATTATTTATACCATGCTTTGAGTCGAAATGTGCACTGAATTTTAATAGCATGACTGCTTTACATACCATTAACACAATCATACACTCATGTTTTGAGATAAACAATGAATTAAATGCTTTTGAGCATGGCATCACGATCACGTAGATAGTGCAGTATCTACCTGTTCGCACGATTGCCTTACTGAGCGTGTGGTTTGCTCACCCCCTTATTTTCCCCTCTCTACAGAGATTTGAGTATAGATTGGACGTGACTGGAGGCGTTCCCTTTTTTGGTAATTCCGCTGCATCCCATCGCTAAAGGTATACACACCTTGATTGTTTTGTATCTAAACTAGACATAGCACAGTAGCATTTTGTATGTAACCACTGGGGATGTAAAACAATGTAAACACATGTAACAACTCTGATATATATACATTTATACAAGTGTTTACTCATAAATAATGTTTCAAATTGAATTGGTATGGTGGAGTGAGTTAGATGTCGATACACCGCCCAACTGTTAAGTGTGTGGTTGTTCACGATCGAGGAAGGATGATTAAGGATTGATGCATGAAAATGCGAAAAATTTGTACGTATTTTGGTAAGTTGAGGGTTGTGACAGAAGTTGGTATCAGAGCTCGAGTTGGTCTGACGTGTGTCGTGTCTAAAATACTTAATAAGTGAAAAATTTCATCCCCAAGTTACTGTGCTTGTTTAGATACAAATAGTGTATGTCGATGGGTTGACTAAGTAATTGGTTGTGAATGTAGGGAACTGAGTAAGTATGCCTAATACCAGTCGCGGTAGAGGGATGAAAGCACAGGCTCGAGGCCGTAGAGGTAGGCCTGGGGGTCGTGTTGAGCCAGAAACACACGAGGCTCAGGAGAATGTTGAGGTGGAGGCTGATGTTGAGCACACTCCACAGGGTCCAGAGGAGAGGCCCGAGAGTACTGAGGCTCGCTTCGCGAGGATTGAGCGGAGCATTGAGATGATTGTGGAGTTAGTCACCCAATCCTTATCTGGAGTTGGTGGTAGACAGAGTCCCGCTACACAGGGTGATGCCGAGCAGGCAGCAGCTCCCGAGGCACGGGCAAGGCAAGCCCAAGGACCTCAGACGACAGATACCCCACCCACACAGGATGTGCCTACGCCGGTTGCTATGCCAGGCAGTAGAGGTTGGGGATATGGATGTGATTTGGATAGACTGCGGCAGTTCCAGAAGTTTGGACCGCCGTCTTTCAGTGGAGTAAAGGACCCAGTAGCGGCTGAGGATTGGATCAATGAGATCGAGAAATTATATGGGTTCTTTGAGTGCACTACTACCGAGATGGTAGCATTTGCCGGTTTTATGCTGAAGGGATCAGCAGAACATTGGTGGAAGTCCACCAGGCCTATTTTGAGAGCCCGGCATACTGAGATCAGCTGGGATGTGTTTCTAGAGGCCTTCCGGAGACAGTATGTCCCGGATACCGCACAGCGGAAGCTAAAGATGGCATTTTTGGGACTGACCCAAGGGAGCAGGACTGTGGATGAGTATGAGACTACTTTTATATCCCTGGGCAGGTATGATCCTAACACGATGGGTTATGAGGTCGAGAAGATCCAAAAGTTTGTGGATGGATTGAGATCGACCGTCAGGTCTAGACTGGTTCCCCTAGATATACCGACCTATGAGGAGGCAGTGCGCAGGGCGCAACTATGTGAACAAGATGTTGATAGAATCGCCTCAGAGTTTGGAAAGGTTGGTAAGATGAGGGACAGAGATAAGAAGAGACCTATGATGGATAGAGGATTCAGCTATAAAGGAAGCAAGAGATTCTCTGGAAAGAGGTCGAGAATTGATGAGATCCGGGAGAGGACAGTTGATACTCCGAAGTATCCGGCCATTGCTCCAGCTAAGGGAATCGTGATTGGAGGACCACGGCCTACTACGGAACAGTGTGGCAAGTGTGGTAGGTACCATGGTACTCGACCATGTTATGGACCTCAGGTTGTATGCTTCAGATGTGGGAAGCCAGGGCACATAATTAGAGATTGCCCAGAGATGTTAGAGAGAGCCCCACAGAAGGGCAAGGAGCCAGAGAGAGCTCCAGTTGGTACAGCTACTCCGAGGAGGAGGGCTACAGCTGAGGAAAAGGGGAAGCAAGCAGTTGGTGTAAGCAGAGGACGAGTGCACGCACTGGATCAGGATACTGCAGATCAGTCATCAGAATGTGGTAAAAGGTACCATCCAAATCTTTAATTTAGAAGCTTATGTACTGTTTGATCCTGGTGCCACGCATTCCTTTATTTCGCCATCCTTTGCATGTAAATTGTTGAAGCATGTAAAACCCACGCTGCTTGATAAGATGTTGTTGATATCTACCCCTATGAATGATAGTCAGTTGACTGAGCATATATATAGGGATTGTAAAATGAAGATAGGAGGTAAAGAGATGGCAGCCGATTTAATTTTATTAAACATGAGTGATTTTGATGTGATCCTAGGAATGGATTGGTTGGCTGCCAATCATGTTGTTATGGATTGTCATGCAAAAACTTTGATATTTCCAAAGATAGACAATCTTGTAGTAAATTTTGTGAAATGAAATTAAAGAACATGATTTTTATAAGTGTGATGAGTATAATCTTGATACATGATGTATGAAAGATAAATTTGATTTCATTTATGTATGTGATGTGATGATTTATGATGCTAATGGTGGAAAGAATAATGTGAAAGATTCATCGCTTTTGTGATTGAGACGGATAAGGCACGTCCGGAATTGGAAGACATACCAGTGGTTAGGGAATTTCCAGATGTCTTTCCGGATGAGTTACCAGGATTACCTCCAGATAGGGAGATGGAGTTTGGTATAGATTTGGCACCTGGTACAGAGCCGATGTCCAAGCCACCATACCGAATGGCTCAAGTTGAGTTAGAGGAGTTAAGGAAACAATTACAAGAGTTCTGGAGAAGGGGTTCATCAGGCCGAGCGTCTCACCTTTGGGGAGCACCGGTTCTGTTTGTAAGGAAGAAGGATGGAAGCCTCCGATTGTGTATAGACTACCGGTTGTTGAATAAGGCCACCATCAAGAATAAGTATCCCCTCCCACGCATCGATGATTTGTTGGATCAGCTTAAGGGAGCGCAGGTCTTTTCCAAGATAGATCTGAGATCAGGGTACCATCAGTTGAAGATACGAGATGGAGATGTACCCAAGACAGCTTTTCGCACCCGGTATGGACATTATGAGTTTATGGTTATGCTATTCGGGTTGACGAATGCTCCCGCAGCTTTTATGTCCTTGATGAATGAGATATTCCACCAGTACTTGGATCGATTTGTTATTGTGTTTATTGATGATATACTGGTGTATTCAAGGTCTAGAGAGGAACATGAAAGGCATTTGAGGATAGTGCTACAAACCCTCCGAGAGAAGAAGTTGTACGCTAAACTCAGTAAGTACGACTTTTGGTTGGAACATATCTCTTTTCTGGGTCACATAGTATCAAAGGATGGAGTATCAGTGGATCCATCTAAGATTGAGGCCGTAGTTCAGTGGCAGAGACCCCAGACAGTGACAGAGATCAGAAGTTTCCTGGGTTTAGCTGGGTATTACCGAAGGTTTGTAGAGGGATTTTTGAGGTTAGCTGCTCCATTGACACGTCTCACAAGGAAAAATGTAGAGTTTGTGTGGGACAAAAAGTGTGAAGACAGTTTTAAGGAGTTGAAAAGGAGATTAACTACAGCTCCAATACTCACCATTCCTACCAGCTCAGGAGGTTTCTCGGTGTATGCAGATGCTTCACACCTAGGACTGGGCTGTGTATTGATGCAGGATGGGAAGGTAGTAGCCTATGGATCAAGACAGTTAAAGGATCATGAGAGGAACTACCCGACCCATGACTTGGAGTTGGCAGCGGTGGTGTTTGCGCTGAAGATATGGCGCCACTACCTCTATGGTGAGAGATTTCAGATTTATACAGATCATAAGAGCCTTAAGTACCTGTTCTCACAGAAAGAGTTGAACATGAGACAGAGGAGATGGCTCGAGCTGTTAAAGGATTATGATTGTGAAATCCTATACCACCCGGGTAAAGCAAATGTGGTTGCTGATGCATTGAGTAGGAAGCATCTCGGGATGGTATCATTCATGATGATCAGGGAACACGAGTTGTTGGAACAGTTCATGAACCTCAGTTTGGATATGACCCCGCCTGACGCTGATAGTGGATTTATGATAGCTAGCCTGCAGTTGGAACCGGATCTAGTAGATCAAATCCGACAAGCTCAGCGAGTTGATCAGCAGTGTAGTGATATTGTCAGGCAGATACAGAGGGGTATAGAGACGGAATTTGGGTTGAGTTCAGATGGATTGCTGAGGTTTAGAGGTAGGATATGTGTTCCTGATGACGCAGAGATCAGAAGGTTGATCCTGACAGAGGCTCACTCATCAAAGTATACGATACATCCAGGGGGTACCAAAATCTATCAAAACCTTCGAAAGGTTTATTGGTGGTCGGGAATGAAAAAGCACATTGCTGAATATGTTGGTAAGTGTCTCATTTGTCAGCAGGTGAAAGTAGAGCATCAGAAGTCTGCAGGGTTATTGCAGCCTCTACCAATACCGACATGGAAGTGGGAGCATGTCACCATGGATTTTGTGATGGGATTACCGAGGACCCGGAGAGGTCATGATGCCATATGGGTGATTGTAGATCGGTTGACGAAATTAGCCCATTTTCTAGCTATGAGAGCTACCGATACTCTGAGCCAGTTAGCGAACCTATATGTGCGCGAGATAGTGAGGCTACATGGAATTCCAGTGAGCGTTGTTTCTGATAGGGATGCCCGCTTCACTTCCCACTTTTGGGAACATTTTCAGGAAGCGATGGGGACCCAGTTGAATTTTAGCACCGCGTTTCATCCTTAGACAGATGGTCAGTCAGAGAGGACTATACAGACCCTGGAGGACATGTTGAGAGCGTGTGCATTGGATTTTGGAGGCTCCTGGGATGACCATTTGCCACTCGCAGAGTTCGCGTATAATAACAGTTTTCATGCGAGTATCGGGATGGCACCATATGAGGCATTGTATGGGCGTAGATGCCGTTCCCCTATTGGATGGGAAGAGGTTGGTGACAGACAGATCTTTGCTCCCGACCTGGTTAGACAAGCCTCTGAGGACGTCCAATTGATATGTGAGAGGTTACGGACAGCTCAGAGCAGGCAAAAGAGTTATGCTGACAAGAGACGGAGACCACTAGAGTTTGAGGTGGGTGAGTCAGTGTTTTTGAAAGTTTCCCCTTCGAAGGGAATTATGAGATTTGGGAAGAAGGGAAAGTTGAGCCCTCGATATATAGGGCCATTTGAGATACTTGATAAGGTGGGAGACAAGGCATATAGGCTGGCATTGCCACCAGAGTTGGCAAGTGTGCATAACGTCTTCCACGTATCCTTGTTGAGGAAGTATCACCCGGACCCGGCACATGTGATAAGATATGAGCCTTTGGAGTTCAATGAAGGTATGACCTATGTTGAGAAGCCAGTTCGGGTATTGGACAGAAAAGAGAAAGTGTTGAGGACAAAGACAATTCCCCTGGTGAAAATACTTTGGCAACATCACACTGTGGAAGAAGCCACATGGGAATTGGAGAGTTTGATGCGGGAGAGGTATCCCGAGTTGTTCACAGAATAATTGGTTCCAATTTAGAGGACCAAATTTTCTAAGTGGGGGAGAATGTGAGACCCCGTATATGTATAAGGGTATATATGTACATAGAAGTGTAAATAGAGTTGTACGATGAATTCATGAGTGAAGTATATGTGATGTAAGTCCATAAGTAACGTACACACTTGTAATGAGAGTGGTAATCGTACATACAAGTTTCATTATGTATGAATGTGTAGAAATGGACTTAAACATGTGGAGAATGTGTGTAGAATGGATTATGAATAGTTTGGTAAAATGGAAGTAGAATTGCATAAGATGTGCACTTCCATTTTTGTTTATATTAAGTACCATTGGTCATACAAAGATTCTACACAAGTTTTAATGTGTATGAAGTGAGGATGGATGCCATTTTCAAGTCTCAAAGATGAATGAATGAGGAAATGATCATGGTAGCAAATTAAGGATGTTTGGTAAGTGTTGTTGCAGAGGAACTGCAGAAAATCTGGAAATTTTGAAGGGCAGATCGATCTCATGGGATGAGAGATCGATCTGGAAGAGCCAGAATGCTCTTATTTAGGCAAAAGAATAGAGCAGATCGATCTCCAATGGAGCCAGATCGATCTCCTTAGCTCTCTGTTTGGGAGCAGATCGATCTCATGCTTCGACAGATCGATCTCATGCCTCGACAGATCGATCTCATGCTTCGACAGATCGATCTCAGGCTTAAAAATGCCGTGAAAAAGAGGGATTTTAAGGGACCAGATCGATCTCCTCTTGGACCAGATCGATCTCCTCAAGCTATTTCTATATAAGGAGTGCTGGAAATCAGAAAATTTCGGGAAAAACACAAACCTTCCACTTTCAACCCAAAAACCTAACATTCTCTCTCAAAAATCAGCCATTTTCAGTGAGGTTTGAAGAGAGACCATTAGAGACAAAGTTGTTCCTATCAAAGAGAAGAACAACATAGTTGGAAAGCATTTTCCCATTGTTGGTATTGAAGGAGTTAAGGGCATTGCCATTGGAGCAAGAAGAGAAATCAAATTTGGTAAGATTCTAACACTCCAACTATGGTACATTGTTTATTTAATTGATTTTGGAGTTGTTTGGCATGAGTATGGATGGTTAGAAAGTATCTAAATACATTGGAATGATTATGACCTAGAAATGGTCTAGGGTGAGAAAGTGGAATGTATGGAGATTAATGATGAATGAGATATGTAAAAGTTAATTATAGTGTTGTGGTATGATTTTAAGATGTGGTTAGTGGATAAATTGTGAGATTTACCTAAAAGAGGTAAAATGCGGATTAAGGCATTTGTAAAATGCATAAGTGAATAATATTGACTAGTGAGGTCAATTATGGGTTAAATACATTAACTCAATCGATTTAATGAATGAATCGCAGCTTCCGAGGATACGCCGAGGCGAGTTGAGCTAAGAGCGTGAGAAGCTAAAAGGAAAGGAGTCACACCAAGTAAATCGAGGTAAGGGAATTGTGTGGACTCTTAGAGATATCTGTGCGCAATTTGGGCACTCAAATGTTTTGCTAGAATACATGAGATTAGGAAATGTTGATGGGTGATTTAAGGGTAAAAGTTGGGAGTTTGAGAAATGTGCATGAAAACAAAAGCATATTGCTTTGAAAATCATGTTTTATTGCTTTTTAGCAAATGATTGGTAGGTTGGCTAACGTTGAAATGATTTGCAAAAGAAATGAGTGTGTTTTGGTTTTGTTAACCACATTTTGCAAGTTTTGAGCCACCTACATGATTTCGTGAGTATGAAAGAGTGCAAGAGGCACTAGTTTTCACATGGATTTCATGATTGTTTTGGCATTGTGCTCGAGTTTGTCTCGCACTGGATGCCCACCTTGCATGTTGCCATGTTTGGAGCTTCGAGTAGATTGGGTGTCACATCGATTAAATAGGCTCACACGTGCATTGTTTGGACATGATTAATTAGCCGTGTTAGGAGCTTCGGATAGACAAGAGGTCGCCCCGATTAAATAGGCTCACACGTGCGTTTGAGATGTGGCGTGATATGATGTGTTGATTGGGTCCACGGAGTACGTTGTACCGTGCATGTAGCATGGAGTACATTGTACCGTGTTGAGTTGTGATGTGCCGTCTTCGGACGAGATCTGCTATGGACCGGTGGGTAGGATTTGACCCACCTCCCGTGTGGAAGCAGATGGTGGTGATATCCCGCACACCTGATCCGTGTAGCCGGTATCACAGGTTATGTACATAGGCCTTGAGGTTATTACCTATTGTTGAACTGCCTATCTCACATGTCTACTGCTATTTGAGAATAAATCCATGTTTGAAAATGATTTGTGGGTCAGGAAAGCCTGAGGGATGGGCCGAGACCTGACCAATGTTGAAATTGATTTGTTAATGGCTTTTAAAGTGCACAGATGCATGATGTTTAATGCCATGCCTTATTGTGAAAATGCATGATGTTTAATGCCATGCTTTATTGTGAAAATGCATGATGTTTAATGCCATGCTTTTATTGTGAATTATGCATGATGATTTATACCATGCTTTGAGTCGAAATGTGCACTGAATTTTAATAGCATGACTGCTTTACATACCATTAACACAATCATACACTCATGTTTTGAGATAAACAATGAATTAAATGCTTTTGAGCATGGCATCACGATCACGTAGATAGTGCAGTATCTACCTGTTCGCATGATTGCCTTACTGAGCGTGTGGTTTGCTCACCCCCTTATTTTCCCCTCTCTACAGAGATTTGAGTATAGATTGGACGTGACTGGAGGCGTTCCCTTTTTTGGTAATTCTGCTGCATCCCATCGCTAAAGGTATACACACCTTGATTGTTTTGTATCTAAACTAGACATAGCACAGTAGCATTTTGTATGTAACCACTGGGGATGTAAAACAATATAAACACATGTAACAACTCTGATATATATACATTTATACAAGTGTTTACTCATAAATAATGTTTCAAATTGAATTGGTATGGTGGAGTGAGTTAGACGTCGATACACCGCCCAACTGTTAAGTGTGTGGTTGTTCACGATCGAGGAAGGATGATTAAGGATTGATGCATGAAAATGCGAAAAATTTGTACGTATTTTGGTAAGTTGAGGGTCGTGACACTCTGCTCACTTATGAGATGAAATTAAAAAGAAATGAAGAGCCACCCAAGAAAGTGGGAGTTGCTCTAAAATCCACTGCTCAAGAGGAGATTAAAAATGAGAGTGGTAGTGAAGAGGACCTTGAGATGGCAATGTTTGCCAAAAGATTTAACAAGTTCATGAGGATGAGAGCTAGTGGTAGTAATAGGAGAAACAATAAGAGAGATCAAGAAGAACTAGGAAGAAAAGACTCAATTGTATGTTATGAATGTAAAAAACCAGGACACATAAAATTTAACTGCCCTCTTCTTAAAAGGTCCAATGATAGGTTCCATAAAAAGAAGGCAATGGTGGCAACATGGAGCGACAGTGACTGCTCCGATGATGAATCAAATGAGGACATTGCCAACTTGTGCTTCATGGCTATTGAGGATGAAAAGGTAATTTCAAGCCTCAATGAATATTCTTTTGATGAATTGCAAGATGCATTTGATGATCTTGCATTAGAGTATGAATCTATGAGTATGAAATATAAAAAGATAATATCCAAATTGAGAAAAGAAAATGAGATAATGCAATTGGATAAATTAGAATGTAAAAAGAAACTAGAGATTTCAAATCTAGAAATTTGTGACCTTAAAGAGAAAAATAGCAATCTACATAATTCATTTAATAGGTTCCACATGGGTCAACAAAAGTTAGATAGCATGCTAGAGACCCAAAGGGCATTCTTTGACAAAAATGGTTTAGGATATAATGCAAAGAGTAGGGAGACCCATCTTAAAAGTTTTATTGCTAGGAATAAACCTGCAATTACTTGTTCATATTGCAATAGAAAGGGACATGCATCACATAACTGTAATATAAAAATGAGAACTCTAAAAGGAAAAATAGTAAAAAGGATATGGATTCCAAAAGAAGTAATTCACTCCAAGGACTGAAATGCATTAGTAAAATGGATCCCAAAGGGATCAAGAATTGCATTCACTAACCTCAAAGGACCCAAGAAATTTTGGGTACCTAAGACTTGAGTTTAAATCTTCTTGTAGGTGATTGAGCATGGCCACACATCTAAAACAAAGGAAGCATGGTACTTGGATAGTGGATGCTCAAGGCACATGACGGGAGATAGAAGCCACTTCAACTCTTTTAAATCAAAGGTTGGTGGAGAGGTCACTTTTGGGGACAACTCCAAAGGCCAAGTAGAAGGAAGTGGCTCAATAGGTAATGATTACTTCTCCTTAGAAAAAGTATTGCTTGTTAGGGGTCTAAAGCATAACTTACTAAGCATAAGTCAACTTTGTGACAAAGGTTACAAAGTAATTTTTGATTGCATGAAATGTAATGTGGTAGATCCTAAGTCTAACAAAGTTCTTTTTCTAGGTCATAGACAAGGAAATATATATATTGTCTATCTTAATGAACTCAAAAATGAAAATATATGCTTAATGGTAGACAATAAAAAGGAATCTTGGTTATGGCATAGAAGACTAGGTCATGCTAGCATGAGTGTGCTATCTAAGTTAGCTAGAAAGGATCTAGTTATAGATTTACCCAAGATATCCTTTGATCATGAAGAAGTATGTGAAGCTTGTGTTAAAGGAAAACATAAAAGGACAACATTTAAGCCTAAGAATATTGTATCCACCACTAGGCCTCTCCAATTACTTCACTTAGATTTATTTGGACCAACTAGAACAACTAGCCTAGGTGGGAAACACTATGGATTTGTAATAGTTGATGATTACACTAGGTACACATGGGTGTTCTTCTTAAGAGTAAAAAATGAAGCCTTAGAAAAATTCATAGCCTATACAAAAATTACTCAAAATGAGAAAGGATATACAATAACTAGTATTAGAAGGGATCATGGCAAAGAATTTGAAAATATAGGATTTGATGAGTATTGCAATGATCAAGGAATTAGCCATAATTTTTCAGCCCCTAGGACACCACAACAAAATGGTGTAGTTGAGAGAAGAAATAGAACATTGGAAGAAATGGCTAGAACCATGTTATGTGAGAATAACTTACCAAAGTATTTTTGGGCTGAAGCTATAAACACATGTTATATAATTAATAGAGCTATGATTAGACCCATGCTAAAGAAAACTCCTTATGAGCTCTACAAAGGTAAAAAGCCTAACATTAGTTACTTCCATCCTTTTGGCTGCAAATGTTTTGTTCTAAATAATGGGAAAGATAATTTAGGAAAATTTGATGCCAAGAGTGATGAGGGAATATTCCTAGGATACTCATTGAATTCAAAGGCTTATAGAATTTATAACAAAAGAACATTAATGGTTGAAGAATCTATTCATGTTATATTTGATGAATCAAATAATGTATCTAAAGATTCAACCAATGATGAGAATGTTGGAATATTTGACGAAAACTTGGAGGATATCCCAAACCTAGAAGATGACTTATTAGAAAAACTTGACTTGAATAAAGAAGATGAAGATGAGATAGAGATAATAGAGAGAGAATCTAGAGCACCAAGAGAGTTAGGATATGTAAAGGATTGTGAAATAGTAGGAGATCCAACTCTTGGAGTTAGAACTAGATCATCTCTAAGGAATATGTGCCAATATATAGCTTTTGTATCTCAAATAGAGCCTAGGAATGTCAATGAAGCCTTAGATGACAATAATTGGTTCCTAGCAATGCAAGAAGAATTAAATCAATTTGAGAGAAGCAAAGTATGGAAGCTAGTTCCTAGGCCTAGTGATCACTCTATAATTGGAACTAAATGGATATTCAAGAACAAGATGGATGAAAATAGTGTGATCATAAGGAATAAGGCTAGGCTAGTTGCACAAGGATATAGACAAGAGGAAGGCATAGACTATGATGAAACATATGCACCGGTAGCTAGATTAGAGGCAATAAGAATGTTACTTGCCTTTGCATGTTATAAAAACTTCAAGTTGTATCAAATGGATGTGAAGAGTGCATTCCTAAATGGTTTCATTAATGAAGAAGTCTATGTTGAGCAACCTCCCGGATTTGAAAATCATGAATTTCCTGAACATGTTTTCAAATTATCTAAGGCACTCTATGGCTTGAAACAAGCTCCTAGAGCTTGGTATGAAAGGTTGTCAAAATTTTTAATAGAAAAAGGATTTTCTAGAGGAAAAGTGGATACCACCTTATTCATCAAAAATAAAAATAAGGATTTACTAGTTGTACAAGTCTATGTAGATGATATTATTTTTGGTTCAACTAATGAGTCTTTATGCAAAGAGTTTGCTAAGATCATGCAAGGAGAATTTGAGATGAGCATGATGGGAGAACTCACATTCTTCTTGGGACTTCAAGTGAAGCAAACAAAAGATGAAACCTTCATCAATCAAGCAAAGTATACTAAGGAATTGCTCAAGCGATTTGGAATGGACAATTGCAAACCTCAAGCAACTCCAATGGGCACCAACATCAAGCTTGATAAAGATGAAAGTGGTAAGTGTGTAGACACTAAACTCTATAGGTCTATGATTGGCTCATTGCTTTATTTAACTGCAAGTAGACCAGATATTTTGTTTAGTGTATGCCTTTGTGCTAGATTTCAATCCTCTCCTAGGGAATCACATCTGTTAGCAACTAAGAGGATCTTCAGATACCTCAAAGACACTCCCTCACTAGGACTTTGGTATCCCAAGGACTCCACCTTTGCCCTTCATGCATTTTCAGATGCTGATTTTGGAGGATGCAAAATAGATAGGAAAAGTACTTCAGGTACCTGCCAATTCTTAGGAAATAGGTTAATTTCTTGGTTCTCTAAGAAACAAAACAGTGTGGCTCAGTCCATAACTGAAGCTGAATATATAGCAGCTGGTAGTTGTAGTGCTCAAGTGTTGTGGATTAAACAACAAATGAAAGATTATGGTATTGACATGAAGCAAGTATCTATTAAATGTGATAATACCAGTGCCATTAATCTATCTAAAAATCCTATCCAACACTCCAGAACCAAGCACATAGAGATTAGACATCATTTCCTTAGATACCATGTACAAAAAGGGGATATAATTTTAGAGTACATTGACACTTTACACCAAATAGGTGATATATTCACCAAACCTCTTGATAGAGATAGGTTTTGTATCCTTAGAGGTGAATTAGGACTCATGAATATCCCTTAAGACTTTATGTTTCAAAAAATCTTGGTTTCAAGTTGATTTTAAAAGAGTTTTTGCAAAGATTTTCTGGCAACGAGGATGAGAGATCGATCTCCTTGCAATATAGATCGATCTCCATACTTACAACAAGCCTAAATCATTAAGGTTAAGCTAAGAAGATCGACCTTCTAACCATAAGATCGATCTTCTTATGTCTCTGTTAAAGAGAAGATCGATCTGTTCATACGACAGATCGATCTCTTCAAGCTTCTGTATTTTGAAGATCGATCTATGCATTTGGCAGATCGATCTCTCTAAGCCTCTATTAAACTGCAGATCGATCTGTGCATGTGACAGATCGATCTCCTTAAGCCTCTGTTTGCTAACAGATCGATCTGTTCATGCGACAGATCGATCTCCCTTGGCTTCTGGAAATGACAGATCGATCTGTCGTCCCGACAGATCGATCTCCTATGCCCTGGACTATAAAAACTGGCCAGAAATCCCCAAATTTCAAAATCTAAACTTCAAAATCCCTAACTTCCCTCGCACCACCTCTCTCGATTCCTCCTCAGATCGATATCGGTACGGCCTTCATTGCGTCTCCGTGTCATTTCCTGGTATAGTAACCAACATTCCTCATTATTTTCTCAAAAAATTTCTTAAGTTTTGTGCTCAATTTCTCACTAGGTAAAATCCAGTTACTGTTTCATTAGTTAGTTGTTTAGAGAACTAGTTTTAAGGGTGTCTTGTGTCTAGAAAAATGTCTCGTATTAAGAGAACAGCCAATAGAGAATCTGGACCAACCTCCTCCCAACCACCTTCTACCTCTTCAGTCACTACCTTTAACAGGTGTTTTAAAACACCTGCCAAAAGGAAGCGATATGAAGAATACTTTTCAACCATGCCAATTAAACATTGGCGTACAATCGATTTCTCTTTCCTCAACCGAATTGATTTTCCATACTTGTCGAAATTTGAGGAGTTTGGTTGGATGTCCTTTCTGAAAATAAACACTCCCGTACCTCCAAATATCGTTCGTGCATTCTTTTCCAATGCCGAACTCAATTACGATCCTATCGATTCCTGTCAAATTCTTGGTTTCACAACGTATGTCATGGGAAGGTCAATTGCCGTAACCACTGAAATTTTAGCCCAAGCCTTTGACATACGCGATAAAGGTTTAGCGAACGAAGATGAGGAGGTTCCCTTGGAGTTTGACATTCCCGGGGATAAGGCGAGTGATCTCCCAATGCACCCCCGGCTACTCCACCTCATCATCTCGTGGAACCTTCGTCCATTTGGTACCCGACATTCGACTGTTAGGAGGTTAGATAGGTTTTGGATTCACCATATTCATTCCACCAGTCAAAAACCCAACCTCGTCCATTTTATCTTTCAAGACTGGTTAAAGATTGTACGAGGCCAAGCCACAACGATCGTGTTTCCTCCACCAGTGGCGTACTTTCTTCAACGGCTCAAGATATATAGCAGCTGCGAAACCGGTGAACTGCCCTCTCCCAAGAGCGTCCTCAACATCGAGACCCTCCATCACATGGGATACTACAAAGATTTCCGGGGCGACTGGAAGAAGAAAAGGGAACAACAGCCTGCTGAAGCTATGGAGGAAGACCCCTCCGCTGAGCCTATGGACCCACCTGCTGCACCGGCTACGGGTCCATCATCCTCGACTCCTCAGACCACTGCATATGCATCCTTACCTGCTGGCATGGAGATCGTTCTGCAGATGATGAGTGAACTCAACAGAAAAATCGATGAAGGTTTTTCATCTCAGCAGCAAATGTTCGAGGATTTGAACCGAAGAGTGAATGTGGTTCACGAGGCTCAGGAGGCGATGTTTGATGAGCTTCAAGTCACTCTCACTCATGTTGAGGATCTCATGGATCGCGTTCCTCCTCCACCTTAGGATCTAGTTGCTCGATTTAGTTTAGTTATATGTTTTGTTTTTGCTACTTGTTGTTATTTTGATATGCATTTGCTTGAAATGAACAGCCATTTGTCTATTGACTAAGTTTTAATGAAAATGTTCATTTTGAAATGACATGAATTTTCTTTCTTGCTTATTGATATGACAAAAAGGGGGAGAAGAAAAGAAAACATATGATTGAATAAGACGGTTTAAGAAGTTTTTTAAGAAACATCTCTAAACGAATGGTTAAAATGAGGGGGAGTTAAGATAGTAACAAAGATAAAAGCTAAAAGAAAGGGGAAGCTCACAAAAAGGGGGAGCTTTTGCAAATTAACTAAACATGTTGATTGAATAAGTTTTGTCATATCAAAAAGGGGGAGATTGTTGAGTTAATATATTTTGAAATGACAAAACAAGTAAATTCAATAATATAAAAATGATATAAAGACATGTTTAGAGGTTATCAGTACCAGAACTTAGAGTTCTGTTGATGAGAGATCGATCTGGCTGATGAGAGATCGATCTCCTGGGTTTTTACTTGATGAGAGATCGATCTCATGAAGAAATGAGATCGATCTGCCAAGCCTTGAACCTTTACAAAGGTATTAAGGAAGAGTGAGATCGATCTGCAAGGGTTAAGAGATCGATCTGGCTAAAGCTAGAGTTGAGAGATCGATCTGGTCTAGGAAGAGATCGATCTCCTTTAAAAGCATAAGACTGAAGATCGATCTGAAAGATCGATCCACACTCAAACAGAGAACTTATGAGATCGATCTGGTAAGGAAGAGATCGATCTCCTCAAAGTCAGAGAGCTAAGGAGATCGATCTGAGGTATTGAGAGATCGATCTCCCCACTACGAAACTGCACGGCAGATCGATCTGTAGATCGATCTTGCCTTAAACAGAGAGATCATGAGATCGATCTGCCTATTCGACAGATCGATCTCCCCTATCATTTTCAAATTAACAGATCGATCTGCTAACCTAAGAGATCGATCTCCTTGTGTTTTTGTGCTTTGATCTTGCAGGATTTATAACTAAGAGATCGATCTGGCCAAGAAGGCAGATCGATCTGGCACACTACTCGAGGTACCCAACGGCTAGTTTCTGCAAAATCTCAAAGGGAAAAACAGCATTTAATGCTCCAACTACCAATCCTTCAGTATTTAACCAAGCATTGAAGACAAAGAGAACTGAGACATTATTGCTGCATATTTTTTACATTCTCAAGCTTTCAATACTTTCATTCCTTGTGTCTTCATTCCTCATTTATTGAGATTTATTGTATAAGCTTAAGTGCAAAAGCTGTATTTGTCCTACCTACATTAAAGCTTCATTTTTGTATTCATCCTTATCTTGAGAGAGAAGAGGATTGTTCCTCTGTGAGATAAATTGTAAGAGGGTGAATACATTTTCATATTACAAAGGGTAGAGAGGTTATTCCTTAACCTGAAAAAGGAACATTGTAAACTTCTGTTGAAGGAGAGTAAGAAAGCACTTGACAAGAAGGTCAAGGAGAGAGGACGTAGGCAAGAGTTTGGCCGAACCTCTATAAACGATTGTGTTTGTTTCTCTCTTCCCTATCTTGCATTAAATTGTTTAATTTTGTTATATTGCTTACTTTCATTTGCAAATTAAAATAGGATTAAATTAAAATTTGCTATTAACGTTAGAAAACCGATTCACCCCCCCTCTCGGTAGAGCCATCAAAGTGGATTATGAACTAGACTCTTCATGGAAAGTATGGTCAATGAATAACAATTCAACTACTTCAACCTTCAAAGGTTCACCATATTTTGATATTGTTGGAAGTGGATATGAAGGTACACTCTCTATAGATGGTGTAATCAAATGAGTAAATCTCCAATTCTTTAAAAGTTCACCATAAATTAACCCTTCGAAAGTGGATATGAAGATATACTCTCCACAAAAGGCATAGTCAATCACAAGACATCTAATTGTATAAAATTTATCGCATATTGACATTTTTAAAGGTAGATTTGGAGGTACACTCTTTGCCAATGACGTTGTCAAACATCCAGTTCTCTCAAGTTTGTCGCATTTTAACAATCCCAGAATTGGATTTAGAGGTAGACTCTCTATTTATGACGTTGTTAAACTATAATTCAATGACCTTCATTCTCAGACACGAAGAATAGGCGAGCAACCAAGATTGAGAATAAGAAAATACTTTTCACATTTCATCCTCTCATAAAAGGAAAGAACATGTGACAAAGATTGAGATCAATGCAATACATAAGTTAGAATCCTATGGCTAAACTTTGCAAAATGGAAGTAAACCCACCATTACCAAACCACTTCATCATTAAAAGATAAAGTATTACCCATAATAGCAGGCACTACAACAATAGAACCATGCTAGCTTGAGGCAATAACGACAACCAAACTTCATAATTGTAATGATGGCCGAATGATACATAAGTGATATTGCAACAACTTAATCTCATTATTTCAACATTATAGTAGAAATTTTAAGGCCACGTTATTATTAAACTTAGCAAGAAAGAATAAGACATGCATGGACTTTATATTTTGACATGATGTGTAAGAAGATTTCGAGCTAAATGGCGACCATCATTTTTTACATGATAAAGAGTATACCAAGGCAAGGAAAGTCTAAGTAAAAAGAGTTTTAAAAAAGTGCTAATGAGAATAAGATTACACACCAACACTTGAAGGCACCTAATGCGCTGAGGTAGTGATTCGAATGGAAGGCCTGATCAACCATCCATTCAGATTACTACTATAGTGTTGCTATGGTGGCAGTAGTACTCTAGCAAAGATAATCACTTAAAGGGGACGCCGTGAGAACTGTAGTGTCATACCCGTTTTACTTACAAACCCATTTTACTTTTGGTTAGGCTATGAGTCCGTGTTAGTCCATGTAGTAATTCATATTAACATTTACTTACAAATAAAACGAAAATTCTAAGATTTCTTTATACAAAATCAAAATCATATTCTATCATTGTTATTTATACATGTTTAGATCCCCCAAATACATATCTATATACATTACTGTACAACAAATGTTAGATACAAAAAGGATAACTCAATGTGTATACCTCTGGGCAAAGGGAAACTATGCAACGATATGTACGTCTCAAAAGATCCTTATAATACAACGAGTCCTCGCTATTGGAGGTAGTATGTGGAGATGGAGTGAAAAGGTGAGCTTAACATGCTCAGTAAAGAAAGTAAGTAAGCAAGTAGATAACTACACTATCTACATGCTTGTAATGAAATATCATACAGTAAAACAGTGATGGTGATTAATGCCAATATCATAACTTTAGGAAATAAAAAACAATATATACAGTGCTCACAAACATTGTATAGTGAAAATAAATTCGCCATCCATACACACAGAAGGCATTTTCATCATTTAGTATTTTAAATAAACAGTTTATCTAATAATTTTGATAAACAAGGCTAGCCAGAACATGCTTTTACAGATCCCAAATGGGAGAGTGACATATGGCCATAGTCAGTGATTCCAAGCATTACTGGTCAGGTGTGCAAGGATTTCAATTCTCGTGAGCAGTGGTTAGTAACCCATCGGCCCTCAGAAGTTCAAAGACTGAAACACGGTATAGTGTACTCACATGTAAATTACACGATACAACGTACTCCATGGACTAAGATAGTAACAAAAAACTGGGAGGGCCTGGGTAGGCCAGATATTTGCCACCCCATTTTAGCATGAATATCCAAGGCCTTTGTCTCAAAACAAATGCAAGTTATACAGTGCAACACGCAGTCCACTCGATATAAATCACAGTGTTTCCCGTAAAATCTCTCCCCCATCCATGAATGGTCACCCCTCCATGAAATTTATCCTCCACAAGCATGTTTAACCTTGAAACTCGTGCAGTTTGTATAAAGCATAAAAATGAGCTGGCTAATCATTTTTCAGTTAAAACAATCGGCTTGCAGTGAATATTCAGAGAATAACGGGTTTCATGTTGCAGTATTGTAACGGCCCAGCCAAGTCGGCCATGGCTACCCATTTTGGAGCCACAACATTGACTGTTGTGATATCGATACTCATCCGTACTGTCCGTTTTGGGTCCACTAACCCCCACAGTTTTATCGTGGGCGAGCCAGGGTCAAGTTAGCTGGGGTTTGCCTTTCCACAATTTGCGTCCCCATGGAGTTTTGAACCTAGTACCCTTAAGTTCATAGATTCTACACTCACGATACCATTTGATCTAGTTGGAACAAATGTTACCATGTGTATAAGGTTTGGGTACTTAAGGGTCCCAAGTTCGAACCACGATTGGGACGCGAATTGGGGTATTTACCTTGATAAAATCGTGCTGATCAGTGGACCCACATCGGACAGTACGGATGAGTCAAGACAAACTTGGTAGGGATCTAAGCCCCGAGGGGATGCCAGCTGACAGCCTAGGAACAAGCTGAGCCTTGACAAGTACAGTGCTAGGGTGATCCTGGTATATTTCAAATAGTTATATAAGGTAGGGTTGGGTCATTTTGCTAATGAGCTTAACTTTTGTATATTACTGTATATAACCACTATACAGTTAATATCTACTTTTAGATAAGTAGAAACATGTACGTATAACTAGCTCTAGTAGCTCATAAATTTTCTTACCTCAGTGGTAGACGACAGTGCTAATATCTCAACACCGTATGTCAGTTGGTCCATTCTACCCCGTTCATGCCTCCCGGAGCTGCAGCGAATTAATGGGCCAAGCATTGATTGAAGCCCATTATCACATTTTCCTTATTATTTCACAAAGCCCATTATTCCATAAATCTTCTCTTGGGCCCTGGCCCACTAGTCCATGAATAAATCTTGGGCTGTTCATCTTATTTCTTAAGGGCCCATTATCAATCCAATAACCCATTACATAAACTATGCCCATCAACAATTCTTGTTTTTGATCATTGAGACATTTTTACAAACACCCCATATGCATATAAATTTCATACATCCTACTTTAATTTTCTCTCAATTTTGATCCCTCCAATTATTCTCATCATCATCTCTATTTAACAATCTACCTTTACACTTATTAAACCACAAACCATATTCATTGTAAACTACCCATACCCATTCGGCCAAGCATGGTTTCATGTCATATTGGCTATTTTCCACACTATGTTTTATATAGCTAAGCTTTATAAATTTCATAGGTAAACATATATTAATTTAGGAGGGAAAAAACTCACCTAGTTATAGTTTCCCAATGGTGGCTAAAAATGGAGGGAGTATGTCTTCCTTCAATTCAACTTCGTCCAACACCCAGATTTAGATATGTTGAAAGTTCAAGTGATGGGGAACATTTTTCATTAAGGGAGCTTATTGAAATTCTAAATGGAAGGGATTGTTTGGCTATATTGTAGAAAACTTAAACTTAGCCAAAAATGGAGAAGAAGAAGAGAAGTATGGGATGACAGAAAAAGGAGAGCATTTTGATTTTTTGAAGGCATTATCTAGATATTTAATAGACAAAAATTCAACCCATTAATTAGGCTTTTAAATTTATTAGGTTTGAGCTTTATTATTGGGCTTTAATTTATGTTAACTTGGGCTAGTGGCTTGGGCTTAAATTCTTGAGCCAATTACTTAATTATATATGTATATATATCTAGCCTAAGGCCCATGTTATTTTCAGCCCATCCTTTCCTTTCCATGTTGGGCCACCATAATTTTCCAAAACCCTAATTTCCAATATGCACATATATTTTTAGTCCATACATTGTTTTATTTTATTTTATTATTTTATAATTAATTTTTTGAAAATAAGAATTTATTAACCCCAAGATTAATTTCCCAAGCCATAACAATGGTTGGGTTAGTTTAAATAGGGTTAGGTCTCTTGGTCAAAGCTACTTGTTGACTTTGACTTTGACCTAGGTCACATTTGACCATGTTTGACTATCCCTTATATAGGGTTTTCCATGTAAAAGTTTCCCATTTTTGGAGTTTGACTACCTCTTATGGCTCAAAATGCTAAAAACAGATTAAACGATTGATTTTAAACTCGCTTAGGCCCTTTTTGACATTTTGGCGATTCCTACATTGTCGGGACCTATCCATGTTAACATTCCTTCATAACTTACCCATATTTTGTTGTTCTTAATCATTACTGTCAGTTAGATTAGTCTCGTTCCATTTAATTCGATCCGAGCTAATTCCTTAATTATTCATCAAAACTCCAACTAACTTAAATCGCGTGGAAATTAAAGCATCGATCCTTACCTCAAATGTACTGTGGACTCTATAGCCAATTCACATGCTTAGTTTTAAAATTTACAACTTTTGAAGGTTCCTTGCAGATCACAATTCAACCTAACTTATTCAGTTAAAGATGTACTATTAACATGTCACTTAAAGAAAAGTAATGGGTTGGGGTCTTAAATTTCCTCCCCATTTTAGAAATTTTGGTCCTCCAAATTTAAATCAACTCAATCTTCAAATAGCTGTGGATACTTCTCTCACATCTGGCTCTCCAATTCCTACGTGACCTTCTCCGAAGTGTGGTATTGCCAGAGAACCTTGACCAGAGAGATTGTCTTAGACCGTAACACTTTTTCCTTTCTATCCAATATCCGAATAGGTTTCTCCACGTAAGTCATATCTTCCTTCAATTCTAGTGGTTCATACGTAATCACATGTGTTGGGTCTTGATGATACTTTCGGATCATCGAAACGTGGAAGACATTATGGATACCCGATAAGTCAGATTGTAAGGCCAATCTGTATGCTTTGTCTTCCACTTGGTTTAAGATCTCGAAAGGTCCAATGTGACGAGGACTCAACTTTCATTTCTTTTCAAACCTCATTATAACTTTAGAGGGAGAAACTTTTAGAAATATCAAGTCTCCTACTGAAAATTAAGAAAGGTCTTCGTCTCGCGTCAGCGTATCTCTTTTGTCTACTGTAAGCTGTTCTCAACCTCTCACAAATCAACTGAACATCCTCTGAGGCTTGCTTAACTAAGTTGGGAGTAAATATCTTTCTTTCACCCACTTCTTCCCATTCGATTGGAGAACGACATCTACGACCATATAAAGCTTCATATGATGCCATCCCGATACTCGAGTGGTAATTGTTGTTGTAGGCGAATTCAGCTAATTGCAAATAGTCATCCTAGGAAACCTTAAAGTCCAGAGCACATGCTCTCAACGTATCTTCTAAAGTCTGAACAATCTTCTCTGATTGACTATCTATCTGAGGATGGAAAGTTGTGCCAAAATTTAATTGGGTCCCCATGACTTCCTGAAAATGTTCCCAAAAGTGGAAATTGAACCGGGAATCCCTATCAGAAATTGTGAGACCTGAGAATTTTATGTACCTTATTCATGAGATTTACAATGTGAAGTTTGTAATTGACGAGTGTAATTATGTCATATCGATGTACACGCAAGTTTTAAATATAATGAAGTATAAGAGGATAAAGTTATTAAGTCTTAAATGTGCATGGATTGAAATATGGACTATGGAGTAGATTATGGTAAGTTTTATATTGAGTTTCCTGCAAATTTGTGCACCAGTAGTAGGATCTGTGAAGGCAAGATCGATCTCCAAGGGAAGAGAGATTGATCTCATGGCTCCATAATGCAGGAAATATGCAAAAGCAGGCAAGCAGATAGATCTCATAAGGGAGAAGATCGATCTCATGCTGCCTCTTCCTAGCTAGAATTGATCCTGCCACAAGGGAAGATCGACCTCCTTAAGTCTCAACCTGGAAGAGATCGATCTCTACCCTCTAGCAGATCGATCTCCACTTAGAAGAACAGATCGATCTCCACCCTCGACCAGATCGATCTCGTAGTTGTTAATGAAGAAGTTGGAGCAGTTAAAATCAAGCAGATATCGATCTCCACCAATGCCAAATTGATCTCATACGCCCTGTTTATATAAGAATCACAAGATTTTGCCTGAAAATTGAGCCTCTCTCACCTACAAACCCCAACATTCACCATTTTCACCCAAACTAAGCTTTCTCTCTCTCAGATTCACCATATTCTAGATAGAATTAGACAAAGGGGTAAGAGATAAAGTTGTTCCTCTTGGTATAGGGAACAACATACTAGAAAATAAAGGATTGGATTGAAACAAAAGAAAGGGCAAGCATTCTACAAGTTCGGTCAAGAGGAGACAAACTAGGTGAGCTCATAAGACCCTTGTTTTTCTTAAGCATTATCATTTTACATATTGGTGAATAGACATATGTATATATAAGCATATTTGATTGGAAATGCCTAAGTCATGAGGAAACAAACAATGAGTATAGTTGGAAAATGAAATGTGGATATCTTGTATTGATTATGAGCTAGCTAAGGTGATGATTAAGATATAGGAGAAGTTTTGAGACAATGTATGTGTTAAGAGTGGTAACTTCGACATAGTATAGATATAGGAATAAATGAGGTGAAAAGAGAAATGAGAATGATGAATATTGACAATTTAATGATGTTTGGACAGCTCAAGAATTTGACACGAGAAACGAGACTAGTCCGAGGGCCGGAGGATATTATACCAATCAAGGTACAAGAGGTAAGGGAAACAAACCGTTTGTACTTATGAGTTTTCGAATGGTTGAAAACGTTTTGATAGCATGAAAAAGGTTTAAATGAAATGAGAATGTTTATGAGAAATGAGATGATTTGATGCTTTGATAAACGAGTGAGTGTTTTGCAAGTTTGAGCTCGATTTTGATGAGTTTTGTGTAAGTGTGCATATAATGTTTTATAACCGAAATGAGTTTTCTAATAACCACTGTGGGCTCTAAGTGAAGGCAAAACGGTTTTAATACGACAATGGCTTATTTTACTGAGACTATGGCTTGTCATGAGATGCACATCGATACTCCGCTTGATAGCGTTGAGTGGCCTTGCTCTAGTAGAATGTAAGACCGGGCCTTGCTTTAGTAGCATGTAAGATCGATACCTCCGTTCTGGTAACGAGAGATGACCCTGCTCTGGTAGCTATGGGTGGCCTTACTTTAATAAGCATGTAAGACCTGGCCTTGCTTTGAATAGCATGTAAGACCGTGGCTGTACGACTCCGATCAAGTCTACAGCGAATCATGGCCATGTATTAATGTCGATGTTTCCCTCTTTTGAGGATGTCTGCCTAAGGGACGACTTGATTTGACGTGATGTGCCTATGACGATGATTTTATCTAAGTTTTATTAAATGCCTAGTCTCGATTTCCTTGATGAATGATGTGTTTTACAACTGTGATTTCTATCACGTAATGATGATTTGATGTATGGTGATTGGTGATCTTTATCACGTGAATTTTACCGATGCCATTGTTTCCACTGTTATTTTTATAACGTTTGACATGCTAGAATATTTCCATCATATTGTGCTGTGATGATGATTTTATAAATTTCCCTCATTCCCCTTACTGAGCGTTTTGAAAGCTCACTCTTTTTCCTCCCCACTCCAGATTTCTTACAGTGAGCGAGATAGTGCCTGTCACGTACGTGATATAGGCTGGTGGACAAGATCTTCCCAGGCTATCGCTTGTACACGCACAAGGTATAATTCAGTTCATTTTGTATCCAGACAATGATGTGATATAGACATTTGTGTTAAGTATTTTTGGGATGAAACTAAGACGATATGAGGAAAATGAATCGTGTTTTGTGGATTGTTCCCCTTTGGGATACTATGTATTTGATGTTATGAAGTAGAAATTGTATGATTTTGGGGTTAATGATTTATTATAAACAAAAGCTATTAAATGACACTGTAGAGGAATGTAACCCGAGTAAGAGGTTTACCTCCCTCTACCAGATCGATCTTGTAGTTGGTAATTGAGCAGTTAGAGTAGTTGAAACCAGGCAGAGATAGATCTCCTCATTATACCAGATCGATCTCACACGCCCTGTCTATATAAGAATCACGAGGTTTTTGCTAGAAATCAAATCTCTCTCACCTGTAAACACCAACACTCACTATTCTTACCTAAAACCAAGCTTTCTCTCTCTAAGATTCACCACATTTTGGACAAAGTAAGTGTCATAACCCTCTTTACCACTCTGTGACCTTTACCTTACCACTTACCACTAATAGTTGGGCTGTGAGTCAACATCCAATCCATACCTCATCCATTTATAGTTTAATAATTGTAATTAAACAAATATGAAATAGAAACTAGACTTTTATAAACATATGGAAGCGTTTATATCAGTTTCCATTATCTATACATCCCTTTCGTACAAAATACCATAGACTGTGCATTAATTTACAGGATACAAAATTTTTCTCAACACATGTGTATACCTCTCTATACTGCTGGAGAACTGGAGAACACCTTAGCAGGGACAATTGCAGTACTCACTACTGTGTAGTATCTGTGGAGGAGGAAATATGGGGGTGAGCATAACATGCTCAGTAAGGAAAAGGTGCAAGCAGGTAGATAACTACACTATCTATATGCTAAAATACATATATGTTCATTTTCCTTATAAAACAATATGCATGTTCGTTAAAACAACTTCCATCAATGCAAAACCATTAATTCACTAGATAGGTATATGCATATTCACACAGTAGCACACAACTTCACACAGCATAATCTATTCACATAGTTCATACATAGAAAATGCTTTACTTAAAACCACACAGGTTCATTTGGAAATCACTTTGCACACAACAACAATTCAATGTTTATATGAGACAAAATCATGGGTTAACCCATTCCCTAGACACACAGCAAGGGAGGATATCTATCACCTCACATAGTAGTGACAATATCATATCACACAGTTATAGAAGACTTATGGCCATAGTCAGATTCCAGGCTATACTGATCAGGTGTGCGGGAACCCTACGTTTGGGAAGGCGGATCAACCATCCCTTCAGCTCATACTCAAATCACGGCACATCGTACCCCATGGCTAACGCTCACAGTACATCGTGCTCCTATGGATCCTTATCACCCATTTTTGTTATCTCAAAATCTCATGCGAGTAGGTCAGTGTCAGACACACAACAGCACACGACGGCTCTAACATGGTTTATCCATCACAAAATAATTTCATAAACTCTCGTGCGAGCAACTCAGTGTAAGACACACAGCATACCTGAGGCATCTAACACGGTTTTTCTTATCACACAGAAGCTTAAGAGACTACATGCGAGCAACTCATAATAAGACACACAACATCTCTGAGGCATCGAGCATGGATGCGAGCTCTCGAATGGAACACACAGTATTATCAAGGTATCAAGCACCGTTGTCGCATCGCTTAAAATCGAGGGGTCACATGTGAGCATAATCAGAGCAAGATTACTAAGAAGGAATCTAGTGCGAGTAGCTCGAGTGGAACCACACAGCTTCACTCAAGATATCAAGCACTGTTTAGCTTTTCTTAAAAACACTTTGAAAATAATGTACGAGCGGGGCCGGTTAATCTACTGTTACCTCTCATGCTCTAGCATAATTTCACACAAAAAAGAAATAGAAGGGCTCCTTGTATAGTTATGAGTGAGAGGGCAAGTCTCCCTTCAATCACTCTTTATAAACCTTTCATAAAATTAATTAAACTGGGAGCCATTCTAATATCATTCTTTCTCAAACCGTTTGCAAAAACCTCTTTTCACAACAATCATAGAAGTCATGCAAATTCATACTATCGACTTATTCTCATACGTAGTTTTCTATATAGCCATATCAATACCTATGTATTTATCGCATACATGTGCATTCAGTAGGTAAGAAAACATACGTATAACTATCTCTATAGCTCACATAAGTCCCTTACCTTGAATCACGCTTGAATCGTCTTCCTTGATTCCAATAGCTTGTGATCCGGTCTTGTCAACTCTATATTTATCTCCAGGAGCTGCAAGTGTTCACAATTCTCATCAGTATATTCTCATATACTTCATTCCACTTGCATGATACCTAGATCAATGCATTTTGGCCATTTATATCTCATTTGGCTTCTTTATACCATTATTGGACTTTACTCTTCCTTAAGTCCATTTCAATCATTTCATTTGTTTCTCAGGAATCCATTAGACTCCTTGAGTCCATTGATTCCGTATTGAATCGGTATTTAGCTTCCCCTGCCATTAGTTCATCATCTTCATTTCATTAAGACATTTCATCAAACACCTCATATACTCAATTTCCACCATTATCCATTCTAGCTCATGGATTTCTGCAAACCATTTTATAAGCATCTATACATGTTGAATAACATTTATGCATGCTTAAATCATCCTCAAATCCATGCCTACTCAACCAATCCTCATTTTGGCACATTTAACCATTTTAGAGGTTATGGAGAGTTTAGCATATTCTAAGATGTTTCAATCATAAATCTATATACCAATATACGCATACAATTATATAGATTAACATATATGAGATTGGAGTATTGAAATCTTACCAATCTCAACTTTTCTCTACTTTGCACAATTTGGGGGAAAACTCATTTTCTCATTTAATGGATCAACTCAACTTCTAGCTTCCAACTATGTTGTTCTTCCCCACTTTATGAACAACTTTGATGTAATAAACTTCTCTCAAATCTCTATGGAAAGTGTTTGAGAATCCTTAGAGAAGTTTTAGGTTACTTTGATTCAAAAACGGAAAGGGATGGTTGTTTCTCATGAAATGTTGTTCAGCAGGTCCTGTTTTTATAGAAAATGCTTGATGAGATCAATCTCCCTAGGTTAAAGGATCGATCTTCCCCTGTTTTTAAGCCTTTCAGAATGCCATTTAAAGCCTATGAGATCGATCTGTCGAGGCATGAGATCGATCTGCTTGTTGCTATGAGATCGATCTACTCTAAGGGATGAGATCGATCTTCTCTAGGCAGAGCTAAACAGATCGGTCTGGCACAAGGATGGGATCGATCTGCTCTTGGTCGAGAGCTAAGGAAATTGATTTGTTTGCATTGAGGATCAATCTCCTTATTCCAAAATGCTTCATTCTCTTCGTTTTGGCCCCTGAGATCGATCTCCCTTGCATTGAGATCGATCTCCTCTTGTTCTGTAGCACACTTAGCTGCATTTTTCCAAATTTCAAAGGGATTACTTGCATTCAATTTATTGCACTACTCATTTTAAGTTTCAGTCACATTCATTACTTACAAAAGTCTATTTCTTCATATTCATACATAGTGAAACTTGTGTGTACATTCCTAAACTCATATTACAAAGGTGTAAATTGAATTTATGGACTTTACATCACTTATGACTCACATTACATGTACATATGTATTACTTATGAATTCATAAGGTTTACATACAAAAATACAGGTCTTATAGTAAGAAAAAGAGGTAAGAGGCAAAGTTGTTCCTCTTAGTAAAGAGAACAACATACTAGAAAATCAAGGGTTGGTTTGAAGAGAAAGGGAAGAGGTAAGCATTCTACAAGTTGCTTAAGAGAAGACAAGCTAGGTAAGCTCACAAGACCCTTGTTTTAAGAGTGGCCTTGCTCTAGTAGCATGTAAGACCGAGCTTTGCTCTAGTAGCATGTAAGACCGATGCCTTTATTCTGAAAACGTGAGATGACCCCCTCTAGTAGCGATGGGTGGCCTTGCTTTGATAGCATGTAAAACCAGGCCTTACTTTTATAGCATGTAAGACTGAGGTTGTACGACTCTGATCAAGTCTACAATGATATCATGACCATGGATAGATGTTGACGTATTCCCTCTTCTAAGGATGCCCTCCTTGAGGATGATTTGATGTGACGTGATGTGCCTATGATGTTGTTTTTATCTGAGTTTCATTAAATACCTAGTCTTGACTATTTTGATGAATGACGTGTTTTGATGACTGTGATTTCTATCAAGTATTGAGATTTGATGTTAAGATGATTTGTGATTTTTATCACATAAATTATGCTGATGCAAACTGATGCCATTATTATTATCATTATTTCCATAAATGTTTTACATGCTCGAATACTTCAATCATGTTTTTACATGCCCAAATGATGAGTTGTGATGTGTTGATGATTTTATAAACCCCCCTTATCCTCCTTACTGAGCGTTTTGAGAGCTCACCCTTTTTCCTCCCCCTTCTAGATTATTTGCAATGATCGAGCTAGTACCTACCGCGTACGTGATATAGGCTGGTGGGCAAGATCTCCCCAGGCTATCGCTTGTACACACACAAGGTATAAATTCAGTTCATTTTGTATCCAGACAATGATGTAATACAGACATTTGTGTTAAGTATTTTTGGGATGTAATTAGGACAATATGAAGAAAATGAATTGAGTTTTGTGGGCTGACCCTTTTTGGATATTATGTATTTGATTTTATGAAATCAAAATTGTGTGATCTTGGGGATAATGATTTGTTCCAAACGCAAGTGATTAAATGACACTGTACAGGAATGCAACCCGAGTAAGAGGTTTAATGTAAGAAAATTTTTAAATTAGCACTATTTTTCGCGCTTCTGGGCTGTCACACCATGAGAGCTAGGAACTGTGGTGTCGACCATGGCTAGGCATGGCGCACCATGCGTGACCGAATGGTCAAGTGTACTAAGCGTTGAGTATTCTACTCAATAAGGCATTGTGGGCCTAAGGTTGGCCCAATATGAATCAGTAAGCTTGATGGGCCCCGTTGTCAGACCCGTATTTTTATGTAGCTTGTTCCTTATGATTTATACATGTACAGACATGTATTGAGTTATTTAAATCATAAGAAGAGTATTTACTAGATTTAAGTGTTAGTGAAATGATTTAACACGCAAAAGCTACATAAAAAGCCTAATGTGAGCTATAAGAGTCACAGGCTAAACCAAGTGGATCTGAATCATTCTGACTGAAGAGAAGAACTTAAAATGAGAAAATATAGAGGGCTCATGAAGGAAAGTCAGTTTAATTTAGTTCCGAACATAGAGAACAAGAGTAAAAGCTAAAAAGGATAAAATGGACCTTTTTAGCAAGTTAAGGTGTTTCAGGTGTAATTATCTACCACGAATGGTTGAAACGTAAAGACGAGAGTGTAAGACATAAGATAAGACACTTTCAGAATTTTGAAAAAAAGTCAACTTGATCAATGGTTAAGGAAAAAGTCAACTATAGTTAAGAAAAGTGGACTTTACCATAGTTGACTAACTATGGTTAAAAATTAACCTAAGTATGGGAAAAAAATTGAAAAAAAATATTCTGGGTCAGAATACAAGATAACCATCCCCGAAAGTAAGGAAAATTTATTTGGAAGGATTCCAGATTAAATTTAATGGTTAAAAACGCAATGGGCCAAAGTTGAAAATTTTAAAGCCCATTAAGGTATCATAAGTGTGGGCCGAATTTGGGAAGCCCAATGGGCCAAATTGTTGGGCCAATTTGTGGGCCCAATATTGAGACAATTGAAGGCCCAATAGGTAGTAAAAATTTCATCCCAAAATCCCAAAGGAAAAGCCCAAATCGAGAAGCCCAATTGAAAGCCCATTTGAATAAGTTAAGAGCCATTAATGAAAGGTAACAAAGTCTAAAATGATAACAATTACCTAAACTTTTTGGAAGTCAATTAAGGTGGCTGGATTTTAGCTTAATGACTAAGTAATGGACTTATAAATACCAGCCAACACATAATCATCTTCATCCTTTCATTTTCGGCAAAGTGAAGAAACCATAACCAAAAAGTTTTCTAAGCTTTCTCTCACTAGAAATCACTAGGAAAAAGGCATATTTGGAACTTGAAATCTTCATGAAAGTTGTTCCAAATTGAGAGGAGAGTGACATATGTTGGAATTGGCTATCAAGGAGCCATAGTGTACAAACCGTGAGGCTTCAAAGTTTCGACCAAGTGTGAATACAAATACTTGGTATATTTTCAAGCTTTCAAATTCATATATGTTAATGTATGAATGATTTTAAGTATATTGGTATATGTTTTATGGATTGAAACACATGAAAACACTATGAACATGTGATGGCCGAAAGTTGGTATATGAGTTTTGATAAATACCCATGTGATTTTAAGACATGTATAGGTTGATATGCATGTATACATGATAATGACATGGTTAGTTATAATCAATTTGTTCATATGGATAGTGGTATGATACTGGCACATAAGGTGTTTGATAAAATGCCAACATGAACTATAGGAAAGGCTTAAGACATGCCAACCAAGTGTTTGTGAAAATGCCTAAGTGAATTTGGCTAAATAAATGGACATGGACGGCATGCCATGGTGTAATCGATGGCATGGGATGTTCTCGGCCATGGCATGTGGCCGAGAGGTCCAATGGGCCAAGCCCAATTATTTTAAGCCCAATGTGATGTTATGGGTCTCAAATAAGCCCAATAAGAGTTGGTGGGCCCCACAAGCCTAATAGGCCCAACGAAAATGAATAGTAAAATGGAAATGGACTTAAGGCATGTTAGGCCCATTAAGGTTTATTAAAGCCCATTAAGGGAAATAGACTGTATTTAATGTGAAATATAGTAGGAAAAGTGTAATTAACCTGATAAATGGTTATATGTAGCTCCAGAGAGTATTGGAGAAGCAAATCGGACTGCTGGATCGAGCAGCGTTGAGAAAGTGAAATTTCTCGAGTGATTGCAAGTAAGGGACTTTTGTAAGTAGTTAGAGATACCTGTGCGTATTTTTGTATGCTTTTACATTCACTTAAAAACTCTAAGGGTCAGAGAAAGTGAATAGTAATTATTGTGACCCGATAGTGGCAAATTATGATTTTGCCCTTAGTTAGGAAAAAGTCAACTTTTGTGAAAAGTTTTAAAAAGCATGGAAATCATCATTTTGAGTGTTTTACTACTGTTTAGCAGAAAAATAAATAGATGGGCTAATGATTTTAAGGTTGATGTGAATTAAGCACACTTTATAGTGCTGATTTTGATATTTTGTAAACCATCCTTTTTTAAAGAGCCATCTATCATATTATGTGAGAATAAATTGTGCTGGAGCACAGCTCGCACTGGATTTCATATATTTTCCACATATATTAGTGCGGGATTATGATTCGCACTAGATTTCCATGACATGCATGATAGAGTGCTGGAGTTATTACTCGTACTCAGTTTTATATGATTTATGCATGAGAGAGTGCTGGAGCGATTAGCTCGTACTCGAATTTAAATGAGATGCATGACAAAGTGCTAGAGCATTGTTCGTACTCGATTCTTCATGATTTATACATGACATGGTACTTGAGCTATTGCTCGTACTTGATTTGATGAGTTTTGTGCATAGCATGGTACTGGAGCTATTGCTTGTACTTGATTTGAAACATGAACTATGCATTGACCTAGTTACTGGAGGTTTTCTCGCACTAGAGTTGAGTTTGTGATGTGAAACAGTGTTTGAGCGGAGTGTCGACTGTGAGTTGCGCTCAAAGGCGCGCACTGTATGTGATATATAATACATGTTGAAAACCATGCTTGATTTCCTCGTGTAGACTGAGTGTTACATTGTGAGAGGTTCGCATGAGGATTTAGAGACGTGGTATGATATTCCATGGTTTTGAGGGCTAAGATCTATGGCAGGCACCCTGACTGTGATGTAGGGTCCACGAAGTACGTTGTACAGTGCATGTGGCATGGAGTACACTGTACCGTGTGGTGTTGTGGAGTTGAGGAGGATATAGCTGGCGGTTGTGATGGACTGATCCCCCTTCCCATTGTAGCAGTGATGCCCCGCACACCGAGTACTGTGTTGCTTGGGATCACCATTGTCGGATATGATCATAGTCCAGGATACTATTTACATTTTCACCACAAAGTCTCACATGATATATCACCTGATTGACTGATTTAATTACGGATAGACCTGAGGGATGGGTCAGACTCCAATTTTGTGTTCTGAATGATTTAAATGCCATATTTACTGTGATTTAAATATAAATGGCATGATTTATCTACAGGCATTGTGATATTATAAAGATGCATTATTTTGCACTATATGCCTACATTTTAAAAAAAGAAAGCATGATTTCTGTACAAGGGATTTAATCTGTACAAGTATATATATATATATATTAAAGACATGCTTTGAAAATGAGTTAAGGAAATAAAGTTTTGAGGCATAGCATTATTTTGAGTAGACAGTATAGATATCTACTTGCTTGCCTGATTTCCTTACTGAGCACGTTGTATGCTCACCCCCCTTTCTTTACATCTCTCTACAGAGCATCAGCAGTAGAGTGAGAGCTTTTGAGGGATAGTATTCCTGTGTCTGCTGCTATTTCCTATCGATCGACAGGTATACATGTTTTGTACAATTATGTATCTAAACATAGAAACAGCATAGTGATGTATACCATATATATTATGGGGAATGTATTTATGTTAGCTTTTATATGAGCTCACATATATTATAAAAGAAATTACAGTTAGTAGATTTGAATTATATGTATGGAAATGGAAGAATGATATGGTAAGCGAGGATTCTGACATCGAATCACAACCCAACCATTGATAAGAGGAAAGGTAACTTAAAAATGCAAAAAATTTGTAGTGATTTTTGGTTAAGTCACGGATTGAGGTCGTGACACCCGTAGATTCTCGAGAAATGAATAGTATAATCGAAAAGAACTTAAGAGAAAGTAAGGTCCAATAAGAGTAAATGGGCCCAATAAGTTAAATTGATTATAGTGAAAGTGAAATACAGATAAATAAACTGTATTTAATATGATAAATAATTTCATGCAGCTCCGAATATTATATTGGGAACGAATCAGAATACGCAATCGAGCAGCTCTAAGGAAGTGGAATTACTCAACGCGATTCTAGGTAAGGGAATTTTATGAGTATTTAGAGGTAGCTGCACTTATTTTGAGGGTATTTAAAGGGCATTAAATTTTTTTGGCTACCTAGAAAAGAAATAATAATTTTTTGCGAAAAAATTCGTATATAGGTGAAAAAGATGATTTTTTGCCCTTAGGAGAAAATTCTACAAAAAAGGGTAGTAAGACTAATAAATTGCATGAATATCATGTTTTGATATTTTTATGAAATATATTGCTTCGATTTAAGCAAATTTACGGATAGACTGGCTATGGATTTCATAATTTCATGAAATAGCACGAGTCAAGTGCTAACTTGATTTTGAGAGTGTTTTGTTGAAATAGAGCTGCCTATCGAATTTATATGAGTTTAATCACACTAGAGCTTTGCTCGCACTGGATTTTGATATTTTAAACATGCATGAAATGTACAGGAGCCTAGCTCGTACCACATTTTGAGTTGAGATGCATGCAAGTCATACTGGAGCTTTTGCTCGTACATGGGTTTCACTTATTTCTTATGCATATAATCATAGTTGAGCTTTGCTCGTACATGATTTTACCATTATTTATTTTGTATAAAGTCATACTGGAGCATTGCTTGTACGGGGATTTTTACTGATTATGCATGAACCGTGCTAAAGCCTTACTCGTATTGGATTTTTCACACTGTGATATGTGATGAGTCGTGTTGGATGCCTCATGTAGAACGTGTGTCACACGGCTGAGATACTCGTACGAGCCGTGTTGGATGCCTCGTGTAGACTATTAGTCACACGGATGAGATGCTCGCACGTACACTTGAGACTGAGTCAGTTATACATGGTATGGGGTAGATAAGACCTACGGCAGGCACCCTCGACCATGATATGGGTCCATGGAGTACGTTGTACCATGTATATTACATGGAGTACGTTGTACCATGTGGTGATGATGTTGATTTATATTCTGGCGGGTAGGATTTGACCCAACTCCCGTTACAACGTGATGCCCCGCACAACGGGATCCGTGTGGTCTAGGATGATAGTGACATAGTTGGCCAGCAGAGTCCTCGATTCTATATAGTGACCACCTATCTCACATGATATCACATGATTTTATATGCACTAAACATGATTTGTGTTATCCAGGGTAGACCCGAAGGAGGGGTCGAACCTTGTGGGATGTTTTTAAAGGATGATGTATTGTTTTTATGATGAAACTAATAAGTTTTAATGTGACGAGCATAAGATGTCATACAAGTTGATTTTTTCATGTTTGTTTTATATGCCTAATTTCATGATTTATCTTATATGATAAATATATACATGTGGCATCGTTTTTAGTCTTACCTCATGCTCTAAATGTAAGCGATTTTATATCATGACATTATAAGCATGTAGATATTGTAGTTATCTACCTGCTTGCATTTTTTCCTTACTGAGCTAGTGAGCTCATCCCTTTTATTTTCCCCCTCTACAGAGCGCACACAGTAGTTAGTGAGTGGCTGAGGAGTTGCATCCTAATATCCACTGCTTTCCATCACCAAGAGGTATACACACTGGTATCTTTTTGTATCTAAACATGTAATAGCACGGTAATCATTTTGGAATGTAATATGGGGGACGTAAATATTAGTAAACATGTACAAGTATTGAATCTCTATTATAAAGTATACGTGTTGCTTTTGAATAAATTAAAAGATAGATGATATAGTAGATGGTAAAGAGTGATTATTACTGACTCATAGTCCAACGTTTAGTGGTGAGAATGTTCATGATCGAGAAAAGAAAGGAAAAAGTGAAACTTTTGTAACAATTTTAGGTAAAAATAGGTCGTGACAGAGGTGGTATCAGAGCTAAGTTGGCCTGAGATGAGTCAAAATTAGTAAGTAGGAAAGTTACATCCTCATATTACTGTGCTTTATTTAAATATAACTGTGTATACCAAGATGAAATTAGACTAATGAATGGTTATGGATGTAGGAATTAGGCATTATGCCAGTCACCCACTGTGGTAGAGGGACAAGTTCACGTGCTAGAGGCCGTAGGGTAGGCTTGAGAGCCGTGCAGAGCCACAGACTGATCAGGCTGCACAGTACCCTATTGATAGACCAGGGGATATTGAGGCACACTTTGCTAGGATAGAGCTGAGTATTGAGAGCCTTGTTGAGATAGTCACGTAGACATTAGGGGCTAGTGATAGACAAGGTCCAGCCAAACAACCTGCTGCTACTAGACAAACAGCTGCAGAGAGACCTCAGACTACAAAGACCGTTACACCACCACTAGTTTATGATATAGCTTCTCTTGTCGTTCCACAGCAGAACGGTAGTGATCTGGGTTATGACTGTGAGTTGGATAGGTTACAATACTTTCAGAAGTTCAGACCTCCAGTCTTTAGAGGAGTGAAGGACCCGGTTGTTGCAGAGGATTGGATATATGAGATGGAGAAATTGTATGGGTTCTTCAGGTGTACATCGATTAAGAGGATTGCCTTTGTCGTATTTATGTTGAAGGGCGAGGCAGAGCACTGATGGAGATCCACAGTATCTATCCTGAGAGCCCGACACCTAGAGATTACATTGGAGATATTTTTTGAGGCCTTTAAGAAGCAGTATATTCCAGCCACTGCAGAACAGAAGCTGCGGATGAAGTTTTTGAGTTTGGTTCAGGGGAACTGCTCCATTGATGAGTATGAGTTGAGGTTCATATCTTTGGGGAGGTATGACCCAGATACGTTGAGCAGTGAGACTCGAAAGGTTTAAAAGTTCATAGATGGATTGAAACCAGCCATCAGATCTAGATTAGCTCTATTTGACATCCCCACTTATGAGGAGGTAGTGCATAGGGCACAATTGTGTGAACAGGACTTTGAGTGGAATGCCTCTGAGTTTTGGAAGGTTAGTAGTAGGAGAGACAGAGACCGAAAGAGATCCGAAAGTGATAAAGATATCAGGAGAGGAGGTTGGAGACTGTTTGGGAAGAGATCTCAGATTAAGGAGGTACAAGAGAGGACTGCTAAGCCTTTGTATATCTGGCCTTAACACCATCGAGAGGTATAGTCATTGGGGAACCTCGACCTACTACTGAGCAATGTAGGAGATGTGGCAGATATCATGGTACCAAGCCTTATCTGATGACCCCTGGCGTGTGTTACAGATGTGGGAAGCCAAGGCATATCATTTGGTATTGCCCGGAGATGATTGAGACTGCTCCACAAAAGGGCAAGGAGCCGGAGAGTGCTCCTGTTGTGACTTCTGCTCCGAGGAGGAGAGCTACAGTTGAGGAGAAGGGGAAATAGGTGGTTGGCAGAGGGCGAGTGCATGCATTGGACCAAGACACCGCAAACGCTTCAGCGGATGTGATTAAAGGTACTATCATGATTTTTGATTTAGAAGCATTTGTGTTATTTGATCCTGGTGCCATGCATTCCTTTATATCGCCTTCATTTGCACACAAGTTATCGAAGCATGTAAAGCCTACATCATTATATAGAATGTTGTTGATTTCTACACCTATAAATGATAGTCAGTTGACTGAGTATGTATCTAGGAACTGTAGGTTGGAAATAAGGGGAAGGGATATGTTAGTCGATCTTATCTTACTGAATATGAGTGATTTCGATGTAATTTTAGGAATGGATTGGTTGGCTACGAATCATGCTGTTTTAGATTGTTATGCTATGGCGTAATGTTTTTAGGGATAGGTAGTCTTACTGTAAGTTTTCCTAAAAAGTGTACTATAAGTTTTGCTGAAAAGAAATGAAGGAACATGATTATTGTAAATGGGAAGAGTATAATTTTAATTCATCATATTTAAGAGATGAATTTTCTTGTAAATCATAAATGTTAATATGATGACCTATGTTACTAATGGTGGAAAAGGATAACTTGAAGGGTTCATTGCATACGTGGTTGACATAGATAAGGCACGTCCAGAATTGAGAGACATTCTAGTGGTTGTAGAGTTTCCTGATGTTTTTTCGGATGATTTACTAAGGTTACCACCCGACAAGGAGATGGAGTTTTATATAGAGTTGGTACTTGGTACAAAGTCGATATCTAGACCACCGTATAAAATGGCTCTGATTGAGTTGGAGGAGCTAAAGAAGCAGTTGCAGGAGTTACTAGAGAAGGGGTTTATTAAATCGAGTGTCTCACCCTAGGGAGCTTCGGTCTTATTTGTGAGGAAAAAAGGATGAGAGCCTTCGACTGTGCATAGATTACCAGTTATTGAATAAAGCTGCCGTCAAGAATAAGTACCTCCTTCCAGGCATTGATGATCTATTGGATCAGCTTCGGGGAGCACAGGTCTTTTCTAAGATAGATCTGTGATCTGGGTACAATCAGTTGAGGATACCAAGTGGAGATATACCCAAGACAGCATTTCGTACCCGTTATGGCCACTACGAGTTTTTGGTTATGCCGTTCGGATTGACGAATGCCCTCGCAATATTTATGGCTTTGATGAATGATGTGTTTAAGCCATACCTAGACCAATTTATGATAGTGTTTATTGATGATAAATTGGTTTATTCCAAGTCCAAGGAAGATCATGAGCAGCACTTAAAGATAGTTCTACAGACCCTCCGAGAGAATGAGTTGTATGCCAAACTCAGTAAGTGTAACTTTTGGTTGGAGACGGGGTGTTTGTGGATCCGTCTAAGATAGAAGCAATGGTTCAGTGAGAACGGCCTTGAATAGTCACAGAGATTAAAAGTTTTCAATTTTGGCTAGGTATTACAGACGGTTATTTAGGGTTTCTTGAAATTAGCTGCTCCGTTGACACATCTCATTCGAAAGAAGATTGCGTTTGAGTGGGGTGACAAAATGTGAAAGGAGTTTTGGTGAATTGAAGCATAGACTGACCACCGCATCTATTCTCACCATATCGAACAACTCAGGATGCTTCTCAGTACATATAGATGCCTCAAAATAAGGACTGGATTGGGTATTGATGTAAATGGGAAGATAGTCACTTATCGATCCAGATGACTTAAGGACCATAAGAGGAACTATCTGACCCATGATTTAGAATTGGCAGCTGTAGTGGTTACACTGAAGATATGGCACCACTACTTATATGGTGAGAAATTTCATGTATGCACTGATCATAAACGCCCTAAGTATTTATTTGCATAGAGAGAGTTGAATATGAGATAACAAAAAGGGTTAGAGCTTCTGAAAGATTATGATTGTGAGATATTGTACCATCTGGGAAAAGCTAATGTGTGGCTGATGCCCTAAGTAGGAAGAGCCGCGGATTTGTACCGTACATGATGGTCACGGAACATGAACTGCTTGAGCAGTTTGCTCACCTCAATTTGGATATGGACCCTCTTGATGTTGACAGTAATTATGTGACAGCTAGCCTGAGATTAGAACCATATTGGATTGACCGGATTCGACAAGCCTAGTGTGATGATCGGCATGATGTTGATAGTGTGAGTCAAATTTAGAGGGGTACAGTGATAGAGTTCATAGTGAGTGATGATGGCTTACTGAGGTTCAGAGGCAGAATAAGTGTTCCCAAGGACCCATTGTTGATGAGATAGTTATTGACAGAAGCTCACTCTTTGAAATATACATTTCATCCAGAGAGCAACAAAATGTATTAGAATCTCTAAAAAGGGTATTGGTGGTCAAGCAAGAAAAGAGATGTCGTAGAGTTAGTTGACACGCCCTCTGAAGGTATTGTCCGTAAGTGCACGGGTCATACAAGTAATAATGGGATTTGAGTCCCGAGTTGTCGTCCCACAAAGAAGTTGATCAGCCTAATTAACTACCGGTTAGTCTTACCCTAAGTATATCCTAGAAAATTATGAAATTCTAATGGGTGGTCTACATGGCTAAAATTAAAGTACTGAAAATAATAACAACTATAAAATAAAGAAAATAAAACTGAGCTAAAATTACTTACAAAGCTCGAAGCAATAAAAAGCAAGAACCTACAAAAGAAAATTAAAACAGTTAAGATGAATTAACGCAATTAAAATAAAATGCAAATATGAAAATAAAGCAATAAAATTAATTAAACTAAAATTAAACTATCCTAGAATAAAATATGTATGTAATTAAACTAATTAACAAAAATGCAAATTAATTAAGAAACTAACTACAAATCTAAAAGTCTAAAATATTAAATCTAAATTAATCCTAATTATCACTAATTACTAACTTAACAATAAAAATTAACTAATGCATGAAAAATAATTTTTGGAATTTTAAATTTTAAAATGAAAAATTAAAAATGCATAACATGATACTCCTCTAATTTAACTCTAAATGCAAAATCCAATTCTTAAATCCTAATCTAGGCACCAATTAATTATTAATGAAATTAAACTAAAACTTAAAACAACAAACTGAGAGAATTAAACTATTCTATCTAACTAAGCTAGAAAGTAATAAATAAACAAAAAATAACAAAACTTAGATAAAGCTACGTAATTGCATGGAATATTAACTATGAAGAAAAATGCAAACATCAAATTGTAAAAAGGAAGTGGCCAAACGTGGCCTTAACCAATTACTAAGTCAAGTGGTCCCGACATGCAGTACTGTTCACTGTCTTCTTTGCAAATTCCAACTCCAGGCATTCTCGGTTCTAGGCCTACTGTCTTCATTAGCTGTTGTCTAGGCGAGGTTTGCTGTCTTCAGTCGGCCTACAACCTCTGCTTCAGCTGCTGTTCCTCAATCTGTCCTGACCAGTACAATGCACGTCCCCACTACTTTCTTCAGGTGCACACGGTCCTGTCTTCTACTCCAAATGCTGTCAGTTTGTCCAGGTATGTCCTCTCTCTTGGTTCTGTTCTGCTCCAGGCAGTGCTCACAGCTTTATCCTCTACTCCAGCTTGCTGCACGTTTTCGGTCTGTTCCAGTTCGGTATTCAACAAATGCAGTCGCAACACCCTTTCTCAACTACAGAACCGAGCCAATGTCAACACTGCATGCTATTCATTCAGCTGCAAAACCGAGCAGCACCAGCAGCAGCCTTCCTTCATCTTCTACGCAGCAACCAACCCATAACAATGACAGCAGACAATTAGTGAAGACTGGAATTAAACAAAATGAACTACTCTAAGCAAATGAACAGTTAATGAAACGTGGAATAGGGGAGAACAGAGGAGGAAAGTTATGGTTCTCGGTTTTGGCTATGATGCCATGGTTCTGTCCCGACTAGTTGTTGCCTCCATCTGCATTCCAGTTTTCCAACAACTCCACTTAACAGCACAAACACTCTCTGGCCAATGAAGAAAATCACTCGAAATAACAGAAACTAGAATGTAAAAACAAGTTATAAACACTGAATATGGAGAAGAAAACAGATAAGCATAAAATGAAAATGCAGCAAACATAACGGCAACAACAACACTTCCATTCACTATTCCGAATCCAATGAGCTACCACAGCAAAGATATGAAATGAAACAATCTAGAAAATATAAAAAAAGAATTGCAAGAAATGAAAATGCTACAAGAAAACAATAAATGAAAATTTCTTCTTTGAATAAAAGTTGGTAACAAAACGAAATCCCATGCTTGAATTTATCTACTGAAAACATAAAAATAAATTGTTGAACAGGGAAGAAGACTTGGCCACTATCACCAGCCAAGCTTTCTTACTTCCTCATGTCCAACAATCGGTGAATCCAAAGAGACAAAATAAAAATTAGACAAGTTCATATGCAAACCGAGAACAAAGGAAGGAAAATGCAAGCTTTTCATAAACAAATGGAAATTACATGAACAGTAACTAAAAAATTTAAAATTGCTAATGGGAAAATGCTTAGAAAATTAAAAAAAAAAACTTAAAAACTAAAGCTACCCTAGGATTAAAACTACTTCTAAATTACTCTACACTACTCCTACTCCTACTTTACTTTTATTCTAACCTAGGCTACCTCTAATTCCTAATTGATTTTTCAATCGCCATCATATTCTATTTATATACACACTTAGGGGTACAATGGTAATTTTTTCATCCTAGATGAGTTGGCATTGTTTGGCCACTTGTCTGCCTTTAATTTGCTGCAGAGTAGATATTTTCACGTCATCAGTCTTTTTATCCAATTTGCTATGCGATGTGGTCCGGCGTGTGTCCTCCAGGAGGTTGGCACGGTGTCCTTCGATCTTATTGCTTTGGAGCAAATAAAAATTAGACACCTGGCATCACGCGTGTCCAAACGACTGATAACTCGGGCTGCAAATTGGAAGTGGTCCAGTCTCCTTTAGCCCATTTTTAGCCCAATTTTGATTGAAACGACCGAGTTTCATCCGGATTTAATTTACCTGCATATTAAAGAATTTTAATTAAATAAAGAAGATTATTAATAAAATAATATGGGGATTAAATAAATAATTAAGAAATTAAGCAGAAATAATTCTATTAAAAATAGAATTATCATTAGTAGCGAAAGGTCTCGTATATCAACAGAGTAAGGTAGAGTATCTAAAACGTACAGGGCTATTTCAGCCTCTACCTATATTGATATAGAAATGGGAGCACGTTACCATGGATTTCATCATAGGTTACAGAGGACCCGCAAGAATTACGAGGCTATTTAGGTGATAGTCGATAGATTTACAAAGTTAACCCACTTCCTGGTTATAAAATCCACAGATACTCTGAGTGCGTTGGTGAAGTTATATGTATGGAGACTTGTGGAACACTATGTAACATTCCAGTGAGCATTGTGTTAGATAGGGATTCTCGCTTCATTTATCATTTTGGGAACAGTTTTCGAAAGTTATGGGAACCCGAGTGAGTTATAACACAGCTCTTCATCCTCACATCGATGAAAAATTAGAGAGAACCATCTAGACATATGAGGATATTTTGAGAGCGTGTGTAATGAATTTGAAAGGCTCCTAGGATGATCATTCATCATTAACCAAATTCATCTACAATAATAGTTACCACTCGAGTATCGAAAAAGCACTGTAAGAGGCATGATGTAATAATAGGCGTCATTCTCCGATTAGAGTGGGAAAAGTCGGTGATCGACAGATATTTGCTCCCAATTTTGTGGAACGGGCCTCTGAGGATGTTCAATTGATGTGTAAGAGATTGAGAACAACATAGAGCAGATAGTAAAGCTATGCTGACAAGAGACGAAGGCCATTAGAATTCACCGAGGGTGAATCAGTGTTTTGAAAGTTTCTTCTTCGAAAAGGGTAAGGAGATTCGGAGAGAAAGGAAAAAAAATTAAGTCCTCGTTACATTGGATCGTTTAAGATATTGGATAGAGTGGGAGATAAGGCTTATAGGTTGGCATTGCCACTAGAGTTAGCAAGTGTTCATAACGTCTTCCACATCTCTATACTTCAGAAATACCATCCAGACCAGACACATAGGATTAGATATGAGCCATCGAAACTCAATGAGAACATGTAGTAGGTAAAGAAACCGGTTTGGATATTGGATAGGAACGAGAAAGTACTACGGTCTAAGACGATCTCCCTAGTCAAGTCCTTTAGCAGTATTACACTCTGAAAGAAGCTACATAGGAGTTGGAGAGCCTGATGCAAGAAAAGTACCCTCGACTTTTTGAGGAGTGACTTAGTTTTAATTTAGAGGACCAAATTTCTTAAAGGACTGGAGGAATGTAAGGCCTGTGAATTCTATGTACCCTTTATGATTCCATGTTGTACACATAAGTTACATAATATGTGAATCATAAGAAATGGACATTTTTATGCTCTAAGTGTGAATAGAATACAACATGATTAGTGAAGCATTTAAATGCAATCTTTCTTTTGAAATTCTTGAAAAGTTAGCTGTTGGAATCCAGCAGATGAATGCCAGATCGATCTTCTTTCACGACAGGATCGATCTTGTAATTCCAGAATGAAATCACAAAGGTTTTATAGGCAAGCAGATCGATCTCGATGTGATTCTTCATAGAAAGGATCGATCCCTTCCCAAAGCATATCGATCTCAATTTGATTCTGCCAAGAAAGGATCGATCCCTTCTTAAGAACAGATCGATCTTGAATGGTTTTTGGCTAGAAAGGATCGACCCTTCCTAAGAGCATATCAATCCCATCCCAATAGCATATCAATCCCACAACCTACTTATTGAATACTTGTATAGTTCAACCAAAGGAAGATCGATCTCTCACCATTGGAGATCAATCTCACAATACCCATTTCTATTTAAAAGATCGACAGACGAGTCTTCTTCCCCAGATTAACAAATATCTCTCCATATCAAAGTGAACAAGTTTTTCTCACTCTAAAATATCATCACCTTCCAAACAGATTTGAGAAAGGTTACTTTTAGCAACGTTGTTCCTTGTAATGAGGAGAACAACATAGTCAAAAACTAGTAGTTAAATTTCTGGATTGAAGGAGAAAGGAGTTTTCCCAATTTTAGCCAAAAGATAAAGGTTAAGCTAGGTGAGTTTTCAATACACCAACTTCAATTATGTTAATCTAGATATTTGTATGAGTTGATTGGTGTATGTATGGTTGGCTGAAACATCCTTGAGCATACTTAATCATCCATGACCGAATACGGGTTTAGTGTGAGAAAGTGAGCTATGGTTAATTTAATGATGAATTGATTATACTATGGTGTTGGTCATGTTATATGCATGATTTTAAGATGGTTTTGTGAAACCAATATGTTGGAATAAATGAAGATTTAAAGTAGGCATAAGAGGTGTATGATGAAATGCCTTAGTGAAGGAAAGTGATGAACTTAAGGTAAGCACACCAAGTGTTTGCCGAAATAACCATGAGAGCTAGGCAATCGTGGTGTCGACCATGGCTAGGCATGACGCACCATGCGTGATCGAATGGTCAAGTGGACCAACCATTGAGTATTCGGCTCAATAAGTCATTGTGGGCCTAGGTTGACCCAATATGAATTAGTAGGCTTGATGGGCCCAGTAGATTCTCGAGAAATAAATAGTACAATCAAAAAGGACTTAAGAGAAAGTAAGGTCCAATAAGAGTAAATGGGCCCAATAAGTTAAATCGATTGTAGTGAAAGTGAAATATAGATAAATAAACTGTATTTAATATGATAAATAATTTCGTACAACTACGGAGATTATATTAGGAGCGGATCGGACTACCCGATCAAGTAGCTCTGAGAAAGTGGAATTACTCGACACGATTCCAGGTAAGGGAATTTTGTGAGTATTTAGAGGTAGCTACACGTATTTTGAGGGTATTTACAGGGCATTAAATTTGCTTGGCTACTTAGAAAAGAAATAATAATTTTTGCAGAAAAAAACACAAGTGAAAATACGATTTTGCCCTTGAGAGCAAATTTTACAAAAATGGTAGTAAGGCTAATAAATTGCATGAATATCATGTTTTGATATTTTTATGAAATATATTGCTTCGATTTAAGCAAATTTACAGATAAACTGGCTATCGATTTCATAATTTCATGAAATAGCACGAGTCAGGTGTTAACTTGATTTTAAGTGTGTTTTGTTGAAATAGAGTCGCCTATCAAATTTATATGAGTTTAATCATGCTGGAGCTTTGCTTAAATTGGATTTTGATATTTTTAACATGCATGAAATGTGTTGGAGCCTAGCTCGCACCATATTTTGAGTTGAGATGCATGCAAGTCGTACTGAAGCTTTCGCTCGTACGTGGGTTTCATTTATTTCTTATGCATATAACTGTACTTGAGCTTTACTCGTACATGATTTTACCATTATTTATTTTGCATAATGCCGTACTGGAGCGTTGCTCGTACGAGGATTTTTACTGATTATGCATGAATCGTGCTAGAGCCTTGCTCGCACTAGACTTTTCACACTATGATATGTAATGAGTCATGTTGGATGCCTTGTGTAGACTGTCTATCACACGGATGAGATGCTCTTACAGGCCGTACCGGATGCCTCGTGTAGACTATTAGTCACACGGATGAGATACTCGCACGTGCACTTGAGACTGAGTCGATTATACATGGTATGGGGTAGATAAGACCTACGACAGGCACCCCCGACCGTGATATGGGTCCATGGAGTACGTTGTACCATGTATATCACATGGAGTACGCTGTACCGCGTGGTGATGATGTTGATTTATATTCTGGTGGGTAGGATTTGACCCACCTCTCGTTACAACGTGCTACCCCGTACACTGGTATCCATGTGGTCGGGATGACAGTGACATAGTTGGCCAGTAGAGTCCTCGATTGTATACATTGACCACCTGTCTCACATGATATCACATGATTTTATATACTCTAAACATGATTTGTGTTATCCAGGGTAGACTCGAAGGAGGGGTCGAACCTTGTGGGATGTTTTTAAAGGATGATGTATTATTTTTATGATGAAACTGATAAGTTTTAATGTGACGAGCATGAGATGTCATACATGATGATTTTTCCATGTTTGTTTTATATGTAGGATTTCATGATTTATCTTATATGATAGATATATACGTGTGGCATCGTTTTTAGTCTTACCTCATGCTCTAAATGTAAGCGATTTTATATCATGACATTATAAACATGTAGATAATGTAGTTATGTACCTGCTTGCATTATTACCTTACTAAGCTAGTGAGCTCATCCCTTTCATTTTCCCTCTCTACAGAGCACACACAGTAGTTAGTGACTGGCTAAGGATTTGCATCCTGATATCCGCTACTTCCCATCACCAAGAGGTATACACACTGGTCTCTTTTTGTATCTAAACATGTAATAGCACAATAATCATTTTTGAATGTAATATGGGAGATGTAAATATTAGTAAACACGTACAAGTATTAAATCTCAATTATAACGTATACGTGTTTCTTTTGAATAAATTAAAAGATAGATGGTATAGTAGATGGTAAAGAGTAACTATTACTGACTCATAGCCCAACTGTTTAGTAGTAAGAATGTTCATGACTGGGAAAGGAAAGGAAAAAATGAAAAATTTGTAGCGATTTTAGGTAAATATGGGTCGTGACATGCTCGCACTAGATTTGATATGGTTTTCACATGACATAGTGTTAAAGCTTTGATCGCGCTAAACTCTATATGTTTTATGCATGATAATGTGCTGAAGCTTTGCTCACACTAGTTTGTGATTTTGTGATATGCATAAAATCGTGTTTGGAGACGTCATATAGGTTATGTGAGCTTACACTGATCCTTGCACGTGATTTGATAAGGTTATGCTGGAGCCTTGTGTAGACTGTGTGTCACACCGATTTGATATGCTCGCACGTACATTTTTTTGAGACCTAGTATTGATACAGCTGGAGATGGGATAATAAGACTTGGATACTTCGAGCACTCTTAATCTCGCTGATTTGTGATATTGGCGTTAACGGAGTACGATGTATCGTGTGGACGCACATGGAGTATGAAGTACCATGATTTATGTGTTTACTGTCTGATGGGAGACTGCCTCCTCTTCCCTCAGCCATTCGAAGACATTCATGCACACCTAGCTAGTGATTGCATAGAGTCCAATGACTATGGCCATGTGTCTATGTGTTCGATATGCTCTGCTTTGTCTCCACATTCATATAAGATTTTTGATTTAATTTCTGAGACTTTGATTTGTCTCCTTTTTTTATTTAAATCATTTTTATGAGAACATGTGTTTTGAGAAATTCGTTTGTGATGTGTTATGGTTTTGAGAAAGCACATAGGTGTGGTTTTGAGAATTATGTTGTGGTTGAGAAATTAAGGATTTTCTGCATGACATGTGATTATGCGCATGTAGGTGGTATAGTTATCTACTTGCTTGCATAATACCTTACTGAGCGTGTTGCAGCTCACCCTTCTTCCCTCTACTCTACAGAGTTGCCTCAACAGTGAGCGCTGCGAATTTTCCTAAGCGATTGACAGCCCATACTTCTTAGTGCGTAAAGGTATACACCTATTTTGATTTTGTATCTAAACTTTTAAGGCATAGTTATGTATTTAAAGGGATACTGAGATGTAAACGTACATATGTATCATATATGTGAATAAAGAATTCAATTGAATCTTAGTAAAGTGATATTGGCGTGTATTATGTGTGTGAGATATATATATATATATCGACTCGTGTGCCCAACCATTTGTTTGTTGTCTACTCCGTTATTGTATGAATGAATAATCAAAATTAAGCATGAAACGGGGTGTGACACACTATCACCCACAACCTATATGCACATAGCTCCGAATATATCCTAGTAAAATCGCATTCTTTTTGGGTTAAAGATAGGGAAAAGTGTTTAAGCTAAGGAAATTCATGCAGGTATATATACATAGAAAAACGTATTTGGTCGAGAGGGGTGATTAGGGATAAAATACGTACAAGGTTAGCTCGAAAGACTCAACCGATCCAAGGATAGCCTAAATCACTTCCCTAATCAAATGTAATCTAATATTTCACTTTGAGAGAAGATCAAACAAATTCTAGAATACGACACACAAAGTCAAATGAACAAGTGCAATCTTATGTCCATACAAACTTTATCTGAATGTACATATAAATTTGCCAAACCTATTCTGAGGACCCAGAACCAAGTAGTGACTTGAGAGATTTTCCTCGATGCCTTTTGGAGGCAGTACATTTCGGAGATGGCTAGGAGACGGCTACAAATGAAATTCTTTAGTCTGAAATAGGGTAGCCGATCAGTGGACGAGTATGAGTCCCTGTTCACGTCTCTGGGAGGTACGACCTTGACACTATGAGTAGTGAGGATAGAAAGGTCAGAAAGTTCATGGATGGGTTGAAACCATTTACCCGAGCTAGATTGGCAACTTTTGACATTCTAACGTATGAGGAGGCAGTTCATAGAGCTCAGCCGTGTGAGTAGGACTACGAGTTACATGCTCCTGATTTTGGTAGACTAGGTAAGGATAAGAAGAAGACAGTTGATGATCGAAGTTTTCGAGAAGGGAAAAGGTAGTTGAGGAAGCGACAAAGTTTAAGGAGTTTCGGGGTAAAACAGTAAGACCCTCTGTTCTGTCAACTTCAGGTCCCTCTAGGGGTATAGTTATTGGTGAGCCCCGACCTACTACTGAGTCATGTAGAGTTTGTGGAAAGTTTCATGGTTGTAGGCTATGTTTTCAGGCATCCAGAGCATGTTTTAAGTGCGAAAAGGTGGGCCATATGATCAAAGATTGCCCAGATCATGGAGCCCCTACTCCATGGAGGCGATAGGAGTCGCAAAAAGCTCCCATTACACCCTCACCTCATGGGAGGAAGGCCACAGCTGACGAGAAGGGAAAGTAGACTATTGGCCAAGGTCATATGTATGCTTTGGATCAATACACCACTGATGCTTCGTCCGACATGATAAAAGGTACTATTTTGGTATTTAATTTTGGATCAAGGCCACAGCCACACATTCATTTATATCGCCCTCAAGTGCATTTAAATTATCAAATTTTGTGAAACCTGTACCATTGGGTACTAGGTTGCTAATCAGCACACCTATAAAAGATAGTCAAATGACTGAAATGATGTGTAAGAATTGTAAATTGAAGGTAGGTGATAAGAGCATGATAGCTGATCTTATTCTATTAAATTTTTACGATTTTGACGTAATATTGGGGATGGATTGGCTAGCGGTAAAACATGCTATCTTAGATTGATATTCTAAGGAAATAATGTTTTCTCTACCTAAGAAACATATTGTAAAATTTTCTGAGAAGAAATGAAAGAAAGAATTTGTCGTAATTAGAAATGATGAGTATTAACGCTAACCGAATGTGTGTTGAAAATTTTATTGCTTACGTGGTTGATATGGATAAGGCAGGTCCGGAGTTTACTGACATCCCCATGATTGGGGAATTCCAAGATGTCTTTTCGGATGATCTACTAGGGTTACCACCAGACAGGAAGATGGAGTTTGTATTGATTTGGTGCCTGGGACTAAGCCTATATCTAAACCACCATACAGAATGGCTTTAGTATAATTAGAGGAGCTAAAGAAACAATTACAGAAGCTGTTGGATAAGGGGTTTATTAGACCGAGCGTCTCACCTTGGGAAGCTCTGATTTTATTTGAGAAAAAGAATTATGGAAGCCTCTGACTGTGCATTGACTATCGGTTGTTAAATAAGGCTACCATCAAGAATGAGTACCCCCTTCTACGTATTGGTGATCTATTGGATCAACTTCGGGGAGCACAGATCTTTTCCAAGATCGATCTGAGGCCTGGGTACCATCAGTTGAGAATTCGAAGTGGAAATGTACTTAAGATAGTCTTTCGTACCCGTTATGGTCACTATGAGTTCTTGGTTATGCCTTTCGCATTAACAAATGCTTCTACAGCTTTCATGGCTCTGATGAATGATATGTTCAAGCCAACTTGGATCGATTTGTCATTATTTTTATTGATGACATTCTGGTATATTTGAAGTCTAGGGAGGAACATGAGCACCACTTATGGATTGTTTTGCAGACCCTCCGAGAGAGGCAGTTGTATGGTAAACTCAGTAAATATGACTTCTGATTGGAACAGATATCATTTTTTGGGTCATGTAGTATCGAAGGACGGGGTGTATGTTGATCTGTCCAAGATCGAAGCAGTAGTTCAGTGGAAATAGCCCAAAACAGTCACAAAGATCAGAAGTTTTCTAGGTTTAGCTGGGTATTACAGGAGGTTTGTCGAGGATTTCTCAAAATTGGCTACTCCCATGACTCGGCTCACTCGGAAGGATGTGGTATTCGAGTGGAATGATGCTTATGAAAAGAGTTTTTAGGAGTTAAAGCATCATCTGACCACTGCACCTATACTCACTATTCCTACCAGCTCAAAAGGCTTTTATGTATATGTTGATGCCTCGAGATAGGGACTAGGCTGTGTGTGAGACCCCGTATAGGTTTAACCTTATAAATATGTAAATGAATTCATGAAATAATTGTAATGTACTAGTAATGTGAAGCATATGTGATGAAAAGTCCATAAGATTAATGTACACTTCTGTAATAAGAGTTGTGATGTACGTACAAGTTGCATTAAGTATGGAAATGAGGAAATGGACTTTGATATATGATGAATGTGAGTGGAATGGAATATGAGTATTAGAGTAAAATGAAATGAAATTGCATAAGTGGTGCAAGTCTTTATATTTCCATTTAGTTATATATGGTGTACATATTTGGTCATGCAAGGAGTACACATAAGTTTTAATGTGTACAAAGTATGATTGGATGCCATTTCAAGTCTCAAGGATGGATGAATGAGGAAATGACTATGGCAGCAAATTAAGGATGTTTTGAGTGAGGTAGCTGCAGTAAAATCTGAAAATATGAAGGTCAGATTAATCTCATAGGATGAGAGATCGATCTGGAATAGCCAAAATGACCTTATTTTGAGCTATGGGACAAGACAGATCAATCTCCAATGGAGCTAGATCGATCTGATGAACATTTTGTAATGAGAAGATCGATTTTAAGGCAAGAGGATCAATCTCCTTAACTCTCTGTTTGAGAACAGATCGATCTCAAGACTCGACAGATCGATCTCCTTAAGGGTTCTATAAAGAGCAGATCGATCTCCTACAAGGGGCAGATCGATCTCTAAGAGGAAAATTACCCTTCGACAAATCAATCTCATCAAGGGAGAAGATCGATCTGGAAGTGGTTACGTTAGGGGAAAAGGACTACCAAACGTGCAGAGATCGATCTCTATAAGGACCAGATCGATCTCATATGCTTGCATCTATAAAAAGAGCACGGGATTGAGATGAAAACTCAAAACCCTTCCTCACCAAACCTCACTTGCCATTTTCTCTCAAAAACTCAAGCTTTCTCACTCTAAAAATCACTAAATTACAGTCAGAATCTGAAGGAGATCAAGAAGGGAAAGTTGTTCATTGAAGAAAGGAGAACAACATATCCAAAAATCATACATTGGTGTGATTAAGAGAAGGAGTTATGGCTACAACAAGTTTTGCTGAGTAAAGGGGTAAGCTCTTCAACCTTCAAGCACGAAATGTGAATTCTAGACATTGTATGAGTTGAATGAGATGTGAAATATGGTTGGAAATGATGGGTGTAGTGATGAGTGAGTGATATTGAAAGAGATTTATGGAGAGAAAATCCATGAGAAATTGGGAAAGCTTAAGAGAAGTATAATGAGATTGAGAGAAAGTGAAATGTGATTTAATAGGTTGAGGAGCATGAATAAATAAATAAATTACAAGGTAGAGGCTTAGAAGAGGGAAAAGAAAACAACTTGATGATTGTATGTGTAGCTCGAAAGAACGTGGAACACAGTTAACCCGGATCGCGAACGGAGCATACGTGACAAAGGAAATACGAGCACGATTCGACGTAAGGGAATTTCGTGAGTAGCTAGAGATGGCTATACGTATTTTAAATAGAGTTTCGATATTATACTCTATATGAATTCCCATAAATAGGCATGTTGTTGTGATAAGGACTAATGAGATAAAGTGTGATTTTATCCCAAAATAGGATAAAAAGCCATAGAAGCATGTGTGACTAAATTTCATGAGTTGCATGATAGATTGGCTAATGTTTTCTTGTATATGCGAAAACAACACATTTTAGTGCAGATTTGAGTTATTTGAGGGAATTGTGATTTAAATAAGCCATCTATCTGGTTTTGTGTGAAAACCTTAAGTACTAGAGATTACTCGCACTATATTTTGAAATATGCATCACATAGTACTTGAGCGTATACTCGTACTACATCTTAATGCATTTTTATGCATGTTAGAGTATTGGGAGCTTTGCTCATACTCACGTTTTTACATAATATAGTGCTAGGAGCATTGCTCGCACTAGATTTGTGTTATTGTGATATGGTTGTGCTAGGAGATTACTCGCACGTACCCACTTTAAAAGAAAAAGCATGAAACAACCGTGTTGGGAGCCTGTGCAGACTGTGTGTGTCACTGATATATGCTCACACGTGCAATTATTTTGAGATATGGCTGAGGGCTATCGAATCCATAGTATGCGGACTAAAACTTATGACAAGCATCCCGACTATGAGGTATATCCAAGGTATGAGGACTAAGACTCATGGCGAGCATCCCACCTTGAGATAGGGTCTATGGAGTACTGTGTACCGTGTATGACACATAGGGTACGTTGTACCGTGAGTACTTGATGTACTTTGAGAGGACTAGTTAGCAGTGGGAGCGGGATCCAGTGGGATCTGGTGTGCTCCGGGATCAGGTCCGATGTAGTGGCTGACGGTAGAGATCTGACCCACCCCCCGTTACAGCATATGTGAGTCCCCGCACACTGAGTACTGTGTAGCTTGGGATCACTGATCACCGAGAATTGAGTTATGATCATACACTCGAAACATATAGTCGCCTAATCTCCTTTCATGCAATGCAAATTGAGATTTCTTGAATGAACTATCACATGGCTTTTATAATTGAACATTTGAATTTATGAGTAGTGAAAAGGCCTGAGGGATGGATGAGGCCCAGATTTTCATGTTTTTAAACATGTTGAATGCCATATTATTTGATTTGACTAAATAACATGTTAAATGTGATTTGTGTGAATTTGCATACGATTTATGAAATACATGAGAAATGCAGTGTTATGCATAAAATGCTGAGGTTATTAAACCAGCAAAATTCCAGTTTTATAACTGATGTTTTGTATCTATACATATATATTGCATAAAGCTTTGAGAGAGATGCATGCTTTAGATACGAATGGATAAGGAAATGATTGTAAGGCATGGGCATAATATTTTGTAGATAGTGCGGTCATCTACTTACTTGCCTAATATCCTTACTGAGCTGTGGTTTACTCATCCCCCTATTTTTTCCCTCCAGATACTGAGAAGTAGAGTAGTGCGGTGATCTCTAGATCCTTTTTGTGTTGGACAGCTCCCACCAATTGCAAATAAGATTTGTATACGCAAGAGTATTTTGTATCTATTATCTTGTATCGCACATTTATTCCTTAGAAATGTAACAGTTTTATGGGGGATGTTATGTAAACATGTATTTATACAATTGATTTTGTATATCTACGCACACCTGGGACTATGAATTATAGTTTTAAATATTCCGCTATAAAACTTATGAAATTTTAGTAATTGCATCGCCTCACAGCCTAACCGTAATAGTATTTGTATGGATAAAGGACACCCAAAAGTGGGGTGTGATAGATTTGGTATTAGAGCGTGGTTGGTCTGATGTGAGTCGATGTTTAGGACTAAGAAAACATACATCCCTAAGTTACTATGCGATATTTAGATACAAATGTGTATACGGATCTGGTAGTGAGTTAAAAGTTTGTTATAAATGTAGTAGGTTATCAAGTTTGTGAAATATGCCTGAGAGACACCGTAAGAGAGGAGAGAGCTCAAGGGCGGAATAACATGACTGAGAGGCACAGTAGATCGTCCTCTAGTCATGAGCCCTAGGAATAGATAGAGGCTTTTGATCCTCGGACAGCTCGATTAAAGGAAGATATGCGCACGATGAGGACCATGATGGGTCAGATTATGGCTAGGTTTGAAGGTACACCTAGTACAACGGGACAGGCTACACCGAATCCCCCAACAGTTGCACTTGAACCTGAGAATGTTGCACCTGCACAACCTTAACCGGTTAGGCCACGAGATCCCCATATTCGACCAGTACCTCCTCCAGTAGCCCTACAGCAGTGCGATGATGAGGATTTAGGGTATGGTTATGACTGTGATATGGAGAGGTTGAGGTATTTCATAGATTTCAAGCCTCCTTCTTTTAGTGGGGTAAAGGATCTGACAGTGACTGAGGACTGGATCAGTCAGATGGAGAACTTATTCAACTTCTGTAGATGTTCAGCTACGGAGAGAGTAGTGCTTGCGGCCTTTGTACTGAGAGGCGAAATAGAGCACTGGTGGAAGTCCATCAAGCCTATGTTAAGAGCCCAAGGTATGGCTATCACGTGGGATATGTTTTTGGGCGCTTTCAGAGAGCAATACATCCCAGACACCATCCGACGTAGGTTGCAAATGAAAATTTTGAATCTGACTCAAGAGAATCGAACAGTTGATGAGTACGAGTCATGATTCACTTCACTAGGTAGATATGATCCGGACTCGATCAGGAGTGAGGCTATAAGGGTCCGTAGATTTGTGGATGGATTGAGGCCTTCGATTCGAGCTAAGTTGGCCACGTTTGATGTCGCTACGTATAGAGAGGTTGTGCGAAGGGCTCAATTATGTGAGCAGGATTATGATCTGCAGATATCTGAGTTCAGTTGGAGTAAGGACAAAGATCCGAGGAAAATGGGAGATGGCAAAGGTGCCAAGTTTGGTCGAAAATTTATGAGTAAGCGTCGGAGAGAGGCAGATGAGTCCCAAAAAAAGGCTGCTAGACCTTTTATGCCTCCTACTCAGACACCAGCCAAGGGTATAGTGATTGGTGGACCCTGACCGACTACGGATCAATGCAGAGCATGTGACCGATATCATGGTGGTAGGCCCTGTCATCTTCAGGGTACACGTTGCTTCAGATGTGATAAGTTTAGACATTACGCAAAAGAATGTCCAAAGACAGTCGAGGTAGTTCCACAGAGGGGTAAGGAGCCAGAGAGAGTTCCTACAGTTACACCTCCTGCAAGGAAGAGAGCCACGACTGAAGAAAAAGGAAAACACGTTGTGGGTCAGGGCAGGGTATATGCGATAGACCAGGCATCAGCAGATACCTCTTCTGAAGTGATAAAAGGTATAATCCTGATCTATAATTTGGAAGTTATAGCTTTGTTTGATTCTGGTGCTACGCATTCCTTTATATCACCTGCATGCACATCGAAGTTAAAAGGTTTTGTAGAACCCACATACTTGAGTAGGACTTTATTAATAAGTACTCCAATGAGAGTTAACCAATTAGCTGAGCAAGTGTATAAAGATTGTAAAGTGAGGGTAGAAGATAAGTGCATGACAGCTAACCTGATTTTGTTGAATATGTATGACATTGATGTAATCTTGGGAATAGATTGGTTAGCTACCAATCATGCTGTCATAGACTACCGTTCTATGTCCATTAAGTTTTCTCTACCCGAAGAATGTGTTGTAAGATTTTAAGAGAAGAAATGAAATCTTAAATTTTGTGATAAGTAAAGTACATTGGTATAAATGACTTGAATGTTGTTTTGAAGGTTTTATTGCTTATGTGGTGGATTTGGACAAAACACATCCGGATATGGATGACATTCCAGTGGTTAAAGAATTACCTGATGTCTTTCCAGACGATCTACCAGGATTGCTACCGGATAGAGAAATGGAATTTGGTATCGACTTGACACCTAGAACCGAGCCAATATCCAAGTCACCATATAGGATGGCTCCAGTTGAGCTAGAGGAATTAAAGAAGCAGTTGCAAGATATGCTGGACAAAGGGTTTATAAGACCGAGCGTCTCACCATGGGGAGCACCGGTATTATTTATGAAGAAGAGAGATGGGAGCATTAGGTTGTGTATTGACTATAAGATGTTAAACAAGGCTACCATCAAGAATAAGTATCCCTTGCCGCGCATCGATGACCTATTAGATCAGGTTCGGGGAGCATAGATCTTTTTCAAGATAGATTTGAGGTATAGGTATCATCAATTGAAGATTCGGAAGAAGGATGTGCCCAAGACAGCTTTTCACACCCGCTATGGTAATTATAAATTCCTAGTGATGCCTTTCGGGTTAACGAATGCGCCAGTAGCTTTTATGGCTCTAATGAATGAGATATTCAAGCCATACTTGGACCAGTTCGTAATCATCTTCATTGATGATATATTGGTATATTCAAGGTCTAGGGAAGATCATGAGCAGCACTTAAGGATTGTTTTGTAAACCCTCCGAGAGAGAAGAATGTATGCCAAACTGAGTAAATGTGACTTCTGGCTAGAGCAGATCTCTTTTCCAGGCCATGTTGTATCAAAGGATGGGGTGTCAATAGATCCATCCAAGATTGAGGCCGTTGTTCAGTGGGAACAGCCCAGGACAGTCACAGAGATTAGGAGTTTTATGGGTTTGGCTGGTTACTACAGGAGATTTGTAGAGGGTTTCTCTAGATTGGCTGCTCCGTTAACACGTCTTACGAGAAAGAATGTGGAGTTTACGTGGTATGAAGTATGTGAGAGTAGCTTTCATAAACTTAAGCGCAGATTAACTACCGTGCCAGTTCTCACCATCCCTAGCAGTTCGGGAAACTACTTTGTGTATACAGATGCTTCACATCAAGGACTAGGTTGTGTCCTGATGTAGAATGAAAGGGTAGTAGCTTATGGATCTAAACAGCTGAAAGATCATGAGAAGAACTACCCCACTCACGATTTGGAGTTAGCGGGTGTAGTATTTGCATTGAAGATATGGCGCCACTATTTGTATGGTGAGAGATTTTAGATCTTCATGGATCATAAGAGTCTGAAATATATATTCTCACAGAAAGAGTTAACTATGAGGCAGAGAAGGTAGTTAGAACTCCTTAAGGACTATGATTGTGAGCTTTTGTACCACCCAGGGAAGGCAAATGTGGTTGTCAATGCATTGAGTAGGAAGAGTCTCGGGTTGGTATCACATATGATGGTCAGAGAACACGAGTTGTTGGAACAATTCACAAACCTGAGTTTGGATATAACCCTTCCTGAGATTGGCAGCTACGAGATTATTGCTAGCTTGAGATTAGAACCAGGGTTGATTGAGAGAATCCGACAAGTTCAGCAAAATGATCAGTGGTGTATTAATGTGATCAGCCAAATCTAAAAGGGTAAGGACACAGAATTTGAGTTGAGTTCAGATGGAATACTAAGGTTTGGAAATAGAATGTGTGTTCCTAAGGATTCGAAGTTGAGGAAGTTGATCTTGTCAAAGGCTCACTCATCGAGATATACAGTACACCCAAGGAGTAGTAAAATGTATCAGAATCTCCAAAAGGTATATTGGTGGTCTAGAATGAAGAGAGACATAGCTGAGTATGTCTTTAGATGTCTCATTTGTCAGCAAGTAAAGGTAAAGCATTAGAAACCGAGAGGATTATTACAACCTCTACTGATACCGATATGGAAGTGGGAGCACGTCACCATGGATTTTGTGATGGGGTTATCGAGAACTCGAAAAAACCATGATGCTATATGGGTGATAGTAGATCGGTTAACGAAATCAAAACACTTTTTAGCCATGAGATCTACAGAAACTTTGAGTGCATTGGCGAGCTTGTATGTACGGGAGATAGTGATATTGCATGGAGTCCCAGTGAGTGTTGTTTCAGATTAGGATGCCCTCTTCACTTCCCACTTTTGGAGACATTTTCAGGAAGCGATAGGGACCCAATTGAGTTTTAGCACCGCTTTTCATCCTTAGACAAATGGTCAGTCAGAGAGGACCATACAGACCCTGGAGGATATGCTAAAAGCGTGTGTGCTAGATTTTAGAGGCTTATGGGACGATCACTTGCCATTGATTTGATTTCGCCTACAATAACAGTTATCACTCAAGTATTAGTATGGCCCCTTATGAGGCACTATACGGTCGTAGATGCCGATCGCCCATTGGTTGGGAAGAGGTTGGTGACAGACAATTGCTCGCTCCCGATTTGGTTAAACAAGCCTTCGAAGATGTTTAGCTAATATGTGAGAGGTTGCGAACGGCTCAAAATCGACAAAAGAGCTATGCTGACAGAAGACGGAGACCACTTGAGTTTGATGTGGCTGAGTCTGTATTTTTGAAAGTATCTCCTTCTAAAGGAATAACGAGGTTCAAAAAGAAAGGAAAACTAAGTCCTCGTTACATTGGTCCCTTCGAGATTTTGGATAGAGTGGGAGATGGAGCATATAGGCTAGCCTTACCACCTGAGCTAGCGAAAGTCCACAATGTCTTCCATGTTTCTATGCTTCGGAAATACTATCCGGATCCAACACATGTAATTAGTTATGAGCCATTGGAGCTCAAGGAGGATATGTCATATTTGGAGGAACCGATCTGAATATTGGATAGGAAAGAGAAGGTGTTGCGGAATAAGATGATTCCATTGGTTAAGGTTTTGTGGCAACATCATACATCGGAAGAAGCCACATGGGAATTGGAGCGTTTGATGCGGGATAAGTATCCCGAGTTATTCACAGAATAATTGGTTCCAATTTGGAGGACCAAATTTTCTAAGTAGGGGAGAATGTAAGATCCCATATAGGTTTAACCTTGTAAATATGTAAATGAATTTATCAAATAATTGTAATGTACGAGTAATGTGAAGCATATGTGATGAAAAGTCCATAAGATTAATGTACACTTCTGTAATAAGAGTTGTGATGTACGTACAAGTTGCATTAAGAATAGAAATGAAGAAATGGACTTTGATATATGATGAATGTGAGTGGAATGGAATATGAGTATTGGAGTAAAATGGAATGAAATTACATAAGTGGTGCAAGTCTTTATATTTCCATTTAGTTATATATGGTATATATATTTGGTCATGCAATACACACAAGTTTTAATGTGTACAAAGTATGATTGGATGCCATTTTCAAATCTCAAGGATGGATGAATGAGGAAATGACTATGGCAGCAAATTAAGGATGTTTTGAGTAAGGTTGCTGTAGAAAACTGCAGTAAAATCTGGAAATATGAAGGTCAGATCGATCTCATAGGATGAGAGATCGATCTGGAAAAGCCAAATTGACCTCATTTTGAGCTATGGGACAAGACAGATCGATCTCCAATGGAGCCAGATCGATCTGATGAACATTCCGTAATGAGAAGATCGATTTTATGGCAAGAGGATCAATCTCCTTAACTCTCTGTTTGAGAATAGATCGATCTCAAGACTCGACAGATCGATCTCCTTAAGGGTTCTGTAAAGAGCCGATCGATCTCCTACAAGAGGCATATCGATCTCTAAGAGGAAAATTGCCCTTCGACAGATCGATCTCATCAAGGGAGAAGATCGATCTAGGAGTGGTTACGTTAGGTGAAAAGGACTACTAAACGTACAGAGATCGATCTCTACAAGGACCAGATCGATCTCATATGCCTGCATCTATAAAAAGAGCACGTGATTGAGATGAAAACTCAGAACCCTTCCTCACCAAACCTCACTTGCCATTTTCTCTCAAAAAACCAAGCTTTCTCACTCTAAAAATCACTATATTGCAGTCGAAATCTGAAAGAGCTCAAGAAGGGAAAGTTGTTCATTGAAGAAAGGAGAACAACATATCCAAAAATCATACATTGGTGTGATCAAGAGAAGGAGTTGTGGCTACCACAAGTTTTGCTAAGTAAATGGGTAAGCTCTTCAACCTTCAAGCTCTAAATGTGAATTCTAGACATTTATGAGTTGAATGAGATGTGAAATATGGTCGAAAATGATGGGTGTAATGATGAGTGAGTGATATTGAAAGGGATTTACGGAGAGAAAATCCATGAGAAATGGAGAAAGCTTAAGAGAAGTATAATGAGATTGAGAGAAAGGTGAAATGTGATTTAATGGGTTGAGGAGCATGAATAAATAAATACATGACAAGGTAGAGGCTTAGAAGAGGGAAAAGAAAATAACTTGATGATTGTATGTGTAGCTCGAAAGAACGTGGAACACAGTTAACCCGGATCACGAAGGGAACATACGTGACAAAAGAAATACGAGCGCGATTCGACGTAAGGGAATTTCGTGAGTAGCTAGAGATGGCTACACGTATTTTAAATAGAGTTTCGATATTATACTCTATATGAATTCCCATGAATAGCCATGTTGTTGTGATAAGGACTAATGAGATAAAGTGTGATTTTATCCCAAAATAGGATAAAAAGCCTCAGAAGCATGTGTGACTAAATTTCATGAGTTGCATGATAGATTGGCTAATGTTTTCTTGTGATGCGAAAACAGCAAATTTTAGTGCAGATTTGAGTTATTTAAGGGAATTGTGATTTAAATAAGCCATCTATCTAGTTTTGTGTGAAAACCTTAAGTACTAGAGATTACTTGCACTATATTTTGAGATATGCATCACATAGTACTTGAGTGTATACTCGTACTACATCTTAATGTGTTTTTATGCATGTTAGAGTATTGGGAGCTTTGCTCATACTCGAGTTTTTACATAATATAGTGCTGGGAGCATTGCTCGGACTAAATTGTGTTATTGTGATATGGTCGTGCTGGGAGATTACTCGCACGTACCCGCTTTAAAAGAAAGAGCATGAAACAGCCGTGTTGGGAGCCTGTAAAGACTGTGTGTCGCACTGATATATGCTCACACGTGCAATTATTTTGAGATGTGGCCGAGGGCTATCGAAACCATAGTATGCGGACTAAGACTTATGGCAAGCCTCCCGACTATGAGGTATATCCAAGGTATGAGGACTAAGACTCATGGCGAGCATCCCACCTTGAGATAGGGTCCATGGAGTACTGTGTACCGTGTATGACACATGGGGTACGTTATACCGTGAGTACTTGATGTACTTTAAGAGGACTGGTTATCAGTGGGAGCGGGATCCAGTGGGATTTGGTGTGCTCTCGGATTAGGTATGATGTAGTGGCTGACAGAAGAGATCTGACCCACCTCCCGTTACAGCATATGTGAGTCCCCGCACACCGAGTACTATGTAACCTAGGATCACTGATCACCGAGAATTGAGTTATGATCATACACTCGAAACATATAGTCGCCTAATCTCCTTTCATGCAATGCAAATTGAGATTTCTTAAATGAACTATCACATGGTTTTTATAATTGAACATGTGAATTTGTGAGTAGTGAAAAGGGGTAACCCAAGGGATGGGTGAGGCCCAGATTTTCATGTTTTTAAACATGTTGAATGCTATATTATTTGATTTGACTAAATGGCATGTTTAATTTGATTTGTGTGAAATTGCATATGATTTATGAAATACATAAGAAATGCAGTGTTATGCATAAAATACTGAGGTTATTAAATCAGCATAATTTCAGTTTTATAACTGATGTTTTGTATCTATACATATATATTGCATAAAGCTTTGAGAGAGATGCATGCTTTAGATACGAATGGATAAGGAAATGATTGTAAGGCAGGAGCATAGTATTTTATAGATAGTACGATCATCTACTTGCTTGCCTGATTTCCTTAGTGAGCTGTGGTTTGCTCATCCCCCTATTTTTCCCCTCCAGATACTGAGAAGTAGAGCACTGCGGTGATCTATAGATCCTTTTTTTGTTAGACAGCTCCCACCAATTGCAAAGGTATAAGATTTGTATACACAAGAGTATTTTGTATCTATTATCTTGTATCGCACATTTATTCCTTGGAAATGTAACAGTTTTATAGGGGATGTTATGTAACCATGTATTTATACAATTGATTTTGTATATCTACGCACACTTGGGACTGTGAATTAAAGTTTTAAATATTTCACTGTAAAACTTATGAAATTTTAGTAATTGCATCGCCTCACAGCCCAACCGTAATAGTGTTTGTATGGATAAAGGACACCCGAAAGTGGGGTGTGACACTGTGTACTGATGCCGAATGGGAAGGTAGTTGCTTATGGATCCCGACAGCTTAAGGCTCATGAGAAGAACTATCCGACCCACGATTTAAAGTTGGTGACTGTGGTGTTTGCACTTAAGATATAGAGACACTATTTGTACGGTGAGAAATTTCAAGTATTTACTGATCAAAAAAGCCTCAAGTATTTGTTTTCGCAGATGGAACTGAATATGAGGCAACGAAAATGGTTAGAACTCCTGAAAGATTATGATTATGAGATCTTGTACCACCCGGGAAAAGTGAATGTAGTGGTTGATGCTTTGAGCAAGAAGAGCTTCGGGATGGTATCATATATGATGGTCAGGGAACGCGAGCTGTTGGAATAGTTTACGAGCCTCAGATTGGATGTGACCCTTTCTGATACTGACATCAATTATTTTATGGCTAGCTTGAGAGTGAACCGGATCTAATGGACCAGATTAGTGTCACGCCCCTCAACTTACCAAAATACGTACAAATTTTTCGCATTTTCATGCATCAATCCTTAATCATCCTTCCTCGATCGTGAACAACCACACGCTTAACAGTTGGGCTGTGTGTCGACGTCTAACTCACTCCACCATACCAATTCAATTTGAAACATTATTTATGAGTAAACACTTGTATAAATGTATATATATCAGAGTTGTTACATGTGTTTACATTGTTTTACATCCCCAGTAGTTACATACAAAATGCTACTGTGCTATGTCTAGTTTAGATACAAAATAATCCAAGTGTGTATACCTTTAGCGATGGGATGCAGCGGATTACCAAAAAGGGAATGCCTCCAGTCACGTCCAATCTATACTCAAATCTCTGTAGAGAGGGGAAAATAAGGGGGGTGAGCAAACCACACGCTCAGTAAGGCAATCATGCGAACAGGTAGATACTGTACTATCTACGTGATCGTGATGCCATGCTCAAAAGCATTTTATTCATTGTTTATCTCAAAACATGAGTGTATGATTGTGTTAATGGTATGTAAAGCATTCATGCTATTAAAATTCAGTGCACATTTCAACTCAAAGCATGGTATAAATCATCATGCATTTTCACAATAAGGCATGGCATTAAACATCATGCATTCGTGCACTTTAAAAACCATTAACAAATCAATTCAACGTCAGGTCCCAGCCCATCCCTCGGGCTTTCCTGACCACAATCACTTCAAACATGGATTTATTCTCAAATAGCATTATACATGTGAGATAGGCAGTTTCAACAATAGGTAATAACCTCAAGGTCTATGTACATAACCTGTGATACCGGCTACACGGATCAGGTGTGCGGGATATCACCACCATCTGCTTCCACACGGGAGGTGGGTCAAATCCTACCCGCCGGTCCATAGCAGATCTCGTCCGAAGACGGCACATCACATCACAACACGGTACAATGTACTCCATGCTACATGCACGGTACAACGTACTCCGTGGACCCCCAGCCTTATCCCTCGTTCGGGCTCATCAGCTGTTCCTCCAACCCTTATCCCTCGTTCGGGCTCATCAGGCGGATCTCCAACCCTTATCCCTCGTTCGGGCTCATCAGGTTGTTTTAACATGCCAAGTCTCAAAACAATGCACGTGTGAGCCTATTTAATCGATGTGACACCAAGTCTACTCGAAGCTCCAAACACGGCAACATGCAAGATGGGCATCCAGTGCGAGACAAACTCAAAGCACAATGCCAAAACAATATGAAATCCATGTGAAAACTAGTGCCTCTTGCACTCTTCCATACTCACGAAATCATGTAGGTGGCTCAAAACTTGCAAAATGTGGTTATCAAAACCAAAACATACTCATTTCTTTTGCAAATCATTTCAATGTTAGCCAACCTACCAATCATTTGCTAAAAAGCAATAAAACATGATTTTCAAAGCAATATGCTTTTGTTTTCATGCACATTTCTCAAACTCTCAACTTTTACCCTTCAATCACCCAACAACAACATTTCCTAATCTCATGCATTCTAGCAAAACATTTATGCGCCCAAATTACGCACAATATCTCTAAGAGTCCACACAATTCCCTTACCTCGATTTACTTGGTGTGACTCTTTTTCTCTTAGCTCCTCACGCTCTTGGGTCAACTCGCCTCGGCGTATCCTCGGAAGCTGCGATTCATTCATTAAATCGATTGAGTTAACGTATTTAACCCATAATTGACCTCACTAGTCAACATTATTTACTTATGCATTTTACAAATGCCTTAACCCTCATTTTACCTCTTTTAGGTAAATCTCCCAATTTATCCACTAACCACATCTTAAAATCATACCACAACACTATAAATAACTTTTACATATCTCATTCATCATTAATCTCCATACATTCCACTTTCTCACTCTAGACCATTTCTAGGTCAAAATCATTCCAATGTATTTAGATAGTTTCTAACTATCCATACTCATGCCAAACAACTCCAAAATCAATTAAATAAACAATGTACCATAGTTGGAGTGTTAGAATCTTACCAAATTTGATTTCTCTTCTTGCTCCAATGGCAATGCCCTTAAATCCTTCAATATCAACAATGGGAAATTGCTTTCAAACTATGTTGTTCTTCTCTTTGATAGGAACAACTTTGTCTCTAATGGTCTCTCTTCAAACCTCACTGAAAATGGCTGATTTTTGAGAGAGAATGTTAGGTTTTTGGGTTGAAAGTGAAAGGTTTGTGTTTTTCCCGAAATTTTCTGATTTCCAGCACTCCTTATATAGAAATAACTTGAGGAGATCGATCTGGTCCAAGAGGAGATCGATCTGGTCCCTTAAAATCCCTCTTTTTCACGGCATTTTTAAGCCTGAGATCGATCTGTCGAAGCATGAGATCGATCTGTCAAGGCATGAGATCGATCTGTCGAAGCATGAGATCGATCTGCTCCCAAACAGAGAGCTAAGGAGATCGATCTGGTCCATTGGAGATCGATCTGTTCTATTCTTTCGCCCAAATAAGAGCATTCTGGCTCTTCCAGATCGATCTCTCATCCCCTGAGATCGATCTGCCCTTCAAAATTTCCAGATTCCCTCTGCAACAACACTTACCAAATATCCTTAATTTGCTACCATGATCATTTCCTCATTCATTCTTCTTTGAGACTTGAAAATGGCATCTATCCTCACTTCATACACATTAAAACTTGTGTAGGATCTTTGTATGACCAATGGTACTTAACATAAACAAGAATGGAAGTGCACATCTTATGCAATTCTACTTCCATTTTACCAAACTACTCATAATCCATTCTACACACATTCTCCACATGTTTAAGTCCATTTCTACACATTCATACATAATGAAACTTGTATGTATGATTATCACTCTCATTACAAGTGTGTACATTACTTGTGGACTTACATCACATATACTTCACTCATGAATTCATAGTACAACTCTATTTACACTTCTATGTACATATATACCCTTATACATATACGGGGTCTCACATTCTCCCCCACTTAGAAAATTTGGTCCTCCAAATTGGAACCAATTATGCTGTGAACAACTCGGGATACCTCTCCCGCATCAAACTCTCCAATTCCCATGTGGCTTCTTCCACAGTGTGATGTTGCCAAAGTATCTTCACCAAGGGAACTGTCTTTGTCCTCAGCACTTTCTCTTTTCTGTCCAATACCCGAACTGGCTTCTCAACATAGGTCATACCCTCATTGAGCTCCAAAGGCTCATATCTTATCACATGTGTCGGGTCCGGGTGATACTTCCTCAACATGGATACGTGGAAGACGTTATGCACACTTGCCAACTCTGGTGGCAATGCCAGTCTATACGCCTTGTCTCCCACCTTATCAAGTATCTCAAATGGCCCGATATATCGAGGGCTCAACTTTCCCTTCTTCCCAAATCTCATAATTCCCTTCGAAGGGGAAACTTTCAAAAACACTGACTCACCCACCTCAAACTCTAGTGGTCTCCGTCTCTTGTCAGCATAACTCTTTTGCCTGCTCTGAGCTGTCCGTAACCTCTCACATATCAATTGGACGTCCTCAGAGGCTTGTCTAACCAAGTCAGGAGCAAAGATCTGTCTGTCACCAACCTCTTCCCATCCAATAGGGGAACGGCATCTACGCCCATACAATGCCTCATATGGTGCCATCCCGATACTCGCATGAAAACTGTTATTATACGCGAACTCTGCGAGTGGCAAATGGTCATCCCAAGAGCCTCCAAAATCCAATGCACACGCTCTCAACATGTCCTCCAGGGTCTGTATAGTCCTCTCTGACTGACCATCTGTCTGAGGATGAAACGCGGTGCTAAAATTCAACTGGGTCCCCATCGCTTCCTGAAAATGTTCCCAAAAGTGGGAAGTGAAGCGGGCATCCCTATCAGAAACAACGCTCACAGGAATTCCATGTAGCCTCACTATCTCGCGCACATATAGGTTCGCTAACTGGCTCAGAGTATCGGTAGCTCTCATAGCTAGAAAATGGGCTGATTTCGTCAACCGATCCACAATCACCCATATGGCATCATGACCTCTCCGGGTCCTCGGCAATCCCATCACAAAATCCATGGTGACATGCTCCCACTTCCATGTCGGTATCGGTAGAGGCTGTAATAACCCTGCAGGCTTCTGATGCTCTACCTTCACCTGCTGACAAACGAGACACTTAGCAACATATTCAGCAATGTGCTTTTTCATTCCCAACCACCAACCCTGGATGTATCGTATACTTCGATGAGTGAGCCTCTGTCAGGATCAACCTTCTGATCTCTGCGTCATCAGGAACACATATCCTACCTCTGAACCTCAACAATCCATCCGAACTCAACCCAAAGTCCGTCTCTATACCCCTCTGTATCTGTCCGACAATATCACTACACTGCTGATCAACTCGCTGAGCCTGTCGGATTCGATCTACCAGATCCGGTTCCAACTGCAGGCTAGCTATCATAAATCCACTATCAGCGTCAGGCGGGGTCATATCCAAACTGAGGTTCATGAACTGTTCCAACAGCTCGTGTTCCCTGATCATCATGAATGATACCATCCCGAGATGCTTCCTACTCAATGCATCAGCAACCACATTTGCTTTACCCGGGTGGTATAGGATTTCACAATCATAATCCTTTAACAGCTCGAGCCATCTCCTCTGTCTCATGTTCAACTCTTTCTGTGAGAACAGGTACTTAAGGCTCTTATGATCTGTATAAATCTGAAATCTCTCACCATAGAGGTAGTGGCGCCATATCTTCAGCGCAAACACCACCGCTGCCAACTCCAAGTCATGGGTCGGGTAGCTCCTCTCATGATCCTTTAACTGTCTTGATCCATAGGCTACTACCTTCCCATCCTGCATCAATACACAGCCCAGTCCTAGGTGTGAAGCATCTGCATACACCGAGAAACCTCCTGAGCTGGTAGGAATGGTGAGTATTGGAGCTGTAGTTAATCTCCTTTTCAACTCCTCAAAACTGTCTTCACACTTTTTGTCCCACACAAACTCTACATTTTTCCTTGTGAGACGTGTCAAAGGAGCAGCTAACCTCGAAAATCCCTCTACAAACCTTCGATAATACCCAGCTAAACCCAGGAAACTTCTGATCTCTGTCACCGTTTGGGGTCTCTGCCACTGAACTACGGCCTCAATCTTAGATGGATCCACTGATACTCCATCCTTTGATACTATGTGACCTAGAAAAGAGATCTGTTCCAACCAAAAGTCGCACTTACTGAGTTTAGCGTACAACTTCTTCTCTCGGAGGGTTTGTAGCACTATCCTCAAATGCCTTTCATGTTCCTCTCTAGACCTTGAATACACCAGTATATCATCAATAAACACAATAACAAATCGATCCAAATACTGGTGGAATACCTCATTCATCAAGGACATAAAAGCTGCGGGAGCATTCGTCAGCCCGAATGGCATAACCATAAACTCGTAATGTCCATACCGGGTGCGAAAACCTGTCTTGGGTACATCTCCATCTCGTATCTTCAACTGATGGTACCCTGACCTCAGATCTATCTTGGAAAAGACCTGCGCTCCCTTAAGCTGATCCAACAAATCATCGATGCGTGGGAGGGGATACTTATTCTTGATGGTGGCCTTATTCAACAACCGGTAGTATATACACAGTCGGAGGCTTCCATCCTTCTTCCTTACAAACAGGACCGGTGCTCCCCAAGGTGAGACGCTCGGCCTGATGAACCCCTTCTCCAGCAACTCTTGTAATTGTTTCCTTAACTCCTCTAACTCAACTTGAGCCATTCTGTATGGTGGCTTGGACATTGGCTCTGTACCAGGTGCCAAATCTATCCCAAACTCCATCTCCCTATCTGGAGGTAACCCTGGTAACTCATCCGGAAAGACATCTGGAAATTCCCTAACCACTGGTATGTCTTCCAATTCCGGATGTGCCTTATCCGTCTCAATCACAAAAGCGATGAATCCTTCACATTATTCCTTCCACCATTAGTATCATAAATCATCACATCACATACATAAATGAAATCAAATTTATCTTTCATACATCATGTATCAAGATTGTACTCATCACACTTATAATAATCATGTTCTTTAATTTCATTTCACAAAATTAACTACAAGGTTGTCTATCTTTGGAAACATCAAAGTTTTCGCATGACAATCCATAACAACATGATTGGCAGCCAACCAATCCATTCCTAGGATCACATCAAAATCACTCATGTTTAATAAAATTAAATCGGCTGCCATCTCTTTACCTCCTATCTTCATTTTACAATCCCTATATATAGGCTCAGTCAACTGACTATCATTCATAGGGGTAGATATCAATAACATCTTATCAAGCAGCGTGGGTTTTACATGCTTCAACAATTTACATGCAAAGGATGGCGAAATAAAGGAGTGTGTGGCACCAGGATCAAACAGTACATAAGCTTCTAAATCAAAGATTTGGATGGTACCTTTTACCACATCTGAAGACTGATCTGCAGTATCCTGATCCAGTGCGTGCACTCGTCCTCTGCTTACACCCACTGCTTGTTTCCCCTTTTCTTCAGCTGTAGCCTTCCTCCTCGGAGCAGCTGTACCAACTAGAGCTCTCTCTGGCTCCTTGCCCTTCTGTGGGGCTCTCTCTATCATCTCTGGGCAATCTCTGATTACGTGGCCTGGCTTCCCACATCTGAAGCATACAACCTGAGGTCCGTAACATGGTCGAGTACCATGGTACCTACCACACCTGCCACACTGTTCTGTAGTAGGCCGTGGTCCTCCAATCACGATTCCCTTAGCTGGAGCAATGGCCGGATACATGGGAGTATCAACTGTCCTCTCCCGGATTTCATCAATTCTTGGCCTCCTTCCAGAGAATCTCTTGCTTCCTTTATAGCTGAAGCCTCTATCCATCATAGGTCTCTTCTTATCTTTGTCCCTCATCTTACCAACCTTTCCAAATTCCGAGGCGATTCTATCAACATCTTGTTCACATAATTGCGCCCTGCGCACTGCCTCTTCATAGGTCGGTATATCCAAGGGAACCAATTTAGACCTGATGGTTGGTCTCAATCCATCCACAAACTTCTGGATCTTCTCGACCTCATTACTCATCGTGTTGGGATCATATCTGCCCAGGGATATAAAAGCAGTCTCATACTCATCCACAGTCCTGTTCCCTTGGGTCAGTCCCAAAAATGCCATCTTCAGCTTCCGCTGGGCGGTATCCGGGACATACTGTCTCCGGAAGGCCTCTAGAAACACATCCCAGCTGATCTCAGTATGTCGGGCTCTCAAAATAGGCCTGGTGGATTTCCACCAATGTTCTGCTGATCCCTTCAGCATGAAAGCGGCAAATGCTACCATCTCGGTAGTAGTGCACTCGAAGAACCCATATAATTTCTCGATCTCATTGATCCAATCCTCAGCCGCTACTGGGTCCTTTACTACACTGAAAGATGGCGGTCCAAACTTCTGGAATTGCCGCAGTCTATCCAAATCACATCCATATCCCCAACCTCTACTGCCTGGCGTAGCAACCGGCGTAGGCACATCCTGTGGGGGTGGGGTATCTGTCGTCTGAGGTCCTTGGGCTTGCCTCGCCCGTGCCTCGGGAGCAGCTGCTTGCTCAGCATCACCCTGTGTAGCGGGACTCTGTCTACCGCCAACTCCAGGTAAAGATTGAGTGACCAATTCCAAAATCATCTCAATGCTCCGCTCAATCCTCGCGAAGCGAGCCTCAGTACTCTCGGGCCTCTCCTCTGGACCCTGTGGAGCGTGCTCAACGTCGACCTCCACCTCAACATCCTCTTGAGCCTCGTGTGTTTCCGGCTCAACACGACCCCCAGGCCTACCTCTACGGCCTCGAGCCTGTGCTCTCATCCCTCTACCGCGACTGGTATTAGGCATACTTACTTAGTTCCCTACATTCACAACCAAATACTTAGTCAACCCATCGACATACACTATTTGTATCTAAACAAGCACAGTAACTTGGGGATGTAATTTTTTCACTTATTATGTATTTTAGACACGACACACGTCAGACCAACTCGAGCTCTGATACCAACTTCTGTCACGCCCCTCAACTTACCAAAATCGTACAAATTTTTCGCATTTTCATGCATCAATCCTTAATCATCCTTCCTCGATCGTGAACAACCACACGCTTAACAGTTGGGCTGTGTGTCGACGTCTAACTCACTCCACCATACCAATTCAATTTGAAACATTATTTATGAGTAAACACTTGTATAAATGTATATATATCAGAGTTGTTACATGTGTTTACATTGTTTTACATCCCCAGTAGTTACATACAAAATGCTACTGTGCTATGTCTAGTTTAGATACAAAATAATCCAAGTGTGTATACCTTTAGCGATGGGATGCAGCGGATTACCAAAAAGGGAATGACTCCAGTCACGTCCAATCTATACTCAAATCTCTGTAGAGAGGGGAAAATAAGGGGGGTGAGCAAACCACACGCTCAGTAAGGCAATCATGCGAACAGGTAGATACTGTACTATCTACGTGATCGTGATGCCATGCTCAAAAGCATTTTATTCATTGTTTATCTCAAAACATGAGTGTATGATTGTGTTAATGGTATGTAAAGCATTCATGCTATTAAAATTCAGTGCACATTTCAACTCAAAGCATGGTATAAATCATCATGCATTTTCACAATAAGGCATGGCATTAAACATCATGCATTCGTGCACTTTAAAAACCATTAACAAATCAATTCAACGTCAGGTCCCAGCCCATCCCTCGGGCTTTCCTGACCACAATCACTTCAAACATGGATTTATTCTCAAATAGCATTATACATGTGAGATAGGCAGTTTCAACAATAGGTAATAACCTCAAGGTCTATGTACATAACCTGTGATACCGGCTACACGGATCAGGTGTGCAGGATATCACCACCATCTGCTTCCACACGGGAGGTGGGTCAAATCCTACCCGCCGGTCCATAGCAGATCTCGTCCGAAGACGGCACATCACATCACAACACGGTACAATGTACTCCATGCTACATGCACGGTACAACGTACTCCGTGGACCCCCAGCCTTATCCCTCGTTTGGGCTCATCAGCTGTTCCTCCAACCCTTATCCCTCGTTCGGGCTCATCAGGCGGATCTCCAACCCTTATCCCTCGTTCGGGCTCATCAGGTTGTTTTAACATGCCAAGTCTCAAAACAATGCACGTGTGAGCCTATTTAATCGATGTGACACCAAGTCTACTCGAAGCTCCAAACACGGCAACATGCAAGATGGGCATCCAGTGCGAGACAAACTCAAAGCACAATGCCAAAACAATATGAAATCCATGTGAAAACTAGTGCCTCTTGCACTCTTCCATACTCACGAAATCATGTAGGTGGCTCAAAACTTGCAAAATGTGGTTATCAAAACCAAAACATACTCATTTCTTTTGCAAATCATTTCAATGTTAGCCAACCTACCAATCATTTGCTAAAAAGCAATAAAACATGATTTTCAAAGCAATATGCTTTTGTTTTCATGCACATTTCTCAAACTCCCAACTTTTACCCTTCAATCACCCAACAACAACATTTCCTAATCTCATGCATTCTAGCAAAACATTTATGCGCCCAAATTGCGCACAATATCTCTAAGAGTCCACACAATTCCCTTACCTCGATTTACTTGGTGTGACTCCTTTTCTCTTAGCTCCTCACGCTCTTGGGTCAACTCGCCTCGGCGTATCCTCGAAAGCTGCGATTCATTCATTAAATCGATTGAGTTAACGTATTTAACCCATAATTGACCTCACTAGTCAACATTATTTACTTATGCATTTTACAAATGCCTTAACCCTCATTTTACCTCTTTTAGGTAAATCTCCCAATTTATCCACTAACCACATCTTAAAATCATACCACAACACTATAAATAACTTTTACATATCTCATTCATCATTAATCTCCATACATTCCACTTTCTCACTCTAGACCATTTCTAGGTCAAAATCATTCCAATGTATTTAGATAGTTTCTAACCATCCATACTCATGCCAAACAACTCCAAAATCAATTAAATAAACAATGTACCATAGTTGGAGTGTTAGAATCTTACCAAATTTGATTTCTCTTCTTGCTCCAATGGCAATGCCCTTAAATCCTTCAATATCAACAATGGGAAATTGCTTTCAAACTATGTTGTTCTTCTCTTTGATAGGAACAACTTTGTCTCTAATGGTCTCTCTTCAAACCTCACTGAAAATGGCTGATTTTTGAGAGAGAATGTTAGGTTTTTGGGTTGAAAGTGAAAGGTTTGTGTTTTTCCCGAAATTTTCTGATTTCCAGCACTCCTTATATAGAAATAACTTGAGGAGATCGATCTGGTCCAAGAGGAGATCGATCTGGTCCCTTAAAATCCCTCTTTTTCACGGCATTTTTAAGCCTGAGATCGATCTGTCGAAGCATGAGATCGATCTGTCAAGGCATGAGATCGATCTGTCGAAGCATGAGATCGATCTGCTCCCAAACAGAGAGCTAAGGAGATCGATCTGGTCCATTGGAGATCGATCTGTTCTATTCTTTCGCCCAAATAAGAGCATTCTGGCTCTTCCAGATCGATCTCTCATCCCCTGAGATCGATCTGCCCTTCAAAATTTCCAGATTTCCTCTGCAACAACACTTACCAAATATCCTTAATTTGCTACCATGATCATTTCCTCATTCATTCTTCTTTGAGACTTGAAAATGGCATCTATCCTCACTTCATACACATTAAAACTTGTGTAGGATCTTTGTATGACCAATGGTACTTAACATAAACAAGAATGGAAGTGCACATCTTATGCAATTCTACTTCCATTTTACCAAACTACTCATAATCCATTCTACACACATTCTCCACATGTTTAAGTCCATTTCTACACATTCATACATAATGAAACTTGTATGTATGATTATCACTCTCATTACAAGTGTGTACATTACTTGTGGACTTACATCACATATACTTCACTCATGAATTCATAGTACAACTCTATTTACACTTCTATGTACATATATACCCTTATACATATACGGGGTCTCACAATTAGACATGCTCAGCGTGTCTATCAGAGTTGTATTGACTGGATGAGTCAGATTCAGTCGGGTACTAAAACCAATTTTGAGTTGAGTGATGACAGTTTACTGAGATTTTGAGGCAGGATATGTGTTCCTAATGACCCACAGTTGAAGAGGTTGATTTTGTTAGAAGCACATTCTTCATGGTATATGTTACATCCGGGGAGTAATAAGATGTATCAGAATCTTCGAAAAGTATACTGGTGGTCCGATATAAAGAGGAACATTGCCAAATATGTTGCTAAATGTCTCATATGTCAGCAGATTAAGGTAGAGCATTAGAAGCCTACAGGGTTATTGCAGCCTCTACCTATTTCGATATGAAAATGGTAGCACATCACAATGGATTTCATCATGGGTTTACCAAGGACTAGACAGAACCATGATGCCATTTGGGTGATTGTAGACAGATTGACAAAGTCTGCTCACTTTTTAGCTATGAAAGCTACAGATACTCTGAGTGTATTGGCGAACTTGTATGTACAGGAGATTGAGAGGCTCTTGGGATGATCATTTTCCATTAGCCGAGTTCGCCTATAACAATAGTTATCACTCGAGTATTGGGATGGCACCGTATGAAGCATTATATGACCGTAGGTCTCGATCTCCGATTGGATGGGAATAAGTGGGTGATCGAAAGATCTTTGCTCCCAACTTAGTGAAACAGGCCTCTGAGGATGTCCATTTAATATGTGAGAGGCTGAGGACAGCTCAGAGCAGACAGAAGAGTTATGCTGACGTGAGACGCAGACCATTGGAGTTTATGGTCGGTGAATCAGTAATTTTAAAGGTATCCCCTTCTAAGGGCATTATGAGATTCGACAGGAAAGGCAAATTGAGTCCTCATTACATCGGACTATTTGAGATCTTAGATCGAGTAGGAGACAAGGCTTATAGATTGGCGTTGCCACCTGAGTTAGCAAGTGTGCATAACGTCTTCCATGTGTCCATGCTTCGGAAGTACCATTCGAACCCATCACATGTGATCAGGTATGAACCTTTAGAATTAAAAGAGGATATGTCATATGTGGAGAAACCGATTCGGATATTGGACAGGAAAGACAAAGTGATGTGGTCTAAGACGATTCCTCTAGTTATGGTTCTCTGGCAACACCGCACTTCAGAGAAAGCTACGTGGGAACTAGAGAGTCTGATACGGGAGAAGTATCCCCATTTGTTTGAGAACTGAGACAAATTTCTTAAGGAGGGGGGAGGAATGTCAGACCCGAAAATTCGGTGTGATTTCCTTAAGAAGTTGTTATTGTAAACATGGAATCATGAAATCTTAATCAATAAAGAAGAAATAATTGAATTCTAAGTCCAATTGATCAAGATATGAATTTATTGTGAAGACCCAGAATTTTCCCACATCGAGAATATATTTTGGAAATATGGAGAAAAATATTTCTGAAAAATAATAATAAATAAAAATGTTTTCGAAGAAACAAAACTAAAATATGATGTACATATATATTTCTCGAGATAAATTAAATAATATATATGTACATGTGTGTGGATATTAAGGTTAAAATACATTATGATAATAACATATTATTATAATAATATAAAATACTTTGTTTTAGTATCAATATTATTATAAGAATATTATAAAATATAAGATATTTTCTTATGTATATGTATTTTATTATAAGATATTTATATATATATTATATTATATTATATTAGAATATAATATATATATATATATATATATATAATAAAAGAAACGAAGAAAAAAAGAAGAAAAGAAAAAGGAAGAAAAATTCGGTGATGCCCCGGGTTTAAAGACAAGCTGCGCGACAATAGGCGATGAACGTGAGTTCGATTGAGTCTCAATTTGCGAGCCATCATAGAAACTCGGGTAAATGAATCTCACTTGCTATAACTTGTATAGTTATACGAGTTAAAAATTAATCGCATAAATTGCGGATTAACTCCATTTAAATTGCTTTATGTTAGAAAATACTTAAGATGGCGTGATGATAGTGTTAGGCCATGTATTCGGCCAAGCATTCATAATGAGCCAAGCTTGTGTAATAATCAGCCCAAGTTAGCTAATGGGCCCCATGGATGGCCCAATAAATGTTAATGGGCCTAAAAAGCCCAATGGACTTTGATGGAATGAATAGTAAAGTGGAAATGGACTCAAATTGATAATGGGCCCAATAAGGAGTAACAAGGCCTAATAAGGGTTATCTGGCCCAATAGGTCAATTAGACTGTAAAGAATATGGGAAATGCAGTATCAAACTTAATTGATATGATTAGTAATTAATTACAGCTCTTGAGGACGTGAAAGGAACCATAAAGACTGCGTGATCCAAAGTGATCGAGAATAAAAATTCGAAGTGACCTATTTCGAGGTAAGGGATTTCGTAAGCTCTTAGAGATAGCTGTACGAATTTTCATCGCCATTTCAGAGTCTTTAAATTCTCTAAGGAGTCTAGATTAGGAATTTCCAAAATTACACTAGAAATGGGCAAATTACCAAAATGCCACCAGTTATGAAAAAATTGAGAGAAACCGAAATGGCATGAATTGATGTGTTTTGCATGAAGAAGTATGTTTTGTGAATGAGTAATGATAGAATGACTCTCGATTTGATTATCTGCATTAAATTGCATGTTTTTCACAATTGAATATATGTCATGAGTGATTTTATGGAAATGTTTTCCTCTCACTAAAGTGGGTGCTATTTTCTGTATTTGATTTAATCAGGAGCACCACTTTTATCAGAATTAAGCCATCTATTAGATTTATATGGAAACAAATAGTGTTGGAGATTTCTCGCATTAGATTTGATATGGTTTTCACATGACATAGTGCTGAAGCTTTGCTCGCGCTAAACTCTATATGTTTTATGCATGATAACGTGTTGGAGCTTTACTCGCACTAGTTTGTGATTTTGTGATATGCATAAAACTGTGTTTGGAGACATCGTGTAGGCTATGTGAGATTGCACAGATCCTCGCATGTGATTTGATAAGGTTGTGCTGGAGCCTCGTGTAGATTGTGTGTCACACCGATTTGATATGTTCGAACGTACATTTTTGGAGACTTAGTATTGATACAGCTGGAGATAGGATGATAAGACTTGGATACTTCGAGCACTCCTAATCTGACTGATTTGTGATATTGAGGTTCATGGAGTACGATGTACCGTGTGGAGCACATGGAGTATGAAGTACCATGATTTATGTGTTTCTTGTCTGATGGGAGACTGCCCCTTCTTCCATCAGCCATTCGGGGACATTCATGCACACCTAGCTAGTGATTGCATGGAGTCCAATGACTATGGCCATATGTCTGTGTTTGATATGCTCTGCTTTGTCTCCACATTCATATAAGATTTTTGATTTAATTTTTGAGACTTTGATTTGTCTCTTTTTTTTATTTAAATCAGTTTTATGAGAACATGTGTTTTGAGAAATTTGTTTATGATGTGTTATGGTTTTGAGAAAGCACATACGTGTGGTTTTGAGAATTCTGTTATGGTTGAGAAAGTACAAATTTTCTGCATGACATGTAATTATGCGCATGTAGGTAGTATTGCCACACCCCACTTTCGGGTGCCTTTTTATCCATGCATACACTACTACGGTTGGGCTATGAGTCAATGTATTTGCTAAATTTTGTACATTTATAGCGGGAAATTTTAAAACTTTAATTCACACTCCTAGGTGTGTGAGTAGATCTACAAAATCAATTATATAATATAATATCTTTACATAACATCCTCATACAACTGTTTACATTTTTTATTCATGACTGTGCGATACATTAAAATAGATACAAAATACTCATGTGTATACAAATCTTTATACCTTTGCAACTGATGGGAGCTATCTAACCCAAAAAGGAATCTAGAGACCACCACACTGTCCTACTTCTCAGTATCTGGAGGGAGAAAAATAGTGGGATGAGCAAACCACAGCTCAGTAAGGAAATGGATGCTAACATGAAGATATTGTACTATCTACATAGCCCATGCATGCATAAACAAAACCATGTTTCAATATAAATGGAAATATTACTAGAAAATGCATTTAAACATTACTTCTCACATAAGCATTTTCATGAAAACAAGTACACGATATTCTCATTTGAAAACATGTCATGAATAGTGCTATCAAAGCACGAGCATTCAAATCAAGAGATTTATCAAACCATTTCTTTTCGTCAAATCTCTTTCTTTTCTAAGTTTCTCAATTTCTCTTCTTTCTGAAACAGGCATGGAATTCTCGACAATCTAAAATCCACGATATATAGCCATCTCAATCAACATCATCTCCTCATATCAACATACTCATGGTACAAGGTACGCCATGTGTCATCTACGCGATACTCGTACTCACGTGCACTCAGCAGGGTACATAGTATACCAATGGATAACTACACAGTTCAATGTACGTCCGTGGACCCAGTCCATCTACCAACTCCAATGGACTCATCATCCTTAACCATGTCTCATATACCAGGCGAGCAAATCAGCGTGACACACAGTCATCGCAAGGCTCCATCGCGGTATCTTTCAATGCGAGCAACAGCTTCCAGCACTGTAACATCTCAACTCTGTAAAAACTGGTGCGAGCAATGCTCCAGCACCTTTCTCAAATCCATCATGCGAGTTAAACTCTAGCCCGACATATCAAAACCATAGAAACATGTGTGGGGTAAACTCCAGCACATCATCATTATAAAACCACGTGCGAGTCACGCTCTAGAACGGTTTATCAGACATGTAAACGTATGATAGTGAAACTCCAGCATAGTTTAAGTCATTAAAACGGGTGTGACCTAGAGCTCCAACTCCATTTCACATCTCGAGTCTAATAGTTGGCTATTTTCTCTTTTAAAAACTCAAAACATATTAATTTACGTAGCATGTCGTCCTATGCTAAACAAGCAAATCTAGCTAACCTATCCATCATCATTTCTCAACCGAAAAACATCAAAATCATGCATGTCATGTTATTTCCTTACCACATCCCATTTTCACAATATATATACCATAATACATTTCCATTCCTATATTGTCCAATAGCTAAGCATAATATTTATAGCGTCATACTACCGAAATTGCAGTAAAATACGTACGAATATCTGTATCGCTAACATACAGTCCCATACCTCGAATCGCGCTCGTATTTCCTTCGTCTCATTTGCTCCGTTCGCGATCCGGGTCAATCGGATTCCACGTATTTCAATCTACACATATAAATTGTTAAGTTGTTTTCTTTTCCTTCTTCTAGCATACACATTGTCACCCAATTAGCTATTTAGGCTTCCCAATCCTAAAATCACATTTCACTCTTCCACTAATACCCTTTTTATCATCTCTTAAGCTTTCCATGGATTTCCTCTTTACAAATCTCTCTTAATATTACTCACTCATCACTACATTCATCATATCTATCCATATTTCACATATTATCCAACTCAAAAATATCTAAAAACCCATATTTAAGGCTTGAAGGTTGAATAGCTTACCTCTTTGCTTAACCAAACTTGTGGGAGCCAAAAACTCCTTCTCTTAGTCACACTAATGTGTGATTTTCGGGTATGTTGTTCTCCTTGCTTCAAGGAACAACTTTCCCTTCTTGAGCTTCTTCCAAAACTGGCTGGAATGTATTAGAGTGAGAAAGAGCTTAGATCTTTGAGAGAAAATGGCAGGTGCGAGTTTGGTGGGAGGGAAATCTAATTTTCAGTCCACATCCCGTGCCCTTTTTATATATGCAGAGACATGAGATCGATCTGGTCCTTGTAGAGATTGATCTCTACAAGGTTTGGTAGTCCCTTTTACCAAACGTAACTACTACCAAATCGATCTTCTTCCATGATGAGATCGATCTGTTTGCAAGCAAATTCCTTCTTGGAGATCGATCAGCCTCTTGCAGGAGATCGATTAGCTCTTTACAGAACCTTAAGGAGATCGATCTGACTCAAGAAGAGAGTTAAGGAGATCGATCTATGCCTTATGAAGATCGATTCCTTCTAGACAGAGACTTAAGGAGATTGATCTGTCTTCCCATGAGATCGATCTGCCTAGTTCCATTCGACAATTTTTGGGCATTTCATGAGTGGTGATCGATCTCTCCTTCATGTGAGATCAATCTCTCATCCCCTGCACCCTCATTTTCTGAAGTTTTCTGCAGATTTCTCAATATATATTCATCCACATTTACGGCACACCTCAATTTGCATTCCATGCACAATTAACACACAATGGCATCCATTCCACATAGTTTATAGTTAATGAAACTTGACACGCAACTTAGAATCATGGATGTTTTCATTAAATCTCCAAAATCCTTACATCCTCCTATCATTTATACTCATGTAACAATACATATACATACATCATAGCTCCTCAAGCTATTTTTGTAACAACGTACATATACATCATATCTTCATAAAAATAAATACGTGGAAGATTACGGGCATTACATTTCTCCCCTCCTTAGAAAATTTGATCTTCCAAATTGAACCAAGTCTATTCCTCAAAAAGTTGAGGATATTTCTCTTTCATCAGGTCCTCTAACTCCCAAGTGGCTTCATCTGATGTAAGATGTTGCCACAGGACCTTAACCAATCTAATCGACTTGTTTCGTAACACCTTCTCTTTTCTATCCAATATCCGGATCGGTTTCTCCACATACGACATATCTTCTTTGACCTCCAACGGCTCATAGCTAATTACATGTGCCAGATCTGGGTAGTACTTTTGAAGCATAGAAACATGGAAGACATTATGGACCTCTGCTCGCTCAGGTGGCAAGGCTAGCCTATATGCTCTGTCTCCTGCTCTATCCAGAATCTCAAAGGGACCAATGTAATGAGGACTTAGTTTTCCTTTCTTACCGAACCTCGTTATTCCCTTGGAAGGAGATACTCTCAAAAATACAGGCTCACCCACATCAAACTCAAGTGGTCTCCATCTCCTGTCAGCATAGCTTTTTTGTCGACTTTGAGCCATTCGTAGCCTCTCACATATTATCTGAACATCCTCGGAGGCTTGTCTAACCAAATCGGGAGTAAGCAACTGTCTGTCACCAACTTCTTCCCATCCAATGGGTGATCAGCATCTACGACCGTATAGTGCCCCATAAGGGGCCATACCAATACTTGAGTGATAACTGTTATTATAGGTGAACTCAATCAATGCAAGTGATCATGCCATGAGCCTCTTAAATCCAGTACACACGTTATCAACATATCCTCCAGGGTCTGTATAGTCATCTCTGACTGACCATTTGTCTGAGGATGAAAGGCGGTGCTAAAGCTCAATTGGGTCCCCATCGCTTCCTGAAAATGTCCCCAAAAGTAGGAAGTGAAGTGGGTATCCCTATCAAAAACAACACTCACTGGGACTCCATTCAATCTCACTATTTCCCATACATACAAGTTCTCCAATGCACTCAAAGTATCCGTAGATCTCATGGCTAAAAAGTGTGCTGATTTCGTTAACCGATCTACTATCACCCATATAGAATCATGGTTCTTACGGGTTCTCGGTAATCCCATCACAAAGTCCATGGTGACGTGCTCCCACTTCCATGTTGTTATTGAGGTTGCAATAATCCTCCTGGTTTTTGATGCTCAACCTTTACCTACTGACAGATGAGACATCTAGCAACATACTGAGCTATGTCTCTCTTCATTCCAAACCACCAATATACTTTTTGGAGATTCTGATACATTTTACTACTCCTCGGGTGTACTGTATATCTCAATGAGTGAGCCTCTGATAAGATCAACTTCCTCAGCTCTGAATCCTTAGGAACACATATTCTATTTTTGAACCTTGGTACTCCATCTAAACTCAACACAAATTTCGTACCCTTACCCTTCTGAATTTGGCCAATCATATCATTACACCATTGATCATTCTGCTGAGCTTGCTGGATTCTATCAATCAACTCTAGTTCTAATCTCAAGCTAGCTACAATCCCATGATCACCAATCTCAGGTAGGGTCATATCTAAACTAAGATTCATGAATTGTTCCAGCAATTCGTGTTCCCTAACCATCATATATGATATCAACCCGAGACTCTTTCTGCTCAATGCATCTACAACCACATTTGCCTTCCTCGGGTGGTATAAAATCTCACAATAATAGTCCTTAAGGAGTTCTAACCACCTTCTCTGTCTCATATTTAACTCCTTCTGCGAGAACAGATACTTAAGACTCTTGTGATCTGTAAAAATCTGAAATCTCTCACCATACAAGTAGTGGCGCCATATCTTCACTACAAATACTACGACCGTCAACTCTAAATCGTGAGCGGGGTAGTTCTTCTCATGATCTTTCAGCTGTCTTGATCCATAAGCAACTACCCCTCCGTTCTGCATCAAAACACATCCTAGTCCTTGATGTTAAGCATCTGTATAGATAGAATAGTTCCCTGAGCTATTAGGGATGATAAGAACTGGCGCGGTGGTTAATCTGTACTTAAGTTCCTGAAAACTCCTCTAACACGCTTCATCCCATGTAAATTCCACATTCTTTCTCGTAAGTTGTGTCAACGAAGCAGCCAATCTAAAGAAACCCTCTACAAATCTCCTATAGTAACTAGCCAAACCTAGAAAGCTTCTGATCTCTGTGACTGTCCTAGGCTATTCCCACTGAACAATAGCCTCAATCTTGGATGGATCCACTGTCACCCCATCCTTCGATACTACATGGCCCATAAAAGAAATCTGCTCTAGCCAAAAGTCACATTTACCAAGTTTGGCATATAACTTTCTCTCTCGAAGGGTTTGCAAAACAATCCTTAAATGCTTCTTATGTTCTTCCTTGGACCTTGAATACACCAATATATCATCAATGAAAACGATCACGAACTGGTCAAGGTATGGCCTGAATATCTCATTCATTAGAGCCAGAAAAGCTGCTGGCGCATTCGTCAACCCAAAAGGCATCACCAAGAATTCGTAATGGCCATAGTGGGTGCGAAAAGTTGTCTTGGGCACATCCTCCTTTTGAATCTTCAATTGATGGTACCCAGACCTCATATCTATCTTGAAAAAGATTTGCACTCCCTAAAGTTGATCTAATAGATCATCGATGCGTGGCAAAGGGTATTTATTCTTGATGGTAGCCTTGTTTAACATCCGATAATCAATACATAACCTAAGGCTCCTATCTCTTTTCTTCACAAACAATACCAGAGCTCCCCATGGTGAGACGCTCAGTCATATAAACCCCTTATCTAGCATATCTTACAACTGCTTCCTTAATTCCTCTAGTTCAACTAGAACCATCCTATATGGTGACTTGGATATTGGTTCGGTTCCAAGTGTCAGATCTATACCAAATTCCATTTCTCTATCCGGTGGCAATCTTGATAAGTCGTCTGGAAAGACATCAGGGAATTCTCTAACCACTAGAATGTCATCCATATCTGGATGTGTTTTGTTCAAATCCACCACATAATCAATAAAACCTTCAAAACAACATTCATGTCATGTATATACCAATGCACTTTACTTGTTACAAAATTCAACTTCTCTTAAAATCTTACAACACATTCTTCGGGTAGAGAAAATGTAATAGACTTAGTGTGTCAGTCTAAGACAGCATGATTGGTAACTAACCAATCCATTCCCAAGATTACATTAATGTCATACATATTCAACAAGATCAAGTTGGCTATCGAACACTATTCTCCTACCCTCACTTTACAATTTTTATACACTTGTTCAGCTAATTGACTAACCCTCATTGGTGTACTTATTAACAGAGTCCCATTTAAGTATGTAGGTTTTACAAAATCAGTTAACCTTGATGCACATGCAAGTAATATGAAAGAATGCGCAGCACCAGAATCAAACAAAGTTATAGCTTCCAAATTAAAAATTAAAATTGTACCTTTTATCACCTCGAAAGAGGTATCTGCTGATGCCTAGTGTATCGCATACACCCTGCCTTGACCCACAACTTACTTTCCTTTTTCTTCAGTCATGGCTCTCTTCCTTGTAGGAGGTGTAACCGTAGGAACTTTCTCTGGCTCCTTACCCCTCTGTGGGACTACCTCAACTGCTTCTAGGCAATCTCTTGCATAGTGCCCAAACCTACCACATCTGAAGCATCGAGCACCCTGAAAATGACAAAGCTTACCACTATGGTATCGGCCACATACTCTACACTGATCTCTAGTCGGTCGGGGTCCACCAATCACTATACCCTTGGCTGGTGTTTGAGTCGGAGGCATAAAAGGTCAGCAGCCTTCTTCTGTGACTCATCTGCCTCTCTCCGACGCTTCCTCATAGGTCTCTATCCAAATCTGGCACACTTGCCATCTTCCAGTTTCCTTGGACCCTTGTCCTTACCCTAACTGAACTCTAACATTTGCAGGTCATAGTCCTGCTTACACAACTGGGCCTGTCGCACAGCCTCTTTATATGTAGCGACATCAAACGGGGCCAACTTAGCTCGAATAGAAGGCCTCAGTCCATCCACAAATCTACGGACCCAGATAGCTTCACTCCTTATAGAGTCTGGATCATACCGGCCCATTAAGGTAAATCGTGACTCGTACTCATCAACTATTTGATTCCCTTGAGTCAGATTCAGAAATTCCATCTGTAACCTACGTTGAGCAGTATCCGAGATATATTGCTCTCTGAAAGCACCTAAAAATATATCCCACGTGATAGCCATACCCTGAGCTCTCAACATAGGCCTGGTAAACTTCCACCAGTGCTCTACTTCACCTCTCAACACAAAGGCCGCAAGCGCTACTCTCTCTATAGTCGAACATCTACAAAAGTCGAACAATTTCTCCATCTGACTGATCCAGTCCTCAACCACTGTCGCATCCTTTACTCCATTGAAGAAGGAGGCTTGAAATCCATAAAATGTCTCAACCTCTCCATATCACAGTCGTATCCATACCCCAAATCATCATTATCATACTGTTGTGGGGCTACTAGAGGAGGTACTGGTCAAATATGGGGATCTTGTGGCCTAACCGGTTTAGGTTGTGTAGGTGCAACATTCTCAGGTTCTTGTGCAGCTACTGGGGGATTCGGTGTAGCCTGTCCCGTTGTACTAGGTGTACCCTCAAACCTAGCCATTATCTGACCCATCATGGTCATCACCGTACGCATATCTTCCTCTAATCGGGCTACCCGAGGATCGAAAACCTCTATCTGTTCTTGAGGCTTATGACTAGAGGATGATCTACTGTGCCTCTCAGTCTTGTCATTCCGCCCCTGAGCTCTCGAGCTCTCTCCCCTCTTACGGTGTCTCTCAGGCATAACTCACAAGCCTGATAACTTCCTGCATTTATAACAAACTTTTAATTTACTACCAACTCCGCATACACATTTGTTTCTAAATATCGTACAGTAACTTGGGGATGTATGTTTTCTTAGTCCTAAACATCGACTCACATCAGACCAACCAAGCTCTGACACCAAATCTATCACACCCTACTTCCTAGTGCCCTTTTATCCATGCATACACTACTACGGTTGGGCAGTGAGTCAATGTATTTACTAAATTCCATACATTTATAGCGAGAAATTTTAAAACTTTAATTCACACTCCCAGGTCTGTGAGTAGATAAACGAAATCAATTATATAATATAATATCTTTACATAACATCCCCATTCAACTGTTTACATTTTTTATTCATGACTGTGCGACACATTAAAATAGATATTAAATACTCATGTGTATACAAATCTTTATACCTTTGCAACTGTTGGGAGCTGTCCAACCCAAAAAAGGAATCTAGAGACCACCGCACTGTCCTACTTCTCAGTATCTGGAGGGGAAAAAATAGTGGGATGAGTAAACCACAGCTTAGTAAGGAAATGGATGCTAACATGTAGATATTGTACTATTTACATAGCCCATGCATGCATAAACAAAATCATGTTTCAATATAAATGGAAATATTACTAGAAAATGCATTTAAACATTACTTCTCACATAAGCATTTTCATGAAAACAACTATACGATATTCCCATTTGAAAACATGTCATAAACAGTGCTATCATAACACGAGCATTCAAATCAAGAGATTTATCATATCATTTCTTTTCATCAAATCTCTTTCCTTTCTGAGTTTCTCAATTTCTCTTATTTCTAAGACATGCATGGAATTCTCGGCACTCTAATATCCACGATATGTGGCTATAGTTAGTGATCCCAGGCCTTACTAATCAGGTGTGCACAGGGCATCACTTCGCCTGAAAGGTGATGGGTCAGTCCTACCCTCCGGCTCATCTCAATCAACATCATCTCCTCATATCAATATACCCACGGTACAAGGTACGCCATATGTCATCTACGCGATACTCGTACTCACGTGCACCCAGCACGGTACATAGTATACCAACGGATAACTACATAGTTCAACGTACGCCGTAGACCCCGTCCATCTACCAACTCTAATGGACTCATCATCCTAAACCATGTCTCATATACCAGGCGAGCAAATCAGCGTGACACATAGTTATCGCAAGGCTCCAGCGCAGTATCTCTCAGTGAAAGTAACAGCTTCTAGCACTGTATCATCTCAACTCAATAAAAACTGGTGTGAGGAATGCTCCAGCACCTTTCTCAAATCCATCATGCGAGTTAAACTCAACCCCGGCATATCAAAACCAAAGAAACATGTGCGGGGTAAACTCCAACACGATTTATCAAACATGTAAACCTATGCGAGTGAAAGTCCAGCATAGTTTAAGTCATTAAAATAGGTGTGAGCTAGAGCTCCAACACCATTTCACATCTCAAATCTGATAGGTGGCTATTTTCTCTTTTAAAAACTCTAAACATGTTTATTTACGTAGCATGTCGTCCCATGCTAAACAAGCAAATCTAGCCAACCTATCCATCATGCATGTCATGCTATTTCCTTACCACATCCCATTTTCACAATATATATACTATAATAAATTTCCATTCACATATTGTTCAATAGCTAAGCATAATATTTCTAGCGTCATACTACCGAAATCACAGTAAAATACGTACGAATATCTCTATCGCTAACATATAGTCCCTTACCTTAAATCGCGCTCATATTTCTTTCGTCTCGTTTGCTCCGTTCGTGATCCAGGTCAATTGTATTCCACGTATTTTATTCTACATGTATAAATTGTTAAGTTATTTTCTTTTCCTTCTTCTAACATACCCATTGTCACCCAATTAGCTATTTATGCTTCCCAATCCTAAAATCACATTTCACTCTTCCATTAATACCCTTTTTATCTTCTCTTAAGCTTTCCATGGATTTCTTCTTTACAAATCTCTCTTAATATTACTCACCCATCATAACATTCATCATATCTATCCATATTCACATATTATCCAACTCACAAATATCTAAAAACCCATATTTAAGGCTTGAAGGTTGAAGAGCTTACCTCTTTGCTTAGCAAAACTTGTGGGAGCCAAAAACTCCTTCTCTTGGTCACACTAATGTGTGATTTTCGGGTATGTTATTCACATTGCTTCAAGGAACAACTTTCCCTTCTTGAGCTTCTTTCAAAACTGGCTGGAATGTAGTGATTTTTAGAGTGAGAAAGCTTGGATCTTTGAGAGAAAATGGCAGGCGTGGGTTTGGTGGCAGGAAAATCTGATTTTCAGTCCACATCCCGTGCCCTTTTTATAGATGCAGAGACATAAGATCGATTTGGTCCTTGTAGAGATCAATCTCTGCAAGGTTTGGTAGTCCTTTTTACCAAATGTAACTACTACCAAATCGATCTTCTTCCATGATGAGATCGATCTGTTTGCAAGCAAATTCCTTCTTAGAGATCGATCTGCTCTTTACAGAACCTTAAGGACATCGATCTGTCGAGGGCTTGAGATCGATCTGTCTCAAGCAGAGAGTTAAGGAGATCGATATGTGCCTTATGAAGATCGATTCATTCCAGACAGAGACTTAAGGAGATCAATCTGTCTTCCCACGAGATCAATCTGCCTAGTTCCATTCGACAATTTCTAGGCATTTCATGTGCGGTGATCAATCTCTCCTTCATGTGAGATCGATCTCTCATCCGCTGCACCCTCATTTTTGAAGTTTTTTGTAGATTTCTCAATGTATATTCATCCACATTTACTGCACACCTCAATTTGCATTCCATGCACAATTAACACACAATGGCATCCATTCCACATAGTTCATAGTTAATAAAACATGTGTACGCAACTTAGAATCATGGATGTTTTCATTAAATCTCCAAAATCCTTACATCCTCCTATCATTTATACTCATGTAACAATACATATACATACATCATAGCTCCTCAAGCTATTTTTGTAACAACATACATATACATCATATCTTCATAAAAATAAATACGTGGAAGATTACGGGCATTACAAGTATAGTTATCAACTTGCTTGCATACTTCCTTACTAAGTGTGTTGTAACTCACCCTTCTTCCCTCCACTCTATGGAGTTACCCCAGCAGTGAGCGTTGTGGATTTTCCTGAGTAGTTTACAGCCCATACTTTATAGTGCGCAAAGGTATACACCCATTTTGATTTTGTATCTAAACTTTTGAGGCACAATTATATATTTAAAGGGATACTGGGATGTAAACCTATGTATGTATCATATATGTGAAGAAAGAATTCAGTTGAATCTTAGTAAAGTGTTATTGGCGTGTATTATGTGTGTGACATATATATCAGCTCATGTGCCCAACCATTTGTGTGTTGTCTACTCAGTTATTTGTATGAATGAATAATCAAAATTAAACGTGAAGCTGGGTATGACACACTATCACCCACAACCTATATGCACATAGCTTCGAATATATCCTAGTAAAATCACATGCTTTTTGGGTAAAGGATAGGAAAAAGTGTTTAAGCTAAGGAAATTCATACAGGTATATATACATAGGAAAACTTATTTGGCCGAAAGGGGTGATTAGGGATAAAATATGTACAAGGTTAGCTCGAACGACTCAAACGATCTAAGGATAGCCTAAGTCACTTCCCTAATCAAATGTGATCTAATATTTTACTTTGAGAGAAGATCAAACAAATTCTAGAATACAACACACAAAGTTAAATGAATAAGTGCAATCTTATGTCCATATAAGCTTTATCTGAATGTGCATATAATTCCATGACATGACATGTGCATAGGGATGAGAAACTAACAATCAGTGTAAAGACAAATTCAAGAAATTCAAATCATGTTTTTCACAACGATCATGCACTCAGTCAGTAAGAATAAGTCTCAATCAAGGGGTAATATCATAGGATCATAGGAAAACAACAAATTAAGCACAAAATCATCTCAAATAAAAGCATGTTCAACTGAAATTTTTAAAAATTTTGAAAGATTTTTGAATTTTGCACAAAAACTTTTGAAATTTGCTTAAGTTAATCCCCTTCCCCAAACTTAAATTGCACAGTCTCCTCAGTGTGTAGATAAAGATAAAGAAATAAAGTTTAGAACTAGATAACTCCCTTATTATCTTTATGATGAATACTGTGAAGCTCAACGGGGGCTGCTGCTACTAAAGGTATCCTGTGAAAGCAAAAAGTATAACAAGCATAAAAAGAGAAAAAAAAAAGAATGAAACAAAAGATGGACAGATAAAGAAAACAAAACAAAAAGAATGAAGCTAGGCTGAGTTTAAAGCCCTTCACAGGCTCTCAATGAAGCTATTCAGTAAGATCAAAATTGGATGGATCAGCCAAGATGGTGACTGAATGCTGACGATCAAAACTTTTCTTAAAGTAGTTCTTCAGTCGATGCCCATTAACCTTAAAAGGCTGCTTCAAAGTCTCATCCATAATCTCAATGGCATATTGAGGGAAGACTCATGTAATGATGTAAGGCCTTATCCATCGAGACTTAAGCTTTCCTAGAAATAACTTCAAGCGGGAATTAAAGAGTAGCGCCTGCTGACTTAGCTTGAAGTGTCTCTCTCTAATCTTCCTATCGTGCCAATGTTTAGTCTTTTCCTTGTAAAACTTGGCATTCGCATATGCTTGCAACAACCTCTTCTCCTCAACTGATTTCAAATAGAAGTTCAGGTTCTTAATGGCCCAATAAGCCATATGCTCACTCTGCTAGCAAGTGACAGGTCTTTCTATACACGTGCTGATAAGGTAACATCCCTATAAGTGTTTTAAATGTTGTCTTAAAGGCCCAGAGTGCATCATCTAGCCTAATGGACTAGTCTTTCTTATGGATTCAATGTATTTTCTAATATCCCCTTAATTTCCCTATTGGATAATTCTACTTGGCCGCTTGTTTATGGAAGATAACTTGTAGCAACCTTTTGCTTGACAACATATTTACTTAAAAGCCCATCAAAACTCTTATTACAGAAATAGGATCCCTCATCATTAATGATAGCTCTAGGGGTAGCAAGCCTAACAAAGATATGCTACTTTAAAAACTTCATCACCACCTTAGCATCATTAGTTGGTAATGCCACAACTTCAATCCATTGTGAAACATAATCTACTGCCACCAAAATGTAAAGATTTCCATTTGAGGGTATAAATGGGCCCATAAATTCTATGCCCCACACATCAAAGATCTCTACATCCAAAATGTTGGTCTGAGGCATCTCTTTTTTTCTTGAAAATATTACCTACCTTCTTACACCTATCACATTTGGAGACGAAGTAGTGAGCATCCTTAAACAATACTGGCCAATAGTATCCAGATTGCAAGACTTGGTTGTTATCCTTTCTCCTCCAAAATGTCCCTCACAGTCAAAAGAGTGGCAATGTCTAAGTATATCCGCAATCTCATTCATAGGGATAATCTCCTCAAAATGTGATCCTTACATTGGTTATACAAGAATGATTATCTCACATATAATACTTAACATCACTAAAAAACTTCTTTTGCTAGGAGGTCAGATTTGGTGGCAATACATTGATTACCAAATAATTCACAAAGTCAACATACCAAGGCAAACTAGGGTACCCAAAAGAAAAATGCTACTCATCAAGAAAGATCTCATTAATTGTTGTACCATATTTTTTAATTCCTTTCTAGTTTACATAGATGATCAGCTACTTGATTCTCTATTTCTTTCTTGTCTCTAATCTCTAAGTCAAACTCTTAAAGTAGGAAAATCCATCTGATTGATCTATGTTTGGCATCATTTTTGGAGTCTAAGTACTTAAATGGCAGCATGATCAGTGTACGCTACCACCTTAATGCCTAGGAGATAGGAGCAGAATTTATCAAAAGCAAACACCACTGCTAATAGATCCTTCTCGGTGGTAGCATAGTTTAATTAGACATTATTTAGAGTCTTACTCGCATAGTAGATAGTATGAAAGACCTTATCCTTTCTTTGTCCAAGTACAGCCCCAACAACGTAATCACTAGCATCACACATAAGCTCAAAAGGTAAACTCCATTTTGGAGCTATGATCACAGGGGCTGTTACTAACTTTTCCTTAAGTGTCTTAAATGTATCTATGCAATGCTTATCAAAATAGAATACAGTGTCCTTTTCTAAGAGGTTGTGCAATGGCTTTGAGATATTATAAAACTCTTTATAAGATTTCTACCTTGGCTCAAAAAACTTCTGATTCCTTTCACAAAAGTAGGGAGAGGTAAATTCTAAATAATTTCTACCTTAGCTCTATCCACCTCTATCTCTTTCACAAAAATCTTGTGCCCAAACACAATACCTTTCCTTACCATAAAAATGACATTTTTCCAAATTCAGCACCAAGTTAGTCCCTTCACACCTCCTCAAGACTAAGTCAAGATTATGTAAGCAAAGATCAAAGCTATTCTCGAAGACACTAAAATCCTCTATAAACACCCCAAGAAAATCCTCCATCATATCAGAAAAGATGGCCATCATGTAACATTGGAAAGTGGCAGGTACATGGCATAGTCTAAAAGAAATCCTTCTAAACGTAAAAGTCATATAGGGATAAGTGAATGTGGTTTTTTCTTAGTCTTTTAAGGTGTAGCTATTTGATTGTACCCAGAATACCAATCCAACAAATAATAGAACTCATGACCAGCTAACCTATCTAACATCTGGTCAATAAAGAGCAAAGGGAAGTGGTCTTTCCTACTGGCTTTGTTGAGTTTCCTATAATCCATGCATACTCGCCAACTAGTGACAATTCTTGTAGGGATGAGATCATTGTTCTCATTTTCAACCATAATCATCCCTTTTTTAGGGATGCATGAACTGGGATCACCTAAGAGCTATCAAAGATGGGATACATAATCCCAGTGTCTAACCGGTTTATAATTTCCTTCTTGATTACCTCTTTCATTACAGGGTTCAATCTATGGTAATGCTGGTAAATGACCTATACCCCTCCACTAAGAGTATCCTGTGCATACAGGTTGAGGGACTAAAGACCAATTATAGACCAACCTATGGCCTTTTAATGCTCTTTCAACACCTTGAATAACTTCTCTTTTTAATCACTGATGAGAGCAATAGAAACTATGAGTAGCTTATTGGAGGACTTACCTAGATAAACATAGGTGTGGGGGTCAAGGCTTAAGCTCTACTATCGGAGACGTATCTAATGTAGAAGAAGCTGAAGACTCTAAAGTATCAAATTAGGATATCTCATCAGGGTAGAAGACTCTAATAACTGTAATGCCTCAATGACATTATCATCATCCTTTTCATACTCTTTAAGATTTGTTGACTTAACTAAGGAAACCTCTAAAAGATTTATAGGGTAAAACTTTAAAAAATCCTTAGTTACGTTTCCATCCACTACATCTAATCTAAAATAATCTTAAGAGTCATTAGGGAACTTCAAAGATTTAAATACATTAAGTCACATCTTAATCCTAGACTCTCATAGTCAATTCCCCTTTTGTACATTAATTAAGGTCCTACTAGTAGTTAAGAGGGGAATATCTAAAATAATGGGAACTTGTCTTCATCTATATCTATTAAAATAAAATTAGCAAGGAATATAAACCTATCCACCTTAATCAAAACATCCTTAATGACCCTTTTTAGGAACTTAATGGATCTATCAACCAACTGAAGGGTCACAGTAGTATGTTTTGCAACTCCTACTCCTAGCTTCTGGTATATAAACCAAGGCATCACGATAATACTAGCTCCAAGATCACAAAAGGCTCTACCAAAGAACTGGTCTCTTATGGTTCAGGGTATGGTAAAACTACCTGGATCCTTAAGCTTAGGGGGTAATCTCCTTTGGATAATGGCACTGGTTAACCTCTTTACCTTTTGGTTCCATCACCACCGGGGACGAGTTAGCCCATCAATTTTTAGCTAAGTTCTTTCCTCCCTCCAAGATGGATAAACTCCACAGTGACATATCTTCCTTTGCCCAATTCGATTCTGAATCATTTTATGAAGCATGGGAATGATACAAAGACCTTATAAGGAAGTGTCCCCATCATGGCCTACCCTTATGGCTACAAGTCCACACCTTCTATAATGGACTTACTAGCCAAAATAGGATCATAGTTGATGCTGCTGGGGGAGGAGCGTTGATGTACAAGACGGGGGAGGAAGCTTACGGTCTGTTAGATAAAATGGCAGCTAACAATTACTAGTCGTCATCAGAGAGGCAGTTTCCTAAGAAAGCTGCGAGTATCTATGAGTTAGGCACACTATCTACTTTGACTTCTCAAATAGCCAATCTCACGAAAGAGGTAGAGTCACTCAATACCCAACATAATTTTACCACAAGTCCTAATCTTGTTCTAGCTCCACCTGTTCATGTACCACCACATCAGCAGTTTCCACCTCATCATTCTCATCACCCATCCCCACCTTAGTTTCAACATCATCCACCACCACTACCACCTATACAGCCCTAGCAGTTACCTGCACCAGCAGCTGCAGCTGAGAAGAAGCCCTTACTTGAGGAAATGTTCACGACTATCCTACAAAATCAAGCTGCTTCAATTAAGAATTTAAAAGTTCATGTTGGACAAATAGCAAGTGCTCTTAGCCAACGTCCACAAGGCACCCTCCTCAATAATACTGAAGTTAACCCTATTAGGCAGAGGGAGGCAAATGAGCATGTTAAGGCCATAACCCTTAGGAGCGGCAGAGAGCTAGATGATCCACAAGTTAAGTCTAGTCCTGTTAAGCCCATAGTTGCAGAATCCTTAGGTTTTAAAGAGGCAGCTCAGAAAGAGCAGGAACAGAATGATCAGGTTGCTAAGGAAATGAAGTTAGGTGCTTCTTCATCTTTACCTTATTCTTCACAGTCTTCCTCTTCATATGATGTTACACCTATTACCACTACACTTCCTCTCGTTAGACCACCATTACCATTTCATCAGAGGTTCCAAAACCAGAAGCTTGATCAGCAATTTGCTAAATTTCTTGAGGTTTTTAAGAAGCTTCACATCAACATTCCTATTGCTGATGCTTTAGAACAAATGCCTAATTATGTGAAGTTTATGAAGGATATCCTCTCGAGGAAAAGAAGATTAGAGGATTATGAGACAGTGACCTTGACAGAGGAGTGTAGTTCCATTATTCAAAGGAGATTACCCCTCAAGCTTAAAGATCCAGGTAGTTTTACCATACCTTGCACTATAGGAGATCTATTCTTTGGTAGAGCCCCGTGTGATCTAGTAGCCAGTATTAATCTCATGCATTGGTCCATATACCAGAAGTTAGGAGAAGGCGATGCAAAACTTACCACAGTGGCCCTTCAGCTAGTTGATAGATCCATTAAGTATCCGAAGGGAGTCATTGAGGATGTATTAGTAAACATGGACAAGTTCATTTTCCCTGTAGATTTTATTGTACTAGATATGGAGGAAGATAGGGAAGTCCTCATTATTTTAGGCAGACCTTTCCTAGCTATTGGTAGGACGTTAATTGATGTATAAAAGGGGGAATTAACCATGAGAGTTCAAGGTCAGGAGGTCACATTTAATGTTTTCAAATCACTGAGGTTCCTTGATGATTCTCAAGATTGTTTTAGGATGGACTTAGTAGATAAAGACATCACTGAGGAGTTTTCCAAGACCCATCCATTGAACCCTTTAGAAGCTTCTTTGGTGAAATCTGTTGATCTTAAAGAATACAGTGAGGATGATGATGAGGTCTATGAGGCTTTACAGTTATTAGAGGTTACTCTTTTCAAGGAAATTGCCCAATTTGAGATTTTAGACACTTCATCTATTCTAGCTTCAGATGTCTCTCCATCCACCAGCGATCCTCCAGCTTTAGAACTTAAGCCCTTACCCTCACACCTTGGATTTGCTTACTTAGGTAAATCCTCCACTAGACCGGTGATAGTGTCTGCTGCTCTCTCCAGTGATCAAGAAGCGAAATTACTACAAGTTTTGAGGGAGCACCAATAGGTTATAGGCTAGTCTATTTATGATCTCAAGGGTATTAGTCCCTCAATATGTATGCACAAGATACTCTTGGAGGAGGGATATAGGTCATCAGTAGAGCACCAGCATCGATTGAACCCTGTAATGAAAGAAGTGGTAAAAAATGAGATAATTAAGTGGTTAGACGCAAGGATCATATATCCCATTTCTGATAGTGCCTGAGTGAGCCCAGTTCAATGTGTCCCTAAGAAGGGAGGGATGACTGTGATTAAGAACGAGAACAATGAGCTCATCCCTCCTAGGATTGTCACTGGTTGGTGAGTATGTATGGATTATAGGAAACTTAACAAGGCCACCAGGAAAGACCATTTCCCTTTACCCTTTATTGACCAAATGTTAGACAGATTAACTGGTCATGAATTCTATTGCTTACTGGATGGATACTCTTGATACAATCAGATAGCTATAGCCCTAGAAGACCAAGAAAAGACTACATTCACCTGTCCCTATGGGACATTTGCTTTTAAGAGAATGCCTTTTGGCCTATGCAATGCACCTGCTACCTTCCAATGTTGCATGATGGCCATATTTCATGATATGGTAGAGGATTTTCTTGATCTTTTTATGGATGATTTTTTTGTATTTGGGGATAGCTTTGATTTGTGTTTGCATAATTTGGCACTTGTTTTGAAGAGGTGTGAAGAAACAAATTTAGTACTTAAATGGGAGATGTGCCATTTTATAGTGAAGGAAGGAATAGTGCTTGGGCATAAAATCTCTGATAGGGGGATAGAAGTGGATAAAGCTAAGGTGGAAATCATTGAGAAACTACCTCCCCCTACCTCAGTTAAAGGAATTAGAAGTTTCCAAGGCCATGCAGGATTTTACAGAAGGTTCATTAAGGATTTTTCTCAGATCTTTAAGCCTTTATGTAATCTTCTGGAAAAAGACACTGCATTTTGCTTTGATGAACGATGCTCAGGAGTATTTAAGACTTTGAAGGAAAAATTAGCTACAGCCCTTGTAATGATAGCTTCGGATTGGAGTTTACCTTTTGAGCTTATGTGTGATGCAAGTGATTATGTTGTTGGGGCTGTACTAGGATAAAGAAAAGGAAGAGGCTTTCATGCTATCTATTACCCGAGCAAAACTCTGAATGTAGCCCAGTTAAATTATGCTACTATCGAGAAGGAGCTGTTGGCTGTAGTGTTGCTTTTGATAAGTTTCGTTCCTATCTCATTGGCACTAAGGTGGTAGTATATACTGATCATGCTGCCATTAAGTACTTAGTCTCCAAGAAGGATGCAAAGTCTAGACTGATTAGATGGATCCTTCTGCTGCAGGAGTTTGACTTAGAGATTAGGGATAGGAAAGGGACGGAGAATCAGGTTGCTGACCATCTATCTAGATTAGAGAGTGGACTTAAAGAAGATTGTACAGCTATTAATGAGTCCTTTCCTGATGAGCAATTATTTACTTTCGGGCACTCCAGTTTGCCCTTGTACGCTGATTTTGTAAACTACTTAGTGAGCAATGTGATGCCACCCGATTTGACTGCCCAGTAAAAGAAAGGTTTTTAAGTGATGTCAAGTATTATGTGCGGGATGAACCCTTCCTGTACAAGCAATGTAAAGATCAAATTTTAAGAAGGTGTGTCCCCATGGACAAAGTAGAAGATATACTTAGACATTGCCATTCTTCTGATTATGGAGGGTACTTTGGAGGAGAAAGGACAGCTACCAAGGTTTTACAATCTGGATATTACTGGCCCACGTTGTTTAAAGATGCCCACTACTTTGTGCTGAAATGTGATAGATGTCAGAGGGTAGGTAATATTTTCAAAAGAAATGAGATGCCTTTGACTAAAATTTTAGAAATGGAGCTCTTTGATGTATGGGGTATTGACTTCATGGGACGTTTTGTTCCTTCCTATGGCAATCTCTACATTTTAGTGGTCGTCGATTATGTGTCAAAATGGGTTGAAGCAATGGCTTTACCGACTAATGATGCCAAGGTGGTGATCAGTTTTTTGAAGAACATTTTTACGAGATTCAACACACAAGGGGCCATCATTAATGATGGAGGATCGCACTTTTGTAACAGAAGTTTTGATGGGCTTTTAAAGAAATACGGGGTCAAACATAAGGTAGCCACTGCTTATCACCCACAGTCGAGTGGTCAGGTAGAGTTGTCTAATAGGGAAATTAAGTGGATATTAGAGAAGACAGTGAAACCAAGTAGGAAGGATTGGTCCATTAGATTAGATTATGCACTTTGGGCCTATAAGACAGCCTTCAAAACACCTTTAGGAATGTCCCCTTATCAGCTTGTTTATGGTAAGGCCAGTCATTTGCCAGTGGAGCTTGAGTATAAGGCCTACTGGGCCCTTAAGAACCTGAATTTCAATTTAGATGTAGCGGGGGAGAAGAGGCCACTACAGCTTAACCAATTAGATGAGTTCAGGCTGCAGGCATATGAGAATGCCAAGCTCTACAAGGAAAAGACTAAGCGATGTAATGATAAGAAAATCAAAGAGAGACACTTTGAGCCAGGCTAGCAAGTACTGTTCTTCAATTCACGCTTGAAGTTGTTTCCAAGCAAGCTTAAGTCTAGGTGGACATGACCCTTCATCATTACACAAGTATTCCCTCATGGAGCCATTGAAATCATGGATGAAACCCTGAAGCAACCCTTTAAGATTAATGGGTGTAGACTGAAGCATTATTTTAGGGGAGGATTTGACCATCAGCATTCTGTTACCACTTTAACTGATCCTCCTACTTCTGATCCTGCTACGTAGCTTCACTTTATTTGATGTTGTTTTATTTTTCTTTTTGTACAGTTCTTTTTCTCTTTTATGTTGTCTCTTTCTTTGTTTTCTTTTACAGATAGCCTTTGTAGTAGTATTAGTTTCAATTGTCCTTCATCATCAGACAGGGAAGTATTCTATTCTTGAACTTCAATTCTTATATTACCTGCACACTGAGGACAGTGTGCACTTTAAGCTTGGGGGAGGGGATATCACTTGAGCATTTCTTAAAATTTTGGAAAAAATTGAAAAAAATTTGAAAATATAAGCTTACATTGTTGGATTTTGGGATGATTTAGTACTTAGCATGTAGTTTTCCCATATTCCGATGATATAACTCCATGATTTAGTCTGACTTTGATTGATAAGAAGCATGATTATAGGAAACGCATGAAGTTGAATTCTTGAATTTATCTTGATTCTGATTGTGATTTCCTCATTTTATGCACATGTCATGTCATGAATCTATATATTTATTTAGAGAAAGCTTATGTGGACATAGGATTGCAATTGTTCAGTTGATTTTGTGCATCAAATTCTAGAATATGTTTAATCTGATCTTGAGGTGAAATATTAGATCACACTTAATTAGGGAAATGATGTAGGCCATCTTTGGATCGTTTGAGCCTTTCTAGCCATCCTTGTACATATTTTACCCCTAGTCACCCATCCGGCCAAATAAGCTTTTCTCTGTAAATACACCTGCACATTTTTCCTTAACTTAAACACTCTTTTCCTATCCCTTACCTTGAAAGTATGTAATGTCACTAGGATATATCTTGAGCTATGTACATATGGGTATAGGTGATAGTGAAATAGCAAAAAAGAAGAAGAAGAAGAAGAAGAAGAAGAAGAAGAAGAAGAAGAAGAAGAAGAAGAAGAAGAAGAAGAAGAAGACGAAGAATACAAAAATAGAATAAAAATGTTAGCGAAATAAATAAGTTTGGGGAAAACAATTATGAGCTCTTACATTAAAGATCCTAGAAGTAATGCATGTTGAGGGGTAATTACACCTAAATCGACTTTATCATACCTTAGCCCCAACCTTGCATTACAAACTTAATGAAATCCTATTGATCTTTTGTTAAGTATGACTGCATTAGTGGAGAGATAAGTAAAAAGCAAACTTATGGGACTGATCACTTGTCATTGACTTTGCATTCACTGTATTTGTATAATCTGATCCGGGTAATGTACTGTAAAGTGACTTTGACATTTTCACACACACACGAGGAGTCCAATTTGGGTTAGGACTTATGATTGGATGATTCGGAGTGTTGGACTCATAAACGTGAATCTTTGAGATCATAGTTTGTATTTTTTCTTTAAGGATAATATTGAGAAAATTATTATGTTTGGTACTGTTGAGTTAATGTATTTTGAAATGACAAAACAAGTTAATACAATAATGTTAAGATGGTATACAAACATGTTTAGAACATATCAGGACCAGAACTTAGAGTTCTGCTGATGAGAGATCGATCTGAGGTATGAGAGATCGATCTCCTGGGATTATACTTGATGAGAGATCGATCTCATAATGGAAGAGATCGATCTGGCAAGCCTTAAAACGTTGTAAAGGGATTAAGGTAAAGAGAGATCGATCTGCAAGGGTTAAGAGATCGATCTGCTCTAAGTCAGAGAACTTAGAAGATCGATCTGGTAAGGAAGAGATCGATCTGCTCAAAGTCAGAGAGCTTAAGAGATCGATCTGGTGTATTGAGAGATCGATCTTGCCTCAAACAGAGAGGATAGGAGATCGATCTGCCTATTCGACAGATCGATTTGCCTTTGCCTATTTAAACTAACAGATCGATCTGGTAATGTATGAGATCGATCTCCTTGTGTATTTGTGCTTTGTCATTGCAGGATTTAAAACTAGGAGATCGATCTGGCCAAGATAGGAGATCGATCTGTCTGACCACTGGAGGTTCCCAACGGCTATTTTCTTCAAATCTCAACGGGAAAAACTGCATTAAATGCTCCAACTACCCAACCTTCAGTATATAACCAAGCATTGAAGACAAAGCAAATAGAGAGAGACTATCACTGAATATTCCAAACATTCTCAAGCTTTAATTCTTTCATTCCTTGTATCTCTATTGCTCATTAATTGAGATTGATTGTACAAGCTTAAAGCACTACAAGCTGTGTTAGTCCTACCCACTGAAAAGCCTTATTCTGTATTCATCCTCACCTTAAAAGAAAAGAGGATTGTTCCTCAGTGAGTGTTATTGTAAAAGGGTGAATACATTTTCTGTATTGTTAAGGGTAGAGAGGTTATTCCTTAACCTGTAAAAGGAACTTTGTTAACTCTATTGAAAGAGAGAAAGAAACCACTTGACAAGAAGGTCAAGGAGAGAGGACGTAGGCAAGAGTTGGCCGAACCTCTATAAGTTGCTGTGTTTGTTTCTCTTTCCCTCACTTTGCATTAAATTGTTATATTGCACTGTTTTATTCATTATCACTTGTGTTTAAATTGCGATTAATTTAAAATCGGCCATAATTGTTAGAAAACCGATTCACCCCCCCTCTCGGTAGAGCCAACAATTGGTATCAGAGCTAGGACTCTTTAATCACGTAGGAACAACTTCCTAAGAGTAAAAACGATCAAATGGCTCTTAACAATGTAACAACTAGTTTGATAGGAGAGGGGCACTCCACGGTTAGACGTCCCATGTTCAATGGTGAACATTATTCATATTGGAGGACTAGGATGATGCTATTCATTCAAGCAAATGACTATGAAGTATGGAGAATTATAGTTAAGGGACCTCAAATCCCTACAAAGAAAATAGAGGGAAGAGATATTCCCAAAGAAGAAGATGAATGGGACTCTAATGACATTAAATGTGCACAACTAAATGCTAAAGCTATGCACACATTATTTTGTGCTTTAGGTCCTAATGAATATAATAGAGTATCCGGGTGTGATAATGCCAAGCAAATATGGGATAAATTGGCAATAACTCATGAGGGTACAACCCAAGTGAAGGAGACAAAAGTAGGTATGCTCACACATGATTATGAGCTCTTTAGGATGAAGGAAGAAGAATCCATTAGTGATATGTTCACTAGGTTTACCGATATAATTAATGGATTAAAATCTTTAGGAAAAATATATTCTAATATTGAAATGGTAAAGAAGATTTTAAATAGCTTACCTAAGTCATGGGAAGCTAAAGTGACAGCAATAGAGGAATCTAAGGATCCACACACATTATCCTTAGATGAATTAATAGGTTCCTTGCTAACTTATGAGATGAAGCTTAAAAGAAATGAAGAGCCACCCAAGAAAGTGGGTGTTGCTCTAAAATCCACTGCTGAAAAGGAAATTAAAAATGAGAGTGGCAGTGAGGAGGATATTGAGATGGCAATGTTTGCCAAAAGATTTAATAAATTCATGAGGATGAGAACTAGCAATAGCAATAGGAGAAACAATAGGAGAGAACAAGAGGAATTAGGTAGAAAAGACTCTATTGTGTGTTATGAGTGTAAAAAACCTGGACACATAAAATTTAACTGCCCTCTCCTCAAAAGATCTAATGATAGGTTTCATAAAAAGAAGGCAATGGTCGCAACATGGAGTGACAGTGACTGCTCCGATGATGAATCAAATGAGGACATTGCCAACCTATGCTTCATGGCTATTGATGATGATGAGGTAACTTCTAATATCAATGAATACTCTTTTGATGAACTGCAAGATGCATTTGATGATTTAGCATTAGAGTACGAATCTATGAGCATGAAGTATAAAAAGTTAATATCTAAACTAAAAAGGGAAAATGAGATAATGTTAAAAGATAAATTGGAATGTGAGGAGAAACTAGAGATTGCAAATCTAGAAATTGGTGATCTTAAGGAGAAAAATAGCAATTTACATAACTCCTTTAATAGATTTCACATGGGGCAACAAAAGCTAGATAGCATGTTAGAAACCCAAAGGGCATTTTTTGACAAAAATGGCTTAGGGTATAATGCACAAAGTAGGGAGACCCATCTTAAGAGTTTTATGGCTAGGAAGAGCATGAATAAACCTGAAATTACTTGGTCATATTGTAATAAGAAGGGACATAAGTCACATTATTGCACTAAAAAGATGAGGAATCTTAAAGGAAAAATTGTAAAAAGGATATGGATTCCAAAAGAGGTAATTCATTCCAAGGACTGCAATGCATTAGCAAAATGGATCCCAATGGGATCAAGAATTTCATTTACTAACCTCCAAGGACCCAAGAGAATTTGGGTACCTAAGACTTGAGTGGGTTTATTTTTTTTGTGTTGTAGGTGATTGAGCATAGCCACAAAGCTAAAACAAAAGAAGCTTGGTACTTAGATAGTGGATGCTCAAGGCACATGACTGGTGATAAAAGCCATTTCAATTCCTTCAAATCGAAAATTGGTGGGGAAGTCACTTTTGGGGACAACTCCAAAGGCAAAGTGGAAGGAAGTGGCTCAATAGGTAATGATCATTTCTCTTTAGAAAAGGTATTACTTGTTAGGGGATTAAAGCATAATTTGCTAAGCATTAGTCAACTTTGTGACAAAGGTTACAAAGTAATTTTTGATTGCATGAAATGTAATGTTATAGATCCCAAGTCAAATAAAATTCTTCTTCTAGGTCATAGGCAAGGTAACATATATATAGTCTACCTTAATGAACTCAGAAACGAAAACATATGCTTAATGGTAGATAACAAAAAGGAATCTTGGTTATGGCATAGGAGACTAGGTCATGCTAGCATGCATGTGCTATCCAAATTAGCAAGAAAGGATCTAGTCATAGGCTTACCCAAACTACCCTTTAATCATGAAGAAATATGTGAAGCTTGTGTTAAAGGAAAACACAAGAGAACAACCTTTAAGCCTAAGAATAGTGTATCCACCACTAGGCCTCTTCAATTACTGCATTTAGACTTATTTGGACCAACTAGAACCACTAGCCTAGGTGGGAAACACTATGGTTTTGTAATAGTTGATGATTACACTAGGTACACTTGGGTGTTCTTTTTGAGAGTAAAAAATGAAGCCTTAGAGAAATTCATAACTTACTCAAAGGTGACTCAAAATGAAAAAGGATATACAATAACAAGCATTAGAAGTGATCATGGCAAAGAATTTGAAAATATAGGATTTGATGAGTATTGCAATGATCAAGGAATAAGTCATAACTTTTCAGCCCCTAGGACACCACAACAAAATGGTGTAGTTGAGAGAAGAAATAGGACTTTGGAAGAGATGGCTAGGACCATGTTATGTGAAAATAACTTGCCAAAGTACTTTTGGGCTGAAGCTATAAACACATCATGTTATATAATCAATAGAGCTATGATAAGACCCATGCTAAAGAAAACTCCTTATGAGCTCTACAAAGGAAAGAAGCCTAATATTAGTTACTTCCATCCTTTTGGCTGCAAATGCTTTGTTCTAAATAAAGGAAAAGATAATTTAGGAAAATTTGATGCCAAAAGTGATGAGGGAATATTTCTAGGATATTCATTGAATTCAAAGGCTTATAGAGTTTATAACAAAAGAACATTAATGGTTGAAGAATCTATTCATGTTATATTTGATGAATCAAATAATATATCTAAAGATTCAACCAACAATGATGAAAATGTTGAGATATTTGATGAAGGCTTAGAAGATGACTTTCTAGAAAAGCTTGATTTGAATAAAGAAGATGAAGAAGAAATAGAAGTTTTAGAAAGAGAACCTAGAGCACCAAGAGAGTTAGGATATGTAAAAGATTGTGAAATAGTAGGAGATCCAACTCTTGGAGTTAGAACTAGGTCATCCTTAAGGAATATGTGCCAATATATAGCCTTTGTATCTCAAATAGAGCCTAGGAATGTCAATGAAGCCTTAGAGGATAATAATTGGTTCCTAGCAATGCAAGAAGAGTTAAATCAATTTGAGAGAAGCAAAGTATGGAAACTAGTTCCAAGGCCTAGTGATCACTCTATAATTGGAACTAAATGGATATTCAAGAATAAGATGGATGAAAATAGTGTGATCATAAGGAATAAGGCTAGGCTAGTTGCTCAAGGCTATAGACAAGAGGAAGGCATAGACTATGATGAAACATATGCACCGGTAGCTAGATTAGAGGCAATAAGAATGTTACTTGCCTTTGCATGTTATAAAGATTTCAAGTTATATCAAATGGATGTAAAGAGTGCATTCTTAAATGGTTTCATTAATGAAGAAGTCTATGTAGAGCAACCTCCCGGATTTGAAAATCATGAATTTCCTGAACATGTTTTCAAATTATCTAAGGCACTTTATGGGTTAAAACAAGCTCCTAGAGCTTGGTATGAAAGGTTGTCAAAGTTCTTAATAGAAAAAGGATTCTCAAGAGGAAAGGTAGACACCACATTATTCATCAAAAATAAAAATAAGGACTTACTAGTTGTACAAGTATATGTAGATGATATTATTTTTGGTTCAACTAATGAGTCATTATGTCAAGAGTTTGCTAAGATCATGCAGGGGGAATTTGAGATGAGCATGATGGGAGAACTCACATTCTTCTTGGGACTTCAAGTGAAGCAAACAAAGGATGGAACTTTCATCAATCAAGCAAAGTACACCAAGGACTTGCTCAAGCGATTTGGAATGGAGAGTTGCAAATCTCAAGCCACTCCAATGGGCACCAACATCAAGCTTGACAAAGATGAAGGTGGTAAGTGTGTAGACACTAAACTCTATAGGTCTATGATTGGATCATTGCTTTACTTAACTGCAAGTAGACCAGATATATTGTTTAGTGTATGCCTTTGTGCTAGATTTCAATCCTCCCCTAGGGAATCACATCTATTGGCAACTAAGAGAATTTTTAGTTACCTCAAAGATACTCCCTCACTAGGACTTTGGTATCCCAAAGACTCCACTTTTGCCCTTCATGCATTTTCAGATGCTGATTTTGGAGGATGCAAAATAGATAGGAAAAGTACCTCAGGTACTTGCCAATTCCTAGGAAATAGGTTAATTTCTTGGTTCTCCAAGAAGCAAAACAGTGTAGCTCAGTCCACAACTGAAGCTGAGTATATAGCAGCTGGTAGTTGTAGTGCTCAAGTGTTGTGGATTAAACAACAAATGAGAGATTATGGTATTGACATGAAACAAGTGTCTATTAAATGTGATAATACCAGTGCCATTAATCTGTCTAAGAATCCTATTCAACACTCCAGAACCAAGCACATAGAAATTAGACATCACTTCCTTAGAGATCATGTACAAAAAGGGGATATAATCTTAGAGTATATTGATACTACACATCAAATAGCTGATATATTCACCAAACCCCTTGATAGAGATAGGTTCTGTATCCTTATAGGTGAATTAGGACTCATGAGTATGCCTTAGGACTTTCATGTTGTAAAAATCTTGATTTCAAGTTGTTTTTTAAATGATTTCTTGCAAAGATTTTCTGGCAAAGAGGATGAGAGATCGATCTCCTTGTGATATAGATCGATCTCCATGCTTCTATCAAGCCTAAATCGTCAAGGTTAAGCTAAGCAGATCGATCTTCTAACCATAAGATCGATCTCCTTACGTCTCTGTCTAAAGGCAGATCGATCTGTCCCCACGACAGATCGATCTCATCAAGCTTCCGCATTCTACAGATCGATCTGTGCATGTACCAGATCGATCTCCTTAAGCCTCTGTTTGCGACCAGATCGATCTGTCCCTACGACAGATCGATCTCTCTTTGCTTCTGGGAGTACCAGATCGATCTGTCGCCTCGACAGATCGATCTCCTATGCCTTGGAGTATAAATACCCGCGAAAAATCCCCAAATCTCCCAAAACCTAAAATTCAAATTCTCAAATTCCCTCGCACCATCACCTTCGAATCCTTCTCAGATCGATCTTCGTACTGTCATTCCTGCATCCCAGTGTCGTATTCTGGTATTTTAACCCACATCTCTTACAAATTTCTCAAAAATTTTCTCTGATTTGTGTTGTTATTCATTCTAGGGCAACTTAGGTACTGTTTCATTGCTTCTCTCTTTGTTGAATTCATTTAGCAAATCTTTAAAGTCTAAGATAATGCCTAGGAAGTCAGTAGCAAACAAACCCCCTAGAACCACAGGAGAGGCAGGTTCCTCATCCCAACCCACTTCCATCGCTTCTTTCAATAGGTGTTTTAAAACACCTGCAAAAAGGAAGCGATACGAAGAGTTCTTCTCAACCATGCCAATTAAGCATTGGCGGACTATAGATTTTTCCTTCCTCAATCACATAGACTTTCCATACCTAACAAAATTTGAGGAATTTGGTTGGGTGAAATTTTTGAAAATAAACACTCCCGTACCTCAAAATCTCGTTCGTGCATTCTTTTCCAATGCCGAACTCAATTACGATCCCATTGATTCCTGTCAAATACTTGGTTTCACAACGTTTGTCATGGGACGCTCAATTGCCGTAACCCCTGAAATTTTAGCCCAAGCCTTCGACATACGTGACGAAGGTTTGACAAACGAAGATGAAGAGGTTCCCTTAGAGTTTAATATTCCCGGGGAAAAGGCAAGTGAACTTCAGATGCATCCCCGACTACTCCATCTCATCATCTCGTGGAACCTTCGTCCGTTTGGTACTCGACACTCAACTATTCGGAGGCTAGATAGGTTTTGGATTCATCATATCCATACCACCAGTCAAAAGCCCAATCTAGTTCACTTCATCTTCCAAGACTGGTTAAAAATAGTCCGAGGACAAGCGACAACGATAGTGTTCCCTCAACCGTTGGCATACTTTCTTCAACGCCTCAAGATAGACAGCAGTTGCGAAACCGGAGAACTGCCCTCTCCCAAGAGCGTCCTCAACATCGGGACCCTCCATCACATGGGATACTACAAAGATATCCGAGGCAATTGAACGAAAAAGAGGGAACAGCAACCTGCTGAGGCTGAGGATGACCACACTGCTGAACCAGCACCTGCAGCACCCGCTCCAGAACCGTCGTCCTCCACAGCTGCGCCAACTACACAAACATCGTCTCCTGCTGACTTGGAGCTGATCGTGAAGATGATAAGCGATCTCAGTCAGAGGATCGATGAAGGACATACCACTCAGCAGCGTATGATTGCCGAATTGACTCAACGAGTGGATCACCTTCAAGACACTCAAAAGGCGATGTTCGATAGATTTCAAGAAACTCAAGAGGCAATGTTCGATGAACTTCAAGTGACGCGCACGCATGTTGAGGAGCTTTTGGATCGTGATCCTCCCTCACATTAGGCATTAGGTGCTTAGATTTAGTGTAGTTGCAACATTGTTAAGCTACTTAATGTTCTCTGTGAAAAATTTGCTTAAATGAAATGTTGATTGACTTGTGTTAATGAAATGTCATTCTTTTGTTAATGCAAAATATTATTTTGAAATGATGAGTATTCCATTCTTGTCTTATTGATATGACAAAAAGGGGGAGAAGAAACATGTGTTAAATGTTTAAAAGAAGTTAGGATGATTTAATTGAGGGGGAGTTAGGATGATTTAATTGAGGGGGAGTTAAGAGCTAGAGCTAACTAAGGGGGAGTTAAGATTTAACTAAGGATGAGTTAAATCTTTAACAAAGTCAAAAGCTCACAAAAAGGGGGAATTTTGCAAATTCACTAAACATGTTTATTGGATGAGTTTTGTCATATCAAAAAGGGGGAGATTGTTGAGTTAATGTATTTTGAAATGACAAAACAAGTTAATACAATAATGTTAAGATGGTATACAAACATGTTTAGAACATATCAGGACCAGAACTTAGAGTTCTGCTGATGAGAGATCGATCTGAGGTATGAGAGATCGATCTCCTGGGATTATACTTGATGAGAGATCGATCTCATAATGGAAGAGATCGATCTGGCAAGCCTTAAAACGTTGTAAAGGGATTAAGGTAAAGAGAGATCGATCTGCAAGGGTTAAGAGATCGATCTGCTCTAAGTCAGAGAACTTAGAAGATCGATCTGGTAAGGAAGAGATCGATCTGCTCAAAGTCAGAGAGCTTAAGAGATCGATCTGGTGTATTGAGAGATCGATCTTGCCTCAAACAGAGAGGATAGGAGATCGATCTGCCTATTCGACAGATCGATCTGCCTTTGCCTATTTAAACTAACAGATCGATCTGGTAATGTATGAGATCGATCTCCTTGTGTATTTGTGCTTTGTCATTGCAGGATTTAAAACTAGGAGATCGATCTGGCCAAGATAGGAGATCGATCTGTCTGACCACTGGAGGTTCCCAACGGCTATTTTCTTCAAATCTCAACGGGAAAAACTGCATTAAATGCTCCAACTACCCAACCTTCAGTATATAACCAAGCATTGAAGACAAAGCAAATAGAGAGAGACTATCACTGAATATTCCAAACATTCTCAAGCTTTAATTCTTTCATTCCTTGTATCTCTATTGCTCATTAATTGAGATTGATTGTACAAGCTTAAAGCACTACAAGCTGTGTTAGTCCTACCCACTGAAAAGCCTTATTCTGTATTCATCCTCACCTTAAAAGAAAAGAGGATTGTTCCTCAGTGAGTGTTATTGTAAAAGGGTGAATACATTTTCTGTATTGTTAAGGGTAGAGAGGTTATTCCTTAACCTGTAAAAGGAACTTTGTTAACTCTATTGAAAGAGAGAAAGAAACCACTTGACAAGAAGGTCAAGGAGAGAGGACGTAGGCAAGAGTTGGCCGAACCTCTATAAGTTGCTGTGTTTGTTTCTCTTTCCCTCACTTTGCATTAAATTGTTATATTGCACTGTTTTATTCATTATCACTTGTGTTTAAATTGCGATTAATTTAAAATCGGCCATAATTGTTAGAAAACCGATTCACCCCCCCTCTCGGTAGAGCCAACAGGTACTTGTCATTCCTACATTTGTTTTGTTTTACTTGAGGACAAGCAAAAGCTCAAGTTTGGGGGTCTGATAATAGAATTATTTGTGCTTATTTCTTAATTAATTATTTTAATCCCCATATTATTTTATTAATTATCCCCTCAATTTAATTAAAATTCTCTTATGTGCAGGTAAATTAAATCCGGATGAATTTCAGTAGAAAATGGGCTGAAAACGGGCTAAAAGGAGATTGACCACTACCATTTTACAGTTTGAGTCACCATTCATCTAGACACGTGTGATGTCGGGTGTTCGTATTTTATTCACCTCGAAAAGATAAGATCGACGGATACCGTGCCCACCTTCTGGAAGACACACACTAGGCCACATCGCACAGCTAAGTGGACTAGAAGACAAACGACGTGGAAATATTTTCTCTACAGCGAATGGAATGAAGACAAGTGCCCAAACAATACCAACTTACATTTGTACCCCCAATTTTGTGTATAAATAGAATATGATAGGGCAATTGCAAAGAGTAGTTTTTAGGGTAGCTTTAGTTTTTAGGTTAAAATTATTGCTAGGTTTATTTTTCCTTTGTTTTCTTATTAGTTTTTCTTTTACTTGATTATCGACAGCCATTTATTTTACTGTTCATCGTAACTTAGAATTTTCTTCACTGAAAAGTTTCTTTTTCTCTAGTTCATTTTCACTGTTTTGCTTTTAGGAGCTCTATTGTTCACTTTTCGAGTAGTGAGAATGGCTGGTGACAGTAGCCATTTTGCATAACCCTTTACTGCATTTTCTTTGCTTTGGTTTTCTTTCTTTTGAGCACCTGTTGGATGCTGATTGAGTTATTGGACAGAAGCTTTCAATCATCACAGCTGCTGCGTTTTGTTTACTAAGACCACCATAGTTTAGGAACACCTTATTCAACTTTAAGTTCTATTTACATATCTTTTTTACAGGTCTTTAGGTTGTAAAAATCAGTTTCTATTCATTATAATGTGCTGTTGAATTTTACGTTCCAATTTTCTTTAAAATAGATGTATTGTTTGCTTCTTTTCCCATACTCTATTTCTACGTGTTTTTATTGTTTATCGTATTGCCATTTCTGTGTTGATTATTTTCAGCCTTGAGAGTAAGAATTTATGTGTTAGCAGACCTGTTACTCTATGTTGGGTTTCCTTGTTTTTCTGCACCATCATTTTGTTATGTTTCCAGTTCCTGCATTTTACTTTGTTTTCTTTTTGTCTCGGCTTTTCTGGGTTAAACGTATTCTTCTGTACACTTCGGTGGCTGCTATGCTTTATTTAGTTTCTTGAATTGCTTAACATTGCGGCATGTTCCTTCAGTACTGAAACAATAGTCTCCCTTTTTATTCCTCTGCTCAGTTTATTTTCGATTTCGAGTTCTCATTCTACACTATTTCTTTAATGCTCATTTTTCCGTTGTGTTCTAGCTGGCTGCTGCAGCTGCTGAAATCGGGGCTAAGCGAGGCTCCTGCATGAGTTACTGTGTGAAGGAGGTAAGACGCGAGCTGAAGCAGAAGCTACTAACCTGCAGGGCTGATCGGGCATGAAATAGAAGGACACAACAATAGAACTGAAGCTGCCGGCGCGATTAGCTAGACCAGAGGGAATGTACCCGGCTGGTTTAGGAGCTTGGCTGTGATAGTGGCAAACACATACCATGCTGTGTCCTCCTCTGTTTCATGATTCTTCCTATTGTTCATTGTCTTTCTTTTCTTTAATTCCTGGTTTTAGTCAGTTTACATTTTCTTTTGTTCATTTACTGTTTTAACTTACAAGTTCTAACTTCTGTTTGCTTTTTTTTGTTCTGCATTGTCGAAGGTTGCATAAGGTAATGTGCTGCTCGTCAACAGGCTGAAACGTGAAGAGCTTGCTGCTGCACGGCTCCTCTTGCTGGACACAGTTATTGTCCGGGCAGTGCTGCGATGTTGCTATTCTTCTCGAGTGCCACTACCACGAGCTGTATTGGAAGCAAGACGGTGACAGCCAGAGCAGGGAACAGTATCAGCTGTATGGTTGTGCTGGTGCAGGGAATGTGCTGCAGAAGCAGAATGGTGGCAGGGGTGGAAGTGCAGGACAATTGGGAATGAAGAAGATTTGCTGAACAGCACAACTGAGCAGGGGACAGCACCTGGGTTACGAGCAGTGCAGGCAATTGCAGAGCAGTGCACGGCTTTGTCCTTAGTCTTTATATTTCTCTTTTAAGTTTTGTTTGCAATAGATTAGAAATTTATATTTGTTAGTAGTTAGTATTAGTTTAAAGTAGTGCATTTTTTTACATAGTGTGGATAATATCTGGATAGTTAATTAAATTAGATATGTTTAAAATCATTAGATTTAATAGCTTTAAATTTTAGTGTAGATTAAATTTTAATTTCTTTTTTATGCAATTGAAATGCTAGTTTAAGTATTTTCATGCATATATTTAGGAGTTAATTATTTCTCATGCATCACTTAGAGTAGATTTTATTTTTTAATCTAGACATTTTAGTAAGTTAGTAATTAATTATTGCTTTATATATTTAATTTCATTAAACCTTAAGATTAGTTTATTTTTGTTAATTAATTAGATTAAATACATGCAAATTTTATTTTACATATTAGAATTTTCCTAATGTTAGTTATTTTATGTTATTTACATTTCAGTATATTTGGATTAATTAATTTTAGTTTCATTATTGTTCTTTTGCAGGTTATTGCTTTTATTTGCTCAGAGCGTTGTAAGTAATCTTTGCTCTATTTTTATTATTCTCTTTATGTTTATTATTTTTCAGTACTTTTTAATTTAAGCCTTGTGGATTACCCATTGAATTCTCATAATTTGCTAGGATATACTTAAGGTAAAATTAACCGGTACTTAGTTAGGCTAATTAGATTCTTTGTGGGACGATAATCCGGGACTCAATTCCCATTATTACTTGTAAGACTCGTACACTTGCGGTTAACACGTGTAGGTAACTTAGGACGGGCGATGTGTCAAGTTTTTGACGTTGTTGCCTGAGAATCACGATTAGCCATTGACTAATATCGGTGAAATAATGCTTAGGTATAATTCTAGTTTTGTACATACTTAGGTTGTAAATATTTAGAGCCTTAATTTAGATTAGTTAATTTTCTCTCTCTATAAAAAAAATTTAAAATCAACAAATTTTTTAGGACTTCTGAATGTCTGTATGCGTAGAGCAAAGAGCTTTGACTGCTTTCCTTTAGATTCTGAAATAGAAAGAACACTTAGAAAAATCAGGAAGGACTCTAGGAAAATAGTAGCTCCGCTGCAAGACACGATGATTGAAAATAGAGAGATTATGACTGTAGGAGACTATGCTATCCCGACCATAAGAGGTTATTACACTGGCATTAGGCCACCAGCTGTCCTAGCAAACAAATTTGAAATTAAGCCTTCAATCCTCCAGATGATCCAAACTTCCCTACAGTTCAGTGGGCCACATGATGACCCACATGCTCATCTAGGGCAATTTCTAGAACTGTGTAACACTTTCAAGCATAATGGACTCTCGGACGATGCACTTAGGCTTAGGCTATGTCTTTTCTCTTTTAGGGATAGAGCAAAACACTGGTTAACCTCTTTACCTCCTGGTTCCATCACCACCTGGGACGAGTTAGCCTGTCAATTTTTAGCTAAGTTCTTTCCTCCCTCCAAAATGGCTAAACTCCGCAGTGACATATCTTCCTTTGCCCCATTCAATTCTAAATCCCTTTATGAAGCATGGGAATGATACAAAGACCTTCTTAGGAAGTGTCCCTATCATGGCATACCCTTATGACTGCAAGTCCAGACCTTCTATAACAAACTTACTAGCCAAAATAGGACCATAGTTGATGCTGCTGCGGAAGGAGCGTTGATGTGCAAGATGGAGGAGGAAGCTTACAGCATGTTAGATAAGATGGCAGCTAACAATTACTAGTGGTCATCGGAGAGACAATTGCCTAAGAAAGCTACGATTATCTATGAGTTAGACACACTGTCTACCTTGACTTCTCAAATAGCCAATCTCACGAAAAAGGTAGAGTCACTCAGTACCCAGCATAATTTCGCCACTAGTCCTAATCCTGTTCTAGCTATCCAAAGTCTTTTTATTTCTTACAATCTGTGTTGTGGTACACACATTGTACATAGGTGCCCGCTTAACTTAGAGTCTATTCAGTACGTTGCCTTACCTCAAAAGAAACAGAACAACCCATTCTCGAACACCTACAATCCAGGGTGAAGGAACCATCCTAATTTTTCTTGGAGCCAAAATCAAGGGCAATCTTCTAATTCCAGACCTGTGGGACCCCTTGGGTTTCAAGCTCCACCTGTTCATGTACCACCACATTAGCAGTTTCCACCTCATCATTCTCATCACCCATCCCCACCTCAGTTTCAACATCATCCACCACCACCACCACCTATGCATCCCCAGCACTTACCTGCACCAGCAGCTGCAGCTGAGAAGAAGCCCTCACTTGAGGAAATGTTCACGACAATCTGGAAAAATCAAGCTGCTTCAATTAAGAATTTAGAAGTTCAGGTTGGACAAATAGTTAGTGCTCTTAGTCAGCGTCTACAAAAGACCCTCCCAGCAATGTTGAAGTTAACCCTATTAGGCAGAGGGAGGGAAAGGAGCATGTTAATGCCATAACCCTTAGGAGCGACAGAAATCTAGATGATCCATAAGTTAAGTCCAGTCTTGTTAAGCCCATAGTTGCAGAATCCTTAGAGTTTAAAGAGGCAGCTCAGAAAGAGCAGAAACAGAATGATCAGGCTGCTAAGGAAACGAAGTCAGACACTTCTTCATCTTTACCTTCTTCTTCACAGTCTTCCTCTTCATTTGATGTTACACTTGTTACCACTACACTTCCTCCCATTAGACCACCATTACATTTTCCTCAAAGGTTCCAAAACCAGAAGCTTGATCAACAATTTGCTAAATTTCTTGAGGTTTTTAAGAAGCTTCATATCAACATTCCTTTTGTTGATGCTTTAGAACAAATGCCTAGTTATGTGAAGTTTATGAAAGATATCCTCTTGAGGAAGAGAAGATTAGAGGATTATGAGACAGTGGCCTTGATTGAGGAGTGTAGTGCCATTATCAGAAGAGATTACCCCCCAAGCTCAAAGATCCAGGTAGTTTTACGATACCTTGCACTATAGGAGATCTATTCTTTGGTAGAGCCCCATGTGATCAAGAGCCAGTATTAATCTCATGCCTTGGTCCATATACCAGAAGTTAAGAGTAGGGGATGCAAAGCCTACCACAGTGACCCTTCAGCTAGCTAATAGATCCATTAAGTATCCGAAGGGAGTCATTGAGGATGTATTAGTAAAGGTGGACAAGTTCATTTTCCCTGCAGATTTTATTGTACTAGATATGGAGGAAGACAGGGAAGTCCCCATTATTTTAGGCAGACCTTTCCTAGCTACTGGTAGGACATTAATTGATGTACAGAAGGGGGAATTAACCATGAGAGTTCAAGATCAAGAGGTGGCGTTTAATGTTTTCAAATCTTTGAGGTTCCCTGATGACTCTTAAGATTGTTTTAGGATGGATTTAGTAGATAAAGACATCACTGAGGAGTTTTCCAAGACCCATCCAATGAACCTTCTAGAAGCTTCCTTGGTGAAATTTGTTGATCTTAAAGAATAAAGTGAGGATGATGATGAGGTCTATGAGGCTTTACAGTTATTAGAGGTTACTCCTTTCGAGGAAATTACCCAATTTGAGATTTTAGACTCTTAATCTATTCCAGCTTCAAATGTCTCTCCATCCACTAGTGATCCTCCAGCTTTAGAACTTAAGCCCTTACCCTCACACCTTAGATATGCTTACTTAGGTGAATCCTCCACTAGATCGGTGATAGTGTCTGCTGCTCTCTCCAGTGATCAGGAAGAAAAATTACTACAAGTTTTAAGGGAGCACCAGAAGGCTATAGGCTGCTCTATTTTTGATCTCAAGGGTATTAGTCCCTCAATCTGCATGCACAAGATACTATTGGAAGAGGGATATAGGTCATCAGTAGAGCACCAGCGTCGATTGAACCCTGTAATGAAAGAAGTGGTCAAAAATGAGATAATTAAGTGGTTGGACGCAGGGATCATATATCCCATTTCTGATAGTGCCTGGGTGAGCCCAGATCAATGTCCCTAAGAAGGGAGGGATGATTGTGATTGAGACCCAGAACAATGAGCTCATCCCCACTAGGATTATCACTGGTTGGCAAGTATGTATGGATTATAGGAAACGCAATAAGGCCACCAGGAAAGACCACTTCCCTTTACCTTTTATTAACTAAATGTTAGACAGATTAGCTGGTCATGAAATCTATTGCTTGCCAAATGGATACTCTGGGTACAATCAGATAGATATACCCTGGAAGACTAAGAAAAGACTACCTTCACCTGTCCCTATGGGACATTTGCTTTTAGGAGAATGCCTTTTAGCCTATGCAATGCACCTGCTACCTTCCAGCATTGCATGATGGTCACATTTCATGAAATGGTGGAGGATTTTCTTGAAGTTTTCATGGTTGATTTTTTTGTATATAAGGATAGCTTTGATTTGTGTTTGCATAATTTGGCACTTGTTTTGAAGAGGTGTGAAGAAACAAATTTAGTACTTAATTGGGAGAAGTGTCATTTTATGGTGAAGGAAGGAATAGTGCTTGGGCACAAAATCTCTGCTAGAGGGATAGAAGTGGATAAAGCTATGGTAGATATCATTGAGAAGCTACCTCCCCCTACCTCAGTTAAAAGAATCAGAAGTTTCCTGGGCCATGCGAGATTTTACAGAAGGTTCATTAAGGATTTTTCTCAGATCTCTAAGCCTTTATGTAATCTTCTAGAAAAAGACACTGGATTTTTCTTTGATTAATGATGCTTAGGAGCATTTAACTTTGAAGGAAAAATTAGTTACAGCACCTGAAATCATAACTCCAGTTTGGAGTTTACCTTTTGAGCTTATGAGTGATGCAAGTGATTATGTTGTTGGGGCTGTACTAGGACAAAGAAAATGAAGAGTCTTTTATGCTATCTATTACGTGAGAAAAAACTTTGAATGAAGCCCAGTTAAATTATGCCACTACCGAGAAGGAGCTGTTGGTTGTAGTGTTTGCTTTTAATAAGTTTCGTTCCTATCTCATTGGCACTAAGGTAGTAGTATATACTGATCATACTGCCATTAAGTACTTAGTCTCCAAGAAAGATGCAAAGCCTAGACTGATTAGATGGATCCTCCTGCTGCAGGAGTTTGACTTGGAGATTAGGGATAGGAAAGGGGCGGAGAATCAAGTTGCTGACCATCTATCTAGATTAGAGAGTGGACTTAAAGAAGATGGTACAGCTATTAATGAGTCCTTTCCTGATGAGCAATTATTTACTTTCGGGCACTCCAGTTTGCCCTTGTACGCTGATTTTGTAAACTACTTAGTGAGCAATGTGATGCCACCCGATTTGACTGCCCAGTAAAAGAAAGGTTTTTAAGTGATGTCAAGTATTATGTGTGGGATGAACCCTTCCTGTACAAGCAATGTAAAGATCAAATTTTAAGGAGGTGTGTCCCCATGGACAAAGTAGAAGATATACTTAGACATTGCCATTCTTCTGATTATGGAGGGTACTTTGGAGGAGAAAGGACAGCTACCAAGGTTTTACAATCTGGATATTACTGGCCCACGTTGTTTAAAGATGCCCACTACTTTGTGCTGAAATGTGATAGATGTCAGAGGGTAGGTAATATTTTCAAAAGAAATGAGATGCCTTTGACTAATATTTTAGAAGTAGAGCTCTTTGATGTATGGGGTATTGACTTCAGGCGACGTTTTGTTCCTTCATATAGCAATCTCTACATTTTAGTGGTCGTCGATTATGTGTCAAAATGGGTTGAAGCAATGGCTTTACCGACTAATGATGCCAAGGTGGTGATCAAGTTTTTGAATAAGAACATTTTTACGAGATTCGACACACAGGGCCATCATTAGTGATGGAGGATCCCACTTTTGTAATAGAAATTTTAATGGGCTTTTAAAGAAATACGGGGTCAAACATAAGGTAGCCACTGCTTATCACCCACAGACGAGTGGTCAGGTAGAGTTATCCAATAGGGAAATTAAAGGGATATTGGAGAAGACGGTGAACCTAAGTAGGAAGGATTGGCCCATTAGATTAGATGATGCACTTTGGGTTTATAAGACAACCTCCAAAACACCTTTGGGAATGTCCCCTTATCAACTTGTTTATTGTAAGGCCTATCATTTTCCAGTAGAGTTTGAGCATAAGGCCTACTGGACACTTAAGAACCTGAATTTCAATTTAGATGTAGCGGGGGAGAAGAGGCTGCTATAGCTTAACCAGTTAGATGAGTTCAGGCTGCAGGCATATGAGAATGCCAAGCTTTACAAGGAAATGACTAAGCGATGACATGATAAGAAAATCAAGGAGAGACACTTCGAGCCATGCCAGCAAGTACTGCTTTTCAATTCACGCTTGAAGTTGTTTTCAGGCAAGCTTAAGTCTATGTGGACAGGACCTTTCATCATTACATAAGTATTCCCTCATAGAGCCATTGAAATCATGGATGAAACCCTAAAGCAACCCTTTAAGGTTAATGGGTGTATACTGAAGCTTTATTTTGGGGAAGGATTTGACTGTCAGCATTCTGTTACCACTTTAGCTAATCCTTCTACTTCTGATCCTGCTAGTAGCTTCACTTTATTTGATGTTGTTTCATTTTTCTTTTTGTATAGTTTTTTTTCTCTTTTCTGTTGTCTCTTTCTTTGATTTCTTTTACAAATAGCCTTTGCAGTTGTATAACTTTCTCAATCAGTTTCAAATGTCCTTCATCATCAAACAGGGGAGTATTCTATTCTTTGGGCTTCAATTCTTATATTATCTACACACTGAGGACAGTGTGCACTTTAAGTTTGGGGAGGGGATATCACTTGAGCATTTTTGAAAAGTTTGGGAAAAATTGAAAAACAATTTCGAAAATATGAGCTTACATGTTAGATTTTAGGGTGATTTAGTACTTAGCATGTAGTTTTCCCATATTTCGATGATATAACTCCATGATTTAGTCTGACTTTGATTGACTAAGAAGCATGATTATAGGAAAAGCATGAAGTTGAATTCTTGAATTTGTCTTGATTTTGATTGTGATTTCCTTATTTTATGCACATGTCATGTCATGAATCTATATATTTATTTAGAGAAAGCTTATGTGGACATAGGATTGAATTTGTTCAGTTGATTTTGGGCATCATATTTTAGAATTGGTTTGATCTGATCTCGAGGTGAAATATTATATCACACTTAATTAGAGAAATGATGTAGGCCTTATTGGGATCGTTTGAGCCTTTCTAGCCATCCTTGTACATATCTTACCCCTAGTCACTGATCTAGCCAAATAAACTTTTCTCTGTAAATACACCTGCACATTTTTCCTTAGCTTAAACACTCTTTTCCTATCCCTTACCCCGAAAGTGTGTAATATCACTAGGATATATCTTGAGCTATGTACATATGGGTATAGGTGATAGTGAAATAGCCAAAAAAAAAAAAAAAAGAAGAAGAAGAAGAAGAAGAAGAATACAAAAATAGAATAAAAATGTTTAGCGAAATAAATAAGTTTGGAGGAAACAATTATGAGCTCTTACATTAAAGATCCTAGAAGTAATGCATGTTGACGGGTAATTAAACCTAAATCGACTTTATCATACCTTAGCCCCAACCTTACATTACAAGCTTAATGCAGTCCTATTGATCTTTGGTTTAGTGTGACTACATTAGTGGAGAGATAAGTGAAAAGAAAACTTATGGGAATGATCACTTTTCATTGACTTTGCATTCACTGTGTTTGCATAATCTGATCCAGGTAATGTACTGTGAAGTGGTTTTGACATTTTCACACACACACGAGGAGTCCAATTTGGGTTAGGACTTATGATTGGATGATTTGGAGTGTTGGACTTATAATCGTGAATATTTGAGATCATAGTTTGTACTTTTTCTTTGAGGATAATATTGGAGAAATTATTTTGTTTGATACTTGTCATTCTTACGTTTGTTTTGTTTTGCTTAAGGACAAGCAAAAGCTCAAGTTTGAGGGTGTGATAATTATATTAAAATGAAATTATTTGTACTTAATTTCTTAATTAATTATTTTAATCCCCATATTATTTTATTAATTATCCCCTCGATTTAATTAAAATTCTCTTATGTGCAGGTAAATTAAATCTGGATGAATTTCAGACAAAAATGGGCTGAAAACGAGCTAAAAGGAGACTGACCAGTACCATTTCGCAGTCTGAGTCACCATTCGTCTGGACACGTGTGATGCCAGGTGTTCGTATTTTATTCGCCTCGAAAAGATAAGATCGATGGATACCGTGCCCACCTTCTGGAAGACACACGCCGGGCTACATCGCACAGCCAAGTGAACTAGAAGACAAATGACATGGAAATATTTTCTCTACAGCGAATGAAAGGAAGACAAGTGGCAAAACTATGCCAACTCAACTAGGATTAAAAATTATATTTGTACCCGCAATTTTGGGTATAAATAGAATATGATCAAGCAATTGCAAAGAGAGTAGTTTTTAGGGTAGCTTTAGTTTTTAGGTTAAAATTATTGCTAGGTTGATTTTTCTTTTGTTTTCTTATTAGTTTTTCTTTTACTTGATCATCGGCAGCCATTTATTTTACTGTTCATCGCAACTTAAAATTTTCTTCAATGAAAAGTTTCTTTTTCTCTAGTACATTTTCACTGTTTTGCTTTTAGGAGCTCTATTGTTCACTTTTCAGGTAGTGAGAATGGCTGGTGACAGTAGCCATTTTGCATAACCCTTTACTGCATTTTCTTTGCTTTGGTTTTCTTTCTTTTGAGAACCTGTTGGATACGGATTAAGTTATTGGACAAAAGCTTTCATTCATCACAGCTGCTGCATTTTGTTTGCAAAGATCACCATAGTTTAGGAGCACCTTATTCAACTTTAAGTTCTGTTAACATTTTTTTATAGGTCTTTAGGTTGTAAAATCGATTTCTATTCATTATAATGTGCTACTGAATTTTACATTCTAGTTTTCTTTAAAATAGATGTATTATTTGCTTCTTTTCCCATACTCTATTTCAACGTGTTTTTCTTGTTTATCGTATTGCCATTTCTGTGTTGATTATTTTCGGCCTTGAGAGTAAGAATTCATGTGTTAGCAGACTTGTTACTCTATGTTGGGTTTCCTTGTTTTTTCGTACCATCATTTTGTTATGTTTCCAGTTCCTGCATCTTACTTTGTTTTCTTTTTGTCTCGGCTTTTCTGGGTTAAACGTATTCTTCTGTACACTTCAGTGGCATGAATTTCAGACAAAAATGGGCTGAAAACGAGCTAAAAGGAGACTGACCAGTACCATTCCGCAGTCTGAGTCACCATTCGTTTGGACACGTGTGATGCCGGGTGTTCGTATTTTATTCGCCTCGAAAAGATAAGATCGATGGATACTGTGCCCACCTTCTGGAAGACACACGTCGGGTTACATCGCATAGCCAAGTGAACTAGAAGACAAATGACGTGAAAATATTTTCTCTACAGCGAATGAAAGGAAGACAAGTGGCAAAACTATGCCAACTCAACTAGGATTAAAAATTATATTTGTACCCGTAATTTTGGGTATAAATAGAATATGATCGGGCAATTGCAAAGATAGTAGTTTTTAGGGTAGCTTTAGTTTTTAGGTTAAAATTATTGCTAGGTTGATTTTTCTTTTGTTTTCTTATTAGTTTTTCTTTTACTTGATCATCGGCAACCATTTATTTTACTGTTCATCGCAACTTAAAATTTTCTTCAATGAAAAGTTTCTTTTTCTCTAGTACATTTTCACTGTTTTGCTTTTAGGAGCTCTATTGTTCACTTTTCAGGTAGTGAGAATGGCTGGTGACAGTAGCCATTTTGCATAACCCTTTACTGCATTTTCTTTGCTTTGGTTTTCTTTCTTTTGAGCACCTGTTGGATACGGATTAAGTTATTGGACAGAAGCTTTCATTCATCACAGCTGCTGCATTTTGTTTGCAAAGACCACCATAGTTTAGGAGCACCTTATTCAACTTTAAGTTCTCTTAACATTTTTTTTATAGGTCTTTAGGTTGTAAAAATCGATTTCTATTCATTATAATGTGCTACTGAATTTTACATTCTAGTTTTCTTTAAAATAGATGTACTGTTTGCTTCTTTTCCCATATTCTATTTCTACGTGTTTTTCTTGTTTATTGTATTGCCATTTCTGTGTTGATTATTTTCGGCCTTGAGAGTAAGAATTTATGTGTTAGCAGACTTGTTACTCTATGTTGGGTTTCCTTGTTTTTTCGTACCATCATTTTGTTATGTTTCCAGTTCCTGCATCTTACTTTGTTTTCTTTTTGTCTCGGCTTTTCTGGGTTAAACGTATTCTTCTGTACACTTCAGTGGCAGCTATGCTTTATTTAGTTGCTTGAATTGCTTAACATTGCGGCATGTTCCTTCAGTACTGAAACAATAGTCTCCCTTTTTATTCCTCTGCTCAGTTTATTTTCGATTTCGAGTCCTCATTCTACACTATTTCTTTAATGCTCATTTTCTGTTGTGTCCTAGCTGGCCGCTGCAGCTGCTGAAATCGGGGCTGAGCAAGGCTCCTGCATGAGTGACTGTGTGAAGGAGGCAAGAAACGAGCTGAAGCAGAAGCTACTAACCTGCAGGGTTGATCGGGCATGAAGCAGAAGGACACAACAGTAGAATTGAAGCTGCCGACGTGATTAGCTAGACCAGAGGGAATGTACCCGGCTGGTTTGGGAGCTTGGTTGTGATAGTGGCAGACACATACCATGCTCTGTCCTCTTCTGTTTCATGATTCTTCCTATTGTTCATTATCTTTCTTTTCTTTAATTCCTGGTTTTAGTCAGTTTACATTTTCTTTTGTTCATTTATTGTTTTAACTTACAAGTTCTAACTTCTGTTTGCCTTTTTTTGCTCTGCGTTATTGAAGGTTGCACAAGGGTAATGTGCTGCTCGGCAACAGGCTGAAACGTGAAGAGCTTGCTGTTGCACGGCTCCTCTTGCTGGACATAGTTGCTGTCCGGGCTGTGCTGCGGTGTTGTTGTTCTTCTCAGGTGTCACTACCACGAGCTGTATTGGAGGCAAGACGGAGCAGGGAACAGTGTCAGCTGCATGGTTGTGCTGGTGCAGGGAATGTGCTACAGAAGCAGAATGGTGGCAGGGGTGGAAGTGCAGGACAATTGGGAATGAAGAAGATTTGCTGAACAGCACAACTGAGCAGGGGACAGCACCTGGGTTACGAGCAGTGCAGGCAATTACGGAGCAGTGCACGGCTTTGTCCTTAGTCTTTATATTTCTCTTTTAAGTTTTGTTTACAATACATTAGAAATTTATATTTGTTAGTAGTTAGTATTAGTTTAAAGTAGTGCATTTTTTTTACATAGTGTGGATAATATCTGGATAGTTGATTAAATTAGATATGTTTAAAATCATTAGATTTAATAGCTTTAAATTTTAGTGTAGATTAAATTTTAATTTCATTTTTATGCAATTGAAATGCTAGTTTAAGTATTTTCATGCATATTTTTAAGAGTTAATTATTTCTCATGCATCACTTAGAGTAGATTTTATTTTTTAATCTAGACATTTTAGTAAGTTTGTAATTAATTATTGCTTTATATATTTAATTTCAGTAAACCTTAGGATTAGTTTATTTTTGTTAATTAATTAGATTAAATACATGCAAATTTTATTTTACATATTAGAATTTTTCTAGTGTTAGTTATTTTATGTTATTTACATTTCAGTCTATTTGCGTGAATTAATTTTAGTTTCATTATTGTTCTTTTGCAGGTTATTACTTTTATTTGATTGGAGCATTGTAAGTAATCTTTGTTTCATTTTTATTATTCTCTTTATTTTTATTGTTTTTCAGTACTTTTTAATTTAAGCCTTGTAGATCACCCACTGAATTCTCATAATTTGCTAGGATATACTTATGGTAAAATTAACTGTACTTAGTTAGGCTAATTAGATTCTTTGTGGGACGATAATCCGAGACTCAATTTTCATTATTACTTGTACGATCCGTGCACTTGCGGTTAACACGTCTAAGTAACTTAGGACGAGCGATGTCATATAGCGATTTTTCACTTGCTCCAACTAGCTTGAATCCTATGGGTCACATCACCATCAATCTCTCATCCATCTGTACGATCGACCCAAATATCTAAAATGATCCCACTTAGGGATCGTAACCCCATTTAACATCACTGTTTTTCTATTTTCCTCTTTGTCTAAATGGAATTTACACTCCATGTATTTAGTTTGTCTCTACTTAGTCTAAATCATCTTGACTCTAACGTCTGTCTCCACAATTCTAACTTGATATTGACCTCTACTCTAGTCTCAACACTCAGAACAATATCATTTGCAAACATCAAACACCAAGGTACATTATCCTATATGGATTTTATCAACTCATCCATTACTGGAGCAAATAAAAATGGATTTAACACCAACCCTCGATGTAGCCCTACTGTGATAGGGAATTTGCTTGTTTACCCCCCACTCGTCCTCACATTTGTCCTTCCATCTCCATACATGTCACGACCCAATTCCAATCTCTTTAACCGAAAATCACTGAAAATTTTTCGCATTTTACTGTTACCTTACCCGGTCGTGAACTAACTCACCGCACACTGTTGGGCTGTGAGTCAATAATAAACACCACATCTCATTCATTCTCAGTTAAATAAAACGATGTCATACATTCGCATTTAATCGCGTACTTATACAAAAACATGTTTTACTGACATCTACATCCCCCATAATTACAACTCAAAAGAATACTGTACTTTTACATTGTTTAGATACAAAAGAATCACTGTGTATATACCTCTAAGCGATGGAGATGCAGCAGAGTCCAAAATACCACGCCTCAATCCTCACTGGGCTACTATGCACGCTCTGTAGGGGGAAAATAGAAAGGGATGAGCAACCACACGCTCAGTAAGGCAATAATGCAAGCATGGTAGATAACTACTCTATCTACATGCTGATAGTGTTATGCATAAATCGTTTGTGGTAAAAGCATGAGGAAGTAAACTATGCCATGTGAGTATACATATATATATCATGTCTCAAAATCATGTAAAATTGGCATATAAAACATAGTAAAAACATCATGTCTAAATCATCTCATGCTTAATCTCATTTAAATTCATAAAAAGGGCAATTCATTAAGAAACCTCCTTTTTAAACCCACGTCATAAAACTCTTTCTCAAACACATACAATCTCATCACATCAATTCACAATCACAGCCTCATTTTCATTTCACAAATCAATTCCACGAGGCTCGACCCCTCCTTCGGGTCTACCTTAAACAATCACAAATCACACTTAGAGATTTAAAATCATGTGGTAGTAAGTAAATCAAGCAAGGAGACAGGTTACTATATCTCAAGTGACTACGTTGGCCAATTGTCACATATCATCCCAGACCACACGGATCCCGGTGTGCGGGGTATCATACTGGTATGAAGGTGGGTTAGTTCTCCGCCAGACTTTCTCAAATCAAGTAACCACCACGCGGTACATCGTACTCCATGTGATATACACGGTACATCGTACTCCGCGGACCCATAACATGGTTGGGGGTGCCTGCCATAGGTCTTATCTACCCCATACCAAGTGTAACCATTATAGTCTCAAAAGCGCATGGGAGTAACCTCAATACCAGGTCCTAGCCCCTCATGGCCTTGCTCATCCCTGTTGGGTTCCCTGATTCAGGTCCTAGCCCCTCACCCTCACCCCACTCAAGAGGTCTGTTAGGCCTGTTGGGTTCCCTGAATGGATGATGTCAGGTCCTAGCCCCTCACCCTCACCCCACTCAAGAGGTCTGTTAGGCCTGTTGGGTTCCCTGAACACCAATCCGTATCTCTCACCACGGCCTCATACATACCACAATGTGAAAACCAGCGCGAGCTACGCTCTAGCGCGAATTCATTCATCAAAACCAATCACTTCGTACGAGCAACGCTCTAGTACAGCATTTATGCATAAAAATATGAAGAAACCACGTACGAGCATAGCTCCAGTACGGTTATATGCATAAGAAAAACCACTCGAATCCACATACGAGCGTAAGCTCCAGTATGGTTTATAAACATCATCACAATTCAAATTCAAGTGCAAGCTAAGCTCCAGCACATTTCACACAAGTGAAAACATAGAAATCCAGCGCGAACGAGACTCTAGCGCGAATTAAATCACATACACACGATAGGCGGCTCACATGCATTCAAAACATCTCAAAACATGCTTAGCGCCTCACATGGGCTATTTCACAACATCATTCAAGTACTAGCCAGCCTGTCCTTTTATTTGCTCAAATCAAAGCATTGTGTTTTGTAAAAGCATTCAAAACACAAGATTTATGCAATTATTAGCCTTACTATCCCTTTTCAATAACCATTTCAAACAAGCAAATCTCATCCAAATACCCATAGTAATTTCCATACATCTTCAAACACATTTCTATAAACTTATGCACATTTCCAAAGCCCTATACACCAACAAAATACGAGTAGCTACCTCTATATACTTACAGAACTCCCTTACCTGGAATCGCGATGCGTGATTCCACTTCCTTAAAGCTGTTACTCGTACCACTCGATTCGTTTCCAACGGACTCTTCGGGACTGCACAAAATCATATCCCGCATTATATTCGATCCATATAATATGACATCGTGCGTTCACTATAGTCAATTCGACCTATAGTTTTCTATTAACGCTTATGAGGCCTCGTTTCATACTTTACCCATAACTCGAGTCTATGGATTCTTTTAGGCCTATTAACTCATTCCAAACCGATATTAAATCGATATCAAGCTCATAGTGTTCATATTTCATTGATTTCCTCACTATGGCATTTATCAAGCATTTACATACTCATTTTCATAATTTCACTTAAACCCACATTATAACTCCATATAACCATTCCATATCACCCACATTACTCATTTAACAACTTATCATAACCCATAAACCACCAACTCCCCAAATCACACTTGCTCACACTAGAGGCATTCCATTTTCTAGGTTACATTTGTTTCTAACACAACCTAAGTGTTTCCATCCATCCATACTCATGTCAAACAACTCCAAAATCAATTAAATAAACAATGTACTTGGATTGGAGTATTAGAATCTTACCAAAATCTGATTTTTCTTCTTGCTCCAAATGTCAATGCCCTTAGCTCCTTCAATACCAACAATGGGATTTTGGGTTCCAACTATGTTGTTCTCTTCCTCAAGATGAACAACTTAGTGTCTAATGGTCTCCCCTCAATTCTTACTGGAAATGGCTGATTTTAGAGAGAGAAAGTTAGGTTTTTGGGTTAGAAATAGAAGATTGGTGTTTTTCCCAAAATTTTCAGATTTTTAGCCTTCCTTTTATAGAAATAGCTTGAGGAGATCGATCTGGTCCAAGAGGAGATCGATCTGGTCCCCTTAAATCTCTCATTTTCACGGCATTTTAAGCATGAGATCGATCTGTCGAAGTATGAGATCGATCTGCTCCCAAACAGAGAGCTAAGGAGATCGATCTGGGTGCTTGAGGATCGATCTTTTCATTACAGAATGCTTAGGAGATTGATCTGGCCCCATTGGAGATCGATCTGCTCTATTCCATTGCCCAAATAAGAGCATTCTGGCTCTTCCAGATCAATCTCTCATCCTATGAGATCGATCTGGCCTTCATGTTTTCCAGATTTCCTGCAGTTTCCTTGCTGCAACTCACACCAACACATCCTTAATCTGTTGCCATGGCCATTTTCTCATCCCTCCACCTTTATAACTTGAAAATGGCATCCATTCATACCTGATGCACATTGAAACTTGTGTGCATTCATTGTATGTCCAAAGGTATGCTATATAAAACCAAATGGAAGCATTTATATTCATGCAACTTCCTTCCATTTACCACACTACTCATTTTGAGTTCCAATCACATCCATCACTTGCAAGAACTCATTTCTTCATATTCATACAAAATGGAACTTGTGTGTACATTACAAAATCATACTATCATTATGTACATTGAATCCATGGACCTAAATCAATCATACTTTACATTACAAGTCCATTCATATTTATTTGATCCAATTATACACATTACAATTATACATATACGGGGTCTTACAATACATGTCCTTAATTATTTCAATATATTTCATGAAAACTCTTTTCTTCATTAAATATCACCATAACACCTCCCTGAGCATTTTATCACATGTTTTCTCTAAGTCTATAGAAAACATATAAACATCTTTCCCTAGTAGTCGAGAACGCTCTATAAGTTGTCTAAGCAAGTGTATCACTTTCATAGTTGATTAGCCAAGCATAAAACCAAATTGGTCATTCGATATCTCTACAATCTTCCTTAATCTTCGTTTTATCACTCTTTCTCATAAATTTTATCATGTGACTCATTAGTTTTATGCCTTAATAATTGGAACAACTTTGAATATCTCCCTTGTTCTTATAGAGAGGTACCAATGCACTCTTTTTCCATTCCCCAAGCATCTTGTTAGTATGCCAAATCTTATTAAAAAGATTTGTCAACCACCTAACTCCAACCTCTCCAAGACATTTTCAAACCTCAATACGAATGTCAATAGGCCTAACAACTTTTCCTGTCTTCATCCTTTTTAGTTCCTCCTTTACCTTTATCTCTTTGATTTTACGCATAAAATATTGGTTCAAATCCTCGAAGGCACCAAATATAGTCCATAATTTGACTTTTATCCTTAACTAGAGTTCTTCAACGCACATCCTTTATACATTTCACTGCTCTTGAGTCTCAAATCATCCTCTTTATTGCTCATGACAATCTATATATCTTTTTTCTCCCTTTTTTGCACCCTATTTGTTATAAATCCCTTTCATAACCTTCGCCTTAACTTCTGTCATCATCCTCTTTGCCTTCTTCCTGGATAATTTGTATTTTGTAAAGCTCTCTTCGATGTTATTTGTCTTCAAAGCCCTGTAACAATCTTTCTTAGTCTTTATAGCTTCCTTAACTGATTTAGTCCACCATGTTGCATCATTTTCAGTCGGTGTTTTTTCATTTGATACTCCTAGTATCTTCTTATCCATCTCTAGAATGTGTTTTGTCATCTTGCTCATCATTGTATTCGAGTTATCCTCTGTTGTCAGTCTTCTTTATGGGTCCAGCTATTTTCACATACTTCACGACAATCTTCTTTTGCTTCCATCATCGAATATTTGTAGCTTTTTCTTGTTGGTTCTTATGATGACATTTATGAAATTTTAGGTCTAGTACTAGTAGTCTGTGTTATGTGGTAACACTCTGACTTGGGATAACTTTACAGTCTAAACAGCTGCGTCTATCCTCCTTCTAGTCAAAAAGAAATTTATTTGACGTGCATTCGATCAACTATTTAAAGGTTATAAGGTGAAGTTCTCTCTTCATAAACAATGCATTCACTAGGGTTAGGTCATAAGATAAAACAAAATCTAGGATAGCATTTCTACCTTTATTTCTTACACCAAAACTAAAACCCTCATGTACGCTCTCAAAACCCTCCCCATTAGCACCTACATAGCCATTAAGGTCATCACTGATACAAAGGTTCTCTCCTATATGCACTTATTGTACTATCTTATCTATATCTTCCCAAAATTGTCTTTGACTAACATTATCAAGTCCTATCTATGGTGCATATGTGCTAATAACTAACATTCAAAATGTCCCCTTCTAGAGTTAGCTTAACAAAAATAATTTTGTTCTCTTGTCTCTTAACTTGTATAACAACTTTTTTATATTCTCTATCTATGATGATACCTACATCATTTCGGTCTTTATCTTTTCCTGTATCCTAAAGCTTATGCTGACAATGTGCTATCTTCCTAGCCTTCTTCCCAACCCATTTGGTCTCCTTAAGGCACAAGATATTAACACTCCTCCTACACAACCTCACCAATCTTCACTAACTTACCATTAAACGTACCTATATTCCAAGATCCTAACCTAAGTTTATGATTATGGACTAGCTTCTGTACCAACCCTATCCATTATGGTGTGGGATCCTTTTGCCGATTGGGCACCACATCAACGTCGATGTAGCGTATCGCTTCTAAGCGACCACCTAACAACCCTTACACATTTTTCACTATACTCGAGCTCCAATGCAGCGCGTTATTGAGTATAAAACGCCCCAACAAATTTCATATATTGGTTCATCTCATAAAAATTGAACAAGTTTGTCCAAACCTATCATCAACCTTCCTCCTTTATCTGGGCTTGAGATTGACTATATTTTAATATTTCAAAACTAAATATTAATATATTATTAATATTTATATATTAACATTTTTCGAAAATCATTATTAATGAACCCAACGAAGTCTTGATATCTGTCATACGGTTGAAATTTTATTATTAGCAAATGATAGTTAAATTGTCACGACCTCATTCCGTGACTTACCAAAAACCATTACAAATTTTTCGCTTTTTACTTTACTTACCTTTTTGTCCTCAACTGTTGGGTTGTGATTCGATATTAGTCACCCACTCACATTTATTCACAATATACATAGAATTTAGTATTCTTTTCAATAACATAAACTGTTATACAATATTCATTCATATACATCCCGACCGTACAATTGATTTCATAATTGTGCTTATACATGGCTCAGTACAAAATGTTCAACTGTGTATACCTCTTGTAAGATGGATAGGCAGTGGATACAATGAATGTTATACCTCAGTCGGACTCACTCTATTGCGGATGATCTGTAGAGGGTGGAAAATAAGGGGGGTGAGCAAACAACGCGCTCAGTAAGGAAATCAGGCAAGCAAGTAGATAACCGCACTATCTACTGAAAATAAGGCTTTGCCTTTCCTTCTCTCATCTCAAAGCATGTATTAAAATGATATAATATAGTACAGATTAAATTTCATGTACTTAAAATCATGCTTAGTTATCGTAGGTAGGCATTCATGCAAAACAGTGCATATTTATAAAATTAGGAATGCCTTTATCTCAATCATTCCATTTACATTTAAATCACAGTAAATATGGCAGTTCACAACACAACACAAATCGATTTCTGACATATCTCTCTCTCAGGTCTAACCGTCTCATGAAAACAAGTGATATAACATGCGAGACTCAATGGCTAATGCAATACTCTCCTGGACTATGGTCATATCCTATAATGCGAAATTCCAGGCAACACAGATCTCGATGTGCGGGTATCACTGCTGTAACGGGAAGGGGGTTAGTCCATCACAACCGCCAGCTATCAACCCTCAACTCCACAACTCCACCACACGGTACAATGTATTCCATGCCACTCGCACGGTACAACGTACACTCATGGAACCTCTCCTCATGGTCAGGATGTCTGTCATAGGTCTTAGTCCTCACACCATGGAAATACATCATAGTCGGGGTGCTTGCCATAAGTCTTAGCCCTCATACTATGGAATAGTTGCCACGTCTCTAAATCCACGTGCGAATATCTCAACAGTGTGACACACAGTCTACACGGAGGAAATCGTCATAGTTTTTTCTCTTTAACATGTATTATATATCACATAAAAACTATAGTGCGCGTCTTGACTGTGACTCTCAATCAACACTCTGCCTCTTAAATACTGTATATGCATTTCAAAATATCCAACACTAGTGCGAGTAACATCTAGCACTAGGTTAATGCATAATTCTCTTTTTAAATCAAGTACGAGCTATCGCTCTAGTACAATATCATGTATAAATCATGAAAAGTCGAGTACGAGCAATGCTTCCAGTACTCTATCATGTAAAACTGAGTATGAGCAAAGCTCTCAATATTCTATACGCATCAATCACAAACTGAGTACAAGCAATGCTCCCAGTACTCTAACATGCATAAAATAGCATTAAAATATAGTACGAGTATATCTCCAGTACTATGTGATGCATATCTTAAAATATAGTGAGAGTATTCTCTAGCAGTTATGGTTTTCACACAAAACCAGATAGATGACTTATTCAAATCACATTTCACTCATTTCAAATCAAATTAGCACTTAAATGTACTGTTTTCGCATACACATTAAAACATTAGTCATTCTATCATGCAACTCATGAATTTTGGTATACAACATGCTTCTTAGGCTTTTTATCCTATCTTTGGATAAAACACACTTTATCTCATTTGTCTCTATCACACATTAGGCCTATTCATGGGAATTCATATAGAGTATAATATTAAAACTCTATTTAAAATACGTGTAGCCAAATCTAGCTACTCACGAAATTCTCTTACCTCGAATCACGTCAAGTGACCTCTCTTCCTCGGTTCTACTCACTCTTGCAGTCTGATCAGCTTCCAATGTGATTTCTGAAGCTGTTACAATTATTGGCATTAGTATACCGTAATATACTCATTTCATTTGCCAAATCTCAATTAAACTCATCAATCTCACTATTTTCTCCCAATATGGCATTATACCATATTTTCATATCACTATCTTCATTTCTCCTTATTTCCAATTTATGCATTTCATAAGATTAACTCATAATCTTTCATACATGCATATTTCATCATCAAACCAATGTTAACATCATTTTCTCATCACTTTCTCACTTTCATGCCAATATCTAGGTTATAGTGATTTTTCATTCTCCTTTCATTTCCAACATTTTATATATATACCAATCAACTCATCAGTACACCTAGTTTAACATATATCAACTTGGTGCATTAAATCTTACCTAGTTGAACTTTCTTTACTTTTTCACCAAAATCGTAAAATCCTCCTTGCTCCTAGAACTTTTGATTTCAATCCTTTGTTTCCAAGTATGTTGTTCTCCTTTTTGCTAAGAACAACTTTTCTCACTTATATCTCCCTCTAAACTGATCACAAACTGAAGTTTTATAGTGTTTCTTGGCTAGGTTTAGGTTTAGTTTTCAAATGGAATAATAACTCTCGAGAAAATGAAATGCAAAAGTCCAGTATTTATAGAACTGTCTTGATGAGATCGATCTGCTACCCTAGGAGATCGATCTGCTTTGCATTTTTTCTCTTGAAACCGACCTTCCAAACTACATGAGATCGATCTGCTCTTACATGAGATCGGTCTGTTGCAACACAGAACCTTAAGGAGATCGATCTGCTCTTGCATGAGATCGATCTGTTGCAAGTTAGTAGCTTAAGGAAACCGATCTGACCCTTTTGAATCGATTCCTTTAACACAGAATGTATAGCAGATCGATCTGGCCCCATTAGAGATCGATCTGACTTGTTCCATCACTCAAATAAGAGCATTTCTGGCTCTTCCAGATCGATCTCTCATCCCATGAGATCGATCTCTCATCCATATTTACCATATTTTACTATAGTTTTCTGCAGTAACACATACCAAACTTCATACATTTTGCTACCATGGTAATTTTCTCATTCATCCACACTTAAGGCTTGAAAATTACATCCATTCATACCTTATACACATTAAAACTTGTGTGTATCCTTTATATAACCAGAGGTATACCATTTACAACCAAATGGAGTATAAAACTTATGCATACTTAAATCCATTTTACCACACTACTTAATTTTTCATATATTCTCATTCATCACATACTAAAGTCCATTTCTTATTATTCGTACATAACGAAACTTGTACGTATATCACCAACTCATATTACAAGTATGTACATTCAATCTATGGACTTTACATCATTCATGCTTCATATAGCATGTACATGAATGTACTTAAAAATTTAAGGGTCTTACAATCCTCCCCTCCTTAAAAGAATTTGATCCTCCAAATTAGAACCAAGTTAATCTCTAAACAATTAAGGATATCTCTCTTGCATTAGACTCTCTAGCTCTCAAGTAGCTTCCTTTAAAGTATGATGCTGCCAGAGAATCTTCACTAATCCAATGGTCTTATTCCTTAAGACTTTGTCCTTTCTATCTAGTATCCGGATCGATTTCTCTACATAAGTCAGATCATCTGTAAGCTCTAATGGCTCTTACTAAATCACATGATTTGGATCTGGATGGTACTTTCTCAGCATCGAAATGTGGAAGACATTATGCACTCTCGATAAATCTAGTGGCAAAGCCAATCTGTATGCCTTATCTCCCATTTTGTCCAGTATCTCAAAAGGTCCAATGTAGCAAGGACTCAACTTACCTCTCTTCCCAAATCTCGCTATACCCTTAGAAGGAGAAACCTTCAGAAATACTTACTCACCAACTACAAACTCAAGTGGTCTTCGTCTCTTGTCAGCATAACTCTTTTATCTACTTTGAGTTGTCCTCAATCTCTCAACATTCAACCGGACATCCTCAGAGACTTGTGTAATCAACTCAGGAGAAAAAATCTTTCTGCCACCCACTTCTTCCCAACCAATAGGGGAACGACATCTACGGCCATACAAAGCCTCATACGGTGCCATCTCGATACTCGCATGATAACTGTTGTTGTAAACAAACTCGGCTAGTGGCAAATGATCATCCCAAGAGCCTCTAAAATCCAGCACACACGCTCTCAACATATCCTCCAAGGTCTGTATAGTCCTCTCTGACTGCCCATCTGTCTGAGGATGATAAGCGGTGCTCAAACTCAACTAGGTTCCCATGGCTTCCTGAAAATGTTCTCAAAAATAGGAAGTGAAGCGGGAATCCCTATCAGAGACAATACTCACTGGAATACCATGTAACCTCACTACCTCGCGTACATAAAGTTCTGCCAATGTACTCAGAGTATCGGTAGCTCTCATAGCTAGAAAGGGGCTAACTTCGTCAATCTATCAACTATCACCCATATAGCATCGTGATTCCTCTGGGTCCTCGCTAAACCCATCATGAAATCCATGGTGATATGCTCTCATTTCTATGTCAGTATAGGTAGAGGCTGCAATAACCCTGCAAGTTTCTGATGCTCTACCTTCACTTGCTGACATACAAGACATTTTGCCACAAAATCTGCAACATCCTTCTTCAGACCTAACCACCAATACACCTTTCGGAGATTCTGATACATCTTATTACTCACCGGATGAAGCATGTACCTCGATGAATGAGCTTCCGACAATATCAATCTCCTGAGCTCTGGGTCCTCGAGAACACACAATCTATCTCTGAACCTTAGGAGTCCATCTGAACTTATCTCAAAGTCAGTCATTATGCCCTCTGTATCTGACCTCTCATGTCAATGCAATACAAATCAATCTACTGAGCTACTCTGATTCTCTCTAACAGATCCGGCTCTAAGTGTAGACTAGCAATCACATAGTCTGTATCCATGTCAGAAGGCACGACTCCCAAACTGAGGCTAGCAAACTGCTCTAGCAACTCGTGCTCCCTGACTATCATATACGATACCATCCCTAGGCTTTTCCTACTTAAAGCATCTGCTACAACATTAACCTTACCCGGATGATAAACTATCTCACAATCATAATCCTTTAGAAGCTCTAGCCATCTTCTCTATCTCATGTTCAGTTCCTTCTGTGAGAACAGATACTTGAGGCTTTTGTGGTCGGTAAATATCTAAAATTTCTCTCCATACAAGTAGTGGCGCCATACCTTTAACGCAAACACTACTGCCGCTAACTCCAAATCATAGGTCGGATAGTTCTTCTCATGATTCTTCAGCTGTCTGGATCCATAAGCAACTACTTTCCCATCATGCATCAATACACAGCCTAGTCCCTGATGCGAAGCATCGATATATACTGAAAATCCTTCTAAGCTGATGGCGATAGTGAGAATTGGAGCAGTAGTCAATCGACTCTTCAACTCCTGAAAACTCTTCTCACAATCCTCATTCCACATAAATGCTACACCCTTCCGAGTGAGACGTGTTAACGGAGCACCTAACTTCAAAAATCCTTCTACGAATCTCCAATAATATCCTGCTAAACCCAAGAAACTTCTGATCTCGGTGACTATCCTTGGTTGTTCCCACTGAACTACAGCCTCAATCTTGGATGGATCCACTGATACACCATCCTTCGACACAACATATCCCAAAAACGAGATCTGTGACAACCAAAAATCACACTTGTTGAGTTTAGCATATAGCTTCTGCTCTCGTAAAGTCTACAATACAATCTTGAGGTATCTCTCATGCTCTTCCTCAGATTTAGAGTATACCAAAATGTCATCTATGAAGACGATAACAAATTGATCCAAATGTGGCTTGAACACATCGTTCATCAAAGCCATGAAAGCTGCGGGAGTATTCGTCAATCCGAATGGCATAACCAAGAACTCATAATGGCCATATCGGGTCCTAAATGTTGTCTTGGGCACATCTCCACTTCTTACTCTCAGCTGATGATACCCAGACCTCAGATCAATCTTAGAAAAGATCTGCACTCCCCGAAGTTGATCCAATAAGTCGTCAATCCGTGGAAGGGGATACCTATTCTTGATGGTTGCCTTATTCAACAATCTGTAATCTATACACAATCGAAGGCTCCCATCCTTCTTCTTCACGAATAAAATCGGTGCTCCCCAAGACGAAACACTTGGTCGGATAAAACCCCTGTCCAACAGCTCCTATAACTGTCTCTTGAGCTCCTCTAGCTCAACTAAGGCCATGCGATACGGTGGTTTCGATATAGGTTCAGTACCAGGCACCAAGGCTATACAGAATTCCATCTCTCTGTCTGGTGGCAACCCTGGCAATTCATCCGGAAAAACATCTGGGAATTCACTAACCACAGGAATATCTTCCAACTCTGGATGTACCTTATCCGTATCAACCACGTACGTAATAAAACCTTCAACATATTCATTTCTCAATCAGCATAGTACATTATCAATTACAATTATACCAACTATTTTCATTTCTTTTCATCAAACTTTACAACATACTTTTTAGGGTTAGGAAACATAACTGTCTTAGCGTATCAATCTAAAACAGCATGGTTTGACGATAACCAATCCATTCCTAATATTACATCAAAGTCACTCATACTTAACAATATTAGATTGGCTGTCATATCCTTTTCCCCTACTTTCAACTTACAATTATTCAACACATACTCCACTAGCTGACTATTATCTATAGGCGTACTAATTAACATCATCTTATTTAAAGGAGTACGCTCCACATGAGACGATACAAATGAATGCGTGGCACCAGGATCAATCAATACATGTGTTTCTAAATCATAAATTAGGATGTTACCTCTAATCACATCCAATGAAGCATCATTGTCCCTTGGTCTAAAGCATGTACTCGCCCTCGTCCCATCACCTGCTTTCCCTTCTCCTCTGTCGTTGCTCTCCTTCTCTGAGCAGACGTATCAGCTGGAGCTCTCTCTGGCTCCCTGCCCTTCTGTGGGGCACTCTCGACTATCTCTGGGCAAACTCTAGCAATATACCCTGGTTTCCCATATCGGAAACACGTAATAGGACTTATCGGACAATGTCTACCTCCGTGGTATCTACCACATCTACTGCAGTGATCAATAGTAGGCATCAGTCCTCCAATCATAATGCCCTTCGTCGGAGCTATAGTAGGGTATATAAAAAATCTCACAATCTTTTCTTATACTTTCTCGATCTTTGGTCTCTTACCGAATAGTCTCCTCCCTCCTCGATATCCGAAACCTCGAGCACGATTACGCATCGGCCTCTTTCTATCTCTTTCTCTACCTTTTTTGACTGATCTAAACTCTGAGACATTCCTCTCATAATCTTGTTCACAGAGTTGCGCCCTGCTCACAGCCTCATTGTAGGTATAAATGTCGAATGGAACTAGTTTAGACCGCAACACTGGCCTCAATCCATCGATAAACCTGTAGACCTTCCTAGTCTCGTTGTACATGGTATCGAGGTCATACCTTCTCAGGGCTAAAAATCTCGTCTCATACTCATCCACTGAAAGACTTCCCTGGCTCAACCCTAAGAACTCGACTTGCAGCCTCTGCTGTTCCGTATCTGGAACAAACTGCCTCCTAAAGCAATCCAGAAATAGCTCCCAACTAATCTCAACATGTCGGGCTCTCAATATAGGCTTGGTGGACTTCCACCAATGCTTTGCCGTTCCCTTCAGTAAGAACGCAGCAAATGCGACCCTCTCTGAAGTCGTACACTCAAAGAATCCGTACAACTTCTCCATCTCTCCAATCCACTCCTCAGCAAGAACTGGGTCCTTGACCCCTCGAAATTATGGAGGTCTAAGCTTTTGAAATTGTCGTAATCTATCTAAATCGCACCCATATCCCAATCCACTACTATCCTGAACTGGTGGGGGTGTAGGAGTATCTGCAGCCTGTGGCATCTCAGGTGCAGGCTATATAGGTGTGTCAGGTGCAACTGCCTCTCCTCTCGCAGTCTCTGTATCTTGTCTTTGTCTTCCTGGCATAGTCTGTGCCAGCAACTCCACTATCATCTCTAGGCTACGCTCAATCCTCATGAAGCGTACCTCAGCAGTCTCTAGTCCCTCAGTCTGACCAGTAGTCTCATCTCAGGTCTCCAGCCTACCTCTACAGCCTCGAGCCCTACCTCTCCCCCCTCAACTTCAATTGGTATTAGCCATATAGACTAAATTCCTACATTCACAACCTCATATTAGTCTGATTCCCATCTTGTATACATAATTATAACAGAACAAAGCACAGTACTATGGGGATGTACACTTTCCTAAACTAATACCGACTCACATCAGACCAACACTGCTCTGATACCATTCTGTCACGACCTCATTCCGTGACTTACCAAAAACCATTACAAATTTTTCGCTTTTTACTTTACTTACCTTTCTCTCCTCAACTGTTGGGCTGTGATTCGATATTAGTCACCCACTCACATTCATTCACAATATACATAGAATTTAGTATTCTTTTCAATAACATAAACTATTATATAGTATTCGTACATATACATCCCGACCGTACAATTGATTTCATAACTGTGCGTATACATTGTTCAGTACAAAATGTTCGACTGTGTATACCTCTTATAAGATGGATGGCAGAGGATACAATGAATGCTATACCTCAGCCGAACTCACTATACTGCGGATGATCTGTAGAGGATGAAAAATAAAGGGGGTGAGCATACAACGCGCTCAGTAAGGAAATCAGGCAAGCAAGTAGATAACCACGCTATCTACTGAAAATGAGGCTTTGCCTTTCCTTCTCTCATCTCAAAGCATGTATTAAAATGATATAATATAGTACAGATTAAATTTCATGTACTTGAAATCATGCTTAGTTATCAAAAGTATGCATTCATGCAAAACATTACATATTTATAAAATTAGGAATGTCTTTATCTCAATCATGCCATTTACATTTAAATCACAGTAAATATGACAGTTCACAACACAACAAAAATCAATTTCTGACCTATCTCTCTCTCAAGTCTAACCGTCTCATGAAAACAAGTGATATAGCATGTGAGACACAGTGGCTAATGCAATACTCTCCTGGACTATGACCATATCCTATAATGTGAAATCTCAGGTAACAAAGATCTCGGTGTGTGGGTATCACTGCTGTAACGGGAGGGGGGTCAGTCCATCACAACCGCCAGCTATCAACTCCTCAACTCCACCACACGGTACAGTGTACTTCATACCACTCGCACTGTACAACATACACCCATGGACCCTCTCCTCTTGGTCGGGATGCCTGTCATAGGTCTTAATCCTCACACCATGGAAATACATCATATTCGGGGTGCTTGCCATAAGTTTTAGCCCTTATACTATGGAATAGTTGCCACGTCTCTAAATCCACGTGCAAACATCTCAACAGTGTGACACTCAGTCTACACGGAGAAAATCATCACGGCTTTTTTCTCTTTAACATGTATTATATATCCATAAAAATTACAGTGCGCGTCTTGAGTGTGACTCTCAATCAACACTTTGCCTCTTAAACACTGTATATGCATATCAAAATATCCAACACTAGTGCGAGTAACCTCTAGCACTAGATTAATGCATAATTCTCTTTTCAAATCAAGTACGAGTTATCGCTCTAGTACGATATCATGAATAAATCATGAAAAGTCGAGTACGAGCAATGCTCTTAGTACTCTATCATGTAAAACTGAGTATGAGCAAAACTCCCAACACTCTATATGCATCAATCACAAACTGAGTACGAGCAATGCTCCCAGTACTCTAACATGCATAAAATAACATTAAAATATAGTACGAGTATATCCTCCAATACTATGTGATGCATATCTCAAAATATAGTGTGAGTATTCTCTAGCACTTATGGTTTTCACACAAAACCAGATAGATGGCTTATTCAAATCACATTTCACTCATTTCAAATCAAATTAGCACTTAAATGTACTATTTTCGCATACACATGAAAACATTAGCCATTTTATCATGCAACTCATGAATTTTGGATTACAACATGCTTCTCAGGCTTTTTATCCTATCTTTGGATAAAACACACTTTATCTCATTTGTCTCTATCACACATTAGGCCTATTCATGGGAATTCATATAGAGTATAATATCAAAACTCTATTTAAAATACGTGTAGCCATCTCTAGCTACTCACGAAATTTTCTTACCTCGGATCACGTCAAGTGACCTCTCTTCCTCGGTTCTGCTCACTCTTGCAGTCCAATCAGCTTCCAATGTGATTTTCGAAACTGTTACAATTATTGGCATTAGTATACCGTAATATACTCATTTCATTTGCCAAATCTCAATTAAACTCATCAATCTCACTATTTTCTCCCAATATGGCATTATACTATATTTTCACATAACTATCTTCATTTCTCCTTATTTCCAATTTATGCATTTCATAAGATTAACTCATAATCTTTCATACATGCATATTTCATCATCAAACCAATGTTAACATCATTTTCTCATCACTTTCTCACTTTCATGCCAATATTTAGGTTATGGTGATTTTTCATTCTCCTTTCATTTCTAACATTTTATATATATACCAATCAACTCATCAATACACCTAGTTTAACATATATCAACTTGGTGCATTAAATCTTACCTAGTTGAACTTTCTTTCCTTTTTCACCAAAATGGTAAAATCCTCCTTGCTCCTTGAACTCTTGATTTCAATCCTTTGTTTCCAAGTATGTTGTTCTCCTCTTTGCTAAGAACAACTTTGCTCACTTATATCTCACTCAAAACTAATCACAAACTGGAGTTTTCTAGTGTTTCTTGGCTAGGTTTAGGTTTAGTTTTCAAATGGAATAGTAACTCTCGGGAAAATGAAATGCAGAAGTCCAGTATTTATAGAACTGTCTTGATGAGATCGATCTACTACCCTAAGAGATCGATCTGCTCTGCATTTTTCCTCTTGAAACCGACCTTCCAGACTACATGAGATCGATCTGCTCTTACATGAGATCGATCTGTTGCAACACAGAACCTTAAGGAGATCGATCTGCTATTGCATGAGATCGATCTGTTGCAAGTCAGTAGCTTATGGAAATCGATCTGACCCTTCTGAGATCGATTCCTTCAACACATAATGTATAGCAAATCAATCTGACCCCATTGGAGATCAATCTGACTTGTTCCATCACTCAAATAAGAACATTTCTGGCTCTTCCAAATCGATCTCTCATCACATGAGATCGATCTCTCATCCATATTTACCAGATTTTACTACAGTTTTCTACAGTAACACATATCAAACTTCATACATTTTGCTACCATGGTCATTTTCTCATTCATCCACACTTAAGGCTTGAAAATGACATCCATTCATACCTTATACACATTAAATCTTGTGTATCCTTTGTATAACCAGAGGTATACCATTTACAACCAAATGGAGTACAAAACTTATGCATACTTAAATCCATTTTACCGCACTACTCAATTTTCCATATATTCTCATTCATCACATACTAAAGTCCATTTCTTATTATTCATACATAACGAAACTTGTACGTATATCACTAACTCATATTACAAGTATGTACATTCAATTTATGAACTTTACATCATTCATGTTTCATATAGCATGTACATGTATGTACTTAGAAATTTAAGGATCTTACATAAATATTTTCAATTAATTTGATATTTTGTATACATAATCTACTTGAATAAAGTATAATATTTAATGGTCAAATTAAAAAAATTAAATCCTACAAAAAAGACACAAAATTGTGTAAAACAATTTTCTTTTACACTAGTATAATGTAATCCCTCATTATATTATCTTTAATAACTATTATGTATTTTAATATTTTTTTATTTTATTATATTTTTTTTTAAAAAAATTAATAATATTTGAGTGAATTTGAACATATGTATTGTATGTAAAAACAAATTTGAACAAAAATTTAGACTCGAAAAGTTGCACTAAATAGGACTTGAGCACATTATAAATCCCTTGATACCTTACTTAAGTTTGATCCAAACCCAACCCAACCCAGTGCATGAGCACTTCTACATTAGAAAGTATCATCTTCTACCGATTCTAGTCTACCTTTGTACAAAAACGAAAATTACTAAAACTAGAAAGACATCAACTGTATTTACTCCTTGATTGTCTTTATGATGAAAAGCTTGCTACACCCACAGTTGCATGCTTTTGGACTCTGGCCTCCCTATGTGATGATCAGTAGATTATTCTCATATCCATCGTTATTGACAATAGGGCGCAAGGGATCAATTTTCCATTCACCATCAACAATGAATTTAATCTACACCGCAAGGTCAAACTGCTGAGATACCCATCATGTAATTTTTTAACAATTTTGACCTGTAACTGAGTTGACGAAATGACTTACCTCGTATTTGCCTGGATACAACTTCAAGCGTACAGAAAAAATACCAGTACTTGACTTCTCCATCTTTCTCTGCAAGAAATGATCATAAGCTACGAAGCATAGGAGGAGCCAAAGTTACAGGCATATTAAATCGTTAATTGTCACACGAGTAGGCTTAGATGCAGAATGGGAAAAGAAGTATTCATCGTGATAAAGAGGGAAGTATTGAAGCCACCTCATGTAAAATAGACATGACCATTAACACAACAAAAGCAAAGGATTATTTTGTTGGAAAGATCCAAATACTGGTGGAAAATGCTGTACTCCAATATCAACATATCATTGTTCTGTGTAAATTAAAGAACTCTAAAATGAACTGATTAGAATACAGAATATACTATTGTTAATCCTTGAAAGTTAGAACTCAAAGCATGAATCCTTGGCTTCTCCATAGCTAAAACTAGAGCAGAGAGTAGAGATACCAATTACGCTTGCTTGACTAAAAGCCTGGATCTGTTCAGACTAATGGCTGACTTTACCATCAAATATAGTAGCCATGTCTTTGGAAACTTTTTGAGGACGTTTTTGTATTATGATGATATTAGTTAAGACTTTGGGTGTTTAAGTGATTGCCTATATTTTTAAGGAACCTAATGGGAGACATATTGTACTTAAAAAGAAGTTGGGAGTTGGTAAAAAGTTTGTATTGTATTATTTACTTTGAATGAACATAAGATAAAATAGTTTTTTTCTTCTGGTTTTTAGTGTGATTTCTAGATCACCAATCCAAGATTTGGTAGAAGAAAGAAGAGAAAAGCAAGAGGATGCCAAGCTTGGGTAAAAAGGAAGCACGTCTAGCATAAAAATCTTTTCTGGTGAAACTAACAGATTGGCACTCCTCTCTAGGAAATAGGAAAAACAGAACTCTAGATATTTCCTGTTGATAATGAGATACAAGGCACATGTAAACACAAAGAGCATAAGAGATTTTAAAAGCAATAATGTATGACTCAAACTATGTAAAGGAGCTTGGCGGAGAAAACAATGGAGGATGATGAGCATTCAACCAGCCAAGCAAGAAGCAGACGGACTGGCAAGTTCATGGCAGACAAACAGCAGTGAGCCATACAGGCACTTAATGAAAGGGGCACACTCAGAGTAAGAACAGGAAATGGGTCCTGCCCCTGTTCTGCTTTATCAAAAGCAAGGATCATTACAGGCAGGCCATGCATGTATTAGAAGCATTCTGCACTTAAAGGAATTCTAAATATCAACCATAATAAAACGCTTCCCCGTATCTTATTGATAGAACAGACTATGATACCAAACAAGAGCCACAAAAAAATAAAAAGCAAAAAAAGGGTAGCATTCTCGGTGCTTCAAATTCTAATGACTCCATATAATTCTTTATCACAAGACTCAACAATTGCACTTTACTTAACGAATGCACTGATCAAGAAAAATGTTATTATCAATTCTAAGTGATCTGTTGCAAACCTTGGTTGCCCAGCCATCAAACGATCCTGCTAACAGAACCTTTGATGCAGAATTAGGCCACACTATGCAAGCAGTACGAAGAAGTTGTAAAGCTCTATGAGCATCATCAATCCTTTTCTGTTTCTCTTCCACCATCTTTTGTGCATCTCTGTCAAAGGAATATGGAAATGTGATGTTTTTAAAGTAAATAAAGGTAGGTATCTTTGTAACCTAACATGAGTAATCCTTACATTATTGCCAACGCCATCTTCCCTTCTACAACAACCAACCTTGCCCGTATTGACCGCAACTTTTCTTGGGCATTAATTATCTCATTTTCCTGGAACTCCCAAGCATCAGAAAGCTTGCGCAAATTGTCAGTAGAATTTCCATCACCCTAGGCATCACAGATAGCGGGGTTAACAGGTAAAAACTCAAAATGAATGCACAGTAAAGTTGACAACACCAACAACACTATCCGACTAATCCAGAAAGTGCAATTGAATCTTCAGTCGAAACATGTTGACAAAATAAATCTTCAATATCTCTTCATCTTTGTCAAATGCTACTCCCAAGTTAAATTATGCTACAAACAAACAGATTTTAAACAGAAAGATAACATAAGAAAATCTCATAACTCATTTAACTCAAATTCATGAATTACTGACTATCCTTGCACTGTTATAAATATCACTTGATTACCCTTCCTTCTTTCTGAACATAGCCCAGGAATTGAACTACCCACCTCCACTCAACCTCTAATACTCTCCTTCCTTCGTTTTTCCTTTTTTCTCTTTTTTTTTTTTTTTTTTCTCCTATTGTATCCCTGTTCTCTCTCTTACCCATACTTTCTTTCAGTTAACTAATTCTCAAGCAAACAAAAAGGCCAAAAAAAAAAAAAAAACTTTTGATTTGGTTTTCCTTTCAAGGAAAAATGAAGTAGTAACAGGAAGCTGACATACACAAAGGAACAGAGATCATTTGCTCACCTCCTGTAATAAAACCTCATCAACATTAGACCTCAATGACCGTACTACAGATGAAAGCTCCGACTTCATGTGCTCAAGACAACTTCGTATTTCATTGTGATTAATCTCTTTTTCAAAAGCACATGACTCTTTTCTCCTCTCTAATTTGTTGGATTTATCTCTTATTTCAAGTGTCTCATCCCCTGAAATATTTGTTAGCCATTTCATTTAGTTGGAGATATTTTCAGCGGTTGTAAGTTGCAATAGTACAAATAGAAATCTATCAGATCCAAACTTCAAAGACATGAAACACCAGAACCTAATAGATGGGCTACCTTCAAATTCCTTGCCTGCAAACCCTACTCTTTGAAGGCTCCATTCTCTCCATGTTGGATTTCTTAAACCATCTATGCCTGAAAGAGACTGGTTCTGACCAAACTTGACCCCGTTATCATTGCCTGGGCCTGTACTATCACTGAATGACACAAGTTTTCTTCTACCAGGACCACTGACTGTCTTTTACAACATAACAAATACAAAAAGTTATGATTATGACAAATTCCATGCCAGAAGGCTGATGATCAATTTGAAGTACATAGAGTCAAGGTTAAAAAGGAAGAAAGAAAGATAACAGTCATGGAGACATAAAACAGTAACTAGATATCATTATTATAGAACACCATGGTGTAGACAGATTCTCGTACACATGTGCGTATGTGTGTGCGTGTATGTATTATGTATGTATGTAAGCTAAACACCAACATACCACATCAATTGAGGCTCGAGCACTAGATTCTCCTTCACTATCATTACTTTGGGAACAAGTATTATCATCTTTCTCTCTGAAACAAAACCCAAAATTCTTATTCCTTTCTTTCTCTAAGCGACTCAGTATACCCTCAATCCCACAGTCATCCTCAGCTGTTACTCTGAACAAACAGAAACATTTGGTCAGAAACCTTCTAGGGTCCAAAACCCCAAAGATTCCAACTTTCTTCACTTTGCTCTATTTTCAAGGAAGATTAATTGGTTCACACACAGGCCAAAGTATAAACTTAATTGAAGCATCACAGTTAACTTAGCAATTGTTTATTCCAAACAGGACAAAAATATAAATAAAAAGAACAAAAATTCCACGAGAATGTTTCTTTTAGCATCACAACACATTAATAAAACAGAGCAAATTGCAATATTTTAGGCAATTTTTTATTTCATCCACGAGAAGACTCAATTTTTTTCATTCAGGACCTTTTAAAATTTTAGAATTCCTCCATTATGTCAATCATCATTAAAATTTGACAAATTTTGCTACCTCAAAGCCATATGTATGTCCACGTGTGTTCATATGGCAAAAAAAGGTGGACCCCTTTGATTTTTTTCAGATAAAGTTTATGCCATATGGACAGCTATGTGGCATTAAAATTTATAAGGATGGCTGACGGAATAGATGAATTTGAAATTCTTTTATATGGTTGTGGATGAAAAAATTGAGTTTTAAATGTATTGCTGAAAAAAAAAAAGGACAAAGGTCATGGATGTCAGGTTCGTTTTATATAAATAACATCTCACAAGAAATAGCAACTGCAAGCAAATTACCATTTGCAGAAGAACGAAACAGTAAACGTTTGCAACTATTTGTTCCAAATACAAGAATAATAAAACTACAAAGAACAAAATTCGACGAGGAATTAAAATAACAAGTAGAAGAACTAACTTTGCCAAAAAAAAAGAATACGTTAAGCAGGTAAAAATCCAAGAATTAAAAATCTCACAGTGGTCTACCAGACGAGGAAAGTGAGCAAGGAGAATTAACAGCCAAAGAAGAAGTCCCACTACTTTCAACTTCACTTTGAACCCTTTCTTGAAAAGTCTCATCATCCCATTCCTTCTCCTTCAACCTAAAGTCCCAATCCTTGACACCATCTCCCGGAAACCCATTTTCTTGAAATCTAATATCCTTATCACCATCCAAGTCCCAGCCCATGGCAAGCCACCCTCCTTGTCTCTTAATTCCCTCAACCAGATCCATCCTCCCAGCATCAATCAACTCCTTCTTTCTTGGAAAAACCTCAGGTTTCTCGCTATTTCTCATGAACTCTAATATCTCTGCTTCCAATGCCAAATCCCCGTCGTCGTCCCACCCTTTCTTGCACCAACAAGACCACCAAGAAACCCTTTTCTTCTCTTCTCCAATAACCAAACCACGAACAACATTCAACTTCAGAGACACAAAATTCCTTTTCTTCAGTGCGTTAAACCCGCAGAAACAAGACGGTAAAACTCGAGAACTGAAAGGTGTTAAAAAGGAATGAGGCAAGACGAAAGTATGGCTCGACGAAGAGAAGGTAGCCATGGTTCAGGCATTTCTCCGAACACTTGCAGAGGGGAAAATGGACAAAAAAATGAAAACCTATCCAGGAATCGATATTCAGGTAAATGGCGTGTAGAGAGTAGGAGGGCAAGGCAACCATAAATAAATAAATAAATAAAGGGAAAAAGAGAGAGAAAGAGAGGCTCAGACGAGTAACGAACAATACTAACGAAAAGCGTAACCTTCATTCAATGTGGAGCACTGTTCCAGAAATAATTTGGGCGGGCAAATTTTCACTTTCAGTGCCCCATACCGGATAATTACTACTTTTTTTAAATATAATAATATCATTATTGTACAAGTTCATGTTAAGTAAAGAATAATTGAGGAGAACGATTAATATGGAATACATTGACAATAGAAATTTTAAATTCATCTTAGTTTTGTTTAAGAAATATAAAATTTTCATTAACATTTTAAAAGTTAAATTTTTATTAATCATTATTGAAAGATTATTGGCTTGAGAATATTATTTATAATAATATACTAAAATTGAAACTAATTATTATCAATGAATAATGATTTTTTATTATATCTTGTATAAAAGAAATGTGTTTTGGTTTCAGTGTGTACTTTGCGATATTTGATTGAACAAGGATGTGTTTGTATGTGGTGCGGATAAGGTTTGGCCACAAACGAAAAAAAACCAAGTTGATTTTATCATGTGGGATAGTTCGTTGATAGGAGTAGGACGGAAAATGACGTTCCAAAACGGTGTGAATGAGAAGCTGAAGCTCACATGTCTGTTGTCTGTCTGGTGGTTATTAATGACAAATATTCAATGCTTTTGCCCTGCACACATGTCAGCCACACTTGACACTACTCCTTAAACGAACTTTTCACATGTGTTAAATTACAATGTCTGATTCTACACGTTAATAATAAGTGTTTAAGTTCGAACTTAATTTAAAAATTTATTATTCGATTCGAATTTGATCGAATTTTAATTTTGAATTTAAATTTAATTCAAGATAAAAATCGAGCTCGAACGATTAAGTTCATTTATCCAATTTCGATTTTCAAACTCGAACTCGAACTTAATTTTCTTACTTAAACTCGATCTTGAATTTATTTTTATATATAATTTGTATTAGTTAAATATAATAAAGCATAATATTTTAAAAAATAATAATAACAATAAAAACATAATAAAAAGATTAAAATTGATGAAAGTGGTTGAATTCAAGAAAAAATCATCGCATAAAACATTAGTTTGATGAAAGGTCCAATATAAAACCCTCTGAAAAGCTGAAAGTCAATATTAGTACAGAACAAAAAAAATAGTAAATGGACTTATATAAGTCTAGAAATATAGGTCCAAATCTCTCTTAAACATATATAAGCACATAATTAAATGGTTTTTTTTAATGTTTATTGTATTTTCAATTATACTGATAGCAATAAAATATAACATTGCAAAAAAAGGAATTTGTGTCATTGCAAATATACAATGTAAACCATAAAAGATAAAATCATTACATAGTTGGGACAAAACAAAAACACTTCAAGAATAAAGAAAAAACTGACTACAGCAACTTGAATTCAATAGGAGTAATCAAGAAGTAACTCAAGAACAATATAAAGACAGAAGAGCATGAACAACGCCCAAACTAGTGCATCACTCACTCAACTGATTTCACCCATAGCGAAAAGAATAAACTTATAAAAGTGAAGATTAAATTTCTGATCTCTCATATAACTTTAATGTAAAACCACATTTAACCATAAAAACATTTACATGCAAAGAAGTATCCAAGAAAATATTAAAAGTTTCTCCCAATACCTAATCGTACGAGTCATGGGAAGGGTCGACCATGAGGAAGGGTAGAGGACTGAGGTCATGATCTTGGCACATGTGAGGAAAAGGGGCCTTAGTGTAAGGGCATCGGACCTGAAGGGGTGTGCTGGTGATGGTTTCGTGGAGGTGGCCGATGATGGTTGGATTTGGGAGGTTAGGAAGTGGGATGCGGTAGGTAAGGGAAGTGAAGATTCAAGAGTAAAAAAGGACTGAAATGAATATAGGTTGGGTTTCTTAAGGTTTTATTGTAAGGTTAAATGTGTAATTTGAAAATAAAATAATAAATATATTAAAATAAGAAAAGCTCGATTAGACTCGCGAGCTACTCGAGCTAGGCATTTTAATACTCAAACTTGGTTGTCTCGATAGCTCGTAGCTCGAGACAAGTTCAAGCTCAACTTGACTAAAATCGAGTTGAGTTCAAGTTTTCATCGAGTTGAGCCCGAGTAACTTGTGAGTATCATTGTATCGTTTACACCCATACTGTTTTGCAATTAGGTTTTAATAATATCATTTGTGTAATTAAGATTTTGAAAACACCAATTTTTTTTCAATTACAATAGTTAAATAATTTTTTTACCAAAAAAAACATTTATTGATTTTAACTTCTATTTACCTAAAACTGTAGCTCATAGAAATAGATATAACAAAACATACGTATACAACTAGTTCATATATATATATATATATATATATATATATATCCTATTAACAACAATATTTTTTAGGAGGTGACGAAAATGGAATGAGCCTGCACAATACAGTCTAGCACACCCTTCTGCCTACCTTCTTAGCAATCCAATTTGCTATTGCATTCACACTCCTATTCCCAAATATATCTTGTACTCAAGAATTCCTTTAATGAAAATTTGAATATCATCTATTATTAGTATAATCCTTTAATCACCAGTACACCATCTTATTATCAATTTCTAGTATCACGTTTTGAAAATTTCCTTCAACAGCTAATTGAGTCCCTTCTTTTAAAGGCATACATTCAACCATCACAGAACTAAAAACCTTAAAGCATCTACTATTCCCATTAAGCATTATTCCTCTACAATCCCTTATTACAACACCTAAGCTAGCAGATCTTGATTTAGCTTCAAATCCTCCATCGTAATTTACTTTAATCTAACTTTCCTCGGGAATTTTTTCAAACTCATCCTACAACCTTCAGATTCTACCTTGTTAGCTCAATAATCTAAACCGAGAGGGGGTGAATCAGATTATGGTAAATCCTAAAGATAATTTTTCCTAAACTAAATTCTCTATAACCTTTATACTATTATATTGACAATTCAATCAACTGAATAAATAAATAACATATAAAGTAAATAGAGAAGCGATAGAGAATATACACGAGATATTTATAAAGGTTTAGCAACCTTGCCTACGTCCACTCCCTTAAGCACCTCTCAAGGATTCACCAAATTCACTATGAAAATGGACTTTACAACCACACTCTCTTCTTTCAAACTCAAGAATAACCTTCCTTTTTACCAAGGCTTAAGGATAACCTTTACAACCTCTCCGTTTCTAAGCTCAAGGAGAAAACCTATAACCTCTTCCTTTTTGCACGCTCAATGAAGAATCCTTCAGCAATTCTCCTTTCACATTTAAGCTCTTAAGGGTTTCACTTCCCTTTTTACAAGATGTGAATTGAGGTATACAACTTGTGTAATATTAAAACCTCTAGAAAGTTTATGTGATTACAAGATGAGCACTAATAAGAAATTACAATAGTAAGGCTAAGGAATATACAATGAATTTTATCTCAAAACTAACAAAAAGCTTAATATGAGAATGATGGATGATTTGGAATTATAACTTTCATCACTTTGAAGCTTTTTTTTTTTTTTATACTCTTTCTACTGATTCTACCTGTTGGATTGTGGATTTGAATTTCTTCCGATTGGTAGACAAAAAAATCTAGCCTTTGGTACTTGCTAAACTCAATTGGTATTGATACCTTTCTTCAAGGTATCATACTTTATGAAGGATTCTTGCAAAATAAATAGAAACATACCAATACCAAAATAGAGCATTTAACTTCTGTCCAAGAGTGATAATAGGTATCAATACCTACACTAAATCCACCAATATTTAGACTAAATAGTATCGATACCTTTACGAAGGTTATCGATACTTTGAGCAGTCAAGGCATATACTAGCATTTCAAATATGGAATCACTTAAATAAGTCAAACACTTAAACATCAAAAATACATTCCTAAGTTTCAACGTTTTAGTATATGCACATTTAAGTATCATTCAAACCTTAAACACTTAGCATGATTTCGATAAATAATTTCATATTTAATTTCAAGTTTGAAAAATGTTAATATCACATCTCGTATACTGAAAAGGTGGGCTACATTTTTCATTTTTCCTATTTACTTTGTCACTGCGTAGTGTAGGTTTCTATTGACAATTATTAATTTCTTGATTTGAATTAAACTCATATAGCAGGTCTCATAAAGTCTTACCTTGTATTACAACTCATGAATCTAATATAAATATCCACTTCTTATGGCCTGAACATCTATTTTACATAATATGTTTATTTTATTTATTTTATAACGTAAGTTAAGTTAATATGTATACATTAACTTACATCCCATCCTATATTACTATGTACATTACTTTATTCGTTAGTTGTCTAGAAATATAAATAATATATATAAGAAGGCTATACCCCTCACAAGCTGTACAAAACACTACTAGAGTGGGATCTACTCTAAAAGTCTAGTGGCACTACGCAGATCTCGCCCAGATAATCTGAAGAGGATGAACAGAGTGGGGTGAGCTAAAACCAATAAGTTAATACATATAAAGTAGAATTAGCCTCAATAATTCATCACATAGTCCTCAATATCAAATATTCATGATTCAATGAATACTTATTTTAAATAATGGACTCATTCTCATATCAACGGGATTTATTTTGCGTCTCAACTGCCGAGTTTTCAAGTTATCACCTCAATGTGTCATCTTTCCAAAAACTATAAAAAACAAAGATCACTTATCATATCACTTAACCAATAATTGACATGTTTTCTTGGTTAATAGAAATTAGGGAACGTAAGTCGGTTCACCTCATAATAGCAACATATTTTGCAACATAAGATCTTATGAACTCAATCCACATCTTAAGTTACCGTACTGCTAAACAACTACCTAGAGCTTTCTCCTATACATATAAAAAATAAATATTGAGGGATTCAGTAAGTCAAATGTACCTTCAATCCATATATCTTTGCTAATTAAATCATTAACATGTTTTATTATGGTTTATGGGGTATTGGTCAGAATGATACTTTATAGTACCTCATTTCCCCATGCCCTAACACATTATACTCCAAAGTTTATAGCTTATACTAGGTATCTTCATGTTTAAATGCATACATAATGTAGAAACATGAGTACATTAAAATCAAAGTTCAACAACTCATTAAGAGATTAAAGCATAAAATTGATATGCATAATGTCATTATGCAATATAAAAGCTCTGTGCTACATGCGTAAAAGTCAAGGTATAAAATCAGTGTGCAGTAGCATAAAATAGTATATAAACATTACTATGCATCAATATTTAAAGCATAAACTCTGTTATCAAAACATATAAAATATATGAGATCATCACATATAAAAACGATTAAAAATCTATATTTGTTATTTAGGAGATTAGGCATATGCCTTATTGTTTGATATTTAATTGTCAATTCATGGTAACTAGTCATGCTCAACATCCCTTGTGGAATTTTGGTGTATTATTTATGATCATAGACTTACGTCAATGCTGAGGATCCATCGACACTAAGGCGTGTGTTAAGACTTGTTTCATGAGAATGATTTCTGATTGAGATGACCTCGTCAAACAACAATTTCATTGTATTACTAACTCCATACCATTTCTCACAGGGTATTTGTTGATATATATATATATATGTATGTAAGACCCGTAATTTTAATATGTACTCTTTATTATTTTTTGATGCATGGACATGTCACATTTGATATAAATCATAAGGAATGAATGTTTTTATGTTACAAATGCGTATGAAATGCAAAACGGGTAGTTAAGCAAATCGAATATAAATGTAACAGTGAAGTTGGGAAAAATTACAGTAGAAACTGCAGTAGAAGAGGAGCAGATCGATCTTATTGGCAAGGAAGATCGATCTCATAGCTTGGAAATGCAATGTCACAGCATCTGCAAGAGGCAGATCGATCCCTCAACAAGAGCAGATCGATCCCTTAGTAATGCAGATCGATCTTTAGCAAGTTCTGGCTGAAGCAGATCGATTTTCAAAGGGTTCTGGATAGAACAGATCGATCTCATAGCAAGGCCAGATCGATCTCCTTAAGGTTCTGTATAAAGCAGATCGATCTCATGCTGCGAGCAGATCGATCCCCTAAGCTTAAAAAGTCTTTTCTGAAGGGAAATATGTAGGGCAGATCAATCTCATTTAGTTAGCAGATCGATCTCCAAGAGAAATTCTATAAATACACGGTTCTGCAACCTCTGTTTTCCTGAGAAACATCAAACCCTTCATGAACCAAAGTGTAACCTAACCTTTCTACACTAGAAATGTAAGACCCGATTTTTTATCGTAAGAGCAAATGGAATGAATAGAAATTTTCGAGTGCATTTAAAAATGCAAAAAAGATTTAAATGGTATTCCCGAACATGTGAAGGGTAAAACGGTCGATAGAGCAAAATTCGGTATTAATCGAGACACGAAAATTTAATTAAAAACAATGGCTTGAGAAATCTTGATCAATAACAAAGAAATAATTAAATTTCGGGTTAAATTGATCAAGATATGAATTTATTAGAATAAATCAAAATTTTCACTTCGAAAAACAAGCCCGAAAATAGTGAAAAAAATATACCGAAAAGGTAAAATGGAACTAAGAAATTCATTTACGGATTAAATGAATAAAATAGTATTTTTTAGATATTTTTAAGATTTTAATATTATTTTAATGATTAAAATAATATTAAAATAAATTATAAATAAATAAAAATAAAAATAATAAAAATAAATAATAAATAAATAAATAAATAGTAATAAAAAAAATGAAAATTCATGAAAAAACGTGAAATAGAAGAGAAGCAGAAAACGATCGAAGGCCAACCTCTGCTCACCGACGGAGCGATCGGCGGTGACCCCAGGTGAGGGCCGGCGAAGGAAGCCGACCCCGTGAGGACCACCAACCATCGAAACATGTGCGCCAGCCACCGAAATCGTATCAATGACGAAGGGAGAGAGAACCGACAGAGGGAGAGAGGATTTGGCCATCACCGGCGCCGATCTAGGCCCGACCACCACCACTCGAAGGTAGCCCACACTAAGGCTGGCCAATCAGTGGCTGAATCGGCCGGTGGGACTGTGACTAGCGCCTGAAACGGCGAGAACGAGAGAAGTCATCGACAGCGAAAAGGAGAAGGGCCGGACCGACCACTTTTCGACGACCTTTTACCAAACTGAGACCAGATCTGAGCTGTGGACGACCCCGCGGAGTTGCTGGCGATGGAAGCCGGTAGAGAATCGACCGACAAGGCACTGAACTGGTTGAACTGGATTGAACCGACGGTCTGAACCGGGTTGAACCGGATCGAACCGGTTCAGCCAAAAAGCAAAGAAAAGAAAAGAAAGAGAAAAATGGGAAAAAAAGAAAAGAGGAAAAATTGGAAAAAATTTCAGTGATGCAATCGAGCTACGGGTAAGTCGGTAAGCGATCAAATTGATCGATTTAAATTTTGAAATATTTAATTTGATTAATATTCGACTAAAAGTTTACCTGAAAAAATATTAAATTTTGTAGCTCGACAATTGACGTCAGACGAGAGCTCGAGACAGCCTCAATTTGCGTATTATCATGGAATCTCAGGTAAGTAACCCTTATTTACGATAATTTACATCGTTATGCGTGTTAGATAAATTACGGATTTAAATTCTGCATTTAATGAATTATATTCTGAAAATTGAGATAAATTGTCATAAATAATTAATTGAGTTATTCGAGAATTTAGAATGGGGCTCAATAATTACTGATGGGCCCAATGGGCCTCGATAATGTGAATAGTAAGTGAAAAATGGGCTTAAGGCCCATTATTGTACAATCGGGCCCAATATGGGTAAACAGGCCCAATGATTTGAATTAAGCCCCAGAAAATATGAAATACAATTAATTGTATTGTATTTGACCTAATGAATATTTATCCGCAGTTCCAGAGATTGGATTCGGAGTAAATCGGACTGCGTGACGAGTCATCAGTGGAAATATCAGACTGTACAGAAAAATGAGGTAAGGGAATTGTGTGTGTAGCAAGAGATAGCTACGCGTATTTTAATAGTTTTTGTATACACTGATTATGTATGTATACACGATTATTCTATAATGATCCTAAAAGTGGTTTAAATGATTTTAAGGATCGAAATAGGTAAAAAGGCTATTTTACCCCTATTGAGGGAAGTTCACCTAAGGATGGTGAAAGCATGACATGCATGAAATGCATGATTTAAGAAATTTTCCAAATTAAGGAATTTTATTGGTTTTAATCAAAGCAAATCGGTAGATTGGCCAGTAATTGTATAAATTTCACAAGATAACACTACGTAGGTGTTATTTGTATTTAAATGAAATTTTTTTGGAAAACGGGCCAACTATCAAGTTTATATGGAAACAGATAGTGCTGGCATATAGCTCGCACTATATCTGCATTTGTGAATGTGCATAAATGTGCTTGAGCGGTTGCTTGCACCAACGTGTGTGACATCATATGCATAAAATGTGCTAGAGCGGTTGCTCGCACTAATTTTATGATTTGATATGCATGAGAGCTGCTGGAGCCTAGCTCGCACTCTATTTTGACTGTTTTGACGATTTTGAACTGTTTTGACTTGATATGCATAAAAAGGTGCTGGAGCGCTTGCTCGCACTAGTTTTTATGATTTGACATGCATGAGAGATGCTGGAGCCTAGCTCGCATCCTGTTTTGATATGAAATTGCATAAAGTCGTGCTGGAGTGTAACTCGCACGAGATTTGATTTAATTATGCATAAAGCCGTGCTGGAGTGTAACTCGCACGAGATTTGATTTACTTGAGCATTTATTCGTGCTGGAGTTGGTTCAACGAAGTTTTATATGGTTTTATAACTCATTTTAAAGCCGTACTGGAGTTTTTCTCGTACGAGGTTTTCACTGAGTTTTTATACATATCCGTACTAGAGCATTGCTCATACGTGGATTTTACTTGAATTTATAATTATTTTAAGTCGTACAGGAGCGCTGCTCGTACGCAGATTTTATTGATTTCTATGAAACCGTGCTAGAGCTTCGCTCACACGAGATTTTCTAATATCATGAATATGCATGGAGCCGTGCTAGAGCTTCGCTCGCACAGGGAATTATATAACATGCATATAGCCGTGTTGGAGCCTCTTATAGACTGTGTGTCACAGTGAGATGATATGTTCACACGTGCATACTGAGACAGAGATGATATGGGTGGACAAGACCTATTGCAGGCACCCCTGATTGAGCTTGGGTTCATGGAGTACGTTGTACCATATATGTCACGCGGAGTACGCTGTACTGTGGGGATTGTTGGAGTGGAGTGGCTTTAGCCACGAGGCAGCAAGCCTTACCCTCGTAATCCTGGTGTTATGCTGTTCTGGCGGGTAGGATGACCCACCTCCCGTTTCAGGTGTGATACCCCGTACACTAGGTACCGTGTTGCCAGGGATCACGAGGTTATGGCCATAGTCCTATGTTGTTACTGATAGTCACCTACTTGTCTCACATGATATAACTATTGGTCGATAGACCAGGGTAGACCCGAGGGAGGGGTCAGGCCCCTGATTTTATGATTTTGTACTATGATGATAGATTTTTCTGAGAATTTTATAACAAATTGTTTTATGAGATGATTGACCCGGAAGGGCTATTTTATATTGCGTTTTTTAATAAAATGATTTGAATGCAATAGCATGATGATGTTTTCCATGCTTTCATTTCAAATTCATGATTTGTTTTACATGACATGAAAGAATGCATGATCTTGATTTACTTCATGCTTATTATGATTTAATGATGTCACATAAAATGCCTTTGATGCATGAATTATATAATTTCTATATGCACAAATAGTTTTGATAAACTATGGCATTGAAATATGCATGATTTTGTGTGTAAGCTTTTAATGAAAAGAAATGGATTTTTAAGGGCATGGCATTATGAGCATGTAGATAGTGGAGTTATCTACTTACTTGCATAATTGCCTTACTGAGCGTGTGGTTTGCTCACTCCCCTTATTTTTTCATCTTTTCAGAGCACTTGCAATAGTTATTGAGCGGCTAGAGACTTGCAATCTTGGTATCCACTGCTTCCCATCGAGAGACAGGTATACACATTTGTATAGTTTTGTATCTAAATATGTAATGCACAGTACTGTAAACAGATATGATGTCGGGGATGTAGAGTTATAAATACTATTGTGTATGGATTCAATTAAAGTAAAAAGATAGTAAATTTTGATATGTGAATGTGATTATGGAAATGGAATGGTAAATAGGTGAAAGGTGACAACACCGAATCATAGCCCAACTGTTTGTAGGATGGTCACGATGAGAGAAAGGTAAGAATTAAATAATAATCGAAAAGCGAAAAATTTACTCTGATTTTTTGGTAATTTGGGTCGTGACAAGAAATCTTCATATTTCAATCAGTTTTGAGTGAGATTCATTTCAACAAAGTTGTTCTTAGTAAAGAGTAGAACAACATAGTTGGAAACTAGAAGTTGGAATCAAATATTGAAGGAACAAGGTGGATTTTTACCATATTTGGCAAAAAGAAGAAAAATCAAGTTAGGTAAGATTCAACACACCAATTTCATATATTTTAATATAGGTATCTTGGTGAGTTGATTGGTGTATGTTTAAATTTCCGAAAACAATTTGATCACGTTAAATATCCATGACCTAGATATTGGCATGAAATTGAGAAAATGATGATGAAGTTGAGTAAACATGGATTTAAGGATGAAATAAGCATGTATGTAAGATTGTAAGGTAGTTTTGTGAAATACATAAATTGGAATGGATGAGAAATGAAAATAGCTATATGAGAATTATGGTGAAATACCATAATGGGATAAAGTGATGAGATTGAGGTATTGAGAGCAGTTAAATGCATTGATTTAGAGTCATGCAAGTGAAAACAAGTATATTAAGGTATACCGATGTGGATAATTATTAATAGCTTCGAAAGTTGATATTGGAGGCTGATCGGACTGCGAGAGTGAGCAGCACCGAGGAAGTAAGGTCACGTGACGTGATCCGAGGTAAGAGAATTTTGTGAGTAGCTAGAGATAGCTACATGTATTTCGAATAGGATTTCGATTATTATATCATATATGAAATCCCATGTATAGAAAAGTTGTGATAGAAACGATAAAGTAAATTGTGATTTTATCCAAAAATAAGGGTAAAAAGCCTTAGAAGCGTGTTTGTGACTAAATTTTATAGTTGCATTGATAGAATGGCTAATGTTTTCATGTATATGCAAAAACATGCACATTTTAGTGCCGATTTGATTTACTTGGGTGAATTACGATTTGAAATAAGCCATCTATCGGGTTTGTGTGAAAACTATGAGTGCTAGAGAATACTCGCACTATATTTTATTAGATATGCATCACATAGTACTTGAGTATATTCTCGTACTTTATTTTAATGCTAGTACTCAGTTTTATTGATTGATACATGATAGAGTATTGTGAGCATTGCTCATACTCAGTTTTACATGACATAGTGTTAGGAGCATTGCTCGCACTAGTTTTATATGACTTATGCATGTGGTCGTGTTGGGAGTTTACTCGTATGTACCGGATTTTGAAAGAAAGAGCATGAAACAACCGTGTTGGGAGACTGTGCTGACTGTGAGTCGCACCGATTATATGCTCACACGTGCAACATTTTGAGATATGGCCGAGGGCTATCGAAAATATTATCCATAGTATGAGGGCTAAGACTTATGGCAAGCACCCCGACTATGAGGTATATCTAAGGTATGAGAGCTAAGACTTATGACAAGCACCCCGACCTTGAGATTGGGTCCATGGTGTACTTCGTACTGTGTATATCACATGGAGTACAATGCACCATGAGTGCACTATGTTATTGCGTTGTGAGCTGACGGTAGAGGATTTGACCCACCTCCCGTTACAGCAAATGTGAGACCCCGTACACTTAGTACTGTGTAGTTTGGGATCACGAAAAATGAGTTATGATCATAACTCGGAACATGTAGTCGCTTATTTCATTTCATTTAATTGAGATTTCTTGAATGAATTATCACATGATTTTATAATCTGAACATGTAACTTTGTGTGTGAAAAGGGTAACCTGAGGGATGGGTGAGGCCCGAATTTCCATGTTTTTAAACATGACGATATGCCATCATTGTTTTGAGTTAATTGAAATGGCATGATAAAATGTGATTTATATGAATTACATGAGAAATGCAATGTTTTGCATAAACTGCTGAGATTGTTTAACCAGCATGTTTTCAGTTTTATAACTGATAATTTATATCTATATGTATATATTGCATAAATGTTTCAAGAAAGACACATGCTTTAGATATTAGTCGAAAAAGAAATGATTTAATGACATGAGCATTGTATTTTGTAGATAGTGTGGTTATCTACTTGCTTGCCTAATTTCCTTACTAAGCTGTGAGCTCACCTCCTTTTTATTTCCCCTCTCTACAGAGTGTTCACAGTAGTCGAGCACGGTTGAGGACTAGTATTCCTTTATCCGCTGCATATCCATCTTACGCAAGGTATACACATTCAAACGTTTTGTACTGAACAATGTAAAAGCACAGTTATATAAACGAATGTACAGTCGAGGATATATATGTATAAGTACAAGTATTTGTAATTTAAAGTATATGAGTTTACTTTTAAGAAAAGAATACTTATAGTCAATAGAATATATGTATTGACATGTATGTATGTTGTGGAATGAATATGGTTGAGGTGACTAATATCGAATCACAGCCCAACGGTTTGGTGTTGAGTTATGACAGAAAGAGAGGTAAGTAAAATGCAAAAAATTTGTGGTGGTTTTTAGTAGGTCATGTGCGGAGGGAGGTCGTGACAATATATATATGTTATGACCCTCAATTTACCAAAAATCACTACCAATTTTTCATTTTTCGTTTATTGATCCATTATTTAATCCATTATTCTTACCTTCCTCTAATCGTGAATAGCTTCACCACCAACAGTTGGGCTGTGCATCGGTGTAAATCTCATCCAACTATACCATTTCAATTTACTTTTTATTTAAAGGTAAACACTAGCATTTCTTAAATCAGAGTTGCAGTTTGCAAGTGTTTACAATTCTTTACATCCCTAAATGTTACATTCAAAATATTACTGTGCGAGTAATCTGTAGCACGACTGCAAATGTATAGTAGACATCTAGTGCGAGCAATGCTCCAACACCATGCCATAAAATCCATGTGAAATCTAGTGCGAACTAGGCCCCAGCACCATGTCATAAAATCCATGTGAAATCTAGTGCGAGCTAGGCTCCAGCACTCATGCAAGTAAAACTCTAGTACGAGCATCGCTCCAGCACTAATGCATGTATAAACACGTCAAACATTGTGCGAGCAACGCTCTAGCACGCTTTATTTTAACAAAACTCATGTAGGTGGCTCATTTGAAAGAATGGTTATTAAATCAAATCAATGTTATTTTCTTGCAAACCATTTAAATGTAAGCCAGCTTACCAATCCACATGCTAAAAAGCAGTAAAAAGACTCAAGAACATCTGGTTCTTGCTTTTCATGAACTTTTCCAAAATCCCTCTTTTTGCCCTTCATAGGGAAAATGATAATTTATCATTTCAAACCTCTTAAAATATGAATCTTTTTCGATGATCCTCAGACATTTTAGACACTGTAAATGCATCGAAAAATTCATTCAAGTCTCTCTAAAAGCCAACAAAATTCCCTTACCTCAATTCTCCGTACAGTCTAACTTTTCCTAACTCTGAGAATTTTGCTCAGTTCGATTTGATCCCAGTCAACTCTCTAGGACTACGCATAACCATATATGAGGTTAATTACGCCACATTCATCAATCATATCAGTCTACACTGATAACTCATTATCCTGACTTCATCTTAGTCAATATATCTCATTGAGCCTAATTCTCTCTCAAGTCCATTCGATTGCACTAATCATTACACCTAAGCTAATTGGGCTCCTTAGGTCCATTATCTTTCATTGAATCGAATTCTAGGCCCATTGACCTTAGTTTTCCATTTATTCATGCATTTTTACAAGCACCTTATATGCACACTTCATAACTTCATCCATTTCCATAAGTTGATTTCACTAAACCATCTCAAAATATGCATCTAACATTACTAATGTCACGACCCTCAACTTACCAAATACGTACAAATTTTTTGCATTTTCATGCATTGTTTACTATTCGTCCTTACCTTGATCGTGAACATCCATACTCTCACCAGTTGGGCTGTGTGTCAATGTCTATCTCATTCCACCATACCAATTTCAATTGCATAATATTTATAGTAAACACTTGTATAAAATAAATCAGAGTTGTTTACATGTGTTTACATTGTTTTACATCCCCAATAGTTACATACAAAATGCTACTGTGCTATCGAAAGTTTAGATACAAAAATTACATCAGTGTGTATACCTTACGTGATAGGATGCAGCGGTTACCAAAAAGGGAATGCCTCCAATCACGCTAAATCTATACTCAACACTCTGTAGAAAGGGAAAAAATAAGGGGGCGAGCAAACCACACGCTCAGTAAGACAATCATGCGAACAAGTAGATACTGCACTATCTACGTGATCGTGATGCCATGCTCAAAGTATATTTTTCATCATATCTTAAAATATGAGTTCATGCTTGTGTTAATGGTATGTAAAGCATTCATGTTATTAAAATTCAGTGCACAATTCAATTTAAAGCATGGGATAAATCATCATGCATTTTTCACAATAAAGCATGACATTAACCATCATGCATTTTTCCCAATAAAGCATGACATTAATCATCATGCATCAGTGCACTTTAAAAACCATTAACAAAACAATCCAACACTTGTCAGGTCTCAGCCCCTCTCTCAGACTGTCTTGACCCACAAATCATTTCAAACATGAATTTATTCTCAAAACAACAGACATGTGAGATAGGCAATTCAATAAAGGAAATAACCTCTAGGACTATGGTCATATCCTATGATACCGGCTACACGGATCAGGTGTGTAGGATATCACCACTATCTGCTTCCGCACGGGAGGTGGGTCAAATCCAACCCGTCGGTCCATAGTAGATCTCATCTGAAGACGGCATATCACAATCTCAACACGGTACAACGTACTCCATGCTACCTGCATGGTACAACGTACTCTATGGACTCACGTCAATACATCATATCACGTCACATCTCAAAAACTCACGTGTGAGCCTATTTAATCGGTATAACCTCTTGTCTACCCGAAGCTCCTAACACGGCTAATCAATCATGTCAAATTCTCAAAATGCACATGCGAGCCTATTTAATCGACGTGACACCAAGTCTACCCGAAGCTCCAAGCACGACAACAAACAAGGTGGGCATCTAGTGCGAGCTAAGCTCCAAGCACCATGCCAAAACCAGTATGAAATCCATGTGAAAACTAGCGCGAGCTAAGCTCTAGCACTCATACGTATAAAACACATCAAATCTCATGCGAGTCATACTCTAGCACGCTTTCATTCTCACGAAAACAATGTAGGTAGCTTAATTCTTTGTAAAGTATGGTTAACAAACCAAAACAACTTGTTTTGAAATTTATTACAAATGTTAGCCAACCTACCAATCCTTTGCTAAAAAGCAATAAAACATGATTTTCCAAAGCATTATGCTTTTATTTTCATGCACATTTCTCAAACACCCAACTTTTACCCTTCAATCACCCTATATCATTTCCTAATATCTCATGTATTCTAGCAAAGCATTTAAGCACCCAAATTGCGTACAAATATCTCTAATTGTCCACAGAATTTCCTTACCTCAATTTACTTGAGTGTGACTCTTTTCCTCTTAGCCTCTTGCGCTCTTGGCTCTCCTTGCTCCAGTGTATCCTCTGGAGCTGCGATTCATTCATCCAAATCACTTGAGTTACTATTGTTAACTCACATTTTGACTTCACTAGTCAATATAATTCATCTATGCATTTACCAATGCCTTAATCCACATTTTACCCCTTTTGGGTAAATCTCATAGTTTATTTACTAGCAACATCTTAAAATCATACTCATAACACTATTATCATCTCAAGATATCACACTCATCATTTATTTCAATACATTTCACTTACTCACACTAGACCATTTCTAGGTCATGGTGGATTCATTATACTCTAGGTAGTTTCTATCATTCCTATGCATACCCATCAACTCCAAAATCAATATCTAAACAATATGCTTGAGTTGTTTCATTAGGAACTCACCTAGCTTGTTTTCCTCTTTGCTCCAAATGAAAATGCACTTTGCTCCTTGAATCCCACCTATGGGGAAAATGCCTCCAAGCTATGTTGTTCTACTCTTTGATGTGAACAACTTTACCTCAAATAGCTTCCCTTCAATTCTTACTAGAAATGTGTGGATTTAGGAGTGAGAAACTAGGTTTTTTGGTTGGAAATGGAAAGGATTGGTTTTGTCTCGAAATTACAAATCCAACTGGTCCATATTTATAGAATTTACTTGATGAGATCGATCCTCTTAAAATCCCTCTTTTTCCACGGTATTTGAATGCAGGAGATCGATCTGTCGAGGCTTGAGATCGTTCTATTTTCAGATAAAAGGTTAAGGAGATCGATCTGGTCTTGGGGAAAATCCATCTGCATTTTACAGAAGGTTCAAAAGATCGATCTGATCTTAGGGGAGATCGATCTGTATTTTATAGAATGTTTAGGAGATCGATATGGCTCAATTGGAGATCGATCTGTCCTGTTCCATAGCTTAGAATAAGAGCATTTTGGCTCTTCTAAATCGATCTCTCATCCTATGAGATCGATCTGGCCTTCATATTTCCAGATTTTACTACAGTTTTCTATAGCAACTTCTACCCAAAACATCTTTAATTTGTTGCCATAGTCATTTTCTCATCCGTTCCTCTTTGAGACTTGAAAATGGCATCCATTCATGCTTTATACTTATTAAAACTTGTGTGGAATCTTTGTATAACCAAAGGTACTTGATATAAACCAAATGGAAGTGCACAACTTATGCAATCTTCCTTCCATTTTACCATACTAATCATATTCCATTCTACTCACATTCTTCACATGTTTAAGTCCATATCTTCGTATTCATACATAATACAACTTGTACGTATAATCACAACTCTTATTACATGTGTGTGTACATTAAACCTATGGACATACATTTCATATACTTCACATTACAAATATATCACCATACTTATGAATTCATTTACATTTATATACAAGGTTAAACCTATATGGGGTCTCACATTCTCCCCAACTTAGACAATTTGGTCCTCCAAATTGGAACCAAACATTCTGTGAATAACTCGGGATACTTCTTTTGCATCAAACTCTCCAATTCCCATGTGGCCTCTTCCACCGTGTGATGTTGCCAAAGAACTTTCACTAAGGGAATTGTCTTTGTCCTCAACACTTTCTCTTTTCTATCCAATATTTGAACCGGCTTCTCAACATATGTCATACCCTCATTGAGCTCCAATGGCTCATATCTTATCACATGCGTCGGGTCTGGGTGATACTTCCTTAACATGGATATGTGGAAGGCGTTATGCACACTTGCCAACTTTGGTTGCAATGCCAATCTATAAGCTTTATCTCCTACCTTATTAAGTATCTCAAATGGCCCTATATACCGTGGGCTCAACTTTCCCTTCTTCCTGAATCTCATAATTCCCTTCGAAGGAGAAACTTTCAAGAGCACTGACTCACCCACATCAAACTCTAGTGGTCTCCGTCTCTTGTCAGCATAACTCTTTTGTCTGCTCTGAGCTGTCTGCAATCTCTCACATATCAATTGAACGTCCTCAGATGCCTGCTGCACTAAGTCAGGAGCAAAGATCTGTCTGTCACCAACCTCTTCCCATCCTATAGGGGAACAACATCTACGCCCATACAATGCCTCATACGGTGCCATATGGATACTCGCATGAAAACTGTTATTATAGGTGAACTTTGCGAGTGAAAAATGGTAATCCTAAGAGCCTCCAAAATCCAACGCACACGTTCTCAGCATATCTTCCAAGGTTTGTATAGTTCTCTCTGACTGACCATTTGTCTGAGGATGAAATGCAGTGCTAAAACTCAACTAGGTCCCCATCGCTTCCTAAAAATGTTCCCAAAAGTAAGAAGTGAAGCAGGCATCCCTATCAGAAACAATGCTCACTGGAATTCTATGTAGCATCACTATCTCGCGCACATACAAGTTCGCTAACTGGATCAGAGTATCAGTAGCTCTCACAGCTAGAAAATGGGCTAGTTTCGTCAACCGATCCATAATCACCCATATGGCATCATGACCTCTGCGGGTCCTCAGTAATCCCATCATAAAATCCATGGTGACGTGCTCAGACTTCCAAGTCGGTATTGGTAGAGGCTGCAATAACCCTGCAGGCTTCTGATGCTCTACCTTCACCTACTGACAAACGAGACATTTAGCAATATATTCAGCAATGTGCCTTTTCATTCCAGACCACCAATAAACCTTTCGAAGGTTTTAATACATCTTGGTACTCCTTGGATGTATCGTATACCTCGATGAGTAAGCCTCTGTCAAGATCAATCTTCTGATCTCTGGATCATCAAGAACACATATCCTACCTTTGAACCTCAACAACCCATCTGAACTCAACTCAAAATTCATCTCCGTACCCCTCTGTATTTGCCCGACAATATCATTGCATTGCTGATCAATTCGCTGAGTCTATCAAATTCAATCTACCAGATCCGGTTCCAATTGCAGGCTAGCTATCATAAATCCACTATCAGTGTCAGGTGAGGTTATATCCAAACTGAGGTTCGTGAACTGTTTCAACAGCTCGTGTTCCCTGATCATCATAAATAATACCATCCCGAGATGTTTCCTACGTAGTGTATCAGCAACCACATTTGCTTTACCCAAGTGGTACAGGATTTCACAATCATAATCCTTTAGCAGCTCGAGCCATCTCTTCTATCTCATGTTCAACTCTTTCTGTGAGAACAGGTACTTAAGGCTCTTATGATCTGTGTAAATCTAAAATCTCTCACCATAGAGATAGTGGCACCATATTTTCAAAGCAAACACCACGGTCGCCAACTCTAAATCGTGGGTTGGGTAGTTCCTCTCATGATCCTTTAACTGTTTTGATCCATAGGCAACTACTTTCCCATCTTGTATCAATACACGGCCCAATCCTTGGTGTGAAGCATCCGTATACATCGAAAAACCTCCTGAGTTGGTAGGAATGGTGAGTATCGGAGCTGTAGTCAAACGATGCTTCAACTCCTGAAAACTTTCCTCACACTTATCATCCCACACATACTCCACATTCTTCCTTGTGAGACATGTAAAGGAGCAGCTAACCTCAAAAATCCCTCTACAAACCTTCGATAATACCTTGTTAAACCCAGGAAACTTCTTATCTCTGTCATTGTCTAGGGTCTTTGCCACAGTGTCATTATCTCAATCTTTGATGGATCCATTGATACTTCATCATTCGATACTATGTGACCCAGAAAAGAGATCTGTTTCAACCAAAAGTCGCACTTACTGAGTTTAGCACACAACTTCTTCTCTCTGAGGGTCTGCAGCACTATCCTTAGATAATTTTCATGCTCCTCTCCAGATTTTGAGTACACTAGTATATCATCAATAAACACAATAACAAACCGATCCAAATACTGGTGAAATACCTCATTCATCAATGACATAAAAGCTACGGGAGCATTCGTCAACCTGAATGGCATAACCATAAACTCATAATGTCCATACTGGGTGCAAAAAGCTATCTTGGGTACATCTCCACTCTGTATCTTCAACTGATGGTACCCAGACCTCAGATCTATCTTGGAAAAGACCTGCGCTCCCTTAAGCTAATCCAACCAGTCATCGATGCGTGCAAGGGGATACTTATTCTTGATGGTGGCCTTATTCAACAATCGATAATCTATACACAATCGGAGGCTTCCATCCTTATTCCTTACAAACAGAACCGGTGCTCCCCAAGGTGAGACGCTCAGCCTGATGAACCTTTTCTCCAGCAACTCTTGTAACTGTTTCCTTAATTTTTCCAACTCAACTTGAGCTATTCTGTAGGTGGCTTGGATATCGGCTCTGTACCAGGTGTCAAATCTATACCAAATTTCATCTCCCTATCTGGAGGTAACCCTGGTAATTCATCCAGGAAGACATCTGGAAATTCTCTAACCACTGGAATGTCTATCAACTATGGACGTGCCTTATCCGTCTCAATCACATAAGCAATGAACCTTTCACAATAATCTTCCCACCATTAGTAACACAATTATCACATACACACATATAATTTATAAATAAGATCAATCTCTCAAATATTATGCATTAAAATCATGCTCTTCTCATTTATAAAGATCATGTCATTTCATTTCTTCTCATCAAAATTTACAATAAGATTGTATAATCCTGAAAACATCAAGGTTCTAGCACGATAATTTATGATAACATGATTTGCAGCCAGCCAATCCATCCTTAGGATTACATCAAAATCACCCATATTTAGTAAAATTAAATCGACTGTCATTTCTTTACCTCCTATCCTCATTTTACAACTTCTATATACATGCTCAGTCAATTGACTATCATTCATAGGGGTAGATATCATCAACATCTTATCTAACAGTATGGGTTGTACATGTTTCAACAATTTACATGCAAAGGATGGCGAAATAAAGGACTGCGTGGCACCAGGATCAAACAATACAAATGTTTCTAAATCAAAGATTTGGATGGTACCTTTAACCACATCCGAAGATTGGTCCGTAGTGTCCTGGTCCAATGCATGCACTCGTCCTCTGCTCACACCCACTGCTTGCTTCCCTTTTTCCTCAGCTGTAACCCTCCTCCTTGGAGCAGTTGTCCCAATTGGAGCTCTCTCTAGCTCCTTATCCTTTTGTGGGGCTCTCTTTGTCATCTCTGGGCAATCCCTGATCATATGCCTTGATTTCCCACATCTAAATCATACTGCTGGATCTCCATAGCATGGTCGAGTATAATGGTACCTGCCACACTTACTGCACTTCTCTGTCGTAGGCTGTGGCCCTCCAATCACAATTCCCTTAGCTGGAGTAATGGCCGGATACATGGGAGTATTAACTGTCTTCTCCCGGATCTCATCAATCCTCAGCCTCTTCCGAGCAAACCTCTCGCTTCCCTTATAGCTGAAGCCTTTATCCATCATTGGTCTCTTCTTCTCTCTGTCCCTCATCTTACCAACCTTTCCAAACTCTGAGGCGATCTTATCAACATCTTGTTCGCACAATTGCGCCCTGCGCACTGCCTCCTCGTAGGTCGGTATATCCAGGGGAACCAATCTAGACCTGATGGTCAGTCTCAATCCATCCATAAATTTTTGGATCTTCTCAACCTCATTACTCATAGTGTTGGGATCATATCTGCCCAGGGAGATAAAGGTCATCTCGTACTCATCCACAGTCCTCCTCCCTTGGGTTAGTCCCAAAAATGTCATTTTCATCTTTCGTTGTGCGGTATCCGGTACATACTGTCTCAGGAAAGCTTCAAAAAACACATCTCAGCTGATCTCAGTATACCGGGCTCTCAAAATAGGCCTGTGGACTTCCACCAATGTTCTGTTGATCCCTTCAGCATAAAAGCGACAAACGCTACCATCTCGATAGTAGTGCACTCAAAGAACACATACAGCTTCTCGATCTCATTTATCCATTCCTCAGCATCTACTGGGTCCTTAACCCCACTGAAAAACGGCGGTCCAAACTTTTGGAACCACTGCAGTCTATCCAAATCACAACCGTAACCCCAACCTCTACTAGCCTGTGGTGTAGCAACAGGAGTAGGCATATCCTGTGTAGGTGGGGGTGTAGGTCTCTCTGTCGTCTGAGGTCTCTGCGCTGGCCTTGCCCGTGCCTCAAGTACTACTGTCTACTCGGCATCACCCTGTGTGGCGGGACTCTGTCTGCCTCCAACTCCAGGTAACGATTAAGTGACCAACTCTAAGATCATCTCAATGCTCCACTCAATCCTTACGAAGCGAGCCTCAGTACTCTCGAGTCTCTCCTCTGGACCCTGTGGAGCATGGTCAACCTCAGCCTCCACCTCAATCTCTTCGTATGCCTCGTGTGTTTTCGGCTCAACACGACCCCCAGGCCTACCTCTACGGCCTCTAACTTGCGCCCTCACCCCTCTACCGCTATTGGTATTAAGCGTAATCGCTCAATTCCCTACATTCACATCAAATTCTTAGTCAATCCATCGACACACACACAATTTGTATCTAAACAAGCACAGTAACATGGAGATGTAATTTTCCAACTTGTTAACTATTTTAGACATGACACATGTCAGACCAACGTAAAACTCTGATACCAACTTCTGTCACGACCCTCAACTTACCAAAATACGTACAAATTTTTTGCATTTTCATGCATTATTTACTATTCCTCCTTACCTCGATCGTGAACATCCACACTCTCACCAGTTGGGTTGTGTGTCAATGTCGATCTCATTCCACCATACCAATTTAAATTGCATAATATTTATAAGTAAACACTTATATAAAATAAATCAGAGTTGTTTACATGTGTTTACATTATTTTACATCCCCAATAGTTACATACAAAATGCTACTGTGCTATCGAAAGTTTAGATACAAAAATTACATCAGTGTGTATACCTTACGCGATGAGATACAACGATTACCAAAAAGGGAATGCCTCCAGTCACGCTCAATCTATACTTAACACTCTGTAAAGAGGGGGAAAATAAGGGGGGGCGAGCAAACCAAATGCTCAGTAAGGCAATCATGCGAACAGGTAGATACTGCACTATCTACGTGATCGTGATGCCATGCTCAAAGTATATTTTTCATCATTTCTCAAAATATGAGTTCATGCTTGTGTTAATGGTATGTAAAGCATTCATGCTATTAAAATCCAGTGCACAATTCAATTCAAAGCATGGCATAAATCATCATGCATTTTTCACAATAAAGCATGACATTAACCATCATGCATTTTTCCCAATAATGCATGACATTAATCATCATGCATTGGTGTACTTTAAAAACCATTAACAAAACAATCCAACACTTGTCAGGTCTCAGCCCCTCCCTCAGACTGTCCTGACCCACAAATCATTTCAAACATGGATTTATTCTCAAAGCAATAGACATGTGAGATAGGCAATTCAATAAGGGAAATAACCTCTAGGACTATGGCTATTTCTTGTGATACCAGCTACACGGATCAGGTGTGCAGGATATCACCACTATCTGCTTCTGCACGGGAGGTGGGTTAAATCCAACCCGTCGGTCCATAGCAGATCTTGTTCGAAGACGGCATATCACAATCTCAACACGGTACAATGTGCTCCATGCTACCTGTATGATACAACGTACTTTGTGGACCCACATCAACACATCATATCACGCCACATCTAAAAAATGCACGTATGAGCCTATTTAATCGGTACGACCTCTTGTCTACCCGAAGCTCCTAACACGGCTAATCAATCATGTCAAATTCTCAAAATGCACGTGCGAGCCTACTTAATCGGCGTGACACCAAGTCTACCCGAAGCTCCAAGCACAGCAACAAATAAGGTGGGCATCTAATGCGAGCTAAGCTCCAAGCACCATGCCAAAACCAGTATGAAATCCATGTGAAAACTAGTGCAAGTTAACCTCTAGCACTCATGCGTATAAAACACATCAAATCTCGTGCGAGTCATACTCTAGCACGCTTTCATTCTCACGAAAACAATATAGGTGGCTTAATTCTTTGCAAAGTATGGTTAACAAACCAAAACAACTCATTTCTTTTGCAATTCATTACAAATATTAGCCAACCTACCAATCCTTTGCTAAAAAGCAATAAAACATGATTTTTCAAAGCATTATCCTTTTATTTTCATGTACATTTCTCAAACACCCAACTTTTACCCTTCAATCACCCAATATCATTTCCTAATATCTCATACATTCTAGCAAAGCATTTAAGTGCCCAAATTATGCACAGATATCTCTAAGAGTCCGCAGAATTCCCTTACCTCAATTTACTTGAGTGTGACTCTTTTCCTTTTAGCCTCTTGCGTTCTTGGCTCTCTTTGCTCTGGTGTATCCTTTGGAGCTATGATACATTCATCCAAATCACTTGAGTTAATGTTGTTAACTCACATTTTGACTTCATTAGTCAATATAATTTATCTATGCATTACCAGTGCCTTAATCCACATTTTATCCCTTTTGGGTAAATCTCATAGTTTATTCACTAGCAACATCTTAAAATCATACCCATAACACTATTATCATCTCAAGATATCACACTCATCATTTATTTCAATACATTTTACTTTCTCATACTAGACCATTTCTAGGTCATGGTGGATTCATTATACTCTAGGTAGTTTCTATCATTCCTATGTATACCCATCAACTCCAAAATCAATATCTAAACAATGTGCTTGAGTTGTTTCATTAGAAACTCACCTAACTTGTTTTCCTCTTTGCACCAAATGAAAATTCACTTTGCTCCTTAAATTCCACCTATGGGGAAAATGCCTCCAAGCTATGTTGTTCTACTCTTTGATGTGAACAACTTTGCCTCAAATAGCTTCCCTTCAATTCTTACTAGAAATGTATGGATTTAGGAGTGAGAAACTAGGTTTTTAGGTTGGAAATGGAAAGGATTGGTTTTGTCTTGGAATTGTATATCCAACTGCTCCATATTTATAGAATTTGCTTGATGCGATCGATCTGCCTTGGGTGGAGATCGATCTGATCCTCTTAAAATCCCTCTTTTTCCACGGTATTTGAAGGCAGGAGATCAATCTGTCGAGGCTTGAGATCGATATGTTTTCAAACAAAAGGTTAAGGAGATCGATCTGGTCTTGGGGAAGATCGATCTGCATTTTACAGAAGGTTCAAAAGATCGATCTGGTAAGACCAGATCGATCTGTATTTTACAAAATGTTTAAGAGATCGATTTGGCTCAATTGGAGATCGATCTGTCCTATTCCATAGCTTAGAATAAGAGCATTTTGGCTCTTCCAGATCGATCTTTCATCCTATGAGATCTATCTGGCCTTCATATTTCCAGATTTTACTGCAGTTTTCTATAGCAACTTCCACCCAAAACATCTTTAATTTGCCGCCATAGTTATTTTCTCATCCGTTCGTCTTTGAGACTTGGAAATGACATCCATTCATGCTTTATACTTATTAAAACTTGTGTGGAATCTTTGTATAACCAAAAGTACTTGATATAAACCAAATGGAAGTGTACAACTTATGCAATCTTCCTTCCATTTTACCACACTACTCATATTCCATTATACTCACATTCTTCACGTGTTTAAGTCCATATCTTCGTATTCATACATAATACAACTTGTACGTACAATCACAACTCTTATTACATGTGTGTGTACATTAAACCTATGGACTTACATTCCATATACGTCACATTACAAGTATATCACCATACTTATGAATTCATTTACATTTATATACAAGGTTAAACCTATATGGAGTCTCACAACTAACACCTTAGTATAATCCATTCATAATTAAATCCACCATATCTCATTTTCTCACACTAAACCTATTTTTAGGTCATGAATGATTCATCATACTCTAGATAGTTTCAACCAACAATACATGCACCAATTAACTCATAACAATGTCTAGATAGACAAACATGGAGTTGGTGTATTGAAAACTCACCTAGCTTGTCTTTTCTCTTGTCCTAAATTGGAAGACCCTTTTGCTCCTTCAATCCAATAAGTTGAATGTTGATTCTTAACTTTTTTGTTCTGCTCCTCACAATGAACAACTTTGCTTAAAGTAACTTTTCCTAAATCTTTTTAGAGGGGGATGGTATTCTAGAGTGAGAAAGCTTGTACTTTTTGGGTAAAATGGAGTAGGGGTTTTGTTTTTCTGAAGAAGAAAGCTTTGCTGTTAGGTTTTTATAGAATAGGGGTGGTGAGATCGATCTCTTCGGGTAAGAGATCGATCTTCTTTTGGTTTGAACTATCGAAATGGTCAGGTATGTGAGTGTGGGATCAATCTGCTCTTTGAGAAGAGATTAATCCTTTCTTAGCAGAATCAAGTGGAGATCGATTTGCTCATGGGGAGAGATCGATTTGCTCTTTGGGAAGGGATTGATCCTTGCTAGGTAAGAGCAAATAGAGTTCGATCTGCTAATGGGGAGAGATCGATATGCTCTTTGGGAAAATCAAGTGGAGATCAATCTGCTTGTGGGAAGAGATCAATCCTTTCTAGGTAGAATCCCACTGAGATCGATCTGTTTGAACAAAATATCGATCTGCTTTGAATAGGGGATCGATCTAGCCTTCATCTGCAGGTTTCCAACTACAAATTTTTCTAAATTTTGAAAGGAAAACTTGCCTTTGATTGCTTTACTAGTCATTTTGCATTTTATTCACACTTAGAGCATGGAAAGGTTTATTTCTTATGTTTCACATACTATGTGACTTGTGTGTACCGCATCGAATCATAAAGGGTAACTAGAATTCATGTTCTTTGCATTATCATTTTATGTTTTATGTCCTTATATTCCTTCTGAATGTTTTGAGTTTCATTTGTTTATTCAGTGGCTACTTTAGCCTTTATTTAGCCATTACGCGTATTCATGAATATTCATTCATTCTCTATGCAACTTTATTCAAGTAAAAGGTCTTCTTATGATTCAATCAACATATGGAAATGTGTTACATCATATGAATCATTAGGAATACATCACCAAAAGTGGGTCTTACATAATCTCCCCCACTAAGGAAATTTGGTCCTCCAAATTGGAACCAATTAATCGGTGAATAACTCGGGGTACTTCTCCCGTATCAAACTCTCCAATTCCTATATAGCTTCCTCCGCATGTGATATTGCCAAAGAATTTTCACTGAGGGAATCATCTTCGACCCAACACCTTTTCCTTCCTATCCACTATCTGAACCGACTTCTCAACATACGACATGTTCTCATTAAGCTCCAATGGCTCATATCTAATTACATGTGTCAGATCCGAGTGGTACTTTAGTAACCTAGAAATGTGAAAGACGTTATGAACGTTCGCTAGCTTAGGTGGCAATGCTAGCCTATAGGCCTTATCTCCCACTCTATCAAGTATTTCAAAGGGTCCTATGTAATGAGGACTTAACTTCCCTTTCTTTTCGAACCTCGTTATACCCTTAGAAGGAGAAACTCACAAAAATATCGATTCACCACTGTAAACTCCAATGGTCTCCGTCTCCTATCAACATAACTCTTTTGTCTGCTTAAGTTGTTCGTAACTTCTCACAAATCAACTGGACATCCTCAGAGGCCTGTCTCACTAAGTCAGGAGCAAAACTCTGTCGGTCACCCACCTCTTTCTATCTAATAGGGGAACGACATCTTCGACCATACAAAGCCTCATACAGTGCCATTCTAATACTCGAATGATAACTGTTATTATAAGCAAACTTTGCGAGTGGTCATCCCAGGAGCTTCCAAAGTCCAGTGCACACGCTCTCAACATGTCTTTCAGGGTCTGTATAGTCGCCTCTAACTGACTATCTGTCTGAGGATGGAAAGTTATGCTAAAACTCACTTGGGTTCCCATAGCTTCCTGAAAATGTTTCCAGAAGTGAGAAGTGAAGCAGGAGTCCCTATCCGACACAATGCTCACTGGAATACCATGCAACCTTATTATCTCGCGCACATATAATTTCGTCAGAGTACTTAGAGTATCGGTAGCTTTCATAGCTAGTAAGTGTGCCGACTTTGTCAATCTGTCCACTATTACCTAAATTACATTATGATTCCTGCGGGTCTTGGGTAAACCCATCACGAAGTCCATAGTGACATGGTCTCATTTTCAAGTCGGTATAGGTAGAGGTTACAATAGCCCTGTAGGCTTCTGATGCTCTACCTTCACCTGCTGACAGATGAGACACTTCGCCACATACTCTGTTACATCTCTCTTTATCCCTGACCACCAATACACTCTCCGGAGGTTCTGATACATCTTGTTACTCCCCGGATGCAATGTATACTTTGATGAGTGAGCCTCTAATAAAATCAATCTCCTGATCTCTGGATCATCGGGAACACATATCCTATCCCTGAACCTCAGTAATCCATCTGGACTCAACTTAAAATCAATCTCTGTACCCCTCTATATCTGCCCGATAATATCACTACACTGCTGATCAATCTATTGAGCCTGTCGGATATGATCTACCACATCTAGTTCCAACTACAGGCTAGCTACCATACAACCCCTATCAGTATCAGGCGGGGTCACATCTAAACTGAGGCTCACGAACTGTTCCAACAACTTGTGTTCCCTAATCATCATGTATGATACTAACTCGAGATGTTTCCTGCTCAATGCATTAGCTACTACTTTCGCCTTACCCGGGTGGTACAAGATCTAGCAATCATAGTCCTTCAGAAGCTCGAGCCACCTTCTCTATCTCATGTTCAACTCCTTCATTGAGAATACATACTTGAGACTCTTATGGTTTGTAAATACTTGAAATTTCTCATCACATAAATAATGGCGCCATATTTTCAAAGCGAATACCACAACCGCCAACTCTAAATCGTGGGTTAGGTAGTTCCTCTCATGATCCTTCAGTTATCCAGATCCATAGGCAACTATCTTCCCATCCTGCATCAGTACATAGCCCAATCATTGGAACGAAGCATATATATATGTAGAAAAACCTCTTGAGCTGGTAGGAATGATAAGAATCGGAGCTATGGTTAATCTTCTCTTCAACTCCTGAAAACTCTTCTCACATTTATCGTCCCACACAGATTTAACATTTTTTCTCGTGAGATGTGTCTACGGAGCAATTAATCTCGAGAATCCCTCCATAAATCATCGATAATACCCAGCTAAACCTAGGAAACTCCTGATCTCCATGACTGTCTGGGGTCCCTGCCATTGAATCACTGCTTTAATCTTGGATGGATCCACTGACACACCATCCCTCAATACAATATGTCCTAGAAAAGAGATATGCTCTAGCCAAAAGTCACACTTACTGAGTTTAACGTATAACTGCTTCTCTCGGAGGGTCTGTAGCACTCTCCTTAGGTGCTACTCATGCTCCTCTCTAGATCTCTAGTACATCAAGATGTCATTGATGAACACGATAACAAATCGATCCAAATATTAGTGAAACACCTCAGTCATGAACGACATAAAAGCTGCGGGAGCATTCGTTAACCCAAATGGCATAACCATAAACTCATAATGACCATACCGGGGGTAAAAAATTGTTTTGGGTACATCTCCATCCCGAATTCTCAACTGATGGTACCCAGATCTCAAATCTATAGTAAAAAAGACCTGTGCTCTCTAAAGCTGATCTAACAAGTCATCGATGCGTGGAAGGGGGTATTTATTCTTAATGGTCACCTTATTCAACAACCTGTAGTCAATACATAGTTAGAGGCTCTCATCCTTCTTCTTCATAAATAGGACTGGTGCTCCCCAAGGTGATACACTCGGTCTGATGAACCCCTTATCCAATAACTCCTGTAACTGCCTCTTAAGTTCCTCCAACTCAATCGGAGCCATTTTGTACGGTGGTTTGGATATCGACTCTGTACCATATGCCAAATCTATATAAAACTCCATCTCTCTATCTGGTGGTAACCCTGATAAATCATCTGAAAAGACATCTGAAAATTCCTTGGCCACTGGGATGTCTCTCGATTTCGGGCGTGCCTTATCCGACTCAACCACGTACGCAATATAACCATTCAAAATATTAATCATTTAGTCAGTATAGAAATTCATCTATTTTGCTTACGAAAACTTCTGCTTTCATTACTTTCATGGCAATTTTACAAGACATTTTTTTGGGAAATTTACGGTAACACTATCTATCCCTAAAAAAGTTACTGTCTTAGAAAAACAATCTACCATAGCACGATTTGCAGCCAACCAATCCATTCCTAGGATATACATCAAAATCTCTCATATACATTAAAATGAGGTCGGCTCACAGTTCCTTTTCCCCTACTTTCAACTTGCAATCCTTCCTCATACTTAACGAGGTAAGCTTCACGTATTTAAATAACTTATATGCATGAAAGCGATACAAATGAATGTGTGGCACCAAGATCTATCAAAACATAAGCTTCAAGATGGTACCTTTCACCACATTTGAAGACTGATCTGCAGTATCCTGGTCCAGTGCGTGCACTCGCCCTCTGCCAACTACCTGCTTCCCCTTCTCTTCAGCTGTCGCCCTTCGTCTCGGAGTAGGAGTATCAACAAAAGCTCTCATCGACTCTTTGCCCTTCTATGGGGCACTCTCAATCATCTCTAGGCAATTTCGGATCACATGCCCTGACTTCCCACATCAGAAACATACTGCAGGAGGTCCATAACACGGTCGAGTACCATGGTACCTACCATACTTACTGCACTGCTCTGTAGTAGGCTGTGGCCCTCCAATCACTATAGCCTTTGCTAGAGATATGATCGAATGCATGGGAGGCTTAACTGTCCTCTCCTGGATCTCCTCAATCTTATGCCTCTTCCCAGATAATCTTCTGCTTCTTCTATAACTGAAGCCTCTATCCACTGCCTATCTCTTACTATCTCTGTCCTTCACTCTACCAACCTTCCCAAACTTTGAGGCATTCCGCTCATTATCCTGTTCACACAACTATGGCCTATGCACTGCCTCCTCATAGGTCGGTATATCGAAAGGAACCAATCGAGATCTGATGGCTGGTTTCAGTCCATCCATAAACTTTTGCACCTTCTTGACCTTACTATCCATCGTATCAGGATCATACCTAGCCATGGAGATAAATTTTGTCACATACTCGTCCACTGATCTACTCCCTTGGGTTAATCCCAAGAATTCCATATGCACCTTCTGCTGCGAAATATCCGAAACATATTACCTCTAGAAGGCCTCCAAAAATATATCCCAGCTGACCTCCGTATGTCGAGCTCTCAGAATGGGTCTGGTGGACTTTCACAAATGCTATGTCGATCCCTTCAGCATGAATGTGGCAAAAGCAATAATCTCTGTAGTAGTGCACTCGAAAAATCCATATAAGTTCTCAATCTCATTCACTCAGTCCTCTGCAGCTATTGGGTCTTTAATCCCACTGAAAGACGGCAATGTAAACTTTTGGAACTACCGTAATCTATCCAGGTCACATCCATAACCCCAACCTCTACTATCCTGTGGTGGAGCAACAGTAGAAGGTGTATCCTGTACTGGTAGGAGTGTGGGAGTATCTGTAGTCTAGGGTCTCTGGGCTGGTTATGCAGGCATCTTAGGAGCAGCGACCTGTTCAGCATCACCCTATGCAGCTGGACCTTGCCTACCCCCTGCTCCAAGTATTGACTGGGTAATCAACTCTAAAATTGTCTCTAAGCTCCGCTCTATCCTTGCGAAGCAAGCCTCAGTACTCTCGGGTCTCTTTGTCAGACCTTGTGGGGCATGCTCAACATCAACCTCCACCTTTATCTCCTCCTGAGTCTCATGTGGTAACGACTCAGCACGGCTCTCAAGCCTACCCCTATAGCCTCTAGCTTGTGCTCTCACCCCTCTACTGCGATTGGTATTAGACATAATGCCAAGATTCCTACATTCACAATCATTTCTTAGTCAAACCCATCTCAATATACACAGTTGTATCTAAATAAGCACAGTAACATGAGGATGTAATTTTCCTTATTATTTACATCGACACACATCAGACCAACTATGCTCTGATACCACCTCTGTCATGACTCTTAATTGACCAAAAATCACTACCAATTTTTTCATTTTACGTTTATTGATCCATTATTTAATCCATTATTCTTACCTTTCTCTGATCGTGAACAGCTTCACCACCAACAATTGGGCTGTGCATCGGTGTAAATCTCATCCAACCATACCATTTCAATTTACATTTTATATATAGGTAAACACTAGCATTTCTTAAATCAGAGTTGTGATTTACAAGTGTTTACAATTCTTTACATCCCCAAATGTTACATTCAAAATATTACTGTGCTATTGAATGTCTAGATACAAAACTATACAAATGTGTATACCTTCGTATGATGGGATGCAGCGGACTCCAAAAATCAACTCCTTAGTCGCTCTCAGTCTACTGAAAGTGCTCTGTAGAGGGGAAAATAAGGGGGTGAGCAAACCATGCGCTCAGTAAGGCAATCATGCGAGCAGGTAGATAACTGTACTATCTACATGATCATGATGCCATGCGTAAAACCAAGCAGTTACTCGTCATACCCAAAAACATTAGTTCATGCACGTGTTCATGATATATAAAGCAGTTAATGCTATTCAAATCAGTGCACAAGTCATAAATAAAGCTTGGAAAATCATCATGCGTAAATCATAAGTAAAACATGGAAAATCATAATACGCAAGTCATGATTAAAGCATGGAAAAATCATCATGCGAGGTGCACTTAAAAGCAGTTCATACTAAACACAAATCAGTACAAATCAGTATTCGTCAGGACTCAACCTCTCTCTTGGACTGTCCTTACCCATAAAACAATTTCAAAATATGGATTCATCATAAACCAAGTGACATGTGAGATTAGACAAATAATAATAATAAAGGAAATAAATAGGACTATGGCTATATCCTCTGTGATCCCAGGCTACACGGATCCTAGTGTGCAGGGTATCACCTCTATCTGCTTCCGTACGGGAGGTGGGTCACGTCCAACCCGCTAGTCCATAGCAGATTTATCCTTCGTCTGAAGATGGTATATATATTCATTCACGGTACAACATACTCCATGCTATATGCACAGTACAACATACTCCGTGGACCCATATCATCACATCATATCGTGCCACATCTCAATACGCACATGCGAGCCTATTTAATCAGTGTGACACAGTCTACCTGAAGCTCCTAGCACGACTCCCAAAATTTCATAAAATCACGTGCAAGTAATCTGTAGCACGACTGCAAATGTATAGTAGACATCTAGTGTGAGCAACGCTCCAACACCATGCCATAAAATCCATGTGAAATCTAGTGCGAGCTAGGCTCCAGCACTCATGCAAGTAAAACTCTAGTGCGAGCATCGCTCCAGTACTAATGCATGTATAGACACGTCAAACATTGTGTGAGCAACGCTCTAGCATGCTTTATTTTAACAAAACTCATGTAGGTGGCTCATTTGTGTGTAAAGAATGGTTATTAAATCAAATCAATGTTATTTTCTTGCAAACCATTGAAATATTAGCCAGCCTACCAATCCACATGCTAAAAAGCAGTAAAAAGACTCAAGAACATCTAGTTCTTGCTTTTCATGACCTTTTCCAAAATCCCTCTTTTTGCCCTTCCCAGGGAAAATGATAATTTATCATTTCGAACCTCTTAAAATATGAATCTTTTTTTATGATCCTCAAACATTTTAGAAACTATAAATGTGCCTGAAAACTCGTACAAGTATCTCTAAAAGCCAACAAAATTCCCTTACCTCAATTCTTTGTACAGTTTGACTTTTCCCAACGTTAAGAATTTTGCTCAGTTCGATTTGCTCACAGTCAACTCTCTGGGACTACGCATAACCATATATGAGGTTAATTATGCCACATTCATCAATCATATCGGTCTACACTGATAACTCATTATCCTGACTTCATCTTAGTTAATATATCTCTTGAGCCTAATTCTCTCTCAAGTCCATTTCGATTGCACTAATCATTACACCTAAGCCCATTGGGCTTCGTAGGTCCATTATCTCTCATTGAATCGAATTCTAGGCCTACTGACCTTAGTTTTCCTTTTATCCATGCATTTTTACAAGCACCTTATATGCACACTTCATAACTTCATCCATTTTCATAAGTTGATTTCACTAAACCATCTCAAAATCATGCATCTAACATTACTAACACCTTAGTATAATCCATTCATTATTAAATCCACCATATTTCATTTTCTCACACTAAACCCATTTTTAGGTCATGAATGATTCATCATACTCTAGATAGTTTCAACCAACACTACATACACCAATCAACTCATAACAATACCTAGATAAACATACTTGGAGTTGGTTTATTGGAAACTCACCTAGCTTGTCTCTTCTCTTGTCCGAAATTGGAAAACCCCTTTGCTTCTTTAATCTAACAAATTGAATGCTGATTCCTAACTATGTTGTTCTTTTCTTCACAATGAACAACTTTGCTCAAAGTAACTTTTCCCAAATCGTTTTAGAAGGGGATGGTAATCTAGAGTGAGAAAGCTTGTTCTTTTTTGGTAAAATGGAGTAGGTGTTTTGTTTTTCAAAAGAAGAAGGCTTTGTCGTCGGGTTTTTATAGAATATTGGTGGTGAGATCGATCTCCTAGGGTAAGAGATCGATCTTCCTTTGGTTTGAACTATCGAAATGTTCAGGTATGTATGTGTGGGATCGATCTGCTCATTGGGAAGAGATTGATCCTTTATTGGCAGAATCAAGTGCAGATCGATCTGCTCATGGGGAGAGATTGATTTGCTCTTTGGGAAGGGATTGATCCCTGCTAGGCAGGAGTAAATGGAGATCGATCTGCTCATGGGGAGAGATCGATATGCTCTTTGGGAAAATCAAGTGGAGATCGATCTGCTTGTGGAAAGAGATTGATCCTTTCTAGGCAAAATCCAACTGAGATCGATATGCTTGAATAAGAGATCGATCTGCTTTAAATAGGGGATTGATCTGGCCTTCATCTGCAGGTTTCCAACTACAAATTTTTCCAAAATTTCAAAGGAAAACTTACATTTGATTGCTTCACTAGTCATTTTACATTCTATTCACACTTAGAGTATGGAAAGATTCATTTCTTATGTTTCACATACTATGTGACTTGTGTGTACCGCATAGAATCATAAAGGGTACCTAGAATTCACGTTCCTTGCATTATCATTTTATGTTTTATGTCCTTATATTCAATCTGAATGTTTTGAGTTCCATTTGTTTAGTCAGTGGCCACTTAAACCCTTATTTAGCCATTACGTGTATTCATGAATATTCATTCATTCTCTATGCAACTTTATTCAAGCAAAAGCTCTTCTTATAATTCAATCAACAAATGGAAATGCGTTACATCATATGAATCATAAGGAATACGTCACCAAAAGTGGGTCTTACAATATATATATATATATATATAAGTATTGCATACCTACTGGTTTGAGAAATTAGAGTGCCTTTTGTTGTCTCAAAATAAAAACAAGTCATGCAGTGAAAATCTTTTTCATGGATTAAAACTCAGTTTAAATGCCTACTGAAAATAACATTTCTTGTATAAAAACATTTTCACGAATATGATTCAAGATATGCTTAAAATCACTGATGTGCATGGCCGTTAATGCTGTTTGAGTAAGCTCGTGCTTAAAGTATTTCGATGTATATCTTAAAGCAATATAATGACTTTCAATACTTATTTGGATCTTAGATGTCTGAAATACATGCTTATGTACAAATATGTTGTGTGCAATAAAAGCATACCTGATGCAAATTTTCAAATCTTATCAATCTTATAAATCCATGCTATGTAAGGGTAAAACAATGCAATAAAAACATGGTTCGAAAACTTACTTTTCAAATCTTCTAAAACAATAATGTGCATGCTTAAGCTGATAAGATATGCCTATTGGGGTTTACTATTTCAATTACATATAATACACTTATGAGTAATCATGGTTCTCAATACTGTGTAATTGAAATTCTAAACCTCAATCAAACTCCACAAACTGTAAGAAACCTCAAATAGGATTATGTCGCTTGTTATTTCTTTCTCTACTAATACTTCAATAATTCTTATATCACATTGATCTTAACCTTATCTCTTATCATCATCTCACAATTTATTCTATCATACAATAAATCATTTATTCCCATATATATATATATATATATATATATATATATATATATATATATATATCAAAATTAAAGTAATATGATTCTATTTTTATTTACATGTATCACTTACCTAATTTTCCAAGCTTATAGTCATATAAAGAATACTTACTTTAGCTGAGGCCTGCATGCAATGTAGATAAGGTATATTTACTAATTTAGCTTATAAAAAATAAAAATTGAAGCTTATGCATTCTTATACTTTATAGGCACCAAGTTAAGTCAATTGCAAAATGACATTTCTCTATATCATGTGCTTTATTACAATACTTCCTTTTACACTTTTAACTTATAACTCATCTCATTTATTCTTTCATGTCATACTTATGTTTTTAGATCCCATTGAATTTATACAAGATCACATTCCTTGATCCCACTTAATATCATAAAATTAAACTTTTCCTTTAAAGGTTTTTATCCCAATTCTAAATTTCTCAATTTATTTAAGATTCATATATTTACCAACTGTCCATATTCTTAAATTAAAATCATATTAATTTAGCCTTCATAACAATAGTAGTTAGTGCCCCATTAGTATTTTTTTTTCAAATTTCAATTCCATGTCAGCTTAGCATTATATCTCACCACAATCAATTTCCACTATAATCATACTTAATTTATAAAATTAATTTCATAATTTATACCTTAAAGTCACTCATGGCTGAAGCCATACTTGTTCAATATACACATTTTCATTCCACTTTAATCTCATATATATCAATTGCATCATCAATAAGATCATGTATCACAATTTCAAGTTAAATTTCAAATTAATTCAATATACTTACTTTGATCTCTAACTAAGATAAACTTTCCACCTTCTCCTCCTTAATTGTTTAGCTTTAAAACAACATCACAATCGTCTTAAAAATCCTTAAATAATCATCATATAAGAAGGTGGAAGAAGGAAAAAACAACTAAACTCTATAAACTCACCTTGATCAAAGCTTTCAAGCACTTGTCTGTCATGGATTCTTTCACAATTTCTTTATTTGTAAACACAAAATTAAAGTATGAAAACTCAAGAAGACTCTACGATCAAGTTGGGAGCGATGATTTTCAATTTTTCTTTCCCTTTTTCATTTTTTTTCTCTTTTCTTTTTCCCTCCGCTGTTTTTTGCCCTACTCTAGAATAGGTTATGTTTTAACCTTCTTTGCCTGTTCATTTTCTGTTCTTTTAGGTAATTTTGTTTATTCAGTTAATTAATTTACTTAATGGTTAAGAGATGGGGGAAGTCATTTATCAAAAGAATTAAGAAAAAATCTAGTAAAAATCTTCATTAAACTGCTGGCAGAACATGTCCCTTACATCAGGTTATGGTTCTGCTAGTTCCTTCCCCTTTTGGCCAATTTCTTTGACTCTTCTAAGGGTGGTATTTGCTTCATTTCTTTTTCATATATGTGTACTATTAATGGCCAATTAACATTAAGGAAGAAAAGTCCATGATCCATGTCAATTTCCCTTAAAATAACAGCCATTTCACACGATTCCTTACTTGAATTGATTCTATTTCATCATTTTTAGCTACTTTTTCGGTCCTTTTCACTCCTTTTGCTTGCATGATTTGACCTTTTTCAATGTTTAGACATTAAAGAATATATGGGGTGAATTAGTTAAGGAAAAAATTGTGAAAAATCCTGAAATTTCCTTCTTCATGCTAGCCTACTGCTTATGGTTTTCAAGTTGAAATCAGTTGAAGTTTCCAGCCACCATCAACCACTTTTGATAAATCTAAAATTTTTGTATTATTATTTATTTAAAAACTATAAAGAAATTAAGAGAGTCAAAATAATATTATGTAGCGCTCGAAAACAACTGAAGCACCAAATTAGTGGCACGAAGCTCGAGGCACGAAACCCGGTGTAAGATTTTAAATTAAAGTTTTTCTCAAGAGGTTGCATTTACAAGTATGATTTGGTGGTTAGAATGTAAAACTAAAGCATTAGAAGTGGAAAAGCTAGTAAAAACTCGGGTTAGTGCTAAACCGAAAAATTTTCCAAGAACTCGAAATAAATTCAAAATAAATTTCGTGAATTTGAGAAAATTATTCCAAGCCCATAGGAAATTAGCATGGGGTATATTTAAATTGGATAATTAAATTGGACTGCAAAAAGTGAGGTTAAAACACTTAAATAAAGTCTTAAAGCAAACAAAAAATTTTAACGGTTTAGGGTCGGGAAAGGTTAAATAGCATAAAACAAAAATTTTTTCGAAACAAGTGGATCCCAAGCTTTTTGGATGACAACTAGAGACATACTAGAACATTGAAGAAGTGGAAAATTTAGCAAATAAGCTGAAAAATAATTTTTAAAATTTTTTTGAATGTAGGGCAACTTGCATTGTTTCTACTAGGTTGAAGAAATGACCCAATTTGGATGGGTTAGAGATAAGATTTGGACCTGGCCTTTTAACCCAAGAAATTAAACCCAATACCCTTTCCAAAAAGGTATTATATGCTCTGAAACGCGAATAAATTAGAAAAGAATTGCTCATGGAACCTCCCAAAGCATCTTTTCCTTATTTCATCTTTTGAGACTTTTTCGGCCATCTTTTAGGCAGAATTATAGTTTATCCAAAATTTTAACCCTCAGGGTTCCCTACAACACATTAAAATTTCAGCCAAAACCAAGGTCATTTGTCTAGTGAAAAGTTAGTGAGAAGAAATTTGGGCAGAATTGCCATGTTGACCAAGGTGAGAGAAAGTGATTTTCTTCCTTCTTTGATGGATTTTTAAGTTTGTTTTATGATGTTTTTAAGTTTTATACTTGTGGATATACAGCTGAAGAAGATTGTTGGTGGGTGAATCTCGTGTTCAAGTTGGTCAACCCTAAGGTAAAGTTGTAGGAAGAAGATGAAGTTGATATATGTTGACGTATGTTGGATTTGTGTGATTTTAGCTAAAGTGAAAATTTGAATTACGTTTTCTAAGATAATTCTATGTTGTAACCAACCTAGGGTTTGCATGGAAAAGTTTAAATTTGGTTTAATTTGATGTTGTATGGTGTTAGTTTAATACTGAAAAAGCTTAGTTTAAGCTCGGTTAAGTTAAAAACGATAAAAATGATGAAAATGGTACTTTGGCATGTTATGGATTGTTATGGAAAGACTTAAAATGAATGTTGTTTAACATGTATAACAATTGAGTAAGTTTAGATTGAAGTAAACGAGCTAAACTAAAAAGGCTCGATATATGCCTCGGTTTAACTAAACAATATGAAATGAGGAAAAGTGACATATAAGTAAGTTGTAAAACATAAGTTATGGCTGAAATGAATGAATGAAGTGTTATTTTGATAAGTCTAAGTTTAGGAAATGAAAAGTTATCGAAATAGCTAAATGACATGTTTATCGGTAAAATCGAGTAAATTACAAAGTTGGTAAAAATGGCCAAGTTTAATGAAGTTTATGTAAGTTGGTGCATGTTTAAATATATTAAGATGAATTGGAGTATTATTTGATGGTTTTGGAATTATCTTAGACAACGCGAGGTGTTGGCATGCAAATCCGATAATTTTGTGCTACCCAGAGATTCGATAGGTGAAGGATGTAATTTAAAGTGGTAATAGTGTCCCTCAGTTTTATTTCCAACATGATTTGAAGCATGATCATGTTGTAAAGCACTAACCTGAGTCATCCACTTTTTTCTCGTATCAGACAGTCTTTGGGTAATTTAACATTTAATCTTTGGTCGCAATTCATTTTCAGTTCATATCACTTAATCCGAATTCATTTCACATACCAAAGATATTCTTACCTTGTATACACCTCTTATTTCAATATAACTTGCGTTCAGAATTTATCACACTTCAATGCTTGTCTCATTTCGTTTATCAATTTTAACGAAATCATTTTCTTACTCAAATTGAGTCTTGCATTCAAAATGTAAGCATAAGCAATTTACAATCCTTATACTCGATGCATAATTCATATTCCAAAGTGTCCCTATATCTCAAACTCTGTGTCATCTCTAAGAATTTTGGGTCTTCCCCACTGATCTATAATTTCTGCTTCGGAAGAATCCAATTAACTCTCGTTCTTAACATATCGTGACCAAGAAGACTCCAGGTCTCTTTAACAATTAATGCTAGTACACATCAAAGTGAATCACCTGGTCCGATAAACTTCTTTTCATGCAATCACTTATTTGCTTCTTCAGTGTTTCTAATTTAATTCAAGCCACTGAGTACAATAGTCTGAATAATTAATTCGATGCCAGGTGCTAAATCAATTTCAAGACTTCACTTTCAATTTAGTGGTAACTCTGATAGTTCATCCGAATACATGTGGGAAATCCCTCTGTCTACTGGGGTGTCCTTTTTTTTAAATCCGAACACGCCCTGACTTTATCAATCATGTAAGCAGTGTGACCTTCACTTATACTTTTAGTTCTGTAATTCATCTTTTCAGTTACAGTGACTTTACTTTATCACTCTCACTGCTTCCTTATCACTTTCTGGTCATTCTCTATACCTTGTCATTTTCTTAGTAATCTTGAGAGTACATATCTCATATTCTCATAGTTGCGCGTTACGCACTGCTCTCTCAAAATAACATCAAGTTGAGCTAACTTAGCTCGATTGAGGCTCTTAGTACCTCTTATGAGTTTCTTGAATTTTTTCCGTTTCCCATCTCTACTTATCCAGATTATTCTTCTTCCAAAGCTATAAATTTAATTTTATAATCATCCATAGACTTGTTACTTCATGTTCGATTGCAATCATTTCTTCCATAATTGCCACTTAATTTCATCCGGGATGTACTGCCGCCTAAGGGCCTTCGGAATATATCCCATGTAATTTTTTGATGTTAGCTCTCGAATTAAATCGGGGAACTTCCCTCCAAGTTCGACTTTCCATCTCGATATTGATGCTACAAGGGCTACTTTCTTTATAGTAGCACACTCTAAAAATTTGTGTAACTTCTCCAATCCTTTAACACAAAAGTTACAAAAGTAACTCCCTCGGTAAAGTTACTTTTGAAATCATCAAGCTTTTCTATCTCATCCATCTAACACTCTGAATCACTGAATTCTTAACTTGTTAAAAGTGGAGGCTTAAACTCTTGAAACTACTCCCAGTCTATTAAGCTCACAGTCATACTCTAAGAATCCATCCAAGTTTTCCAATTTAATTCTCCAGTTTTCTATTACCATTGGATTCTTGATTTTGGTATGTAATAGCATACTATCCTCCGAAATCAGCTCGGTCTCCATCCGTTAGTGAACTTACAAACATTTCTTAACTTCACTGCTCACAACGTTAGGTCACACCTTTCCAGGGATATAAATCATAATTCATACTCATTGACAGATCGATTTCCTTGTGCTAGACCCCTAAATTCCATTCGTAGTTTTCTTAATCTCATTCATTCAATTTTCTATAACTAACAGGTCTTTTATCCCATTTGACAATGGTGGTCTGCAGTTCTTAAACTGTCTCATCTAGTGTAGCTCCGACTCCTACTCAAGTGATCATTATTCTACGGTAGGGCTACAGGAGCATGCACATTTGTAGTTTTGAAACATCTCTGCAGGCTGTGTCGACGCATCGGGAGTAATCTGTCTGTCTATTCTTCCATCTACCCCATCACCTAACATAGCCTGTGTCCTAATTTTCCATAATATGTTCAATACTCCACTCAATCTTAGCAAAGTGTGTCTCAATACCCTCTGTTCTTTCCACAGGACCTGATGGAGCACGCTCAACATCAGTTTCAATCTCGGTATCATTTATGAGTCTCATATGATGACTCTGCATAATTCTCAGGCCTATCTCTGCTGCCTCTCGCTCGTGATCTAATTCATCACGTAAACCCAACATTAAGTCTTAACTTAATTAGGTATACTTACTCTACAACCAGACAAGCACAACCATTTGGGATGTAATCATATCCTTATTATTGAGACTGACAGTACTAGATAGCCTTTGCTCTGATACCACTTAAACTGTAACTACCCTTGACCCTTGAAAATCGAGGGATTTTTTTTTAACTTAATTTACTCACTTATTCCCTTATTCACTTAGGCTGTATTCCTGTTCAGTGTCAATCCTTAAAAATATTTTATTTCATTTATCCTTATACAGATTTCATCCCGACACATTATTTTCAATAGATGTCTGTGCATACAAATAGTCTGGTAAAGAGATAAGAATGTATACCTCACGCATATACAAAAGGTAGTCTGGGGAAGTTCATATCCGCCAGCCTACGTCGTCTACGCAGCATTTATTAGCTGTAATTCACTGCAAAAATTTGAAAGGTAGAGGGGTGAGCTTTTGGGGAAAAACCCAGTAAGGTAATGCTCTTAAAGTAGTTCTGATATATAAAAACATTTGAAGTTGTTCATAGAACGAAACTTAATGCAATACATAAATTTTCATTTCATGCATAATCTTCATAAAGCTTGCGTGTCTTTAAAAAAATCACATGCTTAACCATTTTACAACTTTTCATAAACCTTTCATGAACATTTCAACCTTTATGGCTGCAAGTCCAAACTTTCTACAACGGACTTATAAGCCTAAATAGGACCATCGTGGGCGCTGCTGCTGGTGGAGCTCTAATATGCAAAAGAGAGGAGGAAGCTTACGAGCTCTTAGACAAGATGGCTGCTAACAACTATCTATGGTCCTCAGAGAGGCAATTGCCTAAGAAGTCGGTGGGTATCTATGAGCTCGACATGCTGTCTATACCTTGACCTCTTAAATCGCTAACCTTACGAAGAAGGTAGAGTCACTCAGTACCCAACATAATCCTTCTACCAGTCCTAATCCTGTTTATTTGTCTAAAGTCCTTTCCTTTCATGCGATCTGTGTGGTGGTACACACTCTGTAGATAGGTGTCCGCTTAACTTAGAATCGGTTTAGTACGTTGCCCCATCTCAGAAGCAACAGAACAACCCCTTTTCAAACACCTACAACCCAGAGTGGAGGAACCATCCTAACTTCTCCTAGAGCCAAAATCAAGGGCAATCTTCTAATTCTAGATCAGTAGGACCCCCTGGTTTTTAAGCTCCACCAGTTCATGTACCACCACATCAGCAACTTCCATATCATCCACCTCATCACTCTCATCACCCATTCCCATTTCAATAATTTTAACATCATTCATCCCCACCACCACCACCTATCTAGCCATAGCATATACTTGCACCAGCACCAGCAGCTGAGAAGAAGCCCTTGCTTGAGGAGATGTTCACAACGATCCTGTAAAATCAAGCTGCCTCAATTAAGAATTTAGAAGTTCAGGTTGGACAAATAGCCAATGCTCTTAGCCAACGTCCACAAGGGACCCTTCCTAATAACACTGAAGTTAATCATGTTAGGCAAGGGGAGGGTAAGGAACATGTTAAATCCATCACCCTTAAGAGTGGCAGAGAGCTAGATGATCCACAAGTTAAGTCCAATCCTGTTAAGCTCATAGTGGTAGAGCCCTTAGGGTCTAAAAAGGCAGCTTAGGAAGAACAAGAACATCAGGATCAATCTGCAAAGGAATCCAAGCTAGGAGCTTCTTCATCTATACCTTCTTCTTCTTCACAGCCTTCCTTGTCCTCTGATGCTACACATGTCACCACTACATCCCTTCCAGTTAGACTACTAGTACCTTTTCCTCAGAGGTTCCAAAATAAAAAATTGGAACAACAATTTGCTAAATTTCTTGAGGTTTTTAAGAAACTTCACATCAACATTCCTTTTGCAGATGCTTTAGAGCAAATTTCAAGTTATGTGAAGTTTTTGAAGGATATCCTCTCTAGGAAAAGAAGATTGGAAGATTATGAGACAGTGGCCTTAATTGAGGAATGTAGTGCAATTATTCAGAGGAAATTACCCCCCAAGCTCAAAGATCCCGAGAGTTTTACCATACCATGCACAATTGGAAATCTATTCTTTGGTAGAGCCCTGTGAGATTTAGGAGCCAATATAAATCTAATGCCTTGGTCAATCTACCAAAAGTTAGGAATAGGGGATGTCAAGCATACCACAGTGACCCTTCAGCTGGCTGATCGATCCATTAAATATCCGAAAGGGGTCATTAAGGACGTGCTAGTAAAGGTGGACAAATTTATTTTCCCTGCGGATTTTATTGTATTGGACATGGAGGAAGACAGGGAAGTCTCCATTATTTTAGACAGACCTTTCCTAGCTACTGGTAGAACATTAATTGATGTACAAAAGGGGGAATTGACTATGAGAGTCCTAGATCAGGAGGTGACATTTCATGTTTTTAAACCTTTGAAGCTCCCTGATGACTCTCAAGAGTGTTTTAAAATGGAGATTGAAGAGGATATAAGGCTTGAGCATAAGAAATTTAAAAGAAGGGGGGAAGTAGACAAAGCTCAAGAGGATTTAATTGTTAACATTTTGTCACCACTCTGGTTGATCCTTCTACTCTTCGCCCTACTGCTGAGTGTTGTGTTCTTCAGCTGCATTTGAAGTGGCTTAATTTTTCTTTTCACTTTGTATATAGTTCTTTTTCTTTTCTTTTTCGTTGTTTCTTTCTTTATTTTGCAGATTTCTTTTACAGTATTACCTTTTCAATCAAGCTTCAGTTGTTCGTCGTCATCATCAGATAGGGGAGTACTCTGTTTGTGAGCTTCAATGTTTATATTATCTGCACATTGAGGACATTATGCACTTTAAGTTTGGGGGAGGGGATTTCACTTGAGTATTTTTCAAAAATTTGAGCAAAATTGAAAAAAATTTCAATTTTTTTTTCAAAAATATAAGCTTAAATTGTTTGATTTTGGGATGATTTAGTGCTTAGCATGTAGTTTTCCCATATTCTGATGATATGACTCCATGATTAAGTCTAACTTTGATTGACTGAGAAGCATGATTACAGGAAAACTATGAAGTTGAATTCTTGAATTTGTCTTGATTCTGATTGTGATTTCCTCATTTTATGCACATGTCATGTCATGAATCTGTATATTTATTTAGAGAAAACTTATGTGGACATAGGATTGCATTTGTTTAATTGATTTTGTGCATCATATTCTAGAATTTGTTTGATCTTGTCTCGAGGCGAAATATTAGATCACACTTAATTAGGGAGATGATTTAGGCCATCTTTGGATCGTTTGAGCCTTTTGAGCCATCCTTGTACATGCTTTACCCCTAGTCACCCATCTGAGCTAAATAAGCTTTTCTCTGTAAATACACCTACATAATTTTCCTTAGCTTAAATACTCTGTTCCTATCCCTTACCCCGAAAGCATGAAAAGTCATTGGGATATATAGTGAGCTATGTTCATATGGGTATTAAGTGATAGTGAAGGAGTATTTATTCGAAAAAAAAAAGAAAAGAAAAGAAAAAATGAAAGAAAAAGAAAAAGAAAAGAAGAAAGATGAAAAATACAAAAATAGAATAAAATGTTTAGCAAAAGAAATAAGTTTAGGGGAAATAATTAAGAGCTCTTACATTAAAGATCCTAGAAGTAATGCATGTTAAGGGGTAATTAAACTTAAATCAACTTTATCATACCTTTGCCCCAGCCTTACATTACAAGCTTAATGAAGTCCTATTGATCTTTGGTTAAGTGTGACTACATTAGTGGAGAGAGAAGTAAAAAGCAAACTTATGGGAATGATCACTTGTCATTGACTTTGCATTCACTGTGTTTGCATAATCTGATCCGAAAAATGTACTGTGAAGTGACTTTGACATTTTCACACACACACAAGGAGTCCAATTTGGGTTAGGACTTATGATTGAATGATTTTGAATGTTGGACTTGTAATTGTAATTCTTTGATTTCATAGTTTGTACTTTTTCTTTGAGGTAGTATTGGGGAGATTATTATGTCGGGTACTTGTCATTCCTACATGAATTTTGTTTTGCTTGAGGACAAGCAAAAACTCAAGTTTGGGGGTGTGATAATTCTATTTTTAATAGAATTATTCGTGCTTAATTTCCTAATTAATTATTTAAATCCCCAATTTATTTTATTAATTATCCCCTTTATTTAATTAAATTTTTTTAATGTGTAGGTAAATTAAATCCGAATGAAACTCAGTCGTTTCAGTCGAAATTGGGCTGAAAATGGGCTAAAGGAGATTGGACCACTTCCAATTTACAGACCGAGTCACCAGTCGTCTAGACACGCATGATGCCAGGTGTCCGTATTTTATTCGCTCGGAAATGATAAGATTGACGTGCACCGTACGAACCTTCTGAAAGACACATGCCGGGCCACATCGCACAACCAACTGGACAAACCGATAAGTGACGTGAAAATATCTACTCTACAGCAAATAAAATGAAGACAAGTGGCCAAATAATGCCAAATCATCTAGGATGGAAAAATTACCATTGTACCCCTAAGTGTGTGTATAAATAGAACATGATGGCAATTGAAAAAAAAAGAAGTAGGAAGTAAGGTAAGTAGCCTAAGGTAGAATTTAGGGTAGAATAATTTAGGAGTAGGAGTAGTGTTAATATAGTTTAGAATAGTTTTTTCTTGTTTCTTTAAAATCTTTCCCGTTAGCATTTTTTTGTTTTTGTTTTAGTTACTGTTCATGTTAATTTCTATTTCTTTATGAAAAGCTTAGATTTCTTTAGTTGCTCTCGGTTTACACAAGTTTTGTTTTACTCTTTTGTTGATTTAATTTTTTTCAATGTTATTTCTTCTTCATTAAACCGTTGTGTCCATTTGGCTTTCTTTATGTTTGAAATTTTTTTTATTGTCCAGTGATCATTTAGCATTCATGGTTTTTTGATTTCTTGAAAAATTTCATTTTTGTCAATATAATTTATGTATTATGATTCTGATTGGAAGTGTGGGGCAGAACTGAGCAAGATAATTGGGCATGAAGCAATGGGATTGTTGATAGTGGCTGGCCGAGAGAGAAGCAAGGCACTAGCAAGGGATCTTGCATTTCCATAGTTCATTGTTCTTCTCAGTTTTAGTTTAAGATTTCATTTGCCATTTGAAGCAAGAGCCAGCGCCGGTGAAGAGCTAAGCAATAATAACAGGAGCTTTCTCCTCTGTTTTACCCTGTTTCAAAAGCTTTGCACTGTTCATTGTCTCTATATGTGATTATTCTGGTTGAATGATTTGTTGTCTGGTTGCAAGTTCATTGCGGGTTGCTTACATTAGTATTGAACTGCTGAGAAGGGCCGTGGCTGGTTGCATCTGAATTGTTATCTATGTAGACCTTGCGTTATCAAGCTCGGGTTTAGCTCCCATTTCAGTTTTATGCTTTATTTGCTAGTTATTTATTTACCTTTTCAGTTTTAGTTTTCTGCTTCATTAAGTGTACATTTACCTTGAATTTTATAATCCTCAAGTTTCTAGTTTCCTTTAGAGATCTATTAGCCTGTTTAGCTTTTCCATTATTATTCTTTTGTTGTTTTGCATTTTGCTGGTGATGAACTGTGATTTTACCTGGAATGTGTGCTACCTTTATAGCTGTTGAGGCATCGGTTAGCTACTGAAGCAGTATTCTTCTGAGGTACGGGTTCTAGGAACTGCAGTTAACACACACCTTGCTGCAGTGATTAGTATACGGCTGGTCAGTCCTTGTTGATTGCTGAAGATTGATGGCTGATCGAAGTAGACAAGGTCGCTGCAGTGCTGGAAACAGCAATCAGAGTATGCACAAGGCTAGCACTTGGAGCAGAAGCACGGTAGAAGCAGGATGTGCGCTGGTGCTAGGACAACAGACCAGGACAGACCGGGAGCTAAGCTGGGCATGTCGAGGAATGTGCTGCAACAACGAAAAAGGATAGAATCAAGAGCAAGAGCAGACATTGCCTGGACAAATCGAGAAGAACATGAACAGTAACAGTGCATGGAGGGACCACGAGGCCAGCTGTGTTATTTTTTTTAAGGCCATGTTTGGCAAATTTGGACTTTAGTTATTTAACTCATTTTCATACGATTTAGATAGATTAATTTCAATTTCATTGGTTAGCTTAGTTAGATTTATTTTAAAAATTAATTTGCATGTTAGTCATTATTTTATTTAGATTTTATTTTTAAAGTAGTAATTGTGATAATTAGGATTAATTTAGAATTAATATTTACACATTTAGACTTGTAGTTATTTTCTTAATTTTTCTAGGATTTTATTTTAAGTGCGTTAATGAATTTTTAACTGTTTTAATTATTTTTGTAGGTACTTGCTTTTAATTGCGTGGAGCACTGTAAGTAATCATAGCTCGATTTTATTTAGTTTTTATTATTTTATTGTTTTCCAGTAATTTTAATTAGCCTTAGTTAGTCACCCATTGCATCTTCATAATTTGCTAGGATATACTTAGGGTAAGATTAACCGGTAGTTAATTAGGCTGATCAACTTCTCTATAGGACGATATTCCGGGACTCAAATCCCATTATTACTTGTACGACCCGTGCACTTGCAGACAATACGTTTAGATCGTACCAGAGGGTCAGAGAGAATCAATAATATTATAGGGACCCGATATGGGTAAATTATGATTTTTGCCCCTAGTTAGGCAAAAAAGTCAAAGTTTGAGAAAAGTTGTAAAAAGCATGGAAATAATGTTTTGAGTGGTTTTTACCGCTGTGTAGCAGAAGAGTAGGTGGATGGGCTAATGTTTTGAGGTTGATGTAAACTAAGCACACTTTATAGTGCTGATTTTAATGATTTGAAACATCCCAAGTTTTAAAGGGCCATCGACCGAATTATGCGCAAACAATCGTGCTGGAGCGTAGCTCGCACTTGATTTCAGATGTTTTTCACATACATTAGTGCTGGAGTTTTACTCGCACTACATTTACTTGACATGCATGATAGAGTACTGGAGCATTGCTCGTACTCAGTTTTATGTGATTTGTACATGATAGAGTGCTGGAGCGATTAGCTCGTACTCGAGTTTTACATGAGATACATAACAGAGTGTTGAAGCGTTGCTCGTACTCGATTCTTCATGATTTGTACATGACATAGTACTTGAGCGATTTGCTCGTACTTGATTTGAAATGAGAACTATGCATGACCTGGTGCTGGAGGTTTACTTGCACTAGTGTTGATATTTTGACATGCATATACAGTGTTTTGAGGAGGAGCGATGCCTGTGAGTCACACTCAAGACGTGCACTATAGTTTTACGTGATATATAGACATGTTAGAAAAATCGTGACGAATTTCTCGTGTAGACTAAGTGTCACACTGGAGATGTTCGCACGTGGATTTAGAGACGTGGTACTAATTATTCCATGGTATGAGAGGCTAAGACCTATGGTAGGCACCCCGACCATGATGTTGGGTCCACAGGTGTATGTTGTACCGTGCGTGTGGCATGGAGTACACTGTACCGTGTTTTGTTGTGAAGTTGTGGAGGAGAGTTATTGATAGCTGGCGGTTGTGATAGACTGACCCCCTCCCGTTATAGCAGTGATAACCCGCACATCGAGTACTGTGTTGCTTGAGATTTCACCATGTTAGGATATGGCCATGTTCGAAGAGATTCAATTTAGCCACTGAGTCTCGCATGATATATCGCATGTGTTTTATGATACGGGTAGACCTGAGGGATGGGTCGAAACTCGATTTGTTTGTGTTGTGATGAGAAATGCCATATTTACTGAGTTTTGAATGTAAATGACATATTTTATATAAAGGCATTCTTAAATGATTAAATATGCACTGTTTTGCATGAATGCCTCTGATTGATAAACCAACATGTGTTTAGTACATGGGATTTTAAATCTGTACTATATTATATATATTTTAAACATGCTTTTGAATTGAGAGAAGGAAAGGCAAAGCACTATTTTCAGTAGATAGTATGGATGTCTACTTGCTTGCCTGATTTCCTTACTGAGCGCGTTGATAGCTCATCCCTTTCATTTTCCCCCCTTTCTACAGATCATCGTCAGTAGATCGAGTCGACTAGGGTATTGCTTTCCTTTTGACCGCTGCCACTCACCATCTAGTGAAAGGTATACACATGCGCACTCTTTTGTATCTGAACAATGTATACAACAATGTGTAAACGTTTTAATATTGGGGATGTAATTATATTAAGTATATGAATTTACTTATGAGAAAGTATACGTACAGTCGATAAATATTTAGAATGACATGTATGTATGTATGGATAAGGAGACTAATGCCTAATGACAGCCCAACTGTTGAGGAGAGAAAGGTAAGTAAAAAGTGAAAAAAAATATTGTGGTTTTTGGTAAGTCGCGTGTGGGAGGAGGGCGTGACAAGATTAATCTCATGAAGTGTTTTGTAAACAGAAGATCGATCTCATGAAGCAATTAAGAGATCGATCTCACCCCACGACAGATCGATCTCTTAGGCATAAAATTGCCACAAAACGTTCCTAAATTTAAATAGAGATTAATCTCATCAAGGACCAGATCGATCTCCTACCTTCGACCTATATAAGGACCCTTTTGTTTTTCTGGAAATCGATCTCTCTCTCACCCCAAATCGCCATTTCGCAACCCTAGCTTTCTTTCTTGTCCAAAACCCTCATTTTCGTCCAAATCTCAAGCAGAGGCAAGAAGGAAAGTTGTTCCTCATCCAAAGGAGAATAACATACTTGGAAATCGAAGGACGAATTGAATCGAGGTGTGAATAGAGCTCTCTATAAGTTTTGGGTAAATTTCTAAGCTTTAATCTTTGATATTGAGGTGATTTTTTGTGATTGTGACTATGGGTGTTGTGATAAAATAGTTAGGAAATGATTAGAGTTAATGAAATTGTGATTTTGTGGGAATAATGATGATATTGTGCAATTTGTGGTAATTTTGGGATTTTGACTATAAATTGGAATTGAGGCAATGAGGTGATTTTGGCATGGACATTATGCATGAAAAATGTAAGATTTGAAATATAGTGGATGAGAATGTGGATTAGGATTGGAATATGAGAAAAACGAGGTTTGTAGTATTTAAAGAGAATATGAGCAAATATGTGCTCGATGATGTGATTGAGATGAATTATTGATGTTTTAACATCGTTTGGACAGCCTGGGGGTTCCAGAGAGGAATACGAGGCTACTCCGTTATTTGGGGGAACGATTGCACTATACGAGGTGCAACGAGGTAAGGGAACTTAAACTCATTTATGTATATCATTTTGTGATGATATTGTAGAATGAAATGTGATTTGAGAAAACAAACATGTTTTTATGAGTTATTGCACATGGTTTTATAGTCGGTTGGGGCCCAATTGTTTGAGTTGTAAACTAAATGTGAAATTGTTTTACAACTACTTTGAGTTTAAAAAGTGAAAAGTGATTTGGGATCTACGTTAAGGCGTACTGAGATTTGAGAAATGTGTGAGTGGTTTTGTCGGTTTGAGCTCGATTTTGACATGTTTTGTGTTGAGTACAAAACGGTTTTGAGATGAGTTTTATGAGAAAAACCATTATGAGCGCTACGTGAAGGCAAAACGATTTTATTTGATAATGGCTATAACTAAGACTTAGGCATGTCATGTTGAATGCACACAGGGCTTTACTCTTGTAGCATGTAAGACTAAGCCGTGCTCTAGCAGCACGTAAGACCGACTCCTCCGTTTTGGTAGTGTGAGATGACCCTGCTCCGCAGCAGCGATGGGTGGCGTTGCTTGATAGCTTGTAAGATTGGGTCGTGTTTTGAAAGCATGTAAGACCGACGACTGTTCGACTTTGATCAAGTCTATAGTGAACCATAGCCATGGGTGTATTATTGTCGACGAAATCCCTCGATTGGGGATATTCGCCTAGAGGACGAGTTTAATCATTTAGATGTGTCATGACGAAGTTTTCTATGAGTTTTATTTGCCTAGTCTCGTTTTACACATAAGATTGTGTTTTGTGGCTGTGCCATGTGCATTACTATTGCGGTGATTTCTATCACGTTTTATGAGAAAAGCCATTATCGCATCATGTTTTCTACATGCTTGTAACTGTGGTTTCTATATTAAACCAATTATTCTCATGTTTCTGCATGAGCTTTGAGAAATGAGTTGAGATGATGTTTTAATTATTCATGCTATGTTTTTCACTGAGTTTATTGGGTTTTCACCCACAAGATAAAATGATTGTAATGTGTAAATCATTATTTTCTTAATGAATCTCTTACCCCCTTACTACGCGATTTAGAAGCTCACCCTATTTTATCTCCCCCCCCCTCAGATTTCTTCAAGTGAAAAGAGTTTTCCTACGGCGTATGAAATAGTGGCTAGTGGAGGACTTGAGCTCCAGGCCATATATTGTACTTTGAGGTATAATTTATCATTTCATGTACCCAGACTAATATTGTATTTACAAACACTTGATGAACAGTGATGTATGGGATGTATTAGGATTTATTAATTCGAATCTGAGGAATGTATATGATGTAATATATAGATGTTGAATAATGAGATCCTGAGGTTAAAGTTTTATAACCCACACACACACACACACACATATATATATATGATAATGCATGACACTGCACAGGAATGCACCTAGAATTGTGAAATGATGTAAAGAAATTTTGAATTTCCCTGTTTTTTGCCCTTCCGGGGCGTCACAGAGTTTTCTTTGTATCAGAGCTTAGGGTGTTTAGTACGGTCAGTGTCGGTCAAGTGAAATAGAATACATCCCAAGTGTTAGTATAATTCTGGTCATGAATTGAACTTGATGATTGAGATTTCAATCGAATTTGATATGTACGCGTAGGAAACGTATTGAGATAGAAAATGAGTGGACGACGAGGTCGTTCGAGGAGGCAGGCAGAGCCACCTCTGCCACCTGCCCCACAACCAGAGAGTCCTAACTATCGATTTAACCAAATTGAGCATGATGTGCAGCAATGTTTTGAGCAAATGGCAGCACAATTCATGTAACATTTTGGAGTTAATGCCTCGGGTACTACTCCTACACCACCACAAGGACCTCCCGTGCCCCCAGTACAGATGGACCCGGTGCCTCCCGTCACTCATCTTGATGACAGAAGTATGGTCTGACTGAAGGACCTTTTGAAAATGAATCCACCTGCATTCAAAGGGAAAAAGGATCCCGTAGAGGCTGAGGAGTGGCTGACTGAGTTGAGAGTCATATTTGACTATTTAGGATACACTGATGCTGAGAGGGTCAGTATGGGCACTTATATGTTGAAAGGGAGAGCTCGAGATTGGTGGGGTACTACCCAGGGTATTCTGTTGTCCAGCCAGGATGTGATTCGTTGGGAAGAGTTTCAGACGGCATTTAGAGCCCAATATGTACCACAAGCTGCTCACAGAAGGAAGTAGGTAGAGTTTTTGAATCTGGTACAAGACGAGATGTTTGTGGATGATTACGAGAGTCGATTTACTAGAGAGATATGATCTAGAGACCTTAAAAAATGAAGAGCTCCGCACAGAGAGATTTGTGTATGGATTGAAGCCTATCATCAGAGATTGATTTATAGGGCTGTGTATTACTGAGTTTGGAGATGCTCTGAGACGAGCATAAGAGATTGAGAGGGGAATTTAATTGTACAATCCCAGAATGAGTTCAGTGCAGTGACTCGGGATAAAGGCAAGAGGCCAGCGATTTCCTAGGCAGATGTTCGGAGAGGTTCCTTCAGAAGAGGAAGGATTGAGGTACAAAAGGGCAGATTGGAGAGGCCTAAAGCTTATCCTATCATCAAGGAGACCCCTCGAGATGTCAGGCTTGAGATAAGGGTTTGCAAAAATTGTGGCCGATCGCATGAGGAAAATTATACTGGGTTGATCCATGGATGCTTTAAATGTGGAGACATGGGTCACAGAGTAAAAGACTGCCCTCAACCTCAGAGACCACATGCTCCGTAGCCTACTAGACAGCAGCATCAGATAGTGAATCCCCCGAGATGGGCCACTGCTGCAGAGAAAGGAAATAAGCCCATTATAGTGGGACGTGCTAGACAAGGAAACAACAGATACTTCAGCAGAAACTATAAGAGGTACACTCCCTGTCTGTAATCATAAGGCTCATGTGTTGATTGATCCACGTCCATGCATTCGTTTATTTCTGAGCATTTTGCATGTAGATGAAATTTGAAGTTTGAACCTCTAGAGTATATACTACATGTAAATACCCCTATATGTGAGTCCTAGAGAACTGATTTAATCTGTAGAAGGTGTGAAATAAAGGTGGGAGATAAAGTGATGTTATCAGATCTAATGATGCTAAATATGCATGGATTTGATGTAATTTTGGGAATAGATTGGCTGGTAACCAATCGAGTGAGTTTAGACTACTACACTAAGATTGTAACTTTTTCCCTACCTGAACCTTGCAGTGTACGTTTGAAATATTGAGGAAATAAATATGTGGAATTTTTGTAAGCAAATTGGAATTTTGATGTTGCTTTTGAGAGTACTAAATATGATTGTTCATGTGAAGGTTATGAAACACTCATCTCAGATAATAAGCGGGAACATCCGAGAATTAAGGATATACCTGCAGTGTGTGAATTTTCGGATGTCTTCCCAGATGAGTTACCAGGTTTACCACCAGAGAGAGAGCTGGAGTTTACCATTGATTTGGTACCAGATACTCAGCCTATCTCTAGACCTCCATATAGGATGACATTAGTGGAACTTGAGGAATTGAAGAAACAACTATAGGAGTTATTAGATCAAGGATTTATTAGACCCAGTGTCTCACAATGGGGAGCACCAGTGTTGTTCGTGAGGAAGAAGGATGGTAGTCTCAGATTATGGATAGACTACCGACTGTTGAATAAAGCCACGGTGAAGAATAAATACCCATTCCCGAGGATTGATGACCTACTTGATCTGCTGAGAGGGGCCTCAGTCTTCTCTAAGATTGATTTAAGATCGAGCTATCACCAATTGAGGATTAAGGAGGAAGATATTCCGAAGACGGCCTTCAAGACAAGGTATGGCCATTATGAATTTCTAGTGATGCTTTTTGGATTGACTAATGCGTCTGTAGCCTTTATGAGGTTAATGAACGAAGTGTTCAAAGACTATCTAGATAAGTCTGTGATAGACTTCATTGATGATATCTTGGTGTACTCTCGATCTTATAAGGAGCATGCACAACACTTGTGGTTAGTACTTCAGATACTTCGAGATAAGCAATTATATGGAAAGCTTGGTAAGTGTGAGTTTTTGCTGGATCAGATAGCTTTCCTTGGTCATATAGTTTCAGCAGACCAATTAAAGTGGAGGTTGTGCTTAATTGGGAAAGACCGAAGATAGTTACAGAGGTACGAAGTTTCCTTGGTTTGGCAAGATATTATAAAAGATTTGTGGAGGAATTTTCCAAAATTGTCGCTCCTTTGACTAAGCTCACGCTCAAGGAGACTCTGTTCATATGGACTGATCAATGTGACTTAATTTTCAGGAATTAAAGAGGAGATTAACAGCGGCACCTGTGTTGACTATCCTTGAGGGATCAGGAGGATTTTTAGTGTATAGTGATGCTTCCCATCAAGGATTGGGGTGTGTACTCATGCAGCATGGAAGAGTGGTCGCATATGGATCGCGATAATTGAAAGATCATGAGTGGAATTACCCTACGCATGATTTGGAGTTAGCTGCTGTGGTGTTTGCCTTGAAGATATGACAGCACTACTTATAAGAGGAAAGATTCCAGATCACTGACCATAAAAGTTTTAGGTATTTGTTTGATCAGAATGAGTTAAATATGAGACAGAGGAGATGGATGGAACTCCTTAAGGATTATGACTACGAGATTTTGTACCATCCGAGAAAGGCGAACATGGTTACTGATGCCCTGAGCAGGAAGAGTATGATATCTGCTATGATGATCAGGGAATGAGATTTACTGGAGCAATTCGTCGAACTCCAAATCAGAGTTAAAGAGGAAGAGACTGGATTTCTGGCTAGCCTGCGAATAGAGCTTAGGATCATGGATTGGATTAGAACTCGACAGCGTGATGATCAGAGGTTGATCGATATGATTAGCCAAGCCGAGCAAACTTCGTAGTCAGATCTCATAGTCAGTGAGGATGGATTGTTGAGATTCGGAGGATGAATCTGTCATGCCCCGCTTTCGGGAACCCTTCTATCCATACATTCTCTACTACGGTTGGGCTGTGAGAAGATGCAATTACTAAAATTTATTTATTTACAGCGGAATATTTAAAACTTTAATTCACACTCCCAGGTGTGTGTGTAAATACACAAAATTAATTGTATAAATACCAAGTGTTTACATATCATCCCCATAATACTGTTTACAATTCCAAGATATAACTGTGCGATACAATATATTAGATACAAAATACTCGTGTATACAAGTCTTATACCTTTGCGGATTGTGGGAGCTGTTCAACACAAAAGACTTAGAGACCACCGCTCTCTTACTTCTCAGTACCTGGAGGGGGAAAAATAGTGGGATGAGCAAACCACGGCTTAGTAAGGAAATGTATGCTAGCAGGTAGATATCGTACTACCTACATAGCCCATGCATGCATAAACCAAAACCATGTTTTCGTTATAAATGGAAATATCATACGAACAATGCATTTAAATACATATTTCTCAAGAGCATTTTCGTGTAAATCAAATGTCAAACTTCCATTTAAAACATGCTCATAAATAGTGCCCTCATGGCACGAATGTGAAATCGGAGATTTATTAAAACACGAAATCTCTTTCACTTCTCAAATCATTCTCTTTCACAAATCTCTTTCTTTTTATGAGATTGTCTCTGTTTCTCGATTCTCTGAGACAGGCATGGAATTTTTGGCAATCAAATATCCACGACTTATGGCCACAGTCAGTGATCCCAGGCCTCACTGATCGGGTGTGCACAGGGTATCACTTCGCCTGAAGGGGGATGGGTCAGTCCTACCTCCGGCTCATCTCAATCCACCTCATCTCCTCGTATACTCACGGTGAAGATACGTCGTGTGTCATCTACGCGATACTCGTACTCACGTGCACCCAGCACGGTACATAGTATACCAACGGGTGACTACACTATTCTACGTACAACCGTGGACCCAAGTCCATACTCCAACTCCGATGGACTTTATATCCTTAAACCATGTCTCATATACCAGGCGAGCAAGCAGCGTGACACACAGTCAACGCAAAGCTCCAGCGCGGTACGATCTATCGTTAAGGCCCAGCCCGTTCAATTGGCCGTCGACTGGTATCCCCTTGGGTCCCAGACCCCCAGGTTTACCTTAACTCAACAAAACAGGTACGAGCATAGTTCTCGCACTTTCTCAAAACCTCCGTGCGAGTTAAAACTCCCGCACGGTACATCAAGGCTTTAAACCGGGTGTGAGCTAACGCTTCAACACCAAATCTCATCTCAAAACTGATAGATGGCTATTTTCTCTTTTTAAAACTCAAAACACGTTTATTCATAAAGCATGCTTCTTCATGCTAAAGCATGTAAAAATTAGCCAACCTATCATCCACATTTCTCAATCATCAATAACAATATAAAATTGAGAATTTCATTGAAAACATGCATATCATGCTATTTCCTTACCCTATCCCATTTCTCAATACATATATATACATCATAGTACTTTTCATATTTCCACATCATTTCATAAACTTATAATATCGTACTAGTCCTAGCAATATATCTACGAAATTGCTGTAATTACGTACAAACATCTCTATAGCTAACACACAGTCCCTTACCTCGTTTTACTTGTGTGCAACTATCCGCCTTTATGCTTCTTGCGTTCTCATCTTGACTTGCTCCGGCGTATCATCCGAAACTGAAATTCATCCATCAACATTTGAGTCAATGTTTCTAACTCTTATTCAAGTAAGCATTTATCCAATGCCTTAATTACACATTTTTACCCTTTGTGGTAAATCTCCCAATTTATCCTAATATCAACATTTCCAAACCATTCCCACAACATACTCATCCACTCAAGATATCCCATTCGTCAAAAATACTCCCACATTCCACTTTCTCACACTTGACTCTTTTTAAGCTATATGCATTTCATACCATCCTAGGTAGTTCTATCCATAATATGCACACCCAAATATCTTTATAATCATTAACTAAACCAATGTACTTGGATTTGTGCATTAGAACTTACCTCATTGGATTTCCTCTTGCTCCAATTAGGATTGCCCTCTATTTCTTCAATCCTTCAAATGGGAAAATGCCTCTAGACTATGTTGTTCTTCTCTTTGATGTGAACAACTTTGTCTCTAATAGCCTCTCCTTAAATCTCACTGAAAATGGCTGGATTTAGGAGTGAGAAACTAGATTTCTTTGAGTTGAAGTGAAATGGAAATGTTTGTCCCGAAATTCTGATGATCCAACTGCTCCCATTTATAGGTTTGACTTGATGAGATCGATCTCCCTTGGGTGGAGATCGATCTGTTCCCCCAAAATCCCTCTCTTCTGAGACGTTTTAAAGGTAGGAGATCGATCTGTCGAGACTGGAGATCGATCTGCTGTCAAACAGAAGCTTAAGGAGATCGATCTGATCTTATGGGAGATCGATCTGCTTCCAACCCGAGAGCTAAGGAGATCGATCTGCTTCCTTTGGAGATCGATCTGTCCCCTTCCATTTCTCACCTAAGGGCATTCTGGCTCTCCCAGATCGATCTCTCATCCTATGAGATCGATCTGGCCTTCACAAATTCCAGATTTCCTGCAGTTTTTCTACAATAACCCTTACCAAACACCCTTAATTTACTACCATGATCATTTCCTCATTCATTCATCTTTGAGACTTGAAAAATGGGATTTATCCTCACTACATACACATTAAAACTTGTGTAGGATCTTTGTATGACCAAATATATACGATATTATTCGAATGGAATTATACACTTATGTAAATCTTTCCTTCCATTTTACTATACTACTCATATCCCATTTTGATTACATTCTTCTCGTTTCAAGTTTATTTCCTCCTACTCACTCATAATGCAACTTGTACGTATACTCACAATTCTTACTACAAGTGCATACATAATCTTATGAACTTACATTGCATACACTTCACATTACAATACATCATCTTACTTATGATTTTATTTACATTCCCATGTTCCTATATACATAGCTATACATGTACGGGGTCTCACATTCTCCCCCACTTAAAGAATTTGGTCCTCCAAATTAGAACCAATTCAATCTGTGAATAATTCGGGATACTTTTCCCGCATCAAACTTTCCAGTTCCCATGTGGCTTCTTCCACAGTGTGATGTTGCCACAAAACCTTAACCAATGAAATCGTCTTGTTCCGCAACACCTTCTCTTTCATGTCCAACACCCTGATCGGTCTCTCGACATACGACATATCTTTCTTGAGCTCCAACGGCTCATAGCTAATTACATGTGTCGGATCCGGGTAGTACTTCCGAAGCATAGAAACGTGGAAGACATTGTGGACTTCTGCTAGCTCAGGTGGTAAGGCTAGCCTATATGCTCCTTCTCCCACTCTATCCAAAATTTCGAAGGGACCAATGTAACGAGGACTTAATTTTCCGTTCTTTCCAAACCTCATTATTCCCTTAGAAGGAGATACTTTCAAAAATACAGACTCGCCAACATCAAACTCAAGTGGTCTCCGTCTCCTGTCAGCGTAGCTCTTTTGTCGACTTTGAGCTGTTCGCAGCTTCTCGCATATTATTTGAACATCCTCGGAGGCTTGCTTAACCAAATCGGGGGCGAGCAATTGTCTGTCACCAACTTCTTCCCAACCAATGGGCGATCGGCATCTACGACCGTATAGTGCCTCATAAGGGGCCATACCAATACTTGAGTGATGACTGTTATTGTAGGCGAACTCAATCAATGGCAAGTGATTGTCCCATGAGCCTCTAAAATCCAGCACACACGCTCTCAACATATCCTCCAGGGTCTGTATAGTCCTCTCTGACTGACCATCTGTCTGAGGATGAAAAGCGGTGCTAAAACTTAACTGGGTCCCCATCGCTTCCTGGAAATGTCCCCAAAAGTGGGAAGTGAAGCGGGCATCCCTATCCGAAACAACACTCACTGGGACTCCATGCAATCTCACTATTTCTCGCACATACAGATTCGCCAGTGCACTCAATGTATCTGTAGATCTCATGGCTAAGAAATGTGCCGATTTCGTTAACCGATCTACTATCACCCATATCGCATCATGGTTCTTACGGGTTCTCGGTAACCCCATCACAAAATCCATGGTGACATGCTCCCACTTCCATGTTGGTATCGATAGAGGTTGTAATAATCCTCCTGGTTTCTGATGTTCGACTTTTACTTGCTGACAAATGAGACATCTAGCGACATACTCCGCTATGTCTCTCTTCATTCCAGACCACCAATATACTTTTCGGAGGTTTTGATACATCTTACCACTCCCCGGGTGTATCGTGTATCTCGACGAGTGTGCCTCTGATAAGATCAGCTTCTCAGCTCTAAATCCTTAGGAACACATATTCTATCTCCAAACCTTAGTATTCCATCTGGACTCAATATAAAATCAGCACCCTTCCCTTTCCGGATTTGGCTAATCATGACAATACACCATTGATCGATTTGCTGAGCTTGTCGGATTCTCTCAATCAACTCCGGTTCTAATCTCAAGCTAGCAATGATCCCATAGCTGCCAATCTCAGGTAGGGTCATATCCAGACTAAGGTTCGTGAATTGTTCCAACAACTCGTGCTCTCTAACCATCATATGTGATACCAACCCGAGACTCTTCCGACTCAATGCATCGGCAACCACATTTGCCTTCCCCGGGTGGTACAAGATCTCACAATCGTAGTCCTTGAGGAGTTCCAACCACCTCCTCTGTCTCATGTTTAAGTCCTTTTGCGAGAATAGATATTTCAGACTCTTATGATCCGTAAAGATCTGAAATCTCTCACCATATAAGTAGTGGCGCCATATCTTCAACGCAAACACTACGGTCGCTAACTCCAAATCGTGAGTGGGGTAGTTCTTCTCATGATCCTTCAGCTGTCTAGATCCATAAGCTACTACCCTTCCATCTTGCATCAAAACACAGCCTAGTCCTTGATGCGAAGCATCAGTATACACCGAGTAATTCCCTGAACTGTTAGGGATGACAAGAACTGGCGCGGTAGTTAATCTGCGCTTAAGCTCCTGAAAACTCCTCTCACATGCTTCATCCCATGAAAACTCCACACTCTTCCTCGTAAGACGTGTCAATGGAGCAGCTAATCTAGAGAAACCTTCTACAAATCTCCTGTAGTAACCAGCCAAACCCAGAAAACTTCTGATCTCTGTGACTGTCCTAGGTTGTTCCCATTGAACAACTGCCTCAATCTTGGATGGATCTACTGACACCCCATCCTTCGATATAACATGGCCTAGAAAAGAAATCTGTTCTAGCCAAAAGTCACATTTGTTAAGCTTGGCATATAACCTTTTCTCTCGGAGGGTTTGCAAAATAATCCTTAAGTGCTGCTCATGCTCTTCTCTGGACCTTGAATACACCAATATATCATCAATGAAAATAATTACGAATTGGTCCAGGTATGGCTTGAATACTTCATTCATTAGAGCCATAAAAGCTGCCGGCGCATTGGTCAACCCAAAAGGCATCACTAAGAATTCGTAATGGCCATAACGAGTACGAAATGCTGTCTTGGGCACATCCTCCTTCCGAATCTTCAATTGATGATACCCAGACCTCAGATCTATCTTGGAGAAGATCTGCGCTCCCCGAAGCTGATCCAATAAATCGTCAATGCGTGGCAAGGGGTACTTGTTCTTGATGGTAGCCTTGTTTAACATCCGATAGTCAATGCACAACCTGAGGCTCCCATCTCTCTTCTTCACAAATAATACCGGGGCTCCCCATGGTGAGACGCTCGGTCTTATGAACCCCTTCTCTAACAACTCTTGCAGCTGTTTCCTTAATTCCTCTAACTCAACTGGGGCCATCCTATATGGTGACTTAGATATTGGTTCGGTTCCAGGCGTCAAGTCTATACCGAATTCTGTTTCTCTATCAGGTGGCAATCCTGGTAGATCGTCTGGAAAGACATCAGGGAATTCTCTGACCACTGAGATGTCCTCCATATCCGGATGTACTTTGTTCAAATCCACCACATAAGCAACAAAACCTTCAAAACAACACTCAAGCCATTTATACCAAAGTACTTTACCTCATACAAATTTAAGATTTCATTTCTTCTCTTAAAATTTTACAACACATTCTTCAGGTAGAGAAAACTTAATAGACTTAGAACGACAGTCTATGACAGCATGATTGGCGGCTAACCAATCCATTCCCAAAATTACATCAATGTCATACATATTCAACAAAATCAAGTTGGCTGTCATGCACTTATCTCCCACCCTCACTTTACAATCTTCATACACTTGTTCAACTAATTGGCTAACTCTCATGGGAGTACTTATCAGTAAGGTCCTATTCAAGTATGTGGGCTCTACAAGACCTTTTAACTTAGATGCACATGCAGGTGATATGAAGGAATGCGTAGCTCCAGAATCAAACAAAGCTATAACCTCTAGATTGAAAATCAAGATTGTACCTTTTATCACTTCAGAAGAGGTATCAGCCGATGCCTGGTCTATCGCATACACCTTGCCTTGACCCACAACTTGTTTTCCTTTCTCTTCAGCCGAGGCTTTCTTTCTTGCAGGAGGTGCAACTGTAGGAACCCTCTCTGGCTCTTTACCCCTTTGTGGAACTGCCTCAACTATCTCCGGGTACTCTCTGGCATAATGTCCAAATTTACCACATCTGAAGCATCGGGTACCCTGAAGATGACATGGCCTACCACCATGGTATCGACTGCATAGCCTACACTGATCTGTAGTCGGTCGGGGTCCACCAATCACTATTCCCCTGGCTGGTGTTTGAGTCGGAGGCATAAAAGGTCTAACAACCTTCTTCTAGAACTCATCTACTTCTCTCCGACGTTTACTCATGAATTTTCGACCAAATTTGGCACTCTTGCCATCTCCCAGCTTCCTCGGACCCTTGTCCTTTCCCCAACTAAACTCAGAAATTTGCAAGTCATGATCCTGCTCACATAACTGGGCCCGTCGCACAGCCTCTCTATATGTAGCGACATCAAATGGGGCCAACTTCGCTCGGATCGAAGGCCTCAGTCCATCTACAAATCTACGGACTCTGACAGCTTCACTCCTGATCGAGTCCGGATCATATCGACCCAGTGAAGTGAATCGTGACTCGTACTCATCAACTGTTCGATTCCCTTGAGTCAGATTCAGAAATTCCATCTGTAGTCTCCGTCGAGCAGTATCTGGGATGTATTGCTCTCTGAAAACGTCCAAGAACATATCCCACGTGATAACCATTCCTTGAGCTCTTAACATCGGCCTGACGGACTTCCACCAGTGCTCTACTTCGCCTCTCAATACAAAGGCCGCAAGCGCTACTCTCTCCGTAGCTGAACATCTACAGAAGTCGAATAACTTCTCCATTTGACTGATCCAGTCCTCAGCCACCGTCGGATCCTTTACCCCGCTAAACGAAGGAGGCTTAAAGTCCATAAAATGCCTCAACCTTTCCATGTCGCAATCATATCCATACCCCAATTCATCATCATGCTGATGTGGGGCTACCGGAGGAGGTACCGGTCGAATATGAGGTTCCCGTGGCCTAGCCGGTTCAGCTTGCGCAGGTGCAACATTCTCAGGTTCAGGTGCAGCTGCTGGGGGATTCGGTGCAGCCTGTCCCGCTGTACCAGGTGTACCCTCAAACCTAGCCATGATCTGACCCATCATGGTCATCATCGTGCGCATGTCTTCCTCCAATCGAGTGATTCGAGGATCAGAAGCCTCTATCTGTTCCTGGGGCTCATGACTAGAGGATGATCTACTGTGCCTCTCAGTCCTGTCATTTTGCCCTCGAGCCCTCGAGCTCTCTCCCCTCTTGCGGTGTCTCTCAGGCATAACTCACTAGCCTGATAACTTTCCTGCGTTATAACAAACATTTAATTCACTACCAGCTCCGTATACACATTTGTATCTAAATATCGCACAGTAACTTGGGGATGTATGTTTTCTTAGTCCTAAGCATCAACTCACATCAGACCAACCAAGCTCTGATACCAAGCCTGTCATGCCCCGCTTTCGGGAACCCTTCTATCCATACATTCTCTACTACGGTTGGGCTGTGAGAAGATGCAATTACTAAAATTTATTTATTTACAGCGGAATATTTAAAACTTTAATTCACACTCCCAGGTGTGTGTGTAAATACACAAAATTAATTGTATAAATACCAAGTGTTTACATATCATCCCCATAATACTGTTTACAATTCCAAGATATAACTGTGCGATACAATATATTAGATACAAAATACTCGTGTATACAAGTCTTATACCTTTGCGGATTGTGGGAGCTGTTCAACACAAAAGACTTAGAGACCACCGCTCTCTTACTTCTCAGTACCTGGAGGGGGAAAAATAGTGGGATGAGCAAACCACGGCTCAGTAAGGAAATGTATGCTAGCAGGTAGATATCGTACTACCTACATAGCCCATGCATGCATAAACCAAAACCATGTTTTCGTTATAAATGGAAATATCATACGAACAATGCATTTAAATACATATTTCTCAAGAGCATTTTCGTGTAAATCAAATGTCAAACTTCCATTTAAAACATGCTCATAAATAGTGCCCTCATGGCACGAATGTGAAATCGGAGATTTATTAAAACACGAAATCTCTTTCACTTCTCAAATCATTCTCTTTCACAAATCTCTTTCTTTTTCTGAGATTGTCTCTGTTTCTCGATTCTCTGAGACAGGCATGAAATTTTTGGCAATCAAATATCCACGACTTATGGCCACAGTCAGTGATCCCAGGCCTCACTGATCGGGTGTGCACAGGGTATCACTTCGCCTGAAGGGGGATGGGTCAGTCCTACCTCCGGCTCATCTCAATCCACCTCATCTCCTCGTATACTCACGGTGAAGATACGTCGTGTGTCATCTACGCGATACTCGTACTCACGTGCACCCAGCACGGTACATAGTATACCAACGGGTGACTACACTATTCTACGTACAACCGTGGACCCAAGTCCATACTCCAACTCCGATGGACTTTATATCCTTAAACCATGTCTCATATACCAGGCGAGCAAGCAGCGTGACACACAGTCAACGCAAAGCTCCAGCGCGGTACGATCTATCGTTAAGGCCCAGCCCGTTCAATTGGCCGTCGGCTGGTATCCCCTTGGGTCCCAGACCCCCGGGTTTACCTTAACTCAACAAAACAGGTACGAGCATAGTTCTCGCACTTTCTCAAAACCTCCGTTCGAGTTAAAACTCCCGCACGGTACATCAAGGCTTTAAACCGGGTGTGAGTTAACGCTTCAACACCAAATCTCATCTCAAAACTGATAGATGGCTATTTTCTCTTTTTAAAACTCAAAACACGTTTATTCATAAAGCATGCTTCTTCATGCTAAAGCATGTAAAAATTAGCCAACCTATCATCCACATTTCTCAATCATCAATAACAATATAAAATTGAGAATTTCATTGAAAACATGCATATCATGCTATTTCCTTACCCTATCCCATTTCTCAATACATATATATACATCATAGTACTTTTCATATTTCCACATCATTTCATAAACTTATAATATCGTACTAGTCCTAGCAATATATCTACGAAATTGCTGTAATTACGTACGAACATCTCTATAGCTAACACACAGTCCCTTACCTCGTTTTACTTGTGTGCAACTATCCGCCTTTATGCTTCTTGCGTTCTCATCTTGACTTGCTCCGGCGTATCATCCGAAACTGAAATTCATCCATCAACATTTGAGTCAATGTTTCTAACTCTTATTCAAGTAAGCATTTATCCAATGCCTTAATTACACATTTTTACCCTTTGTGGTAAATCTCCCAATTTATCCTAATATCAACATTTCCAAACCATTCCCACAACATACTCATCCACTCAAGATATCCCATTCGTCAAAAATACTCCCACATTCCACTTTCTCACACTTGACTCTTTTTAAGCTATATGCATTTCATACCATCCTAGGTAGTTCTATCCATAATATGCACACCCAAATATCTTTATAATCATTAACTAAACCAATGTACTTGGATTTGTGCATTAGAACTTACCTCATTGGATTTCCTCTTGCTCCAATTAGGATTGCCCTCTATTTCTTCAATCCTTCAAATGGGAAAATGCCTCTAGACTATGTTGTTCTTCTCTTTGATGTGAACAACTTTGTCTCTAATAGCCTCTCCTTAAATCTCACTGAAAATGGCTGGATTTAGGAGTGAGAAACTAGATTTCTTTGAGTTGAAGTGAAATGGAAATGTTTGTCCCGAAATTCTGATGATCCAACTGCTCCCATTTATAGGTTTGACTTGATGAGATCGATCTCCCTTGGGTGGAGATCGATCTGTTCCCCCAAAATCCCTCTCTTCTGAGACGTTTTAAAGGTAGGAGATCGATCTGTCGAGACTGGAGATCGATCTGCTGTCAAACAGAAGCTTAAGGAGATCGATCTGGTCTTATGGGAGATCGATCTGCTTCCAACCCGAGAGCTAAGGAGATCGATCTGCTTCCTTTGGAGATCGATCTGTCCCCTTCCATTTCTCACCTAAGGGCATTCTGGCTCTCCCAGATCGATCTCTCATCCTATGAGATCGATCTGGCCTTCACAAATTCCAGATTTCCTGCAGTTTTTCTACAATAACCCTTACCAAACACCCTTAATTTACTACCATGATCATTTCCTCATTCATTCATCTTTGAGACTTGAAAAATGGGATTTATCCTCACTACATACACATTAAAACTTGTGTAGGATCTTTGTATGACCAAATATATACGATATTACTCGAATGGAATTATACACTTATGTAAATCTTTCCTTCCATTTTACTATACTACTCATATCCCATTTTGATTACATTCTTCTCGTTTCAAGTTTATTTCCTCCTACTCACTCATAATGCAACTTGTACGTATACTCACAATTCTTACTACAAGTGCATACATAATCTTATGAACTTACATTGCATACACTTCACATTACAATACATCATCTTACTTATGATTTTATTTACATTCCCATGTTCCTATATACATAGCTATACATGTACGGGGTCTCACAGAATCTATGTACCAGACGATGATACCCTGAAGAGAAAGATATTAAGAGAATCCCATTGCTCGCAATACACCATGCACCCAGGGAGTACTAAAATGTAGCGAGATTTGAGAAAGGTATATTATTGGAGTGGTATGAAGCGAGACGTGGTAGATTTTATGGCTAGATGTTTAGTGTACCAGCAAGTGAAAGCTGAGTATCGGAAGCCCGGAGGATTATTGCAGCCTTTACCTGTGCCTACATGGAAATGGGAGCTTGTCACCATGGACTTTATTATGGGTTTATCGAGGACCTGAAGGGGTCGTGATGTGATATGGGTCATAGTGGATAGATTGACGAAAAGTGCCCACTTCCTTACCATCAAGAGCACAGATACTGTGGATGCCTTAGCTGAGTTGTATGTCAGTGAGATAGCTAGATTACATGGGGCTCTAGTTAGTGTTACTTCTGACAGAGATTCTCGATTTACTTTCAGATTTTGGATCCAGTTTCAAGAGTCCATAGGATCTCGATTGAGTTTTAGTATCGCCTATCATCCTCAGATAGATGGTCAGTCAGAGAGGACTATTCAGACCCTGGAGGATATGTTGAGGGCATGTACGATGGATTTTAAGGGATCATGGGATGATCACCTGCCCCTAGCAGAGTTTACGTACAATAATAGCTATCATACGAGTATTGGAATGACACCTTTTGAGGCTCTATATGGTAGGAGGTGTAGATCCCCTATAGAGTGGGAAGAAGTGGGTGACAGAAAGATAAATGCTTCCGAACTTGTTGAACAGGCTGAACGGGCAGCACAAGGTAGACAGAAAAGCTACGCAGATGTGCGTAGACGACCACTCGAGTTTGATGTTGGTGATGTAGTATTTCTAAAGATATCACCGAGTAAGGGTATCATGAGATTTGGAAAGAAAGGGAAATTGAGTCCTCGATACATTAGACCATTCGAGATTCTTGAGAGAGTGGGAGAGGTAGCCTACAGGTTGGCATTACCCCCATAGATGTCCAGAATACACAACGTCTTTCATGTATCTATGTTGAGGAAATACCACCCGGACCCTTCTCATGTCATAGAGTATGAAGAGATGGACATACAAGAGGACATGAGCTACACTGAAGAACCCGTCCCGATTCTCGATACAAAAGAGAAGGTACTTAAAACCAAAAGCATCCTATTAGTGAAAGTTTTGTGGAAATATCACTCAATGGAAGAGGCAACTTGGGAATTGGAAAGCCTCATGAAAGAGAAGTACCCCCGTCTATTTGACGAGTTGAGTCGAATTTGGAGGACAAATTCCTTAAAGGTGGGGAGGATGTGAAAACTGTGAATTCTGTATACCCCATTTATGAGAATTGTAATTTTGTGTATGTAATTATGATATGTATATGTACACACAAGTTTTAAATATGATGAAGTATAAGAAGATGAGTTTTTAAGTCTTAAATGTGTATGGATTGAATTATGGACTATGTGGTAGATTTTGGGAAGTTTTACGTTGAGTTTTCTGTAAATTGATGCAGCAGCAGTACAATATATGAAGGCCAGATCGATCTCCTAGGATGAGAGATCGATCTCATAGATGAGCAAATCAATCTCCAAAGTATAAGAAGATGAGGTTTTTAAGTCTTGAATGTGTAGGGATTGAATTATAGACTATGAGATAGATTTTAGGAAGTTTTACATTGAGTTTTCTACAAATTGTGCAGCAGCAAAACAATCTGTGAAGGCCAGATCGATCTCTTAGGATGAGAGATCGATCTCATGGCTCTAAAATGCAAAAAAATATGTAAGAATGGATAGGCAGATCGATCTCATAGACGAGCAGATCGATCTCCAAATGTTTCTGTAAAGAGAAGATCGATCTCCTCAAGGAGCAGATCGATCTCATGAAGTGTTCTATAAATAGAATATCGATCTCCTCAAGGAGCAGATCGATCTCATGAAGAAATTAAGAGATCGATCTCACCCCACGACAGATCGATCTCCTAGGCATAAAATTACCCCAAAAAGTTCCAAAATTCAAATAGAGATCAATCTCATCAAGGACCAGATCGATCTTTTACCTTCGGCCTATATAAGGACCCCTTTGTTTTTTTGGAAATCGATCTCTCTCTCTCCCTAAATCGCCATTTCGCAACCCTAGCTTTCTCTCTCCTCCAAAACCTCGTTTTCGTCCAAATCTCAGGCAGAGGCAAGAAGGAAAATTGTTCCTCATCCAAAGGAGAACAACTGTCACGCCCCGGAAGCGCGAAAAATAGGGCTAATTTAAAATTTTTTACTCATCGATTCACAATTAAGGGTGCATTCCTGTGCAGTGTCATACATCATCATAAGTATCATGCCTCAGGATCTCATCATAATATAGTATATAATGTATCATATACATTACTCAATTCCAAGTTAATTAATCCTAATACATCCTGTACATCATTGTACAATAAGTGTCTGTAATTATAACTCTAGTCTGGGTACATGAATATTAAATATCTACCTCAATACACAAAATACGGCCTGGAGCTTAAGTCCTCCACTAGCCTCTAACCCGTACGTCGCAGGGAACTCACTTCACTTGAAGCGATCTGGGGGGAAGAGAAAACAGGGTGAGCTTCCAAATCGCTCAGTAAGGGGGGGTAAGGGAACTCATTTATATAAACCATATCACACATCACAAATATGTATTTGTTTATGAAGCTCATTTGAAATCGTAGCATGAAAGTTCTCAAAACATCATCATCTCATAACTCATAAATCATGTGAAAACATGAAGGTAAAAAGGCTCAATATCGAGCACTCACAAGCATGTGTAAATATATGCGATAATGACTGTTCTCAAAATACGTGATAAAAATCACCTCGGTAAATAGCACGTGACAAGGTCACAAAACACAACTCATGTGTAAAACGAGACTAGGCAATAAAACTCAATTAAAACTCGTCATGGCACATCAAATATGTAATCTTCTCTGGGTGCGCATCCCAGGCATCCTCGTATAGAGGGAACGTCGACAATATGGTCATATGCATGGTATATTGGACTTATATGTTACCAGAATAAGGCCCGACCTTACATGCTACCAGAGCAATGCCTCGCCTCATGCACACTATCACGTGGTCCCTGGGTCGGTTCCCAGGTGGCCCACTCTCTCGGTCTTACATGCTACCAAAGCAAGGCCACCCAGCGTTACCAGAACGGGGGTCATCTCACGTTACCAAAACGGAGGCATCTCTCGTTACCAAAACGGAGGAATATCGGACTTACATGCTACCAAAGCAAGGCCTCCCAATGCTACCAAAGTGGAGGAATAATCGGACTTACATGTTACCAGAACAAGGCCTGTGGTCCCTGGGTCGGTTCCCAGGCGTCCCACTATATCGGTCTTACATGCTACCAGAGCAAGGCCCGATGTGTATTCAACATGACACGCCTAAGTCTCAATCATTAGCCATTATCTTATAAAACGTTATGCCTTCACGTAGAACTCATAATGGTTTTCTCTCATAAAACTCATTTAAAATATTTGTGTACTCAACACAAAACATATTAAAATCGAGTTACAACCGGTAAAACACGCACACATTTTCTCAAATCTCAATATCGCCTTAACGTAGAGCCCAATTTACTTTTCACGCAAACTCAAAGGTTTATAAAGCAATTTCACACTCAGCTTATAAACTCATAAAATAATGGGCTCCAACCGGCTATAAAAACCGTGTGCAATTATATCACAACACAACACCAAACATGCTCGTATTCTCAAATCGTGGTTCATGCTACAAACAGTTCATCAAAACACATACACAAATGGTTTAGTTTTCAGTTACCTCTTTGCACCTCGTATAGTGCAATCGTTTCCCCCGTATGACGGACTAGCCTCGCATTCCACTCTGGAACTCCCGAGCTATCCAAACGATGTTAAAACATCAATACTCATTATCACATTAACCTCAATTCTTAAAATCGAGCATAATTGCTCATAACACCTCAAATTTCTCAATTCTCATAACTCCATCACAAACCACAATCTCGCTCACAACACCTCAACATTCTATATTTCCTATGCCACAATATCTATGCTAATACACCACATTGTCTAAATCTCCATTTATAGCTCAAAATTCCTAAATTTACCAAAGTTGCCAAATATCATCATCACTCCAACTACATTGTAATTTCATCAATCCCTAATCATTTTTCAGCTATTTCAACACAATGCTAACAACCATTATCACTAAAATCATCTCAAATATAAGGATCGAGGTTTAGAAATTACCCAAAACTTATGGAGAGCTTATCTCTTGCCTCGATTCGATCCGTCTTTCGATTTCCAAGTATGTTGTTCTCCCTTTGATGAGGAACAACTTTCTTTCTTGCCACAGCCTCTGATTTGGACGAAAATGGGTGCCTTGGATGAGTGAGAAAGCTAGGGCTCGGTGAAAATGGGGTTGGAAGAGAGAGAAAATGAAATTGCAGGAGAAAGCAGGGGTTCCTTATATAGACTGAGGGTAGGAGATCGATCTGGCTCTTGATGAGATCGATCTGCATTGAATTTAGGGACGATTTGGGGCAATTTATGCCTAGGAGATCGATCTGTCGAGGGGTGAGATCGATCTCTTTATGGCTTTATGAGATCGATCTGCTCCTTGAGGAGATCGATCTTCTCCCAAACAGAAACATTTGGAGATCGATCTCTTCCTCATGAGATTGATCTTCTCTCAAATAGAATCATAAGGAGATCGATCCTCTTCCATTGGAGATCGATCTGCTCCTTAAATTCCTCTTTCCTTGTCATTTTTAACTCACCAGATCGATCTCTCCTTCTCCCAGATCGATCTGTCCTCATAGCTTCACACTTATTTTAAACACTTAACATATAAATCTCCAATTATCATTCCCACAATTCACTTAGCTCAATAAATTATATTTCAAGTTCATATTACATAATTGAAATATGTCTGAAATTCTCAGATCTCACAACAACATACTTGGAAATCAAAGGATGAATTGAATCGAGGTGTGAATAGAGCTCTCCATAAGTTTTGGGTAAATTTCTAACTTTAACCTTTGATATTGAGGTGATTTTTGGTGATTGTGACTATGGGTGTTGTGATAAAATAGCTAGGAAATGATTAGAGTTGATGAAATTGTGATTTTGTGGGAATGATGATGATATTGTGCAATTTGTGGTAATTTTGGGATTTTGACTATAAATTGGAATTGAGGCAATGAGGTGATTTTGGCATGGACATTATGCATGAAAAATGTAGGATTTGAAATGTAGTGGATAAGAATGTGGATTAGGATAGGAATATGAGAAAAATAAGATTTGTGGTATTTAACGAGAATAGGAGTAAATATGTGCTCGATGATGTGATTGAGATGAATTATTGATGTTTTAACATCGTTTGGATAGCCCGGGAGTTCCAGAGAGGAATGTGAGGCTAGTCCATTGTTTGGGGGAACGATTGCACTATACGAGGTGCAACGAGGTAAGGGAACTTAAACTCATTTATGTATGTGATTTTGTGATGATATTGTAGCATGAAATGTGTTTTAAGAATAAAAGCATGTTATTATGAGTTATTGCACACGGTTTTATAGCCGGTTGGGGCCCAATTGCTTTGAGTTGTAAACTAAATGTGAAATTGTTTTACAATCGCTTTGAGTTTAAAAAGTGAAAAGTGATTTAGGCTCTATGTTAAGGCGTACTGATATTTGAGAAATGTGTGCGTGGTTTTTCCAGTTTGAGCTCAGTTTTGAGATGTTTTGTGTTTAGTACAAAACAGTTTTGAGATGAGTTTTATGAGAAAAACCATTATGAGCGCTACGTGAAGGCAAAACAATTTTATTTGATAATGGCTATTACTGAGACTTAGGCATGTCATGTTGAATATACATCGGGCTTTGCTCTTGTAGCATGTAAAATCGGAACATGCTTTAGTAGCACGTAAGACTAACTCCTTCGTTCTGGTAACGTGAGATGACCCCGCTTCGTAGCAGCGATGGGTGGCATTGCTTTGATAGCATGTAAGACTGGGTCGTGCTTTGATAGCATGTAAGACCGACTGTTGTACGACTCTGATCAAGTCTACAGTGAACCATGGCCATGGGTGTATTATTGTCGACGAAATCCCTCGATTGGGGATGTCCGCCTAGGGGACGATTTCAATCATTTTGATGTGTCATGACAAAGTTTTCTATGAGTTTTATTTGCCTAGTCTGATTTTCCACATGAGATTGTGTTTTGTGGCTGCGCCACGTGTATTACTATTGCGGTGATTTCTATCACGTTTTATGAGAAAAGCCATTATCGCATCTTGTTTTCTACATGCTTGTAACTGTGGTTTCTATATTAAACCAATTATTCTCATGTTTCTGCATGTGCTTTGAGAAATGAGTTGAGATGATGTTTTAATTATTCATGCTATGTTTTTCACTGAGTTTATTGGGTTTTCACCCACAAAATAAAATGATTGTGCTGTGCAAATCATTATTTTCTTAAGGAATCCCTTACCCCCTTACTGAGCGATTCAGAAGCCATTATCGCATCTTGTTTTCTACATGCTTGTAACTGTGGTTTCTATATTAAACCAATTATTCTCATGTTTCTGCATGTGCTTTGAGAAATGAGTTGAGATGATGTTTTAATTATTCATGCTATGTTTTTCACTGAGTTTATTGGGTTTTCACCCACAAAATAAAATGATTGTGCTGTGCAAATCATTATTTTCTTAAGGAATCCCTTACCCCCTTACTGAGCGATTCAGAAGCTCACCCTGTTTTATCTCCCCCCCCCCCCCGGATTTCTTCAAATGAAGAGAGTTTCCTTGCAGCATACGGAGTAGTGGCTAGTGGAGAACTTGAGCTCCAGGCCATATATTGTACTTTGAGGTATAATTTGTCATTTCATGTACCCAGACTAATATTGTATTTACAGACACTTGATGAACAATGATGTATGGGATGTATTAGGATTTATTAATTCGAATCCGAGGAATGTATATAATGTAATCTATAGATGTTGAATGATGAGATCCTAAGGTTACAGTTTTATAACCCACACATACACACACACATATATATATGATGATGCATGACACTACATAGGAATACACCTAAAATTGTGAAATGATGTAAAGAAATTTTAAATTTGCCCTGTTTTTCGCGCTTTCTGGGCGTCACATAAATTCTGCTACATCCCATTTCATACCACTCTACCAATACACCTTTCGCAGATCCTGATACATCTTGGTATTACTTGGGTGCATGGTGTAACGGGATCAGTAGGACTCTTTCAAAATCTGCTGTCTCAGGGCATCATTGCTCGGGACACAATACGTCCCCTAAACCTCAACAGCCTATCATCATTGGTTGTAAAATCGGATTGTGAAGCTTGCTCTGCCTGGCTAACCATGTCTAATAATCTCTGAGCATTTCTCTATCCTGCTTTGATCTGATCTAAAATGCTGAGCTCAATTCATAGGCTAGTCATGAATCCAACATCTGCCTCTTCAACACTAATCCTGAGTCTGGTGAACTGTTCCAATAACTCTTATTCTCTGATTATCATATACAACACCATACCCTTCCTGCTGAGAGCACCTACAACAACATTCGCCTTACTCGGATGATATAAAATCTCGCAGTCATAATCCTTAAGGAGCTTTAACCACCGTCTTTGCCTCATATTAAGCTTCTTCTGATCAAATATATACTTCAAACTCTTATGGTTAATGAAGATCTGAAATCTCTCACCGTATAAATAGTGCCACCTAATCTTCAAAGCAAATATCACGACGTTAACTCCAAATCATGGGTGGGATAATTTCGCTCATTCTCCTTCAATTGCCTGGAACCATAAGCTATCACTCGACCGTTTTGCATGAGTACATATCCTAGACCCTGATGGGAGGCATCACAGTATACCACAAATCCCCCAGATCCACTCGGAATAGTCAGGACGGGTACAGTAGTCAACCTTCGTTTGAGCTCCTAAAAACTCTACTCATATGCTTCTAACCATACAAAAGGAACTTCTTTACGTGTGACCTTGGTCAGCGGAGTTGCTATCTTAGAGAAACCCTCTACAAACCTTCGATAGTACCCTACCAACCTAAGGAAACTTCGACTCTCAGTTACAGTCATCAGCCTCTCCTATTTGAGTACTGCCTCAATCTTGGATTGATCAACCAACACCCCGTCCTTGGATATAATGTGACCGAGGAAGGTTATCTGTTCTAGCCAAAATTCACATTTACTCAGTTTCCCATACAGCTGTTTCTCTCAAAGAGTCGGAGCACAATCCTCAAATGCTGCTCATGCTCATCCCGAGACTTAAAGTAAACTAGGATATCATCAATAAAAACAATTACAAACTGATCTAAATAATCCTGAAATACTTCGTTCATCAAATTCATGAAAGCAGTAGGGCCATTGGTCAGGCCAAAAGGTATCACCTAGAACTCACAGTGGCCATATCTCGTCCTTAATGTTGTCTTAGGCACATTTTCCTTCCTGATCTTTAACTAGTGATAGCCGGACCTCAGATCAATTTTAGAAAATTCTGATGCCCCTCTCAGCTAGTCAAATAAGTCATATTTTGGGCAAAGGGTACTTGTTCTTTACGGTGGCCTTGTTTAATAATCTATAGTCTATGCATAACCGGAGGCTATCGTCCTTCTTCCTAACAAATAAAACTAGAGCTCTCTAAGGTGACACACTTGGTCTAATAAAACCCTTGTCAAGCAACTCTTGCTACTGTTTCTTCAGCTCTTCTAATTCAACTAGTGCCATCATGTAGGGAGTTTTAGAGATTGACTGGGTATCTGGAACTAAATCGATAGTAAACTTTAGTTCTCTTTTCGGTGGTAACCTTGATAATTGATCAGGAAACACATCTGAGAATTCACATACAATAGGTATATGCTGAACACTCAAATGTTCCCAGCTTGTAACAACCCGATTTATAGTACAATATGATTGGGCTACGAGTCGATACTGGATCAAAATAGTGAAAATTGATAGTTCAATTGCTTTTCTAGGTAGCAAATTTAAACAACATTAGTCATCGTGATTGTTCTTTTACAAAATATTAATGTTCACATTCCTCAGACACAATTTCCTATAATTACTATACTTATAAATTTTAGATACAAAATATATGTCTATACTAGGTATACTTTAACACAGTAGAATGCTTTGCTGACGAATGGCTATGCAAAATAATTTAACTTCCAAAAGTGAGCTCAGCTACTGGTGAGGCTCTGGGAGGAAAGTAAGGGGTTAGCTTAACGTACTTAGTAAGAAAAATCACGTGGCAGGTATATAACTACACTATCTACATATATCCGCAAAATAAACTAGTCATAAATATATAATGAGTTGTTGGCAGTTCAGTATAATTCATAATAAAAAATCAGTTACGGTATCAATATCGATAGATAAACATTTTACTGCCATTAAATGTAGGATTTTTAAAATCTTATACAGTGTTTTACTGTAATGATTGTGTGGCACTTTGTTCCTGCAGGATTCAAGAGGTGACCCCCACAATCTCTTTATACTATAAAATAATACAAAAACAGTTCATAGGGTCAATTCAATAAATCAAATAGAGGAGACAAGGCAGAACATGCTATAAACAGTAATCAGTATGACAATTGGCCAATGTCGGTGACTCCAGGCATCACTGATCAGGTGTGTAGGGATGTCAATCGCCGTGGAAGTGGTGAGCTACCCAAACGGCCTACAATACAGTATGTTCAAAGACCAGTAACACGATACATCGTACTCACATGCATGTTGCACGGTACATCGACTCAGTAACAGTTCAGTAACAGTGTAGCATGACTAATCATCGTCTTTGTCTCAAAATCAGTGTGAGTCAGACCGTGCGTGTCATGCCCCGCTTTTGTGAACCCTTTTATCCATACATTCTCTACTACGGTTGGGCTGTGAGAAGATGCAATTACTAAAAATTCATTCATTTACAGCGGAATATTTAAAACTTTAATTCACACTCCCAAGTGTGTGTGTAAATACACAAAATTAATTGTATAAATACCATGTGCTTACATATCATCCCCATAATACTGTTTACAATTCCGAGATATAACTGTGCAATACAATATATTAGATACAAAATACTCGTGTATACAAATCTTATACCTTTGCGGATTGTGGGAGCCGTTAAACACAAAAGATCTAGAGATCACCGCTCTCTTACTTCTCAGTACCAGGAGGGGGAAAATAGTGGGATGAGCAAACCACGGCTCAGTAAGGAAATGTATGCTAGCAGGTAGATATCGTACTACCTACATAGCCCATGCATGGATAAACCAAAACCATGTTTTCATTATAAATGGAAATATCATACGAAAAATGCATTTAAACATATATTTCTCAATAGCATTTTCGTGTAAATCAAATGTCAAACTTCCATTTAAAACATGCTCATAAATAGTGCCCTCATAGCACAAATGTGAAATCAGAGATTTATCAAAAACACGAAATCTCTTTCACTTCTCAAATCATTCTTTCTCGCAAATCTCTTTCTTTTCTGAGATTGTCTCTGTTTCTCGAATCTCTGAGACAGGCATGAAATTTTCGGCAATCAAATATCCACGACTTATGGCCATAGTCAGTGATCCCAGGCCTCACTGATCAGGTGTGCACAGGGTATCACTTCGCCTGAAGGGGGATGGGTCAGTCCTACCCTCCGGCTCATCTCAATCCACCTCATCTCCTCGTATACTCACGGTGAAGATACGTCGTGTGTCATCTACGCGATACTCGTACTCACGTGCACCCAGCACGGTACATAGTATACCAACGGGTGACTACACTATTCTACGTACGACCGTGGACCCAAGTCCATACTCCAACTCCGATGGACTTTTTATCCTTAAACCATGTCTCATATACCAGGCGAGCAAGCAGCGTGACATACAGTCAACGCAAAGCTCCAGCGCGGTACGATCTGTCGTTAAGGCCCAGCCCGTTCAATTGGCCGTCGGCTGGTATCCCCTTGGGTCCCAGACCCCCAGGTTTACCTTAACTCAACAAAACAGGTGCGAGCAAAGTTCCCGTACTTTCTCAAAACCCTCGTACGAGTTAAAACTCCCGCACGGTACATCAAGGCATTAAAACGGGTGTGAGCTAGCGCTTCAACACCAAATCTCATCTCAAAACTGATAGATGGCTATTTTCTCTTTTAAAACTCAAAACACGTTTATTCATACAGCATGACTCTTCATGCTAAAACATGTAAAAGTAGCCAACCTATCATCGACATTTCTCAATCATCAATAACAATATAAAATTGAGAACATCATTAAAAACATGCATATCATGCTATTTCCTTACCCTATCCCATTTCTCAATACATATATATACATCATAGTACTTTTCATACTTCCACATCATTTCATAAAATTATAATATCGTACTAATCCTAGCAATATATCTACGAAATTGCTGTAATTACGTACGAACATCTCTATAGCTAACACACAGTCCCTTACCTCGTTTTACTTGTGTGCAACTATCCGCCTTTATGCTTCTCGCGTTCTCATCTCGACTTGCTCCGACGTAACATCCGAAACTGAAATTCATCCATCAACATTTGAGTTAATGTTTCTAACTCTTATTCAACTAAGCATTTATCAAATGCCTTAATTACACATTTTTACCCTTTGTGGTAAATCTCACCATTTAATCCCAACATCAACATGTCCAAATCATTCCCACAACATAATCATCCACTCAAGATATCTCATTTATCATAAACACTTCCACACTCCACTTTCTCACACTTGACTATTTCTAAGTCATATTCATTTCATACCATTCTAGGTAGTTCTATCATGTCTATGCATACTAACCATTTCCCATATCAATATCCAAACCAATGTACTTGGGTATTTGCATTAGAAACTTACCTCATTGGATTTCCTCTTGCTCCAATTAGGATTGCCCTTTATTTCTTCAATCCATCAAATGGGAAAATGCCTCTAGACTATGTTGTTCTTCTTTTTGTTGTGAACAACTTTGTCTCTAATAGACTCTCCTTAAATCTCACTGAAAATGGCTGGATTTAGGAGTGAGAAACTAGATTTCTTTGAGTTGAAGTGAGAGGAAATGGTTTATCCCGAAATTCTGATGATCCAACTACTCCCATTTATAGTTTTGACTTGAGGAGATCGATCTTCCTTGGGTGGAGATCGATCTGTTCCTCTAAAATCCCTCTTTTCTAAGACGTTTTAAAGGTAGGAGATCGATCTGTCGAGACTGGAGATCGATCTGCTATCAAACAGAAGCTTAAGGAGATCGATCTGGTCTTAGGGGAGATCGATCTGCTTCTAACCCGAGAGCTAAGGAGATCGATCTGCTTCCTTCGGAGATCGATCTGTTCCCTTCCATTTCTCACATAAGGGCATTCTGGCTCTCCCAGATCGATCTCTCATCCTATGAGATCGATCTGGCCTTCACAAATTCCAGATTTCTTGCAGTTTTTCTGCAACAACTCCTTACCAAACACCCTTAATTTGCTTCCATGATCATTTCCTCATTCATTCATCTTTGAGACTTGAAAATGGGATCCATCCTCACTACATACACATTAAAACTTGTGTAGAATCTTTGTATGACCAAATATATACGATATTACTCGAATGGAAATATACACTTATGTAAATCTTTCCTTCCATTTTACTATACTACTCATATTCCATTTCGATCACATTCTTCTCGTGCTCAAGTTTATTTCTTCCTACTCATTCATAATGCAACTTGTAATCACAATTCTTACTACAAGTGCGTACATAATCTTATAAACTTACATTGCATATACTTCACATTACAATACATCATCTTACTTATGATTCTATTTACATTCCCATGTTCCTATATACAGCTATACATGTACGGGGTCTCACATTCTCCCCCACTTAGAGAATTTGGTCCTCCAAATTAGAACCAATTCAATCCGTGAATAACTCGGGATACTTTTCTCGCATCAAACCTTCCAGTTCCCATGTGGCCTCTTCCACAGTGTGATGTTGCCACAAAACCTTAACCAATGAAATCGTCTTGTTCCGCAACACCTTCTCTTTCCAGTCCAACACCCTGATCGGTCTCTCGACATACGACATATCTTTCTTGAGCTCCAACGGCTCATAACTAATTACATGTGTCGGATCCGGGTAGTACTTCCGAAGCATAGAAACGTGGAAGACATTGTGGACTTCTGCTAGCTCAGGTGGTAAGGCTAGCCTATATGCTCCTTCTCCCACTCTATCCAAAATCTCGAAGGGACCAATGTAACGAGGACTTAATTTTCCTTTCTTCCCAAACCTCATTATTCCCTTAGAAGGAGATACTTTCAAAAATACGGACTCGCCAACATCAAACTCAAGTGGTCTCCGTCTCCTGTCAGCGTAGCTCTTTTGTCGACTTTGAGCTGTTCACAACCTCTCGCATATTATCTGAACATCCTCGGAGGCTTGCTTAACCAAATCGGGAGCGAGCAATTGTCTGTCACCAACTTCTTCCCAACCAATGGGCTATCGGCATCTACGACCGTATAGTGCCTCATAAGGGGCCATACCAATACTTGAGTGATGACTGTTATTGTAGGCGAACTCAATCAATGGCAAGTGATCGTCCCATGAGCCTCTAAAATCCAGCACACACGCTCTCAACATATCCTCCAGGGTCTGTATAGTCCTCTCTGACTGACCATCTGTCTGAGGATGAAAAGCGGTGCTAAAACTCAACTGGGTCCCCATCGCTTCCTGGAAATGTCCCCAAAAGTGGGAAGTGAAGCGGGCATCCCGATCAGAAACAACACTCACTGGGACTCCATGCAATCTCACTATTTCTCGCACATACAGGTTCGCCAGTGCACTCAATGTATCTGTAGATCTCATGGCTATGAAATGTGCCGATTTCGTTAACCGATCTACTATCACCCATATCGCATCATGGTTCTTATGGGTTCTCGGTAACCCCATCACAAAATCCATGGTGACATGCTCCCACTTCCATGTTGGTATCGATAGAGGTTGTAATAATCCTCCTGGTTTCTGATGTTCGACTTTTACTTGCTGACAAATGAGACATCTAGCGACATACTCAGCTATGTCTCTCTTCATTCCAGACCACCAATATGCTTTTCGGAGATTTTGATACATCTTACTACTCCCCGGGTGTATCGTGTATCTCGACGAGTGTGCCTCTGATAAGATCAGCTTTCTCAGCTCTAAATCCTTAGGAACACATATTCTATCTCTAAACCTTAGTATTCCATCTGGACTCAATATAAAACCGGCACCTTTCCCTTTTCGGATTTGGCTAATCATCTCAATACACCATTGATCAATTTGCTGAGCTTGTCGGATTCTCTCAATCAACTCCGGTTCTAATCTCAAGCTAGCAATAATCCCATAGCTGCCAATCTCAGGTAGGGTCATATCCAGACTAAGGTTCGTGAATTGTTCCAACAACTCGTGCTCTCTAACCATCATATGAGATACCAACCCGAGACTCTTCCGACTCAATGCATCGGCAACCACATTTGCCTTCCCCGGGTGGTATAAGATCTCACAATCATAGTCCTTGAGGAGTTCCAACCACCTCCTCTGTCTCATGTTTAACTCCTTTTGTGAGAATAGATATTTCAGACTCTTATGATCCGTAAAGATCTGAAATCTCTCACCATATAAGTAGTGGCGCCATATCTTCAACGCAAACACTACGGCCGCTAATTCCAAATCGTGAGTGGGGTAGTTCTTCTCATGATCTTTCAACTGCCTAGACCCATAAGCTACTACCCTTCCATCTTGCATCAAAACACAGCCTAGTCCTTGATGCGAAGCATCTGTATACACCGAGTAATTCCCTGAACTGTTAGGGATGACAAGAACTGGCGCGGTAGTTAATCTGCGCTTAAGTTCCTGAAAACTCCTCTCACAAGCTTCATCCCATAAAAACTCCACACTCTTCATCGTAAGACGTGTCAATGGAGCAGCTAATCTAGAGAAACCTTCTACAAATCTCCTGTAGTAACCAGCCAAACCCAGAAAACTTCTGATCTCTGTGACTGTCCTAGGTTGTTCCCACTGAACAACTGCCTCAATCTTGGATGGATCTACTGACACCCCATCCTTCGATATAACATGGCCTAGAAAAGAAATCTGTTCTAGCCAAAAGTCACATTTTTTAAGCTTGGCATATAACCTTTTCTCTCGGAGGGTTTGCAAAATAATCCTTAAGTGCTGCTCATGCTCTTCTCTGGACCTTGAATACACCAATATATCATCAATGAAAATAATTACGAATTGGTCCAGGTATGGCTTGAATACTTCGTTCATTAGAGCCATAAAAGCTGCAGGCGCATTGGTCAACCCAAAAGGCATCACTAAGAATTCGTAATGGCCATAGCGGGTACGAAATGCTGTCTTGGGCACATCCTCCTTCCGAATCTTCAATTGATGATACCCAGACCTCAGATCTATCTTGGAGAAGATCTGTGCTCCCCGAAGCTGATCCAATAAATCGTTAATGCGTGGAAAGGGGTACTTATTCTTGATGGTAGCCTTGTTTAACATCCGATAATCAATGCACAACCTGAGGCTCCCATCTCTCTTCTTCACAAACAATATCGGGGCTCCCCATGGTGAGACGCTCGGTCTTATGAACCCCTTCTCTAACAACTCTTGCAGCTGTTTCCTTAATTCCTCTAATTCAACTGGAGCCATCCTATATGGTGACTTCGATATTGGTTCGGTTCCAGGCGTCAAGTCTATACCGAATTTCGTTTCTCTATCAGGTGGCAATCCTGGTAGATTGTCTGGAAAGACATCAGGGAATTCTCTGACCACTGAGATGTCCTCCATATCCGGATGTACTTTGTTCAAATCCACCACATAAGCAACAAAACCTTCAAAACAACACTCAAGCCATTTATACCAAAGTACTTTACTTAATACAAAATTTAAGATTTCATTTCTTCTCTTAAAATCTTACAACACATTCTTCAGGTAGAGAAAACTTAATGGACTTAGAACTACAGTCTATGACAGCATGATTGGCGGCTAACCAATCCATTCCAAAAATTACATCAATGTCATACATATTCAACAAAATCAAGTTGGCTGTCATGCACTTATCTCCTACCCTCACTTTGCAATCTTTATACACTTGTTCAACTAATTGGCTAACTCTCATTGGAGTACTTATTAGTAAAGTCCTACTCAAGTATGTGGGTTCGACAAAACCCTTTAACTTAGATGCACATGCAGGTGATATGAAGGAATGCGTAGCACCAGAATCAAACAAGGCTATAACCTCTAGATTGAAGATCAAGATTGTACCTTTTATTACTTCAAAAGAGGTATCAGCCGATGCCTGGTCTATCGCATACACCCTGCCTTGACCCATAACTTGTTTTCCCTTTTCTTCAGCCGAGGCTTTCTTTCTTGCAGGAGGTGCAACTGTAGGAACCCTCTCTGGCTCTTTACCCCTCTGTGGAATTGCCTCAACTATCTCCGGGCACTCTCTGGCATAATGTCCAAATTTACCACATCTGAAGCATCGGGTACCCTGAAGATGACATGGCCTACCACCATGGTATCGACCGCATAACCTACACTGATCTGTAGTCGGTCGGGGTCCACCAATCACTATACCCCTGGCTGGTGTCTGAGTCGGAGGCATAAAAGGTCTAGCAACCTTTTTCTGGAACTCATCTACCTCTCTCCGATGTTTACTCATGAATTTTTGACCAAATTTGGCACTCTTGCCATCTCCCAGCTTCCTCGGTCCCTTGTCCTTACCCCAACTAAACTCAAAAATCTGCAAGTCATAATCTTGCTCACATAACTGGGCCCGTCGCACAGCCTCTCTATATGTAGCGACATCAAATGGGGCCAACTTCGCTCGAATCGAAGGCCTCAGTCCATCTACAAATCTACGGACTCTAATAGCCTCGCTCCTGATCGAGTCCTGATCATATCTACCCAGTGAAGTGAATCGTGACTCGTACTCATCAACTGTTCGATTCCCTTGAGTCAGATTCAGAAATTCCATCTGTAGTCTCCGTCAAGCAGTATCTGGGATGTATTGTTCTCTGAAAACATCCAAGAACATATCCCAAGTGATAACCATTCTTTGAGCTCTTAACATCGGCCTAGTGGACTTCCACCAGTGCTCCGCTTCGCCTCTCAATACAAAGGCCGCAAGCGCTACTCTCTCCGTAGCTGAACATCTGCAGAAGTCGAATAACTTCTCCATTTGACTGATCCAGTCCTCAGCCACTGCCGGATCCTTTACCCCGCTAAATGAAGGAGGCTTAAAGTCCATAAAGTGCCTCAATCTTTCCATGTCACAATCATATCCATACCTCAAATCATCATCATGCTGATGTGGGGCTACCGGAGGAGGTACCGGTCGAATATGAGGTTCCCGTGGCCTAGCCGATTCAGCTTGCGCAGGTGCAACATTCTCAGGTTCAGGTGCAGCTGCTGGGGGATTCGGTGCAGCCTGTCCCGCTATACCAGGTGTACCCTCAAACCTAGCCATGATCTGACCCATCATGGTCATCATCGTGCGCATGTCTTCCTCCAATCGGGTTATTCGAGGATCAGAAGCCTCTATCTGTTCCTGGGGCTCATGACTAGAGGATGATCTACTGTGCCTCTCAGTCCTGTCATTTTGCCCTCAAGCTCTCGAGCTCTCTCCCCTCTTGCGGTGTCTCTCAGGCATAACTCACTAGCCTGATAACTTTCCTGCGTTATAACAAACATTTAATTCACTACCAGCTCCGTACACACATTTGTATCTAAATATTGCACAGTAACTTGGGGATGTATGTTTTCTTAGTCCTAAGCATCAACTCACATCAGACCAACCATGCTCTGATACCAAGCCTGTCATGCCCCGCTTTTGTGAACCCTTTTATCCATACATTCTCTACTACGGTTGGGCTGTGAGAAGATGCAATTACTAAAAATTCATTCATTTACAGCGGAATATTTAAAACTTTAATTCACACTCCCAGGTGTGTGTGTAAATACACAAAATTAATTGTATAAATACCATGTGCTTACATATCATCCCCATAATACTGTTTACAATTCCGAGATATAACTGTGCGATACAATATATTAGATACAAAATACTCGTGTATACAAATCTTATACCTTTGCGGATTGTGGGAGCTGTTAAACACAAAAGATCTAGAGATCACCGCTCTCTTACTTCTCAGTACCTGGAGGGGGAAAATAGTGGGATGAGCAAACCACGGCTCAGTAAGGAAATGTATGCTAGCAGGTAGATATCGTACTACCTACATAGCCCATGCATGCATAAACCAAAACCATGTTTTCGTTATAAATGGAAATATCATACGAAAAATGCATTTAAACATATATTTCTCAATAGCATTTTCGTGTAAATCAAATGTCAAACTTCCATTTAAAACATGCTCATAAATAGTGCCCTCATGGCACAAATGTGAAATCAGAGATTTATCAAAAACACGAAATCTCTTTCACTTCTCAAATCATTCTTTCTCGCAAATCTCTTTCTTTTCTGAGATTGTCTCTGTTTCTCGAATCTCTGAGACAGGCATGGAATTTTCGGCAATCAAATATCCACGACTTATGGTCATAGTCAGTGATCCCAGGCCTCACTGATCAGGTGTGCACAGAGTATCACTTCACCTGAAGGGGGATGGGTCAGTCCTACCCTCCGGCTCATCTCAATCCACCTCATCTCCTCGTATACTCACGGTGAAGATACGTCGTGTGTCATCTACGCGATACTTGTACTCACGTGCACCCAGCACGGTACATAGTATACCAACGGGTGACTACACTATTCTACGTACGACCGTGGACCCAAGTCCATACTCCAACTCCGATGGACTTTTTATCCTTAAACCATGTCTCATATACCAGGCGAGCAAGCAGCGTGACACACAGTCAACGCAAAGCTCCAGCGCGGTACGATCTTTCGTTAAGGCCCAGCCCGTTCAATTGGCCGTCGGCTGGTATCCCCTTGGGTCCCAGACCCCCAGGTTTACCTTAACTCAACAAAATAGGTGCGAGCAAAGTTCCCGCACTTTCTCAAAACCCTCGTGCGAGTTAAAACTCCCGCACGGTACATCAAGGCATTAAAACGGGTGTAAGCTAGCGCTTCAACACCAAATCTCATCTCAAAACTGATAGATGGCTATTTTCTCTTTTAAAACTCAAAACACGTTTATTCATACAGCATGACTCTTCATGCTAAAACATGTAAAAGTAGCCAACCTATCATCGACATTTCTCAATCATCAATAACAATATAAAATTGAGAACATCATTGAAAACATGCATATCATGCTATTTCCTTACCCTATCCCATTTCTCAATACATATATATACATCATAGTACTTTTCATACTTCCACATCATTTCATAAAATTATAATATCGTACTAGTCCTAGCAATATATCTACGAAATTGCTGTAATTACGTACGAACATCTCTATAGCTAACACACAGTCCCTTACCTCGTTTTACTTGTGTGCAACTATCCGCCTTTATGCTTCTCGCGTTCTCATCTCGACTTGCTCCGACGTAACATCCGAAACTGAAATTCATCCATCAACATTTGAGTTAATGTTTCTAACTCTTATTCAACTAAGCATTTATCAAATGCCTTAATTACACATTTTTACCCTTTGTGGTAAATCTCACCATTTAATCCCAACATCAACATGTCCAAATCATTCCCACAACATAATCATCCACTCAAGATATCTCATTTATCATAAACACTTCCACACTCCACTTTCTCACACTTGACTATTTCTAAGTCATATTCATTTCATACCATTCTAGGTAGTTCTATCATGTCTATGCATACTAACCATTTCCCATATCAATATCCAAACCAATGTACTTGGGTATTTGCATTAGAAACTTACCTCATTGGATTTCCTCTTGCTCCAATTAGGATTGCCCTTTATTTCTTCAATCCATCAAATGGGAAAATGCCTCTAGACTATGTTGTTCTTCTTTTTGTTGTGAACAACTTTGTCTCTAATAGACTCTCCTTAAATCTCACTGAAAATGGCTGGATTTAGGAGTGAGAAACTAGATTTCTTTGAGTTGAAGTGAGAGGAAATGGTTTATCCCGAAATTCTGATGATCCAACTGCTCCCATTTATAGTTTTGACTTGAGGAGATCGATCTTCCTTGGGTGGAGATCGATCTGTTCCTCTAAAATTCCTCTTTTCTAAGACGTTTTAAAGGTAGGAGATCGATCTGTCGAGACTAGAGATCGATCTGCTGTCAAACAGAAGCTTAAGGAGATCGATCTGGTCTTAGGGGAGATCGATCTGTTTCCAACCCGAGAGCTAAGGAGATCGATCTGCTTCCTTCGGAGATCGATCTGTTCCCTTCCATTTCTCACATAAGGGCATTCTGGCTCTCCCAGATCGATCTCTCATCCTATGAGATCGATCTGGCCTTCACAAATTCCAGATTTCTTGCAGTTTTTCTGCAACAACTCCTTACCAAACACCCTTAATTTGCTTCCATGATCATTTCCTCATTCATTCATCTTTGAGACTTGAAAATGGGATCCATCCTCACTACATACACATTAAAACTTGTGTAGAATCTTTGTATGACCAAATATATACGATATTACTCGAATGGAAATATACACTTATGTAAATCTTTCCTTCCATTTTACTATACTACTCATATTCCATTTCGATCACATTCTTCTCGTGTTCAAGTTTATTTCTTCCTACTCATTCATAATGCAACTTGTACGTATAATCACAATTCTTACTACAAGTGCGTACATAATCTTATAAACTTACATTGCATATACTTCACATTACAATACATCATCTTACTTATGATTCTATTTACATTCCCATGTTCCTATATACAGCTATACATGTACGGGGTCTCACAGTGCGACACACAGTCAGGACGCGCTCAAGCACATTTATCAGTACTAATTTATAAGCAAACTATTTTCATCAAAATAGTTTTGAAACTCAGTACAGTGTATAAAGCAATTTAAAAGGGACCCTCTTGCCCTTTTTTCGATCAACCAATAAACAGTCTATAGTTATTAAATTCAGATTTTTCGATTCAAAATCATAATTCACGATATATCAATGTCTTTGCAAACAAATTAGATTTATACTGGTAAGGCTAGACTACATAACTAAGGTCGAAAATCTATAATTTTCATATTTATAAAATCGACCTAGTATTTTTATGTAATTTCGTAACTATGAAATTTAGCCTAGAATTTTATATCTACAATTCCACAGAAATTACGTGTAATTATCTCTAACAGCACACGACAATTTTTTTCTTACCTCGGTGTCTGTCAGTAGTCCTCAATGCCTTTAGTGACTGGATTTAGTGGGTCCAGTCTACTCAGCTAATTTCCCCGGAGCTCTTCCTTCGTTTTTCCCAATTTTCTCTGTGTCTTCTTTCCTATCTCCAAATTTTTTTATTTATATATATAATCTTATATATATATATACTTTATTTTTAAAAAAACATTCTTTTCCTTTCCCGCTTTTTTCTTTTATCCTTCTTTCTTTTCTTTTTCTTCTTCACCATCGCTGGTTACCTCGGGTCAACGTCTTCCTTGTCATCTCAACGTTGCCATCTCTTCCATCATTCCTTCTCGGTTTTCTGGTTAACCATTCACGAAAAGAGGCCCTCCCCCTACAACCACACCATCTCAATTTCCAGCTTCGGTTTCTTCTCCTTCTTTCTCCTTCTTTACAGGTTAGCCGATATCCGTGTTCATGGTCTCGTTCCTTCTCCTCGGCATTGTTTACTTTGCCTCCTTCTCTGCCATTTTCGTCTGGCGCTGGTGGTATTTCAGTTCAATCCATTTTCAATGGCCACTTCAGCCTCCCATTCACCCATGCCTTACACGGTCTCCTCCCTTGTCTCTTTTGTCATATGTTTTCTAGTTGCTCAGAAGGAGGCCCCGATATTGACGCCCTTGCACACAGTTGAGACTGCTCTCGGGCGCAACAAAATAGAGAGGGAATGCTCTGCTTCACTATCTCGCCTTCTGTTCTGGTACTCTCCGCTAGTCACCATTTATCCTTCAATCCGCCTTCAATAACTTCGGCCTTTACTCACTCTTTCCCATTTCCTTTCTTTTCTTTCCTATTCTACAGAACCTGCCATTTTCCTCTCTCATATTTTTCTCTACTCTCGATTTTTATCCTATCTTCTTTCTTATATATTTCCTTAGTCCTTCTCCTCTTCACGTTTCAGATTGTCCCAATTGCTCCCATTATAAAATTTCTTCTCAACTAATGCTACTGTTCTCGGGTGTGCTTCACTTCAGACTCCCATGTTTTATCATATTTTTTTATTACTATCTTTTGTTTCATGTTACAACCCCTCTTCACTGCTTCCATCTTTTCAGCTCAGTTTTCCTCTTTCCTAGAATCGGCTAGGTAAGCAGCCCACCCACCCATCATTTCTGTTTATTTTTCTCTAGGGTCAATATTCCTCATCATCACTCTCTGTGCTATTGCTGTTGTTAACAACAGCATACATATGTATTTATATGTTTGCATGTGCATGTATATATATACATACATACATATACCTCATATACTTAATTTAAATAGTGAGCATAATTTCACACAACCACACATATATATATATATATATTTATATATAGGCACTTGGTAAATATTTCTTATAGTATTTATATATATGTATAAAATGACTTCAATCTAGTAGTTTTACTTAAATTACATATATATATATATACATTTCCTAGCTCATATGTATATAAATCTTACCTCTATTTGCCATAGATATTCTTCCTTAGAATCAATATAATTTAATTAAATTAATTCTTCTAAACCTATCTCATGCCACAAATATATTTCCAATTAATTCTCCTCTAATGTGCTCATCCTCAATTCCATTTATCTAATTACTGTACATAATTGGATTCGAGTATAAAAATTCGTATAGTTTACATTCTCCCTATCTTAGAAAATTTGGTCCCCAAATTTAAAGTTACATAAGTTCTCAAACAAGTGTGGGTATTTCTCTTGCATTAAGCTTTCTAATTCCCATGTGGCATCCTCCGAAGTTCTGCCACAAAACCTTGACCAAAGGAATCGTCTTAGACTGTAATGCCTTTTCTTTCCTGTCCAAGATCTGAATTAGTTTCTCCACTTACGTCATATCCTCTTTCAACTTTAGTGGTTCATACTTTATCACATGTGTGTAGATCTGGATGATATTTATGTAGCACCGAAACGTGGAAGACAATATGAATACCTGATAATTTCAGCAGTAGGGCCAATCTGTAAGCTTTGTCTCCCACTCGGTCTAAGATCTCGAAAGGTCCAATATAATAGGGACTTAGCTTTCCTTTCTTCCCAAACCTCATTATGCCCTTGGAAGGTGAAACTTTTAAAAACACCGAATCTCCTATTGAAAATTCCAAGGGTCTTCGTCTTTGGTCAACAAAACTCTTTTATCTGCTCTGAGCTGTCCTCAACCTCTCACAAATTAATTGTACATCCTTAAAAGCTTGCTTAACCAGATAGGGAACAAATATTTTTCTTTCACTCACTTCTTCCTATCCAATCAGCGAACGACACCTTCGACCATATAACGCTTCGTACGGTGCCATTCCGGTACCTGAGTGATAACTGTTATTATATGCAAACTCTACTAATGGCAAATGGTCGTCCTAAGAGCTTTTAAAATCTTGAGCACAAGCTCTCAACATGTCCTCCAATGTCTAAATAGTTCTCCCTGATTGCCCATCTGTTTGAGGGTGAAAAGTTGTGCTAAAATTCAGTTGGGTTCCAATGGTTTCTTGGAAATGTTTCGAGAAGTGTAAAGTGAACTGGGAATCCTTGTCAGATACGTTGCTTACTAGCACACCATGTAATCATATAATTTCCTATACATATAGATCTGTTAGAGTACTCAAATTATCAGTGAACTTCATAGTTAGGAAGTCGGTAAACTTTGTCAGTCTGTCAACTATTACCCAAATAGTATCAAGTTTCTATGAGTCCTTGACAATCCCATAATGAAATCCATGCTGACATGCTCCCATTTTCATGTTGGTATTGGTAGAGGTTGTAACAATCTCATAGGTTTCTGGTACTCTACCTTAACCTGCTAACATATGAGACAATTCAGTTATATCTCTTATCATATCTGATTATTCATATACCTTTTGGAGATTTTGATGCATCTTGCTACTCTCCGGATATAAAGTATATCTCGATGAATGAGCTTCTCATAGAATTTTCTTCTATGATTAAGAACCATCAAGTACATATTTTATATCTCTAATCCTCAACAAACCGTCAGCACCAATACCAAAATCTATTGTAGTACCTATCTAGATCTGATAACTACATCAATGCGGCATTTATCATCACGCTAAACCTATCTGGTTCGATCAATCCAGTGTAGTTTTCAAATCTTGGCTTATATATTGTACAATAACCATCAGTATCAAAAGAATTGCATCTAATTAGAGGTCATAGAATGTTCCAACGGTTCGTATTTCCTAACCATTATATATATAACACCGTCTCGAGGTTACTTCTGCTCAAGGCACTAACTCTAGTCATTTCCTTTATCTTATGTTTAATTCCTTCTGTGAAAATAAATATCTAAGACTTTTCATGATCAGTAAAAATCTATAATCACTCACTACACAAGTAGTGGTGCCCTAACTATAATACAAGTATTACAATTGTCCATTTCAAATCATGGGTTAAGTAATTCTTCTCATGATCTCTTAATTGCCAAGATCCAAAAGCAATCACCTTTCTATTCTGCGTCAATACGCAGCCCAGGCCGATATTTCGAGGTATCTGTATACACTTTTCTCTTGGATTATGAGTTAGGATATATTTTAGACGTTGTCAAGTTTTTCAGGCAAAGAAATATTTTGAAATACCTTTGTTGGCTATCAAACCTGACCATATAAACTAATTATAGCCATAGGGGTTCAAGATTCAGTCCTAATTGAAAATAGGATACCAAAGTTTATCGTAATTCTCATTTATCCTTTGGACACAATCCATTCTCAGTTCATTTCACTTAATTCGAATCATTTGATATGCCAGAAGTATTCATACATCGTATACATCTCTTATCCAAAATATAACATGTATTCAAAATTTATAACACTTCAAATCTTTTCTCATTTCGTACATCAATAATATCAAAATCTTTTTCCTTAATCGAATTAAGTCTTGCATTCGAAACATAAGCACATACAAGTTAAAATCCTTGGATTCAAAATGTAATTCATATTCCAAAGTCTCTTTATATCCAAAAGTGAATCACTCAGTCTGATAATCCCGTTAACATATAATTCCTGTAATTGCTTCATCAGCTCTTCTAATTCAATTGAAACCATTTAGGATAGTGATTTGAATATTAGTTCTATCAAGTACTAAATCAATTCAAAACTTCATCTTTCTATCTAGTGGTAACTCGGTAGATCGTCCGGATATATGTTGAAAAAACTCAATGTCTACAGGAATGTCTCTTTATTCTAGACACACCTTATCTTTATCAATCACGTAAGCAGTGAAACCTTTAAGTTTCAGTTATACAATTCATTCAGTAGTTCATTCTTCTAGTTACAATGACTTTACTAGTAAGACCTGATTTTTTTTATCGTAATTTCTTATGAAGGATTGAAATGGTATTCCCGAATAGTTGAAGGGTAAAACGGTCAAAAGACCCAAATTCTGTATAAATTCGATAAGACAATTTAATTAAAAATATGGGATTGAGAAAACTTGCTCAATAACGAAGAAATAATTAAATTTAAGATTAAATTGATCAAGATATGAATTTATTGGAATTAACCGAAATTTTCACCTCAAAAAATTATCTCGAAATTATTGGAAAAATATACTGAAAAGATGAAATAAGACTGATAAATTCATTTAATTGGTTAAATGAATAAAATATAATTTTTAGATATTTTTGGATTTTTAGTAATAAAATAATATTAAAATAAATTATAAATAAAATAAAATAAAAAAACAAAAAATCGCGAAACGCGATTTCTAAAGGAAAATGAAGGCAAAATCGAGGAGCCCTTTCCCTCATCAGACGGAGCGACCGACGGCGGACCAGGCGAGAAGCCTTAGGGGAGAGGGAGCCGACCCCGTGAGAACCACCATCACCAACGAAACCGACGAACGACGGCCGACGAAAGAAGAAAGAGAGCAGAGAGAGAGAGAAAAGGAAATCCGGTGATCGACGCAGATCTAGGCCTGGCCACCGCCAGCCGATGGAGCCCCACGCGAAGACCGATCGATCAACGTCTGAATCGACAAGTAGAACAGTCGACAACGCCGTCAACGACGAAGGGAAGAATCAGCACCGACGTCGGAAGGAGAGAAGAGCCGAATCGACCACTTTTCGGCCACCTCTGACCAAACCGACCCCAGATCCGAACTTTACGAGGTCCCGTGGAGCTGCTGGCGACAGAAGCCGATGAAGAACCGACCGACGAAGCCTCTAACAGAGTCGAACCAGACTTAACCGGCTGAACCGAATCGGTCTGAACCGGACTGAACCAGTTCAGCCAGAAAAGAAGAAAAAGAAAAGAAAAAGGGAAAAAAAGAGGAAAATTTGGGAAAAAATCTCAGTGATCCAATCGAGCTACGGGTAAGTCGGTAAGCGGTCGAAATTGATCGATTTAAATTTTGAAATATTTAATTTGATTAATATTCGACTGAAAATTTACCTGAAAAAATATATAACTGTGTCGCTCGACAATTGACGTCAAACGAGAGCTTGAGATAGCCTCAATTTGCATACTATCATGGAATCTCGGGTAAGTAACCCTTATTTACGACAATTTACGTCATTATGCCTTTTAGAAATTTACCGTATAAATTACGGATTAATTTCGTATAAAATGAATTAAATTTTGGAATTTGAGATAAATTGTCGTAAATAATTAATTGAGCTATCTAAGGGTTTAGAACGAGGCCCAATAAATACTGATGGGCCCAGTGAGCCCAATAGGCCTTGATAATGTGAATAGTATGTGAAAAATGAGCTTAAGGCTGATTAAGGCCCATTATGGTACAATCAGGCCCAATATGGGTAAACGGGCCCAATGATTTAAATAAAGCCTAGAAAATATGAAATACAATTAAATATATTGTATTTAACCTGATGAATATATATTCGCAGTTTCGAAGATTGGATTGGGAGCAAATCAGACTGCATGAAGAGACATGAGTGGAAAGGTCAGACTGTACAGAAAAATGAGGTAAGGGAATTGTGTAAGTAGCTAGAGGTAGCTACCCGTATTTTTAATAGCTTTTGTATACACTGAAAATGTATAAAGATTTTAAGGACTCGAAATAGGTAAGAGACTAGTTTGCCCCTATTGAGGGAATTCACCTAAGGATGGTGAAAACATGACATGCATGAAATGCATGATTTAAGGAATTTTTTGATTTGAGGAATTTTCTTGGTTTTTAAGCAAAGCAAATCAATAGATTGGCCAGTAATTGCATAAATTTCACAATATAACACTTCGTAAGTGTTATTTAGATTTAAATGAAAATCCTTTGGAAAACGGGCCAACTATCAAGTTTATATGGAAACAGATAGTGCTGGCGCATAGCTCGCACTATATCTGCGTTTGTGAGTGTGCATAAAATGTGCTAGAGCGGTTGCTCGCATCGACTTGTGTGACATCATATGCATGAAATGTGCTAGAGCGGTTGCTCGCACTGAGTTTATTATTGTGAAATGCATGAGAGGTGCTGGAGCCTAACTCGTACCCTGTTTTGACTGTTTTGTCTATTTTGATTGTTTTGACTGTTTGGACTATTTTGACTTGATATGCATAAAAAGGTACTTGAGCGATTGCTCGCACTAGTTTTAATGATTTCACATGCATGAGAGGTGCTGGAGCTTAGCTTGCATCTTGTTTTGATATGATAATTGCATAAAAGCCGTACTGGAGCATTACTTGTACGAAGTTTTGATTTACTTGAGTATTCACTCGTGCTGGAGCATTGCTCGCATGAGGCTTTGATGGATTTTATGCATAAACCGTGCTGGAGCTTGCTCGCACGTGATTTTATATGGATTTACAACTCATTTTAAAGTCGTACTAGAGTGCTACTCGTACGTAGATTTTACTGATTTTTATGAAACCGTGTTAGAACTTCGCTCGTACGAGGTTTTCAGATATCATGAATATGCATGGAGCCATGCTAGAGCTTCGCTCGTACAGAGAATTATATGACATGCATATAGTCGTGTTGGAGCCTCCTATAGACTGTGTGTCACAGTGAGATGATATGACACACGTGCATAGTAAGACATATTTGGTATGGGTGGATAAAACCTATTGCAGGCCCCCCTTACTGAGATTGGGTTCACGGAGTACGATGTACCGTGTATATCACATGGAGTACGTTGTACTGTGGGGATTGTTGGAGTGGAGTGTCATTAGCCACGAGGAAGCAAGCCTTACCCTCGTAATCCTGATGTTATGTTGTTCTGGTGGCAGGATTGACCCACCTCCCATTTCTGGTGTGATACCCCGCACACTAGGTACCGTGTTGCCAGGGATCACTAGGTTATGGCCATAGTCCTCGATGTTACTGATATAGTAAACTAAATGTCTCACATGATATAACTTTTGGTCTCGATAGACCAGGGTTACTATGATATGATTTTATAACAGAATTTTTATAATAAATTTTAATGCGTTTGAGATTAAGTTATGAGATGATTGACCAGGAGGGGTTATTTTATACTGAGTTTTTATAAAATGATTTAAATGCAGTAGCATGAGGAGTTTTCCATGCTTTAATTACAAATTCATGAAAAGAATTATCTTTCATGTTTGGTGTCACATGGCATGAATTAATGCATGATCTTGATTTATTTCATGCTAATTATGATTTTATTATTTTTCATAAAATGCCATTGATGCATGAGTTGCATGATTTCTATATGCACGAATAGTTTTTATAAACTATAGCAATGATGTATGCATGATTTTGCGCTTGAGATTTAAAAGCATTATGAGCATGTAGATAGTGGAGCTATCTACTTGTATAATTGCCTTACTGAGCGTGTGGTTTGCTCACCCCCTTATTTTTCCATCTTTTCAGAGCACTCGCAGTAGTTAGTGAGCGGCTAAGAACTTGTATCTTGGTACTCGCTGCTTCCCATCGAGAGACAGGTATACACATTTGTATAGTTTTGTATCTAAATTTGTATCTAAATATATAAATGCATAGTACTGTAATGTAAACGGATATGATGTCGGGGATGTAAGGTTAGGTTATTACCATTGTATATGTATTTATTTAGTTAAAGTCCAATGATAGTAAATCCTGATATGTGAAAGTGATTATGGAAATGGAATGGTAAATAGGGTGAGGGAACTAATATCGAATCATAGCCCAACTGTTAGTAGGATGGTCACGATGAGAGAAAGGTAAGAATTAAAGAATAAATAAAATAAATAAAATGAAAAATTTTAGTGATTTTTAGTTAATTTGGGTCGTGACAGTTTTTGGTATCAGAGCTAAGTTGGCCTGATCTGAATCTTTGTTAGTGGTTAAGGAAGTTTATATCCCCAAGTACTGTGCATTGTTTAGATACAATTGTGTATATCAAGATGGAATTGCAGCTAAGAATTAGGTTTCAAATGCAAGAATATAGTCATTAACTGATAGCCGCTATGGTAGAGGGGCGAGTACACGAGCTCGAGGCTGTAGAGGTAGGCCCGAGAGTCGTACTGAGTCGCCACCAGAGACTCAAGATGAGATTGAAGTGGAGGTTGATGTTGAGCTTGCCCCACAGAGTTTGACAGTGAGATCGGACAGAGTTTGACAGAGAGACCAGATAGTATTGAGACACGCTTCACGAGGTTGAATTGGAGTGTAGAGAATATTTTAGGAACTAATTGCTCAGAGTATGCATGGGATTTGAGGGCGAGGCAGAGCATTGCTGGAAGTCCACTCGACCCATCTTAAGAGTTAGACATCCAGAGCTGACATGAGAGATAATTCTGGATACATTCCGGTGACAGAATATCTGGGACACTGCTTAAAGAAAATTACATATAAATTCTTTATTCTGACCCAGAGGAACTGGTTGATTAACGAGTATGAAACTCAGTTTATTCCTGGGCAAGTATGACTCCGACACTATGAACAATGAGTCAGAATGTCTAAAATTTCATAGAAGGGCTCAGATTGACAATTAGAGTCTGATTGACAACTAGATATCACTACCTATGTCGAGGTAGTGCACAGACTACAATTGTGTGAATAAGATTATGAGTTGCACGCCTCTGAGATTGAGAAAGGTAGTAAGGGCCGAAATAGAGACAGAAAGAAAATAGAGAATGACACAAATGTCAGAACGGGGAAAAGGTAGTTTGGTAAGAAATTAGAGTTGATGAGTTACAGGGTAAGATGATTGGTAAGGCCTCAGTGTATCAAATTTTTGCACTTTTAAGGGGTATTGTGATTGGAGGACCCCGACCTGCTCCGTAGCAATTGTAAGCAGTGTAGGATGTGTGGTAGATACCACGGAAGTAGGCCTTACCCCTTATTGACGAAAATAGGCGTTAAATGTGGTAAGATGGGCCATTTATTTAATGATTGCTCAGAGTTGGGTGAGACTGCCCCACAGAAGGTCAAAGAGACAAAGAAAACCCTGTTGATGTCTCTACACCGAAAAGGGAGGCCACAAATGAAGAGAAAAGGAAAGTAGGCTGTTGGACGAGGGCGAGTGTATGCCTTGGACCAGGACACTACTGATGTTTCATCTGATGTGGTGGAAGATACCACACTGGTTATGAATAATGAAGTAATTATTTTAATGGATCTTAGTGCCACGCATTTATTCATACCGCCTTCAGTTGCTTATAAGCTAGTGAAAGATGTGAAGCCTGTACCCTTAGGCAAGATGATGATAGTTAGCTAATTTTCACTAACTGAATAAGGGTATAGGGATTGTAAGTTGAAAACGGGGGAAAAAGGATACGTCAGCCGATTTTATTCAATGGAATATGAATAATTTTGAAGTAATATTTGAGAATAGATTGATTCGGCTGCAAACTATGCTATTTAGATTTCTATCCTAAGATAGTGATGTTTTCACCCCTGAAAAATGTACTGTAAGTTGACACGTAATGAAAGAGCTGTAGCGATTGTAATTAAAAGAGTAAATGATTGTACTCACGAGATGAGTAATGATAGGAATGTTTCATTGCTTGTGTGGTTGGTATGGATAAGGCACATCCGATATCTTCTGATATCTTCTGGGATAATCTACCAAGGCTACCATCAGATAAAGAGATAGAATTTGTATTGAGATTGGTACCTGGTACTGAGCCAACATCCTAACCATGGTATAAAATGGTATTAGTGGAACTAGAAGGACTAAAGAAACAATTATAGGAATTATTGGATACGCGTTCCTCAGACCAGATGTGTAACTTGAGGAGCTCTTGTTATGTTTGTGAAAAGAGAATGGAATCATCCGATCATGTATTGAATTTTGATTGTTGAACGAGGTTAACATCAAGAATAAGTGTTTCCTCCCACTATAGATGATTTATTGGATTAGCTGTGAAAAGCACATATCTTTTTAGAGATTGATTTGAAGTCTGGGTTACAACCGTTAAGAATTCAGAAGGTGAATGTGCAGTAACTGTTAGGACATTGATGAACAAGGTATTTAAACCTTACCTGGACCGAGTGGTTGTCATCTTGAGCGATGATATTTTGATGTATTTGAAGTCTAGGGAAGAGCATGAGTAGCAATTGGAAACTATCTTACAAATGTGGTGTTGTAAGTTTCTCGAAATTGGCTGCTCAATTGACATGTCTCGTTTGGAAAAAGATTGCATACCAGTAGATGATAAGTATGAAAGTATCTTCGGTAAGTTTTGGTGTATTGAAGTAATAAACTGACCACTATAATTATTCTCACCATAACCAACAGCTCAAGAGGTTTCTCAGTGTATATGGATACCTCAAAATAATGAGTAGGCTGTGTATTGAAAAAAATGGGAAGATAGTCGTTTATGGATCTAGATGTTCAAGGATCATGACAGAAATTATCCGACCCATGATTTAGAGTTGGCAGCCGTAGCGTTTACATTGAAGGTATGGCGCTACCACTTATACGATGAGACATTTTGGGTATGCACTGATCGTAAAAAGCCCCGAGTATATGTTTTCACAGAAAGAGTCGAATATGAGATAACAAAGAGGGTTAGAGCTTCTAAGGGATTATAATTGTGAACATTGTACCACCCAGGAAAGGCTAATGTATAGGCTGATGCCTTGAGCAGAAAGAGCCTTGGGATGGTATCACATATGATGGTCAGGGAGCGTGAGCTGCTAGAGCAGTTGTGAGCCTCAGTAGTGATGTGATCCCTTCTGATGATGGCAGTGATTTTGTGACAGCTAGCCTAAGATTAGAACCGAAGTTGATCGGATTTGACAGGTTTAGCGTGATGATCGACATAGTGTCGATAGTGTGGGTCAAATTCATATGGGTACAGTGATAGAGTTCACAGTAAGTGATGATGACTTACTGAGGTCCAGAGATAACATAAGTGCTCCCTATGACCACAGTTGATGAGATAGTGCTATTAACAGAAGCTCACTCTTCGGGATATACAGTGCATCCGAGAAGTAATAAATATATAGGAATCTCTAAAAAGGGTATAGGTGGTCAGGAATGAAAAGAGATATTGTAGAGATTGTGGAGAAGTGTCTCGTATGTCAGCAGAGTAAGGTAGAGTACTAGAAGACTACAGGGTTATTGCAGTCTCTACCAATATCGACACGGGAATGAGAATAAGTTACCATGAATTTTGTGATGGGTTACAGAGGACCCGAATGAATCACGAGGCTATCTAGGTGATAGTCGATAGATTGACTAAGTCTACCTACCTTCTGGTTATGGAAATCCCCAGATACTCTGATTGTGTAGGCGGATTTACGTGTACGGAAAATTGTGAAACATTATGTAGCGTTCCAGGGAGCACGGTACCAGATAGGGATTCCCACTTCACTTTCCACTTCTGGGAACATTTTTCAAGAAGCTATAGGAACCCGATTAAGTGTGAGCACAGCTTTTCGTCCTCAGACAGATGGTCAGTCAGAGGAGACTGTACAGATTCTGGAGGATGTGATGAGAGTGTGTGCCATTGATTTTATAAGCTCCTAGATGATCTGTTATTACTAATAGAATTTGCCAACAATGACAATCATCACTTGCGTATCGGGATGACTTTATATGAGGCATTGTATGGTCGTAAGGGTTGTTCCTCGACTTAAATAAGAAGAAGTGGGTGACAAATAGAGAATTGTTCTGGAATTGGTAAAACAAACCTCTGAGAATGTTCAGTTGATTTGTGAGAGATTAAGAACACCTCAGAGTAGACAAAAAAGTTATGCTGATAAGAGACATAAACCATTGGAATTCACCGAGGGTGAATCAGTATTGTCGGAAGTTACTTGTCCTAAGGGCATAAGGACACAACGAGTTTCGAAAAAAAGGCAAATTGAGTTTCGTTAGATAGAATCCTTTGAATTTTTGGACAAAGTGGGAGATAAGGCCTGTAGGTTGGCGTTACCACTTGATAAACAGGCATCCACAATGTGTTCCATCTTTTAATACTTCAAAAATACTATCCGGACCCAGCATATGTGATCGGATATGAGCTCTAACGGCTTAGGTCAATGAAAGTATAACATATGTTGAAAAAATTGATTCAGGTATTAGACGGAAGACGAAAGTGTTGAGGTTTAAGATGATCTCCCTAGTTAAGTATGTTAGTAGTATATCACTTCGGAAAAAGTCACATGAGAATTAAAGAGTATGATGCAATAGACGTACCCGAAGTTGTTTATGGACCCATTTAACTTGGTTCTAATTTGGAGGACCAAATTTCTTAAGTGAGGGAGATTATGTAAGACCCGATTTTTTTATCGTAATTTCTTATGAAGGATTGAAATGGTATTCTCGAACAGTTGAAGGGTAAAATGGTCAAAAGATCCAAATCCGATATAAATTCGATAAGGAAATTTAATTAAAAATATGGGATTGAGAAATCTTGATCAATAACGAAGAAATAATTAAATTTCAGATTAAATTGATCAAGATATCAATTTATTGGAATTAACCGAAATTTTCACCTCGAAAAATTATCCCAAAATTATTGGAAAAATATACTGGAAAGACGAAATAAGACTGATAAATTCATTTAATTGGTTAAATGAATAAAATATAATTTTTTAGACTTTTAATAATAAAATAATATTAAAATAAATTATAAATAAAATAAAAGAAAAAAATAGAAAATCGCAAAACGCAATTTCTGAAGGAAAACATAGGCAAAATCGAGGAGCCCTTTCCCTCACCGGACGGAGCGACCGCGGTGGACCAGGCGAGAAGCCGATGGGGGAGAGGCAGTCGACCCCGTGAGAACCACCGGCACCAACGAAACCTACGAACGGCGATCGACGAAAGAAGAAAGAGAGCCGAGAGAGGGAGAAAAGGAAATCTAGTGACCGACGCCGATCTAGGCCCAGTCACCACCAGCCGACGGAGCCCCACGCGAAGACCGACCAATCAATGGCTAAATCGGCCAGTAGAACGGCCGACAACGCAGCCAATAGTGAAGGGAAGTATTGACATCGATGACAGAAGGAGAGAAGAGTCGAACCAACCACTTTTCGGCCACCTCTGACCAAACCCACCCCAGATCCGAGCTTCACGAGGTCCCGCGGAGCTATTGGCGATGGAAGCTAGCAAAGAACCGGTCGACGAAACCCCGAACCGAGCCGAACCGAACTGAATCGGCTGAACCGAACTGGTCTGAACCAAGCTGAACCAGACCGAATCGGTTAAGCCAGAAAAGAAGAAAAAGAAAAGAAAAAGGGAAAAAGAAAAAGAGGAAAAATTAGGAAAAAATCTCAGTGATGCAATCGAGCTACGGGTAAGTCGGTAAGCGGTCGAAATTGACCGATTTAAATTTCAAAATATTTAATTTGATTAATATTTGACTAAAAATTTATCCGAAAAAATATGTAATTGTGTAGGTTGACAATTGACATCAAACGAGAGCTCGAGATAGCCTCGATTTACGTACTATCATGGAATCTAGGGTAAGTAATCCTTATTTACGATAATTTACATCGTTACGCATAAATTACGGATTAATTTCGTATAAAATGAATTAAATTCTAGAATTTGAGATAAATTGTCATAAATAATTAATTGAGCTATCCAAGGGTTTAGAACGAGGCCCAATAAATACTGATGGGCCCAGTGAGCCCAATAAGCCTCGATAATGTGAATACTAAGTGAAAAACGGGCTTAAGGTCGATTAAGGCCCATTATAGTACAATCGGGCCCAATATGGGTAAACGGGCCCAATGATTTAAATAAAGCCTAGAAAATATGAAATACAATTAAATATATTGTATTTGACCTGATGAATATTTATTAGCAGTTTCAGAGATTGGATTGGGAGCAAATCAAACTGCGTGAAGAGACATGAGTGGAAAGGTCAGACTGTACAGAAAAATGAGGTAAGAGAATTGTGTGAATAGCTAGAGGTAGCTACCCGTATTTTTAATAGCTTTTGTATACACTGAAAATGTATAAAGATTTTAAGGACTTGGAATAGGTAAAAGACTAGTTTGCCCCAATTGAGGGAATTCACCTAAGGATGGTGAAAGCATGACATGCATGGAATGCATGATTTAAGGAATTTTCTGATTTGAGGAATTTTCTTGGCTTTTAAGCAAAGCAAATCAGTAGATTGACCAATAATTGCATAAATTTCACAATATAACACTACGTAAGTGTTATTTAGATTTAAATGAAAATCCTTTGGAAAACGAGCCAACTATCAAATTTATATGGAAATAGATATTGTTGGCGTATAGCTCGCACTATATCTGTGTTTGTGAGTGTGCATAAAATGTGATTGAACAGTTGCTCGCATCGACTTGTGTGACATCATATGCATGAAATGTGCTAGAGCGGTTGCTCGCACTGATTTTATTATTGTGAAATGCATGAGAGGTGTTGGAGCCTAACTCGCACCCTGTTTTGATTGTTTTAACTATTTTTACTGTTTTGACTGTTTTGGACTGTTTTGACTTGATATGCATAAAAAGGTGCTGGAGCGATTACTCACACTAGTTTTAATGAATTGACATGCATGAGAGGTTCTGGAGCTTAGCTCGCATCCTGTTTTGATATGATAATTGCATAAAAGCCGTACTGGAGCGTTGCTCGTACGAAGTTTTGATTTACTTGAGTATTCATTCGCGCTGGACCATTGCTCGCACGAGGCTTTGATGGATTTTATGCATAAACCGTGCTGGAGCTTGCTCACACGTGATTTTATATGGATTTATAACTCATTTTAAAGTCGTACTGGAGTGCTACTCGTACGCAGATTTTACTGATTTTTATGAAACCGTATTAGAGCTTCACTCGTACGAGGTTTTAGATATCATGAATATGCATGGAGCCGTGCTAGAGCTTCGCTCGCACAAGGAATTATATGAGATGCATATAGTCATGTTAGAGCCTCCTGTAGACTGTGTCACAATGAGATGATATGCCACACGTGCATACTAAGACATATTTGGTATGGGTGGATAAGATATATTACAAGCACCCCTTGACTGAGATTGGGTTCACAGAGTACGATGTACCGTGTATATCACATGGAGTACGTTGTACCATGGGGATTGTTAGAGTGGAGTGGCATTAGCCACGAGACAGCAAGCCTTGCCCTCGCAATCCTGATGTTATGTTGTTCTGGCGGTAGGATTGACCCACCTCCCGTTTCAGGTGTGATACCTCGCATCCTAGGTACCGTGTAGCCAGAGATCACTAGGTTATGGCCATAGTCATCGATGTTACTGATATAGTCAACTAAATGTCTCACATGATATAACTTTTGGTCTCGATAGACCAGGGTAGACCCGAGGGAGGGGTCAGGCTCCCGATTTTGTGATTTTTACTATGATATGATTTTATAACAGAATTTTTATAATGAATTTTAATGCGTTTGAGATTGAGTTATGAGATTATTGACCCAAAGGGGTTATTTTATACTAAGTTTTAATAAAATGATTTAAGTGTAGTAGCATGAGGAGTTTTCCATGCTTTAATTACAAATTCATGGAAAGGATTGTCTTTCATGTTTGGTGTCACATGGCATGAATTAATGCATGATCTTGATTTATTTCATGCTAATTATGATTTTATGATTTTATGATTTTTCATAAAATGCCATTGATGCATGAGTTGCATGATTTCTATATGCACGAATAGTTTTTATAAACTATAGCAATGATATATGCATGATTTTGTGCGTGAGATTTAAACGAAAAGAAATGGATTTTAAAGGCATGGCATTATGAGCATGTAGATAGGGAGCTATCTACTTACTTGCATAATTGCCTTACTGAGCGAGTGGTTTGCTCACCCCCCTTATTTTTCCATCTTTTTAGAGCACTCGCAGTAGTTAGTGAGCGGCTAAGAACTTGCGTCTTGGTATTCGCTGCTTCCCATCGAGAGACAAGTATACACATTTGTATAGTTTTGTATCTAAATTTGTATCTAAATATGTAAATGCACAATACTGTAATGTAAACGGATATGATGTCGGGGATGTAAGGTTAGGTAATTACCATTGTATATGTATTTATTTAGTTAAAGTCAAAGGATAGTAAATCCTGATATGTGAAAGTGATTATGGAAATGGAATGGTAAATAGGGTGAGGGAACTAACACCGAATCATAGCCCAACCGTTAGTAGGATGGTCACGATGAGAGAAAGATAAGAATTAAAGAATAAATAAAATAAATAAAACGAAAAAATTTTAGTGATTTTTAGGTAATTTTGGTCGTGACATTAATCTTTCATTACCCAGGTCTTCAGTAAAATGATCTCCTTTAGTCATGATCTTTACCTTTCCTTTTTCTAGTAACCTAAAAAATATACATCTCATATCCTCATAGTTACACCTTGTCATTGCTTCCTTATAAAAACATCAAAGGGAGCTAACCTAGCTCGATTGAGGATTCCAATATCTCCCATGAGTTTTTGGACTTCCTACATTTCACATCTCCACGTATCCGGATTATACTCCTTTCAAAACTATAAATTTAGTTTCATATTCATCCACGGACTTGTTTGTCACGACCCACTTTTCACTAAAAACCACTACAAATTTTTCATTTTTCGTTTATTATTTAATTTTTACCTTCCTCTCCTCGTGACCATCCTACCAATAGTTGGGCTATGATTCGGTGTTACCATTCCATTTCCATATCACATTTACATGTCAGGATTTTCTATTCTTTGACTTTAACTAAATACATTCATAAATGTATTTACATAACTTTACATCCTCAATATCATACCCATGTACAGTACTGTGCATTTATATGTTCAGGTACAAAAACTATACAAGCGTGTATACCTTTTCCTCGATGGGAAATAGCTGACAACGGGAATGCAAGACCACTGCCGCTCTCATTCTACTGAAAGTACTCTGTAGAGAGGAGAAAATGAAAGGGTGAGCAACCACACGCTCAGTAAGGCAATTATGCAAGCAAGTAGATAACTACACTATCTACATGAACATAATTTCATGCCTTAAAATCGTTCTTTCTCAATATCATGCCAAAAAACCTGAGCTCATGCATACACCTATGCAACACACATGTGTAAATCATGCTCGAAATCGTAAACACAAACATTTCATGTAAAACATTTCATTTCATGAATTTATAGTTAAAAACATGGAAACCACATCATGTTATTTCATTTCAATCCCATCATATAAAAACATGTCACTTTAGTTCAATTCAAACCAAATCACAAATCTATCAGGACTCAACCCCTCCCTTGGGCTATCCTGATCCACATGAAACCATTTAAATCATGTAATTACATAAATCAGGTAACATGCGAGACTAGGCAGGAAATCATGGTAACTGTACATGACTATGGCTATATCCGAGTGTATTCAGGTTACAAGGTACCTAGTGTACGGGGCATCACAACTCTGTGGACCCACATGGTTTGAGGTGCCTGCCATAGGTCTTATCCCACATAACAGTCCAGGGGTGCCTGTCATAGGTCTTATCAACCCTATGTCTGGGGTGCCTGCCATAGGTCTTATCCATCCTATGTCAGGGGTGGCTACCATAGGTCGTATCCCACATCATGGTCTGGAGGTGCCTGCCATAGGTCTTATCCACCCTATACCATATCGATAACCAACCCATGTCTCAAAATCCATGTGAGAACATCTCATCCGTGTGACACTCAGTCTACACGAGGCAATCAACACAGTTTTAAATCATGTCATGTATATCACATTAAAACTAGAGTGCGCGACTTGAGTGCGACACGTAGTCAGCACCTCGCTTAAACACTATCTTTACATATCACAAAATCAATCGCTAGTGCGAGTAACACTCCAACACTAGGTCATGCGTAGTTCATATTTCAAATCAAGTACGAGCAATCACTCCAGTATCATGTTATGTATGAAACTTATTAAATCAAGTACGAGCAAATGCTCCAGTACTATGTCATGTATAAACCATGTAAAACTGAGTACGAGCAACGCTCCAGCACTCTATCATGCATAAATCACATAAAATGTAGTACGAGCAACGCTTCAGTACTATAATATGCATCTCATGAAAATCTAGTGCGAGTTATACTCCAACAGTAATTTATGTGGAAAATATATAAAATCAAGTGCGAGTAGTACTCTAGCACAATTTGTTCTCACATAATTTGATGGATGACTCTTTTAAAAAGGGATGATTTCAAAACATAAAAATCATCACCATAAATTGTATTATTTCTCATCAACCATGAAAACATTAGCCCATCTATCTACTCTTCTATTAAACAGTAGTAAAAACACTCAAAAATAAGTTTTTCATGCTTTTTTTACAACTTTTCCCAATTTTCATAATTTTACCCTTAATAGGGGTAAATTAGTAATTTGTCCATATCGAGTCTCTAGAAATTTTATTCCTTTTCTAGAACCCTCAGACTTTTTAAGTACCTGTAAATACCCTCAAACATACATGCAGGTATCTCTAACTACTCACAAAATTTCCTTACCTCAAATCATTCTAATCACTTTGTCTTTTTCAATCGTTACCGATCACCTGATCCGTATAGCTCCCAGTATGTTTTTTGGAGCTGCATATAATCATTTATCGGGTTAAATACAGTACATTTTAATTGTATTTCACTTTCACTGGGCTTAATTTACAGCATTGGGCCCGTTAACTCTTATTGGGCTCGATTACACCTTAATGGGCCTTAATCAGTCTTAAGCCCCATTTTCCACTTACTATTCTCTTCATCAAGGCCTATTAGGCTCATTAGGCACATCAACACTTATTGTGCCTCGGTTTAGGATCTTTGGACAGCTCATACAATTATTTATGACAATCGATTTTTAATTCCAAAACATAATTCATTTTATACGAAAATAAATTCGTTACTTATGCGATGAATTTCTAATGCGCATAACTATGTAAATTCTCATAAATGAAATTTACTTACCCGAGATTCTGTTATAGCACGTATATCGAGGTTGACCCGAACTCTCGTTTGTCGCCAATTGTCACGCTACACGTTTGTATAATTAAATCGGGTCAATTTCAGTTAATTAGAATGTCAAATAAATTTCTCGAAAATTAAATCGGTGAATTTTGACTGCTTACCGGCTTACCCTTAGCCCGATTGCATCACCAGATTTTTCTCCCCTTTTTTCCTCTTTTTCTTTTTCTTTCTTTTTCCTCTTTTTCTTTTTTTTCTTGGCAAAACCGGTTCAAGCCGATTCAGTCCAGTTTAGCACCATCCTCACCGTTTGGAGCTATGCCGGCTTGTTCTTTACCGGCTTCCACTTTCGACAGATCCGCGGGATCTCGCGAAACTTGGATTTGGTGGTGGCCTAACCTCAACTGGCTGAAAAATGACCGATTCGACCCTTTCTCTCTTCGGCATCACTATCAGTTTCTCTCTTTCACTATTGACGACGCTACCAACCATTTCACTGGCCGATTCAACCACCAACCGGTTAGTCTTCGCCTAGGGAACGTTCTACTGGTGGTGGTTGTGGCCAAATCGGCACCTGTGCCGACGAATCCTGTTTTTCCTTTTTGGTTTTCTCGCCAGCGATCTACTCACCGCCGGTGGATCTCAATGCGTGGTGGAGCTCGGCGTACTCCCACCGTGCCGACCTTCCTTCGCCTGTCTTCTCTCCCTCCATGTTGCACTGGTAACAGAGAAATTAGAGGGATAAGTTTCGTCTTATCCCTCAATTCGCGCGATCCTGTTATCTTTTTTTTTAATTTCATTTTTTATATAATATATTATATTATATTAAAATATAATATAATTTTTTATACACCCAAAATATCTTTATTTTCCATAAAAATATCCCATTTTCATTTATTTTATTTTATCCCTAAATATATTTTTCCAATATTTCTGAGATAAATTCCCGAGATGGAAAATTTGGGTAATCGCAATATATTCCTATCTTGATCAATTGGACTTGAAAATTAATTATTTTTTTTAAAGATTACATCTGTCCATGCTTACAATGTCAATTTCTTACGGAATTGACATCGAATTTCGGATCTTACATAATCTCCCCCACTTAAGAAATTTGGTCTTCCAAATTAAAACCAAGCTAAATCGGTCCGTAAACAACTTCGGGTACTTCTCACGTTCATGCTCTTTAGAAGGAGAATTTTCAAAAACACTGTTTCACTCTCAGTGAATTCCAACGATCTCCGTCTCTTGTCAGCATAGCTTTTTTTTGTCTGCTTTGAGGTGTTCTTAATCTCTCACCTATTAATTGAACATCCTCACAGACTTATCTTACCAGATCGAGAGCATTTATCTGTCTGTCACCCATTTCTTCTTATCCAATTGGGGGAACAACAACTATGGCCATACTATGCCTCACACAATGCCATTTCAATACTCAAGTGATGACTGTTATTATTGGCGAATTTGATTAGTGGCCACTAATCATTCTAGGAGCCTCTAAAATTAATTGAACACGTTCTCATCATATCCTCCAGAACCTGTACCGTCCCCTCTAACTGACCATCTATCTAAGGATGAAAAGTTGTGCTAACACTCAATTGGGTTCCCATGGCTTCATTAAAATTTTTCCAGAATTGGGAAGTGAAGCGGGAATCCCTATCTGATACAATGCTCACTGGAATGTTACATGGTATTCCACAATCTCCCTTACACATAAATCTGCCCACGCACTCAAAGTATCAATAGCTTTCATAGCTAGGAAGTGGGTAGACTTAGTCAATCTATTGCCTATCACCCAAATAGCCTCGTGATTCCTATAGTGCCCACTATAAGTGACCTAAACGTTCTATCCGCAAGTGCACAGATCATACAAGTAATAATGGGATTTGAGTCCTGAATTATCGTCCCACAGAGAACTTGATTAGCCTAATTAACTACCGGTTAATCTTACCCTAAGTATATCCTAGCAAATTATGAATTATTGATGGGTGATCTACATGACTGAAATTAAAAGTACTGAAAATAATAAAAACTATAAAATAAAGAAAATAAAACCGAGCTAAAATTACTTCCAGAGCTTCGAGTAATTAAAAACAACAACCTACAAAAGAAAATTAAAACAATTAAAATTAATTAACTAAAATGAAATTAAACTATAATGCAAATATGAAAATAAAGAAAACAAATTAACTAAACTAAAATTAAACAAACTTAAATAAAATATGCATGTAATTAAACTACTTAATAAAAATGCAAACTAACCTAAAGTCTAATAAAACTTCTATTAATCCTAAAGAAATTCTTAAATCAAACTAAGAAATTAACTACCTAAAAATGATCTTAAATTAAATCTAATTCTAACTAATTACTAATAAGAAAACAAAATCTAAATAATGCATGAAAAATAATATTTTTGGATTTTTCAATTTAAAATGAAAACTTAAAAATATATAAAATAATAGTCATCTAGTTTAATCCTAAGTGCAACATCTAATTCCTAAATTCTAATATAGTCACAAATTAGCTACTATTAAAATTAAACTAAACTTTAAACTAGTAAACTAAGTAAATTAAACTATTAATGTATACCTAAACTAGGCACTATTTAACAAAACATTATAAAAGCAGAAAATAATAATTTGTCTCAAATCTAAGGGCCAACGTGGCCTTGATCGAATTTCCCAGCTGCCTCGGTCCCGACTGTGCACTCCGCACTGTACAGAGCTACATTTTCATTTCCAGATTATGCTCCAGACGTGCTCTCGGCACCAGCTCTCTGCTCCATGCAATGTCCGCTGCTCCCTGCTCTCTGATTTGTACCAACTGCATAATACCATCATTATGCACTACCTATTCCTGCCATGCTCCATTCCCTGCAATAACAGCTCCTCAAATTGCCACCAGCTTGATCTGTATATCTCACTGCAAGTAACAACGACCTTGCCTATCTACTTCCTGTCTAGACCTGCTCTAGCTTATTCTGCACAGCCCAGCACACACGCCACCTGCTGCTCCTGCATCTTCTCTATTTCCAGATTTGCTCGGTGCTGTCCATACTGTATCCAGGTGTTGCCCATGCCGCTGGTAGTAACGTGCTTCAACTTCATTAGTTCGATAGTAGCCTGCGAGGAAGCCAAGCTCGTCGCCAACTCCAGCACTGCTCATGTGGTTCTGTCCTCTTCACTACATCCAGCTGCTATCCTAAAGCTGTGTCCGGGTGATGTCCACTTTTGTTGTCTACTGCACTGATCAACACTTAAAAAACTTTAACAGAAAACATAACTCAAACTCAAGCTACCATAAAATAAAACTACCTAAACTATTAAATGATAATGAACAGTACTAAGGAATGAAAACAGAGCACAACAGAGGATGATGAAAGTAATGCTTAAAAAAATAACAAGGCTGATCATTAACAACATTAAGGATGACAAAACATGAAACTAAGACAAACTGAAGCAGTGAGTGTGAGCATCTCAATAAAGACTGGAATGAACAAAAAACCACATTCTCGATTTCCTGTTTTCGCGTCCTCTCTGCAGCAACTCAGAACAGCCGCTCACACCATGTTGTTAGTAGCCAATGCACTGCTTCAGTTGCTGCAACATCACGCGAGTCCAGAGGCAGTAGAAACCTGCACCGAGAAAAGAAAAGAAAACACAGTAGAGGCAATACACAAAATGATGCAGAAGATGGGAAACAAAGAGAGTAGAAGACCGACTAGATCATCGATGTAGTAGAACAGGGAGGGAAAGCTTGGCTACTGTCACCAACAACCAATAACTTCTCATGCCATTCGACTGTACTAAGAACCCAATAACCCGAATGACTATAGACAATTACAGGAATAAAACCAATCTTAATTAGCAACCCGAGATTAGCAACTATAAAAACATATAAGCTTTTCATAAGAACCCGAGCATAAAAATAAAGAAATGGAACTTTAACAACACCCAGAAGAAGAGAAATGGAAATAGTTGCTATTCATTAATGTGAAAAATATCTAAGAACTAGAAATGAACAAAAGCTTTTCATCAACATAGAAATTGTATGAACAATAACAATAGAATAAAATGATGGCTAAAAAAACTCTAATCGGGAAAGCTTCTAAATACAAGAAAAAAAATCTAAGACTATTCTACCTATGCTACCTTAACTAAGTTCTACACTAAAACTACTTAGTTTTTTCAATTGCTATCATGTCCTATTTATACACACACTTAGGGTAAAATGGTAATTTTTCATCCTAGATGAGTTGGCATTGTTTGGCCACTTGTCTTCTTTTATTACCTACAGAGTAGATATTTCCATATCACCGATCTTCTAGTACACTTGGCTGTGCGATGTGACCCGACGTTTGTCTTCTAGAATGTTAGTACGGTGTCCGTCGATCTCATCGTTTCGGAGCAAATAACATACTAACACCCGGCATCCCATGTGTCCAGATGACTAGTGACTCGGTCTACAAATTGGAAGTGGTCCAGTCTCCTTTAGCCCGTTTTCAGCCCATTTTTGACTGAAACGACTAAGTTTCATCTGGATTTAATTTACCTACACATTAAAGAATTTTAATTAAATAAAGGGGATAATTAATAAAATAAATTGGGGATTTAAATAATTAATTAGGAAATTAAGCACAAATAATTCTATGAAAATAGAATTATCATACCCTTAAACTTGAGCTTTTGCTTGTCCTCAAGCAAAACAAAATTCATGCAGGAATCACAAGTACCAACATAATAATTTCCCTAATATTATCCTCAAAGAAAAAATACAGACTATATCTCAAAGTGTAAGACCCGATTTTAATTAAAACACGAAATGAAAAATGCTAAAGGATTGAAATGGTATTCCCGAACACGTGAAGGGTAAAACGATCAAAAGATCAAAATTCGATATAAACTGGGATAAAAAAATTTAATTAAAAATATGAGATTGAGAAATCTTGATCAATAACGAAGAAATAATTAAATTTTGACTTAAATTGATCAAGATATGAATTTATTGGAATTAATCGAAATTTTTACCTTGAAAAATAATCTCGAAAATAATTAAAAAATATATCGAAAATGCGAAATAAGATCGAGAAATTAATTTATTGAATAAATGAATAAAATATAATTTTTTAAGATATTTTAAGATATTTAATAATATTTTAATGAATAAAATAATAATAAAAATAAATTATAAATAATAAAAATAATTTATAAAAAAAACTAAAAAATTCGCAAAACGCGAATTGAAAGAGAAACTGGAAAAACCCGACAAAATCAAGCCTTTCCTCGATTGCTACCTCACCGGACGGAGGCGGCCAGCGGCAGCCCAGAAGAAAGACCCCAGCCAAGCCACCACCGGCACTAACAGACCCACGAATGACGGCTACCGACAGTGAAAGAGATGAGAAAGAGAGCCGAGAGAGGGAGAGAGGAAAACCGATGACCGACGTCGATTCAGGCCCAGCCACTAACAGCCGAGGGAAGTCCGATCCCTTGAGAACCCCCAGCCATTGGAACACGGGCCCCCAGCCACCGAAAAAGCCACAAACGGAGAGGAAAGAGATAGGTATCGACAGCGGAAAAGAGAATAGGCCAGACCGGCCACTTTCTGGCGACCTCAGACGAAACCAAAACCAGATCCGACTGCGGACGAACCCGCAGAGCTGCTGGCGGCGAAAGCCAGTGGAGAACCGACCGGTGAGGCACTGAACCGGTCGAACCGAATTGAACCACTAGACCGAACCGATCAGAACCTGGTTGAACTGGACCAAACCGGTTCAGTCAAAAAGAAAAGGAAAAAAGAGAAAAAGGGAAAAAGAAAAAGAGGAAAAATTGGAGAAAATTCCAGTGATGCAATCGAGCTATGGGTAAGTCGGTAAGCGGTCGAATTGACCGATTTAAATTTTGGGATATTTAATTTGATTATTATTCGAATGGAAATTTATCCGAAAAAATATTTAATTGTGTATCTCGACAATTGACGTCAAACGAGAGCTCGAGACAGCCACGATTTGTGTACTATCATGTAATCACGAGTAAGTAACCATTATTTACGATAATATTATATCGTTATGCGTGTTAAAAATTTACCGCATAAATTACGAATTTAATTTTCGTATTAAATGAATTATATTTTGGAATTTGAGATATATTTTCATAAATAATTCATTAAACTATCTGAAAATTTAGAACGAGGCTCAATAAATACTGATGGGCCTAATGAGCCCAATAGGCCTCGATAATGTGATTAATAAGTGAAAAATGGGCTTAAGGCCGATTAAGGCCCATTATGGTACAATCGGGCCCAATATGGGTAAACATGCCTAATGATTTAAATTAAGCCCAGGAAAAAATAAAATACAATTAATTGTATTGTATTTGACCTGATGAACATTTATCCGCAGTTCCAGAGATTTGGATTGGGAGCGAATCGGACTACGTGACGAGTCATCAGTGGAAAGGTCAGACTGTACAGAAAAATCAGGTAAGGGAATTGTGTGAGTAGCTAGAGGTAGCTACGCGTATTTAATAGCTTTTCTATACACTGAATATTTATGTATACCCTGATTATGTATAAATGTCCTAAAAAATGGTTTAAAGATTTTAAGGACTCGGAATAGGTAAAAGTTTATTTTACCCCTATTGAGGGAAGTTCACCTAAGAATGGTGAAGGCATGACATGCATGAAAGCATGATTTAAGGAATTTTCTGAATTATGGAATTTTATTGGTTTTAATCAAAGCAAATTGATAGATTGACCAGTAATTGCTTAAATTTCACAAGATAACACTACGTAGGTGTTATTCATATTTAAATGAAATTTCTTTGGAAAATAGCCAACTATCACGTTTATATGGAAACAGATAGTGCTGGCGCATAGCTCGCACTATATCTAAGTTTGTAAGTGTGCATAAAATGTTCTTGAGCGGTTGCTCGCACCGACTTGTGTGACATCATATGCATGGAATGTGCTAGAGCGGTTGCTCGCACTGATTTTTATTATTAAGAAATGCACGAGAGGTGTTGGAGCCTAGCTCGCACCTTGTTTTGACTGTTTTGACTGTTTTGATTGAATATGCATAAAAAGGTGCTAGAGGGATTGCTCGCACTAGTTTTAATGATTTGACATGCATGAGAGATGCTGGAGCTTAGCTCACATCCTGTTTTAATATGATAATTGCATAAAAGCCGTATTGGAGTGTAACTCACACGAGATTTGATTTAATTATGCATAAAGTCGTGCTGGAGTGTAACTCGCACGAGATTTGATTTAATTATGCATAAAGCCATGCTGAAGTGTAACTTGCATGAGATTTGATTTACTTGAGCATTCATTTGTGCTGGAGCTTACTCGCACGAAGTTTTATATGGATTTATAACTCATTTTAAAGTCGTACTGGAGTACTACTCGTACGTAAATTTTACTTATTTTTATGAAACCGTGCTAGAGCTTCGCTCGCACGAGGTTTTCAGATATCATGAATATACATGGAGCCGTGCTAGAGCTTCGCTCGCACAGGGAATTATATGATATGTATATAGTCGTGTTGGAGCCTCTTGTAGACTGTGTGTCACAGTGAGATGATATACTCACACATGCATACTGAGACAGAGATGATATGGATGGATAAGACCTATTGCAGGCACCCCTGACTGAGCTTGGGTTCACGAAGTATGTTGCACTATGTATGTCACACGGAGTATACTGTACCGTGGGGATTGTTGGAGTGGAGTGGCATTAGCCACGAGGCAGCAAGCCTTGCCCTCGTAATCCTGATGTTATGTTGTTCTGGCGGGTAGGACCGACTCACCTCCCGTATCAGGTGTGATACCCCGCACACTAGGTACCGTGTTGCCAGGGATCACTAGGTTATGGCCATAGTCCTTGTTGTTACTGATAGTCATCTACATGTCTCACATGATATAACTATTGGTCAATAGACCAGGGTAGACCCGAGGGAGGGGTCAGGCCCCCGATTTTATGATTTTATGATATGTGACCCTGAAAGAAGGATGGTTTTATAACCGAAGTTTTATAATGAATTTTAATGAATTGTTTTATGAGTTTGGAATTGAATTATGAGATGCTTAACCCCTTTGGGTTATTTTATACTACAATTTTAATGAAATGATTTAAATACAGTAGCATAATGAGTTTTCCATGCTTTAATCATAAATTCATGAAAAGAATTGTTTCTCATGATTTGTTTTACATGGCATGATCTTGATTTACCTCATGCTAAGTATGATTTAATGATGTCACATAAAATGCTATTGATGCATAAGTAGTATGATTTATATATGCACGAACAGTTTTATAAACTAAGTCATGATGAAATACATGATTTTGTGCTTGAGATTTTAATGAAAAGAAATGGATTTTAAGGGCATGGCATTATGAGCATGTAGATAGTGGAGCTATCTACTTACTTGCATAATTGCCTTACTGAACGTGTGGTTTGCTCACCCCCTTATTTTTCCATCTTTTCAGAGCACTCGCAATAGTTAATAAGCGGCTAAGGACTTGCAATCTTGGTATCCGCTGTTTCCCATCGAGAGACAGGTATACACATTTGTATAGTTTTGTATCTAAATATGTAATGCACAATACTGTAAACATATATGATGCCGGGGATGTAAGGTTATGTAATACCATTGTGTATGTATTTAGTTAAAGTCAAAGGATAGTAAACTCTGATATATGAGTGTGAATATAGAAATGGAATGGTAAATAGGTGAGAGATGACTAACACTGAATCATAGCCCAACTGTTTGTAGGATAGTCACGATTAGAGAAAGGTAAGAATTAAATAATAAATAAAAGCAAAAAATTTACTCAGATTTTAGGTAATTTGGGTTGTGATAAGTTTAATGGTATCAAAGCTTAAGTTGGCCTGATATGAGTCGGTATTAGTGGTTATGAAAGTTTACATCCCCATGTACTGTGCATTGTTTAGATACAATTGTGTATATCGAGATGGAAGTGTAGCTAAGAATTTTGTTTTAAATGCAAGAGTAGACTCATTAACTGATAGCTGCTATGGTAGAAGGGCGAGTACACGTGCTCGAGGCCGTAGAGGTAGGCCTGAGAGTAGTATTAAGTTGCCACATCGACTCGAGATGAGATTGACGTGGAGGATGGTATTGAGCATGCCCGACAGAGTCTAATAGAGAGATTGGACAGAGTCTGACAGAGAGATCAAACAGTATTGAGACACGTTTCGCGAGGTTAGAACGGAGTGTGGAGAATATTTTGGGAGCTAATTGCTCATGGTATGCAAGGGATTTGAGGGCGAGTCAAAGCATTGGTGGAAGTCCGCTCGACCCATCTTAAGAGTTAGAAATCCAGAATGGACTTAGAAAATAATTTTAGATGTATTCCGGTGACAGAATATTTCGAACACTGTTTAAAGGAAATTACAGATAAAATTCTTTACTCTGATCTAGAGGAACTGATTGATTGACGAGTATGAATCTCAGTTTATATTCCTAGACAGATATGATCCGACACTATGGACAGTGAGAGTCAAGATGTTTGAAAGTTCATGAAGGGCTCAGATTGTCAATTAGAGTCCGTTTGGGCCGTTAGATATCACTACCTATGTCGAGGTAGTGTGCACACTACAATTGTGTGAATAAGATCATGAGTTGCACTCTTCTGAGATTGAGAAAGGTAGTAAGGGCCGAAATAAAGACAAAAGCGAATAGAGAATGACAGAGATGTCAGAACGAGAAAAGGTAGTTTGGTAAAAGATTAGAGTTGATAAGTACGGGGTAAGATGATTAGTAAGGCCTCAGTGTATCCAAATACAATACTTTTGAGGGGTATTATGATTGGAGGACCCCCACATGCTACGGAGCAGTATAGCAGTGTGAGCAGTGTAACAGTGTAAGCAGTGTAGCAGTGTAAACAGTGTAGAATATGTGGTAGTTACCACAGAAACAAGATGTTGGACGAGGGCGAGTGTATGCCTTGAACCAGGACACTATTGATGTTTCATCTGATGTGGTGGGAGATACCATAATGGTTGTGAATAATGAAGTAATTATTTTAATTGATCCTGGTGCAACGCATTTATTCATACTGCCTTCAGTTGCTTATAAGCTAGTGAAAGATGTGAAGCCTGTACCCTTAAGCAAGATGATGCTAGTTAGCTGATTATCACTAACTGAATATGGGTATAGGGATTATAAATTGAAAACAGGGGAAACAAAAGATATGTCAGCCGATTGTATTTAATGGAATATGAATAATTTTGAAGTAATAATTGAGATTAGATTGATTTGGCTGCAAACTATGTTGTGTAGATTGCTATCCTAAGATTGTGATGTTTTCACCCTGGAAAAGTATACTATAAGTTTTGACAAGTAATGAAAGAGTTTGTTATAAGTGATATATGAAAGGAGATAAGCTTCGAGATGTAATAGATCCTGAATACGAGATATATTGGAATAAGAGGCGCATGCAAGGTAAGAATATCTTTGATATGTAAAGTGATTTGGATTGAGAGTTATGTAGTGAATATGGATTGCGACTAAGTATAAGGGGTTGATATATCTACACCCAGTCGATGTGGTCAAATTTGAGGGTTAATAAAGATATTTCAAAATGCTTCCCCGCCTGAAGATTTGACAGCGTCTAGAAGCGCACACATAACCTATAAATTGAAATCGACAGTCGTAATATATACATTTAAAATTTGGGTACCTTTACTGGTACGATAAAGAAATATAGAATTTGAATAATCATGAAGGTTTAAAAAATAAAATTTTATAAAAGATGTTAATATAAGAAAAAAGGAAATGACGTGGGTTAGTATCTTGAATGGAAGCGATTTTGAAATGACATTATACGTTTATGTGTTGTCACTCCCCGAATATGCGGAAAATAGGGCAAATTTAAAACTTTTTACTCGTTAATCCACAATTAAAGGTGCATTCCTGTGCAGTATCATACATCATCATAATTATCATTCCTCAGGATCTCATCACTAGAATTTATATATCATATCAAATACATTAATCCATCTCAAGTTAATTAATCCTAATACATCCCATATAATGTTATACATCAAGTGTCTGCAATTACAATAATGGTCTGGGTACATGAAAAGATAAAATATACCTCAAGGTACAATATATATGGCCTGGAGCTCGAATCCTCCACTAGCCACTACTTCGTACGTCGCAGGGAGATCCTTTTTCACTTGAAGAACTCTGGGGGGAAAGGAAAACAGGGTGAGCTTCTAAATCGCTCAGTAAAGGGGGTAAGGAACTCATTTCATAAACCAAAATGCACATCACACAATGTTTATTTGTATGTGAAACTCATTTGAAAACCATAGCATGAAAGTACTCAAAACGATATTCTCATATCTCAAATCATGTGAAAACATGAAGTAAAAAGGCTCACTCTAGAGCAATAACAAAGCATGTGAAAACAATGCGATAAACGCTTTCTCAATTACGGGATAAAATCATCGAAATAGTAATGCACGTGGCACAGCCACTAAACACACGTGGCATAGCCACTGATTTAAATTCTCACGTGGCATAGCCACAAAACACACGTGGCAAAGCCACTGATTTAAATTCTCACGTGGCATAGCCACAAAACACACGTGGCAAAGCCACTGATTTAAAATCACTCATGGCATAGCCACAAAACACACGTGGCACAGCCACTGATTTAATTTCTCGCGTGGCATAGCCACAGAATAGGGTTTCTCAACGTGGCAACGGCCACCAATGGGGTATAACGTGGCACAGCCACCAATGGGGTTTCTCAATGTGGCAACGGCCACCAATGGGGTATAACGTGGCACAGCCACCAATGGGGTATAACGTGGCACAGCCACCAATGGGGTTTCTCAACGTGGCAACGACCACCAATGGGGTATAACGTGGCACAGCCACCAATGGGGTATAACGTGGCACAGCCACCAATGGGGTTTCTCAACGTGGCAACGGCCACCAATGGGGTATAACGTGGCATAGCCACAGAATAGGTTAGTCTCACGTTACCAGAACGGAGAAGAAGTCGGGCTTACATGCTACCAGAGCAATGCCCGGTGTGTACTCACAACTACACACCTAAGTCTTATCACATAAGACTGGTTTGCCTTCACGTAGAACTCATAATGGTTTTTCTCTCATAAAACTCATTTGAAAATCGTTTTGTACTCAACACAAAACGTAATAAAATCGAGTTCCAACCGACAAAGCACACGCACACATTTCTCAAATCTCAATATTGCCTTAACGTAGAGCCCAGTTATAAACTCATAAAAACATTGGGCTCCAGCCGGCTATAAAAATCGTGTGCAATTTAATCTCAACACAAAACCCAACATGCTTGTTTTATAAACCACAATTCATGCTAAAATAGTTTACAATTCACATACAGAAATGGTTTAGATTTCCCTTACCTCTTTGCACCTCGTATAGTGCAATCGTTTCCCCCGTATCACGGACTAGTCTCGCATTCCACTCTGGAACTTCCGAGCTGTCCAAATGATGTTTAAACATCAATACTCAATTATCTCATAAACCTCAATTCTCAAAATCGAGCATAATTACTCATAACTCCTCAAATCTCTTGATTCTCGTAACTCTACCCTAAACTACAACCTCATTCACAATATCTCAACGTCCTACATTTCTCATGCCAATTATCTAGGCTAATTCATCACATTGTCTATATTTCCATTTATAGCACAAATTCTCAAAATTACCAAAATTACCAAATATCTACATTACTCCAACTACATTGCAATTTCATCAATCCCTAATCATTTCTCAACTATTTCAACACAATGACAACCACCAATATCATCAAAATCAGCTCAAATATCAAGATCGAGGTTTAGAAATCACCCAAAGCTTGTGAGACGCACAACCCACGCCTCGATCCGATTCGTCCTTCGATTTCCAAGTATGTTGTTCTCCCTTTGATGAGGAACAACTTTCCTTCTTGCCACAACAGCTGATTCGACCGGAAATGGGTGATTTGGATGAGTGAGAAAGTTTGGTTTTTGGTGGAAATGGGTTTGGAAGAGAGAGAAAGTGAAATGGCAGGAGAAAAACACGGGTTCCTTATATAGACTGGAGGTAGGAGATCGATCTGCCTCTTGATGAGATCGATCTGCGTTTGAAATTTGGGGACGATCTGGGCAATTTTATGCCTAGGAGATCGATCTGTCGAGGGGTGAGATCGATCTCTTTATGGCTTTATGAGATCGATCTGCTCCTAAGGAGATCGATCTTCTCCCAAACAGAATCATTTGGAGATCGATCTCTTCCTCATGAGATCGATCCTTTCTCAAACAGAATCATTTGGAGATCGATCTCTTCCATTGGAGATCGATCTGCTCCTCAAATTCCTCCTTCCTCGTCATTTTTAACTCACCAGATCGATCTCTCCTTCTCCCAGATCAATCTGTCCTCATACTTCATGCTCATTTTACACACTTAACATATAAATCTCCAATTATAATTCCCACAATTTACTTAGCTCAATAAATTACACTTCAAATTCTTATTACATCAATAAAATATGTCTGAAATTCTCAGATCTCACATCCTCCCCACCTTAAAAAGAATTTGGTCCTCCAAATTCAACTCAACTAGTCAAAATAGATGGGGGTATTTCTCCTTCATGAGGCTCTCTAGTTCCCACGTTGCCTCTTCCCTTGAGTGATGTTTCCACAAAACTTTAACTAATAGGATGCTCTTGGTTCTCAGTACCTTCTCCTTTCTATCGAGAATCCGGACGGGTTCCTCAGTGTAGCTCATGTCCTCCTGTATGTCCATCTCATCATACTCTATAACATGAGAAGGGTCCGGGTGGTACTTCCTCAACATAGACACATGAAAAACGTTGTGTATTCCAGACATCTGTGGGGGTAATGCTAATTTGTAAGCTACCTCTCCCACTCTCTCAAGAATCTCGAATGGTCCTATGTATCGAGGACTCAATTTCCCTTTCTTCCCAAATCGCATGATACCCTTACTCGCTGATATTTTCAGAAATATTGCATCACCAACCTCAAACTCGAGTGGCCGTCTACGCACATCCGCGTAGCTTTTCTGTCTACCTTGTGCAGCCCGTAACCTCTCACATATGAGTTTCACACTCTGTACGGCTTGCTCAACAAGCTCGGGAGCATTTATCTTTCTGTCACCAACTTCTTCCCAAGCTACAGGGGATCTATACCTCCTACCATATAGAGCCTCAAAAGGTGCCATTCCAATACTTGCATGATAGCTGTTATTGTATGCAAACTCTGCTAGGGGCAGGTGATCATCCCATGATCCCTTAAAATCCATCGTACACGCCCTCAACATATCCTCCAGGGTCTGAATAGTCCTCTCTGACTGACCATCTGTCTGAGGATGATAGGCGGTACTGAAACTCAATCGAGATCCCATGGACTCCTGAAACTGGGTCCAAAATCTGGAAGTAAACCGGGAATCTCTATCAGAAGTAATACTCACTGGAGCCCCATGTAATCTAGCTATCTCGCTGACATATAGCTCAGCTAAGGCATCCACAGTATCTGTGCTCTTGATGGCAAGGAAGTGGGCACTCTTGGTCAATCTATCCACTATAACCCATATAGCGTCATGACCTCTTCGGGTCCTCGGTAAACCCATAATAAAGTCCATAGTGACATGCTCCCATTTCCATGTAGGTACAGGTAAGGGCTGTAGTAGTCCTCCGGGCTTCCGATGCTCAGCTTTCACTTGCTGGCATACTAAACACCTGGCCACATACTCTGCCACGTCTCGCTTCATACCACTCCACCAATACACCTTTCTCAAGTCTCGGTACATCTTAGTACTCCTTGGGTGCATGGTGTATCGCGAGCAGTGGGATTCTCTCAGTATCTGTCTCTTCAGGGTATCATCGTCCGGTACACAGATTCGTCATCTGAATCTCAACAATCCATCCTCACTGATGGTGAGATCCGACTACGAACTCTGCTCAGCTTGGCTAACCATATCTATTAATCTCTGATCACTGCGCTGCCCAGTTCTAATCTGATCCATGATCCTCGGCTCTATCCGTAAGCTAGCCAAAAATCCAGTCTCTACCTCTTTAACTCTGATCCGAAGTTCGGCGAACTGCTCTAACAAATCCCATTCCCTGATCATCATAGCAGATATCATACTCTTCCTGCTCAGGGCATCAGCAACCACATTCGCCTTACCCGGATGATATAGAATCTCGCAGTCATAATCCTTAAGGAGTTCCATCCATCTCCTTTGTCTCATGTTTAACTCTTTCTGATCAAAGAGATATCTCAAACTCTTGTGATCAGTGAAGATCTGGAATCTTTCCCCATATAAGTAATGTCGCCAGATCTTCAAAGCAAATACCACAGTGGCTAACTCCAAATCATGCGTGGGGTAATTTCGCTCATGGTCTTTCAGCTGTCGCGATCCATAAGCAACCACTCTTCCGTGCTGCATAAGCACACACCCCAATCCTTGATGAGATGCATCACTATACACCGAAAATCCTCATGATCCCTCAGGGATGTTAACACAGGTGCCGCTGTCAATCTCCTTTTTAATTCCTGAAAACTGAGCTCACATTGATCAGTCCATATAAATGGAGTCTCTTTGCGCGTGAGCTTAGTCAAAGGGGCGGCAATCCTGGAAAATCCTTCCACAAATCTTCTGTAATATCCTGCCAAACCAAGGAAGCTTCGCACCTCAGTAACTGTCTTCGGTCTCTCCCAACTAAGCACAGCTGCTACTTTACTTGGATCCACTGATACTCCTTCCTCTGAGACTATATGACCAAGGAAAGCTATCCGGTTCAGCCAAAACTCACACTTACTAAGCTTTTCGTATAATTGCTTATCTCGGAGTATCTGAAGTACTAACCACAAATGCTGTGCATGCTCCTCATACGACCGAGAGTATACCAGGATATCATCAATAAAGACTATCACAAATTTATCTAGATAGTCTCTAAACACTTCATTCATCAACCTCATAAATGCTGCAGGGGCGTTCGTCAATCCAAAGGACATCACCAGGAATTCGTAATGGCCATACCTTGTCCTGAAGGCCGTCTTTGGAATATCTTCTTCCTTGATCCTCAATTGGTGATAGCCCGATCTCAAGTCAATCTTAGAAAAGACTGATGCCCCTCTTAGCTGATTCAGTAGATCATCAATCCTGGGCAATGGGTATTTATTCTTCACCGTGGCTTTATTCAACAACCGGTAGTCTACACATAATCTGAGACTACCATCCTTCTTCTTAACAAATAGTACTGGCGCTCCCCACGGTGAAACACTGGGTCTAATAAACCCTTGATCCAATAACTCCTGTAGTTGTCTCTTCAATTCCTCAAGTTCCACTAATGCCATCCTGTAGGGAGGTTTAGAGATCGGCTGAGTATCTGGTACCAAATCAATGGTAAACTCCAGCTCTCTCTCTGGTGGTAAACCTGACAATTCATCTGGGAAAACATCCATAAATTCACATACCACAGGTATATCCTCAATCCTCGGATGTTCCCGCTCATCGTCTGAGATGAGTGTCTCATAACCTTCACATGAATAATCATATTTAATATTCTCCAAAATAATATCAAAATTCTCAAATTACTTACTAGAAATCCAAATAATCATTCCCTCAATATCTCAATCGTACACTGTAAGGTTCAGGTAGGGAGAAAGTTACAATCTTAGTGTAGCAGTCTAAACTCACTCGATTGGTCGCCAACCAATCCATTCCCAGAATTACATCAAACCCATGTATATTCAACATGATTAGATCTGCTAACATCACTCTATCTCCCACCTTTATCTCACATCCTCTACAGATTAACTTAGTTCTCTGGGATTCACGCATAGGGGTATTTACATGTAGTATGTATTCTAGAGGTTCAAACTTCAAGTTTAATCTACATGCAAAATGCTCAGAAATAAACGAATGCGTGGATCCTGAATCAATCAACACATGAGCCTCATAATTACAGACAGAGAGTGTACCTCTTATAGTTTCTGCCGAAGTGTCTGCGGTCTCCTTATCCAGGGCAAACACACGTCCCTGTGCCACAGGTTTCTTCCCTTTCTCTGCCACAGTGGCCCGTCTCCGGGGATCCACTCTCTGAGGCTGTTGTCTAGTGGGCTCCGGAGCATGTGGTATCTGAGGTTGGGGACAGTCCTTCACTCTGTGACCCATGTCACCACATCTAAAACATCCACGGATCGACCCAGTACAACTTCCCTCATGCGGTCGGCCACAGTCTCTACAAACCCTTATCTCCGGCCTGACATATCGAGGGGTCTCCTTGATAATAGGATAGGCTCTGGGTCTCTCCAATCTGTCCTTCTGCACCTCAATCCTTCCTCTTCTGAAGGAACCTCTCCGAGCCTCCGTTTGGAATAGCGCTGGCCTCTTGCCCTTATCTCTATTCACCGCTCTAAGCTCATTTTGGGATTGTACCATCTCAATTCCTCTTTCAATCTCTTGTGCTCGTCTCAGAGCATCTCCAAACTCAGTAATACATAGCCCTATCAACCTATCTCTGATGACGGGCTTCAACCCATACACAAACTTCTCTGTGCGGAGCTCTTCACTCTTGAAGGTCTCTGGGTCATATCTTAATAGCGCTGTGAATTGGTTCTCATAGTCATCCACAGACATGTCACCCCGTACCAAACTCAAAAACTCAGCCTGTTTCTTTCTCTGGGCGGCTCGTGGTACATATTGGGTCCTAAAGGCTGTCTGGAACTCTTCCCAACCAATCACATCCTGGCGGGACATCAGAATACCCTGGGTAGTACCCCACCAATCTCGAGCTCTCCCCTTCAGCATATAGGCACTCATACTGACCCTCTCAGCATCGGTGCACCCCAGGAAATCAAATATAATTCTCAATTCCGTCAACCACTCCTCAGCCTCTGTAGGATCCTTCTTTCCCTTAAATGCGGGTGGATTCATCTTCAGAAAATCCTTTAGTCGGACCATACTTCTGTCCTCAGGCTGGGCGACGGGAGGCACTGGGGGCATGGGAGGTCCTTGTGGTGGTGTAGGGGTAGTATCCGAGGCATTAACTCCAAAGTGTTGCGCGAATAACGCTGCCATCTGCTCAAAACCTTGCCTCACATTGGTCTCAATCCGATTAAATTGAGAGTTAGGACTCTCTGGTTGTGGGACAGGTGGCGGAGGGGACTCTGCCTGCCTCCTCGAACGACCTCGTCGTTTACTCATTCTCTATCTCAACTCGTCTCCTGCGCGTACATATCAAAATTGATTGAAATCTCAATCCTCAATTTCAGTTCATGACCAGACTATTACAGACACTTGGGATGTATTCTATTTCACTTAACCGACACTAACAGTACTAGTCACCCTAAGCTCTGATACCAAGAAAACTCTGTCACGCCCCGAATATGCGAAAAATAGGGCAAATTTAAAACTTTTTACTCGTTAATTCACAATTAAAGGTGCATTCCTGTGCAGTGTCATACATCATCATAATTATCATTCCTCAAGATCTCATCACTAGAATTTATATATCATATCAAATACATTAATCCATCTCAAGTTAATTAATCCTAATACATCCCATATAATGTTATACATCAAGTGTCTGCAATTACAATAATAGTCTGGGTACATGAAAAGATAAAATATACCTCAAGGTACAATATATATGGCCTGGAGCTCGAATCCTCCACTAGCCACTACTCCGTACGTCGCAGGGAGATCCTTTTTCACTTGAAGAACTCTGGGGGGAAAGGAAAACAGGGTGAGCTTCTAAATCGCTCAGTAAAGGGGGTAAGGAACTCATTTCATAAACCAAAATGCACATCACACAATGTTTATTTGTATGTGAAACTCATTTGAAAACCATAGCATGAAAGTACTCAAAACGATATTCTCATATCTCAAATCATGTGAAAACATGAAGTAAAAAGGCTCACTCTAGAGCAATAACAAAGCATGTGAAAACAATGCGATAAACGCTTTCTCAATTACGGGATAAAATCACCGAAATAGTAATGCACGTGGCACAGCCACTAAACACACGTGGCATAGCCACTGATTTAAATTCTCATGTGGCATAGCCACAAAACACACGTGGCAAAGCCACTGATTTAAATTCTCACGTGGCATAGCCACAAAACACACGTGGCAAAGCCACTGATTTAAAATCACTCGTGGCATAGCCACAAAACACACGTGGCATAGCCACTGATTTAATTTCTCGCATGGCATAGCCACAGAATAGGGTTTCTCAACGTGGCAACGGCCACCAATGGGGTATAACGTGGCACAGCCACCAATGGGGTTTCTCAACGTGGCAACGGCCACCAATGGGGTATAACGTGGCACAGCCACCAATGGGGTTTCTCAACGTGGCAACGGCCACCAATGGGGTATAACGTGGCACAGCCACCAATGGGGTATAACGTGGCACAGCCACCAATGGGGTATAACGTGGCACAGCCACCAATGGGGTTTCTCAACGTGGCAACGGCCACCAATGGGGTATAACGTGGCACAGCCACCAATGGGGTTTCTCAACGTGGCAACGGCCACCAATGGGGTATAACGTGGCATAGCCACAGAATAGGTTAGTCTCACGTTACCAGAACGGAGAAGAAGTCGGGCTTACATGCTACCAGAGCAATGCCCGGTGTGTACTCACAACTACACACCTAAGTCTTATCACATAAGACTGGTTTGCCTTCACGTAGAACTCATAATGGTTTTTCTCTCATAAAACTCATTTGAAAATCGTTTTGTACTCAACACAAAACGTAATAAAACCGAGTTCCAACCGGCAAAGCACACGCACACATTTCTCAAATCTCAATATTGCCTTAACGTAGAGCCCAGTTATAAACTCATAAAAACATTGGGCTCCAGCTGGCTATAAAAATCGTGTGCAATTTAATCTCAACACAAAACCCAACATGCTTGTTTTATAAACCACAATTCATGCTAAAATAGTTTACAATTCACATACACAAATGGTTTAGATTTCCCTTACCTCTTTGCACCTCGTATAGTGCAATCGTTTCCCCCGTATCACGGACTAGTCTCGCATTCCACTCTGGAACTCCCGAGCTGTCCAAATGATGTTAAAACATCAATACTCAATTATCTCATAAACCTCAATTCTCAAAATCGAGCATAATTGCTCATAACTCCTCAAATCTCTTGATTCTCGTAACTCTACCCTAAACTACAACCTCATTCACAATATCTCAACGTCCTACATTTCTCATGCCAATTATCTAGGCTAATTCATCACATTGTCTATATTTCCATTTATAGCACAAATTCTCAAAATTACCAAAATTACCAAATATCTACATTACTCCAACTACATTGCAATTTCATCAATCCCTAATCATTTCTCAACTATTTCAACACAATGACAACCACCAATATCATCAAAATCAGCTCAAATATCAAGATCGAGGTTTAGAAATTACCCAAAGCTTGTGAGACGCACAACCCACGCCTCGATCCGATTCGTCCTTCGATTTCCAAGTATGTTGTTCTCCCTTTGATGAGGAACAACTTTCCTTCTTGCCACAACAGCTGATTCGACCGGAAATGGGTGATTTGGATGAGTGAGAAAGTTTGGTTTTCGGTGGAAATGGGTTTGGAAGAGAGAGAAAGTGAAATGGCAGGAGAAAAACACGGGTTCCTTATATAGACTGGAGGTAGGAGATCAATCTGCCTCTTGATGAGATCGATCTGCATTTGAAATTTGGGGACGATCTGGGCAATTTTATGCCTAGGAGATCGATCTGTCGAGGGGTGAGATCGATCTCTTTATGGCTTTATGAGATCGATCTGCTCCTAAGGAGATCGATCTTCTCCCAAACAGAATCATTTGGAGATCGATCTCTTCCTCATGAGATCGATCCTTTCTCAAACAGAATCATTTGGAGATCGATCTCTTCCATTGGAGTCGATCTGCTCCTCAAATTCCTCCTTCCTCATCATTTTTAACTCACCAGATCGATCTCTCCTTCTCCCAGATCGATCTGTCCTCATACTTCATGCTCATTTTACACACTTAACATATAAATCTCCAATTATAATTCCCACAATTTACTTAGCTCAATAAATTACACTTCAAATTCTTATTACATCAATAAAATATGTCTGAAATTCTCAGATCTCACATGTGTACATAGGTCAAGGATATGGGTGATTAAAATATTTAGTGGAACTCAACTGTGATGAGGTATTTAAACCTTACCTGGACCGATTGGTTGTCATCTTTAGCTATGATATTTTGATGTATTCAAAGTCCAGGGAAGAGTATGAGTAGCAATAGGAAACTGTCTTACAGACGAGGTGTTATGAGTTTCTCGAAATTGGCTGTTCAGTTGACATGTCTCGTTTAGAAAAAGATTTCATACGAGTGGATGATAAGTATGAAAATGGCTTCGGCGAGTTTTGGTATATGAAGTAATAAACTGACCACCGTAATTATTCTCACCATAACCAACAGCTCAAGAGGTTCTCAATGTTTATGGATATCTCAAAATAAGGATTGAGCTGTGCATTGATGTAAAATAGGAAGATAGTCGTTTATGGATCCAGATAGTTCAAGGACCATCAGAGAAACTATCCGACCCATGATTTAGAGTTGGCAGTCGTAGCGTTTACACTAAAAGTATGGCGCCACAACTTAAATGGTAAGAATTTTTGGGTATGCACTAATCGTAAAAGCCCCGAGTATCTGTTTTCATAGAAAGAGTAGATTATGAGATAACCAAGAGGGTTAGACCTTCTAAGGAATATGATTGTGATCATTGTACCACGGAGGAATGGCTAATGTAATGGCTGATGCTTTGAGCAGAAAGAGCCTCAGGATGGTATTACATATGATGGTCAAGGAGCGTGAGCTGGTAGAGCAGTTATGAGCCTTAGTAGTGATGTGATCCCTTCTGATGATGACGGTGATTTTGAGACAGCTAGCCTGAGGTTAGAACCGAATTTGAGTGACCGAATTTGCCAGGCTTAGCGTGATGATCGGCATGGTGTCGATAGTGTGGGTCAGATTCAGAAGGGTATAGTGACAGAGTTCACAGTGAGTGATAATGACTTACAGAGGTTTAGACACAGTATAAGTGCTCCCCAGGACCATAGTTGCTAAGATAGTATTATTGACAGAAGCTCACTCTTTGAGATATACAGTACGTCCGGGAAGTAATAAATATATCGAAATCTTTGAAAAAGGTATTGGTGGTCAGATATGAAAAGAGACATTGTAGAGTTGTGGAAAAGTGTTTCGTATGTCAGCAGAGTAAGGTAGAGTATGAGAAGTCTGCAGGATTATTGCAGCCTCTACCTATATTGACACGGAAAAGAGAACAAGTTACCATGGGTATCGTGATGGGTTATAGAGGACCACAAGAATCACGAGGCTATCTGGGTGATAGTCAATAGATTGACTAAGTCTACCCACCTTCTGGCTATGGAAATCCCTAGATACTCTGAGTGCGTAGGCGAAATTATGCGTACAAAAAATTGTGAGATGTTATGTAGCGTTCCAGTGAGCATGGTATCAGATAGGGATTCCTACTTCACTTCCCACTGCTGGGAATATTTTTAGGAAGCTATGGGAACCCGATTGAGTGTTAGCACAGCTTCCATCCTCAGACAGATGGTCAGTCAGAGTGGACTGTACAGGTTCTGGAGGATGTGATGAGAGTGTGTGCCATTGATTTTATAAGCTCTTGGGATGATCAGTTGTTACTAATCGCATTCGCCAATAATGATAGTTGTCACTTAAGTATCGGGATAACATTTTATATGAGGCATTGTATGGCCGTAGGGAGTTATTTCCTGACTTGGATAATAAGAAGTGGGTGATTGATAGAGAATTGTTCTCAAATTGGTAAGATAAACCTCTAAGGATGTTCAGTTGATTTGTGAGAGATTAAGAACACCTCAGAGCAGATAGAAAGCTATGCTGACTAGAGATAGAAAATCATTGGAATTCACCGAGGGTGAATTAGTATTCTTTGAAGCTACATGCCCTTAGGACAAAGTGGAAGATAAGGCCTGTAGGTTGGCGTTACCACTTGCATTAGCAGGCATCCACAATGTGTCCCATCTTTTGATGCTTCGAAAATACTATCTGGACCCAGCATATGTAATCGGATATGAGCTCCAACAGCTTAGCTCAATGAAAGTATAACGTATAAAATAGATTCGGGTATTAGACCGAAGGAAAAAGTGACAAGGTTTAAGATGATCTCCCTAGTTAAGTATGTTGGTAGTATTACACTCCGAAAAAAGGCACATGAGAATTAAAGAGTATGATACGATAGACGTACCCGGAGTTGTTTATGGACCCATTTGACTTGGTTCTAATTTAGAGGACCAAATTTCTTAAATGGTGGAGGTTGCAAGACCTGATTTTAATTAAAACACGAAATGAAAAATGTAAAAGGATTGAAATGGTATTCCCAAACACGTGAAGGGTAAAACTGTCAAAAGATCAAAATTCGGTATAAACCGGGACAGAAACATTTGATTAAAAAATATGAGATTAAGAAATTTTGATCAATAGCAAAGAAATAATTAAATTTCAGATTAAATTAATCAAGATATGAATTTATTGGAATTAATCGAAATTTTCACATTGGAAAATAATCCTAAAAATAATCGAAAAATATATCGAAAATACAAAATAAGATCGAGAAATTCATTTATTGAATAAATGAATAAAATATAATTTTTAAGATATTTTTTGATATTTAATAATTTTTAATGAATAAAATAATAATAAAAATAATTTATAAATAATAAAAATAATTTATAAAAAAACTGAAAAATTTGCAAAACGCGAATTGAAAGAGAAACTGGAAAAGCCCGACAAAATCGAGCCTTTCCCCGATTGCTGCCTCACCGGACGGAGGTGGCTGGCGGCAGCCCAGGCGAAGGAAGCCCAGCTGAACCACCACCGGCACTAACAGACCCACGAACGGCGGCTACCGGCGGTGAAAGAGAGGGAAACTGGTGACCGACGTCGATTCAAGCCCGGCCACTGACAGTCGAGGGAAGCTCGACCCCTTGAGAACACCCAGCCATCGGAACACGGGGCCCCAGCCACCGAAAAAGCCGCAAACGGCGAGGACAGAGATAGGTACTGACGACGGAAAGGAGAACAGGCCGGATCGACCACTTTCCGTCGACCTCGGACGAAACCAAGACCAGATCCGAGTTGCGGACGACCCCGCAGTGCTGCTGGCGGCAAAAGTCGGTGGAGAACCGATCGGTGAGGCATTGAACCGGTCGAACCAGACTGAACCGCTAGACCGAACCGGTCTGAACCGGGTTGAACCGGACCGAACCGGTTCAGCCAAAAAGAAAAGGAAAAAAAGAGAAAAGGGCAAAAGAAAAAAAGGAAAATTGGAGAAAATTTCAGTGATGCAATTGAAATACGGGTAAGTCGGTAAGCGGTCGAATTGACAGATTTAAATTTTGGGATATTTAATTTGATTATTATTCGAATGGAAATTTACCCGAAAAAGTATTTAATTGTGTAGCTCGACAATTGACGTCAAACGAGAGCTCGAGACAGCCACGATTTGTGTACTATCATGTAATCATTGGTAAGTAACCCTTATTTACGATAATATTACATCGTTATACGTGTTGAAAATTTACCGCATAAATTACGAATTTAATTTGCGTATTAAATGAATTATATTTTGGAATTTGAGATATATTGTCGTAAATAATTCATTAAACTATCTGAAAATTTAGAACGAGGCTCAATAAATACTGATGGGCCTAATGAGCCCAATAGACCTCGATAATGTGATTAATAAGTGAAAAATGGGCTTAAGGTCGATTAACGCCCATTATGGTACAATCGGGCCCAATATGGGTAAACAGGCCCAATGATTTAAATTAAGCCCAGAAAAAAATAAAATACAATTAATTGTATTGTATTTGACCTGATGAACATTTATCCGCAGTTCTAGAGATTTGGATTGGGAGCAAATCGGACTGCGTGATGAGTCATCAGTGGAACGGTCAGACTGTATAGAAAAATGAGGTAAGGGAATTGTGTGAGTAGCTAGAGGTAGCTACGCGTATTTAATAGCCTTTCTGTACACTGAATATGTATGTATACCCTGATTATGTATAAAGGTCCTAAAAAAATGGTTTAAAGATTTTAAGGACTCGGAATAGGTAAAAGTCTATTTTACCCCTATTGAGGGAAGTTCACCTAAGAATGGTGAAAGCATGACATGCATGATTTAAGGAATTTTTCGAATTAAGGAATTTTATTGGTTTTAATAAAAGCAAATTGATAGATTGACCAGTAATTGCTTAAATTTCACAAGATAACACTATGTAGGTGTTATTCATATTTAAATGAAATTTCTTTGGAAAATGGCCAACTATCATGTTTATATGGAAACAGATAGTGCGGCGCATAGCTCGCACTATATCTGAGTTTGTAAGTGTGCATAAAATGTGCTTGAGCGGTTGCTCGCACCTACTTGTGTGACATCATATGCATGAAACGTCGGTAAACGGTTGCTCGCACTGAGTTTTATTATTGAGAAATGCACGTGTTTGAGCCTAGCTCGCACCCTGTTTTGACTGTTTTGAATGAATATGCATAAAAAGGTGCTGGAGCGATTGCTCGCACTATGCATGAGAGATACTGGAGCTTAGCTCGCATCCTATTTTGATATGATAATTGCATAAAAGCCGTGCTGGAGTGTAACTCACACGAGATTTGATTTAATTATGCATAAAGCCGTGCTGGAGTGTAACTCGTACGAGATTTGATTTAATTATGCATAAAGCCGTGCTGGAGTGTAACTCGCACGAGATTTGGATTACTTGAGCATTCATTTCTGCTGGAGCTTGCTCGCACGAAGTTTTATATGGATTTATAACTCATTTTAAAGTCGTACTGGAGTGCTACTCATACGCAAATTTTACTCATTTTTATGAAACCGTGCTAGAGCTTCACTCACAGGGGGTTTCCAGATATCATGAATATGTATGGAGCCATGCTAGAGCTTCGCTCGCACAGGGAATTATATGATATGCATATAGCTGTGTTGGAGCCTCCTATAGATTGTGTGTCACAGTGAGATGATATCCCCACACATGCATACTGAGACAGAGATGATATGGGTGGATAAGACCTATTGCAGGCACCCCTGACTGAGCTTGGGTTCACGGAGTACGTTGTACCGTGTATGTCACGCGGAGTACGCTGTACCATGGGGATTGTTGGAGTGGAGTGGCATTAGCCATGAGGCAGTAAGCCTTGCCCTCGCAATCCTGATGTTATGCTGTTCTGGCGAGTAGGACCGACCCACCTCTTGTTTTAGGTGTGATACCCCGCACAGTAGGTATCGTGTTGCCAGGGATCAGTAGGTTATGGCCATAGTCCTTATTGTTACTGATAGTCATCTACATGTCTCACATGATATAACTATTGGTCGATAGACCAGTGTAGACTCGAGGGAGGGGTCAGGCCGCTGATTTTATGATTTTATGATATGTGACCCTGAAAAAAGGGTGATTTTATAACTGAAGTTTTATAATGAATTTTTTTTATGAGTGTGGAATTGAATTATGAGATGCTTAACCCTTTTGAGTTATTTTATACTACAGTTTTAATGAAATGATTTAAATGCAGTAACATGATGAGTTTTCCATGCTTTAATCATAAATTCATGAAAAGAATTGTTTCTCATGATTTGTTTTACATGGCATGATCTTGATTTACCTCATGCTAAGTATGATTTAATGATTTCACATAAAATGCTATTGATGCATAAGTAGTATGATTTATATATGCACGAATAGTTTTATAAACTAAGTCATGATGAAATACATGATTTTGTGCTTGAGATTTTAATGAAAAGAAATGGATTTTCAGGGCATGGCATTATGAGCATGTAGATAGTGGAGCTATCTACTTACTTGCATAATTGCCTTACTGAGCGTGTGGTTTGCTCACCCCCCTTATTTTTCCATCTTTTCAGAGCACTCGGAATAGTTAGTGAGCGGCTAAGGACTTACAATCTTCGTATCCGCTGCTTTCCATCGAGAGACAGGTATATACATTTGTATAGTTTTGTATCTAAATATGTAATGTACAGTACTGTAAACGTATACGATGTCGGGGATGTAAGGTTATGTAATACCATTGTGTATGTATTTAGTTAAAGTCAAAGGATAGTAAACTCTGATATATGAATGTGAATATGGAAATGGAATGGTAAATAGGTGAGAGGTGGCTAACACCGAATCATACCCCAACTGTTTGTAGGATGGCCACGATTAGAGAAAGGTAAGAATTAAATAATAAATAAAAGCGAAAAACTTACTCAGATTTTAGGTAATTTGGGTCGTGACACAAAGATTCACAATTACAAGTCTAACATTCAAAATCATTCAATCATAAGTCCTAACCCAAATTGGACTCCTCGTGTGTGTCTGAAAATGTCAAAGCCACTACTCAGTACATTACCCGGATCAGATTATGCAAACATAGTGAATGCAAAGTCAATGACAAGTGATCATTCCCATAAGTTTGCTTTTCACTTCTCTCTCCACTAATGTAGTCACACTTAACCAAAGATCAATAGGACTTTATTAAGCTTGTAATGTAAGGCTGGGGCTAAGGTATGATAAAGTCGATTTAGGTTTAATTACCCCTTAACTTATTTATTTCCCCCAAACTTATTTTTTTCACTAAACTTTGTATTCTATTTTTGTATTTTTCTTCTTTCTTCTTTTCTTTTTCTTTTTCCTTCAATTTCATTTTTTTTTATATATACTCCTACACTATCACTTAATACTCATATGTACATAGCTCACAATATATCCTAATGACTTTTCATGCTTTCGGGGTAATGGATAGGAACAGAGTATTTCAGCTAAGGAAAAAAATAAGCAGGTGTATTTACAGAGAAAAGCTTATTTGGCCCAAATGGGTGACTAGGGGTAAAATATGTACAAGGATGGCTAGAAAGGTTCAATCGATCCAAAGATGGCCTAAATCATCTCCCTAATTAAGTGTGATCTAATATTTCGCCTCAAGATCATATCAAACAAATTCTAGAATATGATGCACACAATCAATTGAACAAATGCAATCCTATGTACACATAAGCTTTCCCTAAATAAATATACAGATCCATGACATGACATGTGCATAAAATGAAGAAATCATAATCAGAATCATGACAAATTCAAGAACTCAACTTCATGCTTTTCCTATAATCATGTTTCTTACTCAATCAAAGTCCGACTAAATCATGGGGTCATATCATCGGAATATGGGAAAACTACATGCTAAATACTAGATCATCCCAAAATCAAACAATTTAAGCTCATATTTTTGAAAAAATTTTGAAAATTCTTTCTCAGATTTTCAAAAAATTTTTGAAAATTTTTCTACTTTTTCCTAAAATTGCTCAAGTGATATCCCCTCCCCCAAACTTAAAGTGCACAGTGTCCTCAGTGTGTAGATAATATAAGAATTTAAGCTCAAGAACAGAGTACTCCCCTATCTGATGATGATGAACAATTGAAGTTTAATTGAAAAAGTAATGCTGGAAAAGAAATCTGCAGAACAAACAAAGAAAGAAACAACGAAAAAGAAAAAGAACTATATACAAAGTGAAAAGAAAAATACAGCCACTTCAAATGCAGCTAAAGAAAACAACACTCAGCAGCAGGGCGAAGAGTTGGAGGGTCAACCAAAGTGGTGACAGGGTGCTGACAATCAAATCCTCTTGAGCCCTATCTACTTCCCTCATTCTTTTAGATTTCTTGTGCTTAAGCCTTATATCCTCCTTAACATCCATCTTAAAACACTTTTGAGAGTCATCAAGGAGCTTCAAGGTTTGGAAACATTAAACTTTACTTCCTGATCTTGGACTCTCATCGTTAACTCCCCCTTCTGTACACCAATTAAGGTTCTACCAGTCAATAGGAAAGGTCTGCCTAGTATAATGGGGACTTCCCTGTCTTCTTCCATGTCCAACACGATAAAATTCGTACGAAAAATAAATTTGTCCACCTTTACTAGCACGTCCTCAATGACCCCCTTCAGATATTTAATGGATCGATCAGCTAGCTGAAGGGTCACTATGGTGGGCCTGACATCCCCTATTCCTAACTTTTGGTAAATAGACCAGGGCATCAAATTGATACTGGCTCCTAAATCACACAGGGCTCTACCAAAGAACTGATTTCCAATCGTGCAGGGTATAGTAAAACTCTCGGGATCCTTGAGCTTGGGGGGTAATTTCGTTGGATAATTGCACTACATTTCTCAGTTAAGGCCACCATCTCATAATCTTTCAATATTCTTTTCCTAGAGAGGATATGCTTCAAAAACTTCACATAACTTGACATTTGCTCTAAAGCATCTGTGAAAGTGATGGGCCCAAAGGGTATATATCCGCATGTGCACGGGTCGTACAAGTAATAATGGGATTTGAGTCCCGAGTTATCATCCCACAGAGAAGTTGACTAGCCTAATTAAGTACCGGTTACTTTTATCCTAAGTATATTCTAGCAAATTATGAAATTAAAGGGGTTGATCTACATAGCTAGAATTAAAAGTACTGAAAGCAATAAAATAATAAAACTATAAAATAAAGGAAATAAAAACGAGCAAAATTACTTACAGTGCTCCACGCAATTAAAATCGAAAACCTACAAAAGAAATTAAAACAGTTAAAATTAACTAACGCAATTAAAATAAAATGCAATCATGAAAATAAAGCAATAAAGTTAAACTACAATTAAACTAACCTAAAAATGCAATTAAACTACTTAATTAAAATGCATGAGTTTATCTAAATTAATTTTAAGCACTACCCCTAATACTAGAATAAAAATTACTTAGTACCCAACTTAAATATAAGTTAAACTAATGCATTGAATTTCATCTAACTAAGCTAACTAAAAACATTAAAATTAATCTAACTAAAATGCATGCAAAAATGAATTAATGCCATAATGCAAAAACCAAACAAGGCCTTAACAATTTAAATCCTTCCAACAACTCCCTCCAACTACTGTTCATGCATCATTTTTCCTTTTGTTTTCCAGGTCACGGTTCGGGTTGGTAAGGTGCTGCCCATGCCCCTCGGTTCTGTCCTAGTCTGCTACCCACCAACTCTGCCTCGGTTTCATCTTGCTGCCAGGCGTGTTCAGCTCCATTCCTGCAACAAATCCAACACCTCACGCCAGCCCCACGTTCCTGCCTAGCCATACCTGCTCCAAGCTTAATGCTCACGGGTTCCAGTCCTCTGCTTCTACTGCACTGCTTCGGTTTCGTGCTGCCCCTTTCTTCATTTCCTGCTGTCCAGGTCTGCTCTCGGTATGCAGGTCACGGGTTGCTGCTGCACCATTTCTGCTTCGGTTTCTGTTGTGCCTGTGTTGCTAACATCAACACAAGACCAGGGAAAATGCTCCTGCTCCAGCCCGACTCTCTGCTGCACCGGTTCTCGGTAACTCTGCTCAGCTACTGCATAGGTTGCATGTCTTTACCTGCATTGCTGCCCAGACGTGTCTATCAACTGCTTGTAGCCGAGAGGAACCGAGAGCATAAAAGACCCGTTTCTTGCTATTCAGCTTCTGCCATCACCGAGAGAGAGCTCTTAAAACAGAGCAGAACAGAGGCAACACATGCTCCCGGTCTACTGCTGTGGTCTCGGTGTGCTCTGTCCTCTCGGATGCTTGCTGCCCTTGCTCTTTCGATGATGCATGAACAATGTGTGAAGAGTTAAGAAATTAAGCTCACCACAACCTTGATGACAACTAACGAAAAGAAAGACAAGAATAAAACTAAATGGAAGCAAACCGAGAATCAAAAACAAAACAAAAACAAACTTGAAAAATGAAGGAAAAACCGAGAACTTATGGAAATGATGCTGTGCATTAAAGCTTGAAAAATAAAGACTGGATTATAACCAAACCGAGAACAAGGATGAGTAAATGAGGCTGCAACTCAACATGGAAAGCTTTGCATAAATGAAAATACATGAAGATGAACAGTAACAGTTAAATGGAAATTGATTCTTCGGGAAAAGCTTCTAAAGAAAAAAATTCAAAATTCTAACACTACTCCTAACTACATTACACTACTCCTACTCCTAAAAATTACATTAACCTCTACTCCTAAAAATTACATTCCTTTCAATTGTCATCTTCCTATTTATAAGCACACTAGGGGCAAAATGGTAATTTTCACATTCTTGATGAGTTGGCATTTTTTTTTGGCCACTTGTCTTCACACCATTGGCTCCTTGAAAAGATATTTCCATGTCATCGGTCTTCTTGTCCAATTGGATGTGTTAGGTGGCATGACTCGTGTTGTCCGCGTGGCTCAATCTCGATTTTAGCCCAATTCCGATCCATTTTCTACCGAAATATTCAAAACTCATCCGGATTTGATTTATCTGTAAAAATGAGAATTTTAATTAAATAAAGGGGATAATTAACAAAATAAATTGGGGATTTAAATAATTATTTAGGAAATTAAGCACAAATAATTCTAAAAATATAGAATTATCAGAAAGGAATGTTGATGTGAAGTTTCTTAAAAACCTCAAGAAATTTAGCAAATTGTTGATCTAGTTTTTTATTTTGGAACCTCTGAGGAAAAGGTACTGGTGGTCTAACTGCAGAGGATATAGTGGAAACATGAATAGCATCAGAGGACGAGGAAGGCTGTGAAGAAGAAGAAGGTAAAGATGAAGAAGTGCCTAACTTGGATTCCTTTGCAACCTGTTCCTGATGTTCCTGCTCCTTCTGAGCTGCATCTTTAGAACTTAAGGATTCTTCAACTATGGGTTGTTTAGGTTTGGATTTAACTTGTGGTTCATATAGCTCTCTGCCGCTCCTAAGGGTGATGGCTTTCACATGTTCTTTACCCTCCCTCTGCGTAACAGGATTGGCTTCGGTGTTACTAGGAAGGGTCCCTTGAGGATGCTGGCTATGAGCATTCGCTATTTGTCCAACCTGAACCTCTAAGTTCTTAATTGAGGCAGCTTGATTATTCAGGATTGTTGTGAACATTTCCTAAAGCGAGGACTTCTTCTCAGGTGCTAGTCCATGTAAATGTTGTGGTTACATAGGTTGTGGTGGTGGCGGTGGTTGATGGAAGTGAGGTAGATGATATGGAAATTGTGGCTGTGGTGGTACATGAACCGGTGGAGCTTGAAAACCAGGGAGTTCTGTAGGTCTAGAATTAGAAGATTGCCATTGGTTTTAGCTCCAGGAAAAGTTAGGATGGTTCCTCCACCCTGGGTTGTAGGTGTTTGACAAGGGGTTGTTCTGTTGCTTATGAAGTGGAGCAACATACTGAACCGATTCTAAGTTAAGCGGACACCTATCTACAGAGGGTGTACCACTACATAGATCACAGGAAAGAAAAGGACTTTGGACAGAATAAATAGGGTTAGGATTGGTGGAAGGATTATGCTGGGTACTATAACGACCCCCGACCCTTGAAAATCGGGGGATTTTTTTAATTTAATTTACCCATTTATTCCCTTATTCACTTAGGTTGTATTCCTGTGCAGTGTCGAAACACTTTTCCTAATTCTTTATCCGTAATTATATTTAATTTCCATACTTTGACCTATATGGCCGATAGAAATTTCGGTAGCATAACGACTTATATATAAGCCTACCCACCTGCAATTCAGTTGTTTTGACAACCCTAGATATCCACAACTACCAAGCATGCTTTCCAACAATCCTAGATATCCATAACTACCAAGCATACTTTCCACATCCACATTTACAACTCAATACATCCATATCGATTTAATACGAATCATCTTAAAATCTAATCCCAAGAATCATATTCTTTACATCGTTTCCTTACAAATTACATCCCAACAAAAATATTCCCAATATATGTGTCTGTGGGTACAGATATGTATGGTAGAGGAATGTAAATGTATACCTTTCTGTGTGTACAAAAGGTAGCCTAGGGTAGCTCTTCCCACCAGCCTACATCGTGTACGTGGCAGGTAGCGCCTACGGATCACTGTAAATTGTCTGAGAGGTAGAGGGGTGAGCTTTTTGGGAAAAACCCAGTAGAAAAATGTATTTAAAATGGTCCTAGTAATTCAAATATGTAGAAAACATAATAGTGTGTATAATGATTACTTTCTGAAACTAATATAAAGGACATTCAAAGATTAAGGAAAATCGAAAACATCGAGATTCAAAATGTAATTCTTTAAGTACGTGAACTTAACAAATATTAAGTAAACTTTTCGTACATTCAGAATTCCAAACAGGAATACATGTCAAATCACATACTATAAAATCAGATTTTGAAAATAGAGTTTAATTTTCAAATAGAGACTACATCAGCCCATACAATTATCATGCGGCAAATAACCAAGTCATCCTCCGTAGAGGGAATTCAGAACCTATTGCCATGGTAAGGCTATAGACGGGATCAAGTTCGTACAGCGTTCAGACACCCGAAGGTGGAATTCAGAACCTGATTAAATTCAGAACTCGAAGGTGAAATTCAAACGCCACCAGGGCAAAGTTTAGACGCCACGAGGGTGAAGTTCAGGAGCCATGAGGGCGAAATTCAGACGCCACAAAGGCGAAATTCAGACGCCACAAAGGTGAAATTTAGATGCCACGAAGGCGAAGTTCAGGTGCCACACAGGCTAGGTTGACATGCGTTAGCATACAATATAAATGACCCTTAGTCTCAAAACATACTATAGTTTTCATATGTGAAAACATCGAAATAAAATCATCTTATTCAAAAGATCATTTCAGAAGACGTACTCTTATTCAAAAGTCAAACTCAGAAATATGCAATTATTCAAAAACACAAATACAGAGAGCATATTCTTGATCAGAAATATAAATTTAGAAACATGCATGAAAATCATACTTCATGTCTTGGTAAGCTTTCCTTAATCATGGTTCAAAAAGTAACTATTTTCGTTTTAAATTATATCCCCTTACCTCGATCTATCGAAATTTTTGAGCTCGAGTGGTGACGCCTTCTAATACCTCTTTTAATTCCTCCTACAATCACCTACACCGAAATTGTATACTTAGCACCCTATTTATACAAATTGTTTGAATTGCGTTAAAATCGTAACCTATTCGTTACTACTTTATGTGTACGTATTATTGTACATACCTAGGCCAACACGCACGTTTATATATTTTCTTTACTATTTATATATTTAGTACATACAAATATTAACATACACCTTTATTATATACATCTACATGTATATACACATAAATATATATATATATATATATATATATATATACACTCCTATATATATATTTATTTGTTTTCCTTTTTTTTTTCTTATCACATGTATAAATTCTTTGTATGTACATATACTAACATACACATTTATCTTATAGACACCCATATGTATATACATCAATATATACATATTCATTTATCATTTAATTTCCTTATTCATCAACATATATATATATATATATATTGTCTATTTCTCATCTCTCTCATTTTTGTCTAATTTACTCTATACTAGCCTACTTATGCATACAACACATAGATATATACATGTACAGTAACTATTCCCATTTTTTTATTTCACCTACACCTTAATTTACACTATCTTGCTTATAGCCCATCATGCATATGTATACATGTATATCAAATGTACATATATAAATTTTTACCTTTCCTTTTCCAAGTTCCAGCTTTTTTTTCCTATTATTTTTTTTTCTTTCTTCCGCTCTCGGTTCCAACCTTCATTGCCCCCCACCGATCCCTTCTCAACCCTAGATCAGCAAGGTTAACCCTATGTTTAAGCCTTTACTGTCCCTCCTTCAAACTCTCGGGTCTCCTTTCACTATCGTCCCATGCTGTAACATGTTCTCTGTTCTAGGTTATCACGACTCCAGCCTTCCTCGGCCTGCTCTGCTTTTATCCTTCCCAATCCAGGCCTTCTTCAATGCAGCTTTCTCCCACCTCTGTACTATTCCTTTTTGGTATTTGGTCTACTTCTGTATCAGCTCCAAAACACCCGAGAGAATAGTTCTCACACAGCTCAAAATGTCATGAGGAGGAGCCACTTCACGCCTCTGTTTCCAGCATCTGGTTGAACATCTTCCTTCCCGTTTCACCTTCTGTCTTCCTCAGCCATCATGCTTCAGTTTCTTTACTTTTCTCTCAGCTTCCCTCTTCTGTTCACGTGGATGAAACCTCCCTCACCCACTCTGTTCAACCTTTGATCATCCCCTGTTACAGCTTCAGTTTCCTTCTTGTTGCGCGCCTCCTTTTCCATTAAGCCCTCTGTAGATTACACAATGATGACCCAAAAAATACCGAGAACTCTTTATTTTTCAGCCTTATTCTTTCCCTATCCTTCACCGCCTCCCGAGAGCCTTCGACCCTTAATTCAGCACACAATTTTCTCTTTTCCCCTTTCGCGATTTCCCCTGTCTTTCACTCTCTCTGTTGCTCACTCTTATCTTTTCTTTCCAATCTTCTCTCTCAGTCAGCCCTCTTTTTCTCCCTTTCTTTCCTTCTTTCTCGGCCAGCAGCCCTTTCTTCCTCTTTTCTTTCTCTTCTTCGGTTTGGCTTTTCCCGCCTAGCTCTCTCTATTTCTCTTTCAATTTGCTCATTCCTAATTTTTCCATTTCCAGGTGTGCGGGATTGGCTTCTTTTTGAAGCCAATTTCATACACCTTATTATTATTTATATATTATATCAATATATATTTATATTATATTAATATATATATATATATATGTTATATTAATATATAGATATATATCATTTGTTTGTTTAGGGATATTATTAGTTTTGATTGTTTTATTTGTTTTGTGTTTATTTATCAACCTATATTACAAAATATATATATTACCTAATGTATATATTTTGTTATATATATTTACATTATTATTGATCTATTTAAATTTTCCTAGTATATATATATATATATACATTTTCTCTTATAAAATTATCCAATGACAATATTTATGGCTTCAAGAAATTTCCATCATTCCGAAATGAAATATTATCGAGATTTCATCATTCCTCCTAAATCCCCGATATAAATTTTTACATCAAATTTATTTTCGATCGCTCCGTGCTTGCATTTGCTTCATCACTTCTTGTATCTTCAGGTTCCCGATCATTCACGGGCTTCTCGGCTCCTATATTCCTCGAGCCCTACAACGAATATTCACACTTCCATTAAAATATATTATTTTTATTTTTATATAATCTAATTAAATGTAGAAAATTTGTGGGGTTTACCTTCTCCCCACCTTAAAAGAATTTGTCCTCCAAATTCATTCGGGTCTATCTGTCTACGATCACTCATATTGTATCATGCCCCTTTTCGGGTCCTTGGTAATCCCATTATGAAATCCATAGTAATGTGCTCCCATTTCCAAGGAGGCACTGGAAGAAACTTAAGTCACCCCGTTGGTCTTCAGTATTCGATCTTAATCTGTTGGCAAATCAAACACTTGGTCACAACTCAACTACATCTCTATTCATACCGACCCACCAATACACCTTTCGTAAATCATGGTACATCTTAGTGCTTCCCGGGTGCATGGTGTACCGAGAACAATAGGACTCCTTTAAGATCATTTGTCGTAGGGTATCATCTTTTGAGACACCAAACTTATCACAATTTCCCATTTATCCTTAATGAGAACTTATTCTTAATTTATATCCCTTAATCCAAATCACTTCACATACCCGAGATATTCGTACCTTACATATATCTCTCAATTCAAGATTTATCTCATTTCAAAGCTTGTTTCATTTCGTACATCAACTATAGCAAAATTCTTTCCTTATTCCAATTAAGTCTCACATTCAAAACATAAGAATATTGAAATTACAATCCTTAGATTCAAGGCATAATCCATATTCTAAAGTTTCCTTATATCTCAAACTCTAAATCTTCATAATAGTTTGGATCTTTCCCATTAACATGTAACCTCTGTTTGGGAAATCCTACTTACACCCATTCTTAATACACTGTGACCCAAGATACTCTGAGTCTCCTTAAAATTTAACACCAGTACACTCCAAAGTGGGTCAGTCGGTCCGAAAATCTTCCCTTCATATAGTTCTTATAATTGCTCTCTCAGGATTTCTAATCCAAGCAAAGTCACTCAGTACAGTGGTTTGAGTAATTAATTCGATACCACCTGCTAAATCAATTCTAGAACTTCTCCTTTTAGTTTAAGGGTAACTTTGATAAACATTTGATCATGTGTCAGAAAACTTTCCCTGTTTACAGGGATGTTTCTATACTCCGAACACGCCCTATCTTTATCAATCATGTAAGCGGTGTGATCTTTAGAGTCTTATTTATACTGTTAGTTCCCTGATTCATTCTTCCAGCACAGTGACTGTGCTCTTGCATTGTCACTATTTCCTTTGTAGATCTCTTTTTCGTCATTCTCTTTATCTTTCCCATTATCTCCTATGAGTTTCTGAACTTCCTTTATCTAACAGTTCTTGCAACTCCTTTTTCAATTCCTCAAGATTCGCAAGGTCCATTCAGTAAGGAGATTTCGAGATTGGCTGAGTCTCTGATGCCAAATCTATAGTGAATTCCAACTCTCTCTCTCTAGTGGTAGTCCCGATAGTTCCTCAGGAAACATATCCGAAAACTAGCATACCACATATATGTCCTGAATACTTGGACATTCCCGACTAGTATCGGAGATGAATGCAATATAACCTTCCCATCAACACGTTTATTAAAAATTCTCATCAATAGTCAAAATCATAAAATTTATTCCTTAACTGCAAAGCATACATCAAACTTACTAGGTAAGGAGAAGGTTATAGTCTTAGAGTAGCAGTCTAAACTTACACGATTGGTGGCTATCCAACCCATACCCAAAATTACATCAAAGCCATACATGCTCAACCAGATTAGATCTGTAAATATGATCCTATCTCCTACCTTGGTTTCACAATCCTTACACACCATATTAGTCTTCTGTGATTCATATATGGGTGTACTAACGTGTAACATAAAATCTAGAGATTCAGGCTTAACATGCAATTTACGTGAGAAATAGGGTGATATGAAAGAGTGTGTGGAACCTGAATCAAACAATACACGTGCCTCATGATTGCAAATTAAAAGCTTACCCTGAATGGTCTCAACGGAGGCATCAAAAGTCTATGTATCCAAAGTAAAGACCCTCCCATGAGTGAGAGGCTTCTTGGCCTTCTCTGCTGCGGTAGCCCATCTCTGTGGGACTTGTCTCTGGGGAGCTTGCCTCTCAGGTTGTCGTGGTAGCTCTGGGGGCTGTGGAAACTTATTCAATGGGCAATCTTTAATCAGGTGTCCCTTCTGTCCACACCTAAAATAGCTCCTTATGGACCAGTGACACCCACCTCTATGGAAACTACCATACCTAGTGCACAATCTCTCGTACTCCTGAAAGCCTCTGGTAGTCTGTGGGGTAGCTATAGGAGCTGTGGGCCTATCAATCCTAGCCTGAGACTCATCTGTCCTCTGTCTCTTAGGTTAGCCCCTCCAAAAGTCCTATCTCACAAACTTCGTTCGCTTACTTTTATCTTTGTTCTTTCTCTTAAATGTTGGAGGCTTCATCTTCCGAAAATCTCTCATTCTACCGATATCCCTCTCCTCCCTCCGAGCTTGTACTGGAGGCTAAGGTGCCATAGGTACTGGAGGAATCTGTGGAGGAGGATGAGGTGGTGCTTGTGGAGGAGTCGGCACTGGAGTAGGAAATGGTGTCGTGCCAGCTGAATCGAAAACATTTGCCCCTAGGTGTTGGGCAACCATGGCAGCTATCGCTTCCAGTCCTCGCTCGAGACGCTGCTCCAACCGCTGTTCAAACTAAGCCATATGAGTATTGGGGCTCTCTGGCTGCGGTGGAGGAGGTGGAGGTGGCTGAGCCTGGCTCCAATGACATCCACGTCTTCCACTCATCATGCAAGTGAACTAATACCTGCGCGTAACTCCAAAGATCAAGTTTTAATTCCATTAGGTATACATTACCTACTACCAGACAAGCACAGACATTTGGGATGTAATTTTATCCTCATTCTCGACACTGACAGTACTAAACAACCTTCGCTCTGATACCACTAAAACTGTAATGACCCTTAACCCTTGAAAATTGGGGGATTTTTTTTTAAATTTAATTTACCCACTTATTCCCTTATTCACTTAGGTTGTATTCATGTGCAGTGTCGAAACACTTTTCCTAATTCTTTATCAGTAATTATATTTAATTTCCATACTTTGACCTATATGGCCGATAAAAATTTCGACAGCATAACGGCTTATATATAAGCCTACCCACCTACAATTCAGTTGTTTTAACAACCCTAGATATCCACAACTACCAAGCATACTTTCCACATCCACATTTACAACTCAATACATCCATATCTATTTAATACCAATGATCTTAAAACCTAATCCCAAGAATCATATTCTTTATATTGTTTCCTTACAAATTACATCCCAACAAAAATATTCCCAATATATGTGTCTGTGCGTACAGATATGTCTGGTATAGGAATGTAAATGTATACCTTTATGCGTGTACAAAAAGTAGCATATGGTAGCTCTTCCACCAACCTACGTCGTGTATACGGCAGGTAGCGCCTATGGATCACTGCAAATTGTCTGAGAGGTAGAGGGGTGAGCTTTTTGGGAAAAGCCCAGTAGGAAAATGTATTTAAAACGGTTCTAGTAATTCAAATATGTAGAAAACATAATAGTATGTATAATGATTACTTTCTAAAACTAATATAAAGGACATTCAAAGATTAAGGAAAATCGAAAGCATTGAGATTCAAAACGAAATTCTTTAAGTACGTGAACTTAACAGATATTACGTAAACTTTTCGTACATTCAGAATTTCAAACAGGAATACATGTCAAATCACATACTATAAAATCAGATTATGAAAACAGAGTTTAATTTTCAAATAGAGACTACATCGAACCATATAATTATCATGCGGCAATAACATATTTATCATGCGGCAAATAACCAAGTCATCCTCCGTAGAGGGAATTCAAAACCTATGGCCATGGTAAGGCTGTAGACAGGATCAAGTTCGTACAGCGTTCAGACACCCGAAGGTGGAATTCAGAACTCGAAGGTGAAATTCAAAACCAGAAGGTGAAATTCAGACGCCACAAGGGCGAAGTTCAGACTCCACGAGGGCGAAGTTTAGGCGCCACGAGGGCGAAGTTCAGACGCCACGAGGGAGAAGTTCAGGCGCCATGAGGGCGAAGTTCAGGTGCCACAAAGGCGAAATTCAGACACCACAAAGGCAAAATTCAGATGCCACGATGGCGAAGTTCAGGCGCCACACAGGCGAGGTTGACATGCGTTAGCATACAACATAAATGGCCCTTAGTCTCAAAACATACTATAGTTTTCATATGCGAAAACATCGAAATAAAATCATCTTATTCGAAAGATCATTTCAAAAGACATACTCTTATTCAGAAGTCAAACTCAGAAATATGCAATTATTCAAAAACACAAATAGAGAGAGCATATTCTTGATCAGAAATATAAATTTAGAAACATGCATGAAAATCATACTTCATGTCTTTGTAAGCTTTCCTTAATCATGGTTAAGAAAGTAACTATTTCCATTTTAAATTATATCCCCTTACCTCGATCTATCGAAATTTTCGAGCTTGAGTGGTGATGCCTTCTAATACCTCCTTTAATTCCTCCTACAATCACCTACACCGAAATTGTATACTTAGCACCCTATTCATGCGAATTGTCCGAAATGGGTTAAAATCGTAACCTATTCGTTACTACTTCGTGTGTACGTATTATTGTACATACCTAGGCCAACACGCACGTTTATATATTTTCTTTACTATTTATATATTTTGTACATACAAATATTAACATATACCTTTATTATATACATCTACATGTATATACACATAAATATATATATATATATATATATACACTCATATATATATTTATTTATTTGTTTTCCATTTTTTTTCTTATCACATGTATAAATTCTTTGTATGTACATATACTAACATACACATTTATCTTATATACACCCATATTTATATACACCAATATATACATATTCATTTTATCATTTAATTTCCTTATTCATCATCACATAAATATATATATATATATATTTTGTCTATTTCTCATCTCTCTCATTTTTGTCTAATTTAATCTATACTAGCCCACTTATGTATACAACACATAGATATATATATATATATATTTACACTATCATGCTTATAGCCCACCATGCATATATATACATGTATATCAAATGTACATATATAAATTTTTACCTTTCCTTTTCCAAGTTCCAGTTTTCTTTCTTTTTTATTTTTTTCCTATTATTTTTTTCTTTCTTCAGCTCTCGGTTCCAGCCTTCACTGCCCCCCACCGATCGCTTCTCAGCCCTAGATCAGCAAGGTTAACCCCCTGCTTAAGCCTTTACTGTCCCTCCTTCAAACTCTCGGGTCTCCTTTTACTATCGTCCCCTGCTGTAACCTATTCTTTGTTCCAAGTTATCACGACTCCAGCCTTCCTTAGTCTGCTCTGCCTTCGTTCTTCCCATTCCAGGCCTTCTTCAATGCAACTTTCTCCCACCTCTGTACTATTCCCTTTTGGTCTTCAGTCCACTTCTGTATCAGCCCCAAAACACCCGAGAGAATAGTTCTCACACAGCTCAAAATGTCACGAGGAGGAGCCACTTCACGCATCTATTTCTAGCGTCTGGATGAACTTCTTCCTTCCCGTTTCACCTTATGTCTTCCTCAGCCTTCATGCTTCAGTTTCTTTACTTTTCTCTTAGCTTCCCTCTTCTGTTCACATGGATGAAACCTCCCTCACCCACTCTGTTCAACCTTTGATCATCCCCTGTTACAACTTCAGTTTCCTTCTTGCTTGCGTGCCTCCCTTTCTGTTAAGCCCTCTGTAGATTACACAATGATGACCCAAAAAATGCCGAGAACCCTCTATTTTCAGCCTTGTTCTTTCCCTATCCTTCACTGCCTCCCAAGAGCCTTCGACCCTTAATTCAGTACACAATTTTCTCTCTTCCCCTTTCGCGGTTTCCCCTATCTTTCACTCTCTCTTTTGCTCACTCTTATCTTTCCTTTGCAATCTTCTCTCTCGGTCAGCCCCCTTTTTCTCCCTTTCTTTCCTTCTTCCTCGACCAGCAGCCCTTTCTTTCTCTTTTCCTTCTCTTCTTCGGTTTGGCTTTTCCCGCCCAGCTCTCTCTATTTCTCTTTCAATTTGGTCATTCCTAATTTTTCCATTTCTAGGTGTGAGGGATTGGCTCCTAACCATGATATTCGATCTCTCTGATCCAAGTGGGGTTACATCCAAACTGAGGTTCACAAATTGTCCAACAACTCATGTTCCTGTAACATCATATAAGACACCAACCCTAGGTCTTCCTGCTCAAAGCATCGACAACTATATTTGCCTTACCCGAGTGGTACATGATCTTACAGTCATAATCTTTCAGGAGTTCGAGCCATCTCCTCTATCAACTCTTTCTGCGAGAATAGGTACTTAAGGCTCTTATGATCTGTAAAAACTTAGAATTTCTCACCATAAAGGTAGTAGCGTCATATTTTCAAAGCAAACACCACGACCGCCAACTCCAAATCATGTGTCGGGTAGTTCCTCTCATGATCTTTCAACTGTCTAGATCCATAGGCAACTACCTTCCCATCCTGCATAAGCACACAGCCCAGTCCCTGGTGTGATGCATCCATATACACAGAGAAATCTCCTAAGCTGGTAGGACTGGTGAGAACCGGAGCAGTGGTCAATTGACGCTTAAGCTCCTCAAAACTCCTCTCACATGCCTCATCCCATACAAACTTAACATCTTTCCGTGTGAGGCGTGTTAATGGAGCAACTAGTCTGGAGAAACCCTCTACAAATCTCCAATAATAACCTGCCAATCCCATAAAACTTTTGATCACAGTAACTGTCTTGGGCTGTTCCCACTGTACAATTACCTCTATCTTGGATGGATCCACTGGTACCCCATCCTTCGACACAACATGGCCCAAAAATGAGATCTGCTCTAACCAAAATTTACACTTGCTGAGTTTGGCATACAATTCTTTCTCTCAAAGGGTCTACAAAACTAACCTCAAGTGCTCCTCATGATCTTCCCTGGACTTGGAATAAACCAATATATCATTAATAAACACAATCACAAACTTATCCAGGTATGACTTGAATACATCATTCATCAGTGCCATAAATGTTGCGGGGGCATTCGTCAATCCGAATGACATGACTAAAAACTCGCAGTGGCCATAATGGGTAAAAATGCTATATTAGGTACATCTCCACTCCGTATCCTCAACTGATGGTACCCTGACCGTAGATCTATCTTTGAAAATACTTAGGCTCCTCGGAGCTGATCCAACAAATCATCAATTCATGGAAGGGGGTACTTGTTCTTAATGGTGGCCTTATTCAACAACCGGTAATCTATACACAGTCAGATGCTCCCATCCTTCTTCCTTACAAACAGAACCAGTGCTCCCTAAGGTGAGACACTCAGTCTAATAAACCCCTTCTCTAGCAACTCTTGCAGCTATTTCTTCAGCTCTTCCTGTCACATCTCAATCTGTGACTTAACCAAAAATCACTATAAATTTTTTGCATTTTTAACTTACCTTTCCTCTCTTCAATGGTGGGGCTGTGATTCGATGTTAGCTTCCTCGCATACCATATCATTCATTATCATACATACATGTCAATATACTGTTACTGATTGTAACTTCTTTTATAATACATATGAGATCATATAAAATCAAATATAAATACATTTCCCATAATATATATCGTATACATCAATGTACTATTTTTATGTTTAGATACATACCCGTATAAAACATGTATACCTATCGATTGATAGGAAATAGCAGCGGACACAGGAATACTATCCCTCAAAAGCTCTCACTCTACTGCTGATGCTCTGTAGAGAGATGTAAAGAAAGGGGGTGAGCATACAATGCGCTCAGTAAAGAAATCAGGCAAGCAAGTAGACATCTACACTATCTACTCAAAATAATGCTATGCCTCAAAATGTTATTTCCTTAACTCATTTTCAAAGCATGTCTTTAAATATATATATATATATACTTGTACAGATTAAATCCCATGTACAGAAATCATGCTTTTTTCTCAAATGTAGGCATGTAGTGCAAAACACTGCATCTTTATAATATCACAATGCCTTTAGATAAATCATGCCATGTATATTTAAATCACAGTAAATATGGCATTTAAATCATGCACAACACAAAATCGGAGTCCGACCCATCCCTCAGGTCTATCCGTAATTAAATCAGTCAATCAGGTGATATATCATGTGAGACTCTGTGGTGAAAATATAAATAGTATCCTGGACTATGATCATATCCGACAATGGTGATCCCAAGCAACACAGTACTCGATGTGCGGGGCATCACTGCTGCAACGGTAAAGGGGTCAATCCATCACAACCGCCAGCTATATCCTCCTCAACTCCACAACACCACACGGTACAATGTACTCCATGCCACATGCACAGTACAACGTACTCCGTGGACCCTACATCACAGTCGGGGTGCCTGCCATAGGTCTTAGCCCTCAAAACCATGGAATATCATGCCACGTCTCTAAATCCTCATGTGACCCTCTTATAGTGTGACACTCAGTCTACACGAGGAAATCAAGCATGGTTTTCAACATGTATTATATATCACATACAGTGTGTGCCTTTGAGCGCGACTCACAGTCGACACTCCGCTCAAACACTATTCACATCACAAACTCAACTCTAGTGCGAGTAAACCTTTAATAACTGGTCAATGCATAGTTCATGTTTCAAATCGAGTACGAGCAATAGCTCCAGTACCATGCTATGCACAAAATTCATCAAATCAAGTATGAGCAATAGCTCAAGTACTATGTCATGTATCTCATGTAAAATTCGAGTACGAGCTAATCTTTCCAGCACTCTCTCATGCATAAATCACATAAAATTGAGTACGAGTAATAACTCCAGCACTCTATCATGCAAGTCATGGAAATCTAGTATGAATCATAATATGTGGAAAATATATGAAATCCAGTGCGAGTTGTGCTCCAGCACGATTTATTCTCACATAATATGATAAATGGCTTTTTAAAAAGAGGGATGGTTTACAAAATATCAAAATCAATACTATAAAGTGTGCTTAATTCACATCAACCTTAAAATCATTAGCCCACCTATTTATTCTTCTGCTAAACAGCAGAAAAACACTCAAAATGGTGGTTTCCATGCTTTTTAGAACTTTTCACAAAAGTTGACTTTTTGACTAACTAGGGGTAAAATCGTAATTTGCCACTATCGGGTCACAATAATTATTATTCACTTTCTCTAACCCTCAGAGTTTTTAAGTGAATGTAAAAGCAGACAAAAATACGTGCAGGTATCTCTAACTACTCACAAAAGTCCCTTACCTGTAATCACTCGAGAAATTTCACTTTCTCAACGCTGCTCGATCTAGTAGTCCGATTTGCTTCTCCAATACTCTCAGGAGCTGTATATAACCAGTTATCAGGTTAATTACACTTTTCCTACTGTATTTCACATTAAATATAGTCTATTTCCCTTAATGAGCTTTAATAAACCTTAATGGGCCTAACTATGCCTTAAGCCTGTTTCCATTTTACTATTCATTTTCGTTAGGCTTATTAGGCTTGTAGGGTCCACCAACAATTATTGGACTTGTCCTAGACCCATTACATCACATTGGGTCTAATTTATTTGGGCTTAGCCCATTGGACCTCTCGGCCACATGCCATGGCCGAGAGCTCTCCATGTCGTTGGTCACACCATGGCATACCGGCCATGTCCTTTTCCTTAGCCAATTCACTTAGGCATTCTCACAAACACTTGGTTGGCAACATTCTTAAACATTACATAGATCATTTGGGCATTTTATCAAACACCTTGATTGCCAACTTAATACATGTATTAATTAATCAAATTGATTAATTCTAATTATGCCAAAATCATTAACACATGTACATTAATCCATTTATGCCCTAAAATCACATGGGCATTCATCAATATCTCACTACTCACTCTTGGTTTCACCATGATCATAGTGATTTCATATGCTTCAATGCTTAAAACATATACCAATATACTTAAAATCATTCATACATTAACATATATGAATTTGAAAATTTGAAAATATACCTAATATTTGTGTTCACACTTGGCCGAAACTTTGGAGGCTCACGGTTTGCACTCTATGGCTTCTTGATAGCCAATTCCAACATATGTCACTCTCCTTTCAATTTGGAACAACTTTCATTAAGAATGCAAGTTCCAAATATGCCTAATTCCTAGTGATTTCTAGTGAGAGAAAGCTTGAATAAATGTATTTCAATGGTTTCTTCTTCTAACTGAGAATGGTGTGGTGAAGATGAAAATGGTGTGGCTGATTTTATAAGCCATTTACTTAGCCATTAAGCCTTACTTTCCAGCCATTAAACTTGACTTTCTAAGGCTTAGTTATGAGTCACCTAATGAGTCATAGTTAGCTTTAACTATGGTTAGATATTTATCTAATGGGCTTTCCAATTGGGACTCTCGGTTTGGGCTTTCTTAATGGGCTTTCGGGCTAAAAATTATACTGTACCTCGAGCCTTTTATTGTCTCAATATTTGGCCTATCAATTGGTCCAACAATTCGGTCTAAGGGACCTAATAATTTCGATCTACGTTTAGTATACCTTAATGGGCTTTAAAATCTTCACTTTAGGCCAATTACATTTTTAAATATTAAATTTAATCCGAAATCCTTCCGAATAAATTTTCCTTACTTCTGGGGATGATTATCTTGTATTTTGTCCGAAAATATTTTTCCCCAATTTTTTCTCCATTCTTAGGTTAATTTTTAACCATGATTACTCAACTATGGTAAAAGTTCACTTTTCTTAACTATAGTTGACTTTTTCCTTAACCATTGACCAAGTTGACTTTTTCTCAAAATTTTGAAAGTGTCATATCTTATGTCTTACACTCTCGTCTTTACGTTTCAACCGTTCCCGATAGACAATTACACCCGAACCACCTTAACTTGCTAAAAAGGTCTATTTTACATTTTTATAGCTTTTACTCTCGTTCTCTGTGTTCGGAACTAAATTAAACTGACTTTCCTTCATGAGCCTTCTATATTTTCTCATTTTAAGTTCTTCTCTTCAGTCAGAATGATTCATATCCACTTGGTTTAGCCTATGACTCTTATAGCTCACATTAGGCTTTTGATGTAGCTTTTGCGTGTTAAATCATTTCACTAACACTTTAAATCTAGTAAATACTCTTCCTATGATTCAACTATAATAATAGAGTGTTCATACACATAGGAATCATAAGGTACTGGCTACATAAAAATGCGGGTCTAAGACTTCCAACTCAATCGGAGCCATTCTATACGGTGGTTTAGATATAGGCTTGGTACCAGACACTAACTCTATGCGAAATTCCATTTCCCTTTCAGGTGGTAGCCCTGGTAAATCGTCCAAAAAGACATCATGAAATTCTACAATAGTGGTATGTCTCTCAATTTCGGGTGTGCCTCATTTATGTCAACCACGTACGTAATGAATCCTTCATATCATTCTTTCCACTGATAGTGTCGCAAGTCATCACATCAATATTCAATCATAAACAAATAAATTCATCTCTCAAGTAGATTAAATAGAATCATACTCTTTTCATTTATTATGATTATGTTCTTTCATTTCATTTCACAAATCTTACAACATGATTCTCTATCTCTGGAAACGTTAATGTTTTACTATGACAATCCATAACAACATGATTGGCAGCCAACCAATCCATTCCCAATATTACATCAAAATCATTCATATTCAATAAAATTAAATCGGTTGTCATTTCCTTTCCCTCTATCTTCAATTTACAATCCCTACATACATGCTCAGTCAATTGACTATCATTCATGATCATTCATGAGTGTGAAAATCATCAACATTTTATCCAGTACTATAGGTTTCACATGCTTCAACAATTTATGTGCAAAGGAAGGCGATATGAAGGAATGTGTGGCACCAGAATCAAACAATACCAATGCTTCTAAATCAAAGATTAGGATGGTACCTTTAATCACATCCGTTGAAGCATCTGTGGTGTCCTGATCCAGTGCATGTACTCTTCCTCTGCTCACACCCACAACCTGCCTCCCTTTTTCTTCAGTTGTGGCTCTCCTCCTCGGGGCAGCTGTCACAACTGGAGCTCTCTCTGGCTCCTTGCCCTTCTGTGGGGCAATCTCAACCATCTCAATACAGTATCTCGAGATATGTCCGGGCTTTCCACACCTATAACATGAAACAGGGGGGATCTAACATGGTCTAGTCCCATGGTATCTGCCACATCTCCTACACTGATTAGCAGTAGGCTGTGGTCCTCCAATAATCATACCTCTCGGTGCAGTCAAAGTCGGGTACACGAGAGGTCTAGTAGCTCTCTCCTACACCTCTTCAATCTTAGGCTTCTTCTCAAAAAATCTTTAGACTCCTCTCCTGGCCACTTTATCCATCCTGGATCTCTTTCGATCTCTATCTCTCCTGACATTAATCTTCCCAAGCTCGGAGGCATTTCGCTCAAAGTCCTGCTCACATAACTGAGCCTTGTGTACAACCTCTTCATAAGTATGAATGTCAAAGAGAGCTAGCTTAGTCTGGATGGCCAATCTCAATCCATCTACGAACTTCTGGACCTTTTGAGTCTCACTACCCATCGTGTCCGGGTTATATCTCCCCAAGGACATGAATCTCGACTCATATTCATCCACAGTACAGTTCCCTTGAACCAAATTCATAAATTCCATTCGTAATTTCCTCTATACGGTGGCTGGGATGTATTGCCTCCTGAAGGCCTCCAAAAATATCTCCCAAGTGATCTCGGAGTGTCTAGCCCTCAAAATAGCCTCGGTGGATCTCCACCAGTGTTTTGCCTCACCTTTCAGCATAAATACTACGAAGGCCACTTTCTCAACTGTGGTATATCTAAAAAATCGATATAATTTTTCCATCTTGTAGACCCAATCCTCAGTAATCACCAGGTCCTTTACCCTTCTAAACACTGGAGGTTCCAACTCAAGTCGCAATCATACCCCAAATCACTATCGCTTGGCTGTGGTGCGATAGGTGAAGCCATATCCTATATTGGGGGTGTCACTGTAGCAGTCTCTACAGTCTGAGACCTCTTCACCTCTGCAACTACCTGTCCAATAGTAGGCTATGCTACGAGACCTCGTCTATCACCGGCACCCAATACCTGTGCGACTATCTCCACTAGCCTCCCAATACTCCGCTCTATCCTAGCGAAGCAAGACTCTATATCTCCTGCTCTCTCAACAGGGTTCTGAGGAGCCTGGTTAGTCTGTGGCTCAGCACGGCTCTCAGGCCCACCTCTGTGGCCTCTAGCACGTGCTCCGGCCCCTCTACCTCGACGTGTAACATGCATATTCCGTAACTTCCTATACTCACAATCACTTATTAGACTCAATCCATCATGGTATACACAGTTATATCTAAACAAAAGCACAGTAATATGGGGATGTAATTTTCCTACGTTTTATTACTGACTCACATCAGGCCAACATAGCTCTGATACCAATCTCTGTCATGACCCATTTTATCCTTTATAATCGAAAATCGCTACAAATTTTTTTCTTTTTTCCTTTCGTTACCCTATCGTGATCAAACTCACCACTACATAGTTTGGCTGTGAGTCAATAATAATCATTACTCACCACTCATTTTCAAATCAATCAAAAGAAGTGTCATTCATTTGGAAGTTAAGTTATACATGACACGTTTCTAACTTTTTCATCCCCCACATTATAATACAAATGACTACTGTGCTTTTACATTGTTTAGATACAAAAAGAATCTCTGTGTGTATACCTTTTGGCAATGGAAGCAGCGGATGTCCAAAATACAATGCCTTAGTCCTCACTGGGCTGCTATGTACGCTCTGTAGAGGGGGAAAGTAGAGAGGGATGAGTAACCACATGCTCAGTAAGGCAATAATGCAAGTATGGTAGATAGCTACCCTATTTACATGCTGATAATGTTATGCATAAATCATTCATAGTAGGAGCATGAGGAAATAAAACTATGCCACATGTATATACATATATCACGTATTTAAAATCATGTAAATATGCATTAAACAAGGAAATCTCAACATGTAAAATCATCTCATGCTCAGTCTCATTAAATCTCATCACAAAAGGGATTTATTTAAGAAACATCCTTTTCAAATCACATCTCATCTCATCACAATTCCCTTTTCAAATTCCATCATATCTCATTATAAATCAAATTATTATTTCTTTAAATCACAAATCCCACAAGGCTCGACCCCTCCCTCAGGTCTACCCTAGACAATCACAATTACACTTATGTGTCAAAACCATATGGTATTATGTAATATTAAATGAGATAGGTCACTATATCTCAATTGACTATATTGGCCAACTATGTCATAAATCATCCTAGACCACACGGATCCCGGTGTACGGGGTATCATATTGGAACGAAGATGGGTTAGTTCTTCGCCAAACTTTCTCATCAGTAACTTAACCACGCAGTACAGCGTACTCCATGTGATATACACGTTACAATGTACTTCGCAGACCCATATCAAGGTTGGGGGTGCCAGCCATAGGTCTTATCTACCCCATACCTCGTGTAACCTACTCAGTCTTAAGTGCACGTGGGAGTATTTTCTTTGATGTCAGGTCCTAGCCCCTCATGGCCTTGCTCGCCCTTTTGGGTTCCATGAATTAATCTGTATTACTCTCACCACGGCATCATACATACCACAGTGTGAAAACCTGTGCGAGCTAAGCTCTAGCATAATTCATGCATCTTCGATAATTATCCTCATAGAGCAACGCTCTGGTATGACATTTATGCATAAAAACATGAAGAAACCATGTACGAGCATAGCTCTAGTATGGTTATATGCATAAGAAAACCACTCAAAATCCACGTACGAGCAGAAGCTCTAGTATAGTTTACAAAACATTATCACAAATCAAATCAAGGTGCGAGCTAAGCTCCAGCACGTTTCATACATGTGAAAATACTGAAATCCAGTTCGAGCGAGGCTCCAGCACGATTTAATTCACACAAACACGATAGGCAACTCAAAACATGCTTAGCACCTCACATGTGCTATTTCAAAAAGTCATTTAAACACTAGCCAACCATACATTAATTCGCTTAAAACAAAGCAATATGTTTTGTGAAACCATTGAAAACATATGATTTATGCAATTATTAGCCTTATTATCCCCTTTTTATGAAACTCACTTCGAAAACCAAATCATATATACATACTCGTAATTATTCATGCATATTATCAATCACTTTTCTTAAACAATCATGCATTTCATAAACACCCTAGATTCACCCACGATTTCAAGTACGAGAAGTTATCTCTCTATACTTATAGAATTCCCTTACCTGGAATCACTTCGTAAGATTTCACTTCCTTAGAGCTGCTTACTTGTGCGGTTCGATTCGTCTCCAATGAACTCTCCGGAACTGCACAATGTCATATATCACATCAATTTAGTCCATATAACACAACTCTTATGTTTCCTATAATCGATTCAACATATAGCCTCCATTAACATTTATAAGGCCTCATTTTATTATTTTACTCATATCTCGAGTCTATTGATTTTTTTAGGCCTATTGACTCATTCTATATCGATATTAGATTGATATTAAGCTCATAGTGTTCATGGTTCATCAATTTCTTCACTATGGCATTTTATCAAACCTTATATACTCATTTTCATAAATTGATTATCCTCACATGTGGCTTCATTCCATCATCTTAAATCATGCACATTGTCTTATAAACACTTGAGCATACCTATAAATCATCAATTCATTCAACCCATATTTTCTCACACTAGACTTATTCTAGGTTTTACTTGTTCCATCACATCCTAGGTAGTTTTGACCATCAATAGACATACAAATCAACTCCAAAATCAATAGATAGACAAATGTACTTGGGCTGAAGTCTTAGAAACTTACCAATCTAGTCTCTCTTCTTGCTCCAAAGGAAAATGTCCCTTACTCCTTCAATCCAACAAATGGGGCTTTGATTCCAAAGTATATTGTCCTCCTCTTGGATAGGAACAACTTTGTATCTAATTGTTTTTCCTCAAATCTTACTGGAAATGGGTGGATTTAGAAAGAGAAAACTAGGTTTTGGGTTAGAAATGGAGAAAATGGGGGTTGTTTTCGTGATTTGCAGATTTCACTGCTCCTATTTATAGAATTGCTTGATGAGATCGATCTGTCGAGGGCTCGAGATCAATCTTGTCGTCATAAATCCCTCATTTTCATGACATTTGAAGGCATGAGATCGATCTATCGAAAGCTTAAGATCGATCTGTCTCAAGTAGAGAGTTAAGGAGATCGATCTGGCTAGGGAGGAGATCGATCTGCTTGCACTAAGGATCGATCTCTTCGTTTACAGAATGTTTAGTAGATCGATCGACCCCATTGGAGATCGATCTGGCCTGTTCTATTGCTCGTATAAGAGCATTTTTTGCTCTTCCAGATTGATCTCTCATCCTATGAGATCGATCTGGCATTCATATTTCTAGATTTTTGCTGCAGTTTTCTGCAGTAACTTACACAAAACTTCCTTAATTTGCCGCCATAGTCATTTTCTCATCCAACCACCTTCAAGACTTGAAAATGGCATCCATTCATACTTTATACACATTAAAACTTGTGTACATTCATTGTATAACCAAAGGTATACAATACACAGCCAAATGGAAGTACAAATACTTATGCAATTCATGCAACTTCATTCCATTTGCTACACTACTCATTTTGAGTTCCAATCACATTCATCACTTATAAAAACCCATTTCTTCATATTCATATAAAATGAAACTTGTATGTAAATTACAAACTCAGATTACAAGTATGTACATTGAATCCATGGACTTACACCACACATGTTTCACATTACAAGTACATAGACATACGTATGAAGTCATAAGGTCACACATGAAATACGGGTTTTACACTCTCTATTTGTAAATTCCTCTGAACAGTGTTAGGAATATATTATCTCTGGAATGCATCTAAAATTATCTCTCATGTCAGCTCTGGATGTCTAACTCTTAATATAGGTCGAGCGGACTTCCACTCATGCTCCGCCTTGTCCTCCAACATAAACGCATCAAAAATCATTTTCTCAGTCGATGTACACCGCTATAACCAGTATAACTTCACTATCTCATTCATCTAGTCCTCAACAGCTGCTGGCTTCTTTACCTTGCTAATTACCAGTGGTCTAAGATTTTAAAACTACCTTAACCTGTCCAGCTCATAGTCATATTCCAAATCATTACCACTTTGCTGTAGACCTATAGGCGAAGACGTATCCTAATCCGGTGGGGTGTTGGAGTTTCTATAGTTTGAGGCATTTGTGCAGGCTGTGTAGCTGGGCCTTGTCCGCCCTCAGCTCCCTACATAGACTGAGTAAACAACTCTAAAATATTCTTCACACTTCGCTTCAACCTCGTGAAACGTGTCTCAATATCGTCCAGTCTCACAGTGGGGCATGCTCAACATCAGCCTCTACCTCAATCTCATATGTGACTCAGTATGACTCTCAAGCCTACCTCTACGGCCTCAAGTACGTGTACTCGCCCCTCTACCATAGCAGCTATCAGTTATAATGACCATATTCTTGCATTCGAAACCAAATTCTTCGCTGCAATTCCATCACGGAGTACACAATTGTATCTAAATAATGCACAGTACATGGGGATGTAAACTTCCTTAACCACTAACACCGACTCATATCAGGCCAACTCATCTCTGATATCACCTCTATCACGACCCACTTTTCACTAAAAATCACTACAAATTTTTCGTTTTTCATTTATCATTTAATTCTTACCTTCCTCTCCTCGTGACCATCCTACCAACAGTTGGGCTATGATTCGGTGTTAGTCCCCTTACACTATTTACCATTCCATTTCCAGATCACATTTACATGTCAGGATTTACTATTCTTTGAATTTAACTAAATACATTCATAAATGTATTTACATAACTTTACATCCCTGATATCATACCTATGTACAGTACTATGCATTTACATGTTCAGATACAAAAACTATACAAGCGTGTATACCTTTTCCTCAATGGGAAACAACAGATAACGAGAATGCAAGACCATTGTCGCTCTCGTTCTACTGAAAGTACTTGTAAAGGGGGGAAATGAAAAGGTGAGCAACCACACGCTTAGTAAGGCAATTATGCAAGTAAGTAGATAACTACACTATCTACATGAACATAATGCCATGCCTTAAAATCGTTCTTTCTCAATATCATGCCGAAAAACCCGAGCTCAAGCATCCACCTATGCAACACACATATGGAAATCATGCTCGAAATCGTAAACATAGGTATTTCATGTAAAACATTTCATTTCATGAATTTATAGTTAAAAACATGGAAACCACATCATGTTATTTCATTTCAATCACATCATGTAAAAACATGTCACTTCAGTTCAATTCAAATCAAATCACAAATCTATCAGGACTCAACTCCTCCCTCAGGCTATCTTGATCCACATGAAACCATTTAAATTATGTAATTACATAAATCAGGTAACATACGAGACTAGGCAAGAAATCATGGTAACTGTACAAGATTATGGCCATATCCAAGTGATCCTAAGCTACACGGTACCTAGTGTGCGGGGCATCACAACTCCGTGGACCCACATGGTCTGGGGTGCCTGTCATAGGTCTTATCCTACATCACGGTCCGGGGGTACTTGCCATAGGTCCTATCCACCCTATGTCTGGGGTTTCTGTCATAGGTCTTATCCCACATCATGGTCCGGGGGTACCTGCCATAGGTCTTATCCACCCTATGTCTGAGGTGCCTGCCATAGGTCTTATCCCACATCATGGTCCGGGGGTGCTTACCATAGGTCTTATCCATCCTATACCACATCGGTAACTAACTCATGTCTCAAAATCCATGTACGAGCATCTCATCTGTGTGACACTCGGACTATACAAGGTAATCAGCATGATTTTAAATCATGTCATGTATATCACATTAAAACTACAGTGCGTGTCTTGAGTGCAACACACAGTCAACACCCCGCTTAAACACTGTCTTATACGTATCTCAAAATCAACCGCTAGTGCGAGTAACACTCCAACACTAGGTCATGCATAGTTCATATTTCAAATCAAGTACGAGCAATTGCTCCAATACCACATTATGTATAAAACTCATTAAATCAAGTACGAGCAAATGCTCCAGTACTATGTCATGTATAAACCATGTAAAATTGAGTACGAGTAACGCTCCAGCACTCTATCATGCATAAATCACATAAAATGTAGTACGAGCAATGCTCCAGTATTATAATATGCATCTCATGAAAATCTTGTGCGAGTCATACTCCAGCTCTAATTTATGTAGAAAACATATAAAATCAAGTGCGAATAGTACTCTGGCACGATTTGTTCTCACATAATTCGATAGGTGGCTCTTTTAAAAATGGATGATTTCAAAACATAAAAATCAACACTATAAATTGTGCTATTTCTCATCAATCATGAAAACATGAGCACATCTATCTACTCTTTTGCTAAATAGCAATAAAAACACTTAAAAATAAGTTTTTTATGCTTTTTACAACTTTTCCAAATTTCTATAATTTTGCCTGTAATAGGGATAAATTGGTAATTTATCCATATCGAGTCTCTATAAATTTTATTCCTTTTCTAGAACCCTCAGACTTTTTCAATCCTTGTAAATACCCTCTAAAATATGTGCAGGTCTCCCTAACTACTCAACAAAATTCCCTTACCTTAAATCATTCTGATCACTCTGCATTTTCCATCGCTACTGATCACCCGATCCGTTTAGCTCCCAGTATGTTCTCTGGAGCTACGGATAATCATTTATCGAGTTAAATATAGTCTCGTATTTCACTTTTATTGGGCTTAATTTACAGCATTGGGTCTGTTTACTCTTATTGGGCCCGATTGCACCTTAATGTGCCTTAATCAGTCTTAAGCTCATTTTCCACTTATTATTCTCCTCATCAAGGCCTATTGGGCTCATTAGGCCCATCAGCACTTATTAGGCCTCAGTTTAGGCTCTCTGGACAACTCATACAATTATTTACGATAATCAATTTCCAATTCCAGAACATAATTCATTTTATACGAAAATAAATCCATAACTTATGCGATGAATTTCTAACACGCATAACTATGCAAATTGTCGTAAATGAGATTTACTTACCCGAGATTCTATTCTAGCACGTAAATCGAGACTAACTCAAACTCTCGTTTGTCATCAATTGTCACACTACACGTTTGCATAATTAAATCGGGTTAATTTCTGTCAATTAAAATTTCAAATGCATTTCTCAAAAATTAAATCGACCAATTTTGATCGCTTACCAACTTACCCTTAGCCTGATTGCATCACCAAATTTTTCTCCCCATTTTTCCTCTTTTTCTTTTTCCTTTTTTACTTTTTCTTTCCTAGCTAAACTGGTTCAGACCGGTTCAGTTTGGTTCAGCACCATCCTTGTCGTTCGGAGCAGCGTCGACCGATTCTTCACCGGCTTCCACTTTAGACAGATTCGTGGGACCTCGCAAAGCTTGGAACTAGTGGTGGCCTAGCCTCAGCTGGCTAAAAAATGGCCGGTTCAACCCTTTCTCTCTTCGGCATCACTATCGGTTTCTCTCTTTTGCAGTTGACAGCACTGTCGACCGTTTCACTGGTTGATTCAACCACAAATCAGTTGGTGTTCACCTGGGGAACTTTCGATTGGCGATGGTTCTGGCTAAATCGGCGTCGGTGCCGAGGAATCCTCTTTTTCCCTTTTTCGTTTTCTCTTCGACGATCTCCTTATTGTCGGTGGATCTCGACGTACTCCCACCATGTCGACCTTTCTTCGCCTGCCTTCTATCCCTCCATGCTACGTCGGTGATGGAGAAATCAGAGGGATCGGTTTCGTCTGATCCCTTGATCCCCTCTTTTTTTTTTAATTTCTTTTTTTATATAATATATTATATTATATTAAAATATAATATAATATATTATACGCCCAAAATATCTTTATTTTTCACAAAAATATCTCATTTTCATTTATTTTATTTTATTTCCCCGAATATATTTTTCCCATATTTTTGAAAGCGTGATTGTGTTGCGCAATCTTGTTCTCTCTTTTTTTAAAAAAAAAATTTATTTTTATATAATATATTATATTTTATAAAAATATAATAAAATATATTATACACCCAAAATATCTTTATTTTACACAAAAATATCTCATTTTCATTTATTTTATTTTATTATCCCGAAATATATTTTTTTCATATTTTCGAGATAAATTCTCGAGGTGGAACATTTGGGTAATCGCAATATATTCCTATCTTGATCAATTGGACTTGAAAGTTAATTATTTCTTTTTTTTTTTTTCAAAATTACAGTTCTCCATGCTTACAATGTCCATTTCTTACCGAATTGACACCGAATTTCAGGTCTTACATTGTTACCTTATGTCCAATTCAATCATTTCATTCTATATTTGTCGTTGTGTCGTGCTATCTAAAATAATCCAGAAATGTATCTCATATAACTCTTTGATTGTTGAGTCCTCGAAATAAATCGGGGTACTTCCACCAAGGTTTGGCTTCCCATTTTAATATCAATAATGCAAAAGCTAGCTTCTTTATAGTAGTGCTCCTTAAAAATCTATATAACTTATCCTATTCTTTAGTGCAAAAGCTGCAAAAGCAACTTTCTCGGTAGAGTTACTTCGAAAAATCCATAGTGTAAGACCCCATATATGTATAATGGTAATGTGTGTAATTGGATCAAATAATATGAATGGACTTGTAATGTAAAGTATGATTGATGTAAGTCCATGGATTCAATGTATGTATGTGTAATATGAATTGTAACGTACATACAAGTTTCATTGAGTATGAATATGAAGAAATGAGTTCTGGCAAGTGATGGATGTGATTGAAACTCAAGATGAGTAGTGTGGTAAAATGGAATGGAGTTATGCTTCCATTTGGTTTCATGTAGCATACCTTTGGACATACAATGAATGCACACAAGTTTCAATGTGCATAAGGTATGAATGGATGCCATTTTCAAGTTATAAAGGTGGATGGATGAGAAAATGGCCATGGAAATAGATTAAGGATGTATTGGTATGAGTTGCAGCAAGGAAACTACAAGAAATCTGGAAAACATGAGGGCCAAATCGATCTCATAGGATGAGAGATCGATCTGGAAGAGCCAGAATGCTCTTATTTGGGCGAAAGAATAGAGTAGATCGATCTCCAATGGAGCCAGATCGATCTCCCAAGCATTCTGTAGTGAAAAGATCGATCCCCAAGCACCCAGATCGATCTCCTTAGCTCTCTGTTTGGGAGCAGATCGATCTCATGCTTCGACAGATCGATCTCAAGCTTAAAAATGTCGTGAAAAAGAGGGATTTTAAGGGACCAGATCGATCTCCTCTTGGACCAGATCGATCTCCTCAAGCTATTTCTATATAAGGAGGGCTGAAAATCAGGAAATCTCGGGAAAAACACTAACCTTTCACTTTCAACCCAAAAACCTAACTTTCCCTCTCTAAAATCAGCCATTTCCAGCAAGAATTAAAGAGAGACCATTTGAGGCAAAGTTGTTCCTATTAAAGAGAAGAACAACATAGTGTGAAGGCATTTTTCCATTGTTGGTATTGAAGGAGTTAAGGGCATTGCCATTTGGAGCAAGAAGAAAAATCATATTTGGTAAGATTCTAACACTCCAATCCAAATACATTGTGTATTTAATTGATTTTGGAGTTGTTTGGCATGACTATTGATGGATAAATTATCTAGGGATGTGGTGGAATTGGTGTGACCTAGAAAACCTCGAATGGGTATGATGTGAGAATATATGGGTTGAATGAGTTTATGATTTATGGGCATGCTAAAGTTGTTAGTGAGGTAATGCTTATGATTTTAGATGGTTAAATGAGATTACATTGTGAGTTTGGTGGAATTGTGGAAATGAGTATGTATATGCTTGATAAAATGCTATAGTGAGCGAATTCATGAAATATGAACACTATGAGCTTAATGTCGATTTAATATTGATTTGGAATAAGTTAATAGGCCTAAGAAGATCCATAGACTCGAGTTATGGGTAAGGTAATGAAACGAGGCCATATAAGCGTTAATAGAGGCTATAGATTAAATTGACTATAGCAAGCACAAGGGTTGCATTATATGGATCGAATATAATGATGGATACGATTTTGTGCAGTCCCGAAGAGTTCGTTGAAGACGAATCGAACCGTACGAGTAAGCAGCTTAAGGAAGTGGAATCACGCATCGCGATTCCAGGTAAGGGAATTTTGTGAGTATATAGAGGTAGCTGCTCGTACTTTGAACTTGTGGGTGAATATTGGGTGTTTTATGAATGCATGGTTGCTTAAATAAATGATTGATGGTATTCGTGAATGATGAGGAGTATATGCGTGGTTTTAGATTTGAAGTGGATTTTATGAAATGGGATAGTAAGGCTAATAATTGCATAAATCTAATGTTTTGATGCTTTTCAAAATGAAATTGCTTGGTTTTAAGCAAGCTAGTAGATGGGTCGGCTAGTATTGTATGGTTGTTGTGGAAAAGCATTTGTGAGTGCTAAACCCGATTGTCGGGATTGTTTGATTGTGTATGAGCCGCCTATCGTATTTGTATGACATAAATCGCGCTAGAGCCTCGCTCGCGCTGGATTTCTATGTTTTCATTTGTATGAAACGTGCTGGAGCTTAGCTCGCACCTTGATTTGGAAACTATGATGATGTTTATAAACCGTACTGGAGCTTCTGCTCGTACGTGGATTTTGAGTGGTTGTCTTATGAGTATAACCGTACTAGAGCTATGCTCATACGCGTCTCTGTATGAGAGGATGCCTGAGTCGTGCTAGAGCTTTGCTCGCACAAGTTTGCTCATTGTGACACGTATAAGGTTGTGAAAGTTGGTAAGATCCTTAAGCCTTACATCCTTAAGCCAACATCCTTAAGCCCAAAGAGGCGGGAAGGCTCTGTTAGGTGGGGAGGCTCTCTTACGGTGGGATCCTTAAGCCAATATCCTTAAGCCCTGGAGGGTCGGGGAGGCTGGTTTAGGCAGGGAGGCTCTCCTACATGGGTACGGTAAGATCCTTAAACCCTACATCCTTAAGCCAACATCCTTAAGCCCAAAGAGACGGGGAGGCTCTGTTAGGCGGGGAGGCTCTGTTCGGTGGGGAGGCTCTCTTACGGAAGGATCCTTAAGCCCTACATCCTTAAGCTAACATCCTTAAGCCCGAGGAGGCAGGGAGGCTCTGTTCGGCAGGGAGGCTCTCCTTCACGGATATGGAAAACTCTTGGTATGGGGTAGGTAAGACCTAGGAATGGCACCCCCAATCACGATATGAGTCTGCGGAGTACGCTGTATCGTGTATATCACATGGAGTACGATGTACCGCATGATGGTTATGTTTTGAGAAAGTCTGGTGAGGGATAATCCATCTTCATGCCAGCGTGATACCCCGCACACCTGGATGCGTGTGGTCTGGGATGATTTATGATGTAATGGTCCACATAGGCACTTTTGATATAGTGACCTAGTTTTTATACACATGCGTGAATTGTGAAATGAAAATGTGGTTGTGATTGTGAGTTGATTTGGTGGTAATTATGTGTTGAGAAAGAGGTTTATGATGTTGGTTTAAAAAGGAGGTTTCTTAATGAATTGCCCTTTTTATGAATTTAAATGAGATTGAGCATGAGATGATTTATACATGATGTTTCTACCATGTTTTATATGCCAATGCACATGATTTTGATACATGATATATATGTATATTCACATGGCATAGTTTTATTCCTCATGCTCCTACCATAAATGATTTATACATAACACTATCAGCATGTAGATAGAGTAGTTATCTACCATGCTTGCATTATTGCCTTACTGAGCGTGTGGTTGCTCATCCCACTCTATTTTCCCCCCTACAGAGCGTGCATAGTAGCCTAGTAAGGACTGAGGCGTGGTATTTTGGACTCCGCTGCATCTCCATTGCTAAGAGGTATATACACAGTGATTCTTTTTGTATCTAAACAATGTAAAAGCACAGTATTCTTTTGAGTTGTAATTATGGGGGATGTAGATGTCAATTAAACATGTATTCGTATAAGTACACGATTAAATGCAAATGTATGACATCATTTTAATTAATTGAGAATGAATGAGATTTGGTGTTTATTATTGACTCACAGCCCAACAGTGTGTGGTGAGTTTAGTTCACGACCGGGTAAGGAAACAGTAAAACGTGAAAAAATTTCAGTGATTTTCGGTTAAAGAGAATGGAATTGGGTCGTGACAGAGATTGGTATCAGAGCTGTGTTGGCTTGATGTGAGTCATTAATAAAACGTAGGAAAGTACATCCCCATAGTACTGTGCTTTTGTTTAGATATAACTGTGTATGCCGTGATGGATTGAGCTTAATGAATTATTATAATACAGGAAGTTAGGCACTATGCCAGTTACACACAAAGGTAGAGGGGCGAGAGCACGTGCTAGAGGCCGTAGAGGTAGGCCTGAGAGCCGTGCGGAGCCACAGACTGAGCAGGCTCGACAAAACCCTGCTGAGAGAGCAGAGGATACTGAGGCTCGCTTCGCTAGGTTAGAGCGGAGTATTGAGAATTTGGTGGAGATAGTCACGCACGCCTTGGGCGCCGGCGATAGACGAGGTCCCGCAGCACAGCCTACTACTGAACAGGCAGCTGCAGAGGCGGAGAGACCTCTTGCTGCTGAGACAGCTACAGTTACACCACCTACAGCCCAGGATACAGATTCTCCTATCGCTCCACAGCAGAGCGGTAGTGATTTGGGTTATGACTGCGACTTGAGCAGGTTGCGAGAGTTTCAAGCACTGAAACCCCCAGTGTTTAGAGGGGTGAAGGACCCAGTGGTTACGGAGGATTGGGTGTATGAGATGGAGAAACTGTATAGGTTTTTCCGATGCACTTCAGCTGAAAAGGTGGCCTTTGCCATGTTTATGTTGAAAGGCGAGGCCGAGCATTGGTGGAGGTCCACCGAGATTATTTTGAGGGCTAGACACTCTGAGATCTCGTGGGAGATATTTTTAGAGGCCTTCAAAAGACAGTATATTCCAGCTACCGCACAGAGAAAATTACGGATGGAATTTATGAATTTGGTTCAGGGGAACCGGACTGTGGACGAGTATGAGTCCAAGTTTATGTCCTTGGGGAGATATGACCCGGACACGATGGGTAGTGAGACCCGGAAGATTCAAAAGTTCACGGATAGATTGAGATTAGTCATCCGGACTAAGCTAGCTCCCTTCGACATTGTGACTTATGAGGAGGCTGTACATAAGGCTCAGTTGTGTGAGCAAGACTTTGAGCGAAATGCCTCCGAGCTTGGGAGAATCAGCGTTGGAAAGGACAAAGACCGGAAGAGATCCGGGAGGGATAGAGTGGCCAGGAAAGGAGGCCCAAGGTATTTTGAGAAGAGACCTAAGATCGAGGAGGTGCAGGAGAGAGCTGCTAGACCTCCCGTATACCCAGCCTTGACTGTGCCGAGGGGCATGACTATTGGAGGACCACAGCCTACTACTGATCAGTGTAGGAGATGTGGGAGATTTCATGGGAATAGGCCCTGTCTGATGACCCCTATGGTGTGTTTTAGATGCGAGAGACCAGGACATATAGCTAAGTATTGTCCCGAGAAGATGGAGATTTCCCCACAGAAGGGCAAGGAGCCTGAGGGAGCTCCAGTTGAGACAGCAGCCCCGAGGAGGAGGGCTACAGCTGAGGAAAAAGGGAAACAGGCTGCGGGTGTGAGCAGAGGAAGAGTACATGCACTAGACCAGGACACTGCAGACGCATCGACGGATGTGATTAAAGGTACTATCCGAATCTTTGATTTAGAAGCATTGGTATTATTTGATCCTGGTGCCACGCATTCTTTCATATCACCTTCCTTTGCACATAAATTGTTGAAATATGTGAAACCAACATTGTTGGATAAAATGTTGATGATTTCCACACCCATGAATGATAGTCAATTGACTGAGCATGTATGTAGGGATTGTAAGTTAAAGATAGAGGGGAAGGAAATGATAGCCAATCTAATTTTATTGAATATGAATGATTTTGATGTAATTTTGGGAATGGATTGGTTGGCTACCAATCGTGTTGTGATGGATTGTCATGCTAAAACATTGATGTTTTCAGGATTAGACAATCTTATTGTAAATTTTGATGAAAAGAAATGATATGAAACTTGTATAATTGTGGTAAATAAAAGAGTATAATTTTAAATGCATATTGCTTGAGAGATAAATTATTTGTTTTTGATAAATATTGAATGTGGAGTGATGGTTTATGTTACTAAAGATGGAGAGGATAATGTGAAGGGTTCATTGCCTATGTGGTCGATATAGATGAGGCACACCCGAAATTGAAGGACATACCCGTAATTACGGATTACCCTGATGTCTTTCCAAACGAATTACCAGGACTACCACCTGAAAGGGAAATGGAATTTTGCATTGAGTTAGTGCCTGGTACAGAGCCGATATCGAAACCACCCTATAGAATAGCTCCGATAGAGTTGGAAGAGCTGAAGAAACAGCTGCAAGAGTTGCTGGAGAAGGGGTTTGTTAGACCGAGTGTCTCACCTTGGGGAGCACCAGTTCTATTTGTAAGGAAGAAGGATGGAAGCCTCCGACTGGGTATAGATTACCGGTTGTTGAATAAGGCCACCATTAAGAACAAGTAACCCTTCCAAGAATCGATGATTTGTTGGATCAGCTCAAGGGAGCCAAAGTATTTTCTAAGATAGATCTGCGGTCAGGGTATCATCAGTTGAGGATCAGGAGTGGAGATGTACCTAAGACAGCATTTCGTACCCGTTATGGCCACTACGAGTTTTTAGTGATGCCATTCGGATTGACGAATGCTCCCGCAGCATTTATGGCATTGATGAATGATATATTCAAGCCATACCTGGACAAGTTTGTAATAGTGTTCATTGATGATATTTTGGTGTATTCCAAGTCCAGGGAAGATCATAAGGAGCACTTGAGGATAGTTCTGCAGACCCTTCGAGAGAGAGAATTGTATGCCAAACTCAGCAAGTGTAACTTTTGGTTGGAACAGATCTCATTTCTGGGGCATGTTGTGTCAAAGGATGGGGTATCGGTGGATCCATCCAAGATAGAGGCAGTTGTACAGTGGGAACAGCCCAAGATAGTAACTGAGATCAGAAGTTTCCTGGGATTGGCAGGATATTATTGGAGATTTGTAGAGGGTTTCTCCAGACTAGCTGCTCCGTTGACACGCCTCACGCGTAAGGATGTTAAGTTTACATGGGATGAGGCATGTGAGAAGAGTTTTGAGGAGCTTAAGCGTCGATTGACGACTGCTCCAGTGCTCACCATTCCTACCAGCTCAGGAGGATTCTCGGTGTATACGGATGCATCACACCAGGGACTGGGCTGTGTGCTTATGCAGGATGGGAAGGTAGTTGCCTATGGATCTAGACAGTTGAAAGATCATGAGAGGAACTATCCGACACATGATTTGGAGTTGGCGGCTGTAGTATTTGCTTTGAAAATATGGCGCCACTATCTCTATGGTGAGAAATTTTAGGTGTTCACAGATCATAAGAGCTTTAAGTACCTGTTCTCGCAAAAAGAGCTGAATATGAGACAGAGGAGATGGCTCGAACTCCTGAAAGACTATGATTGTGAAATCATGTACCACCCAGGTAAGGCAAATGTAGTTGCCGATGCTTTGAGTAGAAAGAGCCTTGGGTTGGTGTCTTATATGATGATACGGGAACATGAATTGCTAGAACACTTTGCGAACCTCAGTTTAGATGTAACCCCACCTGGATCTAAGAGACTTAAGATCATGGCTAGTTTGAGACTAGAGCCAGAGTTGATTGGCCGTATTCGGCAAGCCCAGCAGAGCGATCGACGGTGTATCGATTGGCTGAGGCAGATACAGACAGGTGTGGGTATTGATTTTGAGCAGAGTGCTGATGGCTTATTGAGGTTCAGAGGCAGAGTATGCGTTCCCAGGGATCCTGAGATCAGGAGAACGATTTTATCAGAGGCTCACTCATCGAAGTATACGATACATCCGGGAAGTACCAAGATGTATCAAAACCTTCGGAAGGTTTATTGGTGGTCTGGAATGAAGAGAGACATTGCTAAATATGTCGCTAAGTGTCTCTTTTGTCAGCAAGTGAAGGTAGAGCATCAGAAGCCTACAGGATTATTGCAGCCTCTATCGATACCGACATGGAAGTGGGAGCATGTCACCATGGATTTTGTGATGGGGTTGCCGAGGACCCGTAGAGGTCATGATGCCATATGGGTTATTGTGGACCGGTTGACTAAGTCCACCCATTTCTTGGCTATGAGAGCTACCGATACACTGAGTCAGTTGGCGAACCTGTATATTCGAGAGATAGTACGGCTACATGGTGTACCAGTGAGCGTTGTTTCTGATAGGGATGCCCGCTTCACTTCCCATTTTTGGGAACATTTTCAAGAAGCGCTGGGGACCCGATTGAGTTTTAGCACCGCTTTTCATCCTCAGACAGATGGGCAGTCAGAGAGGACTATACAGACCCTCGAGGATATGTTGAGAGCGTGTGTGCTGGATTTTAGAGGCTCCTGGGATGACCACCTGCAGTTAGCCGAGTTCGCTTATAATAATAGCTATCATGCGAGTATCGGGATGGCACCCTATGAGGCATTGTACGGGCGTAGATGTCGTTCCCCCATTGGATGGGAAGAGGTTGGTGACAGACAGATTTTTGCTCTGGACTTAGTGCAGCAGGCATCTGAGGACGTCCAGTTGATATGTGAGAGATTACGGACAGCTCAGAGCCGACAAAAGAGTTATGCTGACAAGAGACAAAGACCACTGGAGTTTGAAGAGGGTGAGTCGGTGTTTCTGAGGGTATCACCATCGAAGGGTATTATGAGATTTGGTAAGAAGGGCAAGCTGAGCCCTAGATATATCGGACCCTTCGAGATTTTGGAGAGAGTGGGAGATAAGGCGTATAGATTGGCATTGCCACCGGACTTGGCAAATGTCCACAACGTCTTCCACGTCTCGATGCTTCAGAAGTATCACCCGGACCTGGCACACGTGATAAGATATGAGCCGTTGGAGCTCCATGAGAGTATGACGTATGTTGAGAAGCCGGTTCGGATATTGGACAGAAAAGAGAAAGTGTTGCGGAATAAGATAATTCCCTTGGTGAAAGTTCTTTGGCAACACCACACGGCGGAAGAGGCCACGTGGGAATTGGAGAACTTGATACGGGAGAAGTACCCCCAACTTTTTGAAGAGTGACTTGGTTCTAATTTGGAGGACCAAATTCCTTGAAGGAGGGGAGAATGTAAGACCCCGTATATGTATAATGGTAATGTGTGTAATTGGATCAAATAATATGAATGGATTTGTAATGTAAAGTATGATTGATGTAAGTCCATGGATTCAATGTATGTATGTGTAATATGAATTGTAACGTACATACAAGTTTCATTGAGTACGAATATGAAGAAATGAGTTCTGGCAAGTGATGGATGTGATTGAAACTCAAGATGAGTAGTGTGGTAAAATGGAATGGAGTTATCCTTCCATTTGGTTTCATGTAGCATACCTTTGGACATACAATGAATGCACACAAGTTTCAATGTGCATAAGGTATGAATGGATGCCATTTTCAAGTTATAAAGGTGGATGGATGAGAAAATGGCCATGGAAATAGATTAAGGATGTATTGGTATGAGTTGCAGCAAGGAAACTATAGGAAATCTGGAAAACATGAGGGCCAGATCGATCTCATAGGATGAGAGATCGATCTGGAAGAGCCAGAATGCTCTTATTTGGGCGAAAGAATAGAGCAGATCAATCTCCAATGGAGCCAGATCGATCTCCCAAGCATTCTGTAGTGAAAAGATCGATCCCCAAGCACCCAGATCGATCTCCTTAGCTCTCTGTTTGGGAGCAGATCGAACTCATGCTTCGACAGATCGATCTCAAGCTTAAAAATGCGTGAAAAGGAGGGATTTTAAGGGACCAGATCGATCTCCTCTTGGACCAGATCGATCTCCTCAAGCTATTTTTATATAAGGAGGGTTGAAAATCAGGAAATCTCGGGAAAAACACTAACCTTTCACTTTCAACCCAAAAACCTAACTTTCCCTCTCTAAAATCAGCCATTTCCAGTAAGAATTAAAGAGAGACCATTAGAGGCAAAGTTGTTCCTATTAAAGAGAAGAACAACATAGTGTGAAGGCATTTTTCCATTGTTGGTATTGAAGGAGTTAAGGGCATTGCCATTTGGAGCAAGAAGAAAAATCATATTTGGTAAGATTCTAACACTCCAATCCAAATACATTGTCTATTTAATTGATTTTGTAGTTGTTTGGCATGACTATTGATGGATAAATTATCTAGGGATGTGGTAGAATTGGTGTGACCTAGAAAACCTAGAATGGGTATGATGTGAGAATATATGGGTTGAATGAGTTTATGATTTATGGGCATGCTAAAGTTGTTAGTGAGGTAATGCTTATGATTTTAGATGGTTAAATGAGATTACATTGTGAGTTTGGAGGAATTGTGGAAATGAGTATGTATATGCTTGATAAAATGCTATAGTGAGCGAATTCATGAAATATGAACACTATGAGCTTAATGTCGATTTAATATCGATTTGGAATAAGTTAATAGGCCTAAGAAGATCCATAGACTCGAGTTATGGGTAAGGTAATGAAACGAGGCCATATAAGCGTTAATAGAGGCTATAGATTAAATTGACTATAGCAAGCACAAGGGTTGCATTATATGGATCGAATATAATGCGGGATACGATTTTGTGCAGTCCCGAAGAGTTCGTTGAAGACGAATCGAACCGTACGAGTAAGCAGCTTAAGGAAGTGGAATCACGCATCGCGATTCCAGGTAAGGGAATTTTGTGAGTATATAGAGGTAGCTGCTCGTACTTTGAACTTGTGGGTGAATATTGGGTGTTTTATGAAATGCATGGTTGCTTAAATAAATGATTGATGGTATTCGTGAATGATGAGGAGTATATGCGTGGTTTTGGATTTGAAGTGGATTTTATGAAATGGGATAGTAAGGCTAATAATTGCATAAATCTACTGTTTTGATGCTTTTCAAAACGAAATTGCTTGGTTTTAAGCAAGCTAGTAGATGGGTCGGCTAGTATTGTATGGTTGTTGTGGAAAAGTATTTGTGAGTGCTAAACCCGATTGCCGGGATTGTTTGATTGTGTATGAGCCGCCTATCGTATTTGTATGACATAAATCGCGCTAGAGCCTCGCTCGCGCTGGATTTCTATGTTTTCATTTGTATGAAACGTGCTAGAGCTTAGCTCGCACCTTGATTTGGAAACTATGATGATGTTTATAAACCGTACTGGAGCTTCTGCTCGTACGTGGATTTTGAGTGGTTGTCTTATGAGTATAACCGTACTAGAGCTATGCTCGTACGCGTCTCTGTATGAGAGGATGCCTGAGTCGTGCTAGAGCTTTGCTCGCACAAGTTTGCTCATTGTGACACGTATAAGGTTGTGAAAGTTGGTAAGATCCTTAAGCCTTACATCCTTAAGCCAACATCCTTAAGCCCAAAGAGGCAGGGAGGCTCTGTTAGGCGGGGAGGCTCTGTTCGGTGGGGAGGCTCTCTTACGGTGGGATCCTTAAGCCAACATCCTTAAGCCCTGGAGGGGCGGGGAGGCTCTGTTAGGCAGGAGGCTCTCCTACATGGATACAGTAAGATCCTTAAACCTTACATCCTTAAGCCAACATCCTTAAGCCCAAAGAGGCGGGGAGGCTCTGTTAGGCGGGGAGGCTCTGTTCGGTGGGGAGGCTCTCTTACGGAAGGATCCTTAAGCCCTACATCCTTAAGCTAACATCCTTAAGCCCGAGGAGGCAGGGAGGCTCTGTTAAGTGGGGAGGCTCTGTTCGGCAGGGAGGCTCTCCTTCACGGATATGGAAAACTCTTGGTATGGGGTAGGTAAGACCTAGGAATGGCACCCCCAATCACGATATGAGTCTGCGGAGTACACTGTACCGTGTATATCACATGGAGTACGATGTACCGCATGATGGTTATGTGTTGAGAAAGTCTGGTGAGGGATAATCCATCTTCATGCCAGCGTGATACCCCGCACACCTGGATGCGTGTGGTCTGGGATGATTTATGATGTAATGGTCCACATAGGCACTTTTGATATAGTGACCTAGTTTTTATACACATGCGTGAATTGTGAAATGAAAATGTGGTTGTGATTGTGAGTTGATTTGGTGGTAATTATGTGTTGAGAAAGAGGTTTATGATGTTGGTTTAAAAAGGAGGTTTCTTAATGAATTGCCCTTTTTATGAATTTAAATGAGATTGAGCATGAGATGATTTATACATGATGTTTCTACCATGTTTTATATGCCAATGCACATGATTTTTATACATGATATATATGTATATTCACATGGCATAGTTTTATTCCTCATGCTCCTACCATAAATGATTTATGCATAACACTATCAGCATGTAAATAGAGTAGTTATCTACCGTGCTTGCATTATTGCCTTACTGAGCGTGTGGTTGCTCATCCCACTCTATTTTCCCCCTACAGAGCGTGCATAGTAGCCCAGTAAGGACTGAGGCGTGGTATTTTGGACTCCGCTGCATCTCCATTGCTAAGAGGTATATACACAGTGATTCTTTTTGTATCTAAACAATGTAAAAGAACAGTATTCTTTTGAGTTGTAATTATGGGGGATGTAGATGTCAGTAAAACATGTATTCGTATAAGTACACGATTAAATGCAAATGTATGACATCGTTTTAATTAATTGAGAATGAATGAGATTTGGTGTTTATTATTGACTCACAGCCCAACAGTGTGTGGTGAGTTTAGTTCACGACCGGGTAAGGTAACAGTAAAACGCGAAAAATTTTCAGTGATTTTCGATTAAAGAGAATGGAATTGGGTCGTGACACATAGAGCTTCTACATCTCATTTATCCAATCTTCCACAATCACTGATTTCTTAACCCCACTGAAAGACAGAGGCTTAAACTTCTGAAATTGCCTCAGTCTATTAACTTTGCAGTCGTACCCTAAATTATCTTTCTTACTATTATGTTGTTATAGGGCCGTTTGAGGTTCTGCTAGGGTTTGTGATACTGCCAATGATTGGGTAGATGACAATTCGAGATTAGTCTGTGTAGATGAGAGTGGTGATGGCACAGTAAAATAAAGGTCTAGCCATGTTCTGTAAACTATCAATGTATGTCATTACCTTACTGAACAATATCATCCTTGTCTCTGCTTTAGTCTTGCAGAGAGGGTTTCAGAATTTTCGATTGAACTATAAGGTACATGGTCAATTGCGGACTCACTATATCTCTCGAGCCTATCCCTACAGCCGTGAGGAAGATTCCCTCTCGTCTACTTGTATGGTCGCAATACCTACAAGCCATATCTATTAGTTTTCATTTATTCAATGACACAATTTCTTAATAAAACATAGCTAAGTATACCCGTTTGTATCTAAACAATGTACAATAATGCTGGGGATGTGAACTTTTCAAAATTTCTCTTACTCCTAATATCAACTCGTATCATGCCAACCTTGCTCTATTACCAACTTCTGTATTAACCCGACTTATGGTATAATATGATTAGGCTACGAGTTGATACTAGATCAAAACAGTGAAATCTAACAGTCAATTACTTTTCTTGGTAGCAAATTTAAACAACATTAGTCATCGAGATTGTTCTTTTACAAAATATTCATGTTCATATTCCTCAGACACAATTTAGTATACATTATTGTACTCACAAAATTTAGATACAAAATAGATGTCTATACTGGGTATACCTTTAACACAGAAGAATACTTTGCTGACGTATGGCTGTGCAAAATAATTTAACTTCTAAAAGTGAGCTCAGCTACTTGTGAGGCTCTGTGGAGGAATGTAAAGGGTGAGCTCAACGTGCTCAGTAAGAAACATTATGTGGCAGGTAGATAACTACACTATCTATATATATCCACAAAAATAAACTTGTTATAAAAATATAATAAGTTATTAGCAATTCAGTATAATTCAGAATAAAAAATCAATTACGATATCAATATCGATAGATAAACATTTTACTGCCATTAAATGCAGGATTTTTAAAACCTTATACAATGTTTTACTGTGACGACTGTGTGGCACTTTGTTCCTGCAAGGTTCAAGAGGTAGCCCCCACAATCTCATACGATAAAACAATTCATAGGGTCAATTCAGTAAATGAAGTAGATGAGACAAGGCAGAACATGCTATAAACAGTAATCAGTATGACAATTGGCCAATGTCGGTGACTCCGGGCATCACTGATCAAGTGTGCCGAGATGTCAATCACCGTGGGAGTGGTCAGTTACCCAAACGGCTTACAGTACAGTATGTTCGAAGACCAGTAACACGGTACATCGTACTCACATGCATGTTGCACAGTACATCGTATTCTGTGGGCCACAGTAACACTAACAGTTTAGTAACAGTATCAGTGTAGCATGACTAATCATCGTCTTTGTCTCAAAATCAATACGAGTCGGACCATACGACACATAGTGTAAGACCTGTATTTTACTATGTACCTTATGATTCCTATGTGTAAACATTTGATATGTTATTTGAATCATAAGAAGAGTGTTTAATGAAATGAAAATACAATTGAAGCGACTAAATGCACATAAGTCATGTAAAGGGCAAATAAGGGGCGAGAAGACCACAAACTAAATCGAAGGGATTTAAATCCTTCTGACTGAAGAAAAGAACTTAAAATGTCAAAACATAGAGGGTTTATAAAGGGAAGTTGGTTCGGTTTGATCCTGAATATGTCGAAGTAGATGAAAAGCCAAAAAGGGGCTAAACAAACTCTAAAAGGTCCGTTCAAGGTGTTTTTAGCTATTTCACTTCCCAAAATGACCAAAATGCAAATATGAGCTTGTCAACCATGAGAATTGACACTTTTGGATTTTTGAGAAAAAGTCAAACGTGGCCAATGGTCAAGAAAAGTCAAGGCTAGTTAAGAAATGTTGACTTTGACCATAAAGAACTAACCATGGTTAAATTTTAACCCAAGTAAGGTTAAAAAGTGGGGAAGAATTAATTTTGGCTAAAACACTCAATCTTCATCTCCTTAAGTAAGGAAAATTAATTTCATCAAAATCTGGATTAAATTAAGTGGGTAAAACTCAATGGGCCAACTATGGAAAATTCAAAGCCTATTAAGGTGCAATAAGTATAGGCCGAATTTTGTAGGCCCAATGGGCCAAATTGTTTGGCCAATTGGTGGGCTCAATATTAAACCAATTGAAGGCCCAATTGGTACAAATATTTTTGACCTAAAATCCTAAACCAAAAGCCTAAACCGAAAACCCAATTGGAAAGCCCAAAAGTTAAGCCTATTAGTAAATAGTTTAGGCCCAAAAACTAAGCCCAATTGTCACAAAGCCCAATACCATTTCCAAGCCCAATTGGTGGGTTGAATTTTAAAACTAAATTGGTTAAATATTTAAGTGAAAAATCAGCCAACACCACCCATCTTCTTCCTGAAGCTCTTAGCAACACCATAAACACCATGGAAACCTAGAGTTCAAGCTTTATCTCACTAGAAATCACTAACCTAGAGACATATTTGGAACAACTGATCTTCATGGAAGTTGTTCCAAATTAAGAGAGGATTAACATATCTTTGAATCAGCAACCAAAGAGCTCACATAAGCCACCCGAAAATTTCCCAAAGTTTCGGCCAAGTGAGGAAAGACAAGCTAGGTAATATTTCAAGCTTCCAAACTCTAGTATGTTAATCTATAGATTATTCTAAGATGATTGGTGTATGTTTTATGGATCAAAACACACAAAATCACCATGAATCCATGTTAGTCGAAAATGGGTATATAGGTTTTGATGAATACCCATATGATTTTAAGACATGTATAGGTTGATATACATGTGTACATGATTATGGCATAGTTAATTTTAATCAATTTGGACAATTGGTTGATAAATTGAAGATGGCACATAAGACGTTTGATAAAATTCTTAAGTGAACAAAAGCTAAAGGCTTAAGGCATGCATAGGTTATGTTTGATCAAATGCCTAAGTGAATGGCTAGGCATAAGGCCAAGATTGGCGTGGTGTGGCATGGTGCTCAGCCAAGGGCGGCATGCATAGCTCTCGGCCACATGCCATGGCCGAGAGGCCAAATGGGCCAAGTCGATGTGGTTTTGACCTAATAATGATTCATGGGCCTCAAATCAAGCCCAATAAGAGTTAGTGGATCCCACAAGCCCAATAGGCCCAGATAAAATGAATAGTAAAGTGAAAATGGGCTTAAGACAGTATTAGGCCCATTAAGATGCAATTAGGCCCAATAAGAGTAAACAAGCCCATTAAGTGAAATAGATTGTATTATAAGTGAGATACAGTTGAAAAAGTGTAATTAACCTGATAAATGATTATATGCAGCTTTAGAGATTATATTAGGAGTGAATCGGACTGCGCGATTGAGTAGCTCTGAGAAAGTGAAATTACTCGACACGATTCCAGGTAAGGGAGTTTTGCAAGTAGTTAAGGATATCTACGCATAGTTCTGTCAGCTTTTACATTCACTTAAAAAGTCTAAAGGTTAGAGAAAGTGAATAAAATTTATAAAGACCCGATATGGATAAATTACGATTTTACCCCTATTAAGGGTAAAAAGTCAAAAGTTAGGAAAAGTCCTAAAAAGCATGAAAAGTGTGTTTTTAAGTGTTTTTACTGCTGTTTAGCAGACGCATAGATAGATTGGCCAACGCTTTCATGTTATATACAAAAATAACACAATATAGTGTCAATTTGATTTAATTGAGTGAATCTCTTCTAAATGAGTCATCTATCAAGTTGTGTGAAAACAAATCATGCTGGAGCACTGCTTGAACTGGATTTTATATGTTTTCTACATAAATTAGTGTTGGAGTGTTACTCACACTAGATTTTTATGAGATACATAACTTAGTACTGGAGCGTTGCTCGTATTTGATTTTAATGTGATTTATGCATTATAGAGTAGTGGAGTGATACTCGTACTCAGTTTTACATGAATTGTACATGGTATAGTGCTGGAACATCACTCGCACTCGATTTTACATCATCAGACATGATATAGTGCTAGAGCATTGCTCGCACTAAATTTTATATGATTTGTGCATAAGGTCGTGCTGGAGTTTACTTGCACGTACTAATTTTGGAAAAGATGACATGAAACAGTCGTGCCGAAGGCCTCGTGTAGACTGTGTGTCACACATATAAGACACTCATATGTAAATATTTGAGATATGACATTTGACTATCGATTTGAAATATGGTCCATGAAGTACTTTGTACCGTGCACAGAACACGGAGTACGTTGTACCATGAGTATTTGATGTTGAGTAGAGATGTGGAGTTGTTAGCTGGCGAGGAGGATTTGACCCACCTACCATTACAGCAGTGATGTTCCGCACATTAGGATCCGTATAGCCTGAGATCACCGAATTGGGATATGATCATAGTCCTCGAAAATTATCACAGTAGTCGTCAATCTCACTTGGCTTGTTACATGATTTCATGTGAACAAGGGTAGACCCGAGGGATGGGTCAAGCTTCGATACATGTTTTGTGGTTTTATATGAATGCATATATTTGTGAAGTAGGGTAAACCCGAGGGATAGGTTGAGCCCCGATTTACATGTTTTTACATAATGAAATGCCATATTTTCTTATGATTTAAACGAAATGGCATGATATGATTTATGAGCTTTATATGAGAAGGCAACATTTTGCATGAAATACTCGTGTTTATAAATAAGCATGATTTCAATAGACACAGATGAATGTGTACATACTTTGCATAAGTTTTACAGAGAAAGATACATGTTTTAGATGTGAAATGAAAAGGAATATTTTAAGGCATGACATTAAATTAATGTAGATAGTGTGGTTATCTACTTGCTTACTTGATTTCCTTACTGAGCTAGTGAGCTAACCCCTTTCATTTTCCCCCTCTCTACAGAGCATCCGTAGTAGCTAGAGTATGGCTGAGGACTTGTATTCCTTTTGTCCGCTGCATTCCCATTGAACGAAAAGTATACACACACGTACGATTTTGTATCTGAACATATAACAGCACAGTGATGTAAACGAATGTAATATTGGGGATGTATTTGTATATAAATATACATGAGCTCACTTATAAGTTAAAAGTAATTATAGTCAATAGATAGTTCATATTGACATGTATGCATGATATAGAATGAATGATAAGGTACAGTCAGTACGTGCTCAAGCACATTTATCAGTACTAATTTATAAGCAAACTATTTTCATCAAAACAGTTCTGAAACTCAGTACAGTGTATAAAGGCAATTTAAAAGGGGTTGGCTTACCTTTTTTCGATCAAAATCTCAGTAAACAGTTTATAGTAGTTAAATTCAGATTTTTCGATTCAAAATCATAATTCACGATATATCAGTGTCTTTGCAAACAAATTAGATTTTTACAGGTAAGGCTAGACTATCTAAGGCAAAAAAATCTATAATTTTCAGACTTATAAAATCGGCCTAGTATTTTTATGTAATTCGGTAACAATGAAATTCAGCATAGAATTTTATATATACAATTCCACAGAAATTACACATAATTATCTCTAACAGCACACGACAATTTTTTCTTACCTTGGTGTCTGTCAGTAGTCATCAATGCCTTTAGTGACTAGAGTCAGTGGGTTTGGTCTGCTCGGTTAATTTCCTCGGAGCTCTTCCTTCGTTTTTCCCAATTTTCTTTGTGCCTTCTTTCCTATCTCCAAATATATATATATATATATATATATATATATATAATCTTATATATGTAAAAATACTCATTTTTTAAAACATTCTTTTCCTTTCCCGCCTTTTTTCTTTTTCCCTTCTTTCTTTTCTTCTTCTTCTTCACAGTCGCTGGTCACCCCTGTTCAACGTCTTCCTCGTCATCTTGGTGCTGTCATCTCTTCTGTCATTCCTTCTCGATTTTTCGGTTGCTTATTCACAAAAAGAGGCCTTCCCCTTGCAGCCACGCCATCTTAGTTTCCAGCTTCGGTTTCTTCTCCTTCATTCTTCTTCCTTGCAGGTTAGCCGATATCCCTGTTCATGATCTCCTTCCTCCTCCTTGGCACTACTCACTTCAGCCTCCTATTCACCCCTGCCTCTCATGGTCTCCTCCCTTGTCTCGGTTGTCTGCTGTTTTCCAGTTGCTTCTTCACGGAAGGAGGCCCAGATATTCGCCCCCTTGCATACCGTCAAGACTGCTCTCAGGCGTAGCAAAACAAAGAGGGAATGTTTTTCTTCACTATTTCACCTTCTGTTTTGTTACTCTCCGCCAGTCACCACTCTTCTCCTTCGTTCCACCTTCACCAGCTTCGGCCTTTACTTTCTCTTTCCTGTTCCCTTTCTTTCCTTTCTTATTCTACAGAACCTGCCATTTTCCTCTCTCATATTTTTCTTTACTCTCGGTTTCTATCCTATCTTTTTTCTTATATATTTCCTTAGTCCTTCTCATATTCACGTTACATATTGTCCCAACTGCTCCCATTATAAATTTTCTTCTTAACTACTACTGTTTACGGGTCTGCTTCACTTTAGACTCCCATGTTTTACCATATTTTTTTATTACTATCTTTTGTTTCATGTTTTAACCCCTCTTCATTGCTTCCATCTTTTCAGCTCAATTTTCCTTTGTCCCAGAATTGGCTAGGCAAGCAGCTCGCCCACCTATAATTTCTTTTTATTTTCCTCTAAAGCTAGTATTCCTCATCATCACTCCCTATGCTATTACTGCTGTTAACAGCAGCATACATATATATATATATATATTTCTCTCGGCCATACGTATATATTTATATGTTTGCATGTACATGTATATATATATATATACATGCATATACCCCATATACTTAATTTAAATAGTGAGCATAATTTCACACAACCATATATATATATATATATATATATATATTTATATATGGGCACATGGTAAATTTTTCTTATACTATTTATGTATATATATGTATAAAATGACTTTACTCTAGTAGTTGTACTTAAATTACATATATATACATTTCCTAGCTCATATGTATATAAATCTTACCTCTATTTCCCATAGATATTCTTCCTTATAACCCATATAATTTAATTAAAATAATTCTTTTAAATCTCTCTCATGCCATAAATATATTTCCAATTAATTCTCCTTCAATGTGCTTATCCTCAATTCCATTTATCTAATTACTGTACATAATTGGATTTGAGTACAAAAATTCGTGCAGTTTACACGGCTCATATCAGTAACAGAAGCTATATAACCTTCATGGAACAAAACATCAAAAGTTACACAAATTTCACACTTTAAAACATCGTATATTTCATTTCTTAACTACAAAATATACTTTGAAATTATCAGGTAAGGAGAAGGTTACAGTCTTAGTATAGCACTCTAAACTTACTCTATTGACGACTAACCAATCCATACACAAAATTACATCAAAGTCGTACATGTCTAGTGAGATTAGATATGTTATCATTACCCTATCTCCTACCTTAATTTCACAGTTCCTACACACTCTATCAGTTATTTATGTCTCATGCATGAGAGTACTAATATGACATACATAATTTAGGAATTCAAATTCTAAATGCAGACACTTTGCAAACTGAGGTGACATGAACGAGTGTACGGACCTAAGGTCAAATAAAACATTAGTTTTATGATTACAGACAAGAAGATTACCTCTGATGACCTCAGATGAGGCATCTGTTGTGTCCTGATCAATGGCAAAGACATGCCCTCGAGTGACAGGCTTTTTACCTTTTTCCTTTGTTGTAGCCCGTCTTTGGAGGGTCTACCTCTGCGAAATTTGTGTCTGTCTTTCAGGCGGTGGTTGTGGTCAATATCGGGGCTATGGAGTCTTTAGTAGCGGGTAATCCTTCATCAAGTGTCTCCTCTATCTACATCTAAAATAAACACCTGATCGCCACAAGCAAGGACCACTATGCATCTTGTCACACTCCTTGCAACTCCCCTTAGTCGTCTGGTAGCTTCGGGTGATCATAGGGGTGGTAGCAAGAGTCCTGGGCCTATTAACCCTCGCTAAAGACTCACCAAGCCTCTGTTTCTTTGGCTGACGCCTTTTTGGTTTTGTCCTAGAGGACTCCACTCTCTTGCCCTTAAGCTTCCCACGAGATCCATACTGGGCCTGTGTAATGTCGAGACCCCTCTCTACATCTTGTACGTGCTCCAGAGCATCACAAAACTCTATAATACGGAGTTCGAGTTATCTATCTCGAACGACGAGTCTCAACTGGGATAAAAACCTCTATGTGAGACACCGTTCATCTCTGACTATTTAGAGGTCATACTGTACAAGGGTAGAAAATTTGTTCTCATACTTATCTACAGTCATAATACCTTATGTCAAATCCAGAAACTCTACCTGCATCTTCCTTTTAGCAGTAGGTGGTACATACTGACCCCTAAAAGTAGATAGAAAAATCCTCTAAGTAATATCTGGATGTCAGGAAATCATATGGGTTCTAGTGGCTCTCTGCCATACACCGGTATGTCCAGTCAACATATATATGGCCATTTTAACTATCTCTAAATCAATGCACTCCAAATACTCAAGTATCCACTCTAGATCTGTCAGCCACTCTTCAGCTTGTACAGGGTCATTCACTCCCTTGAACTATGGAGGGTGCATTTTAAGAAAGTCCTTCATTCTGCTCTTATCTCTATCATATTTCCTAGTCTGTACTGACGGCTAAGTGATAGGAGGTGTCAGAGGGACCTATGAAGAGGGAGGTGGAAGAGGATGTACAGGCACAATAACATTGATATCTGAAGCATTTGCCCCAAACTGCTGGGCAAACATAGTTGTGAGGGCACTGAGCCCCTCTCTCATGCTTTGCATCCTTTGCTCAAGCCTTCTCATTTGAGTATCAGGGCTCTCTAATTAAGGGGAAGGTGGAGGAGGAGGAGGCTGATTTTGGCTCCATTGGCGGCCTCACCTACCACTCATGGTAACTGATATACATTACTTGTGCCAATACCAAGAGATTTCAATTATAGCTATAATAGGTTTATATAATTTATAACCAGATAAGTACAGATACTTGGGATGTAATCACACTTTAACTACCCGACACTGACAGTACTAGACAACCTTTGCGCTGATACCATGTTAACTGTGACGCCCCGAAAGCACAAAAATAGGGACTAACGTTTTCCTTAAATTCTTATTTTCTTACTTAGGTTGCATTCCTGTACAGTGTAGGTTACTTAATTTCTTTCATTACTTAATCCTTTAACCATATAAGATTTGCTAGAAATTTCGGCAGCACAACCTCTTATATTTTTAATCTACCTCCTTGCCATAAACAACAATTTCTAATTGCAATGCAGTTACTTTTATTTTCTTAAACTTTACCATCTCCAAATTCAAAATACATTACCACTATATCAACTATATTCATACTTAAAATCATCAACATTTCATTTGTTTCCTAAGCCATTTATCTACAAGTCTGTAACGTTAGATTACATCCCAAAAGTATACATATACAATCCAGTATCTGTACATTACCACTGTTTGGAAATAAACATCAGGGAATATACCTGAGCATTTACTAAAGTTAGTCTGAGAGGCTCAAAATTCACCAAGCTACTCGAGTACTTCGCAATAGCTGAGCAGATTCTATCGCAGGTAATCTGAAATGGAGGAAAAAATGGATGAGCTTCTTATAAAGCTTAGTAAGGAAGGCATTTAAAGAAATCCTGACAATCCCAAAAACATGTGGAAAATCAGGGTTAACATGCTTTCGTACTTACTTAAATCCATTTGCATAAACTTACTTGCTTACTTTGAAATAAAACAATCATACATACATACTTATGGAATTCGATTTACATACATACTTATTTACTTTGAAATGAAACATACATACATACATACATACATGCTTACTTACTTAAAATTCATATACTTCTTACTTACTTTAGCTTACTTACTTTCTTTCATACTCAAAACGTTCATACATTAAAACATGGAGACTAGGCTTTGTCCAGATAGTTATCATGCAAACATAAGTCATCCTCCAAAAAGGGAATAAAGTACCGATGGCTATGGTAGGGGTTGTAGATGGGATCAGGGTCATAAAACAAATAAGCATAGTATCTTAATAAACTTTAACTCGCACATAGCTAGGGCACGGGCACCAGTGGCACTCACCATGCGGGTAACATACATGCGTGCTGCGTGGGCATGAGATAATACGAAACATACGCCACATGTAGCGAAGAAAAACACCAAAAAAGTAGAGACAAGCACTACGTGGGCAAAACGTAACAAGCACTACAAGTAGCAGAGCCGAAGCACCACAAGTAGTGGGATTGATGTGCATACATCATAAGCTAATAGGGTAGCCCTCTAGTCTGAGAAAAACCTTACTTCTTTACTTGCTTTCATACGTACTTAAAATCATTTGTAGTTAAAATCTTAAAATCATAAAGTTTCTAATATAAAATATTAGTGTATTAAAACTCATACTTGATACACAAAAAAATGGTTGGGTTCAGGAATTAAACCGGGTTCCTATTCCTTTCGAGAATTCCTAACAGAAAGGTTCAGTTTTTCTCAAAAACTCTTTATACATCTATTAAATCATTCCATACGATATAAATAGGTACAGGATGTCATTACTACTTTAAATTACATCCCTTACCTCAACAGGCCTAGGCCAACGCTAAATTGTCGGGTCTCGAGTTTACCTCGTTTTGTATACCGATACCTCAAGCTGCAACAAACAACCCAATTAGTATTCAATTTATCCTTCTTTCATATTCTTATTCATTTATAACTTAAACGAGGTCAATTGGACCCTTTTTGGGCCATTTTTTCCTACTTTCTCGATTTTATCAATTGAAATGTCGGTTTAAGCTAATTTCGATAATTTTTTCTTTTAACTTCAATTTCATAACTTAACAACCTAATTACTTATTCAAGTCTCCAATTGTCACGACCCTCATCTTACCAAAAATTGTCACAAATTTTTTCGCTTTCCATTCATTATTTATTTTTTGTCCTTACCTTACCTCGATCGTGATCAGCTACACTCTCAACAATTGGGCTGTGTGTCAATGTCTACCTCATCCAACCATAACAATTTAATTTGCATATTAATTTAGAAGTAAACACTTGTATAAATAAATCAGAGTTGTTGTTTACATGTGTTCACATTACTTTACATTCCCAATGATTACATTCAAAATGCTACTTGATAAGTCATTATTTATGCACTTTATTTACCTTGTTTTCCTATGGTTTTGTATGAATTTTATACTTAATCTATGGATAATTGATCATTCTTGAATAATTGTAGGAATTCATGGAATTGATGAATAAAAGGATGATTTAGAAGGATTTTGGAACAAGGGAAATCATGTGGAAGAAATGAGAAATGATGAATGGGAACCAAGTCAGTGCTGGGTGCAGCCTTAGGCGAGACTCTCGCCTAAGGATCTCTTCACTGTGCAGTTTTCTTCCAAGGGTAGAACCGGATGCAGCCTTAGGCGAGACTCTCGCCTAAGGGTCTTCTTGACAAGTCGACTTCAAATTGTTGGATAGAGACGGGTCAAGGCTTAGGCAAGACTCTCGCCTAAGCATCCAATACGACGATTTTCTCTCTCCTCCATAGATTTGACTTTTTCAATTACTTGGAAGACTTTTTATTGGATTATTATTTTAATTAAATGTAAGGACTTTAAATCCAATTAGGAGTAGGACTCTTATCTCTATTTTTTTAGTTATAAATAGGCTCTTGAAGATCTAGGTTAGAGAGACTTTTGATTAGATTTTTTGATACAAATATTTTCACTGCTTTTACCTAATATTCATGGGTTGCTAAACTCTCTTTCCAATCTAAGGATAATTAAAGATTTGGTTTATAAGTTGTGAAATCCAATTGTTCTTATTTATTTTCTTTAATCTTTTCTATTCTTATAATTTCTGCACTTCATTATTATTATTATTTTGCGGTTACTTCAAAAAGGCCTATTGATTCATTCACAAGGTAAAATACATCCAATTGAAATATCTGAATCCGTAATTGTTTGGCTGTTTCAATAACAAGTGGTAAGTAATAAGATTAATTGCACTTCTGGTTTTTAGTCTTTGTTATGTGATTATAAGATCTGATTTAAATAAACCTACATGTGTGCTTGTTGATTAGAATTGGTAGTCTCTTTAGTGTTCAATGCTATTGGTAAATTAAATCCTAAGATCGTATCTAGGGTTGTTTATTGGTAAGAGCAGCAATTAGAGAACGTTTCCTGATTATCGAAGCAGTAAGAAGAGATAGGTTGTTAGGTCGTACCAACAACCATAACCAGTTTAGTTGGGATTAAGAAAAATTATCTTGCGTCAATGATCAACTTACCGAACCAAATCTGAAAATTACTCCTTGGGTTAGATTTATCAAATTATTGAATTCTTCTACTCAATTTTGTTTTCTTTCTATTAAGTCTTGTTATTTTAGTTAATCAATCTTTCAAACCCCTCTTGTTTTATTTTTCTTTTATTTACAGAAAAGTAAATCGAAATTAATCAATCTCTCTTAAGACACGACCTTGCTCCCTATACTACTAATTAATTGTTTAAGCAAGTTATTTAATATTGTTGGTTTCGATAACCATCACTACTGTGCTACGGTAAGTTTAGATACAAAATTACATCAGTGTGTATAACTTACGCGATGGGATGCAACAGATACTAAAAGGGAAACCTCCAGTCGCCCTCAGTCTATACTCAATACTCTGTAGAGGGGGGAAAATAAGGAGGATAAGCAAACAACACGCTCAGAAAGGCAATCATGCAAACTGGTAGATACTGCACTATCTACGTGATCGTGATGCCATGCTCAAAACCATACAGTTTCTCATTCACATCTCAAAAGCATTAGTTCATGCTTGTGTTAATGGCATGTAAAGCAAGTCATGCTACTTAAACTCAGTGCACAAATCAAATTCAAAGCATGGAATAACCATCATGCATATTTCATAAATAAAGCATGGAAAACCATCATGCATCAGTGCACTTTAAAGCCATTATTAAACTTTCTCATCTCATAAAATCAACATTGGTCAGGACTCAGCCCCTCCCTCGGACTGTCCTGACCCACAAAGCATTTCAAACATGGATTTATTCACAAATAAGAGACATGTGAGATAGGCAATATAATAAGGGAATTTTCCTCTAGGACTATAGCCATATCATGTGATCTCATGCTACACTGATCAGGTGTGCAGCGTTTCACCACTATCTGCTTCCACACGGGAAGTGGATCACGTCCAACCCGCCAGTCCTTAGTAGATCTAAACATCATCCGAAGATGGCATATCACAATCTTAACACGGTACAATGTACTCCATGTTACTTGCACAGTATATCATACTCCGTGGACCCATATCAACACATCATATCACGCCACATCTCAAAATGCACGTATGAGCCTATTTAATCGGTGCGACACCCAGTCTACTCGGAGCTCCTAGCTCAACTATCAATCATGTCATAAAACCACGTGCGAGTACTCTCAAGCACGACAACAAGTATGGTGGACATCTAATGCGAGCTACGCTCCAGCACCATGTCAAAACCAGTATAAAATCAGTCTGAGCTAACTCCAGCACAACATCATGAAAATCCATGTGAAGAACTAGTGCGAGCTAAGCTCCAATACTCATGCGTATAAACACATCAAATCTTGTGCGAGTCATACTCTAGCATGCTTTCATTCTCACGAAACCCATGTAGGTGGCTCAATTCTTCGCAAAGCATGATTATAAACCAAATCAAATCATTTCTTTTGCAAATCATTTCAAATGTTAACCAACCTACCCCTCACATGCTTAAAAGCAGTAAAACAGAATTTTGAAAGCATCATGCTTTTATTTTCATACACATTTCTCAAAAACCCAACTCTTGCCCTTCAATCACCCATTTCATTTCTTATTACCACATGCATTCTATCAAAACATTATGCACCCAAATTGCGCACAGATATCTCTAAAAGTCCACACAATTCCCTTACCTCGATTTACTTAGGGTGTGACTATCTTCCTGTTAGCTTCTCACGTTTTTGGCTCAACTTGCTCTGGTGTATCCTCGAGAGCTGCAAATCATTCATCATTCACTTGAGTTAATGTCGCTAATTCACATTTTGACTTCAACAAATAAATGTATTTCATTGAGCCTATTTCATTAAGTTTGGCCCAATACCTTAAATACACATTTTTACCCTTTTTTGGGTATATCTCACTCCTAATTCCATAACACCATTATCACCATAAGATATCCTATTTATCATTAATTCCAATACATTTCACTTTCTCACACTAACCCATTTCTAGGTTATAATCATTCCATTACATTCTAGATAGTTTCTACCATTAATAAGCACACCAATCAACTCCAAAATCAATAACTAAACAATTAAACTTGGATTGGTGCATTAGAAACTCACCTCTTTGGATTTCCTTCTTGCTCCAAATGAAAATGCCTTTTGTTCCTTAAATCCAATAAATAGGGAAATACCTCCAAGCTATGTTGTTCTTCTCCTTAATGTGAACAACTTTGTATCTAATAGCCTTCCCTCAAATCTTTATGAAAATAGGCGGATTTAGGAGTGAGAAAGCTAGGTTTTTGAGTTAAAAATGGAAAGAAAATGGTTTAGTTCGTGAAATACAGATTTCAACTGCTCCTATTTATAGAATTGCTTGATAAGATCGATCTGTCGAGAGCTTGAGATCGATATGGTCCTCTTAAAATTCCTCATTTTCACGACATTTGAAGGCATGAGATCAATCTGTCAAAAGCTTGAGATCGATCTGTCTCAGGCAAAGAGTTAAGGAGATCGATCTAGCTAGGGAGGAGATCGATCTTCTCCAACCCGAGAGCTAAGGAAATTGATCTGCTTACCTTAAGAATCAATCTCTCCATTTACAGAATGTTTAGCATATCGATATGGCCCCATTGGAGATCGATTTGTCCTATTTCATTGATTGAATAAGACCATCTTTGGCTGTTCCAGATCAATCTCTCATCCTATGAGATCCATCTAGCATTCATAATTTCCATATTTTGCTGTAGTTTTCTGCAGTAACTCATACAAACAACCCTTAATTTGCTGCCATAGTCATTTTCTCATCCTACCACCATTAAGACTTGAAAATGACATTCATTCATACTTTATGCACATTAAAACTTGTGTGCATTCATTGTATAACCAAAGGTATACAATACAAAATCAAATGGAAGCATAAAGATTTGCATTACTTATGCAACTTCATTCCATTTTACCACACTACATATATTCCATTCCACTCACATTCATAATATACAAAAGTCTATTTCTTCATATTCATACATAATGAAACTTGTATGTACATCACAAACTCTTGTTACAAGTGTGTACATTTAATTTATGGACTTTACATCACTTATATTTCACATTACAAGTACATTACCCTTCTTATGACTTGATAATTACTTGATCCAAAATCATCCATATTATAATCCCATTTACATATGTACAAGGTTAAACATATATGGGGTCTCATATTCTCCCCCACTTAGAAACTTTGGTCCTCCAAATTGGAACCAAATCAACCAGTGAATAACTCGGGATACCTCTCCCATATCAAACTCTTCAATTCCCATATGGCCTCTTCCATCATGTGATGTTGCCAAAGAATTTTCACTAAGGGAATTGTCTTTGTCCTCAACATTTTCTCTTTTCTATCCAATATTCGAACCGGCTTCTCAACGTACATCATGCTTTCATTGAGCTCCAAAGGCTCATACCTTATCACATGCGCCGGGTCCGTGTGGTATTTCTGCAATATTGATACGTGGAAGACATTATGTACGCTCGCTAGCTCAGGTGGCAATGCTAGCCTGTATGCCTTATCTCCCACTTTATCAAGTATCTCAAATGACCCTATATATCGAGGGCTCAACTTCCCTTTCTTCTCGAACCTCACAATTCCCTTCGAGGGAGAAACCTTCAAAAACACTGACTCACCCACATTAAACTCTAGTGGTCTTTGTCTCCTGTCAGCATAACTCTTTTATCTATTCTGAGCTATCCGTAATCTTTCACAAATCAGCTGGACATCCTCAGATGCTTGTCTAACCAAGTCAGGAGCAAAGATTTGTCTGTCACCAACCTCTTCCTATCCAATAGGGGAACAACGTCTATGCCCATATAATGCCTCATATGGTGCCATCCTGATACTCGCATGAAAACTGTTATTATAGGCGAACTTTGCGAGTGGTAAATGGTCATCCTAGGAGCCTCTAAAATCCAATGTACAAGCTCTCAACATATCCTCCAGGGTCTGTATAGTCCTTTTTGACTGACCATCTGTCTGAGGATGGAATGCGGTGCTAAAACTCAGCTGGGTCCCCATCGCTTATTGAAAATGTTCCCAGAAATGGGAAGTGAAGCGGGCACCCCTATCAGTAGCCATCATAACAAGAAAATGGGCTGACTTCGTCAACCGATCCACAATCACCCATATGGCATCATGACCTCTGTGGGTCCTCGGTAATCCCATCACAAAATCCATGGTGACATGCTTCCACTTTCAAGTCAGTATCAGTAGAGGCTGTAATAACCCTATAGGCTTCTAATGCTCTACCTTCACCTGCTGACAAACGAGACACTTAGCGACATATTCAGCAATAGTTTTCTTCATCCCAGACCACCAATAACCCTTTCAAAGGTTTTGATACATCTTAATACTCCCTGGATGTATCGTGTACCTCAATGGGTGAGCCTCTATCAAGATCAACTTCTTGACCTCTAGATTCTCGGGAACACATATTCTGCCTCTGAACCTCAACAATCCATTTGAACTCAATTCAAAATTAGTCTTTGTATCCCTCTGTATTTGTCTGACAATATCACTGCACTGCTGATCAATTCTCCAAGCTTGTCGGATTCGATCTACTAAATCCGATTCCAACTACAGGCTAGCTATCATAAGGCCACTATAGCGTCAGGCGGGGTCATATCTAAACTGAGGTTCGTGAACTGTTCCAACAGCTCGTGTTCCCTGACCATCATGAATGACATCAACCCGAGATGTTTCCTACTCAGTGGATCAGCAACTACATTCGCTTTACCCGGGTGGTACAGGATCTCACAATCATAGTCCTTTAAAAGTTCGAGCCATCTCCTCTGTCTCATGTTTAACTCTTTCTGCGAGAACAGGTACTTAAGGCTCTTATGATCTGGTAAACCTGAAATCTCTCACCATAGAGATAGTGGTGCCATATTTTCAATGTAAACACTACGGTCGCCAACTCTAAATCGTGGGTTGGGTAGGTCCTCTCATGATCCTTCAACTGTCTCGATCCATAGGCTACTACCTTCTCATCCTACATCAACACACAACCCAGTCCTTGGTGTGAAGCATCCGTATACACCAACAAACCTCCTGAGCTGGTAGGAATGGTGAGAATCAGAGCTGTGGTTAATCTCTTTTTCAACTCCTGAAAGCTTTCTTCACATCTATCGTCCGACACAAACTTCACATTCTTTCTCTTGAGATGTGTCAACGGAGCAGCTAATCTTGAGAATCCCTCCATAAACCTTCGATAATTTCCAGCTAAACCCAAGAAACTTCTGATCTCTGTTACTGTCTGGGGTCTCTGCCACTGTATCATTGCCTCAATCTTTGAAGGATCCACTAACACACCATCCTTCGATACTATATGACCCAGAAAAGAGATTCGTTCCAACTAGAAGTCGCACTTACTGAGTTTATCATCAATAAACACGATAACAAATCGATCCAAATACTTGTGAAACACCTCATTCATCAACGACATAAAAGCTGCGGGAGCATTTGTCAACCCGAATGGCATAACCATAAACTCATAATGTCCATACCAGGTGCAAAAAACTGTCTTGGGTACATCTCCATTCCGTAACTTTAACGGATGGTATCCAAATCTCATATCTATATTGGAAAAGACCTACGCTCCCCTAAGCTGATCCAACAAGTCATCGATGCGCAGAAGGGGATACTTATTCTTGATGGTGGCCTTATTCAACAACTGGTAATCTATACACAGTTGGAGGCTTCCATCCTTCTTTCTTACAAAAAGAACCGTTGCTCCCCAATGTGAGATGCTCGGCCTGATGAACCCCTTCTCCAGTAACTCTTGTAACTGCTTCCTTAATTCTTCCAACTCAACTTGAGCCATTCTGTACGGTGGCTTGGATATCGGCTCTGTACCAGGTGTCAAATCTATGCAAAATTCTATTTCTCTATTTGGAGGTAACCTTGGTAACTTATCCGAAAAGACATCTGGAAATTCCTTAACCATTGGGATGTCTATCAACTCCGAACGTTCCTTATCCGTCTCAACCACATAAGCAATGAACCCTTCACATTATCCTTTCCACCGTTAGTAACACAAATCATCACTTTACATACATAAATGATAAATAGATTCATCTCTCTAGCATTATGAATTTAAATCATACTCCTCTCATTCATAAAGGTTATGTCATTTCATTTCTTTTTCATCAAAGTTTACAATAAGATTGTCTAATCCTGAAAACATCAAGGTTCTAGCACAACAATCCATAACAACATGGTTTGCAGCCAGCCAATCCATTCCTAAGATTACATCAAAATCACTCATATTAAATCAGCTGCCAATTCTTTGCCTCCTATCCTCATCTTACAATTTTTATATAAATGCTCGGTCAATTGACTATCATTCATAGGGGTAGATATCATCAACATCTTATCTAGCAGTATGGGTTTTACATGTTTCAACAATTTATGTGCAAAGGATGGCGATATAAAGGAATGTGTGGCACCAGGATCAAACAATACAAATGCTTCTAAATCAAAGATTTGGATGGTACCATTAACCGCATCCGAAGACTGATCCACACTGTCTTGGTCCAGTGCGTGCACTCGTCCTCTGCTCACACCCACTGCCTGCTTCCCTTTTCTCTCAGTTGTAGCCCTCCTTCTCTGGGCAACTGTATAAACTGGAGCCCTCTCTAGCGCATTGCCCTTCTGTGGGACTCTCTCTGTCATCTCTAGGAAATCCCAGATTATGTGCCCTAGTTTCCCACATCTAAAGCATACTGCAGGAGGTCCATAGCATGGTCGAGTACCATGGTACCTACCACACTTGCTGCACTGCTCTGTAGTAGGTCGTGGCCCTTCAATCATAATTTTCTTTGCTGGAGCTATGGTCGGGTACATAAGAGGATTAACTGTCCTCTCTCGGATCTCTTTGATCCTCGACCTCTTCCCAGCAAACCTCTTGCTTCCCTTATAACTAAAGCCTCTATCCAGTACAGGCCTCTTCTTATCTTTATCCCTCACTTTACCAACCTTCCCAAACTCTGAGGCGATCCGATCAATATCCTGTTCACACAATTACACCCTGCGCACAGCTCCTCGTAGGTCAATATATCTAAGGGAACCAATCTAGACCTGATGGTTGGTCTCAGTCTATCCACAAACTTTTGGATCTTCTCGACCTCATTACTCATTGTATTAGGATCATATTTGCTCAGGGACATAAAATTCGTCTCATACACATCCACCGTCCTACTCCCTTGGGTCAGTCCTAAAAATGCCATCTTCATCTTCCGCGATGCTGTATCCTAAAATATTATCTCCGGAAGGCCTCCAAAAATACATCCCAATTGATCTTTGTATGTCGGGCTCTCAAAATAGGCCTGGTGGATTTCCAACAATGTTCAACTGATCCCTTCAGCATGAATGCGACAAACACTGCCATCTCGGTAGTAGTGCACTTGAAGAACCCATATAACTTCTCAATTTCATTTATCCAATCCTCTGCAGCTACTGGGTCCTTCACTCCACTGAAAAATGCCTGTCCAAACTTCTGAAACTATCGCAGTCTATCCAAATCACATTCGTAACCCCAGCATCTACTGCCATGTGGTGTAGCAACAGGTGTAGGCATATCATGTGTGGGTGGGGGTGTAGGTGTATCCATCGTCTGAGGTCTCTAGGCTAGTCATGCCCGTGCCTTAAGAGCTGCCGCCTGCTCAGCATCACCCTGTGTAAAGGGACTTTGTCCGCCCCCAACTCCAGGCAACGATTGAGTGACCAACTCCATGATCATCTCTATGCTCCGCTCAATCCTCGCGAAGCTTGCCTCAGTACTCTCAGGTCTCTCCTCTGGACCTTGTGGAGCATGCTCAACCTCAACCTCTACCTCAATCTCTTCCTGAGTCTCGTGTGTATTTGGCTCAACACTACCCTTAAGTCTACCTCTACAGCCTCTAGCTTGCGCCCTCACCCCTCTACCATGACTGGTGTTAGGCATAATGCTCAATTCCCTACATTCACATCAATTTCTTAGTCAACCCATCGACACACACATAATTTGTATCCAAACAAGCACAGTAACATAGGGATGTAATTTTCTAACTTATTAAGTATTTTAGACACAGACACACGTGAGACCAACTCAGCTTTGATACCAACTTCTGTCACGACCCTCATCTTACCAAAAATCGTCACAAATTTTTTAGTTTTCCATTCATTATTTGTTTTTCGTCCTTACCTTACCTCGATCGTGATCAGCTACACTCTCAACAGTTGGGCTGTGTGTCAATGTCTACCTCATCTAACCATAACAATTTAATTTGCATATTAATTTAGAAGTAAACACTTGTATAAATAAATCAGAGTTGTTGTTTACATGTGTTTACATTGCTTTACATCCCCAATGATTACATTCAAAATGCTATTGTGCTACAGTAAGTTTAGATACAAAATTACATCAGTATGTATACCTTACGCAAGGGGATGCGTGGATACCAAAAGGGAAACCTGCAGTCGCCCTCAGTCTATACTCAATGCTCTGTAGAGAGGGGAAAATAAGGGGGTAAGCAAACAAAACGCTCAGTAAGGCAATCATGCAAACAGGTAGATACTGCTCTATCTACGTGATCGTAATGCCATGCGCAAAACCATATAGTTTCCCATTCACATCTCAAAAGCATTAGTTCATGCTTGTGTTAATGGCATGTAAAGCAAGTCATGTTATTTAAACTCAGTGCACAAATCAAATTCAAAGCATGGAATAACCATCATGCATATTTCATAAATAAAGCATGGAAAACCATCATGCATCAGTGCACATAAAAGCCATTATCAAACTTTCTCATCTCATAAAATCAACACTGGTTAGGACTCAACCCCTCCCTCGGACTGTCCTAACCCACAAAGCATTTCAAACATGGATTTATTCATAAATAAGAGATATGTGAGATAGCCAATATAATAAGGGAAATTTCCTTTAGGACTATGTCCATATCCTGTGATCCCACGCTACACTGATTAGGTGTACGGGGTATCACCACTATTTTCTTCCACACGGGAGGTGGGTCACGTCTAACTCGCCAGTCAATAGCAGATCTAAACATCGTCCGAAGACGGCATATCACAATCTCAACATGGTACAACGTACTCCATGCTGCTCGCAGGTACAGCGTACTCTATGGACCCATATCAACACATCATATCACGCCACATCTCAAAATGCACGTGCAAGCCTATTTAATCGATGTAACACCGAGTCTACCTGAAGCTCCTAGCACGGCTATCAATCATGTCATAAAATCACGTGCGAGAACTCTCAAGCATGACAACAAGTATGGTGGACATCTAATGCAAGTTATGCTCTAGCACCATGTCAAAATCAGTATAAAATCTGTGCAAGCTAACTCCAGCAGAACATGTTGAAAATCCATGTGAAAAACTAGTGCGAGCTAAGTTTCAGCACTCATGCGTATAAACACATCAAATCTCATGCGAGTCATACTCTAGCACGCTTTCATTCTCACAAAATCCATGTAAGTGGCTCAATTCTTTGCAAAGCATGGTTATAAACCAAATCAAATCATTTCTTTTGCAAATCATTTCAACTGTTAGCCAACCTACCTATCACATGCTCAAAAGTAAGAAAACGGAATTTTTAAAGCATCATGCTTTTATTTTCATGCACATTTCTCAAAAACCCAACTCTTGCCCTTCAATCACCCATTTCATTTCCTATTACCACATGCATTCTAGCAAAACATTATGCGCCCAAATTGCGCACAGATATCTCTAAGAGTCCACACAATTCCCTTACCTCGATTTACTCGGGATGCGACTCTCTTCCTGTTAGCTTCTCACGTTTTTGGCTCAACTTGCTCCGATATATCCTCAGGAGCTGCAAATCATTCATCATTCACTTGAGTTAATGTCGCTAACTCACATTTTGACTTTAACAAATCAATGTATTTCATTGAGCCTATTTCGTTAAGTTTGGCCCAATACCTTAAATACACATTTTTACTCCTCTTTGGGTATATCTCACAACTCATTCCATAACACCATTATCACCTTAAGATATCATATTCATCATTAATTCCAATACATTTCACTTTCTCACACTAACTCATTTCTAGGTTATAATCATTACATTGCATTCTAGATAGTTTCTACCATTAATAAGTGATAATTCTATTTTTAATAGAATTATTTGTGCTTAATTTCTTAATTATTTATTTAATCCCCATATTATTTTATTAATAATCCCCTTTATTTAATTAAAATTCTATTATGTGCAGATAAATTAAATCCGGATGAAACTTAGTCGTTTCAATCGAAATTGGGTTGAAAATGGGCTAAAGGAGACTGGATCACTTCCAATTTACAGACCGAGTCACTAGTTGTCTGGACACGTGTGATGCCAGGTGTCCGTATTTTATTCGCTCCGAAACGATAAAATCGAAGGACACCGTGCTAACCTTCTGGAAGACACACATCGGACCACATCACACAACCAATTGGATAAAAAGACTGATGACGTGAAAATATCTGCTCTACAACAAACCAAATGAAGACAAGTGGCCAAGCAATGCCAACTCATCTAGGATGAAAAAATTACCATTGTACCCCTAAGTGTGTGTATAAATAGAACATGATGGCAATTGAAAAAATTAAGTAGTGTAGGAAGTAGGAGTAGGGTAAGTAGTGTAGTTTGGGTAGAATTTAGAAGTACTGTAATTTAGGGAAAATTAGTTTGTAGGAGTAGAAGTAGATAGTTTTAGAAAATAGTCTATTTTTATTAAAAGTTTTATTTTCTCTAGATTTTCTAAAGCTTTCCGATTGCCACCATTTTCTTTTGCTACTGTTCACAGCAATTACAAATCCTTATTATAAGCTTTTCAAGTTTCAGCCACCTTTGCTCATTGTTCTTCTCGGTTTTATAAGTGCATTTGTTTATTGTTGATCTGATACACTTAAATTTGAATGGAAAATTTCATCATTTCAAATCTTTGATATTTCATTACTTTTAGCAATCATTTTTGGTCTTCTCGGTTTAATAGTTTTTTTTAGATGTTGTTTACTTACTTTTTGTTTTATGTAAAGTTTTTTTTTAGGAACTAGCTTACATCTCTTATTTCCTTTTTACTCTCGGGTTACAAATTTTTATTTATTATTTCTGTGTTTCGCTTGAGATTTCCTTGAGTCTCACTGCTATTTGTTGGGGTCGAGTGGTGCTGTTGGGAGAGGAAGCCTGGGTGTGGGTTGCTCAATAGTTCCTAGCAGCTTTACTTGCAGCGTAACCACGTGAGTAACGTGGAAGAAGATGTCAGATCAGCTACGGCAGTATATGATGTTGAGCTAGCAGTTCAGGAAAGCTGGGTGGATCATTGGCAGCCGCACCTAGCCTCATTTAGTCTCTCTTAGTTTCACTTAGTCCTCTCCTTAATGTTGTTAATGTTCAGCTTTGTCATTTCTTCAAGTACTGTTTATCCTCCTTTGTTATGCTCTGTTTTTGTGACATTTTACTGTTAAAATTTATTACTACCTGAAAGTTGCAGAAACTGTGGTCGTGGCTATTGTAGGAGTGAGGCTCGGGTTACGGTCAAGCTGCTGAGTGTTGGACTAAAGCAAGAGGAGGCTTGGAGTTCATTGAAGTAGTTGTTGTGTCGTTCCCATTTGGTTGTAACAGCACGTAAACCGAGTTTCAGGAATTGCACCGTGGATATAGTCTGCTAGCAGGGCTGTGTTACAAGGCATCGAGCTGAACCAGGACAACGCTACATAACAGAACCGAGAGTAGAATAGCAGAACATGTCTATTGTAAGTTAGGTGCATGAAGAAGCTGATGCTAGCTGGGCAGAGATGCAATGGGTGCTGTACACGCTGAATGTGGTAGCTGGAGCAAGAAATGGAGCAGAGTGCAGAACTCGTGCAGCAGAGCAACATCAGTGGACAGCCGAGAGCAGCAGCATGACAGAAGCAGAAATGGACAATGCAGGGAATAGACAGCAACGCCTGGAAACAGCACGGTAGGAGCAGAGGACTGGACAAACTGAGGCCATCACCTAGAAATGGAGGACAAACCGAGAAAGACATGAACAATACTATTTATCAGGACCACATGACTAGCTTGTTGGTTAAGGCCTTGTTTGGCCGATTGTGCACTGTTCATTTGTTATTTTATGGTTTTACCTTAATGAGTTTAATTGTTGATTCTTGTTAGTTGTTAGTTAGGTACTTCAATCAATTAATGGTAGGTTAGTTTAGTATCTTTGCATGTCAATTTAATTTTTAGTTTTAATTTTTTAGTTAGTAGTTAATTTTATATTATATGTTTTAGTACATAATTTGAGTTTAGTATTGTATGATTTGCATTTAGTTTACACTTACAATTTTTATTAGTTTAATTACATGCATTTTTATTTTAAGTTTGTTTAAATTTTAGTTTAATTTTGTTGCCTTATTTTCATATTTGCATTTTATTTTAGTTGCGTTAAGTCATTTTAATTGTTTTAATTTTCTTTTGTAGGTATTTTTTTTAATTGCTCGGAGTTCGGTAAGCAAATCTTAGCTCAGATTTATTTAGTTTTTATTATTTTATTGTTTTATTGTTTTTCGGTAATTTTAATTAGCCTTAGTAGATCACCAACTTAAATTTCATAATCTGCTAAGATATACTTAGGGTAAGATTAACCGGTAGTTAATTAGGCTAGTCAACTACTCTGTGGGACGATAATCTGAGACTCAAATCCCATTATTACTTGTACGACCAGTGTACTTACGAATAATACGTTCAGATCGTACCAATAAGCACACCAATCAACTCCAAAATCAATAATTAAACTTTGATTGGTGCATTAGAAACTCACCTCTTTGGATTTCCTTCTTGATCCAAATGGAAATGCCATTTGTTCCTTAAATCCAACAAATAGGGAATTGCCTCCAAGCTATGTTGTTCTTCTCCTTAATGTGAACAACTTTGTATCTAATAACCTTCCCTCAAATCTTTATGAAAATGGACGGATTTAGGAGTGAGAAAGCTAGGTTTTTAAGTTAGAAATGGAAAGAAAATGGTTTTGTCCGTGAAATACAGATTTCAACTGCTCCTATTTATAGAATTGCTTGATGAGATCGATTTGTCGAGAGCTTAAGATCGATCTGATCCTCTTAAAATTCCTTATTTTCACGACATTTGAAGCCATGAGATCGATCTGTCAAAATGTAAGACCCGGTTTTATCGTAAGAGCAAAAACGAAATGAATAGAAATATTCGACTGCATTTAATAATGCAAAGGGACTGAAAGGGTATTCCTGAACATGTGCAAGGGCAAAACGGTTAAAAGACCAAAAGTCGATATTAATCGGGACAAGAAAGTTTTATTAAAAATATGGGATTGAGAAATCTTAATCAATAACGAGAAAATAATTAAATTCCGGGTTAAATTGATCAAGATATGAATTTATTGGAATAAATCAAAATTTTCGTATCGAAAAATAATACCGAAATAATCAAAAATTATACCGAAAAGATGAAATAATTCTGATAAATTCATTTAGTGATTAAATGAATAAAATATAATTTTTTAAGATATTTGTGGATTTTAATATTATTTTAATGAATAAAATAATATTAAAAATAAATTATAAAAAAAAAAAAGAAAGAAAGAGAAATCACGTTGTGCGATTTCTGAAGGAAACAGGAAATAGAAACGAAAACAAAGAAGCAGAAACAAGCCGAGATCGAGGAGGAATCGTTGGATGAGCCACCACCGGCGGGGCTGAGGGGTCGGTGAGGGTCGACGAAGGTAGCCCGACCTCGGGCGAGCCACCAACGGCCGTGACGCGTCGTGGAGTCGTCGAAAAACAGCGAAAACAGAAGAGAAGCTGCGGGGGAAGAAACCTCGATTCGCCGACGATGGCGTCGATTTGGTCCAAGTCGAGGCCCGATTTAGGAAGCCCAGGTGCAGCCGAGCCGAACGGCGATGGAATCACATCGAGCACCAGCCGGACGGCGTCGAAACGACTAGAGGATGACTGAATCGGCCGAACCGGACTGAACCAACTGAACCGAACTGAGCTAAACCGGCGTTCTGAACCGGGTTGAACCGGACTGAATCGGTTCATCCAAAAAGAGAAGGAAAAAAGGAAGAAAAAGGGAAAAAAAAGAGAAAAAAATTGGGGAAAATTCCAGTGATGCAATCGAGCTTCGGGTAAGTCAGTAAGCAGTTGAATTGATCGATTTAATTTTTGAAATATTTAATTTGATAAATAATCGACTGAAAGTTTACCCCAAAATATATTTAATTGTGTAGCTCGACAATTGGCATCAACCGAGAGCTCGAGACAGCCTCGATTTGAGTACTATCATGGAATCACGGGTAAGTAACCCTTATTTACGACAATTTACATCGTTATGCGTGTTGATAAATTTCGAATTTAATTTTCGCATAAATGAATTAAATTCTGGAAAATTGGGATAAATTGTCGTAAATAATTCATAAGCTGTCTGAGAGTTTAGAACGAGGCTAAATAAATACTGATGGGCCCAATGAGCCCAATAGGCCTCGATAAAGTGTAGTAAACGGGATTAAGGCTAATTAAGGCCCATTATGGTACAATCGGGCCCAATATGGGTAAATGGGCCCAATGATTTAAATTAAGCCCAGAACATATGAAATACAATTTAATTGTATTGTAATTGACCTGATGAATGTGTATCCGCAGTTCCGGAGATTTGATTTGGATTGAGACCAAATCGGACTGCGTGACGAATCATCAGAGGAAAGGTTAGACTGTACAGATAAATGAGGTAAGGGAATTGTGTGAGTAGCTAGAGGTAGCTACGCGTATTTTAATAGCCTTTCTGTACACTGAATATGTATTTCTACCTTAATTATGTATAATGATCCTAAAACTGGTTTAAATAATTTTGAGGATCGAAATAAGTGAAAAGACTATTTTACCCCTATTGAGGGAAGTTCACCTAAGGATGGTGAAAGCATGACATGCATGAAGTGCATGATTTAAGGAAATTTATGGTTTAAGGATTTTATCGGTTTTAATCAAAGCAAATCAATAGATTGGCCAGAAACTGCATAAATTTCACAAGATAACACTACGTAGGTGTTATTCATATTTAAATGGAATTTCTTTGGAAAATAGGCCAACTATCAAGTTTGTATGGAAACAGATAGTGCCGACACGTAGTTCGCACTATATCTACGTTTGTGATTGTGCATAAATGTGCTAGAGCATGGTGCTCGCACTGATTTTTATTATTGTGAAATGAGAGCTGCTAGAGCCTAGCTCGCACTCTGTTTTGACATGTTTGACTTGTTTTGACTGAATATGCATAAAGAGGTGTTGGAGCGATTGCTCGCACTAGTTTTAATGATTTGACATGCATGAGAGATGCTGGAGCTTAGCTCACATCCTATTTTGATTTGATATTGCATAAAAGCCGTGCTGGAGTGTAACTCGCACGAGATTTGATTTAATTATGCATAAAGCCATGCTGGAGTGAATCTCGCACGAGATATGAATTACTTGAGCATTTATTTATGCTGGAGCTTGCTCGCACAAAGTTTTATATGGTTTTTATAATTCATTTGAATGTCGTACTGGAGTTTTTCTCGTACGAGGTTTTCACTGAGTTTCTATACATATCCGTACTAGAGCATTGCTCGTATGTGGATTTTACTTGAAATTATAATCAGTTTAAGTCGTACTGGAGCGCTGCTCGTACGCAGATTTTACTGATTTTTATGTAACCGTGCTAGAGCTTCGCTCACACGAGGTTTTTTGATATCATGAATATGCATGGAGCCGTGCTTGAGCTTCGCTCGTACAGGGATTTATATGACATGCATATAGCCGTGTTGGAGCCTCCTGTAGACTGTGTGTCACAGTGAGATGATATGCTCACACGTGCATTCTGAGACATAGATGATTTGGGTGGATAAGACCTATTGCAGGCACCCCTGATTGAGCTTGGGTTCACGGAGTACGTTGTACCGTGTATATCACGCGGAGTACGTTGTACCGTGGGGATTGTTGGAGTGGAGTGGCATTAGCCACGAGGCAGCAAGCTTTGCCCTTGCAATCCTGGTGTTATGCTATTCTGGCGGGTAGGACGACCCACCTCCCGTTTCAGGTGTGATACCCCGCACACTAGGTACCGTGTTGCCAGGGATCACTAGGATATGGCCATAGTCCTCGATATTACTGATATAATCAATTACATGTCTCACATGATATAACTATTGGTCAATAGACCAGGGTAGACCCGAGGGAGGGGTCAGGCCCCCGATTTTATGATTTTATACTGTGATATGAGATTTCAGATATTTTATGATATGTGGCCCTGAAAGAAGGGTGGTTTTATAACTGGAGTTTTATAATGAACTTTACTGAATTGTTTTAATGAGATTATTAACCTGAAAGGGTTAGTTTATACTGCAGTTTTAAATGAATTGATTTAAATGCAGAAGCATGATGTTGTTTTCCATGCTTTTAATTCAAATTCATGATTTGTCTTACATGACACAAACGAATGCATGATCTTGTTTTACTTCATGCTTATTATGATTTAATGATGTCACATAAAATGCTTGGAATGCATGAATTACATGATTTATATATGCACAAATAGTTTTGGATAAACTATGGCATTGAATATGCATGAATTTGTGCGTGAAATTTTAAATGAAAAGAAATGGATTTAAGGGCATGGCATTATGAGCATGTAGATAGTGGAGCTATCTACTTACTTGTATAATTGCCTTACTGAGCGTGTGGTTTGCTCACCCCCTTATTTTCTCATCTTTTCAGACCACTCACAGAAATTAGTAAGCGACTGAGGACTTGCATGCTTGGTGCTTCCCATCGAGAGACAGGTATACACATTTGTATGGTCTTGTATCTAAATATGTAATGCACAGTACTGTAAACGGACATTGATGTCGGGGATGTAGAGTTATAAATACCAATGGGTATGTATTTAATTAAAGTCAAAAGATAGTAAACTCTGATATGTGAATGTGATTATGAAAATGGAATGGTAATAGGTGAGAAGTGACTAACACCGAATCATAGCCCAACTGTGTTGTAGGATGGTCACGATAAGAGAAAGGTAAGAATTAAATAATAAATGAAAAAACAAAAAATTTACTCTCATTTTCAGGTAATTTGGGTCGTGACAGGTTTAATGGTATCAGAGCTTAAGTTGGCCTGATATGAGTCAGTGTTAGTGGCTATGGAAGTTTACATCCCCATGTATTGTGCATTGTTTAGATACAATTGTGTATATCAAGATGGAAGTGCAGCTAAGAATTTGGTTTTAAATGTAAGAATAGGCTCATTGACTGATAGCCGCTATGGTTGAGAGGTGAGTACACGAGCTCTAGGCCGTAGAGGTTGGCCCGAGAGTTGTACTGAGTTGCCACATGAGACTCAATATGAGATTGACGTGGAGGCTGGTATTGAGCATGCCCCACAGAGTTCGACAGAGAGATCGGATAGAGTCTAACAGAGAGATCAGACAGTATTGAGACACGCTTCGCGAGGTTAAGGCAGAGTGTGGAGAATATTATAGAGCTAATTGCTCAGAGTATGTATGAGATTTGAGGGCGAGTCAAAACATTGGTGGAAGTTCGTTCGACCCATTTGAAGAATTAGACATCCAGAATGGACATGGAAAATAATTCTATATGTATTCCGTTGACAGTATATGAGAATTAGACATCCAGGATGAAATTCTTTACTCTGACCTAGAGGAACATGTTTATTGCGAGTATGAAGCTCAGTTTATATTCCTGGGCAGATATGACTCGGACACGATGAACAGTGAGAGTCGAGAAGTTTGAAAGTTCATGGAAGGGCTCAGATTGTCAATTAGAGTCCGTTTAGCCCGTTAGATATCACTACCTATGATGAGGCAGTGCGCAGACTACATTTGTGTGAATAAGATCATAAGTTGCACGCCTATGAGATTGGGAAAGGTAGTAATGGCCGAAATTGAGATAAAAGATAATAGAGAATGACAAAGATGTCAGAACGGAAAAAAGGCAGTTTGGTAAAAGCTTAGAGCTGATGAGTCACGGGGTAAGATGATTGGTAAAGCCCTAGTGTATTTAATTTCAATACTTTTGAGGGGTATTGTGATTTGAGGACCCCGACCTGCTACGTAACAGTATAACAGAGTAGCAGTGTGAACAGTGTAAGATGTGTGGTAGTTATCACGGAAATAAGATGTTGGACGAGGGCGAGTGTATGCCTTAGACCAGGACACTATTGATGATTCATATGATGTGGTGGAAGATGCCACACTGGTTGTGAATAATGAAGTAATTATTTTAATTGATCCTGGTGCCACGCATTTATTCATACCGCCTTCAGTTGCTTTAAGCGAGTGGAAGATGTGAAGCCTGTACCTTTAAGCAAGATGATTATAGTTAGTTGATTTTCACTAACTGAATATGGGTATAGGGATTGTAAGTTTGACAAATAATGAAAGAGTTTGTCATAAGTGATATATGAAATGAGATAAGCCTGGAGATGTGATAGATCCTGCATATGAGATATATTGGAATAAAACGTATGCAAGGTAAGGATATCCTTGATATGCAAAGTAATTTGGATTAAGCGGTATGTAGTGACTATGAATTGTGACCACATGGACTGATATGTAAAGTAATTGTGGTCAAGTCTGATGGATAAAAAATGTATTTTAAAATATTCCCTGCCTGAAGACTTGACAGCGTCAATAAGCGCACACATAAGCTATAAATTGAAATCGACAGTCATGAAATATATACATTAAATTTGGGAACCTTTATGGGTACGATAAAGAAATATAGAATTCGATTAATCATTAAGGTATAAAAACTAAAATTTTATAAAAGCCGTTAATATAAGAAAAAAAGAAATAACGTGAGCTAGTATCTTGAATGGAAGCGATTACGAAATGACATTATACGTTTATGCGTATAAAGGTCAAGGATATGCGTGAATGAAGTATTTAGTGGAACTCAACTGTGATAAGGTATTTAAACTTTACCTGGACTGATTGGTTGTCATCTTTAGCGATGACATTTCGATGTATTCGAAGTCCAGGGAAGAGCATGAGTAGCAACAGGAAACTGTCTTACAGACAAGGTGTTATGAGTTTCTTGAAATGGGCTGCTCAGTTGACACGTCTCGTTTGGAAAAAGATTTCATACAAGTGTTATGATAAGTATGTAAATGGCTTCTGTGAGTTTTAGTATATTGAAGTAATAAACTGACCACCATAAGTATTCTCACCATGACTAACAGCTCAAGAGGTTTCAGTGAGTATCGATACCTCAAAATAAGGATTGGGCTGTGTATTGATGTAAAATGGGAAGATAGTCGTTTATGGATCCAGTTAGTTCAAAAACCATGACAGAAACTATCTGACCCATGATTTAGAGTTAGCAGTCGTAGTGATTACACTAAAAGTATAGCGCCACCATTTATACTGTAAGAAATTTTGGATATGCACTGTTCGTAAAAGCCCCGAGTATCTGTTTTCACAGAAAGAGTCGAATATGAGATAACCAAGAGGGTTAGAGCTTCTAAAGATTATGATTGTGAACATTGTACCACCCAGGAAAGGCTAATGTAATGGCTAATGCCTTGAACAGAAAGAACCTCGGGATGGTATCACATATGATGGTCAGGGAGCGTGAGCTGCTAGAGCAGTTGTGAACCTCAGTAGTGATGGGATCCCTTCTGATGATGACGGTGATTGTGTGACAGCTAGCCTGAGGTTAGAACCGGATTGTGTGACCGAATTTACCAGGCTTAGCGTGATGATCGACATGATGTCGATAGTGTGGGTCAGATTCAGAAGGGTATAGTGACAGAGTTCACAGTGAGTGATGATGACTTACAGAGGTTCTGAGATAGTATAAGTGCTCCCCAAGACCACAGTTGATGATATAGTATTATTGTCAGAAACTCACTCTTCAGGATATACAGTGCATCCAAGAAATAATAAATATATCGAAATCTCTGAAAAAGGGTAATGGTGGTCAGATATGAAAAGAGACATTGTAAACATTGTAGAGTTGTGGAAAAGTATCTCGTATGTTAGCAGATTAAGGTAGAGCAGTAGATGTATGCAGAGTCATTGTAGTCTCTACCTATATTGACACGGAAATAGGAACAAGTTACCATGGATATCGTGATGGGTTATAGAGGACCCGGGATGAATCACGAGACTATCTGGGTGATAGTCGATAGATTGATTAAGTCTACCCACCTTCTAGTTACGGAAATCCCCAGATACTCTGAGTACGTAGGTGGATTTATGTGTATGGAAGATTGTAAAATAGTATGTAGCATTCCAAGGAGCATGATATCAGATAGGGATTCCCGCTTCACTTCCCACTTCTGGGAATATTGTTTTTGAAAGTTATGGGAACCCGATTGAGTGTTAGCACAGCTGTCCATCCTCTGATAGATGGTCAGTCAGAGAGGACTGTACAGGTTCTGGAGGATGTGATGAGAGCGTGTGCCATTGATTTGATAAGCTCCTGGGATGATCAGTTGTTAGTAATCGAATTCGCGAATGATGATAGTTGTCACTTGAGTATCGGGATGATTTTTATAAGGCATTGTATGGCCGAAGGGATTGTTCCCTGACTTGGATAAGAAGTGGGTGATAGATAGAGAATTGTTCCCGAATTGGTAAGACAAAACCCTGAGGATGTTTAGTTGATTTACGAGAGATTAAGAACACCTCAGAGTAGATAGAAAAGCTATGTCGACAAGAGACAAAAACCATTGAAATTCATCGAGGGTGAATCATTATTATTGGCAGTTACTTGTCTTAAGGACGTAACAAGATTCAGATAGAGATATTGGACAAGTAAGAGATAAGACCTGTAGGTTGGCATTACCACTTGAATAAACAGGCATCCACTAAGTGTCCTATCTTATAATGCTTCGGAAATACTATCCGGATCCAGCATATGTGATCCGCTATGAGCTCTAACAGTTTAGCTCAATGAAAGTATAACGTGTGATTGGAAAATAAAATTCGGGTATTAAACATGGAAGGAGAAAGTGTTAAAGTTTAAGATGATCTCCCTAGTTAAGTATGATGGTAGTATTACACTCCGGAGAAAGTCACTTGAGGATGACAGTATATGATACGATAGATGTACCCGGAGTTATTTATGGACGCATTTGCCTTGGCTCTAATTTGGAGGACCAAATTTCTTAAGTGGGGGAGATTGTAAGACCCGATTTTATCGTAAGAGCAAAAATGGAATGAATAGAAATATTCGAGTGAATTTAATAATGCAAAGGGACTGAAAGGGTATTCCTGAACATGTGCAAGGGCAAAACGGTTAAAAGACCGAAATTCGATATTAATCGGGACAAGAAAATTTAATTAAAAATATGGGATTGAGAAATCTTGATCAATAACGAGAAAATAATTAAATTCTGGGTTAAATTGATCAAGATATGAATTTATTGGAATAAATCAAAATTTTCGTATCGAAAAATAATTTCAAAAATAATCGAAAATTATACCGGAAAGACGAAATAATACCGATAAATTCATTTAGTAATTAAATGAATAAAATATAATTTTTTAAGATATTTGTGGATTTTAATATTATTTTAATGAATAAAATAATATAAAAAATAAATTATAAAAAAAAAGAAAAAAGGAAAGAGAAATCGCGTTGTGCGATTTCTGAAGGAAACAGGAAACAGAAACGAAAACAAAGAAGCAGAAACAAGCAGAGACCGAGGAGGAATCGTCGGACGAGCCACCATCGGCGGGGCTGAGGGGCCGGCAAGGGTCGGCTAAGGTAGCCCGACCTCGGGCGAGCCACCAACGGCCGTGACGCGCCGTGGAGTCGTCGAAAAACAGCGAAAACGGAAGAGAAGTCGCGGGGGAAGAAACCTCGATTCGTCGACGATGGCGATTTGGTCCAAGCCGAGGCCCGATTTAGGAAGCCCAGGTGTAGCCGAGCCGAACGACGGTGGAATCACGCCGGGAACCAGCCGGATGGCGCCGGAACGACCAGAGGATGACTGAACCGGCCGAACTGGACTGAACCGGCTGAGCCGAATCGAGCTGAACTGACGGTCTGAACCAGGTTGAACCGGACCGAACCGGTTCAGCCAAAAAGAGAAGGAAAAAAGGAAGAAAAAGGGAAAAAGAAAAAGAGGAAAAATTAGGAAAAATTTTAGTGATGCAATCGAGCTTCGGGTAAGTCAGAAGCAGTTGAATTGATCGATTTAATTTTTAAAATATTTAATTTGATAAATAATCGACTGAAAGTTTACCCGAAAATATATTTAATTGTGTAGCTCGACGATTGGCATCAACCGAGAGCTCGAGATAGCCTCGATTTGAGTACTATCATGGAATCACGGGTAAGTAACCCTTATTTACGACAATTTACATCGTTATGCGTGTTGATAAATTTCAGATTTAATTTTCGCATAAATGAATTAAATTCTGGAAAATTGGGATAAATTGTCGTAAATAATTCATAAGCTGTATGAGAGTTTAGAACGAGGCTAAATAAATACTGATGGGCCCAATGAGCACAATAGGCCTCAATAAAGTGTAGTAAACGGACTTAAGGCTGATTAAAGCCCATTATGGTACAATCGGGCCCAATATGAGTAAACAGGCCCAATGATTTAAATTAAGCCCAGAACATATTAAATACAATTAAATTGTATTGTATATGACCTGATGAATGTGTATCCGCAGTTTCGGAGATTTGATTTGGATTGAGAGCAAATCGGACTACGTGACGAGTCATCAGAGGAAAGGTCAGACTGTACAGATAAATAAGGTAAGGGAATTGTGTGAGTAGCTAGAGGTAGCTACGCGTATTTTAATAGCCTTTCTGTACACTGAATATGTATTTCTACCTTAATTATGTATAATGATCCTAAAACTGGTTTAAATAATTTTGAGGATCGAAATAGGTGAAAAGACTATTTTACCCCTATTGAGGGAAGTTCACCTAAGGATGGTGAAAGCATGACATGCATGAAGTGCATGATTTAAGGAAATTTATAGTTTAATGATTTTATTGGTTTTAATCAAAGCAAATCGATAAATTGGCCAGAAACTGCATAAATTTCACAAGATAACACTACGTAGGTGTTATTCATATTTAAATGGAATTTCTTTGGACAATAGGCCAACTATCAAGTTTGTATGGAAACAGATAGTGTCGACATGTAGTTCGCACTATATCTACATTTGTGATTGTGCATAAATGTGCTTGAGCGCTTACTCGTACCGACTTGTGTGATATCATATGCATGAAATGTGCTAGAGCATGGTGCTCGCACTGATTTTTATTATTGTGAAATGAGAGCTGCTGGAGCCTAGCTCGTACTCTGTTTTGACATGTTTGACTTGTTTTGACTTGCTTTGACTGAATATGCATAAAGAGGTGTTGGAGCGATTGCTCGCACTAGTTTTAATGATTTGACATGCATGAGAGATGCTGGAGCTTAGCTCGCATCCTATTTTGATTTGATATTGCATAAAAGCCGTGCTGGAGTGTAACTCGCACGAGATTTGATTTAATTATGCATAAAGCCGTGCTGGAGTGTAACTTGCACGAGATTTGAATTACTTGAGCATTTATTTGTGCTGAAGCTTGCTCGCACAAAGTTTTATATGGTTTTTATAATTCATTTGAATGTCGTACTGGAGTTTTTATCGTACGAGGTTTTCACTGAGTTTCTATACATATCCGTACTAGAGCATTGCTCGTACGTGGATTTTACTTTAAATTATAATCAGTTTAAGTCGTACTGGAGCGCTGCTCGTACGCAGATTTTACTGATTTTTATGTAACCGTGCTAGAGCTTTGCTCACACGAGGTTTTCTGATATCATGAATATGCATGGAGCCGTGCTTGAGCTTCGCTCGCACAGGGATTTATATGACATGCATATAGTGTTGAAGCCTCCTGTAGACTGTGTGTCACAGTGAGATGATATGCTCACACGTGCATTTTGAGACAGAGATGATTTGGGTGGATAAGACCTATTGCAGGCACCCCTGATTGAGCTTGGGTTCACGGAGTACGTTGTACTGTGTATATCACGCGGAGTACGCTGTACCGTGGGGATTGTTGGAGTGGAGTGGCATTAGCCACGAGGCAGCAAGCCTTGCCCTCGCAATCCTGGTGTTATGCTGTTCTGGTAGGTAGGATGACCCACATCCCGTTTCAGGTGTGATACCTCGCACACTAGGTACCGTGTTGCCAGGGATCACTAGGATATGGCCATAGTCCTCGATGTTACAAATATAATCAATTACATGTCTCACATGATATAAGTATTGGTCGATAGACCAGGGTAGACCCGAGGGAGGGGTCAGGCCCCCGATTTTATGATTTTATACTGTGATATGAGATTTCAGATGATTTTATGATATGTGACCCTGAAAGAAGGGTGGTTTTATAACTGGAGTTTTATAATTAACTTTACTGAATTGTTTTAATGAGATTATTAACCCGGAAGGGTTAGTTTATACTGCAGTTTTAAATGAATTGATTTAAATGCAGAAGCATGATGTTGTTTTCCATGCTTTTAATTCAAATTCATGATTTGTCTTACATGACACAAACGAATGCATGATCTTGTTTTACTTTATGCTTATTATGATTTAATGATGTCACATAAAATGCTTGGAATGCATGAATTACATGATTTATATATGCACAAATAGTTTTGGATAAACTATGGCATTGAATATGCATGACTTTGTGCGTGAAATTTTAAATGAAAAGAAATGGATTTAAGGGCATGGCATTATGAGCATGTAGATAGTGGAGCTATCTACTTACTTGCATAATTTCCTTACTGGGTATGTGGTTTGCTCACCCCCTTATTTTCCCATCTTTTCAGAGCACTCACAAAAATTAGTAAGCGGCTGAGGACTTGCATGCTTGGTGCTTCCCATCGAGAGACAGGTATACACATTTGTATGGTCTTGTATCTAAATATGTAATGCACAGTACTGTAAACGGACATTGATGTCGGGGATGTAGAGTTATAAATACCAATGGGTATGTATTTAATTAAAGTCAAAAGATAGTAAACTCTGATATGTGAATGTGATTATGAAAATGGAATGGTAATAGGTGAGAAGTGACTAACACCTAATCATAGCCCAACTGTGTTGTAGGATGGTCACGATAAGAGAAAGGTAAGAATTAAATAATAAATGAAAAAGTGAAAAATTTACTCTGATTTTTAGGTAATTTGGGTCGTGACACAAAAGCTTGAGATCGATCTGTCTCAGGCAGAGAGTTAAGGAGATCGATCTGGCTAGGGAGGAGATCGATCTTCTCCAACCCGAGAGCTAAGGAAATCGATCTGCTTGCCTTAAGAATCGATCTCTTCATTTACATAATGTTTAGCATATCGATCTGGTCCTGTTGGAGATCGATCTGTCCTATTCCACTGCTTGAATAAGAGCATCTTTGGCTCTTCCAGATCGATCTCTCATCCTATGAGATCGATCTGGCATTCATAATTTCCAGATTTTGCTGCAGTTTTGTGCAGTAACTCATACAAACAACCCTTAATTTGCTACCATAGTCATTTTCTCATCCTACCACCTTTAAGGCTTGAAAATGACATTCATTCATACTTCATGCACATTAAAACTTGTGTGCATTCATTGTATAACCAAAGCTATACAATACAAAATCAAATGGAAGCATAAAGATTTGCACCACTTATGCAACTTCATTCCATTTTACCACACTACTCATATTCCATTCCACTCACATTCATCACATACAAAAGTTCATTTCTTCATATTCATACATAATGATACTTGTATGTACATCACAAACTCTTATTACAAGTGTGTACATTTAATTTATGGATTTTACATCACTTATACTTCACATTACAAGTACATCACCATTCTTATGAATTCATAATTACTTGATCCAAAATCATCCATATTATAATCTCATTTACATATGTATAAGGTTAAACATATATGGGGTCTCACACCAATTCACACTTGTCAACATACTAATTTACTGATTTTCATACTTTTAAGTTTTTTCACTGAACTGTGCTATAAATCGGACATTTTCGGTATTAATTTAACCATCTATAACATCAAACTCAACAAAATTTCACCATTTCCCTATTAACCCTAGGCTAGTCGAACCTACATAAGTCCCTAGAAAATTTTTCATCAAGTTCTGCTCAACCAAAAATCATCCAAAATCATAAAATATCAACATACATCAAGTTCATCATCTTTCACCAACTTTTTACCTTAGTTGGCCAACTTTGACCAATGTTTTTTGCTCCAACAAAGATTCTCAATTGTTAATCAACATGTATACAATTTAGAATCATCAAAAACAATATTAAAACCCAACCACAAACTTTTAAATTTAAGTTTTTATCTCACCTCGAAATAGGACAGATTATGCCTTTGTTTTTCTCTCTAGTTTTTTACCTAGTAAACGAGCTTCTTTTTGGCTAAATTTTTTATATGTTATATAGGGATTAGGATGGAAGATTTTATCCTTTTGATGTACGACTTGGCTAGTCTTCCTTGCTGGATGGAAGAACTTCGCCTTTCTTCCTCTTCCTGAAACCAAAGTCTGAAAGTGGTCGGAAGGTGGCTAAAACATTCGTACAAGGTGTATTGGCAAAGAACGCCTACGGCTAGAAGAATGGGGTGGTTCTTTTTGGTTCCAGGTGCTTTCGAGGACTTATTTACCTTTCCAAAAAGCAAATTTAGTCTACTTTAATTATGAAAAATATCAAGATTTAAGGTCTTTTGGAAAGGCTTTAAATATGGGCCTTTTGTTGGGCCAACAGATTTTATGAGCCAGGGCAGCCACTGGCCTATTTTCATAAATCCATGAAAAATATTTTCAACCCATTTCTTCTCAAATTTCCACTTCTCATGTGTTTTATAAGGTCTCTAGTATGTCTCATAAAAATATGGGGCTCACTTATTTAAGAAAAGTTCCCCAATTGAGCCCATTTTACGTGATTTGGTCATTACCGATTGAAATGGCTTAAGCTTTTCGGTTTACTTTAAAAAATTATTTGATCACCGAAACCTCCTTATTTTCACTAAATCTTCATTCCCCATGTCGATTACGTCTTATACTAATTTCCTACAATCTCAAAATAATTTTTGTGAATTTCTAGAATTTATTCCACTAGGCTCATTTGCTCAGTTTAGTGTAAATCCGAGTTTTTCTAGCTTTTTCACTTCCAATACCTTAGTTTCACTTTCTAACCATCAAAACTTACTTATAAACATACTTTCTTAAAGGATACTTAAACTTGGTTGCTTACCTTGAAGTTCATGCCTCGGGCCTCGTGCCACTATTCCGACCATCTCGACTACCTTGGGCCCTACATGAACATTTAGGTAAGTCTTAAGCTTCTTGAATTAGCTTTTAAATAAACATTAGTACAAAAGTTTGGGTTTCACACAGGTAATCTGGGAGGTGGGAGAATATGGTGGTAAGCTTATGCCCAATAAAGAACACATGCTAAAAGTGGTAGGTATCAAAACATTTAAATGCTAATGTAAATCATGCTTATAAATCAATTAAATCATTCATACTGATTTAAATTCAAATAAGCAAATAGTTGCTTTAAATATACTTGTTCAAAATCAAACATCCAAATATGTTCAAAAATTCAAAAACTGAAAGTCTCTAAAAACAATCATGGATAAGAAATCAAATACTTATTCAAAATCAAACATCCAAATATTTATGTTCGAAAATTCAAAAATTAAAAACATCGAAAATAAATGCAAATATATAAACAAATAACTGTGAGAGACTCGGCATAGTAATCCCAAAGTAAACATGTAAGTTTTAACATCCAAACAGTCCCAATAAAGGATAAATGAAGCCTATGGCCATGGCTAAAAGAGTCCACAGTCCTACTAGATTGGTGAGTCACTAAGAAACTGTGGACGAGTTCAAGTCTATCAGTCTAAACTTTTAACTAGGTCTAAATGGTTGCAAAGAATGCCCATAGTCCAAACGGTGGCATGAATGCCTAAAATGTAGGTATCGGGTGGCTGACAGTCTCTAAAACAGTGGTCCGAACTTCTTATCTACCATGATTCCATAATTTCAAAATCATATACTTAAGTTTTAAAATATCATACATACTAACTGGAATGCTTATCCCAATGAATCATACATATTTTCAAAACATAATATCATATATTCAAACTGGGATATTCATCCCCTGATGTCAAACTTTTCAAACTTGTTCAAACGTCAAACTTTTCAAACTTGTTCAAATGTGAAACTTTCCAAACTTGTAGATCAAATCATTTCAAATGTGTTCGAACATCAAACTTTTCAAATTGTCTAAATGTCTCACTCAGAAAATGAATGTTAAAATCCTTTTAAAAGCAAAGAATATAATTATCTAAATTTCTTATTTTAAAAGTGAGTTAAAAACATAAATTGTGAAATTTTATTTAAAACTATGAATTTTCTCAAATGAATCATTTTAATGCATTTAGTGAGTTTCTTATAAATATTTCCCAAAATGGATTTTCAAATCTCATGATTGCTCAAACTCAAATCATGGTCTGATGCAAGAATTATGCCAAAAGGGCCTAGAACATGAAGTTTAAGCTGAAACTTTTCAAAAAGGCTTATATCGAATCAAAATTTCAAAATTTGAAGTCAAAGTAATTTATTTAACTTAAAACTAATAATAGTGATTAAATTGAGTAAATAATTCCTTGAAAATAACTCAGTGCTTTAGTGACTAAACTATTTGCTTGATTTGGTCGGAAGACAATTGTGTCTCTAGCACGTATCCCTTACCTTGATTCGTAGTGCCGACTATCGATACAGCTTCCGAGACTAATCCAAGCTATGCATGTATATAGCCCACTTCACCTTTCTCTCCGGATGTTGCTTAGCTGCAATGCCTAATCACTTGTCCAAATTAATTTCAAGCATATTTTATTTCTTCCTATCATACCGAATTTGTAGTCAAATTCCTCAAATAAACAACTTACCTAATTCTTGATTAAATTTTAAAAACATTATTCTTGTTTTCATTTGTTTACTTTACATACCGTCCATTTTCAATCACTTAGCAAACTTCTCCATTAAGTTCCTTACTTAGCTGAATTGCTCATTGTGCTTATTCTTCATTATACTTCAGTATAAACATCATGGGTCATTTTAACTAACTTGATTTAATCTCAAGACATCTACAATTCACCAATACACAACAATTCCCTTAAGCTCTTTACTTAGGTCTAAATATGTCTTCTCGAAATCCTAGCATTTATCTTTTAATTCTCAATACCTCGAATCATTTCCAATCAAACATGGTATAATTCCAGTTCTACCACGTACAATTAACTTACGCATGCAGCACAACATATATTTATGTCTTTATATATAAAAAAATATATACACAACAAATCCTCATCATTTTCTTTTCACAAATAGGTATGATTATATATGATTATTTCTATATCATTTTCCTCTTCGATAATTTCCAATTAAATCATACTCCACAATTACTCCACAGTAATGGCATAGATATAAATATATATATATATATATATATATATATATATATATATATATATATATATATATATATATATATATATACAATCATGTACTTCTATATATTCATTTATATACACCTTCCATTTTCAACTCCAACCATATATACGCTTTAACGTTCAAACAAAAATCAATTTTACCTTAAAACTTAAAATTCTTATCATTAGCACATATATATACCTCAAATTAGAAGTGTTTTCACTGTCTCGGCCTCAACACTACCCGAGAAAACCTCCCTTAACCAGCCTCTGTTTCTTAGCCTCGGTTTTTATCTCTCGGTTTCAACTCTTCAAACTCCAAATACAACTTGGTTCAGTCACTTGAGCCTTCAAACAACCACGTAGCAGCACCATTTCAATCAACCTTTCAGCTCAGTACTGAGCTCCAATGGCAGCCTCTGTTTTCGTTCTAAACAACACCGAGGACTGCTTTGAAAACCAGCCCCGATAGCCACCAAGATCAATGCCTATCTCAGCCTTCAACACCGAGCCTTTCCACTATTTTTCTGCCTCCCTGAACAGCCACCTTGTCGCATACCATTTCTATTTTTAGTCCCCCTTTGTTATACGTTAATGGAGGCCTCTCATCACTGTTCATTTTCTTTCCTCTTTTTGTGTTCTTGCACCGAGGGAATGCTCCGTTCCGCTTGCGGTGTAAGGAAGTTCCAAACCATCGCATGTTCAACCCCTCGACACCCCTCCTCACTACCCTGTTTGTATCGAGAACTCCAACCTTTTCCAGCCTCAAATCTACTCTCGGGTTCCTCTTCCACACTTACTCAACTTCATTTTCCTTTTCTAATCGATCTCAATCTTCTCTCTTCGCGCATTCCTTCAGTCTCTTTATCGCTTCACGGTTTAGCCTCAATTCTCTGCTTCATCACTCTTCAATGGGTTTCTCTCTCGATTTGAACAAATTTCGAGGCTAAGCCTCTGTTTCACATTTCTTTTCATTTTGTCGTGGGAGCAGGTGGCCCCTCGATTGGCTTCCTCAGTAATTCTTTTATTTTATATATATACTTATTACATATAATATATCTTCATATTTGTGTAGTTTTTTTTAGTTATTTACTTTAATAAAAATTCATTTGCATTAATATATATTTCATGTAATATAAATATATACAATAGATATATTAAAATTTTAATTTTGTGTTTTACATGTTTTATATAATTATAAACCTATAAATAAATAAATATATATATATACCTCAATTGTATTTATAATTGCATAAGTATTTATTTTTATGCTTAATTTAATTCCAAAAATATTATATTCACTTATAAACATCCATTAAAGGAATTTATTTCTATGGTTAATTTTTATGAGATTACCATTTTATTTTCAAAAAGAAATTACCCCACTAGTAACTTGTATTTTGAAAATGTAAGATAGATTCAGAAGAATGTTCAGAATATACTTGTGTCTGAAGACCCAATTATGGCATCAATGGTAAAGGCAATGAATAAAAAAATCTGTAAGTATTAGATGATTACACTCGAGTGCTATCTTTTGGAGCTATACTTGTCCTATGCTTAAGTTGTAATTTTTGCACTTTCTTTTAGCAAAATTGTGTGCTAAATATGAAAATGAGTTGATTGATATTTTTCGAAGAAATGAAAATACTTTTCAAAGAGTATGAGAATCAAAATAATCTCCTTTCTCAATTGTCTATGATGATAGGTGATAAGGATCAAAGTAGTTGAGGAAAACTTTCTGAAGATTTGAGTGTAAGTTTAATTTATGTTTTTATTTTTTCAATCAAAAGTTTACTATAAATTGCTTCTGTAACTTATTAAATTATTATTTATTTTTGTTAATAAGTAATGTAATCTTTTTTATCTTTAATTTACATTTGTTATTTTAATTTCATATATGGACTTATTTTGTTATTGTAGGGATTTAAAAGCTTCAAGACTGGATCTATTTTACATAGAATAGAGTTAGATGTATATTTGGATGAACCAAGAGAAGATTATGAAATGCAAATTGATGTTCTTGATTATTAGAAGAAAAATCAATTTTGATACCCTATACTTTCACTTATGGCTAAGGATATATTGAGTATGCTAAGTACCAGAGTTGCATTTGAATCAGCATTTAGTATAGGTCGTAGAGTTATCAACAAATGGAGCACAACACATAATGTAAAAATTTTGATTACCACTTTTAATTGGCTAAATGGATACGATATAGATCAAAATTGTATGATTTTAGTGTCATTATTATTTTATTAATTTTTTTATTATTTAAATTTTTATATGATTATTTTTGTATGTTTTATTCGATGAAGAAGACGAAGCAGTGGGATTTGGAAGAAATGTTGCATTAAGTTGAACTAGTTGTTTTATGGAGAAGGATGAAGAGTTCTTATTGCAATGTATGTTGATATTTTATTTCTTATTAGTTATATTGTTAAAAATTTAAATTTTTTTATTAAGAGTAATTGTGATTGATCACTGTCCCATTAACCTTGTTTGAAGACAGTGTCATTCTTGGAGAGTTTGGTTGCTTCCTGTATCTTCAATCTTCTTATGCATGTTATTCATTAAGGTGCTGAATGAGAATGATTGTATTTTTCATGTTTTGTTCTTCATACAACGTGTGCTTAGTGGCTAAGGATTGATTTCTCCATGGCTAGGTAGTTATGTATGGGAAATGATTGTATGTTTCCTGTTTTGTTTTTCTTGCAATGTTACATGTCATAGATTTAGGTGTGTGATGTTTTCTTTGCCGGTTTGTTTGTAGAGAAAAGTGGCATTGTTCTCTGGATATGGCTTATCAAAAAAAAAAATTGTGATTGAATTGTTGTATTTTGCATGATTAAATTTGGATGTTGGAATGATTTGATCGTGATGCATTGCGGTGTTTCTAGAAATTAAAAAACTTTTTTCATTTGATTTTATATTTATTGAGGAATATTTTTATTTTATTATATTTATTTTAGACGTTGTATTTGTATAGTTGTATTGTTTGATTTAGTTATTTAACTTTTCTTTTAATTTTAAAAGCAATATATTTTAATATTTATATATATTTGAAACTCTAAGAAAATATAATTTAAATTTAATTTTGTTAATAATGTTCTTAATTTTTTGCACAAAATATCAAATTCAAATAAATGTTACAATTATATAATGATTTATATATATTTGATTTATTATTGTAGTAAAATTAAAATTTTAATATGAAATAAATATAATAAAATATTACAATAATTGTTTTTACAATAAAATCAAATGTTCTATTTAATAATATATTTATTATTTATTGTTATAAATACAATAAGTATGACATTAAAAATTATTTGATATCCATATATACACACACACACACACACATCATGTTCAAAAATAATTTTATTTAATAATTGAATTTAAATATTCAATACTTATTTTATTGATAATACATTATTGATATAATTATATAATAAATAATGATTATTTTTAAAATTTTATAAATTTTAATTAGAAAAAGTGTATCATTATTTATTTATTTTATTTTTAATATAATGATCATAAAATTATAATTCAGGTTTTTTTCAGGTTATAAATTTGGTTTCTTTCGAGCTTTGGTTTAGGTCGTATTAGGTTCGGGTTTTTTAAAGTTCAATTTTTTCGAGTTTGGATTATTCGGGCAAGGTTTTTTTGGGTACTGGCCTTTGACTTTTTGGTCAATTCGGGCTGATCCCAAATTCGGTCTCAAGCGGGTTCAGAAGAGCTTGCAGGTTCGGGCCAACTTTTGCCAGCTTTTGGGATGACAAATCCCAAAGAATTATGCTTTTAAGATAGGATTTGAGACAAGTAGGCTTCCCTGATACATGCACTATTGGTAGTTCACAGCCAACCCATATGTTACTATGCATATGTATTGCCACTATAATTATATTAAGCTAAGTGGCTGTTAGACTTGGACATGTACCCAACCCTCCCAGTACTCACCTGTCTAGTTGGACTGTGGACTTTGATTATGGTTATTCGATCACTTCCCTTATTAGGACCTATGTTATGATTACATGACACTGCATAGCTGTATGCCTCGTCTCACTTATGCTATGACTATTTTTTATGATTATGTTCTATACTATGTTTTATGTAAGAAATCTTAAGTTATGAATTCATCATGATTATGCTTTTAAGCTACAGATTTGTTATGATTTATGTCTTTAAGCATGATTATTTATCACTTTTAAAGAAAGTTTTGATCAGTTTTAGATCAAAAATCATAAAAATGATTTGATCTACATTCATTATGATGCATAGCATGATTTTACGATTTTCAAGCTTGCCCACGTTTCTACATTATTTTTAATCGGTATATGTACCTTACTAGACATTAAACTTGTCACGACCCAAATTACCTAAAAATCAGAGTAAATTTTTCGCTTTTTCATTTATTATTTAATTCTTGTCTTTCTCTCATCGTGACCATCCTACAAACAGTTGGGCTATGATTCGGTGTTAGTCACCTCACACTATTACCAATTTCATTTCCATAATCACATTTATATATCAGAGTTTACCATCTTTGACTTTAATTAAATACATACTCAATGGTATTTATAACTCTATATCCCCGACATCATTTCCGTTTACAGTACTGTGCATTACATATTTAGATACAAAACTATACAAATGTGTATACCTGACTCTCGATGGGAAGCAGCGAATACCAAGCATGCAAGTCCTCAGCCGCTTACTAATTTCTGTGAGTGCTCTGAAAAGATGGGAAAATAAGGGGGGTGAGCAAACCACACGCTCAGTAAGGCAATTATGCAAGTAAGTAGATAGCTCCACTATCTACATGCTCATAATGCCATGCCCTTAAATCCATTTCTTTTCATTTAAAATTTCACGCACAAAGTCATGCATATTTAATGCCATAGTTTATCCAAAACTATTTGTGCATATATAAATCATGTAATCCATGCATTCAAAGCATTTTATGTGACATCATTAAATCATAATAAGCATGAAGTAAAACAAGATCATGCATTCGTTCATGTCATGTAAGACAAATCATGAATTTGAAATAAAAGTATGGAAAACATCATCATGCTACTGCATTCAAATCATTTCTTTAAAACTGCAGTATAAACTAACCCTTCCGGGTCAATCATCTCATAAAACAATTCAGTAAAGTTCATTATAAAACTCCGGTTATAAACCCACCCTTCTTTTAGGGTCACAGATCATAAAATCATCTAAAACATATTTGAGCATAGTAGAAAATCATAAAATCATGAAATCATAAAAATCGGGGGCCTGACCCCTCCTTCGGGTATACCCTGGTCTATCAGACCACAAGTTATATCATGTGAGACAATCAGGTAATTATCAGTAACATTGAGGACTATGGCCATGTCACGACCCAAACTACCCAAAAAATCAGAGTTAATTTTTCGCGTTTTGTTATTTTCTTACTTAAATTCATACATGTCTTCTGATTGTGACCACACTCCACTAACAATTGGGCTGTGCGTCAATGCCAGTCCCACCATTCATTTACCATAGTACTTATTTCTTCTCCAGTCATTTATAATTGTTTACAATATTTATACATCCCCTAAAGTTACTTACAAACATGTTACTGTGCTATGCTTATTTAGATACAATAGTACAAGTGTATATACCTTAACTGATGGGCAGCAGCGGATATCCGAAATGCAGTACTGAGTTGCCTCAACTTCAACTGGAGATTATTAGTGTGAGAAAATGAAAGGGGTGAGTACATCAAGCTCAGTAAGGCAATCCTACGAACAAGTAGGTAACCATACTACCTACATGAACGTGGTGCCATGCATAAACCACCCTTTCTCCACACATTTCAAAACTGATGCAATGATTCATGATGTCATATAAAACATGTTTGCATGGAAAATTCAACATGCAACTCTTTTTAAATCATTTCTTTCTCATTTAAAAATTTCACAATAAAGTCAAGACTTAACCCCTCCTTCGCGTGGTCCTGACTCACACAAAACCCTGAAAATCAGTTTACATCACACATGGGTTTAAAAAGCATGGAAATAGCATCATGCAAATTTAGTTTAAAACCCAGTTTCAATCATCGTCAAGATCATCAACATGCGAGACTAGGCAACATCTGTATATCAGTAATAACCAGGACTATGGCCGTGTGTCCTCGTGAGCCCCTCTGCTACACGGATCCTAGTGTACGGGGTTTCACCCTGATCGGGAACCGCCCGGGAGGTGGGTCAATCCAACCCGTCAGTCTTATCCGATCCCACGCATCCGAAGATGCCGTATCCGAAGATACCCCATATCCGAAGATACCGTATCCGAAGATACCCCGTATCCGAAGATACCACACGGTACATCGTACTCCATGCTACTTGCACGGTACATCGTACTCTGTTGACCCATATCATATCTCTATACTCATGCCATGTCTCAAAACGCACGTGCGAGCCTATTTAATCGGTGACACACAGTCTACCCGAAGCTCCAAGCATGGCTTATCACATGTTCTCATAAAATCAGTGCGAGCGATGCTCAACACTCTCATCAAATCAAGTAAAACTAGTGCGAGCTAAGCTCTAGCACTCCCATCAAATCATGTGAAAAATCTGGTGCGAGTTAGACTCTAGCACCCTGTCACGAAAATCATGTAAAATCTGGTGCGAGTTAAACTCTAGCACCGTGTCATGAAAATCATATATATATATATATATATATATATATATATATATATAAAAAGAATCTGGTGCGAGTCGGACTCCAGCACCAATGCATGTAAAACTCTAGTGCGAGCTCTCGCTCCAGCACTAATGCATGCATCACACAAATCAAAACATCGTGTGAGCTGAGCTCTAGCACGTCACATGTCAATAAAAACACGTAAGCGGCTCTGTTTCCTTAAAACAGTTTTCATAACAATTTCATCATTGAAAATATGTAATGCTGTGCATTTTTCTTTCAAGGTTAGCTAGCCTACTCATGCATGCATCAAAACACCTCCAGAACGAGCAGGAACCTCTTGTTCTTGCTCCTCCTAATTTTTCCTAATTTTGTAAATTTTACCCTTAACAAGGGTATTTTGGTAATTTGCCCATTCGGGGCACTAAAATTATTATTTGACCTCTAGACCCTTCAGATAATTTTTAAAGGACTGCAATTGAACTTAAAATTTCGTAAAGTTACTTCTAGCAGTCCGCAGAATTCCCTTACCTTATTTTTCCGTAGAGTCTGACATTTCCTTTTTCCACTGCTGTCTCGTCACGCAGTTTGATTTACTCCCAATCCAATGTCCGAAACTGCGTATAATTATTCCTCAGGTCAGATATCATACAATTTAATTGTATTTCCTATTTTCTGGGCTTAATTTAAATCATTGGGCCCATTTACCCCTATTGGGCCCGATTGCACCTTAATGGGTCTTAATCGACCTTAAGCCCGTTTTCCACTTAATTTTCACATTATCGAGGCCTATTGGGCTCATTGGGCCCACCAACAATTTATTGGGCCTCGTTCTAATTCTCGAATAGCCAAATTTATTATTTATGAGAATTTATCCGACTTTCCAAAATTTAATTTAATTAATGCAAAAATTAAATCCGAAGCACGCATAACGATACAATTATCGTAAATAAGATTTACTTACCCGAGATTCCATGCTAGTACGTAAATCGAGGCTGTCTCGAGCTCTCGTTGGACGTCGATTGTCAAGCTACACAATTTCATAAATTTTCGAGTAAATTTTCAGTCGAAAATTAATTAAATAAAATATTCCAAAATTTAAATCGGTCAATTTCGACCGCTTATCGACTTACCCGTAGCTCGATTACATCGTCAGAATTTTTCTCCAATTTTTTCTCTTTTTCTTTTTCCCTTTTTCTCCTTTTTTTCCTTTCCTCATTGGCTGAACCGGTTCGGTCCGATTCAGACCCGGTTCGGACCCGTTGGTTCACTCCGGTTCACTCTGGTTAGCTCCGGTTCAGGGCCTTGCCGGTCGGTTCTCCGTCGGCTTTCACCGCCAGTGGCTCCGCTGGACCGTCCGCAGCACGAATCTGCCCTCGGTTTCGTCCAAGGCCGTCGAAAAGTCGTCGGTCCGGCCTTTCTCCTCTTCCGTCGAAAGCCATTTCTCTTTTCGCTGTTTTTCAGCGTTTGCCGGCAGTTTCGCCGGTCATGGCCGCCACCGATCGCGTCACCTGGGCCTGGGGAAGCCTAGACTGGGGGCGGGGTCGGCCTGATCGGCGCCGTTCACCGCTGATTGGAGTATTCCTTCCCGCGGCTTCTCTTTCCGTTTTCGGCCTCCTCCGACGTCGGTTTGCCTCGTCGCCGGTACCAGGGAGGTCGCCGGCCTCTCCTCTTCCATTTCCGGCCATTCGCTTGGCCGTTGGTCGCCGGACGGTGGCTATCCAGTCTTCCTCGGTTTTTAGCTTCATTTCCGTTTTTCTCATCCTTCTCTCTCCCCGATTTTCCATTCTGATTCCTTTATTTATTTATTTATTTTTATTTTATTTATTTATTTTTATTAATATTTTAAATCATTAAAATACATTAAAAATACCCAAATATCTCTTAAAATATCCTTAAAATTATTATTTAATTCCAAATTCATTTATTTAATTTTATTTAATTTATTTAATTTATTTTAACCCCTTTTCGGTATATTTTTTGATTATTTTTGGGATAATTTTTTCCGAATTAAAAATTCTGATTAATCCTGATTAATTCCAATAAATTGATATCTTGATCAATTTAACCCAGAATAAATTTATTTCACCTTTATTGACCAAGATTTCTTAATCCATTATTTTTAATAAATTTTCTCATCAAATTTATATCGGCTTTCGATCTTTTGACCATTTTGCCCTTGCTCGTATTCAAAAATTCCATTTCAGTCCTTTTCCATTTCGGGTTTTACAGGCCATATCCTAGTGATCCCTGGCAACACGGTACCTAGTGTGCGGGGTATCACACCTGAAACGGGAGGTGGGTCGTCTTACCCTCCAGAACAGCATAACACCAGGATTGCGAGGGCAAGGCTTGCTGCCTCGTGGCTAATGCCACTCCACTCCAACAATCCCCACGGTACAGCGTACTCCGCATGATATACACGGTACAACGTACTCCGTGAACCCAAGCTCAATCAGGGGTGCCTGTAATAGGTCTTATCCACCCATATCATCTCTGTCTCAGAATGCACGTGTGAGCATATCATCTCACTGTGACACATAGTCTACAGGAGGCTCCAACACGGCTATATGCATGTAATATAAATCACTGTACGAGCGAAGTTCAAGCACGGCTCCATGCATATTCATGATATCAGAAAACCTCGTGCGAGCGAAGCTCTAGCACGGTTTCATAAAAATCAGTAAAATCTGCGTACGAGCAGCGCTCCAGTACGACTTAAACTGATTATAATTTCAAGTAAAATCACGTACGAGCAATACTCTAGTACGGATATGTATAGAAACTCAGTGAAAACCTCGTACGAGAAAAACTGCAGCACGACATTCAAATGAATTATAAAAACCATATAAAACTTTGTACGAGCAAGCTCCAGCACAAATGAATGCTCAAGTAAATCAAATCTCGTGCGAGTTACACTCCAGCATAGCTCTATGCATAATTAAATCAAATCTCGTGCGAGTTACACTCCAGCACGACTTCATGCATAATTAAATCAAAACAGGATGCGAGCTAAGCTCCAGCATCTCTCATGCATGTCGAACCATTAAAACTAGTGCGAGCAATCGCTCCAGTACCATTTTATGCATACCACGTCAAAACAAATCAAAACATGTCAAAACATGTCAAAACAGAGTGCGAGCTAGGCTCCAGCAGCTCTCATTTCACAATAATAAAAATCAGTGCGAGCACCATGCTCTAGCACATTTCATGCATATGATGTCACATAAGTCGGTGCGAGCAACCGCTCAAGCACATTAATGCATATTCACAAACGTAGATATAGTGCGAACTACGTGTCAGCACTATCTGTTTCCATATAAACTTGATAGTTGGCCATTTTCCAAAGAAATTCCATTTAAAAATGAATAACACCTACGTAGTGTTATCTTGTGAAATTTAACAATTTTTGGCCAATCTACTGATTTGCTTTGATTAAAACTAATAAAATTCTTAAACCATAAAAGTCCTTAAATCATGCATTTCATGCATGTCATGCTTTCACCATCCTTAGGTGAACTTCCCTCAATAGGGGTAAAAATAGATATTTCACCTATTTCGATCCTTAAAAATCATTTAAACCACTTTTAGGATCTTTATACAATATCAGTGTATACATACATATTCAGTGTACAGAACGGCTATTAAAATACGCGTAGCTACCTCTAGCTACTCACATAATTCCCTTACCTCATTTTTCTGTACAGTCTGACCTTTCCGCTGATGACTCATCACGCAGTACGATTTGCTCCCAATCCAATCTTCGAAACTGCGGATACACATTCATCATGTCAAATACAATACAATATAATGTATTTCATATTTTCTGGGCTTAATTTAAATCATTGGGCCTATTTGCACCTTAATGGGCCTTAATCGGCCTTAAGCCCGTTTTCCACACTTTATCGAGGCCTATTGGGCTCATTGGGCCCATCAGTAATTTATTTAGCCTCGTTCTAAATTTTCAGATATCTCAATTTAATATCTACGACAATTTATCCAATTTTTCAGAATTTAATTCATTTATACGAAAATTAAATCCATAATTTATGCGTTAAATATCAATCACGCATAACGATGCAAAATTGTCATAAATAAGGGTTACTTACCCGAGATTCCATGATAGTATGTGAATCGAGGCTGTCTCGAGCTCTCGGTTGATATCAATTATCGAGCTACACAATTAAATATATTTTCGGGTAAACTTTCAGTCGATTATTTATCAAATTAAATATTTCGAAAATTAAATCAGTCAATTCGATTGCTTACCGATTTACCCGAAACTCGATTGCATCACTGAAATTTTCTCCAATTTTTTCTCTTTTTCTTTTTCCCTTTTTCTTTCTTTTTTTCCTTCTCTTTTTGGCTAAACCGGTCCGGTCCGGTTCGGCCGGTTCAGTCACCATTTGGTCATTCAGGCGCCGTCCGTCCGGTTCTCCGACCAATTCCACCGCCGTTCGGCGCCCCATCGCCTGGGCTTCCAAAATCGACCCTTGGGTGGTGTCAAAAGGGCGCTGATGGCCGCCAATCGGGCTTCTCTTCCGCGGACTTCCTCTTCCGATCTGTCGATTCCGGCCACCTCGCCGCGTGTCGCCACTGCCGGGGGGTTGCGCGGGTGTCGGACTTGCTTCGCCAGCCCTCGCCTGGGTCCCTGGTCGCCGGTAGCTCGCCGGTGATTCCTCCTCGATTTCGGCTTGTTTCTGCTTCTCCCCGTTTCGTTTCTGTTTCAGAGAAAATCGCATTTTGCGATTTTTCTCTTTTTTTTTTCATTTTATTTTATTTTATAATTAAATTTTATTTATTTATTTATAATTTATTTTTAATATTATTTTATTCAATAAAATAATATTAAAATCAACAAGTATCTAAAAATTATATTTTATTCATTTAATCCATAAATAAATTTATCAGTCCGATTTTACCTTTTCGATAAAATTTTTGATTATTTTCAAGATTATTTTTTCGATACGAAAATTCTCATTTATTCCAATAAATTCATATCTTGATCAATTTAGCCCGAAATTTAATTATTTCTTCGTTATTGATCAAGATTTCTCAAGCCATTATTTTTAATTAAATTTTCTTGTCCCGATTAATATCGAATTTTGATCTTTTGACCATTTTGCCCTTGCACATTTTTGGGAATACCATTTAAGTCCTTTTGCATTTTTAAATGCACTCAAAAATTTCTATTTATTCCCTTTTTGCCCTTATGATAAAATCGGGTCTTACAAGAATAGGGCATTAGAGGTGTGTCTTCGACCTACCACTACTGCTTTTGACTTGAGGATATGCCATCGTAGTTCATTTCAATTTATGCTTTCTGGACACTTGTAAATGCACAGTTTTGTGTATATCTGAGTTGGGATTTAAGCACTCTATTATTTTTGGGATACTTTAAGGCTATAATGGATATCTAATACGATACACAATACTATAATGAATGCCAATTATAGTCTCATTAGGATGTGACATAATCTATGTTAATGTTCGAAGTATGACTCTCTGCTTTACAATTTGCTAAAATCTGATTTTTAATTCTAAGTTGTATGAAAATTTGGAAATCTACGAATCAATCACTTATGTCACATCACACACTATGATTGAGACCAAGTTAATAAAAGCACTGGTAACGAAGTTGGGTTAAGTAAGAATCTGCACCTGGACATAGGCAAACCCAAGTAAGGATGAATGAAAACAAAATTGTATGAAATTTTTAAGAAAATCGGTACGTGACAGAGTTGGTATCAGAGTGGTGTTTATCTAATACAGGTCAATGTAGATAAGTTAAGATTGGTTTACATCCCAAAGTCTGTGCGTATTTGAATATAAACTCCAAATTTTTGCTCACTCTAAGCTAAGAATTTATGTCTTTCTATAGGTTATTACCTATGATGAGTGGAAGACGTGAGCGACCACAGAGACAGGCTCCTAGGCACCACTTCCTCCACCAACCAAGAGCCCTAATACCCATATTACTCGACTCGAGCAGGGCCTCCAGACACTGACTGCTACTTTGACGGCCTTTATGGCACAGCAAATGGTGGGCACCAACACCACTAATGGTCGCCAAGCCACTCCACCTCCTCATCCAATAGTTCAAGCTCTTGTGCCTCCTCTTCAGGACCCACCTTAGTCACCACCTGTAAGGCCCGAATTTTGTTAAAACATGAAATGAGTGTGTTCGTGAAAGGAAGGATTTAAATGAAATTTTTGAACACATTGAAGGGCAAAACGGTCAAAAGATCAAAAGTCGATATTAATCGGGATAAGAAAATATAATTAAAAATATGAGATTGAGAAATCTTGATCAATAACGAAGAAATAACTAAATTTCAAGTCCAATTGATCAAGATATGAATTTACTGGAATTAATCAGAATTTTCACCTCGAGAAATAATCCCGAAAATAATCAAAAATTATACCGAAAAGCTGAAATAATATCGAGAAATTTATTTATTTGTTAAATGAATTAAATATAATTTTTTAGATATTTTGGTAAAATAATAATATAATATTGATTAAAATAATAATAAAAATAAATAATAATAAAAAATGGAAATAGAATCGAGAGTTGCGATTTTGTTTGAGAAAGAAATAGAAGAAAACAACATAAGGCAAAAAAGGAAGCCCAGTCGAGCCCTCTGCTCACCGACGGAGCCCGACGGACGGACCGGATGAGGCAGCCAAGCCTCATCGATGCTGATAGAGGGAGAAGAAGGCGCGACCGGCGAGGGAGAAAGGGGAGAGAGAGAGGGAAAAACCGAGAGAGGAGCGAAAAGGAAGGAGAGAGAGGCGATCGGCAGTCGAAGGAAGGAGGAGCACCTCACCACCGACCAGAGAGGGGTGACAGTGGCGTCAATCCAGGTGCAGATCGGCCAGAAACACCACCGAATGGTGTAAGAAGAAAGGGGCACCGATGCCAGAGGAGAAAACAGGCCAGATTGGCCACTTTCCGACGAGTTTTGGCGGAACCGACCCCAGATCCATGCACCGGATTACCCCGTGGACAAGCTGGTGATGGAAACCGGTGGAGAACCGGTCAGCGAGGCCCTGAACCGATCGAACTGGACTAAACCGATTGGATCGAACCGGTCTAAACTGGGTTGAACCGGACCGAACATGTTCAGCTAAGAAAGAGAGGAAAAATGGAGAAAAAAAGAAAAAGGGAAAAGGGGAAGAATTTTTTAGGATACACCGAACTTCGGGTAAGTTGGTAAGAGGTCAACAGTGACCGATGTGATTTTTGAAAAAATTATTTAAATTATAATTGATCGAAAATTAACCCAGAATTAAATAAAAAATTGTGTAGTTCGATGATAAATCATATACGTGAGACGATTAAACTTTGATTTGCACACCATCACATAATCTCGGGTAAGTAAAGCTCATTTACGACAATTTATGTAATTATTCTCGTATTAAAGATTTATTTTATGAATTTCGGATTTAATTCCGTAATTAGTGAATAATATTCGTATTTTGAATTAATTGTCGTAAATGATATACAAGCTATCCAAAGAGTTTGAAATGAAGCCCAATAGGTATTGAGAGCCCCATAGACCCGAAGAAAGGATTTAATAAGTGAAAATGGGCTGGAAATGGGTCGAGGCCCATTAAGGTGTAATCGGGCTCAATAAGAGTAAACGGGTCCAACACTTTAAATTTAAGCTCAATAAAGGTTAAATATGGATAAGTGTATTGTATTTAACCCGATAATGGTTATATACAACTCCAGAGATTTGATTGAGAGCAAATCGGACTGCATGACGAGACATCAGTGAAAAAAGTCAAACTGTACAAAGAATCGAGGTAAGGGAATTTTGTAAGCACTTAGAGATATCTACGCGTATTTTTTGGGTTATTTACATTACGCAGAATTCCCTAAGGTATCTAGAAAAAGAATAATAATTTTTACGAAAATCAAGGTATATGTGAAAATTACGATTTTGCCCCTAGTTAGGAAAATTTCAAAATGGGTAGTAAGGCTATGAAATTGCATGATTTTCATATTTTTTATATTCCTATGATTATATTGCTTTAATTTAAGCAAATTATGGATAGGCTGGCTGTTTATTTCATGTTTTTACATGAAAGGGCACGAATTAGGTGCCAGTTGTGATTTTGATTTGTTTTAGTGAAATTGAGCAGCCTATCATGTCTTTTATGAGTTTTAAATCGTACATGGATTTTACTTGGTTTTATGCATTCGTACTAGAGCATTGCTCGTACGTGAATTTAAATTGGATTTATAATTATTTTTAAGTCCTACTGGAGCGCTGCTCGTACACAGATTTCATTAATTTTTATGAAACTGTGCTGGAGCTTCGTTCGCACGAGGGTTTTTTTGATATCATGAAAATGCATGGAGCCGTGTTGGAGCTTCGCTCGCACAGGAATTTTATGACATGCATATGACCATGCTGAAGCCTCCTGTAGAATGTGTGTCACAGTGAGAAGATATGCTCGCACATGTAGATTGAGACATGGGTTGGTTATCGATACGGTTTGGAGTGGGATAAGACCTATGGTAGGCATCCCCAGACTGTGATATTGGGTTCATAGAGTACATTGTATCGTGTATGTCACACGGAGTACGTTGTACCATATAGTCATGACTATTTTATTCACGTTACTTGGTATTCTGGCGGGTAAGATTTGACCCACCTCCCGTTGCAGTTATGATACCCCGCACACCGAGATCCGTGTAGCCTGGGATCACAGGGACATAGTCCTTGATTATTTCCATATAGTAACCTGCATGTCTCACATGATATATATTTGATTGGTCTTGTTAGACTAGGGTAGACCCGGAGGAGGGGTCGAGCCCCGATTTGTGACGATTTTCATGAAATGTGGTATTAAATAAGAAATTAATGGGTTTTATGAGGCTATTAATGATTTTAAAGATGCGTTGAATCCCTCTTAAATTGTTTTGATGAGTTTTACTGTACCGAGCATGAGAGATTTTACATGAGATATTTTTCATGTTTTACATGTCAATTCATGTTTTATGATATATGATTTACTCATACATGGCATGGTTTTACTTGCCTCATGCTCGAGATATAAATGTTTTACATGTCATGCCTTTACCAGCATGCAGATAGTGTAGTTATCTATCTAATTGCATTATTACCTTACTGAGCAAGTCGCGCTCACCCTTTCATTGTCCACCCTACAAGGTACATTCAGTAGAAGAAAGCGACAATAGTCTTGCATTTCGGTTATTCCCTGCTTCCTATTAAGACTAGGTATACACATTCGTATAACTTTTGTATCTGAACATATAAAGGCATAGTATTGTACACGGATGTAATATCGGGGATGTATTTAGTTAAAATGAATTAATATGTAAATGAAATATAGAAAATAGATGTTAAGGTAAGTAACATGACAGGAGGGACTAACATCGACTCGTAGCCCAACTGTTAGTAGTGAAACTGTTCACAACGGGTAAAGAAATGAAAAAGTGAAAAATTTGTAGGGTTTTTAGGAAAAATGGGTCGTGACACCGGTGTACAAGCTTAAGCTCTACAGCAGCCACCGACCGTTGGTGATGTTGATGATAGATATTTGAGTCACCTCAAGCAGTTTCAAAAGTTTAATCCACCATCTTTTAGGGAGGAAAAGGACTCGATAGTGGCACATCATTGCTTCTCAAGGTAAAGAAGTTATTTGAGTACATGAGGGGCCCATCAGTTGAAAGAGTGATACTGGCCACATTTACTTTTAAAGGTAATGCTGCAGTCTAATGGATGATAGCCACCAAGAGATTTTTGGATGCTCATCACCTAGACATCATATGGGACATTTTCCTATTTGCTTTCCTATAGACCGCCCAAAAGAAAATGCAGGTGGAGTTCTTATCATTGACTTAGGGGACCCATACTATTGATCAGTGTGAGGCTCGATTTACTGCCCTGAGCCATTATGACACAGAGATTCTCCAGAGAGAGGAGAGGAAAGTTGAGAGATTTATGTCAGGGTTGATACCATCTACATGGTCAAAGTTGGTCCCTTTTGATATTACTACTTATCATAAGGTCGTCCAGAGGGTCCAGTTGATAAAGCATGATTATGAGCTACACTAGTTAGATTATAATTTCAAGGGTAAAGATAAGGGAAAGGGATCTTCTGACCATAAATATCCGTAGCAAAGGAGTTCTAGTAAGAGATAGAGGATCGCAGAATCTCGATCTAAGGCTTCTAAGCCTACTCTTGCTCCTGCTACTGCTATTACCATTCGCACCACTACTACTACTACTGCCACGACTGCTCAAGGTACATAGACTATGTGTAAGAGTTGTGGTAAAAACCATGTACAGGCCTTGTTATAAGACTACAAGTGGATTTTTTAATTGTGGTTGGACAGGTCACCTTTTCCAAGATTATCCACTACCTACGCCCACCCAAAGACTAGTCGAGAAGCCTATTGAGAGGCCCCGCAGCTCAAATGAGGGCCACTGCAGCTGAGAAAGGGAAGAAGGCTTTCACTCAGGGGTGTGTGTTTGCCCTAGATTAGGAGACTACTGAGATGTCATTCGAGGTTATTAAGGGTAAGATATTGATCTTTAATCTTAAGGTTTTAGCTTTATTTAATCCTGGCTTTACTCATTCATTTATATCACCTGCACGTGTTCATAAGTTACATTTAGAGCTTGTACATCTAGATCACATTCTGCATACAAGTACTCTTATGAAAGAGTCTCAAATGACTGATACAGTATGTATGAATTATAAGTTGAGGGTAGGAGAGAAAAAGTTCATAGCACATTTAGCATTACTTAATATGTATGATTTTGATGTCATTTTGGGTATGGATTGGCTAGCTACCAATCGAGATAGTTTAGATTGCTACACTAAAGTTGTAACCTTCTTCTTACCCAAACCATAAGTTATACGTTTTGATAAGTAAGAAATGAAATGTTATGTTATGTTTTATTTGTAAAACTAATCATGTTTAATGTTATGAAGGATTTATTGCATATGTTGAGGACATTAGAATGGGATCTTTATATATTCATGATATTCATATGGTTAGAGAATTCTTGATGTGTTTTCAGATGAGTTGTCTAGGTTACGTCCGGATAGAGAGATCAACTTTTCTATCGATTTGGCCCTTGATAATCAGCTAATATCTAAGCCTCCCCAACGTCTAGCATTAATGGAATTAGATGAGCTTAAAAGGCAGCTTTAGGATTTATTGGATAAAGGGTTTATCTGGCCCATTGTTTCACAATAAGGTACTTTGGTTTTATTTATTGGAAAGAAAGATGGCAACCTATGTTTCTATATTGACTACAGATTACTTAATAAGGCCACCATTAAGAGTAAGTATCCCTTCCCTAAGATTGATGATTTGTTTGATCAACTATGGGGTACCCATGTGTTATCTAAGATTGACCTCTAATCTGGGTACCATCAGTAAAAGATCAAGAGAGATGACATACCTAAGATAGTTTTTCAGGACTTAATATAGTCATTACGAGTTCTTAATGATATTATTCGAGTTAACTACTGCCCTGTAGCCTTTATGAATCTAATGAATGAGGTTTTTAGGTTTTATCAGGATCGATTTGTGATTGCATTTATTGATGATATCTTGGTGTATTCATAGTCTAGAGAGGAGTATGAGCAGCACTTAAGAATTATGTTATAGACCCTCAAAGATAGAAAATTCTATGCTAAGCTAGACAAATACAATTTTTGGCTTGGGCAAATCTCTTTTCTGGGTCATATTATGATTAAAGATGGAGTTTTAGTGGATCTATTCAAGATAAAGGTCATAGTTCAGTGGCGAGGACAGTTATTGAGATTCATAGCTTTTTGGGTTTGGCTAGGTATTACAAATGGTTTATTAAGGGATATTCTAGACTTGATGCTTCACTAACATGCCTCACATACAAAGGTGTAAAGTTTGAGTGGTCTGATGTGTGTGTGAATAGAGCTTTTAAAAATTAAAACACAAGTTGACTTCGGCACCAATCCTTACCATTATGAGCAGCTCAGGGGGTTTCTCTGTGTACAGTGATGCTTCCTTATCGGGTTTGGGTTATGTGTTGTTGCGGCACAGTCAGATAGTTGGTTATTGTTCCCACCAATTGAAAGATAATGAGAGGAACTACCCCATCCATGATTTAGAGTTGGTTGCAGTGGTATTTGCTCTGAAGATATGGCAACATTATCTTTATGTAGAACGATTTTAGGTGTTTACAGATCATAAATATTTAAAATATATTTTCTCTCAATAGGAATTGAATATGAGACAGAGGAGATAGATTGAGCTCCTTAAGGATTGTGACTGTGAGATCTTTTACTACTCGGGTAAAACTAATGTTGTAGTTAATGCTCGGAGTAGGAAGCACTTGGGTATGGTCTCTTATATGATGATTAGAGAGTATGAGCTCTTGGAGTAGTTTACTGAATTAAGTTTAGATATTACTCTTTCTGAGACTGATGAGGCTTTGATTTCCAATTTGAGAGTTGAACCTGATCTAATGGATCAGATTGGATTAACTTAAAAAGAGGACCACTTTTATATTGAGGTAGTTGATCTGATGCAGCCAGGACAGGAACTTAGATTTGATCTCGATAGTGATGGTCTGTTAAGGTATAAAGGTCGTATTATGGTTCCTAATGATGAGTCTTTGAAGAGACTGATTCTAGAGGAGTCTCATATTTCATGGTACACTTTGCACTTTAGGAATAATAAGATCTATCATAGATTGTGCAAGGTGTACCAATGGCATGGGATGAAATAAGACTTGCAGATTTTGTGGCTAGATGTCTCGTGTGTCAGCGATGAAGGTAGAGCATCAAAAGCCAACAAGATTTCTTAATCCTCTACTTGTAGCTACTTAAAAATGGGAGCACATTACCATGGATTTTATTATGGGATTACCGAGGACTCAGGGGAATCATGATGCTATTTCCTTCATAGTTGACAAATTGACTAAGTTGGCACACATCCTAGCTATGAAGGCTATAAATACTCTAAGTGATTTGGTTGATTTATTCATTCAAGAGATTATCAAACTACATGGTACACCAATAAGCATTACTTCTGATAAAGATTCTACGTTCACCTCTCATTTTTGGAAGTGTTTTAGGAAGCCATGGGATCTAAGTTAAGTTTTAGCACTACATTCCATCTCCAAACAGATGATCAGTTAGAGAGGACCATTCCAACTCTGAAGGATATGTTACGAGCTTGTGTATTGGACTTTAAGGGTTCTTGGGATAATCATTTACCATTATTTGAGTTTGTAAATAATAACAGCTATCACTCTAATATTGGCATAGCACTGTGTAAGGCATCTTATGGGAGGAGATGTAGATATCTTATTGGCTAAGAAGAGGTTGGTGATAGGAAGGTATTTACTTCTGTATTAGTTGAGCATGCTGCTAAGAGTGTCCGATTGATATGTAATAGACTTAAGATAGCTCAGAGCCAACAAAAGAGCTATGATGACACACAGAGGTGAGATTTAGAGTTCTTAGTAAAGGATTCTGTGTTTTAGAAAGTTTCATCATCCAAAGAAATTATGAGGTTCAGCAAAAGAGGAAACTGAAGTCCTTGGTTTATCGGGCTGTTTGAGATTTTGGATAGAGTATGAGACGTGGCTTATTGATTAGCACTTCTTCCACAATTATCAGGGGTGTGCCATGTCTATAATGTCTTCATGCTACGTAAGTATCACTCGATCCCTCCCATGTGATAGAGTATAAGCCTTTGGAGATCAGAAAGGATCTCAATTATGACAAGAGGTTGATCCGGATACTTGATAGGAAAGAAAGGGTGTTGAGGTCTAAGTCTATTCCTTTAGTTAGGGTTCTCTGGCAGCATCGTTCTTTCGAGAAGGCTTCCTAAGAGCTAGAGAGCTTGATGAAGGAGAAGTACTCGCACCTATTCAATTAGCTAGATCTAATTTAAAGGATCAAATTTCCTAATGTGGAAAGGATGTGAGAACCTTAAATTTTGATTTTTTCTTATCTACTTAATTTAAGAAATTAATATGATATTTTATATGGATGATTTTAGGGCTGAGCCTATAACTTTGTGGAGTAAGGAATTAAACTCGAGGTTCGAGATGGTTATGTAACCCGAATATTCTCTGTGTATGACTTTATGCATTAAGTAAGGATAAGCAATGACTTTATGTATGTATTGGCTAAGAAAGTATGATATGAGAATGCATTTGGATGAAGGGAAATGAATGTTTAAGGTTATGGATAAAGAGAATAAGAATAACTAATTTATTTAATCTAACAAGGTCGGAGTTTGAGAGCTTAGCTTGAAGAATGGTGTTTAAGCATGCAAGATGCCAACTCCATGCCATCCAAGGAATGGCCATCTTAAGGTACATTGAGCCTACTGGGTTCTAGGAGAAATTTAAAAAGAAAAATGGTATGATTAAGTAAGATTAAGGGTTGGATTAAAGCGTACAAATTAGCCAAGCATTTTAGGACCATGCTTGTAGTATAGGTGCATAAATATAGCCAAATGAAGATCAAAGAAATTTGATTTTTAACCAAGAAAAATATATGATGTAACTAAGTCAATTACTAGATGAAATGAAGCTTTAAAGTAATTAATTAAGGCAGATTAAGTAGCCAAAATAAATTTACAAGGAGATGGCCAGAACCGTGGAATTCATATGTACTAGGCCAAGAAATGCACCTAAATGGTATGGAAATTATTCATATTAAAATGTGGGTTTGAGTTAATCTTAAAATAGACTTAAAATGTGACAATTTTGCAGAGAAACAATGGCCAAATTCGGAATGGAAGGTTATGAAATAAATTAATCAAAACAGTGTATAAGCTCACCTACCCCCTACAACAGTTGATCCAATAAGACTCTATGATTTAAAGGATGAATTTGATTTAAATTTGATCAATGGCTAACCATGGACTTCATTAAATTATATACTATAGTTTTACTTAATTTATATACTATAGTTTTACTTAATTTAAGGTCCATGCCCCCTCCATTTTCTAGCCAAAAACGTAAGATAAACAGCCCCAAAGTTTGAAACCTCAAAGCTTGAGGTGTCCCATATGGCTTTTCTTTCCTATTTGTTTTGAGGCAACAAACTACCAAATTTGGCTTAGGTCCTTAAGATGGATTTTTCTACTGGAAGTCCTCTATAACATATATTTTTGGTGGGAATTTAAAAGGCCATTTAAGAGGTGCTTTTTGGCCTAGAAGAACAGGGCACAAAACTGCCCTGCATCTAGGTAAGCCAAGTTTTGAGGTTTTGTTTCTAAAGTTCATTTGCTTTATAAATTGTGAGGTTTTAAAACTAATTTTGGTCTTAAATGACAACTAAAAACTTAGGAAAATAGGTGTTCTTAGCTGGTCCAAAGATAAGACAAAGGTAAGGAACTTTAATCACTCATTTTAGATGTTAGCTTGGTGATTTTGGCATGTTTATTTGTTGTTTGAATTATGGTTTGTGGAATGGCAAGCTAGGATAGGCATTTAGGCTTTCAGTCAAGAGAGAATTTTAGGGTTAAGAATATGGTAATTTGGGGTTTATTACATTGGTGAAATTATAAGATTTAAATATGTTGATTGTTGATAATTTGGTGATGACGTGGAGTGAAAAACCAAGTAAAGCTTTATTTGGGATTTCAGCCACCTTGGAGGTTTAGGGTTAATGAAATTAATTTTAGGGTTATGTAGAAGTGTTAGTTAAATAAGACTATGTTGAAATGAATTTTGGGGTTAAAGATTAAAAGAAATAATTATGAGGTTAAGAAAGATAAAAAAAACAATGATTTTGAGGCTAAGTTTATGCAGTGGTAGCTTAAGTAAAGGAATTTGTAAGAATTAGATTATGTAATGGAAATTATATGGATATGGAGACTTAATTTAGAGAAATTAAATGAATTATGATGTTAGAGGTGAATTATGATGAAGATTAAGGATTATTGGCCAATCGGCCACGTTAAGAGATTAAAGAATTAAAGTATGGAAAGTAAGATATATAAGTATTATGTTTGAGGAAAAAGAATAAGTTATGGAAAATATATTTGAAAAAATATATATTTTCAAATAAGAAAAATAAATAAATTATTTAAGTATTGAAATTATTAAGTATGCTTAAGGAGAAATTAAGGATAAGGAAATTAATTAAGAAATTCGGTAATACTTATAAGACAATCTAGAGAGGTTAAGAGAGTAGGCTATATATATATATATTGTCACGACCCAATACTACTAAAATCAGTACAAATTTTTGGCTTTTGGAAAATCTTTCTTATCTCCTCGTGACATATTCCTCTTAACAGGTCGGGCTGTGAATCAATATCGATATACCCTTTATAACCATTAAAATATCACAAGTAATATATATATATATAATTACATCAATCATATTATAATAGAATGGTCGGTATGTATTATACATCACATGATTCTATATGTACATCCCCAAATATTCTTTCATATACAATATTGTGCTGTAAGCATACTAATACAAAATTCAGTACGTGGTGTACACCTGACAGTCGATGGGAAACAAAGATATCAGCTATGCCGTTTACTCTCTACACCCGCTATCTCGAGTGGAAACACTGAAAGTGGGTGGAAAATGAAAGGGTGAGCTCCACAAGCTCAGTAAGGAAATAATACAAACAGGTAGATAGCTATACTATCTACATGCTGATAAAAAAATCAGGATATATGTGAGCATGAGGTAAAAACAATGATATTCCATATATATAATATCATCTATTCTAAAACAGGAAATCGGCATATTAAAAACATGAAATAATTCTCATGTGAAAACATCTCATGCTCAATGAATCAACACGTTATAAAATACCCTATCTGGGTCAAAATATGTAGACTCACAAATCAAAATCCATTTCAACAAAATTCTTTATTTTCAAATCTCTGTTATAAAATCACCCTTCTCACAGGGTTACAAATCAATGAAAGTTTCATAAAATCCCTCCATGGGAATAATCAAATCTCAATTGAAATCATAAGAAAATCAGGGCCTGACCCCTCCCTCGGGTCTACCCTGGTCTATTAAGACCAAAAATTATATCATGTGAGACATATAAGCGACTATATCGGTAATATGGCCATAACCTCGTGATCCCTGGCACACGAATCCTAGTGTGCGGGATATCACACCTGAAACGAGAGGTGGGTCATCCTACCCGCCAGAACAGCATAATATCAGGATTGCGAGGGCAAGACTTGCTGTCTCGTGGCTAATGCCACTCCACTCCAACAATCCCCACGGTACAGCGTACTCCGCGTGACATACACGGTATAACGTACTCCGTGAACCCAAGCTTAATCAGGGGTGCCTGTAATAGGTCTTATCCACCCATGTCAAGTATGTCTCAGTATGCACGTGTGAGCATATCATCTCACTGTGACACACAGTCAACAGGAGGCTCCAACACGGCTATATGCATGTCATATAAATTCCTGTGCAAGCAAAGCAATAGCACGGCTCCATGCATATTCATGATATCTAAAAACCTCGTGCGAGAGAAGCTCTAACACGGTTTCATAGAAATTAATGAAATCTGCGTACGAGCAGCGCTCAAGTACGACTTAAACTGATTATAAATTCAATTCAAATCCACGTACGAGCATTGCTCCAGTACAGATAGGTATTAAAACTCAGTGAAAACCTCGTACGAGAAAAACTCCAGTACGGTAGTCATATAACATAAATCTGTAAAATAGTGCGAGCAGTGCTCAAGCACGGTTACAACTCATATAACACTGATAGGTGGCTCAATTTTATCAAAATATTTAAATAAATATCAATTGGCACCTAACCCGTGCCTTTTCACTTAAAACATGAAAATAATAGCCAACCTATCCATAAATTGCTTAAATTAAAGCAATATCATCATGAAAATATTAAAATCATGAAATTCATGCAATTCCATAGCCTTATTACCCTTTTTGAAATTTTCCTAACTGGGGGTAAAATAGTAATTTGACATTATTGCCATATTTTTTCGCAAAAATTATTATTCTGTTTTCGGGTAGCCTATTGAATTTAACGTAATGTAAATCCCCTCGAAACTACGTACAACTACCTCTAAGTGTTCATAAAATTCCCTTACCTGGAATCACGCACGAGCTTATCCCGACTCGGCTGTACCAGGTCTCTTAGTCCAATTCGCTTGTCTATGGAGCTGCATATAACCACATATGGGTTCAGTTCAAATATACAGATCAATATTTCACTATTACTGATCGAATATAAAGCTCTGGGCCCGTTTTACTTTATTGGGCTCGATTGTACTTTAATGGGCCTCGAACCCCTTTTTCAGCCTATTTCCACTTTTAAAATCCCTTTTTCGAGTTTACTGGGCTCATTTGATTTATCAATAATCATCGGGCTTCGTTCCAAACTCATTGGATAGCCCGGATACTATTTACAATAATTACTTTGAAATTTTGAATAAAATTCATTTTATGCAGAATTAATCCGTAAATTCCGTAAAATAATCAAAACTCTGCATTAAATGACTCATGTTATCGAAATTAAAATGTACTTACCCAATATGGTGCAGGATACGAAAATCGGAGCTAAATTGACTCTCGTTCGGGCTCTGTAGTGACACTACACAATTATGCGATTTCGGGTCATTTTCCAATAAAATAATATTAAATTGAATTCTCGAGATTTATCCGCAGGTTAATCCCGACCCTCGGTCACTTACCTGAATTTTCGAGTCGTCCTCAGGTACACTTCCCCCCCTTTTTTTTCGTTTTCTTTTCGTTTTTTCCCCTTTCCTGGGTACGGTGCCGTTTTGGGCATTTCACCGTCGCCGGCAATCCCAGCCGTCTCGTCGGCCACCAGTGGGCTTAAAAGAACTGCCTCGGCCTGGGGAAGGCTCGGCTGGGTCGAATCGGAGCTGGGACGCCGCCGTTCGCCTGGACCGATGCGTTTCTTCCTTGGAACTTTCGGCCGTCAATTCGTCGAAAATAGCTGCCGTCGGCGCGTGTTAATGGTACCCTTGGAACCGCTGGGCTCTCATCTACCTTTTCCGATCGGTAGCTGGGCTCGTCGTACGCCGGTGGGTCGTCGCTGTCACGACCCAAACTACCCAAAATTCAGAGTTAATTTTTCGCGTTTTATTATTTTCTTACTTAAATTTCTTACCTGTCCTCGAATCGTGACCACACTTCACTAATAATTGGGCTGTGCGTCAATGTCAGTCCCATCATTCAATTACCATCTAACTTATTTCTTCTCCAGTCATTTATAATTGTTTACATTACTTATACATCCCCTAAGGTTACTTACAAACATGTTACTGTGCTATACTTATGTAGATACAATATGTACAAGTGTATATACCTTATGTTGATGGGCAGCAGCGGATATCCAGAATGCAGTACTGAGTCGCCTCAACTTCAACTGGAGATTATCTGTGGGAGAAAATGAAAGGGGTGAGCACATCAAGCTCAGTAAGGCAATCCTACGAACAAGTAGGTAACCATACTACCTACATGAACGTGGTGCCATGCATAAACCACCCTTTCTCCACACATTTAAAACAGAATGATATGATGTTGTGATGTTATGTAAAACAAGTTTGCACGGAAATTCAACATGCAACTATTACAAATCATTTCTTTCTCAATTAAAATTTTCACAATAAAGTCAGGACTCGACCCCTCCTGTGGGTGATCCTGACTCATACAAAACCATGAAAATCGATTTCATTCACACATGGGTTTGAAAAGCATGGAAATAACTATCATGCACATTTAATTAAAAACCCAGTTTAAATCATCGAAATCGTCGACATGCGAGACGAGGCAATATCTGTATAACGGCAATAACCAGGACTATGGCCATATGTGTCCTCGGGAGTTCCTCAGCTACACGGATCCTAGTGTGCGGGTTCTCACCATGATCGGGAACCGCCCGGAAGGTGGGTCAATCCATCCCGTCAGTCTTATCCGATCCCATGCATCCGAAGATGCTAACGTATCACAAAGATACCAAGTATCACAAAGATACCAACATATGCAAAATAACACACGGTACATCCTACTCCATGCTACTTGCACGGTACATCGTACTCCGTGGACCCATTGTAACGGCCAACCCCTGCCTGGCCAACCCCTGCCAACGGCCATGGCAACCCCTTTTGGGCCCATCGACAACGCTGGTGGTCTAACAACGGGTGGTCCAACAACGCTACGGATGTGACGGCCGACCCCTGCCCGGCCAACCCCTGCCAACGGCCATGGCAACCCCTCTTGGGCCCATCGACAACGCTGGTGGTCTAACAACGGGGGGTCCAACAACGCTACAGATGTGACGGCCGACCCCTGCCCGGCCAACCCCTGCCAACGGCCATGGCAACCCCTCTTGGGCCCATCGACAACGCTGGTGGTCTAACAACGGGTGGTGCAACATCGTCAACAATTCCACGTATTGTCCGCTTTGGGCCGAAGCCCGTACGGCTTTGTTTTATTCGGGGTCATCCTTGCTTAAGGGCCTTTTCCCCTAATGCCATGTCTCAAAACGCACGTGCGGGCCAATTTAATCAGTGACACATAGTCTACCCGATGCTCTAAGCACGGCTTATCGTATGATCTCTGAAAAGTAGTGCGAGCGGTGCTCTAACACTGTCGGTAAATCGAGTAAAACTAGTGCGAGCTAAGCTCTAGCACTCTGTATGTAAATCATGTGAAAATCTGGTGCGAGTTAGACTCTAACACCGTGTCACGAAAAAGCATGTGAAATCTGGTGCGAATTATACTCTAGCACCTATGCATGTAAAACTCTAGTGCGAGCTCTCGCTCCAGCACTAATGCATGCATCACACAAATCAAACATCGTACGAGCTGAGCTCTAGCACGTCACATGTAAATAAAAACACGTAGGCGGCTCTGTTTCCTCAAAACAGTTTTCAAAACAATTTCATCGTTGAAACTATGAAATGCTGTGCATTTTTTTCTTTCAAGGTGAGCCAGCCTACTCATGCATGTGTTAAAATACCTCCGAAACGAGCAGGAACCTCTTGTCCTTGCTCCTCCCAATTTTTTCCTAAATTTGTAAGTTCTACCCTTAACAAGGGTATTTTAGTAATTTGCCCATTCGGGGCACTAAAATTATTATTCGACCTCTAGACCCTTCAGATAAATTTTAAAGACTGCAAGTGAACTTAAAATTGCGTAAAGTTACCTCTAGCAGTCCGCAGAATTCCCTTACCTTATTTTCCTGTCGAGTCTGACCTTTTCTTTTTCACTGTTGTCACGTCGCGCAGTCCGTTATGCTCCCAATCAAATGCCCGGAACTGCGTATCAATATTCCTCAGGTCAGATAACATACAATTTAATTGTATTTAATCTTTTCTGGACTTAATTTAAATCGTTGGGCTCATTTACACCTATTGGGCCCGATTGCACCTTAATGGGCCTTAATCGGCCTTAAGCCCGTTTTCCACTTAATTTTCACTTTATCGAGGCCTATTGGGCTCATTGGGCCACTAATAATTTATTGGGCCTCGTTCTAATTCTTGAATAACTAAATCGATTATTTACGACAATTTATCTAAATTTCCATAATTTAATTCAATTTATGCGGAAATCAAATCAATATCACGCATAACGAGGTAATTATCATAAATAAGGGTTACTTACCCGAGATTCCATGCTAGTCCGCAAATCGAGGCTATCTCGAGCTCTCGTTGGATGCCAATTGTTGAGCTACATAATTTCATAATTTTTTCGGGTAAGTTTTCAGCCCAAAATTAATTAAATTAAATACTCCGAAATTTAAATCGGGTCAATTTCGACCACTACTGACTTACCCGAAGCTCGATTGCATTACAGGAATTTTTTTTCAATTTTTCCTCTTTTTCTTTTTCCCTTTTTCTTCCTTTTTTTTTCCTCCTCTTTTTGGCTGAACCGGTTCAGTCCGGCTCGGACTGGTTCAGACCGCCGGTTCTCTCTGGTTCGACCAGTTCACCTCCGGTTCACCACCTTGCAGGCCGGTTCTCCGCCGGCTTCCACCGCCAGCAGCTCCGTGAGGCTGTCCGCAGCTCGAATCTGCCCTCGATTTGGGTCAAGCTCGCCGGAACGCCGCCGGTCCGGCTCTTCTCCCTCGGCCGTCGGACCCATTTTCCTCCTCTTGGCCGTCGCCGACGATTCCCGCCGTTTCGTCGGCTGCCAATGGGCTCAAAAGAACCGCCTCGGTCCGGTGATCATTTGGCTAGGTCGAATCCGAGCTATGGCGCCGTCGTTGGTCGGAACCAACGCGATTTCCCCCTCGACTTTCCGTCCGTCGATTCGCCGAAAATCGTGGCCGTCGGCGCGCGTCACTGGTGCTGTTGGAACCGCCGGGCTTCGCTCTAGCTTCTCCGACCGTCAGCTGGGACCATCGACCGCCGGTGGCTCGTCGGGCTTCCTCGGGTTCTCGGCTCCGTTTTCCTTTCCGTTTCGTTTCTCTCTCCCCGACCCGTTTCTCTCCTTTTTTTTTGTTTCAGATTCCTTTCTTTTTTTTTATTTATTTTATCAATTATTATTATTATTATTATTTATTTTAATTATTTTACTATTTATTAAAATATTCCAAAAAAATCCAAAATATCTACACTTATATTATTTTTATTTTAATTTAATTTATTTAATTTAAATTTAATTTATTAAATATATTTTTCTCTAAATTTTTGATATTATTTCTTCGCGCTTTTCGAGATATCGTTCTGGTAATTTTTTGATATTTTTAAAATTTCCGAATCTTGATCAATTGACCCGAAATTGTATAATTTCCTCATTATCGATCAAGATATCTTACATCCTTATTTTTAATTAAAATTTCCTTATTGCCTTAATACCGAGTTTTGGTATTTTTACCATTTTACCCCTGCTCTTGTTTCGGAATCAATTTAACCTGACTTCCTTCATACATCCCCCCATCTTTTCTTATTTAATTTTCATATTTTAATTAAATTCGGGTCTTACAACTCTCCCCCACTTAAAGAATTTGGTCCTCCAAATTAGAACCAAGTCATATGAGTCCATATACAACTCCGGGTACATCGATCGTATCATGCTCTTAAATTCTTATGTGACCTTCTCCGGAGTGTATTACTACCAAAGGACTCTAATTAGGGAGATCGTCTTAAACCTCAATACTTTCTCTTTCCTGTTTAATGCCCGAATCAACTTCTTCCATATACTTATATTTTCATTAAACTGAACTTTTGGAGTTCATATTCGATCACCTATGCTGGATCTGAATAGTATTGCCGAAGCATCAAAAGCTGAGGCACATTGTGGGTGCCTGTTAATTCAGGTGATAACGCCAACCTACAGGTCTTATCTCCCACTTGTCCCATCTCTCAAAATATTCAATCCAGCGAAACTCAATTTACCTTCTTCCAAAAGTTCGCTATGTCCTTATTCTCTTAGGACGAGTAACTTTCAACCATACTAATTCACCAAGGGTGAATTCCAATACTTGTCTATCTGTTCTGAGGTGTTCTTAATCTCTCATCCTTAACTAAACATCCTCAGAGACTTATTATCCAAAGTCAGAAATAATTTCTACCTGTCACCTACTTTTTCTTATCCAATTCGGAGAACAACCCCTACAGCCATACACTGCCTCATATCTTGTTATCCCGATACTCAACTGCCAACTGTCGTTATTGGCAACTTTAATTGGAAATCAACTAATCATTTTCAGGAGCTTATAAAATCAATGGCACATGCTTTCATCGAATCCTCCAGAACCTGTACAGTCCTCTCTGACTGACCATCTGTCTGAGGATGAAAAGCTGTGCTAATACTCCGTCGGGTTCCCATAGCTTCCTGAAAAATATTCCTCAGAGTAGGAAGTGAAGCGGGAATCCCTATATGATACCATGCTATTTGGAATGCTACTTAATGTTCCACAATCTTCCTTACACATAAATCCTCATATACACTTTGAGTATTTGGGGATCTCATAACCAGAAGGTGGGTAGACTTAATCACTCTATCGACTATCATCCACATAGCCTCGTAATTCACCTGGGTCCTCTGTAACCCATCATAAAATTCATGGAGACTTGCTCTCATTTTCGTGCCGTGTCGATATAGGTAGAGGCTGCAATAACTCTGCAGACTCTTAATACTCTACCTTATCCTGCTGACATACTAGGCACTTTTCCACAATCTCTACCATATCTCTTTTCATATCTGACCACCAATACCCTTTTTAAGATTTCAATATATCTTTATTACTTTCCGTATGCACTGTATATCCCGAAGAGTGAGCTTCTGACAATATTACTATCTCATCAACTGTGGTCCTGGGGAGCACCCATACTGTCTCGAAATCCTCAGAAATTTATTATCATACTCCGTGAACTCTGTCACTGTACCCTTCTGAATCTGACCCACACTATCGACACCCTGTCGATCATCACGCTAAGCCTGGCAAATCCGGGCACTCTCATCCGGTTCTAATCATCAGGCTAGCTGTCACACAATCACTGTCATCAACAGAAGGGATCACATCTATACTGAGGCTCACAACTGCATCTAGCAGCTCACGCTCCCTGACCATCATATGTAATACCATCCCAAGGCTCTTTCTACTCGAGGCATCAGCCTTTCCTGGGTGGTACAATTTTCACAATCAAAATCTCTCAGAAGCTCTATCCCATTATGTATTCTCATATTCACCTCTTTCTGTGAAAACAGATACTCGGGGCTTTATGATCAGTGCATATCCACAATTTCTCACCATGTACATAATAGTACCATATCCTCGGTACAAATACTGTTGCCAACTTTAAATCATGGGTCAGATAGTTTATTTCGTGATCAAGGAGTTGTCTGACTCCAAAATTGACTATCTTCCCATTATACATCAATACACAGCTCCTTCATAATCTTGAGGTATCCATACTCACTGAGAACCTCTTAAGCTGTTGGGTATGGTGAAATTAATCACGGTGGTCAATTCATACTTCATTACACCAAAATTCACGTCACATCTATCATCTTATTTATCATCTCATTCCAAGACCACGTTTTCTTAGTTAAACGTGTCAACCAAGTAGACCATATTGAGAATCTCGCAACAACCCATTTGTAAAAGCCATTTCCCAACTGTTGCTTATAATTTACCCTGGATTTTAACTACACCCAACATATCATCAATAATGATGATTACAAATCGGTCCAATCCTTGACTTATCCACGCATAAGCGTATAAGATCCTTCAAAATCGCTTACGTTTTCAGGTACTAACCTGCGTCATTTCCTTTTCTTATCTTAACGGCTCCTATTAAATTTTTACTATGATAACCTTTATGATTCGTCGAATTTTAATATTCTCATCGTCTTAGTAAAGGTATCCTAATGCTAAAGGTATTTATTACGACGATCGATTTCACGTTATATGTTATATATATATACTTTTAGACGCTGTCAAGTCTTCAGGCGGGGAGGTATTTTGAAATACCTTTATTAACCCTTAGACTTAACCACAATTACTTTACATATCGTTCCTGTGGTCACAATTTATATTCGCTACTAATTGCTTAATCCCAATTACTTCATATCTTAAGGGTATTCCTTACCTAGCATATGTCTCTTACTCCAATACATCTTGTATACGTAATCAAGCATATCTTATCTTAAAGATTATCTCCTTCGTATATCAATAATGACAAAACTCTTTCATTATTCATTCCGTGAGTACAATCCTTTACTCCTGTAATTTTCAACTATTGCACCCATTTTTATTACTTAAAATCTCTATATCCATATTCTGTTAATTAATCCTCCTGTATTGGGGTACTCATTTATCAGTATGTGCCCAATGATGTAGGCATTCATGCCTTTTTACTCACTTATATGCGAATGAATGCGGTATGAATAAATGTGTGGCACCAGGATCAATGAACATATGTACTTCATTATTCATAACAAGTGTGGTATCTTACACCACATCCATGCAACATCAATAGCGTCCTGGTCCAAGACATCCTTTCGCCTTTGTCCAACAACCTACTTTCTTTCTCTTTCTCTCTTTTTTTTTTCTTTTCGGCTATGGTCTCCCTTTTCGTTGTAGCTATACCAACGAAGTTTTTCTGTCTCTTTACTTTCTGTGGGACGATCTCGCCCAATTCTGTGCAATCCAAATCAATGGTCCGTCATACCACACTTAACGGCCATTTTCATCAATACAGTGTAGGTATAGACCCTCCTTCCATGGTATCCACCACACATCCCACACTGCTTACAGTACTTACACTGCTACACTGCTTCGTAGCAGGTCAGGGTCCTCCAATCACAATGCCCCTCAAGAGTGCCAAAATTGGATGCACTGAGGCCTTACCAATTATCTTACTCCATGACTCATCGAATTAACTCTTTTATCAATTACCATTTTTCCATTTTAACATCTTTGTCATTTCTCGATTCTCTTTTCTGTCTCTATTTCAGCCCTCATTACCTTTCCCAATCTCAGAGGCGTGCAATTCATGTTCTTATTTACTCAACTGTAAATCTGCGCACTGCCTCGGTACAGGTAATATCTCATGGGCCAATCGGACTCTAATTGAAAAGTTGAGCCATTTCATAAACTTTTAGACATCTCGACTGTCACTTGTTCATAGTGTCGAGGTGATATCTGCCAAAGAATATAACTGAGTTTCATACTCATAATCAATTTAGTATTTCTGGGCAGTGTAAGAAATTTTTCCTTTAAATCATGTCCGGGATATCCCGTCACCGGAATACATCCAATAAGATTTCTCATCTTAACTATGGATGTTTAACACTTAAGATGGGTCGAGCGGGTTTCCACCAATGTTCCGCTGCGCCCTTTGATCTTATATATACTCTGAGCAATTTGCTCCTCAAAATAATCTCCACACTCCGCTCCAACCTCGCGAAGCGTGTCTCAATACTGTCCGATCTCTCTGTCGGACTCAGTGGGGCATGCTCAACATTAGCCTCCATTTCAATTTCATCCTGGTTTTCATAAGTCAACTCAGCACGACTTAGCAGACTCAGGTCTACCTCTACGACCTCTGCCTCGTGCACTATCTCATCTAACGCGACTCATATTAGGCATTCCTGCATTCTCAACCATTTCTTAGTCAAACCCATCTCGATATACACTATTGTATCTAACTAAGCACAGTAACACGGGGATGTAATTTCCTAATTACTGACACTGACACACATCAGACCAATTGTGCTCTGATACCATAATAATTGTCACGACCCAAACTACCCAAAATTCAGAGTTAATTTTTCGCTTTTTATTATTTTCTTACTTAAATTTCTTACCTGTCCTCGAATCGTGACCACACTCCACTAATAATTGGGCTGTGCGTCAATGCCAGTCCCATCATTCAATTACCATCTAACTTATTTCTTCTCCAGTTATTTATAATTGTTTACATTACTTATACATCCCCTAAGGTTACTTACAAACATGTTACTGTGCTATACTTATGTAGATACAATATGTACAAGTGTATATACCTTATGTTGATGGGCAGCAGCGGATATCCAGAATGCAGTACTGAGTCTCCTCAACTTCAACTGGAGATTATCTGTGGGAGAAAATGAAAGGGGTGAGCACATCAAGCTCAGTAAGGCAATCCTACGAACAAGTAGGTAACCATACTACCTACATGAACGTGGTTCCATGCATAAACCACCCTTTCTCCACACATTTAAAACAGAATGATATGATGTTGTGATGTTATGTAAAACAAGTTTGCACAGAAATTCAACATGCAACTATTACAAATCATTTCTTTCTCAATTAAAATTTTCACAATAAAGTCAGGACTCGACCCCTCCTGCGGGTGATCCTGACTCACACAAAACCATGAAAATCGATTTCATTCACACATGGGTTTGAAAAGCATGGAAATAACTATCATGCACATTTAATTAAAAACCCAGTTTAAATCATCGAAATCGTCGACATGCGAGACGAGGCAATATCTGTATAACGGCAACAACCAGGACTATGGCCATATGTGTCCTCGGGAGTTCCTCAGCTACACGGATCCTAGTGTGCGGGTTCTCACCATGATCGGGAACCGCCCGGAAGGTGGGTCAATCCATCCCGTCAGTCTTATCCGATCCCATGCATCCGAAGATGCTAACGTATCACAAAGATACCAAGTATCACAAAGATACCAACATATGCAAAATAACACACGGTACATCCTACTCCATGCTACTTGCACGGTACATCGTACTCCGTGGACCCATTGTAACGGCCAACCCCTGCCAACGGCCATGGCAACCCCTTTTGGGCCCATCGACAACGCTGGTGGTCTAACAACGGGTGGTCCAACAACGCTACGGATGTGACGGCCGACCCCTGCCCGGCCAACCCCTGCCAACGGCCATGGCAACCCCTCTTGGGCCCATCGACAACGCTGGTGGTCTAACAACGGGGGGTCCAACAACGCTACGGATGTGACGGCCGACCCCTGCCCGGCCAACCCCTGCCAACGGCCATGGCAACCCCTCTTGGGCCCATCGACAACGCTGGTGGTCTAACAACGGGTGGTGCAACATCGTCAACAATTCCACGTATTGTCCGCTTTGGGCCGAAGCCCGTACGGCTTTGTTTTATTCGGGGTCATCCTTGCTTAAGGGCCTTTTCCCCTAATGCCATGTCTCAAAATGCACGTGCGGGCCAATTTAATCAGTGACACACAGTCTACCCGATGCTCTAAGCACGGCTTATCGTATGATCTCTGAAAAGTAGTGCGAGCGGTGCTCTAACACTGTCGGTAAATCGAGTAAAACTAGTGCGAGCTAAGCTCTAGCACTCTGTATGTAAATCATGTGAAAATCTGGTGCGAGTTAGACTCTAACACCGTGTCACGAAAAGCATGTGAAATCTGGTGCGAATTATACTCTAGCACCTATGCATGTAAAACTCTAGTGCGAGCTCTCGCTCCAGCACTAATGCATGCATCACACAAATCAAACATCGTGCGAGCTGAGCTCTAGCACGTCACATGTAAATAAAAACACGTAGGCGGCTCTGTTTCCTCAAAACAGTTTTCAAAACAATTTCATCGTTGAAACTATGAAATGCTGTGCATTTTTTTCTTTCAAGGTGAGCCAGCCTACTCATGCATGTGTTAAAATACCTCCGGAACGAGCAGGAACCTCTTGTCCTTGCTCCTCCCAATTTTTTCCTAAATTTGTAAGTTCTACCCTTAACAAGGGTATTTTAGTAATTTGCCCATTCGGGGCACTAAAATTATTATTCGACCTCTAGACCCTTCAGATAAATTTTAAAGACTGCAAGTGAACTTAAAATTGCGTAAAGTTACCTCTAGCAGTCCGCAGAATTCCCTTACCTTATTTTCCTGTCGAGTCTGACCTTTTCTTTTCCACTGTTGTCACGTCGCGCAGTCCGTTATGCTCCCAATCAAATGCCCGGAACTGCGTATCAATATTCCTCAGGTCAGATAACATACAATTTAATTGTATTTAATCTTTTCTGGACTTAATTTAAATCGTTGGGCTCATTTACCCCTATTGGGCCCGATGCACCTTAATGGGCCTTAATCGGCCTTAAGCCCGTTTTCCACTTAATTTTCACTTTATCGAGGCCTATTGGGCTCATTGGGCCCACTAATAATTTATTGGGCCTCGTTCTAATTCTTGAATAACTAAATCGATTATTTACGACAATTTATCTAAATTTTCATAATTTAATTCAATTTATGCGGAAATCAAATCAATATCACGCATAACGAGGTAATTGTCGTAAATAAGGGTTACTTACCCGAGATTCCATGCTAGTCCGCAAATCGAGGCTATCTCGAGCTCTCGTTGGATGCCAATTGTCGAGCTACATAATTTCATAATTTTTCCGAGTAAGTTTTCAGCCCAAAATTAATTAAATTAAATACTCCGAAATTTAAATCGGGTCAATTTCGACCACTACTGACTTACCCGAAGCTCGATTGCATTATAGGAATTTTTTTTCAATTTTTCCTCTTTTTCTTTTTCCCTTTTTCTTCCTTTTTTTTTCCTCCTCTTTTTGGCTGAACCGGTTCAGTCCGGTTCGGACCGGTTCAGACCGCCGGTTCTCTCCGGTTCGACCGGTTCACCACCTTGCCGGTCGGTTCTCCGCCGGCTTCCACCACCAGCAGCTCCGTGAGGCTGTCCGCAGCTCGAATCTGCCCTCGGTTTGGGTCAAGCTCGCCGGAACGCCGCCGGTCCGGCTCTTCTCCCTCGGCCGTCGGACCCATTTTCCTCCTCTTGGCCGTCGCCGGCGATTCCCGCCGTTTCGTCGGCTGCCAATGGGCTCAAAAGAACCGCCTCGGTCCGGTGATCATTTGGCTAGGTTGAATCCGAGCTATGGCGCCGCCGTTCGCCGGAACCAACGCGATTTCCCCCTCGACTTTCCGTCCGTCGATTCGCCGAAAATCGTGGCCGTCGGCGCGCGTCACTGGTGCTGTTGGAACCGCCGGGCTTCGCTCTAGCTTCTCCGACCGTCAGCTGGGACCATCGACAGCCGGTGGCTCGTCGGGCTTCCTCGGGTTCTCGGCTCCGTTTTCCTTTCCGTTTCGTTTCTCTCTCCCCGACCCGTTTCTCTCCTTCTTTTTTTGTTTCAGATTCCTTTCTTTTTTTTTTATTTATTTTATCAATTATTATTATTATTATTTATTTTAATTATTTTACTATTCATTAAAATACTCCAAAAAAAATCCAAAATATCTACACTTATATTATTTTTATTTTAATTTAAATTTAATTTATTAAATATATTTTTCTCTAAATTTTTGATATTATTTCTTCGCGCTTTTCGAGATATCGTTCTGGTAATTTTTCGATATTTTTAAAATTTCCGAATCTTGATCAATTGACCCGAAATTGTATAATTTTCTCATTATCGATCAAGATATCTTACATCCTTATTTTTAATTAAAATTTCCTTATTGCCTTAATACCGAGTTTTGGTATTTTTACCATTTTACCCCTGCTCTTGTTTCGGAATCAATTTAACCTGACTTCCTTCATACATCCCCCCATCTTTTCTTATTTAATTTTCATATTTTAATTAAATTCGGGTCTTACAGTCGCGGGGTTTGGGTTTCAGATGGGTTCATGGGTTCGATTTTCGGGTTTTCTTCTCTCTCCCCGATTCTGATTTCCAATTTCTTTTTTTATTAATATATTATTATTTTAATCAATTAAATATATTAAAATACCCAAATATCTCTTAAAATATCCTAAAAATTATTATTTAATTCATTTATTCAATAAATGAATTTATCGGTCTATTTTCGTCTTTCCCGGTATATTTTTCGATTTTTTTCGGGATAATTTTTTGAATTAAAAATCTCAATTAATTTCGAATTAATTTTCGTAATTTCAATAAATTAATATCTAGATCAATCGGACTCGAAATTAAATATTTTCCTCGTTATTGATCTAGATTTCGTAAATTCCATATTTTAATGAAAATTACTTATCGAATTCATACCGAATTTTGATCTTTTGACCATTTTACCCTTGTACGTGTTCGGGACTAAATTGAATCGACTTTCTTCATAAATCCACAATCTTTTCCCTATTTTAAATTCCTTATTTTCAGTCACCTCGATTTAATTCCTTAGACGAACTTGTTGCTTCTTTATTTTCTCAATTTATCCTTATTCGATTTTACTTACGTTATTTCATTTCGTCCACATTTATCATATCCGAATCAACCTTCTTATGAACCCATTAACATATAATAATGACATACAATATGGAAATCATAAGGAATATCATACAAAAATTACGGATCTCACATATATTTATATATATATATATATATATATATGTATCTATGTATGTATGTATAGCCAAAAGTAGTCTTCGGGTCTAGATCGACTATATGCATTGCAAATTTAGGTAAGGGACGTGTGCACATGACATCCTTGTCTCAAAAACACACGATTTTCAATTAAGCATTTTTAATTTAAATTAAATGAAATTTATCAGAGTTACATTAGTTTCTTACGTATGCTTTTTAAGTTTATGATTTAAGACCTAAACTATGTTCTTTCAACATAAACCACATATAAGCATAAGAATTTGTTCTAAGCTAAGCTAAGAGTTTTAAAAAACCAATTTATAAGAAAACCGAAAGTGCAAGTAAGTGCATTAAAATATTATATTTTAATAAATTACATAGTTTAAATAAAATTGCGCAAATTATGATTTTTAAATCGATTTCTTTAAATTAATTGTTTAATTTCTTTACTTGGTTTTAGCATCGTTTTTTAGTGGGACTATCGGGATATGATTACGAATAAGTTTTACTATGAGAACGATGATCCCAGTTTCTAAGATTTATGACTATAATTTATGTTTTAAGTAAGGGGACAATGATCCCGATTTCTAAGTACTTAAGCAGAGATTAAGTTTAAGTTTTACTAAGGGGATGAAAATCCCAAGTTTTGAAGAATTATGTTTTAAGCCTAGGTTCTTTAAGGGGATAATGATCCCAGCTTCGAGAATTATGTTTTCTTTAAGAAGTTTTGCCTCAAGGGGATGACAAATCCTAAAAAGTTATGCTTTTAAGATATAATTTGAGACTGGTAGGCTTTTCTATTACATGCACCGTTGGCAGTGCAAAGCCAACCCCTAAGTTACTAGGCATATGTATTGCCACTATGATTATGTTAAGGTAAGTTATTAATATTAACTATTTTTAAGTAATTTAAAATTATATTAATTAATATACATATAAAATTATATTAATATATTTCGATTTAGAAATCTAATAAATTTATATTACTTATATTATTTTTTATTATTATATCTTTATTTTATTATTCTATCTATTATCATATATTAATTATATATTATTATTCTAATATTCTAATATTAGAATATTATTATTATATTATTATTGTATTATTTATATTATTTAAATATTTTTATTTATAATTTATAAAGTAATTTAGAATTAGTATAATTAATTAGAATAAGTAGAATTTCATTTTTTATTATGATTGCTATTTTATTATTTTTTTCATTCATCATTCAGATTCTATTTATTTCATTCAAGTTACAGATTACAGAAGTTTATGGCTTTATTCTTGTTTTCTTTATTTTTGATAGGAATTCTCTTACTAAGATCTTATGAATCAATTGAAACTTCAGATTCATACCAGAACCGCGATGACTTAATAAAACCTTTAAATTAATTCCAAGGATTCTTTGAGTAAGAACCATTGGATCATCACTTATTAAATGAATAGAATACATATAACAAATAAAAATACAAAGAAACGAAAGGTTTGTCCTTTGATCAAAATAAGCATAAACCAAATTAGAGTTTGAAAGAAGAAAAACTCTTTTGAGTTCTGTTAGACTTGGACACGTCTCTAATGTAACGACCCTTGACCCTTGAAAATCGGGAGATTTTTTTTTGAACTTAATTTACCCACTTATTCCCTTATTCACTTAGGTTGTATTCCTGTGCAGTGTCGAAACACTTTTCCTAATTCTTTATCCGAATTTATATTTAAATTCCATATTTTGACTTATATGACCGATAGAAATTTCAACAGCATAACAGCTTATATATGAGCCTACCCACCTGCAATCCAATTGTTTTAACACTCCTAGATATCCACAACTACCAAGCATGTTTTCCAACAATCCTAGATATCCACAACTACTAAACATACTTTCCAAATCCACATTTACAACCCAACACATCTATTTCGATTTAAATACCAATCTTCTTGAACCTAATCCCAAAAATAATATTCCTTACATTGTTTCCTTACAAATTACATCCCAATAAAAATATTCCCAATATGTGTCTATGTGTATAAATATGTCTGGTAAAAGAATGTAATTGTATACCTTGATTGCGTGTACAAAAAGTAGCCTAGGGTAGCTCTTTCCCACCAGCCTTCGTCATGTACGCGGCAGGTAGCGTCTGTAGATCACTGCAAATAATCTGAAAGGTAGAGGGGTGAGCTTTCGGGAAAAATCCCAATAAGAAACGCATTTAAAATGATCATGGTGGCTAAATTACATTGAATGCATGATAAAACTAAGAGATAACGTTTCTTTACAAATATCACATAGCTTTCAAAAAGCGTATATATAAAACATAATCGATAGAAATATAATTTCGAAGTAACAAATCTATTCAGTTACATCACAATCTATCGAAACATACAAAACTCCAGAATATTTCAAAACCGATAGAACTTCAAAAGCATAACTGATGCAAAAACATATATCAGAGGATCAAAATCATATAGCATAGTTTATATCGGGTGAAGACTTGACTAACATATAGAATTGTCATGCGACAATAACCAAATCATCCCCCGTAGAAGGAAATCATAAACATGCCCGAAGGCAGAATTCATATTCACCACAAAGGCGCGCATGACAAAAATGCATTGACCGTATGACACTTTGCATCTGTAGGACCCAAGAGGTGGCCCCCCACAGTCACACAGACGGTGTGACATTTTGTTCCCACAGAACTCAAGAGGTGGGCTACACGATCGCATGCCTTTATAAACCGCGTGGCACTTTGCTCCCGTAGGACTCAAGAGGTGGCCCCCACGTTCGCATTCCTTTGTGAACCGCGTGGCACTTTGCTCCCGTCGGACTCAAGAGGTGGCCCCCGCGTTCGTATGTCTTTGTGAACCGCGTGGCACTTTGCTCCCGTCAGACTCAAGAGGTGGCCCCCACGTTAGCATGTCTTTGTGAACAGCGTGACACTTTGCTTCCGTCAGACTCAAAAGGTGGCCCCCACGTTCACATGTCATTGTGGCAATTGTGTGGCACTTTGCTCCCGTCGGACTCAAGAGGTGGCCCCCACAATTCCACTATACGTTGCCCTTTCGTCTCAGAACAGAATTTTCAAAGTCTTTCTTGGGTTTTATAACCCATAAACTCATACCGAGTAAAAAATCAAATTTCTTATGAACTGAAAACTCTTTCATAAAATAGACAGACTGTGTGGCACTTTGTTCCCGTAGGACTTAAGAGGTGGCCCCCAATCACCTTTCGGAAATAAATTTCATTTCTTAAACATATGTTCACATACCAAATTTCATTTCTTTCAAAAACATGAAATCAATTCATACATAAGTCAAAACCGTAACCTTTATTCAGAAATAATGTTGAAACTATGCATTTAATTTCATGTGGCATTTCTTTATCTCGAGAACATGATCAAATAAAACGTGGGCTTAATAAGTGTCGGGTTTTGTTTTAAAATCAAGGGTTGCACGAGAAGGCTCGAAAACACATAAATAAATCGAAGTCTAAGGGTAAGGATACCATTACCATCTTAAATTACACCCCTTACCTCGATTTATCGAAATTTTTGATTTCGAGTGGTGACACCTCCTAGTACCTCCTTTAATTCCTTCTACGATCACCTACACCGAAATTGTATACTTAGCACCCTATTCATGCGAATTGTCCGAATTGCGTTAAAATCGTAACCTATTCGTTACTACTTCGTGTGTACGTATTATTGCACATACCTAGGCCAACAAGCACGTTTATATATTTTCTTTGCTATTTATATATTTTGTACACACATATCTTAACATACACATTTATTATATACATCTACATGTATATACACATAAATATATATATATATACTCCTATATATATACATTATTATTTGTTTTCATTTTTCCTTATCACATGTATATATTCTTGTATGTACATAAACTAATATACACCCTTATCATAAACACCTATTTGTATATACACACATTCATTTTATCATTTAATTTCCTTATTCATCATCACATAAATATATATATATATATATACATATATATTTTTGTCTATTTTTTTCATCTCTCCCATTTTTATTTCACAACCACCTTAATTCACACTAACATGCTAAATACATACAATACATATATATACCTGTACATCAATATACATATATACATATACGTATTTTACCTTTTCTTTCCTCGGTTCTGTTTTGGTTCCCCCAGCTGCTTCAATTTTTTTGTTCTGCCTCACTCTCCTTCTTCCTCGTTTTCTTCTTCTCTTCCTCTTCTTTCTCAACCGATCAGCCCTCTCTTCCCTTTTCCTTCTTCTTCCTCCTCCCCTTTCTTTTCTTTATTTTTCGTTGGGTTCTTGCTCCAGCCTTGGTCCTTTTCCTTGGTTTGTTTCAATTTTCTTCCCCTCTCGGGTTGCTCCCGTTTACTCTTGGTTCCAGCCTCTCGGACTGCTCCACTTAGCTTCAATTTCTTTCCCTTGTTTTTCAACCTCGCCTGGTTTTCCTTCAGCCTTGCTTCGATTTCTTGCTCTCGGTGCTACCCTCTCTTGCTCCTTTACGATTCCAGCCTTCCATCATCATCATTCTTCTTCACTCACTCTCCTCTTCAGCCCCATTTCCTGCTTTCGTTTCTTCTCCCCTGCCTCTCGATCTGCTCTTCCTCTTTAGTCCTCAAGCCTCGGTCTGCTCCCTTCTAGCCTCTCTCAATTTTCTTCCTCTTTCCAGCTTCGTTTTCTGCTTCAGTCTCGATTTTTTGCTGCTTCACTCTCTCTCGGTTTCCAGCCTTCTCCATCTTTCCTTCTTCCTCTTTTCCTTTCCCTTTTCTCTCCCAGTCAGCCCCATTTTTCTCCTTTTCCTTCTTCCTTCCTCTTCTCCTTTCTCTTTTCTTCCTCCCGGTCAGCCCTCTCTTTCTTCCTTTCTTTTCTTTTCTTCTCTTCTTTTCCCCAGCCGAGCAACCCTCCTTCCCTTCTCTTCCTTTCTTTCCTTGGTTTCCCGCCCGCTATCTCTTCTGTTTCTTTTCGAATACAGCAGCAAACGGAATTGGCTTTGAAAACCAATTCCGTACAAGGTGATATATATTATATTAATATACATATATATATATTATATTAATTTTTATATATAATATTTAATATATATATATTATTTGTTTTTTGTTTAGTCTTATTTCTTCTTCTTTGTTGTTTTTATTTTATTTCCATTTCATTTATTTATTTTATTTCATTTCATCCTATTTTATTTTATTTATTTATTACCACCTACATAATACATACTACACATTACAATATGTAACGACCCTTGACCCTTGAAAATCGAAAAAAAAAAATTTCTTTGAAACTTCATTACCCATTTATTCTCTTATTCACTTAGGTTGTATTCCTGTACAGTGTCAAAACATTTTTCCTAATTTTTTTTATTAGTAATTGATTTCCACATTTTTTAGATTATAAGGCCGATAGAAAATTTCTACAGCACAACGGCTTATATATGAGCCTACCTACCTACCTACAAGTCATTTATTTTTGGCAATCCTAGATATCCACAACTACCAAGCATACTTTCCAATTCATCCTTACCACTTCAGACATCTATTTCAATTTAATACCAGTCATCTCAAATATTATCCCAAAATAATAATGTTTACATCATCCTTACAAAATTACATCCCAACTGATAACTTCGACACATGTCTGTGCATACAATTATGTCTGGTACAGGAATGTAAATGTATACCTTTTGCGTGTACAAAATGTAGCCTAGGGTAGCTCTTCCCACCAGCCTACGTCGTGTACGCGGTAGGTAGCACCTATAGATTCACTGCAAAAGATCTGAAGGTAGAGGGGTGAGCTTTTGGGGAAAAGCCCAGTAAGATAGTACCTTTAAATTAATCCTGATATATATATATATATATATATATATATATATATATATATATATATATATATATATGAAAAGCATGTAAAAATTATTTGTAAGATCATACTTTAAATAAAAGGAAAAACTTAAATCATCACTTCATGCAATTCATCGTAAAAGTCATAAAGCATGTAAGTTCAAAGCAAGAATCATGCTCAACCATGCTATAAATTCTTTCATAAGCTTTTCACATACATTGCATAATCATCTCGTTTTACTTTCGTAAACATGTCATAAACATTTTGTGAAACTTTCATGAAACATTTCATAATCACTTTGTAAACATTACATAAACGTGTTGGTTCATAAGCAATCATTGAAATTCATAAGGCACATATTTGTTGCCACATTTATCATTCATAACTAATTCATGGAGACCAGGCTATAACTAAGTCATGCGATACGTGTCATTCTCCGTAGAGAGCTAAACATGTTACCTATGGCCATGGTAAGTGGCTGTAGACTAGATCAAGGTCGTACAGCTCTTTCGTAAAACATGGGTAGTATCCATCTTACATACTTTCACTAGCACATAGCTAGGACACGGGCACCAATGGCACTCTCCGTGTGGGCAACATAATTGCGTGCTGCGCGGGCATGAGATACTACCAAAACATCATCATCATAAACCACAAGTAGCGTGACATCTACCACACAGGTAGAGTCAAATGCTACAGGGGCCTACGTACCGGCACCTCAAGTGGTGGAGCCGGAACACCACAAGAAGTAGCCAAGCATGAAGCCTAAGTCTCAAAACATATTTTCTTTTTCCCCCTTTTCTTTGAAATTGTCAAAAGTTAACTTTAGCGATATGGATATAAAAATCATGAGTAAATATAAAACATCCATACGCTTCATACCCTTGGAAAAATTTATTTCATGTCATGTAAAGTATTCGGGAGACATTTAACATATTTAAAACGTGTTACATAATCATTGTATAGGTATAAAAGCATCTATAAATCATTTCGAAATCACATGCTCTTTTCATAAAGTCATTCATCGGTAAAAACAATATGCATTATCAGGACATAGTTAAATAGTGCCCCTTACCTCGATGTATCGGATATCTCACATTCGCGAAATGACGCCTTCCAACACCTCCGTCAATTCGTCTACGTTTTACCTACATCGAAGGTAGTTTACTTAGCTTCCTATTCATACGAGTCACTCGAAATACATTAAAATCGTAACCTATTCGTTCTTCCTCGTGTGTACGTTTAATCGTGCGTACCTAGGCTATTCACGTACGTATATATATATTTTCTTCCCCTATATTATTTTTGTATGTACACACCTCGGTATACCTATTATTATATACAACTACATGTATATACTGGCGAGTATATATGTATATATATTCCTATATATGCATCATTATTTGTTTTCATTTCTTTCCTCATCACATGTATCCATCCCATGTATGTACATATATTAAAACACATTCTTACCTTATACCTTCATTTGTATATACCTCCTAGTATATACACATCTCTCATACATTCCTTTATATGTACACCTAAGTAAATACTCAATATATGTATATGTATACTCATACATATCCACATGGATATATGTATATATATATATATATATCATTTTTACTTGTTTCCATTTAGGCACCCTCACATAAATATACATATATACATATATACATACATGCATCTACCTCTCTCTTTATCCATCATTCATCACTACCCCTTTTTTTTTTACACCATTTAAATTTATACTAATCATGCTTATAATTCAATCTATATATATACATGTAAATTAAATATGCATGTATATACTTAAATCTTACCTTCCTTTCTTTTTCTCTTTTCTTTTTTTTTTCCTTTTTTTTTCTTTCTTCTTTTCTCGACTAATGTTCACTGTCCTGTTTTTTTTTTCTTTAACTGCTGTTACTGCCTCTGTTACTGCCTCTCATCACACCAATCTGCCACTCTATTTTGTGGCACAAATCGCCCTTCACGGCCACCGATCACCCCCCTAAAATAACTCTCCACAGCACCCAAAACTCCCTTCTTATCCACTGTACACGCCTCCCGATCAGCCTTCACTGTACTGCTTCAGTTCGGTTAATTCCCTTCCCTCTTGGTTCTGTTTCCAGCTCCCCTTCAGCCTCGGTTCCTCGCCTCAATCTCCTTCCTTCTCGGTGCTGCTTCAATCAGAGGCTCTCAGTCTTTGCTTCGGTTCCCAACTTCAGCTCCCCTGTTTCGTTTCTGTCTAGCTCAATCTCAGTGTTGCCCGATTCCAGCTTCCCTTCTCTCCTTTCCCTGCCCAGTTTCCAGCCTACACACCGACTTCCTTTATTTTTCTGCTCCCCCTCTCCTCCGGTCTTCCTTTTCTCTTTTTGCTCACTCTTCTCCCTCCTTTCCAATCCTCTCTCTCTCGGTCAGTCCCCCTTTCTTCTCTTCCTCTCTTCTCATTTCCAGCCGACCGATTCCCTCTCTCTTTTCTTCTTCCTCTTTCCTACCTTGCTCCTTTTCTTCCTTTCTTCCCCGACCAGCTTTCCCCCTTTCGGTTTTCCTCTTCCCTTTTCTTTCTTTCCTTTCCTTCTTCTTCTTCCCCGGCAAGCCTCTCTTCCTTTCCTCCTTCTTTCCTTTCCTTTTTCTTCTTCCCCGGTGGACTGATTCCCTTTCCTTTCTTTCCTTTCCTTTTTCTTCTCCCCCGGCAGACTACTTCCTTTTCCTCCCTCTTTTCTTCTCCTCTTCTCCTCTTTCTCTCTTCCTTTTTCCCGCCCAAGCCTCCTCTGTTTTTTTGTTTGATTTCCTTTCCAATTGCAACAGTGGCAGACGGAATTGGCTTTTCTAAGCCAATTCCGTACATGCCATAATATATATATATTAGTTTAGTATATGTATATATATTATATTAGTATGTAGGTATTATTTATTTTTTTTTTGTTTATGTATTAGTATTGTTATTATTATTGTTATTATTTTTTTTATTATTATTTTTTTTTACTTTAAATATCTTATACATTATACATGTGAGACCCCGTATATGTAAAGTTGTAATGTGTAATAAATATGAATGGACTTGTAATGTAAAATATGATTGATGTAAGTCCATGGATTCAATGTACGTATGTGTAATATGATTTGTAACGTACATACAAGTTCCATTGAGTATGAATATGAAGAAATGAATTCTTATAAGTGATGGATGTGATTGAAACTCAAAATGGGTAGTGTGATAAAATGGAATGAAGTTATGCTTCCATTTGGTTTTATGTAGCATACCTTTGGACATACAATGAATGCACACAAGTTTCAATGTGCATAAGGTATGAATGGATGCCATTTTCAAGTTATAAAGGTGGATGGATGAGAAAATGGCCATGGTAACAGATTAAGGATGTGTTGGTATGAGTTGCAACAAGGAAACTGCAAGAAATCTGGAAAACATGAAGGCCAGATCGATCTCATAGGATGAGAGATCGATCTGGAAGAGCCAGAATGCTCTTATTTGGGCAATGGAATAGAGCAGATCGATCTCCAATGGGGCCAGATCGATCTCCTAAGCATTCTGTGATGAAAAGATCGATCCTCAAGCACCCAGATCGATCTCCTTAGCTCTCTGTTTGGGACCAGATCGATCTCATGCTTCGACAGATCGATCTCATGTTTCAACAGATCGATCTCATGCTTAAAAATTTTATGAAAATGAGAGATTTAAGGGGACCAGATCGATCTCCTCTTGGACCAGATCGATCTCCTCAAGCTATTTCTATATAAGGAGGGCTGAAAATCTGAAAATTTTGGGAAAAACACCAATCTTCCATTTCTAACCTAAAAACCTAACTTTCCCTCTCTAAAATCAGCCATTTTCAGTGAGATTTGAAGAGAGACCATTAGAGGCAAAGTTGTTCCTATCAAAGAGAAGAACAACATAGTAGGAGGGCATTTTCCCATTTTTGGTATTGAAGGAGTTAAGGGCATTGCCATTTGGAGCAAGAAGAAAAATCATATTGGTAAGATTCTAACACTCCAATCCAAATACATTGTCTATTTAATTGATTTTGGAGTTGTTTGGCATGAGTATTGATGGATAAATTATCTAGAGATGTGGTGGAATTGGTGTGACCTAGAAAACCTAGAATGGGTATAATGTGAGAATATATGGGTTGAATGAGTTTATGATTTATGGGCATGCCAAAGTTGTTATTGAGGTAATGTTTATGATTTTAGATGGTTAAATGAAATTACATTGTGAGTTTGGAGGAATTGTGAAAATGGGTATGTATATGCTTGATAAATGCCATAGTGAAGGAATTCATGAAATATGAACACTATGAGCTTAATGTCGATTTAATATCGATTTTGAATAAATTAATAGGCCTAAGAAGAATCCATAGACTCGAGTTTTGGGTAAAGTAATGAAACGAGGCCTCACAAGTGTTAATAGAAAACTATAGGTCGAATTGACTATAGTGAATGCACGATATCATATTATATGGATTGAGTATAATGCGGGATACGATTTTGTGCAGTCCCGAAGAGTTCGTTGGAAACGAATCGAGTGGTACGAGTAGCAGCTTTAAGGAAGTGGAATCACGCATCGCGATTCCAGGTAAGGGAATTCTGTAAGTATATAGAGGTAGCTGCTCGTAATTTGTGGGATTATAGGGTGTTTATGAAATGCATGAACGTTTGAGAAATTGGTTGTTTGGTATGCGAAAATAGTTGTGAATATTGGATGATTTGGTTTACATGGATGTATAAAAAGGGATAGTAAGGCTAATAATTGCATAAATCAAGTGTTTTGAACGCTTTCACAAAACATGTGTTTGGTTTCAAACGAATTGATAAATAGGTTGGCTATTGTGGTTTGATATTTGTAGCACATGTGAAGTGCCAAATATGTTTTAAGATAGCTTTAAAAGCTTATGAGCCGCCTATCATGTTTGTGTGAATTAAACCGTGCTAGAGCCTAGCTCGCACCGGGTATTGATGTTTTCATTTGTATGAAACGTGCTGGAGCTTAGCTCGCACCTTGATTTGGAAACTATGATAATGTTTATAAACCGTACTGGAGCTTCTGCTCGTACGTGGCTTTTGAGTGGTTTGTCTTATGAGTATAACCGTACAAGAGCTATGCTCGTACGCGTCTCTTTATGATAGGATGCATAAGTCGTGCTAGAGCTTTGCTCGCACAAGTTTGTACATTGGGATACGTATAAGGTTGTGAAAGTTGGTAAGATCCTTAAGCCCTACATCCTTAAGCTAACATCCTTAAGCCCAAAGAGGCGGGAAGGCTCTGTTAGGCGGGGAGGCTCTGTTCGGTGGGGAGGCTCTCTTACGGTGGGATCCTTAAGCCAACATCCTTAAGCCCTGGAGGGGTGGGGAGACTCTGTTAGGCAGGGAGGCTCTCCTACATGGGTACGGTAAGATCCTTAAGCCTTACATCCTTAAGCCAACATCCTTAAGCCCGAGGAGGCGGGGAGGCTCTGTTAGGCGGGGAGGCTCTGTTCGGTGGGGAGGCTCTCTTACGAAAGGATCCTTAAGCCCTACATCCTTAAGCTAACATCCTTAAGCCCGAAGAGGCAGGGAGGTTCTGTTAGGCGGGGAGGCTCTGTTCGGCAGGGAGGCTCTCCTTCACGGATATGGAAAACTCTTGGTATGGGGTAGGTAAGACCTAGGAATGGCACCCCCAATCACGATATGAGTCTGCGAAGTACGATGTACCGTGTATATCACATGGAGTACGATGTACCGCATAATGGTTATGTGATGAGAAAGTCTGGCGAGGGATAATCCATCTTCGTGCCAGCATGATACCCCGCACACCTGGATACGTGTGGTCTGGGATGATTTATGATATAATGGTCCACATAGGCACTTTTGATATAGTGACCTAGTTTTTATACACATGCGTGAATTGTGAAATGAAAATGTGGTTGTGATTGTGAGTTGATTTGGTGGTATTTATGTGTTGAGAAAGAGGTTTATGATGTTGGTTTAAAAAGGAGGTTTCTTAATGAATTGCCCTTTTGTGAATTTAAATGAGATTGAGCATGAGATGATTTATACATGATGTTCTTTTTACCATGTTTGATATGCCAATGTACATGATTTTGACACATGATATATATGTATACTCATATGGCATAGTTTTATTCCTCATGCTCCTACCATAAATGATTTATGCATAACACTATCAGCATGTAGATAGAGTAGTTATCTACCATGCTTGCATTATTACCTTACTGAGCGTGTGGTTGCTCATCCCTCTCTATTTTCCCCTACAGAGCGTGCATAGTAGCCCAGTGAGGACTGAGGCGTGGTATTTTGGACTCCGCTGCATCTCCATCGCTTAGAGGTATATACACAGTGATTCTTTTTGTATCTAAACAATGTAAAAGCACAGTATTCTTTGAGTTGTAATTATGGGGGATGTAGATGTCAGTAAAACATGCTTTTGTATAAGTACAAGATTTAAATGCAAATGTATGACATCGTTTTATCTCACTGAGAATGAATGAGATGTGGAGTTTATTATTGACTCACAGCCCAACAGTGTGTGGTGAGTTAGTTCACGACCGAGTAAGGTAACAGTAAAACGCGAAAAATTTTTTAGTGATTTTCGGTTAAAGAGAATGGAATTGGGTCGTGACAATACATTACAATATATATATATATCATCATTCTTCCATTTTAAATTGTCTAGTATATGTATATATTATACCCATGTATATATATATATATATTTTTATATACATATACACTTCCTTTTAATTAAATGCCTAGTATATATGTATATATATATATACATTTTCACTTATGCATGTCGCTACACATATATTTTCTTGTATAATTTATCCACAGACATAATATCATGCCTTCCATGAGATTTTCCTTATTCCGAAATTAAAATAATATTGGGATTCCATCATTCTTCATGAGTTCTCGATACAAGTGTTTACATCGACACTTTTCGAATAACAAATTAAAATTTTCTAATCCTTCCATACTTGCATTCGCCTTATTACTTCTTGTATCTTCGGGTTCCTAGTCATCCCACGGGCTTCTCGGTTCCTATAGTCCTCGAGCCCTACAACGAATATTTACGCTTCTGTTAATATATATTATTTCCATTTTTATATAATTAAATTAACGTAGGAAATTTGTGGGGTTTACACAATATATATATATATTTGTTATATATATATCATTATTTATCCATTTTAATTTTTTTCCTAGTATATATATACATATATATATATATATACATTTTCTTCTCATAAAATTATTCGATGACACAATATTCATGTCTTCATGAAATTCTCATTATTTCAGAAATGAAATATTATTGGGATCTCATCACTCCTTATAAATTCTCGATATAAGTTTTTACATCAAAATTATTTTTGATCCCTCTATGCTTGCATTTGCTTATCACTTCCTGTATTTTTGGGTTCCCTGTCATTCACGAGCTTCTCGACTCCTATACTCCTCGAGCCCTACAACGAATATTCAAATTTTGCTACTAAATTATAAAGTCCCCATATATTTTATTACTTGTATAAATTTTATTATTACAAAATTTTTCTCTTTAATTTATGTTTCATCTTTTTAATTATATTTTGTCCTATAATCACTATGATTAAATTATTTTAGCTTTTTGGTTTACCTATTTTATTTAAATTCCTATACTATATCTAATAACTTCCCTAAACTTAATTTATTTCCATGAATCTATTTATTATATAGTTAATTTGTTTCATGGACATATTCCTGCATAAGCATTTATGTAAACTAATATTTAGCTAAAAATTTCGGATATGTAAGTTAGCGATCTTACACACACCATGACACGCCTTTTACTATAGGGTATCCTTAAAGTCATCCAACGTCCTTAGGTTTTACCTTTCTTAGTTCTGTAGTTTATTTGATTGCCAGTCACAGTGTCGATAAGCGATTAGAACTAGTTATTAGCTTTACTTTATCCGAGGCTGACTTAGAGGACATTAGGGCTAGTTCTCCTCTTCCTAAGGGATACACATATAGGCTTCCAAGCCTGCATAAAAGGTCCATGAGTAAAATATATAAAGTAAAGTAGCCATCTTCAAGGCCTCTTTATAATTAGGATTTCATTTTCCTAGTTTCAATTTTCGGGGTTTCCATTCTCCCAAATCGAGGGATTACTCCTTACCAACTTCATCCACACAATTGGGCCCAAGTAGTGGGTATTACTGTGCATTGCCTTATGAGGGGTGTTGTACCTTCACTTCATCTTCTTAGTGCATTCCTTAGGGTTCGTGGGCTTATTAGGGTAGTCTTTTTTCCATGCAAAAGATTTCAGATTTCGGCTTTAGGAATAGGTTATTCAAGAACAAATTACATAGGTTTGAGCAGGAGTGGCTTATAGTTGAGGTCTTTAGAGATTTAAGGTTTCCTATGCATTAGAAACCCAAGTAAAAAGCCACAAAGACCTTCGTCTTTCAATTTTAAGGAAACAATTCCATGAGTTAATTGAGTGACTTTGTGTAAAAGAGCCAATCGATTTATTTACCATCCTTATCTCGAAAACCCTTACAACTGTAAGTTAGAGCATCAAAAACGTACCTATAAATAATCTCATAATTCCACTAGTAGATCCATAGTTACCTTTACCCCTCAAACCCAATCCAGACAATTTAGGTTTACAAAGAGAGAGAGCACTTCTAATAAGGAATCTAACTCAAAAAATGATTTCCTTGATGAGGAAGTGGTTAGGAAAGGTTTGGTTCGACTTTCTTCGTTCTTCTAGAGGAAGAGTCTTTAGTCAATATAGAGTCTCTTCAAGAATACATATATTCTTCTAATGGCAACTTTTTCAGCTTTAGAGCTATTATGATACGTTTTCTTGATGATTGTAATGCTCTTCATTCTTTCTTTTAGAGAGATGAGCAACGGTAGGCGAACCCTAATCCAAAAGAAGATCGAAGAGGGTTCTTTCAGGGATTTTATTAGTGATCCTCCTTGAAAAGTAACTCTGATTCTAAGTTTCAATTCCTGAGCACTCACGTTTCGAATTTGCCCTTTCCTAATGTTCAAACTTCACCTTTTTCTCAAGCTGGAACTCTACCCCCTTTACTCATGTTGTTCGTGTTGGTTCGTCACAAGCCACTACGTGGGAGAAGGGGAAATCAACCTTGCACTCATGATGCACCATAAGTTCATCCGATCAAAAGTTTTGTGATAAGCAGCGGTTGGATGATCGGGTGAATTGCATCGTGGTGCAGCCTACTGGGCTAAACTGCAGGAACTTACTTATTAAGGAGGCCATGAGAGACAGGTCAATACTTTTAAAGATGGCTCCTCTGGTTTGACTCACTATGCTGTTGATGGGAGTTACACCATGAAGGGTAAAAAGTTTAAACTGTACCCTAAGGTCTATGATAATGACCTCCTTAAAAGGCATGAGGTAGCTTCTCATCTAGGTTGGTATACCATCATCCCTTGAGATGAGTCCCAACTATTCAAGAACTTCCTTGAGGGCAAGGATTTGGCTGATTTGGAGGTGATGAAGTGAAACTTTCAATCTCTCTTTTTACTCTACTATAGGTAGTTTATGAATCTATTAAGTTGTTTTACTTATTGGTAGGCTACACAGAGGGTGATTGCGGTTAATGCTCAACATCGCCCCTTTCGAATGCAGGCTGAAAGGGAAATCGAACGTTAAGACATGAGAAGCGGGAGTTGGCAAAATTTAAATAATCAGCTGATTGGTTTCTCAAAACGGATTGAAGAAATGAAAGAGGATCTTAGTATGTTGTCTCATGAATTTACTCGCATTAAAGGCAATCTTAAGGTGGAAAGGGCTAGGGTTCAGTCTTTAGAGTAGTTTAAGGACGATTCCTCATGAGTAATGTGGAATTAGAAGCTCTAAAGCAAAAGTATGACTCTCTTTTCGCAGATTATGATAAGTTGGCTGACCATGATCAAGAGATGGAAAAGGAGATTACTGAATTGTATAGTCGACCTTCCTTTTCTCTCAGTTAAGAGGAGTGAAACCAGATTCGTGCAGAAACAATTAAAGAATATTGGCTTTTAGAGCAATGATAGAGGCTGAGAACAACTCTACTGATTTCACGAAATATAGTTTTTATCTTGCATGATCCTGGCTTGAGAAATAAAGGAAGGAAGATTTATTCCTTGAGCTTCAGTATTATGAGGAGATCGAGCTATTTGAGGCTCCTGATTGGACAACATATGAGCTAGACTCCAAGCCAAGGAATGAGTACTTGGAGAAAAGTGCTTACGACGATCTATTTAACCTTACCGGTCCTTACCATCCGCATAATCCTATTGATCCCTTTGAGATTATAAGTGTCACAACCCGTTCTACCAAAACTCACTACAAATTTTTTTATTTTTTCTATACATCTCACCTCCTCGTGACAATTCCATTTTGAACGAGTTGGGCTATGAGCCAGTAATAATCTCAACGCTTATCCATTTGATCATATCATTCTTATCGTGATAATAATGCTAGAATCTCAGACTGTGTAATAATAAGTACATATGTTATAAAACTTATGGTACATATGTTTTCATATAGTTACATCCCCCATAATTATATTCATTTACAAAACTGTGCTATTATATGTTTAGATACAAAACTGTACGATGTGTATACCTGATTCGTGATGGGAAGCAGCGGACAACCAGAAATGCAGTCTCTACCCACTCTCAACTACTGTAGATGCTCTGTGGAGGGTGGAAATTGAAATGGTGAGCATAACTAGCTCAGTAAGGCAATAATATAAGCAGGTAGATAACTATACTATCTACGCGCTGATAATGTCATGATATAAAATAGTTTACATCTAGAGCATGAGGTAAGACTAAAACGATGCCACATGTATATATCTATCATATAAGAGAAATCATGAAATCAGGCATATAAAACAAACATGGAAAAATCATCATGTATTACACCTCATGCTCATCACATTAAAACTTATTTGTTTTATCATAAAACAACCACATCAAGGCTAAACCCATCCCTCGGGAATACCTTGATTCATTAAGCAGTATCTCATTTAAAAACATAAATCGGGACATTACCCTTCCTTTGGGTCTGCCCTAGTTTATTCAGACTGTATGATATCATGTGAGGCATGTAGGTTACTGTATGAAAAATTGAGGACTGTGGCCATATTATGTCCCTGTGATCCCAGACCACACGGATCTCGGTGTGAGGGGTATCACAACTGCGATGGGAGGTGGGGTCAAGTCCTACCCGCCAGAATATCAAGTAACATCAGCTCGTCGTCATGACTACACGGTACAACGTACTCCATGGACCCATATCATAGTCTAGGGGTGCCTGCCTGGGTCTTATCCACCCCATACTATGTCGGTAACCAACCCATATCTCAAGGTATACGTGCGAGCATATCATCTCTCTGTGACACACAGTCTACAAGAGGCTTCAGCATGGCTCTATGCATGTGACATCACGTCTAGTGCGAGCAAAGCTCCAGCACTATTTTGTACACATACTAAAATCCTCGTACTAGCAACGCTCCAATACGGCTTTTCTAAGTAATAAATTAGTAAAATTTAGTGCGAGTAAGACTCCAGCACTCTTTTTACTCGTATAATTATGATAGGTGGCTCAATTTTAATAAAACATATTTAAAATCGTAACTGGTACCTACCTGTACCATTTCGTATAAATCATGAAATCAACAACCAACCTATGCACAAATTTGCTTAAATCAAAGCAATACATTCATATAAAACATCAAAAACATGATAATTATGCAATTTATTAGCCTTATTACCATTTTCGTAAATTTTACTCCCAGAGGCAAAATCATCTTTTTCCACTGATGCCCCGATTTTCACAAAAAATATTATTTTGTTTCTAGGTACTTTAAGAAATTCTAGGCCCTGTAAATCCCCTCAAAAATACGTATAGATATCTCTATGCACCTACAAAATTCCCTTACCTCGAATCACGTCAAGTGCATAGCTAAATTCCACTGTCGGAGGCTCGTCCAATCCGATTTGCTCCTAGTCCAGTCTCTGGAGCTGCAGATGATTATTTTTCATGTCAATTTAACCTAATAACTATAATTCTCACATTTACTACAATCAGTTTAACTAATTGGGCTAATTTACTCTTATTGGGCCCGATTGCACCCTAATGGGCCTTAATCCGTTTTAAACCTCTTTTTACTTACTATTCACGTCATTAAGGTCTATTGGGCTCATTGGGCCCATCAATACTTATTGAGCCTTGTTTTAGGTTATTTACATAGCTCGTACTATCATTCACGACAAAATTCCAAAAATAATTCATTTTAGACAGAATTTAATCTGAATCTCATAAGATAATTTCTAACGCGCATCATTACACAAATTGTCATAAATGAGATTTACTTACCCGAGATTTTACGTGGCTATGAAATGCGAGGTTCGATTAAGCTCACGTTCGTCGTTTATCGTCAAGCTACACAATTATATATTCAACCGGGGTTAATTTCGATCAAATATAAATTTAAATAAATTCCTCGAAAATTAAATCAGTCAATTATGATCGCTTATTGGTTTACGTGCAGGCCGGTGTATCATCGAATTATTTTCCCCCCTTTTTTTCTTTTCTTTCTTCTTTTTCCCTTTCTTCCTTGGCTGAACCGGTCCGCTCCGGTTCAGAACAGTTTCACTTCACTGAACCGGTTCAGTCATTTCTTCACCGTCTGCGGCGATTCCGACCGGTTCCCGACTCCCTCTTGACACCGTGTGGCTCGTCTCTGGCTGGGTAACCTTCGGCTAGCCTTGGATCAGACCGAATGTCGCTGGTGGCTATCAGATTTCTCTTTCTTTCTTTGGCAATTTCCCTCTTCGATCTGCCGATTCCGACGTCGTCGGCGCGCGTGCTGGCGGCTGGTGGCTCTCACGTGGTTGGGCTTCCTTCGTCGGTCATCTCTTGCTGTCTCTCTTGCGCGGTGGCTCGTCGGCGCTGAGGTCTCCCTCCGTCTTCCTTCTTCCCCTTTTCTTTTCTGTTTCGCGTTTTCGTGAATTTAGTTCTTTTTTTTCTTCTTTTTTTTTATAATTATTATTATTATATATATAATACATTATATTAGTATTTTAATAGAATAAAATATAGTATTTGAACACAAATTATCTAAACCAATATATGTATATATTTAATTAATTAAATATATATTTATCTTATTTTATTTTTCAGAATATTATTCCTACATTTTCGAGATAATTTCCCGGGGTAAAAATTTCGAATTATCGTAATAAATTCGTATATTGATCAATTGAACTTAAAATTCAATAATTCCTTCTTTATTGATCAAGATTTCCTAAATCCATTTTTTAAAATGATAATTTCTTACCGAATTAATACCGAATTTTGAGTCTTTAACCTATTTACCTTTTTTTCACATTTTACATACATGTCTAACTCCTTCATTCACGTTTATATAATCAAAATCATCTGTCTTATGATTCCATTACATATTGTTGGCTCTACCGAGAGGGGGGGTGAATTGGTTTTCTAATGTTAATAGTAAATTTAAACTAATTTGAACTTAATTAACAAATAATGAATAAGCAATATAATGTATTGAACCAAATTAAAGCAAGATAAGGAAAAGAATATCAAACATAGTCGTTTATAGAGGTTCGGCCAATCTCTTGCCTACGTCCTCTCTCCTTGACCTTCTTGTCAAGTGCTTTCTTTCTCACTTTCAACGAAAGTTACACACTCCCTTTTTCAGGTTAAGGAATAACCTCTCTACCCTTTTTATACAAAGATGTATTCACCCTTTTTACAAAGATTATCTCACTAAGGAACAATCCTCTTCTCTCTTAAAGTAAGGATGAATACAATATCAAGCTTTTTATGTGGGTAGGACAAATACAGCTTTTGCACACAAGCTTATACAACAAACTCAATAAATGAGGATTGAAGACAATTGGAATGAAAGAATTAAACTCTTGAGAATATACAGAATGTGCAGCAATGGTGTCTTTTTCTCAGTGTGTTCAATGCTTGATTATATATTGAAGGATTGGTAGTTGGAGCATTTAATGCTGTTTTTCCCGTTGAGATTTTGCAGAAAGAGCCGTTGGGAACCTCCAGTAGAATGCCAGATCGATCTGCCATCTTGACCAGATCGATCTCTTAGTTATAATTCCTGCAAGATTAAGGCAAAAAGAAGCAAAGAGATCAATTTCATATATGAGCAGATCGATCTTATAATTTGAAAATATTAGAGAAGATGGATCTGTCGAATAGGCAGATCGATCTTCCAATCTCTCTGTTTGAGGCATGATCGATCTATAGAACGATCTGCCAGGTAATCTCGTAGTGAGGAGATCGATCTCTCATTAACCCAGATCGATCTCCTTATCTCTCTGACTTTGAGGAGATCGATCTCTTCCTATACCAGATCGATCTCATGAGCTCTCTGTTTGAGTATAGATCGATCTTATAGATCGATCTACTGCCTTTACCTTTGTTTTAGGGGAGATCGATCTCTTCCTAGACCAGATCGATCTTCTCAACATCCTGTAATAGGTAGATCGATCTTATAACCCTTATAGATCGATCTTAGCTTCCTCAATACCTTTGTACAGGTTCAAACCTTAGCAGATCGATCTCATATCCTCATGAGATCGATCTCTCATCCTAGAAAACCCAGGAGATCGATCTCTCATATCACCAGATCGATCTCTCATCTCCAGGAACTTAATTTCTGGTACTGATAGCTTCTAAACATGTTTTTTATATCGTCTTTATATTATTGAATTTACTTGTTTTGTCATTTCAAAATATATTAACTCAACAATCTCCCCCTTTTTGATATGACAAAACCTATTCAATAAACATGTTTAGTTACCTATTTGCATTGTGCACAAACTCCCCCTTTTTGTAAGCTCCCCCTTTCTTTTAGCTTTTGACCTCGTTACTTTCTTAACTTCCCTTCATTTTAATCATTCCTTTAAACCTTTAGACATGTTTCTTAAAGCCATTTAAACATCTTTTAACCAACCCACATGTTCTCTTTTCTTCTCCCCCTTTTTGTCATATCAATGGCACAAAAGGTTTTAAAAAGAACAATTTAACGTTCAACACATTGTTCATTTCAAAATAGTAATTCATGATAGCACATTTCAATAATAACTAAAATGTCATTCCATCAAAGACTCATTCAAGCAAATGAGGTTTTCAAACACTAACTAATAATATCAAAACATTAGCCAAAATAGTTCTATCAACTAAGGCCTAAGGTGCATGAGGGAAGCGATCCAGTAGTTCCTCGACGTGAGTGCGAATGACCTGTAGCTCATCATACATCGCCTGTTGGGTGGCATGAAGGTTTGCAAAACCTTCATCATCTTCCTGTTCAGCTCCATTATCATCATCACAATGGACTCCATGCCAGCGGGTGATGAGGCAGGTGCAGGGGGCTGAGTAGAGGAAGAGGATGGGCCCTCAGTAGGTGCAGCAGGTGGAGCAAGAGGCTCATCTGATGGATCTTCCTCCATAGCTATAGCAGGCTGTTGTTCTCGTTTCTTCTTCCAATCGCCTCGGAAGTCCTTGTAATAGCCCATGTGGTGAAGTGTCCGAATGTTCAAGACGCTCTTTGGGGAGGGCACTTCACCCGTTTCACAACTGTAGTCCAGTCCAAGTCGTTGTAGAAAATATGCCAACGGTTGCGAAAAAACTATCGTGGTGGCTTGGCCGCGTACGATCTTCAACCAATCTTCATAGATAAAATGGACAAGGTTAGGTTTTTGACTTGTGGAGTGGATGTGGTGGATCCAAAAACGATCTAACCTCCTAACGGTGGAATGACGGGTATCGAAAGGATGAAGATTCCATGAGATAATGAGGTGGAGTAACCGTGGGTGCATTGGTAGATCACTCGCCTTATCCCCGAGAAGGTCAAACTCTAAGGGGACTTCCTCATCTTCATTGGTCAAGCCTTCATTGCTTATGTGGAAAGTTTGGGCTAAGACATCAAGGTCTATTGCAATTGACTTACCCATGACATACGTTGTAAACCCGAGAATTTTGCAAGTATCAGCAGGATCATAGGTGAGTTCGGCATTAGAAAAGAATGCTCTAATGATGTTTGGGGGTACGGGAGTATTGATTTTTAAGAATAAAAGCCAGCCAAATTCTTCCATTTTGGAGAGATACGAAAAATCTATTCTGTTTAAAAATGAGAAATCAATGGTTCGCCAATGTTTAATTGGCATGGTGGAAAAATACTCTTCATATCTCTTCCTTTTTGCAGGTGTTTTAAAACACCTGTTAAAGGTAGTGACTGAAGGGGCAGAGGGTGGTTGTGAGGAGGTTGGTCTAGATTCTCTATTGGCTAATCTCTTAGTACGAGGCATGATTTAAGCTTGCAACTAGACACAGGAATCTCTCTAGACACTCTTAAAACTAGTTCTCTAAAACCTAACCAATGAAACAGTAGTTAGATGTGACCTAGAGAGAAATTGGGCACTAAACTAAGAATTTTTTAGAAAAATTTAGCAATGTGGGTTACTATACCAGTAAACGAGGAGGAGAAGTGATGAAGACCGTACCGAGATCGATACGAATCGAAGGCTGAGGTGCGACAGAATTTAGGGATTTTGAAGATTTGGGAATTTTGAAATTTGGGAATTTTAAGCAGTTTTTATAGTCCTGGGCACAGGAGATCGATCTGTCGAGGCGACAGATCAATCTGTCATTTCCAGAAGCTTGAAGAGATCGATATGTTGTTCCACAAGATCGATCCTCAGAATACAGAAGCTTAAAGAGATCGATCTGTCAAGGGCCCAGATCGATCTGCTGTTTAATAGAGGCTTAAGGAGATCGATCTTATGGGTGAGAAGATCGATCTGCCTAGCTTAACCTTTATGCTTTAGGCTCATTTGAAGTATGGAGATCGATCTATATTGATAGGAGATCGATCTCTCATACTTTTTGCCCAGAAAAATCATTGAAAAACTCTTTTAAAAATAACTTAAAATCAAGATTTTGAAGCATATACATCTTAAGGGACATTCATGAGTCCTAATTCACCTCTAAGGACACAAAACCTATCTCTATTAAGTGGTTTGGTGAATATATCAGCGATTTGATGTAAAGTGTCAATATACTCTAGAATTATATCTCCCTTTTGAACATGGTCTCTAAGGAAATGGTGTCTAATCTCAATGTGCTTAGTTCTAGAGTGTTGAATAGGATTTTTAGATAGATTGATGGCATTGGTATTATCGCATTTAATAGAGACTTGTTTCATGTCGATACCATAGTCTTTCATTTGTTGTTTAATCCACAACACTTGAGCACTACAACTACCTGCTGCTATGTATTCAGCTTCAGTTGTGGACTGAGCCACACTATTTTGTTTCTTAGAGAACCAGGAAATTAATCTATTCCCTAAGAATTGACAGGTACCTGAAGTACTTTTCCTATCTATTTTGCATCCCCCAAAGTCTGCATCTGAAAATGCATGAAGTGTAAAAGTGGAGTCCTTGGGGTACCAAAGTCCTAGAGAGGGAGTGTCCTTAAGATAACTAAAGATCCTTTTGGTTGCTAATAAGTGTGATTCCCTAGGAGAGGATTGAAATCTAGCACAAAGGCATACACTAAATAAAATATCTGGTCTAATTGCAGTTAAATAGAGTAATGAACCAATCATAGATCTATAGAGTTTAGTGTCTACACACTTACCACTTTCATCTTTATCAAGCTTGATGTTGGTGCACATTGGAGTTGCTTGAGGTTTACAATTGTCCATTCCAAATCGCTTGAGCAAATTCTTAGTATACTTTGCTTGATTGATGAAGGTTCCTTCCTTTGTTTGCTTCACTTGAAGTCCCAAGAACAAAGTGAGCTCTCCCATCATGCTCATTTCAAATTCACCTTGCATGATCTTAGCAAACTCTTGGCATAAAGATTCATTAGTTGATCCAAAAATAATATCATCTACATACACTTGAACAACTAGTAAATCTTTATTTTTATTTTTGATAAATAAAGTGGTATCTACTTTTCCTCTTGAAAATCCTTTTTCTATCAAGAATTTTGACAACCTTTCATACCATGCTCTAGGAGCTCGTTTCAAACCATAGAGTGCCTTAGATAGTTTGAAAACATGTTCAAGAAATTCATGATTTTCAAAGCCGGGAGGTTGTTCAACATACACTTCTTTATTAATGAAACCATTTAAAAATGCACTCTTTACATCCATTTGATATAACTTGAAGTTTTTATAACATGCAAAGGCAAGTAGCATTCTAATTGTTTCTAATCTAGCTACCGGTGCATAAGTTTCATCATAGTCTATTCCTTCCTCTTGTCTATAATCTTGTGCAACTAATTTAGCCTTGTTTCTTATGATCACACTATTTTCATCCATCTTGTTCTTGAATATCCATTTAGTTCCAATTATAGAGTGATCACTAGGCCTGGGGACTAGTTTCCACACTTTGCTTCTTTCAAATTGATTTAATTCTTCTTGCATTGCTAAGAACCAATTATTGTCATCTAAGGCTTCATTGACATTTCTAGGTTCTATTTGAGATACAAAGGCTATATATTAACACATATTCCTTAGAGATGATCTAGTTCTAACTCCAAGAGTTGGATCTCCCACTATTTCACAATCTTTTACATATCCTAATTCTCTTGGTACTCTAGACTCTCTCTCTAACATCTCTATTTCTTCTTCATCTTCTTTATTTAAGTCAAGTTTTTCTAATAGATCTTCTTCTAAGTTTGGAATTTCCTCTAGGTTTTCATCGAATATTCCTACATCCTCTTCATTGGTTGAATCTTTAGATAAATCATTTGACTCATCAAATATTACATGAATTGATTCTTCAACCATCAATGTTCTTTTGTTATATACCCTATAAGCCTTTGAATTTAAGGAATATCCTAGAAAGATTCCCTCATCACTCTTGGCATCAAATTTTCCTAAATTATCTTTCCCATTATTTAAAACAAAACATTTGCAGCCAAAAGGATGGAAGTAGCTAATGTTAGGCTTCTTACCTTTGTAAAGCTCATAAGGAGTTTTCTTTAGCATGGGTCTAATCATGGCTCTATTAATGATATAGCAAGATGTATTTATAGCTTCAGCCCAAAAATATTTTGGTAAATTATTTTCACACAACATAGTTCTAGCCATTTCTTCCAATGTGCTATTTCTTCTCTCAACCACTCCATTTTGTTGTGGTGTCCTAGGGGCTGAAAAATTATGGCAATTCCTTGATCATTGCAATACTCATCAAATCCTATATTTTCAAACTCTTTGCCATGATCACTTCTAATACTAGTTATTGTATATCCTTTTTCATTTTGAATCACTTTTGTATAAGCTATGAACTTTTCTAAAGCTTCATTTTTCACTCTCAAAAAGAATACCCAAGTGAACCTAGTGTAATCATCAACTATTACAAATCCATAGTGTTTCCCACCAAGGCTTGTTGTTCTAGTTGGTCCAAATAAATTTAGGTGGAGTAATTGAAGAGGCCTAGTGGTGGATACACTATTCTTAGGCTTAAATGTCGTCCTTTTATGTTTTCCTTTAACACAAGCTTCACATATTTTTTCATAGTCAAAGGACAACTTGGGTAATCCTATAACTAGATCCTTTCTAGCTAACTTAGATAACACATGTCTGCTAGCATGACCTAGTCTTCTATGCCATAACCAAGATTCTTTTTCATTGTCTACCATTAGGCATATGTTTTCATTTTTGAGTTCATTAAGATAGACAATGTATATATTACCTTGCCTATGACCTAGAAAAAGAACTTTATTTGACTTAGGATCTATAACATGACATTTCATGCAATCAAAAATTACTTTGTAACCTTTGTCACAATGTTGATTTATGCTTAGTAAGTTATGCTTTAGACCCCTAACAAGTAATACTTTTTCTAATGAAAAATAGTCATTACCTATTGAGCCACTCCCTTCAACTTGGCCTTTGGAGTTGTCCCCAAACGTGCCTTCTCCACCAACCTTTGATTTAAATGAGTTAAAGTGGCTCTTCTCACCCGTCATGTGCCTTGAGCATCCACTGTCTAAGTACCAAGCTTCTTTTGTTTTAGCTTTGTGGCAATGCTCAATTACCTACAATCAAAAATCAAGCTCATATCTTAGGTACCCAAATTCTCTTGGGTCCTTTGAGGTTAGTGAATGCAATTCTTGATCCCTTTGGGATCCATTTTGCCAATGCATTAAAATCTTTTGAGTTAATTACTTCTTTTGGAACTCACATTCTTTTTACTATTTTTCCTTTAAGAGTGGTCATCTTCATATTGTAATTAAGTGATGCATGTCCATTCCTATTACAATATGAACAAGTAGTTGAAGGTTTATTCATGCTCTTTCTAGCAATGAAGCTTTTGAGATGAGTCTCTCTACTTTTTGCATTATATCCTAACCTATTTTTATCAAAGAATGCCCTTTGAGTTTCTAACATGTTATCTAACTTTTGCTGACCCATATAAAATCTATTAAAGGAATTATGTAGATTACTATTTTTTTCTTTTAAATCACAAATTTCAAGATTCGTAATTTCTAGTTTCTTTTCACATTCTAATTTGTCCTCTAGAATTAACTCATTCTCTTTCTTCAATTTAGATATTATCTTCTTATATTTCATACTCATGCATTCATATTCCAATGCAAGATCATCAAAGGCATCTTGTAATTCATCAAAAGAGTATTCATTCAGGTTTGAAGTTACCTTTTCATCCTCAATAGCCATGAAGCACAAGTTGGCAATGTCCTCATTTGAGTCATCATCGGAGCAGTCACTGTCGCTCCATGTAGCCACCATTGCCTTCTTTTTGTGGAACCTATCATTGGACCTTTTAAGAAGAGGGCAGTTAAACTTAATGTGTCCTGGTTTTTTACATTCATAACACACAATTGTATCTTTTCTCCCTACCTCTTCTTGATCTCTCTTGTGGTTTCTCCTATTACTACCACTAGCTCTCATTCTCATGAACTTGTTAAATCTTTTGGCAAACATTGCTATCTCAAGATCTTCTTCACTACCACTCTCATTTTCATTTTTATTTTCCTCTTGAGTAGTAGATTTTAGAGCAACTACCACTTTCTTGGGTGGCTCTTCATTTCTTCTTAATTTCATCTCATAAGTGAGTAGTGAACCTATTAATTCATCTAGTGACAATGTGTGAGGGTCCTTGGATTCCTCAATTGCAGTCACTTTAGCTTCCAATGATTTAGGTAGGCTATTTAATATTTTCTTGACCATTTCTATATTAGAGTAAGTTTTTCCTAATGATTTTAATCCATTAATTACATCAGTGAATGTAGTGAACATATCACTGATTGACTCTCCATCTTTCATCCTAAATAGCTCATAGTCATGTGTGAGCATTCCTACCTTAGTCTCCTTTACTTGGGTTGTACCTTCATGTGTGATTGCCAATTTGTCCCAAATTTGTTTGACATTGTCACAACCAGAGACTCTATAGTATTCATTTGGCCCTAAAGCACAAAAAATGGTGTTCATGGCCTTAGCATTTAGCTGAGCACATTTAACATCATTTGAATCCCATCCATCTTCTTCTTTAGGGATATCTCTTCCCTCTATTCTTTTTGTAGGGATTTGGGGTCCTTTAGTGATAATCCTCCATACTTCATAATCATTTGCTTGAATGAATAACATCATCCTAGTCTTCCAATAAGCGTAATGTTCCCCATTAAACATAGGAGGCCTAACCATAGAGTGCCCCTCTCCTACTAAACTAGTTGCTATATTATTGTGAGCCATTAGATCGTTTCTAACTCTTAGGAAGTTATTCATATGTGATCAAAGAGTCCTAGCTCTGATACCAATTGTTGGCTCTACCGAGAGGAGGGGTGAATCGGTTTTCTAATGTTAATGGTAAATTTAAACTAATTTGAACTTAATTAACAAATAATGAATAAGCAATATAATGTATTGAACCAAATTAAAGCAAGATAAGGAAGAGAATATCAAACACAGTCGTTTATAGAGGTTCGGCCAATCTCTTGCCTACGTCCTCTCTCCTTGACCTTCTTGTCAAGTGCTTTCTTTCTCACTTTCAACGAAAGTTACACACTCCCTTTTTCAGGTTAAGGAATAACCTCTCTACCCTTTTTATACAAAGATGTATTCACCCTTTTTACAAAGATTATCTCACTGAGGAACAATCCTCTTCTCTCTTAAAGTAAGGATGAATACAATATCAAGCTTTTTATGTGGGTAGGACAAATACAGCTTTTGCACATAAGCTTATACAACAAACTCAATAAATGAGGATTGAAGACAATTGGAATGAAAGAATTAAACTCTTGAGAATATACAGAATGTGCAGCAATGGTGTCTTTTTCTTAGTGTGTTCAATGCTTGATTATATACTGAAGGATTGGTAGTTGGAGCATTTAATGTTGTTTTTCCCGTTGAGATTTTGCAGAAAGAGCCATTGGGAACCTCCAGTAGAATGCCAGATCAATCTGCCATCTTGACCAGATCGATCTCTTAGTTATAATTCCTGCAAGATTAAGGCAAAAAGAAGCAAGGAGATCGATCTCATATATGAGCCGATCGATCTTATAATTTGAAAATATTAGAGAAGATCGATCTGTCGAATGGGCAGATCGATCTTCCAATCTCTCTGTTTGAGGCATGATCGATCTATAGATCGATCTGCCAGGTAATCTCGTAGTGAGGAGATCGATCTCTCATTAACCCAGATCGATCTCCTTAGCTCTCTGACTTTGAGGAGATCGATCTCTTCCTATACCAGATCGATCTCATGAGCTCTCTGTTTGAGTATAGATCGATCTTATAGATCGATCTACTGCCTTTACCTTTGTTTTAGGGGAGATCGATCTCTTCCTAGACCAGATCGATCTTTTCAACATCCTGTAGTAGGCAGATCGATCTTATAACCCTTATAGATCGATCTTAGCTTCCTCAATACCTTTGTACAAGTTCAAACCTTAGCAGATCGATCTCATATCCTCATGAGATCGATCTCTCATCCTAGAAAACCCAGGAGATCGATCTCTCATATCACCAGATCGATCTCTCATCTCCAAGAACTTAATTTCTGGTACTGATAGCTTCTAAACATGTTTTTTTATATCGTCTTTATATTATTGAATTTACTTGTTTTGTCATTTCAAAATATATTAACTCAACACATATAATAATGTCATACAACGTGTGAATCATAAGGAATGTCATACAAAATATGGGTCTCACAGATCTCCCCCTATAAAAAGATTTAGTCCTCCAAACTAGAACCAAATCAATTCTGTAAATAACTTCAGGTACTTCTCCCGCATCATACTCTCCAACTCCCAAGTAGCTTCCTCCGAAGTGTGATATTGCCAAAGAACCTTCACGAGAGAGTCGTCTTGGATCGTAATACCTTCTCCTTCCTATCCAATATTCGAATCGATTTCTCGACATATGACATGTTCTCACTGAGCTCCAACGACTCGTAGTTAATCACGTGCATCGGATCCGGATGATACTTCCGAAGCATAGAGACATGGAAGACGTTATGAACACCTGCTAACTCTGGCGGCAATGCCAACCTATAAGCCTTATCTCCCACTCGCTCCAGAATCTCAAAGGGTCCAATATAACGAGGACTTAACTTACCTTTCTTCTCGAACCTTGTAATACCCTTGGAAGAAGAATCCTTCAAAAATACTGACTCACCCACGGTAAACTCTAGTGGTCTCCGTCTCCTATCAGCATAACTCTTCTGTCGACTCTAAGCTGTTCGTAACCTCTCACATATCACTCAAACATCCTCAGAGGTCTGTCTAACCAAGTCAGGAGCAAAAATCAGTCTATCACCAACCTCTTTCCATCCAATAGGGGATCGACATCTGCGTCTATACAACGCCTCATATGGTGCCATCCCGATACTCAAGTAATAACTGTTGTTATAGGCGAACTCGGTTAGTGGCAAGTGGTCATCCCAGGACCCTCTAAAATCCAGCACACACGCTCTCAACATATCCTCCAGAGTCTGTATAGTCCTCTCTGACTGACTATCTGTCTGAGGATGGAAAGCGGTGCTAAAACTCAACTGAGTCCCCATCGCTTCCTGAAACTGTTCTCAAAAGTGGGAAGTGAAGCGGGCATCCTAATCAGAAACAATACTCACTGGAACACCATGCAGCTGTACTATCTCTCGGACATACAGGTTCGCCAACGTACTCAGAGTATCATCAGCTCTCATGGCTAAGAAATGGGCTGACTTCATTAACCTATCCATAATCACCCAGATGGCATCATGACTTCTGCGGGTCCTCGGTAAACCCATCACAAAATCCATGGTGACGTGCTCCCACTTCCATGTCGGTATCGGTAGAGGCTGCAATAACCCTGCAGGCTTCTGATGCTCTACCTTTACTTGCTGACAGACGAGACATCTAGTGACATACTCTGTAATGTCTCTCTTTATCCCAGACCACCAATAAACTCTCCAGAGATTTTGATACATCTTAGTGCTCCTCGGATGTACCGTATACTGTGTCGAATAAGCCTCTGATAAAATCAATCTCTTGATCTCTGGATCCTCGGGAACACATGCTCTACCCTTGAACCTCAATAATTCATCTGTACTCAGCTCAAAATCAGTACCCACACCTGTTTGTACCTGACTCAACCAATCGATACACTGTCTATCACTCTGCTGAGCCTGTCGAATACGACTAATCAACTCTGGCTCCAATCTCAAACTAGCCACAACATCACATCTATCTGTATCTGGTAGGGCAACATCCAAATTGAGGTTCGCTCACTGCTCCAACAACTCGTGTTCCCAAACCATCATAAATGATACCAACCCGAGTCTCTTCCTGCTCAAGGCATCAGCCACTACATTCGCCTTACTCGGGTGGTACAGGATCTCACAATCGTAGTGCTTCAAAAGCTTGAGCCATCTTCTCTATCTCATATTCAGCTCCTTCTGCGAAAACAGATACTTGAGGCTCTTATGATCCATAAATATCTGAAATTTCTCACTATAGAGATAGTGGCGTCATATTTTCAAAGAAAACACCACAGTCGCCAACTCTAAATCATGGGTAGGGTAGTTCCTCTCATGATCCTTCAGCTGTCTAGATCTATAGGCAACTACCTTCCCATCCTGCATAAGTACACAGCCCAGTCTCTGGTGTGATGTATTTGTATACACAGAAAAACCTCCTGAACTGGTAGGAATGGTGAGAATCGGAGTAGTGGTTAACCGATGCTTAAGCTCCTGAAAACTCCTCTCACATGCATCGTCCCACACAAACTCAACATCCTTCTGCGTAAGACGTGTCAACGGAGCAGCTAGTCTGGAGAAACACTCTACAAATCTCTGATAATAACCTGCCAATCCCTGAAAACTCCTGATCTCGGTGACTATCCTAGGTTGTTCCCACCAAACGACTGCCTCAATCTTGGATGGATCTACTGCTACCCCATCCCTCGATACAACATGGCCCATAAATGAAATCTGGTCCAACCAAAAGTCACACTTACTGAGTTTGGCATACAACTGCTGCTCTCGGAGGGTCTGCAGAAATATCCTCAAATGTCGCTCATGATCTTCCCTAGACTTAGAATAAACCAATATATCATTAATGAATATTATCACAAACTGGTCCAGGTATGGCTTGAACACATCATTCATCAAAGTCATAAATGCTGTGGGGTATTTGTCAATCTGAATGGCATAACCAAGAACTCGTAATGACCATATCAGGTATAAAATGCTCTCTTGGGTACATCTCCACTCCGTATCCTCAACTGATGGTACCCATACCTCATATCTATCTTAGAAAAGACCTGTGCTCCCCGAAGCTGATCCAATAGATCATCAATGCGTGGAAGGGGGTACTTATTTTTTATGGTAGCTTTATTCAACAATATGTAGTCTATACACAGTTGGAGGCTCCCATCCTTCTTCCTCACAAACAAGACCGGAGCTCCCCAAGGTGAAATGCTCGATCTAATAAACCCCTTCTCAAGCAACTCCTGCAACTGCTTCTTCAGCTCCTCCAACTCAACCGGAGCCATCCTATACGGTGGTCTAGATATCAGCTCTGTACCAGGTACCAAATCAATACAGAACTTCACTTCCCTGTTCGATAGTAACCTTGGTAGATCATCTGAAAAGACATTAGAAAACTTTGCTACCACTGGAATGTCTCTCAATTTTGGACGTAACTTATCTATGTCAACCACATATGCAATGAACCCTTCAAAATACCATTTCCACCATTAGTAACATAATTCATCATATAAGTATCCATTATTAATAAATACATTTACCTCACAAATATGATGAATTACAACTATAATTTTTTCCAAATGCAATAATTATATGCCTTTTATTTCTTTTCAGCAAAACTTACAGTAAGGCTATCTATCCCTGAAAACATTACTGTCTTAGAATAACAATCTAAAATAGCATGGTTTGCAGTCAACCAATCCATTCCTAAAATTACATTAAAATCCCTCATATTCAGTAAGACAATATCAACTGACATATCATTTCCCCCTATTTTCAGCCTACAATCTCTATATACATACTCAGTCAACTGACTGTCATTCATAGGTGTAGAAATTAACAACATTCTATCTAACAATGTAGGTTGTACATACTTCAACAACTTATGTGCAAATGAAGGCGATATGAAGGAATGTGTGGCACCAGAATCAAATAATACAAATGCTTCTGAATCAAAAATTAGGATGGTACCTTTAATCACATCCGCTGAAGCATCTACGGTCTCCTGGTCCAATGCATGCACTCACCCTCTGCCCATAACCTGCTTCCCCTTCTCCTCAGCTGTGGCTCTTCTCTTTGGAGCAGGAGTCTCAATAGGAGCTCTCTCCGGCTCTTTGCCCTTCTGTGGGGCAGTCTCAATCATCTCGGGATAGTTTCTTATGACATGCCTCGGCTTCCCACAATGAAAACATACTCTAGTAGTCATCGGACAAGGCTTGGTACCATGAAATCTACCACATCTCCTACACTGCTCGGTCCTCGACCGTGTCTCTCCAATAACTATACCCCTCGGTGGTGGTAAAGCTGGATATAAGGGAGGCTTACCCGTCCTCTCCTATACCTCCTCAATTCGAGGTCTCTTATCAGCTAGCCTCTGACCTCCTCTCCTGATCACTCTATCCCCTCTTGATCTCTTTCGATCTCTATGTTGACCTTCCCCAACTCTGAGGCACTCCGCTCAAAATCTTGCTCACACAACTGAACCCTGTGCACTGCCTCCTCATAAGTAGAGACGTCAAACGGAGCTAATTTAGATCTAATGGCTGGTCTCAATCCATCTAAGAACTTTTGGACCTTCTGAGTCTCACTGCTCAATGTATCCGGGTCATACCTCCCCAAGGATATGAACCTCAACTCATACTCATCAACGGAGTGATTCCCTTAAACCAAACTCATAAACTCCATCTGTAACCTCCGCTATGCAGTAGCTAAAATATACTGCCTTCTAAAGGCCTCCAAAAATATCTCTCAGGTAATCTCTGGGTGTCGGGCTCTCAAGATAGACACAGTAGACCTCCACCAATGCTCTGCCTGGCCCTTCAGCATAAATACGACCAAGGCAACCCTCTCAGTCAATGTACACTTGAAGAACCCATACAACTTCTCCATCTCATATATCCAATCCTCTGCAACAACCGGGTCATTCACCCCTCTGAAAACTGGAGGTCTAAACTCTTGGAATTGTCGTAATCTGTCCAGATCACTACTGCTCGACTGTGGAGCAATAAGATAAGCTGTATCCTGAACTGGTGGTGGTGTAACAGTCTCTATAGTTTGTCCAGTAGAAGTAGGATGCCTGGTTGGACCTCGTCTATCACCAGCCCCTAACGTCTGTGCAACTATCTCAACAAGACTCTTTATACTCTTCTCAATCCTAGCGAAGCATGCCTCAGTATCCTCTGGTCTCTCAACGGGGTCCTGCAGAGCCTGACTAGTCTGTGACTCTGCACGGCTCTCGAGCCTACCTCTACGACCTCTAGCACGTGAACTCGCCCCTCTACCACGGCGGGTGACAGGCAGAATGTCTAAGTTCCTGCATCCATAACCATCTATTAGTCTAATCTCATCTTGATATACACAGTTATTTCTAAACAAAGCACAGTATTATGGGGATTTAATTTCTTAACTATTATTATCGACTCATATCTGATCAACTCTAGCTCTTATACCACCTTTGTCACAACCTGTTCTACCAACACCTCCTCGTGACAATTCCATTTTGAACGAGTTGGGCTATGAGCCAGTAATAATCTCAACACTTATTCATTTGATCATATCATTCTTATCGTGATAATAATGATAGAATCTCAGGCAGTGTAATAATAAGTACATATGTTATAAAACTGTAAGGTACATATGTTTTCATATATTTACATCCCCCATAATTACATTCGTTTACAAAATTGTGTTTTTATATGTTTAGATACAAAACTGTACAATGTGTATACCTGATTCACGATGGGAAGCAGCGGACAACCAGGAATACAGTCTCTATCCACTCTCAACTACTGTAGATGCTCTGTAGAGGGTGAAAATTGAAAGGGTGAGCATAACTAGCTCAGTAAGGCAATAATGTAAGCAGGTAGATAACTATACTATCTACGTGCTGATTACGTCATGATATAAAATCGTTTACATCTAGGGCATGAGGTAATACTAAAACGATGCCACAAGTATATATCTACCATATAAGAGAAATCATGAAATCAGGCATATAAAACAAACATGAAAAAATCACCATGTGTGACACCTCATGCTCATCACATTAAAACTTATTTGTTTTATCATAAAACAACCACATCAAGGCTCACGACCGAAATTACCTAAAAATCAGAGTAAATTTTTCGCTTTTTAATTTCCTTACCCGTCGTGAACAGTTACACTACTAAACAGTTGGGCTATGATTCGGTGTTAGTCATCTCTCACCTATTTACCATTCCATTTTCATTTTCATTTACATATCAATTTATTTTAAATAAATACATCCCCAATATTACATCCATGTACAGTATTGTGCCTTTATATGTTCAGATACAAAAATTATACAAATGTGTATACCTGGTCTTGATAAGAAGCAGCGGATATGACTACTGCCGTTCTCTTCTACTGAATATACCCTGTGAGGTGAAAAATGAAAGGGTGAGCATAAACAGCTCAGTAAGGCAATAATGTAAGCAGGTAGATAACTATACTATCTACGTGCTGATAATGTCATGATATAAAATCGTTTACATTGGGAGCATGAGGTATAACTAAAACGATGTCATATGTATGTATATATCATATAAGAGAAATCATGAAATCGACATATAAAACAAACATGGAAAAATCCTCATGTATGACATCTCATGCTCGTCACATTAAAAACTTAGTTGTGTTCATCATAAACTCATTACGTTAAAACTCATTTGTTTTATCATAAAACAACCACATCAAGGCTAAACCCATCTCTCAGGAATACCTTGATTCGTTAAATCACATCTCTTTTAAAAACATAAATCGGGACATTACCCCTCCTTCGGGTTTGTCCTGGTCTATTCAGACCGTATGATATCATGTGAGGCATGTAGGTTACTGTATGAAAATTGAAGACTATGACCATACTTTGTCCCTGTGATCCCAGGCTACATGGATCCCGGTGTGCGGGGTATCACAACTGCAACGGGAGGTGGGGTCAATTCCTACCCGCCAGAATATCAAGTAACATCATGAGTCATCATGACTGCACGATACAGTGTACTCCGTGTGACATACACGGTACATCATACTCCGTGGACCCATATCATAGTCTAGGGGTGCCTGCCGTAGGTCTTATCCACCCCAATACTATGTCGATAACCAACCCATTTCTCAAAGTATACGTGCGAGCATCTCAACTCTCTGTGACACACAGTCTACAGGAGGCTTCCGCACGACTATATGCATGTCAACTCACGTCTAGTGCGAGCGAAGCTCCAGCACCACGCTATGCATATCATGATATCTAAAATCTCGTGCGAGCGAAGCTCCAGCACGATTTTGTGCACACACAAATTTCTCATACGAGCAATGCTCCAGTACGGCTTTTCATGAATAATAAATCAGTAAACTTGAGTGCGAGAAAGACTCTAGCACTCTTTTTATTCATGTAAATACGATAGGTGGCTCAATCTTGATAAAATATCTTTAAAATCGTAACCGGTACAAACCGGTTCTCTTTCGTATAATTCTTAAAATCAACAGCCAACCTATGTGCATATTTGCTTAAATTAAAGCAATACATTCATATAAAGCATTAAAAACATGAAATCATGCAATTTATCTACCTTACTACCCTTTTTGTAAATTTTATTCTCAGAGGCAAAATCATCTTTTTCCTTTATTCGCATATGCCCTCGATTTTCGTAAAAATTATTATTTCTTTTCTAGATACTTTAAGGAATTCTAAACCCTATCAATCCCCTTAATAAATATGTATAGAAATCTCTATACACCTACAAAATTCCTTTACCTCGATTTACGTGTAAACTTATCTCGTCTCGTTAATATCCGATCTCTCAGTCCAATTACGCGTTAACCAAGTCTACGAAACTGAATATAACCACATATTTTGGGTTAATTCACTTATTTTTATCAATATATCACATTTACTGACCGAATCTAACGTACTGGGCCCGTTTTACTCTATTGGGCCCAATTGCACTTTAATGGGCTTCGACCCATTTTTCAGCCCATTTTTACTTATTAAATCCCTTCTTCGGGTTTACTGGGCTCATTTAACTTATCAATAATCATCGAGCTTCGTTCCAAACTTATTGGATAGCCCATATACTATTTACGGTAATTATGTTGCAATTCCGATTAATATGCCTTTTTTATACAGAATTAATCCATAAATTCTGTAAAATAATCGAAACTCTGTATTAAAGGACTTATATTATCGTAATTAAAATATACTTACCCAATATGATGTGGGGTACGAAAATCGGAGCTCAATCGGCTCTCGTTCGGGCTCTGTCGTACAACTGCACAATTATTATATTTAATCCCGGGTTAATTTTTGACCTCGTATCGACTTACCCGAAGTCTGGTGTATCCCCAAAAATTCTTTCCCTTTTTTTTCTTTTTCTCTTTTTCTCCTTTTTTCCCTTCTTTCTTGGCTGAACTGGTTCAGTCCGGTTCAACCCGATTCAGACAGGTCCGGTTCAGCCCGGTTCACTCCGGTTCGGCCGGTTCATCGCCTTACCAGTCGGTTCTTCGTCGGCTTCCGCCGCCAGTAGCTCCGCTGGATCGTTCGATTCTCGGATCTGGCCTCGTTTTCGTCCAAGGCCGTCGAAAAGTGGCCGGTCCGGCTGTTCTCCCTCGACCGTCGGTACCCATTCCTCTTTTTCGCCGTTTTCGACACCGTCTGCCGGTTTCGCCAGCCGTGACCACCACAAATCAGCTCGTCTTGGCCTTGAGGACGTTCGGTGGAGGTCGGGTTGTCCAGATCGGCGCCGGTGGCCGCTGTTTCCTTTTCTTTTTTCAATTTTTCATTTTTCTCTCTCCCTCGCCGATTCCTCGCCGTTCGCCGCCGTTTCGCTCAGCTGCCGGTGCCAACGGGCTCGACTGCTTCGCCTGGTCGGCTTTCCGGTGGTGTCAGATGCTGAGGCCGACGGGGCTGGGTCCTCGGGTTACTGCTGCTTCCTTCGGTTTCCATTTCGGGTTCTTCCCGATTTTCATTTTAGTTTTTTTTTTATTATTATTATTTATAAATTAGTTTATTATTATTATATTCATTATTTTATTATTATTTTACCAAAAATATCTACCAAAATTATTATTTTATTCAAATTAATTAATTTAATTTAATTTAATTTATTTATTATATTTTTAACCCTTTTTTTCTGGTATAATTTCTTCGTATTTTCGGGATATTGTCCCGATTGACTTTTCGATATTTCTAAAAATTTTGGATCTTGATCAATTGGACTCGAAATTTAATTATTTCTTCGTTATTGATCAAGATTCTCAAATCCATTATTTTTAATCAAATTTTCTTATCGAATTTATTCTGGCTTTCGATCTTTTGACTGTTTTGCCCTTGCACATGTTCGGGAATTTCCATTTCAGTCCTTTTGCTTTTTTTTTTAATTTTGTGTTTTGACTGAATTCAGGTCTTACATAATCTCCCCCACTTAAGAAATTTGGTCCTCCAAATTAGAACCAAGTTAGTCTGTAAATCACTCCGGATATTTCACACATATCATACTCTTAACTCTTATGTGACTTTTTCGGAGTATCCTACTACCAAAGGACTTTAATTAGGGAGATCATCTTAAATCTCAATACTTTCTCCTGTCATCTAATACCCGAATCAAGTTTTCAATCATGCTTTATACTTTCATTGAGCTAAACTGTTGAAGCTCGTACCTGATCACATACGCTGGGTCCGGATAATATTTTCGATGCATCATAAGATAGGACACATTATGGATGCCTGCTAATTCAGGTGGTAACGCTAACGTACAGGCCTTGTCTCCCACTTTGTCCAATTTCTCAAAGGATTCAATATTACAAAATTCAATTTGCTTTCTTTCCGAAACTCGCTATGTCCTTAGGACCAATAACTTCCTACAATAGTAATTCACCCTCGGTGAATTCCAATGGTTTCTGTCTCTTATCAGCATCGCTTTTCTGTCTGCTCTGAGGTGTTCTTAATCCTTCACAATTAACTGAACATCCTCAAAGGTTTGTCTTACTAATTCGGGAACAATTTTCTATCTGTCACCCACTTTTTCTTATCCAAGTCGGGGAAACAACCCCTACGACCATATTATGCCTCATATCTTGTTATCCCGATACTCAAGTGACAACTGTCGTTATTGACGGATTCAATTTGTAATAACTGATCATTCCAAGAGCTTATAAAATTAACGACACATACTCTCATCATATCTTCCTTATACCTGAATCCTCATACACACTCTGAGTATCTGGGGATTTCATAACCAGAAGGTGGGTAGACTTAGTCAACTTAGCGACTATCATTTAAATAGCCTCGTGACTCATCTGAGTCCTCTATAACTCATCACGAAATTCATGGAGACTTGCTCTCATTTCCGTGCTGTGTCATATAGGTCTGCAGACTTTTAATACTCTACCTTATTCTGCTGACATACTAGGCATTTTTCCACAATCTCTACCATATCTCTTTGCACATCTGACCACCAATATCCTTTTCAGAGATTTCATATATATATTCGTTACTTTCCGTATGCACTGTATATCCCGAAGAGTAAGCTTCTGACAATATTACTATCTCATCAACAGTGGTCCTGGGGAGCACTTATACTATCTCTGAACCTCAGTAACCATTATCATACTCTATGAACTCTATCATTGTACCCTTCTGAATCTGACCCACACTATCGACACCATGCCGATCATCTTGCTAAGCCTGTTAAATCCAGGCACTCTCATCCGGTTCTAGTCTCAGGCTAGCTGTCACACAATCACTGTCATCATCAGAAGGGATCACATCACTACTGAGGCTCACAACTGCTCTAGCAACTCACGCTCCCTGATCATCATATGTAATACCATCCCGATGCTCTTTCTGCTCAAGGCATCAGCCATCACATTAGCCTTTTTTGGGTGGTACAATTTTCCACAATCCAAATCTCTCAGAAGCTCTAACCCACTTTATTATTTCATATTCGCCTCTTTCTGTGAAAACAGATACTTGGGGCTTTATGATCAGTGCTTACCCAAAATTTCTCACCATGTACATAATAATACCATATCCTCAGTACAAGTACTACCGCTGCCAACTTTAAATCAAGGGTCAGATAGTTTATTTCATGATCCTTGAGTTGTCTGGATCCATAATTGACTATCTTCCCTTTTTGCATCAATACCTAGCTCATTCATGATTTTGAGGTATCCATAGACTCATAAGAAACCTCTTAATCTGTTGGGTATGGTGGGAATAAATGCGGTGGTCAGTTTATACTTCAATACACCAAAATTCATGTCACATCTATCATCTCATTCAAATACCACGTTTTCATAGTTAAACGTGCCAAAAAAGTATACTCTTTTTAGAACTCGCAGTAACCATCTGAAAAAAGCAATTTTCCAATTGTTGCTTATAATTTGCCATGGACTTTAACTACACCCAACATATCATCTATAAGGATGATGACAAATCGATCCAGGTAAAGTTTAAATAACTCATTGTAGTTGAGCTCCACTACATATTTCAATTGCTCATATCCTTGACCTATGTACGCATAAACGTAAAATGTCCTTCAAAATCGCTTTCGTTCAAGCTACTAACCTGCGTCATTTCCTTTTTTAACGGCTTTTATAAAATTTTAAATTTTTAAATCTTTCTTGATTAATCGAATTCTATATTCTTATTGTACCAGTAAAGGTACCCTAATTTTAAATGTATATATTACGACTGTTGCTTTCAATTTATAAGTTACGTGTATACTTTTAGACGTTGTCAAGTCTTCAGGCGGGGAGGTATTTTGAAATACCTTTATTAACCCTCAGACTTGACCACAATTACTTTACATATCAGTCCATGTGGTCACAATTCATATTCGCTACTAATTGCTTTAATCCAAATTACTTCACGTATCATAGATATTTGTACCTTGCATACGCCTCTTATTCCAGTTTATCTCGTATTCAAGATTTATCATATCTAAAAGCTTATCTCCTTTCGTATATCACTTATAACAAACTCTGTCATTATTTATTTCGTGAGTACAATCATTTACTTCTTTAATTTCAATCGCTGAACCCCTTTTATTACTTGTCAAAACTTACCGTAGACTTTCCAGGGGTAAAACAGCACTATCTTAGAATAGAAATCCGAACATCATAATATGCAGCCGACTAATTTATCCTCAAATATTACTTTAAATTATTCATAGTCCTTTGAATAAAATCGGCTGACTTATACTTCTTCCCCCATTTTCAACTTATAATCTCTTCATAATTATTCCGTTAGTTAACCCTCCTTCATTAGTGTACTAACTATCGGCATTGTGCCCAAAGGTGTAGGCATTCACCTCTTTTACTAACTTATATACAAATGAAGGCGGTATGACTAAATACGTGGCACCTGGATTAATTATAATAATTACTTTTTTATTCGTAACCAGTGTGGTATCTTTCACCACATCATATGAAACATCAGTAATGTCTGGTTTAAGGCATACACTCGCCCTCGTCTAACAACCTACTTTACTTTCTCTTTGGCTATGTCCTCCCTTTTTCGGTGCAGAGATATCAACATGGTTTTCTCTGTCTCTTTTCCCTTTTGTAAGGCAGTCTTACCCAACTCTGAGCAATCATTAAATAATTGGCCCGTCTTACCACACTTAACGCTTATTTTAGTCAATAAAGTGTGGGTGTAGGCCTTACCTCCGTGGTATCTACCACACATCCTACACTGTTTACACTACTAACTCTGCTTACACTGCTACACTACTTCGTAGTAGGTCGGGGTCCTCCAATCACAATACCCCTAAAAAGTGTTAAAATTGAATACACTAGGGCCTTACCAATAATCTTTCCCTGTGACTCATCAACTCTAATCCCTTATCAACTGATCTCTTTTTCCCGCTCTGACATCTCTGTCATTCTCTATTCTCTTTTGTCCCTATTTCGACCCTTACTACCTTTCCCAATCTCAGAGGCTGCAACACATGATATTATTCACGCAACTGTAATCTACGCACTGCCTCGACATAAGTAGTGAGCCAATCGGACTCTAATCGACAAATTGAGTCATTCCATGAACTTTTGGGCTTTTTGACTCTCACTGCCCATAGTGTCGGGTTCACACCTGCCCAGAGATATAAATTACATTTCATACTCGTTAATCAACCAGTGTCTCTGGGTCAGTGTAAGAAATTTTACCTGTAATTTCCTTTTAAGCAATGTCCGAGATATTCTGTCACCAGAATACATCCAGAAATATTTTTCATGTCGACTTTGGACGTCTAACTCTTTAAATTGGTCGAGCGGACTTCCACCAATGTTCCGCCTCGACTCCAACATAAACGTATTTAAAAGTCACCTTCTCGATCGACATACACCGAAAGAATCCATAGCACTTCGCTATCTCATACACCCAGTCCTCAGTAACTATTGGCTTCTTTACTTCGCTATATACTGGAGGGGTGTGAAAATCTCTATAGTCTGAGGCATCTGTTTAGGCTTTACCTGCCTATCCTCAACTACCTGTATAGACTGAGTAAACAACTCTGAAATATTTTCTATACTCCACTCCATCCTCTCAGAGCGTGTCTCAATACTGTTTAGTCTCTTTATAGGACCCTGTGGAGTATGCTCAACATCAGCCTCCACCTCACTCTCATCTTGAGTCTCATGTGACGACTCATTCGATTCTTATGCCTATCTCTACGGCCTCGAGCACGTGTACTCGCCCCTCTACCATAGCGGCTATCATTTATAAAAACTATATTCTTGCATTCGAAACTAAATTCTTAGCTGCTGTTCCACCTTGATATACACAATTGTATCTAAACAATGCACATTACATGGGGATGTAAATTTACTTAACCACTAACACTGACTCATATCAGACCAACTCTGCTCTGATACCATCTTTTCTGTCACGACCCAAATTACCTAAAATTCAAAGTAAATTTTTCGCTTTTTAATTTCCTTACCCATCGTGAACAGTTACACTACTAAACAGTTGGGCTATGATTCGGTGTTAGTCATCTCTCACCTATTTACCATTCCATTTTCATTTTCATTTACATATCAATTTATTTTAAGTAAATACATCCCCAATATTACATCCATGTACAGTACTGTGCCTCTATATGTTCAGATACAAAAATTATACAAATGTGTATACCTAGTCTTGATAAGAAGCAGCGGATATGACTATTGTCGTTCTCTTCTACTGAATATACCCTGTGGGGTGCAAAATGAAAGGGTGAGCATAAACAGCTCAGTAAGGCAATAATGTAAGCAGGTAGATAACTATACTATCTACGTGCTGATAATGTCATGATATAAAATCGTTTACATTGGGAGAATGAGGTATAACTAAAACGATGTCATATGTATGTATATATCATATAAGAGAAATCATGAAATCGACATATAAAACAAACATGGAAAAATCCTCATGTATGACATCTCATGCTCGTCACATTAAAAACTTAGTTGTGTTCATCATAAACTCATCACGTTAAAACTCATTTGTTTTATCATAAAACAACCACATCAAGGCTAAACCCATCTCTCAGGAATACCTTGATTCGTTAAATCACATCTCTTTTAATAACATAAATCGGGACATTACCCCTCTTTCGGGTTTATCCTGGTCTATTCAGACCGTATGATATCATGTGAGGCATGTAGGTTACTGTATGAAAATTGAGGACTACGGACATACTTTGTCCCTGTGATCCAGGCTACACGGATCCCGGTGTGCGGGGTATCACAACTACAACAGGAGGTGGGGTCAATTCCTACTTGCCAGAATATCAAGTAACATCATAGTCATCATGACTGCACGGTACAGCGTACTCCGTGTGACATACACGGTACATCATACTCCGTGGACCCATATCATAGTCTGGGGGTGCATGCCGTAGGTCTTATCCACCCCAATACTATGTCGATAACCAACCCATGTCTCAAAGTATACTTGCGAGCATCTCAACTCTCTGTGACACACAGTCTATAGGAGGCTTCCGCACGACTATATGCATGTCAACTCACGTCTAGTGCGAGCGAAGCTCCAGCACCACGCTATGCATATCATGATATCTAAAATCTCGTGCGAGCGAAGCTCCAGCACGGTTTTGTGCACACACAAATTTCTCGTACGAGCAATGCTCTAGTACGGCTTTTCATGAATAATAAATCATCAAACTTGAGTGCGAGAAAGACTCTAGCACTCTTTTTATTCATGTAAATACGATAGGTGGCTCAATCTTGACAAAATATCTTTAAAATCGTATCCGGTATAAACCGGTTCTCTTTCGTATAATTCCTAAAATCAACAGCCAACCTATGTGCATATTTGCTTAAATTAAAGCAATACATTCATATAAAGCATTAAAAACATGAAATCATGCAATTTATCGGCCTTACTACCCTTTTTGTAAATTTTATTCTCAGGGGAAAAATCATCTTTTTCCTTTATTCGCATATTCCCTCGGTTTTCGTAAAAATCATTATTTCTTTTCTAGATACTTTAAGGAATTCTAAACCCTATAAATCCCCTTAATAAATACGTATAGAAATCTCTATACACCTACAAAATTCTCTTACCTCGATTTACGCGCAAACTTATCTCGTCTCGTTAATATCCGATCTCTCAGTCCAATTGCGTGTCAACCAAGTCTACGAAACTGCATATAACCACATATTTTGGGTTAATTCACTTATTTTTATCAGTATATCACATTTACTGATCGAATCTAACGTACTGGGCCCATTTTACTCTATTGGGCCCAATTGCACTTTAATGGGCTTCGACCATTTTTTCAGCCCGTTTTTACTTATTAAATCCCTTCTTCGGGTTTACTGGGCTCATTTAACTTATCAATAATCATCGGGCTTCGTTCCAAATTTATTGGATAGCCCATATACTATTTACGGTAATTACGTTGCAATTCCGATTAATATGCCTTTTTTATACAGAATTAATCCATAAATTCTGTAAAATAATCGAAACTCTGTATTAAAGGACTTATATTATCGTAATTAAAATATACTTACCCAATATGATGCGGGGTACGAAAATCGGAGCTCAATCGGCTCTCGTTCGGGCTCTGTCGTACAACTGCACAATTATTATATTTAATCCCGGGTTAATTTCCGATCAAATATAATTTAAATAAATTTCTCGAAAATTAAATCGGTCACTTTTGACCTCGTATCGAAATACCCGAAGTCTGGTGTATTCCCAAAAATTCTTTTCCTTTTTCTCTTTTTTCTCCTTTTTTCCCTTCTTTCTTGGCTGAACCGGTTTAGTCCGGTTCAACCCGGTTCAGACCAGTCCTGTTCAGCCCGGTTCACTCCGGTTCGGCCGGTTCATCACCTTACCGGCCGGTTCTCCGTCGGCTTCCGCCGCCAATAGCTCCACTGGATCGTCCGATTCTCGGATCTGGCCTCGTTTTCGTCCAAGGCCGCCGGAAAGTGGCCAGTCCGGCTGTTCTCCCTCGACCGTCGGTACCCATTCCTCTTTTTCGCTGTTTCTGGCACCGTCCACCGGTTTCACCAGTCGTGACCACCACCAATCAGCTCGTCTTGGCCTCGGGGACGTTTGGTGGTGGTCGAGTTGTCCAGATCGGCACCGGTGGCCGCTGTTTCCTTTTCTCTTTTCGATTTTTCATTTTTCTCTCTCCCTCGCCGATTCCTCGCCGTTCGCCGCCGTTTCCCTCAGCTGCCGGTGCCGACGGGCTCGACTGCTTTGCCTGGTCGGCTTTTCGGTGATGTCCGATGCTGAGGCCGACGGGGCTGGGTCCTCGGGTTACTGCTGCTTTCGTCGGTTTCCATTTCGGGTTCTTCCCGATTTTCATTTCAGTTTTTTTTATTATTATTATTTATAAATTAGTTTATTATTATTATTATATTCATTATTTTATTATTATTTTACCAAAAATATCTACCAAAATTATTATTTTATTCAAATTAATTAATTTAATTTTATTTAATTTATTTATTATATTTTTAACCCTTTTTTCGGGTATAATTTTTTCGTATTTTCGGGATATTGTCCCGAGTGACTTTTCAATATTTCTAAAAATTTTGGATCTTGATCAATTGGACTCGAAATTTAATTATTTCTTCGTTATTGATCAAGATTCTCAAATCCATTATTTTTAATCAAATTTTCTTATCGAATTTATTCCGACTTTCGATCTTTTGACCGTTTTGCCCTTGCACGTGTTTGGAAATTTCCATTTCAGTCCTTTTGCTTTTTTTTTTTAATTTCATGTTTTGACTGAATTTGGGTCTTACAATGAGGTAATACTAAAACGATGCCACATGTATATATCTATCATATAAGAGAAATCATGAAATCAGGCATATAAAACAAACATGGAAAAATCACCATGTATGACACCTCATGCTCATCACATTAAAACTTATTTGTTTTATCATAAAACAACCACATCAAGGCTAAACCCATCCCTCGGGAATACCTTGATTCATTAAGCAGTATCTCATTTAAAAATATAAATCGAGACATTACCCCTCCTTCGAGTCTGCCCTGGTCTATTCAGACTGTATGATATCATGTGAGGCATGTAGGTTACTGTAGGAAAAATCGAGGACTATGGTCATATTATGTCCCTGTGATCCCAGGCCACACGGATCCCGGTGTGCGGGGTATCACAACTACAACGGGAGGTGGGGTCAAGTCCTACCCCCCAGAATATCAAGTAACATCAGCTCGTCGTCATGACTACACGGTACAGCGTACTCCGTGTGACATACACAGTACAACGTACTCCGTGAACCCATATCATAGTCTGGGGGTACCTGTCGTAGGTCTTATCCACCCCATACTATGTCGATAACCAACCCATGTCTCAAGGTATACGTGCGAGCATATCATCTCTATGTGACACACAGTCTACGGGAGGCTTCAGCATGGCTCTATGCATGTCACATCACGTCTAGTGCGAGAGAAGTTCTAGCACAATGCTATACATATCATGATATCTAAAATCTCGTGCGAGCAAAGCTCCAGCATGCCTTTGTACACATACAAAAATCCTCCTACGAGTGACGCTCCGGTACGACTTTTATGAGTAATAAATTAGTAAAATTTAGTGCGAGTAAGACTCCAGCACTCTTTTTACTCGTATAATTATGATAGGTGGCTCAATTTTAATAAAACATATTTAAAATCGTAACCGGTACCAACCTGTACCATTTCGTATAAATCATGAAATCAACAGCTAACCTATGCACAAATTTGCTTAAATCAAAGCAATACATTCATATAAAACATCAAAAATATGATAATTATGCAATTTATTAGCCTTATTACCCTTTTCGTAAATTTTACTCTCAGGGGTAAAATCGTTTTTTTCACTAATGCCCCGGTTTTCACAAAAATTATTATTTCGTTTCTAGTTACTTTAAGAAATTCTAGGCCCTGTAAATCCCCTCAAAAATATGTATAGATATCTTTATGCACCTACAAAATTCCCTTACCTCGAATTACGTCGAGCGCGTAGCTAAATTCCACTGTCGGAGGCTCGTCCAATCCGATTTGCTCCTAATCCAGTCTCTGGAGCTGCAGATAATTATTTATCATGTCAATTTAACCCAATAATTATAATTCTCGCATTTACTACAGTCGGTTTAACTAATTGGGCTAATTTACTCTTATTGGGCCCGATTGCACCTTAATGGGCCTTAATCCGTTTTTAACCCATTTTCCACTTACTATTCAAATCATTAAGGTCTATTGGGCTCATTGGGCCCATCAATGCTTATTGAGCCTCGTTTTAGGTTATTTACATAGATCGTACTATCATTCACGACAACCGATTTCAAAATTCCAAAATAATTCATTTTAGACAGAATTTAATCCGAATCTCATAAACGCGCATCATTACACACATTGTTGTAAATGAGATTTACTTACCCGGGATTTTAGGTGGGTACGAAATGCGAGGCTCGATCAAGCTCACGTTCGTCGTCTATCGTTAAGCTACACAATTATATATTCAACCCGGGTCAATTTTGGTCAAATATAAATTTAAATAAATTCCTTGAAAATTAAATCAGTCAATTTTGACCGCTTATCGGCTTACCCGCAGTCCGGTGTATCATCGAATTCTTTTCCTTTTTTTTTCTTTTCTTTCTTCTTTTTCCCTTTCTTCCTTGGCTGAACTGGTCCGATCTGGTTCAACACAGTTTCACTTCACTGAACAGGTCCATACCGGTTCAGTCGTTTCTTCATCGTCGACGGCGATTTCGATCGGTTCCCGGCTCCCTCTTGACACCGTGTGGCTCGTCTCTGGCTGGGTAACCTTCAGCTAGCATTGGATTAGACCGAATGTCGCTGGTGGCTACCAGATTTCTCTTTCCTTCCTCGACAATTTCCTCTCCGATCTGCCTATTCCGGCGTTGTCGGCACGCGTGCTGGCGGCTAGTGGCTCTCACATGGTCGAGCTTCCTTCGTCGGTCGTCTCTTGCCGTCTCTCTCACGCGGTGGCTAGTCGGCGCTGAGGTCTCCCTCGGTCGTCTTCCTTCTTCCCCTTTTCTTTTCTGTTTTGCGTTTTCTTGAATTCAGTTCTTTTTTTTTTCTTCTTTTTTTTAATTATTATTATTATATATATAATACATTATATTGGTATTTTAATAGAATGAAATATAGTATTTGTACACAAATCATCTAAACCAATATATGTATATATTTAATTAATTAAATATATATTTATCTTATTTTATTATTTTTTCGAAATATTATTCCTACATTCGAGATAATTTTTCGGAGAAAAAATTTCAAATTATCGTAATAAATTCGTATCTTAATCAATTGAACTTGAAATTCAATAATTCCTTCTTTATTGATCAAGATTTCCTAAATCTATTTTTTTAAATGATAATTTCTTATCGAATTAATACCGAATTTTGAGTCTTTAACCTATTTACTATTTTTTCGCATTTTACGTACATGTCTAGCTCCTTCATTCACGTTTATATGTTCAAAATCAACTATCTTATGATTTTATTACATATAATAATATCATATAACGTGTGAATCATAAAAAATATCATACAAAATACTGTTCTCACAATAAATGTCTTTTAACAGCTTGGATGGCAAGAAGCCGCTAGCCTTAGATGCCAAATTTGTCAAAGTTTGTCCTCAACGCCTGAAGGCCTCGAAGTTCCAAATCCTTCTTTTGTCCTCCTAAGCCCAGCTAGGGACGTAGTAACTGATCCCAAAGCCTCCTCCGCTTTTGAGCTCATGGCTATTGACTAGTTATTTCGTTTGTTTATGTTTTCTGCATTTTAACATTTCTTGCGCTTTACTTTTTTCAAGAATGAATTGCGAACAATGCAAGTGTATACTTTTGAATGAAAGGAAATGAAAGTTTCAATTCTCATATTCATGCTTTGTTCTAATTTATTTTAGTGTTATTTAAATACTAAATACGTGTTATATATATTATGTGCTTGTCGAGTTCTTAGTGAAAGTTTAGAGTTTTTTACAAAGAACTCTCATATTTTATTTGTTGCATGTAAAAGTTGGACTTACCTTATTTTTGCCTGATTGACTCACCCTTCGTGAGGTTAATTTTTTAGACTATGTAGCTTCTATCTTGTGCTTTTAGTTTTTGTACTTTTTTCTTCGAGTGCGTAGCTTCTGTCATGTATTTCGCACTTCTTACACTTTTTTTTTTTAGTATGTAACTTCCGTCACGTATTTCGTGCTTCTAACTTTTGTACTTTTTTGTTTGAGTGTATAGTTTCCATCACGCATTTAAAATACAATATTTTTATAAATTTTAATAATTTTTTAATTTTTTAATTTAACATATAATGTTTTTATATTTTATTTACAAATAGTTATAACTAATATTTTAATAATAAATATAAATAAATAACTTTTATTATGAATTTAATAATAAATACTTTTAGAATAAAATACAATTATTTTAATATTATAAATATTTTTAATATTTTAAAAATAAATTTAATATATTATTAATATTATATATATTAAAATAGTAATATTACTTCAAATTTTTTGAAATGTTAATATAAGTAATAATAAATAATTTTCTTTTAAATGTTTGATAATAAAATATTTTAAAATTTAAATATTATTTTCAAAATATAATTTTTAAATATTAATAAATTAATTAATGAATAAAAAATAATTTTTAATATTTTATTAGTTATATTAATATCATTTGAGAAAAGAAAATAAATTTTTTAAAAAATAACTTAATAATAAAAAATATTTTTCGTTAACCTATCAAAACAACGAAAATCTTTAATTTTTTTTAAAAATATGATCATTTTTCCAAAATTATCTTATATTGAGCTAAATAGAGCCTAAATATATGGAATGATTATACATTCTAGTGGCATCGGTTATATGTAGATGTTTTATTTATAAAAAGAAAAGATAAAATTGGAGCGAATCCGGGTCCATACCAACTACAGGTGCATGAACAACGCAATTCAAATCTGATTTTGTCCTCTTGATTAAGTAAGTTATTAAAAAGCTCATCATATTTCTATCTTTTCACCTCTTGTTTCACAAGCCTTATGTATGCTAATATAAGAATAAACGTGAGTTCATTTGATTCATATAGTCTCATTTTCTCCTAGAACAAAAATGGTGGGCGGACAAGGCGGAAAAAGGTCAGGGACTCGCAGCTTTTTTGTCCGATCAGATGAAGAAAATGGCGCGGCAGATTTACTTGATACAACTACAAATGAAAGAAAGCCAGCAGGATGGAGAGCTATGCCTTTCGTCTTAGGTGCAACCCGTCACTCTCTCTCTCTCTCTCTCTCTCTCTCTCTCTCTCTCTCTCTCTCTCTTCTTGTTAAGTTTAGCTAAGCGTACGTTACATTTCTGGCGCTGCTTTTTAACGTGTTTATCATTAGTTTTGTGAAATGGATGTGGCGTTTCCAACATGCAGGAAATGAAACGTTTGAGAGATTGGCGTCGTTCGGATTGATGGCAAATTTTATGGTGTATCTGCAGGGGGAGTATCACATGAACCAGGTTCAGGCAGCTACCATCCTTAACAGCTGGTCTGGTGTGTCCAATTTTACGCCGGTTATTGGTGCCTATGTCTCGGATGCATTTGTCGGCAAATTCTGGACCATTGCTTTCGGATCCTTTTCATCTCTTCTGGTATATATGCCTGTAATTTTGTTTATTTATTTACAAAACAAGCCTGTGTCTCTCTATTTCTTAAATTACATTCTCACTTCCATACGGAGTTAGAGGAAAACAGAATAAGAAGTGAAATCATTCAGACTTCTGTTGTTGGAGTTGGAAGTTGGATTTTTGGTTTCCATTCATGGATTGATTCAATGGATATTTACCAGATCTCTAAACAAATTACAAAGCCTAGGCATGTTGTGGGTGCAATTACACTGATTAGTAGTCTTATGACTTGTATGGGTCTTTAAACATACGCCTGAATCTGATTAATAACAGGTGATGTCAATCACTGATTGGCAGGGAATGATGATCATGACTTTAACAGCTTTGTTACCCCAGCTGCGTCCTCCGCCATGCGGCCATGAAGAACAACTACATGGCCAATGCACAGGCTACAATAAAGTCCAACTTGGCACTTTGATTGTTAGCTTGTGCTGGTTGTCCATTGGCAGTGGTGGAATCAAGCCCTGCAGCATTCCCTTCAGCGTTGATCAATTTGATTTGACAACCGAAGAAGGGAGAAAAGGAAACAACAGTTTTTACAATTTGTACTATACTACTCAAACAATTGTCTTGTTGATTACTCAAACTGTCGTGGTTTATGTCCAAAATGATGTTAGCTGGGCCTTTGGCTTTGGGATCCCTACCTTTTGCATGCTCTTTGCTACTGTTTTGTTATTTGTTGGAACAAAAATTTACGTATACATAAAGCCAGAAGGAAGTGTTTTTGCTGGTGTAGCACAAGTGTTTGTCGCTGCTTACAAAAAAAGCCAGCTTAATCTTCCAGCTGACGGCGAAGATGGGCAATTCTATGACCCTCCATTGAAGAGAAGCTTGCTTCCACAACTCCATCTCACCAGACAGTACAGGTAATGTATCTCTCTCTTCAAAATACTTCGGCTACGTAATTTAATCCCTTTTTTGACCAACTTTTTTTTTTTTGGGTGCTTCCTCATCAGTTGGTTAAATAAAGCGGCTCTAATCGTGGGTGATGAGGTGAACCCTGATGGTTTTTGTGCGAATCCATGGAGGCTCTGTAGTGTCCAACAAGTTGAAGATGTTAAATGCCTTTTAAACATTATCCCAATTTGGCTTACCAGCATACTTGGCTTCCTTGCTATGAATCAACAAGCAACATTCACGGTAACACAAGCCCTGAAGATGGACCTCCAGTTTGGTCCCAGAATCAAGATCCCTGCTGGTTCAGTTGGTGTCATTACACTGATTGCAATTGCCCTATGGCTACCATTTTATGATAGAGTCCTGGTACCAGCGCTCGAAAATATCACAAAGCTAGAAGGTGGGATCACACTTCTCCAAAGAATAGGAATTGGGAACCTTTTCTCAATCCTAACAATGTTAGTATCCGGTTGCATTGAGACAAAGAGAAGGCATTCAGCCCTTTTGCATGGTGGACCTGATGGGGTTGCTTCAATGTCTGTCATGTGGCTAACTCCCCAGCTCATCCTGGTTGGTTTCTCTGAGATATTCAGTATTGTTGGACTAATAGAATTTTACAACAAGCAGTTCCCTGAGCATATGAGAAGCATCGGAAATTCTCTAATCTATCTCACCTTTTCTTTGGCAAGCTACGCAAGCAGCTACTTGATCACCGTTGTGCATGATGTTACTGCAAAGCAAGGCTGCAACTGGTTGTCTGACGACATCAACACAAGCAAATTGGACAATTTCTATTTCCTAATAGCGGGGATATCTTTACTGAACTTCGTTTTCTTTCTGTTTTGCGCTCGAAGATATCACTACAAGGGTAGTGTGAAAATAATGTAAAACCAGAATTCTGCCTGGAACTGCATTTTGCTTGTTTGCATATGAAGAGATCAGTAAAAATGGCAGCTTAAAGTAAAAGAAAAATGGCAAAATAGCTTGTGGTAGATGTAATGTAGTCAAGTAATAAAGGAAGTTCTTGTTCCATCCTGTCTGAATGAATACTTCTCAAAACACTTGAAACGTTGGCTAGCAATTTTTCTCGTTTATTTGAATATTTGGCTGAAATATTATTCATGGTTTGACAATCTCAACTTAAGAATTCTTAAGAACTTTATTTTGCTTTAATAACTTTTGCTTATTTTTATACACCCCAAAATTTTTACCTATTAGTTTGTCGCTACAGGAAAATAGATATTTGGAGGCATTTATTTAGCCGCATTTTTTCTAAAAATACCATCAATCTTGTGTTTTTTATATGGTAATGGCGTTTAATAAGCAAACATCACTAAATTTTAAAAGAAAAAATGCGTTTTTAATTAAAAGCGTTGCTAAGCTAAGAAAAAAAAAAACAACGATTTTAAATAAAAAACGCCGTTAAGCTATACAAAATAGCGACTTTTTCTTTATTAAACGCTGCTATGCTGTAAAAAAACAAAATAAAATAAGCGTTAGATCAAACAAAATACGAGCATTTTTAAACATAAACACCAATATCTTAAAAATACTCAAATAAATAGCACTGTGATATTTATAGACACCAATATCTTAGAAATGCAATGATATTTATAGCTATGCTTGGTACTAGGAGATTTCACTACAAGAAAATGGGGTTTTAGCGTTGAACATTCTGTCTGATTTGCAATCAGCATCGAAAATAGCGACAGAAATTTCTAATGCTAATTCCAAAGACAATTTTGAAGACGTTAAAAGTCTTCTGTCGCGAATGAAAAAAATCTATTGCTAATTTCGTTTATAAAAAAATTGGTAGTTAAAAGTTTAATGATGGAAATCTGATAATAAAAATCAAATTTTTTAAATGTTAAATTATTTAATTTTTTTGACATTAAAAGTCTCAGCGTCAAAATTCCGACCCTGAAAAAGAAATATATTTTATTTTTTAAAATTAATTATGTTATTGAAAGCTTTCTGAAATAAAATTTCAACATTGAAAGTATATTTTGATTTTTGATTTTTTAATTTATTTTATTACTGAAAGTTTTTAGAGACGAAATTCTGACGTTGAAAGTATACATTTAAATTTTTTATTTTTTATTTATTCCCTCGTTGAAGGCTGTCAAAGACGAAATTCCAATATTGAAAGTATATTTTTGAATTTTATAAATTTTTGAATTTATTCCATCGTTGAAGGTTTTTGGAGACGGAATTCTAACGCTCAAAGTATTTTTTTCAATTTTCAATTTTATTAAATATTCTGCCGTTGAAAACTTTTAAAGACAAAATTCCGATGCTAAAAATATATTATTAATATTATTTTTTTATTAAATTTTTCAGCATTGAAGGCTCTTAGAGACGTTTATTTTTTTTTCACTTTTTTATAACATTGTACAATTTTCCTGTTTCATTAAGTAAACATATTTTGGTAACTAGAATAATTCAAAATACATGTAAGCTATATTCGAGAAATAAAGAAAATATAAAATTCAATCATCAAATACACGGGCAAATAACTTAACATCGTCAAAAATCATCATCAACATCGTCGTAATATCCTCCATAATTCATACAAACCAAATTTCAAAAAACAAGGCCTCTTTGATTAAATTGTCTTCTCGTTCCAGACAGTCCAATTCCAAGTTCACCTCTAAAACTCGACATAAAGTTCATCATTTAACCCATTAAATTATTTACTATACCTTTCAATTCATTTATCCCGACCTTTATGTCTTTTATTTCTTCTTCCAAACGCTCAACATTAGGAGAAGCCTGAGAGCCGCTTACCTTGGGACTAGGATACAAAAAAGGATTGTAAGCTGAATAGGATGTGCCAGAAGATTGAGTAGGAATGGAGTTGTATCCAACTGGTGTGCCTTACTACAAATCAAGGTGATCTGGTCTAATCCCAAATTCGCAAGTATGTGTGCATGTCATATCCATCCCTCCAATTACTTCACACCATGTAGTTGAATCAAACTAGGGATCAGACCTAGTATCCTTACCATTTTTTTGAGTCAACGAAGCAGCGTCCTTTACCTACAATGTAATGAGAATAGAATATGAAAGAATAAACATGTAAAAATTAAAGATAAAATCGTAGGAGATCGCCAATAGAACAAAATATGTACCCTGATGGATTTGGACTTGTTGTCCACATAATCACTATCTCCATACGAACATCTATGGGTCTGATTAAACAATTCCTTATATGTTGGTACTCGACCCTAACTTTTGCATCTACATTAAATAAAAATATACTTAAAGAATAAAACAACTATAAAGGAATATAAAATTATTATTTACATTATTATCTTGACTTACCATTCTATATTCATAAATCGGGAATAAAACTAAACCACTTATGTACTTTATTACGGTTCCTTCTTTTTGCATTAATCGATTTTGTTTTCCTTTCCTCGACTTATCTGCCTACTTTTCATCTCCTCACACCTTATCAATCAACTCATCTCATACTTGGACTGTAATCCAACTGCAAAAGTTATACCCCTTACAGTCAGCAATGTTATGAGTTTGGAAATACTACATTGTTTTTCCTCTTTCCAGTTACAACAAGTCTCTAAAATGTGTTTTAGATACGTGTTGCCATATTTTATACACAATGGGGTTTCGCTTGAGTTCTACATGAATTTTTCCTACAAAAAAAAAACAAATAATTATTTTGACTTGTTAAAAGAATCAAAACTTAATTTGTACACTTCAAAGTAATTTACCTACAATTTTAACCACATCTGCTTTTTCACTTTTGTTAGAACCTTTTCCCCGTGTGGGCCATGGTTCAGAATAACACATACTGCTACAAAGGGAAACAATTTTGTCAGTATCATATTTAATATTAGACTTGTATTTCATTAGTAAAAAAAAAATTACATAGCATACAAGTTATTGATCATGTGAAGCAAAATCCTATACGATGGATTTTGCAGTGTCGGGATGGTTTCATTTAGGCCTTGTGTTCTTTTCTGACCACTCACACTTGCACTCCCACTCCTAAATGGTGTACCCTCATTTGAATATTCCTCAACAAATATAGGATGCTTGGGTTGTTTTGTGGCTGGATTAGTTGAAATGTCATCATCATCGTCGTCGTCATAATCATCACCAAGGAGGTCAGTCGGAGGAAGTGGATAATTAAAAGGATGTCGACTCAAATCCCTGGCTGAAGGCCAAGCACGAGTCTAAGCTGGAGGGTAAGCTGGAGGTCAACCTTGAGGCTAGACTGTAGTAGTCTGAGTTGGAGGGCGAGCTCGAGGCTGATCAGCAGAAGTTTAAGCCGATTGCCGAGCTTGAGGCTGATTAGCAAAAGTCTGAGCTGGATGTCGAGCATGAGGCTGAGATTCAATGTGAGGAGTAGGAACGAAGTAAGACTTCAATCCAGGTATATATGTTTCTGGTGTAAGAGACTTAAACCTAGATGTCTTTTTCTTTTTTAGTTTTTTTTTTCTAATCTGTTCATCTGTAATACAAATGAAATGTAAATAAATAAGTAAATGAAGTAGAATAACAAAATATAAATTAATAAGTAAATTCATTAAAATAGAATATACTAAAGTTGAAAAAATAAAAACTTGACATGCATTATATATAACTTACTTTATATTTATTTTAATTTTAAATTGAGTATATATCCATTTCATTTTTATTATTCATCATTCTAATCACTGTTATTATCTCTATCAAATTCTTCTTCTTCTTCTTCTTCTTATCCATATCTATTAATTGTTGATCGTCGTCGTCGCCGTTGTCGTCGTCGTCGTCTTCTTCTTCTTCTTCTTCTTCTTCTTCTTCTTCTTCTTATTGTTATTATTCTTTAATATTATTGACTTTTTCATAATCACCATTAAAAAGAACAGCAGGGTTGTCCAATTCTTCTGAATGTGTAACAATTCTAGGGTTCGAAAGCTTTATTTCTTGGCAAACCCTTTCATTCAAATCAATTATCTATCCACTGTTATGGGTGTGAAGATTAAATCTAGTCATTGCCTTTATCGTAAACATAGCCCACTATTCATAACGATCTCTTTTTCTAGATGGATACGAACTAAATTACACTTGTTAACTTTGTTCGTCTAATATAAAAGGTTTGTTATTGGTAAGTATAGACTTATGATTGATATCAACAAGACCATGATGAGGAATAATGTGAAGACCTCTTCCCGTATGAAACTAATGACACTTGAATAACACAACTTTATTTCTAATTCCAAAATATTCTAGTTTGATTATATCCATCAGTATGCCATAAAAGTCACGTTCAAAGTCATTATAACAGCTTTGTTTCACACATACACCATGTTCATTGTTTTCCGAGATCTACCATAATCTAACACATGAAACTTTAAATTATTTACAAAATAACCTTGATAACTCCTTATCATACATCCAAGACCATGAGACATCTCAATAATACGTGGATCATTTGGTTGGCACGTTCACATTCTTGAAAACTTGAAAGTATTCATTACAATTAAGCGAAGATATGTAGTAGTAATTACATTATTCTTACACTACATACAAATTGTTTAAACCATTTTCAAAAATGATCATGATGTGTTTTCTTCAATTGAGCATTGTTAAAGTTCGAATGCTCTCTCTTCATAATGTCACCAAATATCCATACCAGTGATATATTATATACTAAATTAGAAAACAAATTTGTAATGGCTTTGAATTAATCCTTATATGTATTAAAATTAATGTTACTTACTCAATATATGGGACTATTTCCTCGCAATTCATTAACATGTACATACATGCTGCATCATACTCACAATCTTCTAAGAATCGAGCATTATTCTTTATGGCTTTGATTGGTCGACCTGGATGTCTAAAAATAAACAGGTGTCCTACAGGATCGACATCTCCTCCATCATCATTATGTGGTGGATGGGTTAATCTTGTTTTAACTTTAGGTTCAAAATACAAGGCACAAATGTTTAAATCTTCTTCCATATGTATGCCTTATGTATCGCCCTTTCTGGACGTGTTAGATTCTTCTGTTTCTTTTCTAAGTGATGCAAAAACCTAAAGTCAATAGCGTGAGCAAAAATTTGTAAATGTTAATTGTTACGGATGATAAATATTAATATATATGAAAGTGACTAATAATAAATTCATTAATTACCCTCGGAGGGATACATCCATCGATATTGCACAAGACCACCAACCATATCCTCATAAGGCAAGTGAACTAGAAGATGCTCTATACAATCAAAAAAGAGAGGAGGAAGATCTTCTCTAGTTTGCAAATGGTTTCTACCATATTCCTTTACAAACTTGCATGTGCTCCACATTTATTTCCAGTGAGAATATGTCTCAAAAAAATTGAGATAACTTTGTTATTGCATCCCAAATTGGATTATGGATAAAACCACGAATGGTTATTGGAAGTAAATGTTGCATAAAAATGTGACAGTCATGGCTTTTCATTCTATAGAACTTGTAAGCATTGGCAATTACACATCGAGCTATATTTGATTCAAATCTAGTGGAAGCCTTAAACCTTTAACCCAAGCACACACTTTTTTCTACTCTTCCTTATCTAATATGAATGAAGCTTAAGGCTTGAATATTTTTCCATTACTTTTCATGAATTCTAATTCTTTTCTTTTGCAAATCAAGGTCATATCCATTCTTACTGTTCTATTGTCTTTCATTTTACCCTTAACATCCATCAGGGTGTTGTCAAACACATTTTTCTCAATCTGTATGACATCCAAATTATGTCAAATAAGATTAGTATGCCAATATGGTAATTCCCAAAATATACTTTTCTTCACCCAATTATGAGATACCACAAAACCCCAAGGTTTCTATTGACCACATTTTGTGCCATGCGGTAAATCTTCGATTACATCAAATCATTACAACAATTCTTCACATGATAATCTCAGCACCGAAGGATCACTATCGACCATTTTACTAAATTTGACACATTGCCTCCTGAAAGTATGATTAGGAGAAAAAAATAGACGATGACAATCGAAAAGGCAAGGCTTTCGTCCATACTGCAATCAAATTGCCTTTGTATGTTCCATGCAATAAGGGCAAAATAATCTACTATGGGTGCTCGAAGTAGATAACATTCCATAAGCAAGAAAGTCATTAATCGTCCATAACAATGAAGCCTTTAACTCAAAATTTTGTTTTCTATGAGTGTCATAAGTCACAACACCCTGATCCTATAACACCTTCATCCTATCAATCAAAGGCCGTAAGAAAACATCAATGTCTTGTGATGGACTATTCCTTCTTGGAATTATCATATTGAGGAACAAATATGGCTGCTTCAGACATATCCATGGCGGTAAGTTATAAACAACAAGCATTGTTGGCCAACAAGAGTTAAATCTTGATGCTAGCCTATAAGAACAAAAGCCATCAGCATACAAACCAAGTCTCACGTTCTGAGGACTAGCAGTAAACGATGGGTGAATGCAATCGAATTACTATCATGCCTCCCCATCAACCGGGTGAGTGAGCACTCCTGTTGTATTTTGAGATTAAGCATGCCATGTCATAAACTCTACAATTACAGACAACATATAAAACCTTTGCAGTCTCATAATTTATGGCAAATAATGTAAAATCTTATAAGGAATCTTCTTTCCTATTTCGTCAACTATTGAGATAGGTTTATATCTGTAAGACCCAAAAATTTGTAAATGTAACCTTTATGACTTGTGATGCATGAGTAAGTCACATTTAATGTAAATTATGAGGAATGAATATTTGAAGTTTGTAAATGTGTATGGAATGAATACATGCAAGTTTTAAAGTATATCGCAAGAGTAAAAGGTATATTTCCATGAGTGGAATGTGAATATATTGAGTTTTGAGTAGTATGGTAAAATGGAATAATGATGCATGAGTTTTGTACTTCCATTTGGTGATATATTGTATACATTTGGCTATACAATGAACGCACACAAGTTTCAATGTGTATAAGGTATGAATGGATGTCATGTTCAAGCCTTAAAGGAGGTTGGATGAGAAAATGACTATGGTAGCAAAATTGAGGAAGTTTGGTAGGAGTTACTGCAAAAAACTGTAGTAAAATCTGGAAAATATGAATGCAAATCGATTTCATGCTAGGAGCAGATCGATCTCATATGGTTTGGAAGGTCGGTTTCAAGAGGAAAATAAATGCAGAGCAGATCGATCTCCTAGGGTAGTAGATCGATCTCATAGAGACAATTCTATAAATATTAGACTTCTGCACTTCATTTTCCCGAGAGCTACTATTCCATTCAAGAACTAAACCCAAACCTAGCCAAGAAACACTAGAAAACTTCAGTTTGTGATCAGTTTTGAGTGAGATACAATTGAGCAAAGTTGTTCTTAGCAAGAAGAGAGCAACATACTTGGAAACAAGGGATTGAAGTCAAGAGTTCAAGGAGCAAGGGGGATTTTACCATTTTGGTGGAAAAGGAAGGAAATTTCAGCTAGGTAAGATTTAATGCACCAAGTTAATATATGTTAAACTAGATGTGTTGATGAGGTTATTGGTGTATATATGATTTGTTGGAAATAAAAGGAGAATGAAAAATCACCACGACCTAGATATTGGTGAGAAAATGAGTAAATGATGAGGAAATGGTGTTAACATTGATTTAATAATGGAATATGCATGTATGAAAGATTATAAGATAATCTTATGAAATGTATAAATTAGAAATAAGAAGAAATAAAGATAGTTATGTGAAAATGTGGATTTATACCATATTTAGAGAAAGTGATGAAAAACTATGTATTAAATTGAGATTTGGCAAATAAAATGAGTGTATAGAGATATACTAACGCCAATAATTATAACAGCTTCGAAAATCATCGTGGAAGCTGATCGGACTGCAAGAGTGAGCAAAACGAGGAAGAGAGGTCACTTGACTTAATCCGAGGTAAGAGAATTTCGTGAGTAGCTAGAGATGGCTACACGCATTTTGAGTAGTATTTTAATACTATATCTTATATGAATGCCCATGAATAGGCTTAATGTGTGCGATAGAGATTAATGAGATAAAGTGTAATTTTATTCAAAAATAGGATAAAAAACTTAAGAAGCATGTTGTAACCCTTCATCCATTAGTTGCATGATAGAATGACTAATGTTTTCATGTATATGCGAAAACAGCACATTTAAGTGCTAATTTGATTTGAAATTGAGAAAGTTGTGATTTAAGTGAGCCATCTATCTGGTTTTCTGTGAAAACCATAAGTGCTCGAGAATACTCGCACTATATTTTGAGATATGCATCACATAGTACTGGAGGATATACTTGTACTATATTTTAATGCTATTTTATGCATGTTAGAGTACTGAGAGTATTGCTCGTACTCAGTTTGTGATTGATGCATATAGAGTATTGGGAGCTTTGCTCATACTCAGTTTTACATGATAGAGTACTGGAAGCATTGCTTGTACTCGACTTTTCATGAGTTACAGATGATATCGTACTAGAGCGATAGCTCGTACTTGATTTGAAAAGAGAATTATGCATTAACCTAGTGCTAGAGGTTACTCGTACTAGTGTTTGATATTTTTAAACGCATACACAGTGTTTAAGAGGCGGAGTGTTGATTATGAATCACACTCAAGACGCGCACTGTTGTTTTTACGTGATATATAAGACATATTAGCAAAATCGTGATGATTTCCTCCATGTAGACTGAGTGTCAAACTGTTAAGATGTTCGCATGTAGATTTAGAGAGATGACATTTATTCCATAGTGTGAGAGCTAAGCACCCCGACTATGATGTATTTCCATGGTGTGAGGACTAAGACCTATGGCAGGCATCCTGACCATGAGGAGAGGGTCCACGGGTGTACGTTGTACCGTGTGAGTGGCATGGAGTATACTATATCGTGTGTTATATGGAGTTGTGGAGTTGAATAGTTTATAACTGGCGGTTGTGATGGACTGACCCCCCTCCCGTTACAGCAGAGATTACCCACACACCGAGATCTGTGTTGTGAGACCCCGTATATGTATAAGGGTATTTATGTACATAGAAGTGTAAATAGAGTTGTACTATGAATTCATAAGTGAAGTATATGTGATGTAAGTCCATAAGTAATGTACACACTTGTAATGAGAGTGGTAATCGTACATACAAGTTTCATTATGTATGAATGTGTAGAAATGGACTTAAACATGTGGAGAATGTGTGTAGAATGGATTATGAGTAGTTTGGTAAAATGGAAGTAGAATTGCATAAGATGTGCACTTCCATTTTTGTTTATATTAAGTACCATTGGTCACACAAAGATCCTACACAAGTTTTAATGTGTATGAAGTGAGGAGGGATACCATTTTCAAGTCTCAAAGATGAATGAATGAAGGAATGATCATGGTAGCAAATTAAGGATGTTTGGTAAGTGTTGTTGCAGAGGAAATCTGGAAATTTTGAAGGGCAGATCGATCTCATGGGATGAGAGATCGATCTGGAAGAGCCAGAATGCTCTTATTTGGGCGAGAGAATAGAACAGATCGATCTCCAATGGACCAGATCGATCTCCTTAGCTCTCTGTTTGGGAGAAGATCGATCTCATGCTTCGACAGATCGATCTCATGCCTCAACAGATCGATCTCATGCTTCGACAGATCGATCTCAGGCTTAAAAATGCCGTGAAAAAGAGGGATTTTAAGGGACCAGATCGATCTCCTCTTGGACCAGATCGATCTCCTCAAGCTATTTCTATATAAGGAGTGCTGGAAATCAAAAAATTTTGGGAAAAACACAAACTTTCCACTTTCAACCCAAAAACCTAACATTCTCTCTCAAAAAATCAGCCATTTTCAGTGAGGTTTGAAGAGAGATCATTAGAGACAAAGTTGTTCCTATCAAAGAGAAGAACAACATAGTTGGAGAGCATTTTCCCATTGTTGGTATTGGAGGAGTTAAGGGCATTGCCATTGGAGCAAGAAGAGAAATCAAATTTGGTAAGATTCTAACACTCCAACTATGGTACATTGGTTATTTAATTGATTTTGGAGTTGTTTGGCATGAGTATGGATGGTTAGAAACTATCTAAAATGCATTGGAATGATTTTAACCTAGAAATGGTTTAGTGTGAGAAAGTGAAATTGATGGAGATTAATGATGAATGAGATATGTAGAAATCATTAATAGTGATTGTGGTATGATTTTAAGATGTGGTTAGTGGATAAATTGTGAGGTTTACCTAAAAGAGGTAAAATGAGGGTTAAGGCATTTGTAAAATGCATAAGTAAATAATGTTGACTAGTGAGGTCAATTATAGGTTAAATACGTTAACTCAATCGATTTAATGAATGAATCGCAACTTCCGAGGATACGCCGAGGCGAGTTGAGCCAAGAGCGTGAGAAGCTAAAAGGAAAGGAGTCACACCAAGTAAATCGAGGTAAGGGAATTGTGTGGACTCTTAGAGATATTGTGCGCAATTTGGGCGCATAAATGTTTTGCTAGAATGCATGAGATTAGGAAATGTTGTTGTTGGGTGATTGAAGGGTAAAAGTTGGGAGTTTGAGAAATGTGCATGAAAACAAAAGCATATTGCTTTGAAAATCATGTTTTATTGCTTTTTAGCAAATGATTGGTAGGTTGGCTAACATTGAAATGATTTGCAAAAGAAATGAGTATGTTTTGGTTTTGTTAACCATATTTTGCAAGTTTTGAGCCACCTACATGATTTCGTGAGTATGAAAGAGTGCATGGGGCACTAGTTTTCACATGGATTTCATATTGTTTTGGCATTGTGCTTTGAGTTTGTTTCGAACTGGATGCCCACCTTGCATGTTGCCGTGTTTGGAGCTTCGAGTAGACTTGGTGTCACATCGATTAAATAGGCTCACACGTGCATTGTTTTGAGACATGGCATGTTAAAACAACCTGATGAGCCCGAACGAGGGATAAGGGTTGGAGATCCACCTGATGAGCCCGAACGAGGGATAAGGGTTGGAGGAACAGCTGATGAGCCCGAACGAGGGATAAGGCTGGGGGGTCCACGGAGTACGTTGTACTGTGCATGTAGCATGGAGTACATTGTACCGTGTTGTGATGTGATGTGCCGTCTTCGGACGAGATCTGCTATGGACCGGCGGGTAGGATTTGACCCACCTCCCGTGTGGAAGCAGATGGTGGTGATATCCCGCACACCTGATCCGTGTAGCCGGTATCACAGGTTATGTACATAAGCCTTGAGGTTATTACCTATTGTTGAACTGCCTATCTCACATGTCTAATGCTATTTGAGAATAAATCCATGTTTGAAGTGATTGTGGTCAGGAAAGCCCGAGGGATGGGTTGGGACCTGATGTTGAATTGATTTGTTAATGGTTTTCTAAAGTGCACGGGTGCATGATGTTCAATGCCATGCCTTATTGTGAAAATGCATGATGTTTGATGCCATGCTTTTATTGTGAATTATGCATGATGATTTATACCATGCTTTGAGTTGAAATGTGCACTGAATTTTAATAGCATGAATGCTTTACATACCATTAACACAATCATACACTCATGTTTTGAGATAAACAATGAATTAAATGCTTTTGAGCATGGCATCACGATCACGTAGATAGTACAGTATCTACCTGTTCGCATGATTGCCTTACTGAGCGTGTGGTTTGCTCACCCCCTTATTTTCCCCCTCTCTACAGAGATTTGAGTATAGATTGAGCGTGACTGGAGGCGTTCCCTTTTTGGTAATCCGCTGCATCCCATCGCTAAAGGTATACACACTTGGATTATTTTGTATCTAAACTAGACATAGCACAGTAGCATTTTGTATGTAACTACTGGGGATGTAAAACAATGTAAACACATGTAACAACTCTGATTTATATACATTTATACAAGTGTTTACTCATAAATAATGTTTTAAATTGAATTGGTATGGTGGAGTGAGTTAGACGTCGACACACAGCCCAACTGTTAAGTGTGTGGTTGTTCACGACCGAGGAAGGATGATTAAGGGATTGATGCATGAAAATGCGAAAAATTTGTACGTATTTTGGTACGTTGAGGGTCGTGACAGAAGTTGGTATCAGAGCTCGAGTTGGTTTGACGTGTGTCGTGTCTAAAATACTTAATAAGTGAAAAAAATTACATCCCCAAGTTACTGTGCTTGTTTAGATACAAATAGTGTATGTCGATGGGTTGACTAAGTAATTGGTTGTGAATGTAGGGAACTGAGTAAGTATGCCTAATACCAGTCGCGGTAGAGGGATGAGAGCACAGGCTCGAGGCCGTAGAGGTAGGCCTGGGGGTCGTGTTGAGCCGGAAACACACGAGGCTCAGGAGGATGTTGAGGTGGAGGTCGACGTTGAGCACGCTCCACAAGGTCCAGAGGAGAGGCCCGAGAATACTGAGGCTCGCTTCGCGAGGATTGAGCGGAGCATTGAGATGATTTTGGAATTGGTCACTCAATCTTTACCTGGAGTTGGCGGTAGACAGAGTCCCGCTACACAGGGCGATGCCGAACAGGCAGCAGCTCCTGAGGCACGGGCAAGGCAAGCCCAAGGACCTCAGATGACAGATACCCCACCCCCACAGGATGTACCTACGCCGGTTGCCATGCCAGGCAGTAGAGGTTGGGGATATGGATGTGATTTGGATAGACTGCGGCAGTTCCAGAAGTTTGGACCGCCGTCTTTCAGTGGAGTAAAGGACCCAGTAGCGGCTGAGGATTGGATCAATGAGATCGAGAAATTATATGGGTTCTTTGAGTGCACTACTACCGAGATGGTAGCATTTGTCGCTTTTATGCTGAAGGGATCAGCAGAACATTGGTGGAAATCCACCAGGCCTATTTTGAGAGCCCGGCAAACTGAGATCAGCTGGGATGTGTTTCTAGAGGCCTTCCGGAGACAGTATGTTCCGGATACCGCCCAGCGAAAGCTAAAGATGGCATTTTTGGGACTGACCCAAGGGAGCAGGACTGTGGATGAGTATGAGACTGCTTTTATATCCCTGGGCAGATATGATCCCAACACGATGAGTAATGAGGTCGAGAAGATCCAGAAGTTTGTGGATGGATTGAGACCAACCGTCAGGTCTAGATTGGTTCCCTTAGATATACCGACCTATGAGGAGGCAGTGCGCAGGGCGCAATTATGTGAACAAGATGTTGATAGAATCGCCTCGGAGTTTGGAAAGGTTGGTAAGATGAGGGACAGAGATAAGAAGAGACCTATGATGGAAAGAGGCTTCAGCTATAAAGGAAGCAAGAGATTCTCTAGAAAGAGGCCGAGAATTGATGAGATCCGGGAGAGGACAGTTGATACTCCCATGTATCCGGCCATTGCTCCAGCTAAGGGAATCGTGATTGGAGGACCACGGCCTACTACAGAACAATGTGGCAAGTGTGGTAGGTACCATGGTACTCGACCATGTTATGGACCTCAGGTTGTATGCTTCAGATGTTGGAAGCCAGGGCACATAAGCAGAGATTGCCCCGAGATGATAGAGAGAGCCCCACAGAAGGGCAAGGAACCAGAGAGAGCTCCAGTTGGTACAGCTGCTCCGAGGAGGAGGGCTACAGCTGAGGAAAAGGGGAAGCAAGTAGTGGGTGTAAGCAGAGGACGAGTGCACGCACTGGATCAGGATACTGCAGATCAGTCATCAGATGTGGTAAAAGGTACCATCCAAATCTTTGATTTAGAAGCTTATGTACTGTTTGATCCTGGTGCCACGCATTCCTTTATTTCGCCATCCTTTGCATGTAAATTGTTGAAGCATGTAAAACCCACGCTGCTTGATAAGATGTTGTTGATATCTACCCCTATGAATGATAGTCAGTTGACTGAGCATATATATAGGGATTGTAAAATGAAGATAGGAGGTAAAGAGATGGCAGCCGATTTAATTTTATTAAACATGAGTGATTTTGATGTGATCCTAGGAATGGATTGGTTGGCTGCCAATCATGTTGTTATGGATTGTCATGCTAAAACCTTGATGTTTCCAAAGATAGACAATCTTGTAGTTAATTTTGTGAAATGAAATTAAAGAACATGATTTTTATAAGTGTGATGAGTATAATCTTGATACATGATGTATGAAAGATAAATTTGATTTCATTTATGTATGTGATGAGATGATTTATGATACTAATGGTGGAAAGAATAATGTGAAGGATTCATCGCTTTTGTGATTGAGATGGATAAGGCACGTCCGGAATTGGAAGACATACCAGTGGTTAGGGAATTTCCAGATGTCTTTCCGGATGAGTTACCAGGGTTACCTCCAGATAGGGAGATGGAGTTTGGTATAGATTTGGCACCTGGTACAGAGCCGATGTCCAAGCCACCATACAGGATGGCTCAAGTTGAGTTAGAGGAGTTAAGGAAACAATTACAAGAGTTGCTGGAGAAGGGGTTCATCAGGCCGAGTGTCTCACCTTGGGGAGCACCGGTTCTGTTTGTAAGGAAGAAGGATGGAAGCCTCCGACTGTGTATAGACTACCGATTGTTGAATAAGGCCACCATCAAGAATAAGTATCCCCTCCCACGTATCGATGATTTGTTGGATCAGCTTAAGGGAGCACAGGTCTTTTCCAAGATAGATCTGAGATCAGGGTACCATCAGTTGAAGATACGAGATGGAGATGTACCCAAGACAGCTTTTCGCACCCGGTATGGACATTATGAGTTCATGGTTATGCCATTCGGGTTGACGAATGCTCCCGCATCTTTTATGTCTTTGATGAATGAGGTATTCCACCAGTACTTGGATCGATTTGTTATTGTGTTTATTGATGATATACTGGTGTATTCAAGGTCTAGAGAGGAACATGAAAGGCATTTAAGGATAGTGCTACAAACCCTCCGAGAGAAGAAGTTGTACGCTAAACTCAGTAAGTGTGATTTTTGGTTGGAACAGATCTCTTTTCTGGGCCACATAGTATCAAAGGATGGAGTATCAGTGGATCCATCTAAGATTGAGGCCGTAGTTCAGTGGCAGAGACCCCAGACAGTAACAGAGATCAGAAGTTTCCTGGGTTTAGCTAGGTATTATCGAAGGTTTGTAGAGGGATTTTCGAGGTTAGCTGCTCCTTTGACACGCCTCACAAGAAAGAATGTGGAGTTTGTGTGGGACGAGAAGTGTGAAGAAAGTTTTGAGGAGCTGAAAAGGAGATTAACTACAGCTCCAATACTCACCATTCCTACCAGCTCAGGAGGTTTCTCGGTGTATGCGGATGCTTCACACCTAGGACTGGGCTGTATATTGATGCAGGATGGGAAGGTAGTAGCCTATGGATCAAGACAGTTAAAGGATCATGAGAGGAACTACCCGACCCATGACTTGGAGTTGGCAGCGGTGGTGTTTGCGCTGAAGATATGGCGCCACTACCTCTATGGTGAGAGATTCCAGATTTATACAGATCATAAGAGCCTTAAGTACCTGTTCTCACAGAAAGAGTTGAACATGAGACAGAGGAGATGGCTCGAGCTGTTAAAGGATTATGATTGTGAAATCCTATACCACCCGGGTAAAGCAAATGTGGTTGCTGATGCATTGAGTAGGAAGCATCTCGGGATGGTATCCTTCATGATGATCAGGGAACACGAGCTGTTGGAACAGTTCATGAACCTCAGTTTGGATATGACCCCGCCTGATGCTGATAGTGGATTTATGATAGCTAGCCTGCAGTTGGAACCGGATCTGGTAGATCGAATCCGACAGGCTCAGCGAGTTGATCAGCAGTGTGGTGATATTGTCGGGCAGATACAGAGGGGTATAGAGACGGACTTTGGGTTGAGTTCGGATGGATTGTTGAGGTTCAGAGGTAGGATATGTGTTCCTGATGACGTAGAGATCAGAAGGTTGATCCTGACAGAGGCTCACTCATCGAAGTATACGATACATCCAGGGGGTACCAAAATGTATCAAAACCTTCGAAAGGTTTATTGGTGGTCGGGAATGAAAAAAGCACATTGCTGAATATGTTGCTAAGTGTCTCGTTTGTCAGCAGGTGAAGGTAGAGCATCAGAAGCCTGCAGGGTTATTGCAGCCTCTACCGATACCGACATGGAAGTGGGAGCATGTCACCATGGATTTTGTGATGGGATTGTCGAGGACCCGGAGAGGTCATGATGCCATATGGGTGATTGTAGATCGGTTGACGAAATCAGCCCATTTTCTAGCTATGAGAGCTACCGATACTCTGAGCCAGTTAGCGAACCTATATGTGCGCGAGATAGTGAGGCTACATGGAATTCCAGTGAGCGTTGTTTCTGATAGGGATGCCCGCTTCACTTCCCACTTTTGGGAACATTTTCAGGAAGCGATGGGGACCCAGTTGAATTTTAGCACCGCGTTTCATCCTCAGACAGATGGTCAGTCAGAGAGGACTATACAGACCCTGGAGGACATGTTGAGAGCATGTACATTGGATTTTGGAGGCTCCTGGGATGACCATTTGCCACTCGCAGAGTTCGCGTATAATAACAGTTTTCATGCGAGTATCGGGATGGCACCATATGAGGCATTGTATGGGCGTAGATGCCGTTCCCCTATTGGATGGGAAGAGGTTGGTGACAGACAGATCTTTTCTCCCGACTTGGTTAGACAAGCCTCTGAGGACGTCCAATTGATATGTGAGAGGTTACGGACAGCTCAGAGCAGGCAAAAGAGTTATGCTGACAAGAGACGGAGACCACTAGAGTTTGAGGTGGGTGAGTCAGTGTTTTTGAAAGTTTCCCCTTCGAAGGGAATTATGAGATTTGGGAAGAAAGGAAAGTTGAGCCCTCGATATATAGGGCCATTTGAGATACTTGATAAGGTGGGAGACAAGGCGTATAGGTTGGCATTGCCACCAGAGTTGGCAAGTGTGCATAACGTCTTCCACGTATCCATGTTGAGGAAGTATCACCCGGACCCGACACATGTGATAAGATATGAGCCTTTGGAGCTCAATGAGGGTATGACATATGTTGAGAAGCCAGTTCGGGTATTGGACAGAAAAGAGAAAGTCTTGAGGACAAAGACAATTCCCTTGGTGAAAATACTTTGGCAACATCACACTGTGGAAGAAGCCACATGGGAATTGGAGAGTTTGATGCGGGAGAGGTATCCCGAGTTGTTCACAGAATAATTGGTTCCAATTTGGAGGACCAAATTTTCTAAGTGGGGGAGAATGTGAGACCCCGTATATGTATAAGGGTATTTATGTACATAGAAGTGTAAATAGAGTTGTACTATGAATTCATAAGTGAAGTATATGTGATGTAAGTCCATAAGTAATGTACACACTTGTAATGAGAGTGGTAATCGTACATACAAGTTTCATTATGTATGAATGTGTAGAAATGGACTTAAACATGTGGAGAATGTGTGTAGAATGGATTATGAGTAGTTTGGTAAAATGGAAGTAGAATTGCATAAGATGTGCACTTCCATTTTTGTTTATATTAAGTACCATTGGTCACACAAAGATCCTACACAAGTTTTAATGTGTATGAAGTGAGGAGGGATACCATTTTCAAGTCTCAAAGATGAATGAATGAAGGAATGATCATGGTAGCAAATTAAGGATGTTTGGTAAGTGTTGTTGCAGAGGAAATCTGGAAATTTTGAAGGGCAGATCGATCTCATGGGATGAGAGATCGATCTGGAAGAGCCAGAATGCTCTTATTTGGGCGAGAGAATAGAACAGATCGATCTCCAATGGACCAGATCGATCTCCTTAGCTCTCTGTTTGGGAGAAGATCGATCTCATGCTTCGACAGATCGATCTCATGCCTCAACAGATCGATCTCATGCTTCGACAGATCGATCTCAGGCTTAAAAATGCCGTGAAAAAGAGGGATTTTAAGGGACCAGATCGATCTCCTCTTGGACCAGATCGATCTCCTCAAGCTATTTCTATATAAGGAGTGCTGGAAATCAAAAAATTTCGGGAAAAACACAAACTTTCCACTTTCAACCCAAAAACCTAACATTCTCTCTCAAAAAATCAGCCATTTTCAGTGAGGTTTGAAGAGAGATCATTAGAGACAAAGTTGTTCCTATCAAAGAGAAGAACAACATAGTTGGAGAGCATTTTCCCATTGTTGGTATTGGAGGAGTTAAGGGCATTGCCATTGGAGCAAGAAGAGAAATCAAATTTGGTAAGATTCTAACACTCCAACTATGGTACATTGGTTATTTAATTGATTTTGGAGTTGTTTGGCATGAGTATGGATGGTTAGAAACTATCTAGAATGCATTGGAATGATTTTAACCTAGAAATGGTTTAGTGTGAGAAAGTGAAATTGATGGAGATTAATGATGAATGAGATATGTAGAAATCATTAATAGTGATTGTGGTATGATTTTAAGATGTGGTTAGTGGATAAATTGTGAGGTTTACCTAAAAGAGGTAAAATGAGGGTTAAGGCATTTGTAAAATGCATAAGTAAATAATGTTGACTAGTGAGGTCAATTATGGGTTAAATACGTTAACTCAATCGATTTAATGAATGAATCGCAGCTTCCGAGGATACGCCGAGGCGAGTTGAGCCAAGAGCGTGAGAAGCTAAAAGGAAAGGAGTCACACCAAGTAAATCGAGGTAAGGGAATTGTGTGGACTCTTAGAGATATTGTGCGCAATTTGGGCGCATAAATGTTTTGCTAGAATGCATGAGATTAGGAAATGTTGTTGTTGGGTGATTGAAGGGTAAAAGTTGGGAGTTTGAGAAATGTGCATGAAAACAAAAGCATATTGCTTTGAAAATCATGTTTTATTGCTTTTTAGCAAATGATTGGTAGGTTGGCTAACATTGAAATGATTTGCAAAAGAAATGAGTATGTTTTGGTTTTGTTAACCATATTTTGCAAGTTTTGAGCCACCTACATGATTTCGTGAGTATGAAAGAGTGCATGGGGCACTAGTTTTCACATGGATTTCATATTGTTTTGGCATTGTGCTTTGAGTTTGTCTCGCACTGGATGCCCACCTTGCATGTTGCCGTGTTTGGAGCTTCGAGTAGACTTGGTGTCACATCGATTAAATAGGCTCACACGTGCATTGTTTTGAGACATGGCATGTTAAAACAACCTGATGAGCCCGAACGAGGGATAAGGGTTGGAGATCCACCTGATGAGCCCGAACGAGGGATAAGGGTTGGAGGAACAGCTGATGAGCCCGAACGAGGGATAAGGCTGGGGGGTCCATGGAGTACGTTGTACCGTGCATGTAGCATGGAGTACATTGTACCGTGTTGTGATGTGATGTGCCGTCTTCGGACGAGATCTGCTATGGACCGGCGGGTAGGATTTGACCCACCTCCCGTGTGGAAGCAGATGGTGGTGATATCTCGCACACCTGATCCGTGTAGCCGGTATCACAGGTTATGTACATAAGCCTTGAGGTTATTACCTATTGTTGAACTGCCTATCTCACATGTCTAATGCTATTTGAGAATAAATCCATGTTTGAAGTGATTGTGGTCAGGAAAGCCCGAGGGATGGGTTGGGACCTGATGTTGAATTGATTTGTTAATGGTTTTCTAAAGTGCACGGGTGCATGATGTTCAATGCCATGCCTTATTGTGAAAATGCATGATGTTTAATGCCATGCTTTTATTGTGAATTATGCATGATGATTTATACCATGCTTTGAGTTGAAATGTGCACTGAATTTTAATAGCATGAATGCTTTACATACCATTAACACAATCATACACTCATGTTTTGAGATAAACAATGAATTAAATGCTTTTGAGCATGGCATCACGATCACGTAGATAGTACAGTATCTACCTGTTCGCATGATTGCCTTACTGAGCGTGTGGTTTGCTCACCCCCCTTATTTTCCCCCTCTCTACAGAGATTTGAGTATAGATTGAGCGTGACTGGAGGCGTTCCCTTTTTGGTAATCCGCTGCATCCCATCGCTAAAGGTATACACACTTGGATTATTTTGTATCTAAACTAGACATAGCACAGTAGCATTTTGTATGTAACTACTGGGGATGTAAAACAATGTAAACACATGTAACAACTCTGATTTATATACATTTATACAAGTGTTTACTCATAAATAATGTTTTAAATTGAATTGGTATGGTGGAGTGAGTTAGACGTCGACACACAGCCCAACTGTTAAGTGTGTGGTTGTTCACGACCGAGGAAGGATGATTAAGGGATTGATGCATGAAAATGCGAAAAATTTGTACGTATTTTGGTAAGTTGAGGGTCGTGACATGTGTTGCTTGAGATTTCACATTATAGGATATGACCATAATCCAGGAGAGTATTGCATTTAGCCACTGAGTCTCGCATGATATATCACTTGTTTTCTTGATACGGTTAGACCTGAGAGAGATGGGTCAAAAATCGATGATTGTGTGTGTTATGAACTGCCATATTTACTATGATTTATATGTAAATGGCATGATTGATATAAAGGCATTCCAAATTTTTTAAAGATGCATTGTTTTGCATGAATGCCTACATTTGATAACTCAACATGATTTTAAGTACATAGAATTTATTCTGTACTATTATTATATCCTTTTGATACATGCTTTGAGATGAGAGAAGGAAAGACAAAGCCTTATTTTCAGTAGATAATGCGGTTGTCTACTTGCTTGCCTGATTTCCTTACTGAGCACATTGTTTGCTCATCCCCTTTTATTTTTCACTCTCTATAGATCATCTGCAGTAGAGTGAGTCCGACTGAGGTATAGCATTCATTGTATTTCCTGCCTATCCATATTACGAGTGGTATACACACTCGAACATTTTGTACTGAACAATGTATAAGCACAATTATGTAACCAATTGTACTGTCGGGATGTATATGTATAAATACTATATAACAGTTTATGTTATCGAAAAGAATACTAAATTCTATGTATATTGTAAATGAATGTGAGTGGATGACTAATATCGAATCACAGCCCAACTGTCAGGATAGAAAGGTTAGTAAGGTAAAAAGAGAAAAAATTTGTAGCGGTTTTTGGTAAGTTACAGATCGGGGTCATGATAATATCGAGGATGACTGCATATCTTACAATACTCCAACTCCGCATATTCTTTGTTAAACAACATACAATTCTTCATGCATGCATCAATTTTGACATAACTAAGGTCGAATTTCTCCAGCTTCTAGTTCAATTGATAAAAGGTTTGCAATAAATTATCATCTTTTGGTACCATATCCTTCATAATCTTCAACAAGCGATTGAAATATGTTTCGCTTATATTAAACTCTGATTTCTAGTTTTGCAAACACCAAGAATTTTCATGTACTCGGTCTTATCAAGGAATAACAATTAAATTATTGAGATTAAAATGTGTTTCCTTGGTAAACAATTTTAATTAAATTATAGCTAGACTAAGGTACGAATAATTCTCCATTTTAGGGCAATACAAGTACTGAGTTTAATTTAATTCTAATACTTTGAGGAAAATTTATCAAGTGAATATCTACATATATATGTAAACACACACACACACATATATATATATATTTGTGTGTGTATACATACACTATTAAATATATATATAAATATACACATACATATATATAAGATGGTTCAGTCATCTTTCCCAAAGTTGGGAATATGGGTACATCATATAAGTGTATATGTATGTTAGTATAAAAATACATGAAAATTTATATGATCCTGTGGACAGCCATGTGAAAGGATAAAAAAATATATGTGCATATATATAATTATGTGGGAAAACGAAACTAAGGGAACTGTGTCGGCAGATAAGGAAGGAAGCTAGAGTGTGGAAGTATATAATATATATATATAAGCCGTTATACAACTAGCACATAGGCCTGCAAAGGGCATCAGACAAAGAGGGTCGGTGAAGGAAAGAAACTAATGCAAGCAAGAGGAGATGGCGAAAATGGTCCTCGATAAAGGGAAAGAATTAAGAAATATATATACATATGTGCCAGGACAGATAGCCGCAGTAGAGAAATGACAAAGGAAAGATAGGAGAGAAGACATGGGAAGGTGATCTGAACTAGGCAGGAGGTATGAGAAAATAAAGAAAGGAGACACTGCAGTTAAAGTGAAACGGGAAAGAGAGACAAGAGAGTGCATGAGAGAGAAAGGCGGTTGAAGAGAAAACAAGTAGGGGCTGGTATTTCACAGCCATTTCCATCGTTGCCAGAGCTCTTTGAGAAGAGACACAAAAGGTCGGATCGCATCTATAGCAGAACATTTTCGAGCGAGAGAGACTGAATGGACAAATAAAAGAAGAGAGTCAAGTAGAAATGGGTCCAGGTGGTCGAGAGCTCTCGATTTGGTTTTGGGAAGAGAACAGAGAAAGGGGATAAGCTTATTGAAGTTGTTGAGGACGGTGATGTTGGATAGAGAAACCAAAAGAGGCTGAAATCGCGAACAAAGGAGAAACAGAGGGCTTGATACCTTTGTGAAAAGTGAAATAGAAACGAAAGAGGAAATGTGAAGCTGAGGTGGCAGTAGTAGTCAAAATGTGTGCTCTCCCGAAACAGAAGACCACGCAGTATGCCATGGGAAACAGAGGAAGACTTGATGATCGAAAATAGAAAATGATAAAATAGGGGAGTTAAGAATGAGATAAAGGCTAATGCGTGTGAAGGCTGATCATACTGGAGTTGAGATTATGAAACGGATCAGAAATAGGGCCCCGGGTGAAGCAGGAGACGTGTGGCAAGGTGGCTTGAAGGGTGTTGAAAATCGAGAGGCTTTGATGGTCGTGAACAAGGTGCTGGAGCAGGGAGAATGAAGGTTGTCCGAGAAGGCTAAAGAACCAGAGCTGTTGGAACAGGGGACACACCTACTCGACAGTGGCAGTCACGGTGGGAGGCTAAACGGGAGGTTGGTGGTGACTAAAGGGATGATGGCCGAGTTGTAATGATGAATAAGACGGTGGCTGAAGTGTGGGGGACGATAAAGGAGGATGGCAGTGTCGAGCCACTGGAGAAGATGGCGAACAGTGGCCAGTATCGAAACCGAAGAAGAAAGAAAAGAAGAGGAAGAAAGTTTGACAAGAAAAAGAAAGGAAATTAAATTTTTTAAAAAAAAAAAGAATGAGGAAATATATTTATATATATGTGTGTAAGTATGAAATATATATATATATATATATATATATATATATATATTTGGAGATACGAAAGAAGGCACAAGGAAAAAGTGGGAGACCTTGGGAAAATGGGCTCCAAGAAAATAAACCGAGTGAACTGAACCCGTCGACTCGCAACTTTGAGGCATTGAGGACTACAAGCAGACACCGAGGTAAGAAAAATTCTCGTGTATTGCTAGAGATAAATATACGTAATTTCTCTGTATTTGTAGATATAAATTTTAGGGTAAATTTTCTAGTTACCTAAAATTATAGAAAACCTCAGGCCTATTTTACGCCTTGGAATTTAAGGAAAAATTTAAACACCGCAGATCGGCCCAGCTATCAATATAGATTTACTTGGTTTATTTAGACAAAAATTTTGATAATTATAATTATTGATTTTAGATTGAAAACCCATAGATTTGATTACTCTGCACCGAGTGCTGGAATTTTTAACCAAAAAATGGCTAGTCAGCTCCTTTTGAATTGTTTTGTGAAACAAAACTGAATTAATACGTGATTTAGGAAAATGATATGATTATAAAGAAATACTGATGTGATGTGCTTGAGCGGGTGCTGACTATGTGTCTCACGGTCTGACTCACACCGATTTTTGAGACATAAGCGATCATTATATCATGCTGCACTTATGTCTGTTTTGTTTTTGTGGTCTACGGAGTACAATGTACCATGCAGCACGTATGCAAGTACGATGTACTATGTTTCTGATTCTGGTCTTCGGACATTCTGATTTTGTTCTGTGAGCCGTTAAGGTAGCTGATCACTCCCACATCAATTGACATCCCGGCACATCTGGCCTGTGATTGCTCGGAGTCACCAACACTGGTCAATTGTCATTTTGATATCTGATATAGCATGTTCTGCCACGTCTATTTGATTTTTTGAATTGACCGTTTGAACGATATCGTCTATTTGATTTTCTAAACAGACCGTTCGAATGATGCCGTTTATTTGAGTTTTTTATTTGATTGTAAGAACTGATTTGACTGTATGAAACTGTGTTATTCTATTACATAAGGACACTGTGGGGGTCACCTCTTGAATCCTATGGGAGCAAAGTGCCACACAGTCGTCACAATAAAACTCAGTATAAAGTTTTTGAAATTTCGTATTTTTGAATGGAAATCGTCATTCTGTTGCTTTAAGTTTTGAAATTCTGTATTTACGACAGTAAACTGATTACACTGTCAATATTGATTTTCGACTTCGATCTATACTGTGATTTTTGGAAACTGCTTATTCTGCTGATTGAAGTTATGGGATTTTTTAGTTTTACCACAGAAAATTGACTACATTACTGAATCTGGTTATGTTTCCAATTCTTGATTTTGATATTTTTGGATTTGCCAAATCATCTATATACCTTAATGAAAATTTTATTGACAAATATATATTTTAGGTAGTGTATTTATCTACTTGCTATTGAGTTTTTCTTACTGAACATGTTAAGCTCACCCCTTACTCTCCTTTACAGATTCATATCAGTAACGGGATCGACTATTTAAGTCGAAATATTTTGCACAGCCACACATCCTCAAGCATTCATCTGCGCTAAAGTTATACCCAGTATAGACATCTGTTTTTGTATCTAAATTTTGTAAGTTCAATAATGTATAGAGAAAGGTGTTTGAGGAATGTGAACATGAAAGAACAATTATGATGATTAATTGAAAGGTATCTCTATTGGATTTTAGTTAAAATTTTGTAACCAAGAAATTAATTTATTAGACTGATTTATTGTTTGGACCTATTATCGACTTGTAACCCAACCAAATGTGTGAAATTCGAGTTGTTAAGAAGTTGGTATCAGAGTAAGGTTGGCTTGATACGAGTTGATATTAGGAGTAAGAGAAAATTTGAAATGTTCACATCCTCAGCATTACTGTACATTGTTTAGATACAAATGGGTATACCTGGCTATATTTTACTATGAAATTGTGTCATTGAATGAAGGAAAACTGATAGATATGGTTAATAGGTATCACAACCATTCTAGTAGACGAGAGGGAAATTGTTTCTCGAGGTTGTAGAGATAGGCCCGAGAGATAGAGCGAACCCTAATCTGAATGTGCACCTCATAGTTTAACCGAAAATTTTGAAGTCCACTACGTAAGATTTGAGCAGGACATGGAAACAGTGATGACATTGTTTGGTCAGGTGATAGCAGCACAATAATAATGATGATGAATAAAGTATGACTGTGACTTAGAGAAAGACTGTGACATTTTCGAAAGATAGTACACTACTATTTACTGGAGTAGGAATCCAGTTATAATCGAAACTGAATAAATGAGATGGAGAAACTCTATGGATTTTTCAAAGTAACTCTACCAAGAAAGTTGCTTTTGCAATTTTGTGCTAAAGAATTGGAAAAGTTATACGGACTTTTAAATAGCCCTACTGTAAAGAAGGTAGCTTTTGCATCATCGATATTAAAATGGGAAGCTGAACCTTGGTGAAAGTTTCCCCGATTTATTCTGAGGACTCAACAATTAAAGAGTTATATGGGATATATTTTTGGATGACTTTATATGACAATACACCTCGAACATGGCACAACGATAATTATAAAATGATTGAATTGAACATAAGGTAACAAGTCTGTGGATGAATATGAAACTAAATTTATAGTGTTGGAATAAGTGTAATCCGAATAAGTGGAGATGTGAAACGAAGGAAGTCCAAAAACTCATAAAAGATACTAGGATCCTCAATTGAGCTAGGTTAGCTCCATTTGATGTTACTTTGAGGAAGCAGTGCTCAAGGCACAACTGTGTGGATAAGACGCAACTGTGTGATTATGAGATGTATGTCTCTGAAATTACTAAGAAAAGGAAAAGGTAAAGAGCGTGACAGAAAGATATCTACTAAAGAAAGAGTGATAGTGAAAGAGTAAAGTCGTTGTAATTGAAAGAATGAATTACGAAACTAATTTTATAAATGAAACTTGAAGGTTTCACTGCTTACGTGATTAATAAGGATAAGACATGTTTGGAATAAAGAGACATTCCTGTAAACAGGGAGTTTTTCGACATATATTTGGATGATCTACCAGAGTTACCACTAGATATAAAGATGAAGTTTTGGATTGATCTAGTACTTGGTACTGGACTAATATTCAAACCCTTATACTTAATGGCTTCGAATGAATTAGAAGAGCTGAAGAAATAATTACAGGGATTATATAATAAGAGGATTATTAGACCGAGTGATCTACTTTGAAGTGAACTAGCGTTACTTGTTAAGGAGATCCAGAGTATTCTGGGTCTCGTTGTATCAAGAATGGGTGTCAATTGGGTTCTCCCAAAACAAAGTTTATAGATCAGTGGGAAAGACCTAAAACTGTTAAAAAGATTCAGAGTTTTGGGGTATAAAGAGACTTTGGAATATGAGATACGTTTCGGATCTAAGGATTGTAATTTGTATGTGCTTATGTTTCGAATGCGAGATTTAATTCGAATAAAAAAATTTTTGTTGTAATTGATGTACGAAATGAGACAAGTTTTGAAGTAAGATAAATCTTGAATACAGATTTTATTTGGAATAAGAGATGTACATAATGTACAAATATTCTGGTATGTGAAATGATTTGGATTTAGTGATAAATGAAAAATTACAATGAATTTCGGTATCCTACTTTCAATTAAGACTGAATCTTGAACCCCCTATGTCCATAACTAGTTAGTAGTCGGGTTTGATTGCTAATAAAGGTATTTCAAAATATCTCCCTGCCTAAAAAACTTGATAACGTCTAGAAATGTTGTAGTCCATAAATCATAATTTGAAATTGACAATTGTAATATTTACATTGGAGTTAAGGCACCACTACTTATGTCGTGAGGGATTATAGATTTTATTGATCATGAAAGTCTTAGATATGTAATTCACAAAATGAATTGAACATAAGATAAAGGAAATGACTAGAGTTAATGCTTAAGCAAAAAGAAAGTTAGGATGGTGTCGCATAAAATAGTTAGGGAACGCGAACGATTGAAACATTCTATGAACCTCAAATTAGATATGGTTCTTCTGATATTGACAGTATTGTATGATCGCTAACCTAAGATTTGAACACTAGACTTGATTGATCGAATCGGACAGGCTCAGCGTAATGATAAACACTGTATTAATGTAGCTAATCAGACCCAAATGGGTGCTACAACAAGTTTTGGAATTGGTACTGATGATTTATTAAAATTTAAAAGCAGAATTGTGTACCCAATGATCTATAGTTAAAGGAATTGATGTCGTCAGAAGCTGATTTATAGAGATATACTCTGTATCCGGAGAATAGTAAGATATATTAAATCTCTTGAGGGTATATTGGTAATCAGGTACGATAATAGATATGACTGAAGTTGTGATTAAATGTCTCATATGTCAGTAGGTTAAGGTAGAGTACCAGAAGCCTATGAGATTATCACCACCTTTACCTATGCGAATACGAAATTGAGAGCAAGTGGTCAGGAATTTAAAGGCTCCTAGAAGGACCATTGGTCATTAGCAGAATTCGTATACAATAACAGTTACCACTTAAGTATCAGAATGGCATCGTATGAAGTGTTGTATGGTCAAAGGTGTTGTTCAACGATTGGGTGGGAAGATGGTGGCGAAAAAAAAATATTTACTCCAGATTTGGTTAAGCGAGCTTCTGAGGATGTACAATAATTTGTGAGAGGTGGAGGATAGTTCTGAGTAGGCACAAGAGTTATGCTGAGCAAAGACTAAGACCTTTGAAATTTTCAGTAGGAGATTCAGTGTTTTTGAAGTCTCACCTTCCCAAGGTACAATGAGGTTTGGGAAGAAAGAAAAGTTAAGTCTCCGTAATATTGGACCTATCGAGATCTTAGACTGAGTGGGAGACAAAGCTACAGATTGGCGTTACTGCCAGAATTATCAAATATCCATAATGTCTTCCATGTTTCGATACTTCGTAAATATCATTCGAATCTGACACATGTGATTAAGCATGAACCACTGGAGTTGAACGAGAATATGACATATATGGAGAAACCAATTCGGATCTTGGACAGGAAAGAAAATGCATTACGTCTAAGACAATTCCCCTAGTCAAGGTTCTATGGCAGTACCACACCTTGGAGGAGGCCATGTGGAAATTGGAAAGTTTAATGCGAGAAAGTACCCACAATTATTTGATGATTGATGTAATTTCCTAAGGTGTGGAGAATGTAAACACCAAAAATTTTCATATACTCGGTCTTATCGAGGAATAACAATTAAACTATTGAGATTAAAATATGTTTCTTTGGTAAATGATTTTAATTAAATTATAGCTAGACTAAGGTACAAATAATTCTTCATGTTAGGGCAGTACAAGTACTGAGTTTAATTTAATTCTAATACTTTGAGGAAAATTTATCAAGTGAATATCTACATATATGTATACACACACACACACATATATATATATATATATATATATGTGCGTATACATACACTATTAAATATATATACATATATATAAGATGGTTCAATCATCTTTCCCAAAGTTGGGAATATAAGTACATCATATAAGTGTATATGTACTATGGTATAAAAATACATGAAAATTTGTATAATCCTATGGACATCCACGTGAAAGGATAAAACAAATATATATGTGCATATATATAATTATGTTGGAAAACGAAACTAAGGGAACTATGTCGGCAGATAAGGAAGGAAGATAGAGTGTGGAAGTATATATATATATATATATATATATATATAACCTGCTATACAATTAGCACATAGGCCTGCAAAGGGCATCAGACAAAGAGGGTCGGTGAAGGAAAGAAACTAATGCAAGCAAGAGGAGATGGTGGAAATGGTCCTCGATAAAGGGAAAGAATTAAGAAATATATATACATATGTACTAAGATAGATAGCTGCAGTAGAGAGATGACAAAGGAATGACAGGAGAGAAGACGTGGGAAGGTGATCTGAACTAGGTAGGAGGTATGGGAAAATAAAGAAAGGAGACACTACAGTTGAAGTGAAATGGGAAAAAGAGACAAGGGATTGCATGAGAGGGAGGGCGGTTAAAGAGAAATCAAGCAGGGCCTGGTAGTTCACCGCTATTGCCATCGTTGCCAGAGCTCTTCGAGATGAGACACAGAGGGTCGGATCACCTCTATAGCAGAACAAATTCGAGCGAGAGAGAGACTAAATGGACCAAAAAAAGAGAAGAGAGCCGAGCATAAACGGGTCCAGGTGGTCGAGAGCTCTCGGTTCGATGTTGGGAAGAGAACTGAAGAAGGGGATAAGCTTATTAAAGTTGTTGAGGACGATGATGTTGGATGTAAAAACCAAAAGAGGTTGGAATCAGGAACAAATGAGAAACATAGGGCTTGATACCTCTGTAAAAACCAAAATAGAAACGAAAGAGGAAATGTGAAGCTGAGGTGGCAGTAGCAGCTGGAATATGTGTTCCCTTGAAACAGAAGGCCACGTAGTATGCCATGGGAAACAGAGGAAGACTTGATGATCGAAGACAGAAAATGATAAAACAAAGGAGTTAAGAAAGAGAGCAAGGCTGACACATGCAAAGGTCAATCGTACTGGATTTGAGATTGCCAAATGGATCAAAAACAGGGCCCCGGGGGAAGCAAGAGACGTGTAGCAAGGTGGCTTGAATGGTGTTGAAAACCGAGAGGCGTTGATGATCATAAGCAAGCAAGAGTTTTCTTGAACAAGGTACTATAGCAGGGAGAACAAAGGCTGTCCGAGAAGGCTGGAGAACCGAAGCTGTTAGAACAGGGGAAACACCTTCTCGACAGTGGCAGTCACAGTGAGAGGCTGAACGGGAGGTTGGCGGTGACTAAAGGGATAATGGCCAAGTTGTGACGATGAAGAAGACGATAGCTGAAGTGTGAGGGACGATGAAGGAGGATGGAAACGACGAGCCAGTGGAGAAGATGGTGAACAGTGGCCAGTATCGAAACCGAAGAATAAATAAAAGAAGAGGAAGAAAGTTTGGCGAGAAAAAGAAAGGAAAAAAAAGGAGGAGGAGGAAATATATTTATATATATATATATGTATAGGTATGAAAAAAGAAATATATATATATATATATGTAAATACATATATATAAATACATATATTTGGAGATACGAAAGAAGGCACAAGGAAAAAGTGGGAAACCCGAGAAAAAGGGCTACAGGGAAATAAACTGAATGGACCGAACCTGCCGACTTGCAACGTTGAGGAATTGAGGACTACAGGTAGACACCGAGGTAAGGAAAATTTTCATGTGCTGCTAGAGATAAATATACGTAATTTCTCTGTGTTTGCAGATATAAATTTTGAGGGTAACTTTTCTAGTTGCCGAAAATTATAGAAAACCTCAAGCTGATTTTACTCCTTGAAATTTAAGGAAAATTTTAAACTTTGTAGATCGGCCCAGCTATCGATATAGATTTACTTGGTTTATTTAGACAAAAATCTCAGTAATTATAATTATTGATTTTAGATCGAAAACTCCTAGATATGATTACTTTGCACCGAGTATTGGAATTTTTAATCGAAAAATGGCTAGTCAACCCCTTTTGAATTGTTTTGTGAAACAAAACTGAATTTACATGTGATTTAAGGAAAAATGATCTGATTATAAAGAAATACTGATGTGATGTGCTTGAGCGCATGCTGATTGTGTCGTACAATCAACTCGCATCGATTTTTGAGACATCGACGATGATTAAATCATGTTGCACTTCTATCTGTTCTGTTTCTGTGGTCCACGGAGTATGATGTACCGTGCAGCACGCACGCGAGTACGATGTACCGTGTTTCTGATTCTGGTATTTAGACAATTTGATTTTGTTCTTTTCACTGTTAGGCTAGCTGACCACTCCTACGCAATTGACATCCCGGCACACCTGGCTCGTGATTGTCCGGAGTCACCAACATTGGCCAATTGTTATTCTGATATTTGATATAGCATGTTCTACTGTGAGATCTGAGAATTTTAGATATATTTTAATGATGTAATAAGAATTTGAAGTGTAATTTATTGAGCTAAGTGAATTGGGGAATGATAATTGGAGATTTATATGTTAAGTGTTTAAAATAAGTGTGAAGTTATGAGGACAGATCGATCTGGGAGAAGGAGAGATCGATCTGGTGAGTTGAAAATGACGAGGAAGGAGGAATTTGAGGAGCAGATCGATCTCCAATGGAAGAGGATCGATCTCCTTATGATTCTGTTTGAGAGAAGATCGATCTCATGAGGAAGAGATCGATCTCCAAATGATTCTGTTTGAGAGAAGATTGATCTCCTCAAGGAGCAGATCGATCTCATAAAGCCATAAAGAGATCGATCTCACCCCTCGACAGATCGATCTCCTAAGCATAAAATTGCCCAAATCGTCCCAAAAATTCAAATGCAGATCGATCTCATCAAGAGCCAGATCGATCTCATCGCTGAGCTGTATGTCAGCGAGATAGCTAGATTACATGGGGCTCCAGTGAGTATTACTTCTGATAGAGATTCCCGATTTACTTCTAGATTTTGGACCCAGTTTCAGGAGTCCATGGGATCTCGATTGAGTTTCAGTACCGCCTATCATCCTTAGACAGATGGTCAGTCAGAGAGGACTATTCAGACCCTGGAGGATATGTTGAGGGCGTGTACGATGGATTTTAAGGGATCATGGGATGATCACCTGCCCCTAGCAGAGTTTGCATACAATAATAGCTATCATGCGAGTATTGGAATGGCACCTTTTGAGGCTCTATATGGTAAGAGGTGTAGATCCCCTGTAGCTTGGGAAGAAGTCAGTGACAGAAAGATAAATGCTCCCGAGCTTGTTGAGCAAGCCGTACAGAGTGTGAAACTCATATGTGAGAGGTTACGGGCTGCACAAAGTAGACAGAAAAGCTATGCAGATGTGCGTAGACGACCACTCGAGTTTGAGGTTGGTGATGCAGTATTTCTGAAAATATCACCGAGTAAGGGTATCATGCGATTTGGGAAGAAAGGGAAATTGAGTCCTCGATACGTAGGACCATTCGAGATTCTTGAAAGAGTGGGAGAGGTAGCTTACAGATTAGCATTACCCCCACAGATGTCCGGAATACACAATGTTTTTTATGTGTCTATGTTGAGAAAGTACCACCCGGACCCTTCTCATGTTATAGAGTATGACGAGATGGACATTCAAGAGGATATGAGCTACACTGAGGAACCCGTCCAGGTTCTCGATAGAAGAGAGAAGGTACTGAGAACTAAGAGCATCCCATTAGTGAAAGTTTTGTGGAAACATCACTCGATGGAAGAGGCAATGTGGGAACTAGAGAGTCTCATGAAGGAGAAATACCCCCATCTATTCGACTAGTTGAGTTGAATTTGGAGGACCAAATTCTATTTAAGGTGGGAAGGATGTGAGATCTGAGAATTTTAGATATATTTTAATAATGTAATAAGAATTTGAAGTGTAATTTATTGAGCTAAGTGAATTGGGGAATGATAATTGGAGATTTATATGTTAAGTGTTTAAAATAAGTGTGAAGTTATGAGGACAGATCGATCAGGGAGAAGGAGAGATCGTTTTGGTGAGTTGAAAATGACGAGGAAGGAGGAATTTGAGGAGCAGATCGATCTCCAATGGAAGAGGATCGATCTCCTTATGATTCTGTTTGAGAGAAGATCGATCTCATGAGGAAGAGATCGATCTCCAAATGATTCTGTTTGGGAGAAGATCGATCTCCTCAAGGAGCAGATCGATCTCATAAAGCCATAAAGAGATCGATCTCACCCCTCGACAGATCGATCTCCTAGGCATAAAATTGCCCAAATCGTCCCAAAAATTCAAATGCAGATCGATCTCATCAAGAGCCAGATCGATCTCCTACCCTCAGCCTATATAAGGAACCCCTATTTTTCTCCTGCAATCTCACTTTCTCTCTCTTCCAACCCCCATTTTTACCGAAACCTAGCTTTCTCACTCATCCAAAGCACCCATTTTCGGCCAAATTAGAAGTTGTGGCAAGAAGGAAAGTTGTTCCTCATCAAAGGGAGAACAACATACTTGGAAATCGAAGGACGAATCGAATCGAAGCGTGGGTTGTGCGTCTCACAAGCTTTGGGTAATTTCTAAACCTCGATCTTGATATTTGAGATGATTTTGATGATAATGGTGGTTGTCATTGTGTTGAAATAGCTGAGAAATGATTAGGGATTGATGAAATTGCAATGTGATTGGAGTGATAATGATATTTAGCAATTTTGGGAATTTGAGCTATAAATAGAAATTTAAACAATGTGGTGAATTAGCATAGATAATTGGCATGAGAAATGTATAACGTTGAGATGTTGTGAATGAGAGTGTAGTTTGGAGTAGGGTTACGAGAATCAAGAGATTTGAGGTGTTATGAGCAATTATGCTCAATTTTGAGAATTGAGGTTGATGAGATAATTGAGTATTGATGTTTTAACATCGTTTGGACAGCTCGGGAGTTCCAGAGTGGAATGCGAGGCTAGTCCGTGATACGGGGGAAACGATTGCACTATTCGAGGTGCAAAGAGGTAAGGGAAATCTAAACCATTTGTGTATGTGATTTGTAAACTATTATAGCATGATTTGTGGTTATAAAACAAGCATGTTGAGTGTTGTGTTGTGATATAATTGCACACGATTTTTATAGCCGGTTGGAGCCCATTATTTTATGCGTTTATAAGCTGAGTGTGAAATTGCTTTATAAACCGTCGAATTTGTGTGAGTAATGAATTAGGCTCTACGTTAAGGCAATATTGAGATTTGAGAAATGTGTGCGTGCTTTGCCGGTTGGAACTCGGTTTTATTATGTTTTGTGTTGAGTACAAAACGGTTTTCAAATGAGTTTAATAAGAGAAAAACCACTATGAGTTCTACGTGAAGGCAAACCAGTCTTATGTGATAAGACTTAGGTGTGTAATTTTGAGTACACACCGGGCATTGCTCTGGTAGCATGTAAGCCCGATTCGTCTCCGTTCTGGTAATGTGAGAATAACCCATTCTGTGGCTATGCCACGTATATTTGGTGGCCGTTGCCACGTGAGAAACCCCATTTGGTGGCCGTTGCCACATGAAAATCCTATTTGGTGGCTGTTGCCACGTGAGAAACCCTATTTGGTGGCCGTTGCCACGTGAGAAACCCTATTTGGTGGCCGTTGCCACGTGAGAAACCCTAATTGGTGGCCGTTGCCACGTGAAACCCTATCCAGTGGCTGTGCCACGTGTAAATTTAACTCAGTGGCTATGCCACGTGTGAATTTAAATCAGTGGCTATGCCACGTGTGTTTAGTGGCTATGCCACGTGTGAATTTAAATCAGTGGCTATGCCACGTGTGTTTAGTGGCTGTGCCACGTGCATTACTATTTCAGTGATTTTATCACGTTTATTGAGAAAGCGATTATCGCATTATTTTCACATGCTTTGTTATTGCTCTAGACTGAGCCTTTTTACTTCATGTTTTCACATGATTTGAGACATGAGAATGTCGTTTTGAGTACTTTCATGCTATGGTTTTCAAATGAGATTAATGAGTTTCACATACAAATAAATATTTTGTGATGTGCATTTTGGTTTATGAAATGAGTCCCTTACCCCATTTACTGAGCGATTTAGAAGCTCACCCTGTTTTCTTCCCCCCCAGATCTCTTCAAGTGAAAAAGGTTTTCCTGCGACGTACGGAGTAGTGGCTAGTGGAGGACTTGAGCTCCAGGCCATATATTGTATTTTGAGGTATCTTTTATCTTTTCATGTACCCAGACAATTACTGTAATTGCAGACACTTGATGTACAACATTGTATGGGATGTATTAGGATTAATTAACTTGGAATTGAGTAATGTATATGATACAATATATACTATATTATGATGAGATCCTGAGGCATGATAATTATGATGATGTATGACACTGCACAGGAATGCACTCTTAATTGTGAATTAATGAGTAAAAAGTTTTAAATTAGCTCTATTTTTCGCACTTCCGGGGCGTGACAGAGTTTTCTTGGTATCAGAGCTTAGGGTGTCTAGTACTGTCAGTGTCGGTTAAGTGAAATAGAATACATCCCAAGTGTCTGTAATAGTCTGGTCATGAACTGAAATTGAGGATTGAGATTTCAATCGATTCTGATATGTACGCGCAGGAGACGAGTTAAGATAGAGAATGAGTGGACAACGAGGTCGTTCGAGGAGGCAGGCAGAGTCCCCTCCGCCACCTGTCCCACAACCAGAGAGTCCTAACTCTCGATTTAATCGGATTGAGACCGATGTGAGGCAAGGTTTTGAGCAGATGGCAGCGTTATTTGCGCAACACTTTGGAGTTAATGCCTCGGGTACTACTCCTACACCACCACAAGGACCTCCCATACCCCCAATACCTCCCGTCACTCAGCCTGATGATAGAAGTATGGTCCGACTGAAGGATTTTTTGAAGATGAATCCACCCGTGTTTAGGGGAAAGAAGGATCCTACATAGGCTGAGGAGTGGCTGACAGAGTTGAGAATTATATTTGATTATCTGGGGTGCACCGATGCTGAGAGGGTCAGTATGAGTATCTATATGTTGAAAGGGAGAGCTCGAGATTGGTGGGGTACTACCCAGGGTATTCTGATGTCCCGCCAGGATGTGATTGGTTGGGAAGAGTTCCAGACAACCCACGAGCCGCCCAGAGAAAGAAACAAGCCAAGTTTTTGAGTTTGGTACAAGGTGACATGTCTGTGGATGACTATGGAAGCCAATTCACAGCGCTATTGAGATATGACCCAGAGACCTTCAAGAGTGAAGAGCTCCGCACAGAGAAGTTTGTGTATGGGTTGAAGCCCGTCATCAGAGATAGATTGATAGGGCTATGTATTACTGAGTTTGGAGATGCTCTGAGACGAGCACAAGAGATTGAAAGAGGAATTGAGATGGTACAATCCCAGAATGAGCTCAGAGCGGTGAATAGAGATAAGGGCAAGAGGCCAGCGATTTTCCAAACAGAGGCTCGGAGAGGTTCCTTCAGAAGAGGAAGGATTGAGGTACAGAAGGGCAGATTAGAGAGACCCAGAGTTACCCTAACATTAGAGAGACCCCTCGAGATGTCAGGCCAGAGACAAGGTTTTGCAGAAATTGTGGCCGAATGCATGAGGGAAGTTATGCGGGGTCGATCTATGGATGTTTTAGATGTGGAGACATGGGTCACATGGTGAAGGATTGCCCTCAACCTCAGAAACCACATGTCTTGGAGCCCACTAGACAACAGCCTCAGAGAGTGAATCCCCCGAGACGGGCCACTGCTGTAGAGAAAGGAAAGAGACCTGTTACCCAGGGACGTGTGTTTGCCCTAGATAAGGAGACTGCTGACACTTCTGCAGAAACTATAAGAGGTACACTCTCTGTCTGTAATCATAAGGCTCATGTGTTGATTGATTCAGGATCCACGCATTCGTTTATGTCTGAGCATTTTGCATGTAGACTAAACTTGAAGTTTGAACCTCTAGAATATATACTACATGTAAATACCCCTATGCGTGAATCCCAGAGAACTGAGTTAATCTGTAGAGGATGTGAGATAAAGGTGGGAGATAGAGTGATGTTAGCAGATCTAATCATGTTGAATATACATGGATTTGATGTAATTTTGGGAATGGATTGGTTGGCAGCCAATCGAGTGAGCTTAGATTGCTACACTAAGATTGTAACTTTCTCCCTACCTGAACCTTACAGTGTACGATTGAGATATTGAGGAAATGAATATGTAGAATTCTAGTAACTAATTTGAGAATTTTAATATTATTTTAGAGAATATTAAATATGATTGTTCATGTGAAGGTTATGAGACACTCATCTCAGACGATGAGCGGGAACATCCGAGGATTGAGGATATACATGTGGTTTGCGAATTTTCGGATGTTTTCCCAGATGAACTGCCAGGTTTACCACCAGAGAGAGAGAGCTGGAGTTTACCATTGATTTGGTACCAGATACTCAGCCGATTTCTAAACCTCCCTACAGGATGGCATTAGTGGAACTTGAGGAATTGAAGAAACAACTACAGGAGTTATTGGATCAAGGGTTCATTAGGCCCAGCGTTTCACCGTGGGGAGCACCGGTTTTATTTGTCAAGAAGAAGGATGGTAGTCTCAAATTATGCGTAGACTATCGGTTGTTGAATAAAGCCACGGTGAAGAATAAATACCCATTGCCTAGCATTGATGATCTACTTGATCAGCTGAGAGGGGCATCAGTCTTTTCTAAGATTGATTTGAGATTGGGCTATCACCAATTGAGGATCAAGGAAGAAGATATTCCGAAGACGGCCTTCAGGACGAGGTATGGCCATTATGAATTTCTGGTGATGTCCTTTGGACTGACGAACGCCCCTGCAGCATTTATGAGATTGATGAAAGAGGTGTTCAGAGACTATCTGGATAAATTTGTGATAGTCTTTATTGATGATATCCTGGTGTACTCTCAGTTGTATGAGGAGCATGTACAGCATTTGTGGTTAGTACTTCAGATACTCCGAGATAAGCAATTATACGGAAAGCTTAGTAAGTGTGAGTTTTGGCTAGATCAGATAGCTTTCCTTGGTAATATAGTTTCAGAGGAAGGAGTATCAGTGGACCCAAGCAAGGTGGAGGCTGTGCTTAATTGGGAGAGACCGAGGACAGTTACTGAGGTACGAAGCTTCCTTGGTTTGGCAGGGTATTACAGAAGATTTGTGGAAGGATTTTCCCGGATTGTCGCCCCTTTGACTATGCTCACGCGCAAAGAGACTCCATTTATATGGACTGATCAATGTGAGCTCAGTTTTCAGGAATTAAAGAGGAGGTTGACAGCGGCACCTGTGTTAACTATTCCTGAGGGATCAGGAGGATTTTCGATGTATAGTGATGCATCTCATCAAGGATTGGGATGTGTGCTTATGCGGCACGGAAGAGTGGTCGCATATGGATCGCGAGAGTTGAAAGACCATGAGCGGAATTACCCCACGCATGATTTGGAGTTAGCCGCTGTGGTATTTGCTTTGAAGATCTGGCGACACTACTTATATGGGGAAAGATTCCAGATCTTCACTGATCATAAGAGTTTGAGATATCTCTTTGATCAGAAAGAGTTAAACATGAGACAAAGGAGATGGATGGAACTCCTTAAGGATTATGACTGCGAGATTCTATATCATCCGGGCAAGGCGAATGTGGTTGCTGATGCCCTGAGCAGGAAGAGTATGATATCTGCTATGATGATCAGGGAATGGGATTTATTGGAGCAGTTTACCGAACTTCGGATCAGAGTTAAAGAGATAGAGACTGGATTTTTGGCTAGCTTGCGAATAGAGCCCAAGATCATGGATCAGATTAGAACCGGGCAGCGCAGTGATCAGAGATTGATAGATATGGTTACCAAGCTGAACAGAGTTCGCAGTCGGATCTCACAGTCAGTGAGGATGGATTGTTGAGATTCAGAGGAAGGATTTGTGTACCGGACGATGATACCCTGAAGAGACAGATACTGAGAGAATCCCACTGCTCGCGATACACCATGCACCCAGGGAGTACTAAGATGTACCGAGACTTGAGAAAGGTGTATTGGTGGAGTGGTATGAAGCGAGACGTGGCAGAGTATGTGGCCAGGTGTTTAGTATGCCAGCAAGTGAAAGCTGAGCATCGGAAGCCCGGAGGATTACTACAGCCCTTACCTGTACCTACATGGAAATGGGAGCATGTCACTATGGACTTTATTATGGGTTTACCGAGGACCCGAAGAGGTCGTGACGCTATATGGGTCATTGTGGATAGATTGACCAAGAGTGCCCACTTCCTTGCCATCAAGAGCACAGATACTGTGGATGCCTTAGCTGAGCTGTATGTCAGCGAGATAGCTAGATTACATGGGGCTCCAGTGAGTATTACTTCTGATAGAGATTCCCGATTTACTTCTAGATTTTGGACCCAGTTTCAGGAGTCCATGGGATCTCGATTGAGTTTCAGTACCGCCTATCATCCTTAGACAGATGGTCAGTCAGAGAGGACTATTCAGACCCTGGAGGATATGTTGAGGGCGTGTACGATGGATTTTAAGGGATCATGGGATGATCACCTGCCCCTAGCAGAGTTTGCATACAATAACAGCTATCATGCGAGTATTGGAATGGCACCTTTTGAGGCTCTATATGGTAAGAGGTGTAGATCCCCTGTAGCTTGGGAAGAAGTCAGTGACAGAAAGATAAATGCTCCCGAGCTTGTTGAGCAAGCCGTACAGAGTGTGAAACTCATATGTGAGAGGTTACGGGCTGCACAAAGTAGACAGAAAAGCTACGCAGATGTGCGTAGACGGCCACTCGAGTTTGAGGTTGGTGATGCAGTATTTCTGAAAATATCACCGAGTAAGGGTATCATGCGATTTGGGAAGAAAGGGAAATTGAGTCCTCGATACGTAGGACCATTCGAGATTCTTGAAAGAGTGGGAGAGGTAGCTTACAGATTAGCATTACCCCCACAGATGTCCGGAATACACAATGTTTTTTATGTGTCTATGTTGAGAAAGTACCACCCGGACCCTTCTCATGTTATAGAGTATGACGAGATGGACATTCAAGAGGATATGAGCTACACTGAGGAACCCGTCCAGGTTCTCGATAGAAGAGAGAAGGTACTGAGAACTAAGAGCATCCCATTAGTGAAAGTTTTGTGGAAACATCACTCGATGGAAGAGGCAATGTGGGAACTAGAGAGTCTCATGAAGGAGAAATACCCCCATCTATTCGACTAGTTGAGTTGAATTTGGAGGACCAAATTCTATTTAAGGTGGGAAGGATGTGAGATCTGAGAATTTTAGATATATTTTAATGATGTAATAAGAATTTGAAGTGTAATTTATTGAGCTAAGTGAATTGGGGAATGATAATTGGAGATTTATATGTTAAGTGTTTAAAATAAGTGTGAAGTTATGAGGACAGATCCATCAGGGAGAAGGAGAGATCGTTTTGGTGAGTTGAAAATGACGAGGAAGGAGGAATTTGAGGAGCAGATCGATCTCCAATGGAAGAGGATCGATCTCCTTATGATTCTGTTTGAGAGAAGCTCGATCTCATGAGGAAGAGATCGATCTCCAAATGATTCTGTTTGGGAGAAGATCGATCTCCTCAAGGAGCAGATCGATCTCATAAAGCCATAAAGAGATTGATCTCACCCCTCGACAGATCGATCTCCTAGGCATAAAATTGCCCAAATCGTCCCAAAAATTCAAATGCAGATCGATCTCATCAAGAGCCAGATCGATCTCCTACCCTCAGCCTATATAAGGAACCCCTATTTTTCTCCTGCAATCTCACTTTCTCTCTCTTCCAACCCCCATTTTTACCGAAACCTAGCTTTCTCACTCATCCAAAGCACCCATTTTCGGCCAAATCAGAAGTTGTGGCAAGAAGGAAAGTTGTTCCTCATCAAAGGGAGAACAACATACTTGGAAATCGAAGGACGAATCGAATCGAAGCGTGGGTTGTGCGTCTCACAAGCTTTGGGTAATTTCTAAACCTCGATCTTGATATTTGAGATGATTTTGATGATAATGGTGGTTGTCATTGTGTTGAAATAGCTGAGAAATGATTAGGGATTGATAAAATTGCAATGTGATTGGAGTGATAATGATATTTAGCAATTTTGGGAATTTGAGCTATAAATAGAAATTTAGACAATGTGGTGAATTAACATAGATAATTGGCATGAGAAATGTAGAACGTTGAGATGTTGTGAATGAGAGTGTAGTTTGGAGTAGGGTTACGAGAATCAAGAGATTTGAGGTGTTATGAGCAATTATGCTCGATTTTGAGAATTGAGGTTGATGAGATAATTGAGTATTGATGTTTTAACATCGTTTGGACAGCTCGGGAGTTCCAGAGTGGAATGCGAGGCTAGTCCGTGATACGGGGGAAACGATTGCACTATACGAGGTGCAAAGAGGTAAGGGAAATCTAAACCATTTGTGTATGTGATTTGTAAACTATTATAGCATGATTTGTGGTTATAAAACAAGCATGTTGAGTGTTGTGTTGTGATATAATTGCACACGGTTTTTATAGCCGGTTGGAGCCCATTATTTTATGCGTTTATAAGCTGAGTGTGAAATTGCTTTATAAACCGTCGAATTTGTGTGAGTAATGAATTGGGCTCTACGTTAAGGCAATATTGAGATTTGAGAAATGTGTGCGTACTTTGTCGGTTGGAACTCGGTTTTATTATGTTTTGTGTTGAGTACAAAACGGTTTTCAAATGAGTTTAATAAGAGAAAAACCACTATGAGTTCTACGTGAAGGCAAACCAGTCTTATGTGATAAGACTTAGGTGTGTAATTTTGAGTACACACCGGGCATTGCTCTGGTAGCATGTAAGCCCGATTCGTCTCCGTTCTGGTAATGTGAGAATAACCCATTCTGTGGCTATGCCACGTATATTTGGTGGCCGTTGCCACGTGAGAAACCCCATTTGGTGGCCGTTGCCACATGAAAATCCTATTTGGTGGCCGTTGCCACGTGAGAAACCCTATTTGGTGGCCGTTGCCACGTGAAAAACCCTAATTGGTGGCCGTTGCCACGTGAAACCCTATCCAGTGGCTGTGCCACGTGTAAATTTAACTCAGTGGCTATGCCACGTGTGAATTTAAATCAGTGGCTATGCCACGTGTGTTTAGTGGCTATGCCACGTGTGAATTTAAATCAGTGGCTATGCCACGTGTGTTTAGTGGCTGTGCCACGTGCATTACTATTTCAGTGATTTTATCACGTTTATTGAGAAAGCGATTATCGCATTATTTTCACATGCTTTGTTATTGCTCTAGACTGAGCCTTTTTACTTCATGTTTTCACATGATTTGAGACATGAGAATGTCGTTTTGAGTACTTTCATGCTATGGTTTTCAAATGAGATTAATGAGTTTCACATACAAATAAATATTTTGTGATGTGCATTTTGGTTTATGAAATGAGTCCCTTACCCCCTTTACTGAGCGATTTAGAAGCTCACCCTGTTTTCTTCCCCCCCAGATCTCTTCAAGTGAAAAAGGTTTTCCTGCGACGTACGGAGTAGTGGCTAGTGGAGGACTTGAGCTCCAGGCCATATATTGTATTTTGAGGTATCTTTTATCTTTTCATGTACCCAGACAATTACTGTAATTGCAGACACTTGATGTACAACATTGTATGGGATGTATTAGGATTAATTAACTTGGAATTGAGTAATGTATATGATACAATATATACTATATTATGATGAGATCCTGAGGCATGATAATTATGATGATGTATGACACTGCACAGGAATGCACCCTTAATTGTGAATTAATGAGTAAAAAGTTTTAAATTAGCCATATTTTCCGCACTTCCGGGGCGTGACATCTACCTTGTCTCGTCTATTTGATTTTCTAAACTGACCGTTTGAACGATATCGTCTATTTGATTTTCTGATTTAACTGTAAGAACTGATTTGACTGTATGGAACTATGTTATTCTATTGGATAAGGACACTGTGGGGGCCACCTCTTAAATCATACGGGAGCAAAGTGTCATACAATCGTCATAATAAAACGTAGTATAAAGTTTTTGAAATTTCGTATTTTTTAATGGAAATCGTCTATTCTTTTACTTTAAGTTTTAGAATTCTGTATCGATAGCAAACTGATTAAACTGTCAATGTTGATTTTCGATTCCGATGTGTATTGTGATTTTTGGAAACTGCTTATTCTGCTGATTAAAGTTATGGGATTTTTGTGTTTTATCACAAAAAATTGATTACATTACCGAAGCTGGTTCCGTTTTCGATTTTTTATATTGATATTTTTGGATTTGCCAAATTATCTATTTAGCTTAATGAAAATTTTCTGGTTTTTGGCAAATATATATATATATATATATTAGGTAGTGTATTTATCTACCTGCATTGGGATTTTTCTTACTGAGCATGTTAAGCTCACCCCTTACTCTCCTCCACAGATTCACATCATGTAAGACCCGATTTTTATCGAAATTTCTTATGATTCACGTGATGTAAACATGGTTATATGAAAATTGAATCATAAGAAGAGTTGTGCGTGAATAAAAAATGCAAATAGAATGAATAAAAATTTTTGAATGCATTTAAAGATCAAATGAATGATTGAAATGACCACATATTAAACGAATGGGATTCAGATCATTTGGACTGGAGATAAGAATTTAAAACATGAAATGAGAAAGGGTTTGTGAAGGGAAGTTGTGTTGATTTGGTCCCAAACACGTTGAAGGGTAAAACGGTCAAAAGATCGAAATTCGATATAAATTCGATAAGAAAATTTCATTAAAAAATATGGAATTGAGAAATCTTAATCAATAACGAGGAAAATATTGAATTTCAAGTCCAATTGATCAAGATATGAATTTATTGGAATTAATCGAAATTTTCACATCAGAAAATTATCCTGAAAATATTAGAAAAATATATCGAAAAGACAAAAAAGACAGATAAATTCATAAATTGATTTAATGAATAAAATAATATTTTTTGAAGATATTTTTAGATTTTTTAATGTATTTTAAATTGAATAAAATAATAATAAAATAATAATAATAAAAAAAGAGGTAGAATCGCGAAAAACGCGATTCTGCAAATGAAAGGAAACAAAAGAAAGAAGGAAGACGAAATCGAGGGAACGGTTTCCCTAGGCTTCGACGAAACTGTCGGCGGACGATGAGAAGAGGCATACGGCGAAAGGCGATCAGCACCCCAGGAAGCTGACCCGCACACCCACGCGTGGTGAGATCGCCGGAGAACGCGGATCGAGAGGGAGAGATTGTGGGAGAGAAGACAAGATTGGGCGCCACCGACGACGATTCGACCCACCCCGAGGCTAGTTAAAGGTCCCTTCGCGATGGCGTGCCGATTGGTGGTGAAAACGGCCCGAGAAATGGCGGCCAGCGTCGATAATGGCGAGAAAGAAGAAAAATGGCACCGACGCAGAAAGGAGAAGAGGTCGGACCGACCACTTTTTGACCAGTCTAGATGAAACCGACACCAGATCCATGCACCGAATGACCCTGTGGATCTGCTGGAGACGAAAGCCGGTGAAGAACCGGCCAGCGATGCTCCGAACGACGAAAGAGAAAACTAAACTAGACTGAACCGGCTGAACCGAACCGGTCTGAATCGGGTTGAACCGGACCAAACCGATTCAGCCAGAAAAGAAGAAAAAGAAAGAAAGCAAAAGAAAAAGAAAAAGGGAAAAGGAAAAGGAGAAAAAATTGGAGAAAATCCGGTGATGCAATCGAGCTATGGGTAAGCCAATAAGCGGTTGAAATTGACTGATTTAAATTTTGAAATATTTAATTTGATTAATATTCGACTGAAAATTTACCCTGAAAAATATGTAATTGTGTAGCTCGACAATTAGAGTCAAACGAGAGCTCGAGTCAGCCTTGATTTGTGTACTATCATGGAATCTCGGGTAAGTAACTCCTATTTATGATAATTTGCATAGTTATACGTGTTAAAAATTTATTGCATAAATTACGGATTAATTTCGTATAAATGAATTAAATTTTGGAATTTGAGATAAATTGTCGTAAATAATTAATTGAGCTATCCGAGAGTTTAGAACGAGGCCCAATAAATACTGATGGGTCTAATGAGCCCAATAGGCCTCGATAATGTGAATAGTAAGTGAAAAACGGGCTTGAGGTCGATTAAAGCCCATTATGGTACAATCAGACCCATTATGGGTAAACGAGCTCAATGATTTAAATTAAGCCCAAAAAATATAAAATACAATTAATTATATTGTATTTGACTTGATGAATATTTATACGCAGTTTCAGAGATTGGATTGGGAGCAAATCGGACTGCGTGACAAGACATCAGTGGAAAGGTCAGACTGTACAGAAAAATGAGGTTAGAGAATTTTGTGAGTAGCTAGAGGTAGCTACGCGTATTTTTAATAGCTTTTGTATACACTAAAAATGTATAAAGGTCCTAGAAATGGATTAAAAATTTTAAGAACTCGAGATAGGTAAGAACCTATTTTACCCCTACTGAGGGAAATTCACCTAAGGATGGTGAAAACATGACATGCATGAAATGCATGATTTGAGGAATTTTTGTGACTTTTTAGCAAAGAAAATTGGTAGATTGGCCAGTAATTGCATAAATTTCACAAGATAACACTACGTAAGTGTTATTTAGATTTAAATGAAATTTCTTGGAAAAATGGGCCAACTATCAAGTTTATATGGAAACAGATGGTGCTGGAGCATTTCCTCACACTATATCTGAGTTTGTGAGTGTGCATAATGGTGTTGGAGCGGTTGCTCGCATCGATTTGTGTGATATCATATGCATGAAATGTGCTAGAGCGGTTGCTCGCACTGATATTTATTATTGTGAAATGCATGAGAGGTGCTGGAGCCTAGCTCGCACCCTGTTTTGACTTAATATGCATAAAAAGGTGCTAGAGCGATTGCTCATGCTAGTTTTAATTATTTGACATGCATGAGAGGTGCTAGAGCTTAGCTCGCATCCTGTTTTGATATGATAATTGTATCGTACTGGAGCCTTGCTCGTACGTGATTTAATCGATTGAATTGCATAAAAGCCGTGCTGAAGTGTAACTCGCACGAGATTTGATTTCTTTATGCATGAAACTGTGCTGGAACATTGCTCGCATGAAGTTTTGATTTACTTGAGCATTCATTCGTACTGGAGCATTTTTCACATGAAGTTTTGAATGATTTATGCATGATACAGTGCTGGAGCATTGCTCGTAGAAGGCTTTGATGGATTTTATGCATAAACCGTGCTGGAGCTTACTCGCACGTGATTTTATATGGATTTGTAACTCTTTTGAAGTCATACTGGAATGCTGCTCGTACGCAGATTTTACTGATTTTTATAAAAACGTGTTGGAGCTTCACTCGCACGCGGTTTTCAGATATCATGAATATGCATGGAGCCGTGCTGGAGCTTTGCTCGCACAGGGATTTATATGACACGCATATAGCCGTATTGGAGCCTCTTGTAGACTGTGTCATAGTGAGATGATATGCCTACACGTGCATACTGAGACATAGGTTGGGTGGATAAGACCTACGACAGGCACCCCTTGACTATGATTTAGGTTCATGGAGTACATTGTACCGTGTATATCACGTGGAGTACGTTGTACCGTGGGGATTATTGGAGTGGAGTGGCATTAGCCACGAGGTTGTAAGCCTTGCCCTCACAATCCTATTATTTATGTTATTCTGACAGCAGGACTGACCCACCTCCCATTTCAGGTGTGATACCCCGCACACTAGGTACCGTGTAGCTAGGGATCACTAGGATATGGCCATAATCCTCGATGTTACTGATATAGTCACCTACATGTCTCACATGATATAACTTTTGGTTTCGATAGACTAGGGTAGACCTGAGGGAGGGGTCAGGCCCCTGATTTTGTGATTTTCACTGAGATGTGATTTTCTACTATGATGCTAGATTTTTCAGAGTATTTTATGACATGTGACCCTAAAAGAAGGGTGATTTTATAACAGAATTTTATAATGAATTTTATTGAGTTTGAGATGATTGACCCGGAGGGGTTATTTTATACTGAGCTTTAATGAAGTGATTTAAATGCAGTAGCATGAGGAGTTTTTCATGCTTGTAACGACTATGTAGCACTTTGCTCCCACAGGATTCAAGAGGTGGCCCCCACAGTCTCACTCATACATACTGTCCGCTTTGGAAGCCCCACAGGCCCTTCACGGCTTTATCGAGGTAAATACCCCAATTCGCGTCCTTAAAGGTTCGAACCTAAGACCTTAAAGTCTTTGGTATCATTTGTGTAAGAACAAAGACTTTAAGGTCTTGGGTTCGAACCTCTGAGGACGCGAATTGGGGTATTTACCTCAATAAAGCCGTGAGAGGCCTGTGGGGCTTCCAAAGCGGACAGTATGTATGAGTGAGACTGTGGGGGCCACCTCTTGAATCCTGCAGGAGCAAAGTGCCACACAGTCGTTACAAAAAAATGCTCGTTTTTTATGACGACTGTGTGGCACTTTGTTCCCGCAGGATTCAAGAGGTGGCCCTCACAGTCTCAGTCAACGTATTGTCCTCTTTGGCTGTGCAGTGAAAGCCTCAAGGTTTTGTTCCCTCAGGATGCGTCCCCAGAGATTCAAACCAGGGATTAACACCCTTAGTTTGTCACTCCTGGTGTGAGACCCCGTATATGTATAATGGTATATATGTACATAGAAATGTAAATAGAGTTGTACTATGAATTCATAAGTGAAGTATATGTGATGTAAGTCCATAAGTTAATGTACACACTTGTAATGAGAGTGGTAATTGTACATACAAGTTACATTATGTATGAATGTGAAGAAATGGACTTAAACATGTCGAGAATGTGTGTAGAATGGATTATGAGTAGTTTGGTAAAATGGAAGTAGAATTGCATAAGTTGTGCATTTCCATTTTTATTTATATTAAGTACCATTGGTCATACAAAGATTCTACACAAGTTTTAATGTGTATGAAGTGTGGATGGATGTCATTGTCAAGCCTCAAAGATGATTGGATGAGAAAATGATCATGGCAACAAAATGTATGAAGTTTTGTAAGTGTTGCTGCAGAAGAACTGCAGAAAATTTGGAAATTGTGAAGGGCAGATCGATCTCATAGGATGAGAGATTGATCTAGAAGAGCCAGAATGCTCTTATTTGGGCAATGGAGTGGAGCAGATCGATCTCCAATGGAGCCGGATCGATCTCCTAAGTGTTCTGTAGTGAAAAGATCGATCCTCAAGCACCCAGATCGATCTCCTTAGCTCTCTGTTTGGGAGCAGATTGATCTCATGCTTCGACAGATCGATCTCATGCTTAAAATGCCGTGAAAAAGAGGGATTTAAGGGGACCAGATCGATCTCCTCTTGGACCAGATCGATCTCCTCAAGCTATTTCTATATAAGGAGTGCTGAAAATAAAAAAATTTCAGGAAAAACACTAACCTTCCACTTTCAACCCAAAAACCTAACTTTCTCTCTCTAAAATCAGCCATTTTCAGTAAGATTTGAAGAGAGACCATTAGAGGCAAAGTTGTTCCTATCAAAAAGAAGAACAACATAGTTGGAAGGCATTTTCCCATTGTTGGTATTGAAGGAGCAAAAGGCATTGTCATTTGGAGCAAGAAGAGAAATCAAATTGGGTAAGATTCTAACACTCCAACTATGGTACATTGTCTATATAATTGATTTTGGAGTTGTTTGGCATGAGTATGGATGGTTAGAAACTATCTAAAATACATTGGAATGACTATGATCTAGAAATGGTCTAGAGTGAGAAAGTGGAATGTATGGAGATTAATGATGAATGAGATATGTAGAAGTTATTAATAGTGTTGTGGTATGATTTTAAGATGTGGTTAGTGGATAAATTGTGAGATTTACCTAAAAGAGGTAAAATGTGGATTAAGGCATTTGTAAAATGCATAAGTGAATAATATTGACTAGTGAGGTCAATTATGGGTTAAAAACATTAACTCAATTGATTTAATGAATAAATCGCAGCTTCCAAGGATACGCAGGGGCGAGTTGAGCCAAGAGCGTGAGAAGCTAAGGGGAAAGGAGTCACACCAAGTAAATCGAGGTAAAGGAATTGTGTGAACTCTTAGAGATATCTGTGCGCAACTTGGGCGCATTTAAATGCTTTGCTAGAATGCATGAGACATTAGGAAATGATGTTGGGTGATCGAAGGGCAAAAGTTGGGAGTTTGACAAAAGGTGCATGAAAACAAAAGCATATTGCTTTGAAAATCATGTTTTATTGCTTTTTAGCAAATGATTGGTAGGTTGGCTAACATTGAAATGATTTGCAAAAGAAATGAGTGTGTTTTGGTTTTGTTAACCATATTTTACAAAGTTTTGAGCCACCTACATGATTTCGTGAGTATGAAAGCGTGCAAGAGTATGACTCGCACGAGATTTGACGTGTTTTATACACATGAGTGCTAGAGGCACTAGTTTTCACATGAATTTCATAATTGTTTTGGCATTGTGCTTGGAGTTTGTCTCGCACTGGATGCCCACCTTGCATGTTGTCGTGTTTAGAGCTTCGAGTAGACTGGGTGTCACATCGATTAAATAGGCTCACACGTGCATTGTTTTGACATGATTAATTAGCCATGTTAGGAGCTTCGGGTAGACAAGAGGTCGTACCAATTAAATAGGCTCACACGTGCGTTTGAGTTGTGGCGTGATATGATGTGTTGATTGGGTCCACGGAATACGTTGTACCGTGCATGTAGCATGGAGTACATTGTACCGTGTTAAGATGTGATGTGCCGTCTTCGGACGAGATCTACTATGGATCGGCAGGTAAGATTTGACCCACCTCCCGTGTGGAAGCAGATAGTGGTGATATCCCGCACACCTGATCCGTGTAGTCGGTATCACAGGTTATGTACATAGGCCTTGAGGTTATTACATGTTGTTGAACTGCCTATCTCACATGTCTACTGCTATTTGAGAATAAATCCATGTTTGAAAATGATTTGTGGGTCAGGAAAGTCCGAGGGATGGGCCGAGACCTAACCAGTGTTGAAATTGATTTGTTAATGGTTTTTAAAGTGCACGGATGCATGATGTTTAATGTCATGCTTTATTGTGAAAATGCATGATGGTTAATGCCATGCTATTTGAGAAAAATGCATGATGGGTAATGCCATGCTTTTATTGTGAATTATGCATGATGGTTTATACCATGCTTTGAGTTGAAATGTGCACTTGATTTTAATAGCATGAATACTTTACATACCATTAACACAATCATACACTCATGTTTTGAGATAAATGATGAATTAAATACTTTTGAGCATGGCATCACGATCATGTAGATAGTGCAGTATCTACCTGTTCGCATGATTGCCTTACTGAGCGTGTGGTTTGCTCACCCCCCTTATTTTCCCCCTCTCTACAGAGTGTTGAGTATAGATTGAGCGTGACTGGAGGCGTTTCCTTTTTGGTAATCCGCTGCATCCCATCGCTAAAGGTATACACACTGTTGAAATTTTGTATCTAAACTTACGATAGCACAGTAGCATTTTGTATGTAACTATTGGGGATGTAAAACAATGTAAACACATGTAACAACTCTGATATATATACATTTATACAAGTGTTTACCTATGAATAATATACAAATTGAATTGGTATGGTGGAGTGAGTTAGACATCGACACACAGCCCAACTGTTGAGAGTGTGGTTGTTCACAATCAAGGAATGATGATTAATAATCGATGCATGAAAATGCAAAAAATTTACACGTATTTTGGCAAGTTGAGGGTCGTGACACCTGGTACCATTGAGCTCGTATATATATATATATATATATATATATATATTTATGTGTATATACATGTAAATGTATATAATCAATGTGTATGTTAATATTTGTATGTACAAATATATATAGTAATGAAAATATATAAACGTGCTTGTTGGCCTAAGTATGTACAATAATACGTACATACGAAGTATTAACGAATAGGTTACGATTTTAACGTAATTTGGACAATTCGTATGAATAGGGTGCTAAGTATACAACTTAGGTGTAGGTGATCGTAGAAGGAATTAAAGGAGTTACTAGAAGGCGTCACCACTCGAATTCAAAAATTTCGATAAATCGAGGTAAGGGGTGTAATTTAAGATGGTAATGGTATCCCTACCCTTAGACTTCGATTTACTTATGTGTTTTCATGCCTTCTCGTGCAACCGTTGATTGTAAAATAAAACCCGACACCTAATAAGCCCAAGATTTATTTGATCATGTCTTCGAGATAAAGAAATGCTATATGAAGTTAAATGCATAGTTTCAAGCATGATTTTCTGAATAAATGTCATGGTTTCGACTTATGTATGATTGATTTCATGTTTTTGAATGAAATGAAATTCGGTATGTGAACTTATGCTTGAGAAATGAAATTTGTTTTCAAAAGGCAATTGTGGGGGCCACCTCTTGAGTCCTACGGGAACAAAGTCCACACAGCCTGTCTGTTTTATGAAAGAGTTTTCAGTTCACAAGAAATTCGATTTTATTATTCGGTATGAGTTTATGGGTTATAAAACCTAAGAAAGACTTTGAAAACTCTGTTTTGAGACAAAAAAGGACATTGTATCGTGGGATTGTGGGGGCCACCTCTTGAGTCTGACGGTAGTAAAGTGCCACACGGATCACAAAGACATGGGAACGTGGGGGCCACCTCTTGAGTTCGACGGGAGCAAAGTGCCACACGTATCACAAAGACATGCGAACGTGGGGGCCACCTCTTGAGTCTGACGGGAGCAAAGTGCCACACAGATCATAAAGACATGCGAACATAGGGGCCACCTCTTGAGTCCGACGGGAGCAAAGTGGCACGCAGTTCACAAAAACATGTGATCGTGGGGGCCACCTCTTGGGTTCTGTGGGAGCAAAGTGTCACACAGTCTGTGTGACTACGGGAGCCACCTCTTGAGTCCTACAGATGCAAAGTGCCATACGGTCAATGCATTTTTGTCATGCTCACCTTTGTGGCGTCTGAACTTCGCCTGCATAGGTTCTGAATTCCCTCTACGGAGGATGATTTTGTTATTGCCACATGACAATTCTATAAGTTAGCTAAGTCTCCATCCGATATGAACTATGCTATAAGATTTTGATTCTTCGATATATGTTTCTACATTAGTTATGCTTTTGAAGTTCTATCGGTTTTGAAATATTCTGGAGTTCTGTGTGTTTCGATAGATTGTGATGTAACTGAATAGATTTGTTCTTTGAAATTATATTTCTATCGATTATGTTTTATATATACGCTTTTTGAAAGCTATGTGATATTTGTAAGGAAACGTATCTCTTGGTTTTATCATGCATTCAATGTGATTTAGCCACCATGATCATTTTAAATGCATTTCTTACTGGGCTTTTTCCCGAAAGCTCACCCCTCTACCTTTCAGATTATTTATAGTGATCTATAGACACTATTTGCCGCGTACACGATGTAGGCTGGTGGGAAAGAGCTACCCTAGGCTACTTTTTGTACACGCAGTCAAGGTATACAATTACATTCCTTTACCAGACACATTTTGTACGCACAGACATATATTGGGAATATTTTGTTGGGATGTAATTTGTAAGGAAAACGATGTAAACATTATTATTGTAGGATTATAATCTGAGATGACTAGTATTAAATCGAAATAGATGTATTGAATTGTAAAGGTGGATTTGGAAAGTATGCTTGGTAGTTGTGGATATCTAGAATTGTTGGAAAGCATGCTTGGTAGTTGTGGATATCTAGGATTGTCGAAAACAATTGATTTGCAGGTAGGTAGGCTCATATGTAAGCCGTTATGTTGTCAAAATTTCTATCGGCCATATAGGTCAAAATATGGAATATAAAAATAATTACGGATTAAGAATTAGGAAAAGTGATTTGACACTGAGCAGGAATGCAACCTAAGTGAATAAGGGAATAAATGGGTAAATTAAGTTAAAAAAAACTTCCCCCGATTTTCAAGGGTCAAGGGTCGTTACAGTTTAAGTGGTATCAGAGCGAAGGTTGTCTAGTACTGTCAGTGTAAAAAATAAGGCTAAAATTACATCCCAATGTCTGTGCTTGTCTGATTATAGGTAATGTATACCTAATGACTTTAAGGTTTGATCTTTGGAATTACGCGCAGGTATTAGATCATTGCACGATGAGTGGAAAACGCGGACATCCTCAGACGCAGGCTCAGCCACCTCCACCTCTTCCACCGGAGCCAAAGAGTCCTAGTACTCGTATGGCTTAATTCGAGCAGCGATTAGAGCAGTGCCTCGAGCGAGGCTTGGAATCAATAGCTGCCATGGTTGCCCAACACCTAGGGGCAAATGTATCTGATTCAGCTGGCATGACACCAATTCCTACTTCGATGTCAACTCCGCCACAAGCATCACCTCCTCTTCCACAAGTTCCTCCAGTACCTATGGCGCCTCAGCCTCCTCTATAGGCCCGGAGGGAGGAGAGGGATTTTGATAGGATGAGAGATTTCCTGAAGATGAAGCCTCAAGCATTTAAGGGAATTAAGAATCCAGTAGAGGCTGAAGAGTGGCTGGTGAGCCTTGGGAAGATCTTCGATTTTCTGGGGTGTTCTGATGTTGAGAAGGTTTCAATGGCCACCTACATGCTGCAGGGCCAAGCTGAGTATTGGTGGGGATCTACCAAGGTTCTTCTGACTGCTCAGTATCCAGTGATTAGTTGGGATGCCTTCTCCACAGCTTTTAGGAAGCAGTATGTTCCACTAGCTGCCCAATAGAAGTTGAGGATGGACTTTCTGAATTTGGTACAGGGTAGTATGACTGTGGATGAGTACGAAAGTAAGTTCACTATACTGATGAGGTATGATCCGGAGACGTTCCAGAATGAAGAACGTCGGACTGAGAGGTTTCTAGCAGGGTTAAGGCTAGCTATCCGAGATCGACTTTTGGGGTTATGGATTACTGAATTTCAGGAAGCCCTGGGCAAGCACAGATGATTGAGAGAGGCCTGAATGTTACACAAATAGAGTATGGCCTTAAGGGAAAGAACAGAGATGAGAGTATGCAGACAGAGTGGGTGAGGCAGGATTTTCGGAGGGGCCAACCTAAGAGGCAAAGGACAGATGAGTCTAGGACTAGGGTTGATTGGCCCACCGTTCCTGTACCTGCTCTACAAACTACCAGAGGTCCGCAGCAATATGGGAAGTTATGTAGGGAATGCGGTAAACCCCATGAAGGTATTTGTTACAGGGTCACAAAGAGCTGTTTTAGGTGTGGACAGAGGGGACACCTAATTAAAGATTGCCCACTGAATAAGGTTCCACAGCCCCCAGAGCTACCACAACAACCTGAAAGGCAAGCTCCCCAGAGACAAGTCCCACAGAGACGGGCTACCGCAGCAGAGAAAGCCAAGAAACTTGTCACTTATGGAAGAATCTTTGCCTAGAACTGATGTGGTGTGTAGGAATTGTGAAATCAAGGTAGGAGATAGGATCATATTAGCATATTTAATTTTGTTGAACATCTATGGCTCTGATGTAATTTTGGGTATGGATTGGCTAGCCACCAACCGTGTAAGTTTAGACTGCTACTCTAAGACTGTAACCTTCTCCTTACCTAGTAAGTTTGATGTAAGCCTTGCAGTTAAGGAATAAATTTTATGATTTTGTCTATTAATGAAAAAAATCTTGAATATATGAGTCATATTGGAATGAGAGATGTATGTAAGGTACGAATATCTCTGGTATGTGAAATGATTCGGATCAAGTGATATGAATTGAGAATAAGTTCTCACTAAGGATAAATGTGAAATTTTGATAAGTTTGGTAACTTATTTCCTTATTGAAATTGAATCATGAATACTTGCATTTCATAATCGGTTTGCATGGTCAAGTCTGACGGCCAATAAAGGTTTTTTAAAAATACCTCACCGCCCGAGAGACTTGACAGCATCTAGAGGTACCCTCATCTATTCTGAAGGACCAAGAGGAATTTGGAGGACCAAATTCTTTAAAGGTGGGGAGAATGTAAGCCCCACAAAATTCTTATATTTAATTAGACTATGTATTAATAAAAATAACATGGTTTAATGGAAGTGTGAATATTCATTATAGGGTTCGGAGAGTATAGGAGCCGAGAGGCCCGTGAATGACAAGGAACCCGAAAATACAGGAAGTGATGAAGCAAATGCAAGCTTGGAAGGACCGAAAATAATATTTGATGTAAAGACTTGTATCGGGAATTTATGAGGAATGATGAAATCCCAATAATACTTTATTTACGAAATAATGAAAATTTCATGGAAGACGTGAACATTTTGTCATTTGGGTAATTTAAAAAAAAAGGGAAATGTATATATGTATATATGTATATACATACTAGGAAAAAAATTTAATATGGATAAATAATGATATATATATATATAACAAATATATATATATATATATATATATATATTGTAAGGTGTAGTATGTATTATATAGGTAGTAATAAATAAATAAAATAAAATAAGATGAAATGAAATAAAATAAATAAATGAAATGGAAATAAAATGAAAATAACAAGCAAAAAATAATAATAATACCAAACATTATATAATATATATATATATATTATATTAATATAATTAATTTAATTAAATAAAAAAAGAGAATAGGGGTGTACGGAATTGGCTTTCAAAGAAAGCCAATGTCGTTTTCTGCAAATTGAATTGCAAAATGAATAGTATGGGCGGGAAAGAAGATAAAGAGAAAAGAAAGAAAATAATAGAAGAAGAAAGGAAGGAAAAGAGGGCTGGCCGGGATGAAGAGAGGAGAATAAAGAAGAAAGAGGAAGAAAGAAAGGGAGAAGAGAAAGAAGGCTGGCTGATTGGAGGTTGAAGCAAACCATCGGGGAGAAAGAAAGAAAAAGAGGGAAGGAGAAGAAGAAGAAGAAGAGAAGGGGGAGAAAGAAGAAAAAACCGAGGAAGAGGGAGGAGAGGTTGGAACCGAGAGTGAAACAGTAACAAACCGAGAGTGAAACAGCAAACAAATCGAGACTGAAACAGCAACAAACCGAGACTGGAACATAATTGGAAGCAGAGCAGGAACGAAGCAAGCTGAGCATAACCGAATTGAAGCAGAGTAAAACGGAAGCAGAGTAGGAACGAAGCAAGCTGAAGTTAGGAACCGTGAGGGAGCTGAGCTGAGGCAGACCGAGAGCTGAGGGAGAAAGGAAATCGAAGCTCCATTGAGGCAGACCGAGAGCTGCAGCAAAACGGTAACAGGGGCTGTAGACCTTCACCCCTCAGCTGGAGTTGGACGAAACAGAGGAAGGGGTCAGCTGAAGCCTTGGACCCTTGGAACAGCGGCATCCTCTTGGTGGCAGAACGATGGTTCCACCTTGCGGACTGCATTGAAACAGCAACAATTGCTGCCGGTTTCTTCACTTTTGCCATCCGATAAAATTGGAAGAAAAGGAAAAAAAAAGAGGAAGAAAAGGGTAAGAGTTTAAAGGTAAATTTATATATATATATATATATATATATATATATATATATATATATATATATGCATAGTTGGTATATATGTATATATATACATGTGTTCGAAATACAAGTATGTTAGTGTGATTTATTTAGACAAAAAAAAGGGGAAAAATGAGGAGAAGACAAAAAAATATATATTGTGATATTGAATAAGGGAAACAAATAATAATATGTATATGTATGTATATATATATATATATATATTTATATATATATATATATATATATATATATATTGGTGTGTATATACTTAGGTGTATATACAAATAGGTGTATATAAGATAAATGTGTATGTTAATTATGTACATACAAAGAATATATATACATGTGATAAGAAAGAAATGAAAACAAATAATAATATATATATATATATGTATATATATTCTTTGTATGTACATAACTAACATACACATTTATCTTATATACACCTATTTGTATATACACCTAAGTATACACACACCAATATATATATATATATATATATATATATTGGTGTGTGTATACTTAGGTGTATATACAAATAGGTGTATATAAGATAAATGTGTATGTTAATTATGTACATACAAAGAATATATATACATGTGATAAGAAAGAAATGAAAACAAATAATAATATATATATATATATATATATGTATATATATTCTTTGTATGTACATAACTAACATACACATTTATCTTATATACACCTATTTGTATATACACCTAAGTATATACTCACCAATATATATATACATATATATATATATATATATATATATATATATATATATATATATATATATATATATATATATATATATATATACATACATATACATATTATGTTTTGCTTCCCTTATTCAATATCACAATGTATATTTTTTTGTCTTCTCCTCATTTTTCCCATTTTTTTTGGTCTAAATAAATCACACTAACATACTTATATTTCGAACACATGTATAAATATATACATATATACCAACTATGCATATATATAAATTTACCTTTGAACTCTTTCCCTTTTCTTCCTCTTTTTTTTTTCTTTTCTTCCAATTTCATCGGATGGCAAAAGTGAAGAAATCGGCAGCAATTGTTGCTGTTTCAATGCAGTCCGGAAGGTGGAACCACCGTTTTGCCACCAAGAGGATGCCGTTGTTCCAGGGGTCCAAGGCTTCAGCCGACCCCTTCCTCTGTTTCATCCAACTCCAGCTGAGGGGTGAAGGTTTGTAGCCCCTGCGGCCGTTTTGCTGCAGCTCTCGGTCTGCCTCAATGGAGCTTCGATTTCCTTTCTCCCTCACCTCTCTGTCTACCTCAGCTCAGCTCCCTCACGGTTCCCAGCTTCAGCTCGCTTCGTTCCTGCTCTGCTTCCGTTTTACTCTGCTTCAATTCAGTTATGCTCAGCTTGCTTCATTCCTGCTCTGCTTCCAATTCTGTTTTAGTCTCGATTTGTTGCTGTTTCAGTCTCGATTTGTTTGTTGTTTCACTCTCGGTTTGTTGCTGTTTCACTCTCGGTTCCAGCCTCTCCTCTCTCTTCCTCGGTCTATTCTTCTTTCTCTCCCTTCTCTTCTTCTTCTCCTTCCCTCTTTTTCTTTCTTTCTCCCCGATCGGTTTGCTTCAACCTCCGCTCAGCCAGCCTTCTTTCTCTTCTCCCTTTCTTTCTTCCTCTTTCTTCTTTCTTCTCCTCTCTTTTTCCTGGCCACACCTCTCTTCCTTCCTTTCTTCTTCTCTTGTTTTCTTTCTTTTCTCTTTGTCTTCTTTCCTGCCCCTACTATTCATTCTGCAATTCAATTTGCAGAAAACGGGATTGGCTTTCTTTGAAAGCCAATTCCGTACACCCCTATTCTTTTTTTTAAAATTAAATTATATATATTATATTAATATATCTATTATATTAATATATATATATATATATATTATAATGTTTGGCATTATTATTATTTTTTGGTTGGTATTTTCATTTTATTTCCATTTCTTTTATTTATTTTATTTCATTTCATCCTATTTTATTTTATTTATTTATTACTACCTATATAATACATACTACACCGTACAATATATATATATATATATCACTATTTATCCATATTAAATTTTTTTCCTAGTATGTATATATATAGTCAACTGCATGTTGTTTCCTATTCCAAAAGGCATTTGGGAAATCTGAACAAACTTCGTTTTCAATTTGGGTTTTGATTTTGGAAATCTGATTTTGGAAGGATTCATTTTTGAGTTGATTTTCAATTTTCTGTAATTGAAGATTTTGTTTTAAAAATGAAATATCGTTTTGTTTTCCTTTTATTAATAAAGCTATTTCATTTTTGTAAATAGAACTAGCTTTTAAGAGATTGAGATTCCTTGTTTTATGTTTTTCTATAAAATCAAAATTTAATTTGATATTTTTTATTTTGAAAGATATTCCATCATAAGTAACTTTATAGGGAGTAATCAAATTAATACTTTCTTCTGTTTTTCCTTTGATATCCATTTTGGAATTATTAGCAGAAGTAAGTTTTTCAGAGGTTGTTTGATGAAAACGTTTTGGCACTAAGCCAATTTTTATACAATTTAGATCTGCTCCTGTATCAAATAAGGAAACAGTATCAATTTCAAAATCATTGGAGAAAACTAATGAAATTTTAATAAAATATTTTCAAGAAGTAATTTCTTTTAAAATAAAGAGAAAATCTTCTGGGACAGTTTCAATATTTTCTAATTTATCTATTTTAGAATCTTGATCACTATGTTCATTATCACTGGATTCTAGGTTGGTTTTGGCAAGGAGAGACTGAATGATTTCAGAATCGTGTTGCTGTTTTTGTTTGAGCTGTTTGACTTCTGTTTTGAGGATTTTGATATCTTTGTAGATATCGTTGATGGAAAGAGAAGACGGTTTTGAAGGTTTCTTCTTTTCTATAATGGTTTTAAGATCATAGAGATTTGTGGATGGACTTGGATGGGTGGTTTTATGATCTGAACTGGTTTCGAGGGATTTTTTGAGTTGTTGAAGAAAATCTTTCTGTATTTCAGGATTTTCAACATACTAGATCATATCAAGAAGAAGGCTTTGCTCTTTTGAAAGCATATTGAGCGTTTTTTATTCGAGAGAAGAATCGAATTGAGAGGTTATTTTATCTAATTGAGGACCAGAGGTTTCGTCTGAGCCTGTTTTTGAATAAGAGGATTCTTGGATGAAAAGAACTTGGATTTTTTCAAGAGTGTCTTGATCAATTTGGAGTTGTTGGACTTTTTTGGATATGCGACAATATTTAGAAATGTGGCTTTTTTTATCGCACTTAAAACATTTGATATCCTGATTTCTAGAATTGGGCCAAGAAGGTTTTGGGCCTTTTCTGAACTTGTAAATAGGTTTTTCTTCAGGGGCTTTCTTCCAAAAAGGTTTTCTGTAACTATGCCTAAGAGAGTCTTTGGGCTTTGTGAATTTGGGTTTTTCTGATTTTTTGCTACATTGGCCATGACAGGGTTTTTCGTGGTCAAAGTAATCAAATTGTTTGCAGAAAGATCCTAATTCTACTTTGGATTGCCTAAGCTCCTTTTTTAGGCGTTTTCTGAGTTTGAGGTCTTGGCAAATTAATTGGCCTTGGTTTTGGGTAAAGCTGATTAGCTCTCCATAAGTGAGTTGGTCATATAGGATTAAATGCGTTCCCATAGTTTCTCAGATTTTGGTTCTAACCTTTTCTCCTAAGAGAGTTGGAAGACCTGCAAGGAATTTTTCTTTCCAAAAGGGTTGATTTGAATCATCGCGTAGCATAACCCTAGTGAGGAAAGTGGACTTGTACCATTGGAATTCACTAAGATTTCTACATTTAAGATTTGATAATAAATCAGGTTTTTTATCTTTAAGATGTGATGGATCTCCTATAAAATGTTTGATAACAGAGAATATAAGAGTTGATACCGCATCTTGGATAGGGTTTCCAATTGAACTCAAAAATCAACCAAAGTACGATAGTCCAACCAAAGTATAATGCGACTTCTATCTATGAATGGAATATAGATGGAATGTCATAATATCAGATCCTCAATCTCGTAAAGCAAATGACAATGGCATCAAATGCGTAAAAACCCAGCAAAATACAACTGATAAAACTGTTGCTGAACTTCTCATAGTAGGATTTTCTGGTCAACTCAAAGGATGGTGGGACTACCATTTAAAACCTTCTGATCAATTAGGCGGCAGAGTCGACCATTAAGCATAAAAAATAAAGCAATAGGCGGCAAAGCCAGCCATTAAAAGAAAATAAAGAAGAAGATAAAATTGTATTTATGTAAATAGTACTTACATAGGTTTTGGAATTTAATCGAGAGAAAAAGGGAAAATGGGATTGAAAGAGGGAAGAGAGGGGAAGAGAGAGAGAGAGAGTATTTCCTAAGAGTGAAAGAAAACTTCTAAGGAAAAAACTTGTTCTTCTCTCCTGAAAGAAGGTTACATTTATAGAGAATTTTTAGCACTGTAGGTGAATAGTGCCTTATCTGTTTTGTCACGCGGACACTATAGATGAATAGGATTTTATCTGTAGGCGGGCACTTGCTTGAATAGTACTCTGTCGACAATTTACCCTTGATCTACTTTTAGTGTTTTCCTGGGGGTAAAATCCCGTAGCAGTCATCTTCATTGCTATCTGCCAGGTTGATTGAACCCATTGAGGATGCATATGAAGTTATGGAGTTGTCCGGGGATTCTGATCCGTCATTAGAAAGAAGGTCCTTCATGATGGCGAAGTATTCTTCTTTTGTTTTTGTCGTTGCTAGGAGGGCATTGGTCTGTGTCTCTATGCCAGGAACTGGTTATGTTCTGGTCCTGGATGTAAAAGACCCTGGGTTTTAAGCCAATTTTGGATTCCTATTTTTGAAAGAGTATCAGGGATCTTGAAAGAGGTCCACCATTTGGTTTTGAATCTCCTTCTGACGACTGTGATACTATTTTCAACCTGGTAATCAAAGTTCCATACAAGTGCCCAAAGAATAAAGAATTTTACCGTGAGATGGCAGATTGGGGGGAATCTTTTCTCAAGGTCAGTGGGTTTTAAGTGGGATTTAAAAAGGCTATAGCTTTCCTGTAATTCGGGAGGAAGGATTTCAGGGATAGCTCCATAAAGATTCCACCAATGGACGAACCATGATGGTAGGATGGAAATGCTGATTTTGTTGTTCATATAGAACAACCAAGTGTGGGTAAATCTTGAGTTTTGGATTAAAGGCATATTATACCAGGCCTGTTGATAATCTCAGTAATTGAAGGTTTTGCAAAATTTTTGCGATAGGTTTAGCGAAAGGATTTTTGGTTGGGAAGGATTTTGGTTCCAATCAGATGAAGTAAGAACCTTGTTGATTTTGCAAGTAGAATAGGATGGGGTTTTGGAGTCAGCATAGGAAAAATGCTTGAAGGTTGCTGATCCAGTGGCTTCAAGAATGAATTGGTAATATTCTTGGGTTGTTGATAAATCCCATGGTTTGAAGAACCAATTGTTTCCAAAAACCTTTTGGACAGTGATAATTGGGTTTGGGTCAAAGAACCCTTGTTCAACAGTGATAACATTTTGAAAAACTGGTTTTTCAATAAATGTTGATTTTTTTGGTAATTTTTGTTGTGATACAACAATGTGGGAAGAGCTAGTGGATTGCTCCAAAGTATTTTGCAAAGCAGTTCTGGAAAGGGTTTTTGAGGAAGAAGAATCTCATTTCCTAGTTTTAGAAATTAGTTTTGGGGTTTTACCTGTCTGGACTGTAATGGCGGTTTCTGCCTCGTCTTTTGCCATTTTTTGGATTGCCTTTCTTACTTGAGGGGCTTCCTTTGTTTTGGAAATTTTTGAAGTTGGAATTTCCAGTGAGCTTTTAAGTGCAAGGACCAATTCTGGATGTTTGGCTATTGATTGGAGCCATTCATTGACTTGGTCTATTTTGTCTTCTGAAGACAGGGGTTTTTGTGAAGCTTGAGCTGCTTCATCATCTCCCACGATCTGTGAGCATGGAACTATGGTTTTGCTTTGTGTAGCTTTCTGTTTTCCTTTGTCCTTTTTGGGAGGCATTTTGGTGATCTGTTTTGGAGAAATTCTCTGGTTAGAAATATAATTAATATCGAAATCAAATATACTAAGTATAGCTTGCCATTTGGCAAAAATCTGTTTTGATGCAATGTTTTGAACATCCTTTTGCAAAATTTCTTTTGCTGATTTACAGTCAATTTTGATTTAATAAATCACTTTGAAATTTTGTAATGCATAAAACAATAGACAAAATTTCCTTTTTGATTGTTGAATAAGACTTTTGGCAATCATTCCAATGTCCGGAGGTGAATTGGACTACTGCCTCCTTTTGGTCTTAGACCTGTTTAAGAATACCCCCATATCCTATATCACTAGCATCAGTTTCCACAATTTTGGGAAGATTGGGATTTGCTAGGTAAAGACAGGGTATTTTGGTAACTTGGGATTTTAATTTTTGGATGAGATTGGTGTGGTCATTTGTCCAAGGTGAAGGATTTTTCTTCAATCTGTTGTGAAGGGGTTTTGTCATTCTATTAATGTTTGGGCAAAAATCTAGGACATAGTTGAGGCTTCCTAAAAATCGTTGCAACTGGGTTTTATCAAGAATTTTGTCTGGAAATTTTGAGGCAAATTTTAGACTCCTTTCAATAGGACTGATGGTTCCTTGATGGATGTAATGTCCAAGAAATCAATTTTTTATCTGGAACAGAGAGATTTTCTTGGCTGAGACAACTAAGCCATTTTGCCTAATGACATAAAAGAAGGTTTTTAGATGTTTTAGATGCTGTTCAATCGAATTAGAGAAGATTAGAACATCATCAATATAAACAATACAAAATTCAGAGTATGGATTGAAAATATCATTCATTATCCTTTGAAATTCTGAAGGGGCATTTTTTAAACCAAAAGGCATGACATTCCATTCGTATTGTCCAAATGGGACAGTGAAGGCTGTTTTATACCTATGGCTTGGTTTGATTTGGATTTGCCAGAATCCTGATTTCATATCAAATTTTAAAAATATAAAGGAGGAATGGAGTTTTTGGAGTAAATCCTTTTTGTTTGGAATCGGATATCGAATCCATTTCGGTGCTTGGTTGAGTGGTTTGTAATTGATTACTAACCTAGGAGTTCCTCGTTCTATCGCAGCAGGTTTGTTGACATAGAAGGCTGCACAACTCCGAGGGGATCTAGATTTGGAAATTAATCCTTTGGTTAGAAGATCCTGAATTTCTGTTCTACAGAATTTTTCAAGTTCTGCGTTCATTTGGATGGGCCTAGCTTTTGTAGGAATATCATTTTCATTGAAGTTGGGTTCATAAGGAAGGTCAACTGCATGTTGTTTCCTATTCCAAAAGGCATTTGGGAAATCTGAACAAACTTTGTTTTCAATTTGGGTTTTGATTTTGGAAATCTGATTTTGGAAGGATTCATTTTTGAGTTGATTTTCAATTTTTTGTAATTGAAGATTTTGTTTTAAAAATGAAATATCGTTTTGTTTTCCTTTATTAATAAAGCTATTTCATTTTTGTAAATAGAACTAGCTTTTAAGAGATTGAGATTCCTTGTTTTAGGTTTTTCTATAAAATCGAAATTTAATTTGATATTTTTTGTTTTGAAAGATATTCCATCATAAGTAACTTTATAGGGAGTAATCAAATTAATGAAAGGTGTCCCTAATATGAGAAAATGATGTATATCATTAACTAAAACAGAAGAGGTTTTGATATAAAATCCATTATTTAAAATACTTGCTTCTGTTTTTCCTTTGATATCCATTTTGGAATTATTAGCAGAAGTAAGTTTTTCAGAGGTTGTTTGATGAAAACGTTTTGGCACTAAGCCAGTTTTTATACAATTTAGATCTGCTCCCATATCAAATAAGGCAACAGTATCAATTTCAAAATCATTGGAGAAAACTAATGAAATTTTAATAAAATATTTTCGAGAAGTAATTTCTTTTAAAACAAAGAGAAAATCTTCTGGGACAGTTTCAATATTTTCTAATTTATCTGTTTTAGAATCCTGATCACTATGTTCACCATCACTGGATTCTAGGTTGGTTTTGGCAAGGAGAGACTGAAAGATTTCAGAATCGTGTTGCTGTTTTTGTTTGAGCTGTGTTGGCTCTACCGAGAGGGGGGGTGAATCGGTTTTCTAACAATTATGGGAGATTTTAAAACAATCACAATTTAAACACAAGTGATAATGAATAAGACAGTGCAATATAACAATTTAATGCAAAGAGAGGGAAAGAGAAACAAACACAGCGACTTATAGAGGTTCGGCCAACTCTTGCCTACGTCCTCTCTCCTTGACCTTCTTGTCAAGTGGTTTCTTTCTCTCTTTCAACAGAGTTTACAAAGTTCCTTTTACAGGTTAAGGAATAACCTCTCTACCCTTAGCAATACAGAAAATGTATTCACCCTTTTACAATAACACTCACTGAGGAACAATCCTCTTTTCTTTTAAGGTGTGGATGAATACAGAATAAGGCTTTTTAGTGGGTAGGACTAACAAAGCTTGTAGTACATAAGCTTGTACAATTAATCTCAATAAAATGAGCAATAGAGATACAATGAATGAAAGAATTAAAGCTTGAGAATGTTTGGAATATTCAGTGATAGTCTCTCTCTTTTGCTTTGACTTCAATGCTTGGTTATATACTGAAGGTTAGGTAGTTGGAGCATTAAATGCAGTTTTTCCCGTTGAGATTTGAAGAAAATAGCCGTTGGGAACCTCCAGTGGTCAGACAGATCGATCTCCTATCTTGGCCAGATCGATCTCCTAGTTTTAAATCCTGCAATGACAAAGCACAAATACACAGGGAGATCGATCTTATACATTACCAGATCGATCTGTTAGTTTAAATAGGCAGAGGCAGATCGATCTGTCGAATAGGCAGATCGATCTCCTATCCTCTCTGTTTGAGGCAAGATCGATCTCTCAATATACCAGATCGATCTATTAAGCTCTCTGACTTTGAGCAGATCGATCTCTTCCTTACCAGATCGATCTCCTAAATTCTCTGACTTAGAGCAGATCGATCTCTTAACCCTTGCAGATCGATCTCTTTTTACCTTAAACCCTTTATACCGTTTTAAGGCTTGCCAGATCGATCTCTTCCATCATGAGATCGATCTCTCATCAAATAAAAACCCAGGAGATCGATCTCTCACACCTCAGATCGATCTCTCATCAGCAGAACTCTAAGTTCTGGTCCTGATATCATCTAAACATGTTTGTATACCATCTTAACATTATTGTTTTAACATGTTTTGTCATTTCAAAATACATTAACTCAACAATCTCCCCCTTTTTGATATGACAAAACTCATCCAATAAACATGTTTAGTGAATTTTCAAAATTCCCCCTTTTTGTGAGCTTTTGACTTTGTTAAAGATTTAACTCATCCTTAGTTAAATCTTAACTCCCCCTTAGTCAGCTCTAGCTCTTAACTCCCCCTCAATTAAATCATCCTATCATCCTTACACATGTCTTAACTCCCCCTCAATTAAATCATTCTTGTAAGCTATGAACACAAACATAACAACATGCATGTTTGTTTCTTATGTGACTTCTCCCCCTTTTTGTCATATCAATAAGACAAGAATGGAAAACGCATCATTTCAAAATAATATTTTGCATTAACACAAGAATGACATTTCATTAACACAAGTCAATCAACATTTCATTCAAGCAAATTTTTCACAAAGAACATTAAGTAGCTTAACAATGTTGCAACTACACTAAATCTAAGCACCTAATGCCTAATGTGAGGGAGGATCACGATCCAAAAGCTCCTCAACATGCGTGCGCGTCACTTGAAGTTCATCGAACATTGCCTCTTGAGTTTCTTGAAATCTATCGAACATCGCCTTTTGAGTGTCTTGAATCCTATCCACTCGTTGAGTCAATTCGGCAATCATACGCTGCTGAGTGGTATGTCCTTCATCGATCCTCTGACTGAGGTCGCTTATCATCTTCACGATCAGCGCCAAGTCAGCAGGAGACGATGTTTGTGCAGTTGGCGCAGCCGTGGAGGACGACGGTTCTGGAGCGGGTGCTGCAGGTGCTGGTTCAGCAGTGTGGTCATCCTCAGCCTCAGCAGGTTGCTGTTCCCTCTTTTTCGTCCAATTGCCTCGGATATCTTTGTAGTATCCCATGTGATGGAGGGTCCCGATGTTGAGGACGCTCTTGGGAGAGGGCAGTTCTCCGGTTTCGCAACTGCTGTCTATCTTGAGGCGTTGAAGAAAGTATGCCAACGGTTGAGGGAACACTATCGTTGTCGCTTGTCCTCGGACTATTTTTAACCAGTCTTGGAAGATGAAGTGAACTAGATTGGGTTTTTGACTGGTGGTATGGATATGATGAATCCAAAACCTATCTAGCCTCCGAATAGTTGAGTGTCGAGTACCAAACGGACGAAAGTTCCACGAGATGATGAGATGGAGTAGTCGGGGATGCATCGGAAGTTCACTTGCCTTTTCCCCGGGAATATCAAACTCTAAGGGAACCTCTTCATCTTCGTTTGTCAAACCTTCGTCACGTATGTCGAAGGCTTGGGCTAAAATTTCAGGGGTTACGGCAATTGAGCGTCCCATGACAAACGTTGTGAAACCAAGTATTTGACAGGAATCAATGGGATCGTAATTGAGTTCGACATTGGAAAAGAATGCACGAACGAGATTTGGAGGGACAGGAGTGTTGATTCTCAAGAATTTCACCTAACCAAATTCCTCAAATTTTGTTAGGTATGGAAAGTCTATGTGATTGAGGAAGGAAAAATCAATGGTGCGCCAATGCTTGATTGGCATAGTTGAGAAAAATTCCTCATACCGCTTTCTTTTGGCTGGTGTTCTAAAACACCTATTAAAAGAAGCGATGGAAGTGGGTTGGGATGAGGAACCTGCCTCTCCTGTGGTTCTAGGGGGTTTGTTTGCTACTGACTTCCTAGGCATTATCTTAGACCTTAAAGATTTGCTAAATGAATTCAACAAAGAGAGAAGCAATGAAACAGTACCTAAGTTGCCCTAGAATGAATAACAACACAAATCAGAGAAAATTTTTGAGAATTTCGTGAGAAATGTAGGTTACTATACCGAAATTTTAACACCGAGACGCAAGGAAGACTGTACGAGGATCGATCTGAGGAGGAATTGAAGAAGAGGATGCGAGGGAATTGGAGAATTTGAATTTTAGGTTTTGGGAGATTTGGGGATTTTTTGCGGGTATTTATACTCCAAGGCATAGGAGATCGATCTGTCGAGGGGACAGATCGATCTGGTACTCCCAGAAGCGAAGAGAGATCGATCTGTCGTAGGGACAGATCGATCTGGTCGCAAACAGAGGCTTAAGGAGATCGATCTGTTACATGCACAGATCGATCTGTAGAATGCGGAAGCTTGATGAGATCGATCTGTCGTGTGGACAGATCGATCTGCCTCTAAACAGAGACGTAAGGAGATCGATCTTATGGTTAGAGGATCGATTTGCTTAGCTTAACCTTGATAATTTAGGCTTGATAGAAGCATGGAGATCGATCTATATCACAAGGAGATCGATCTCTCATCCTCTTTGCCAGAAAATTTTTGCAAAAACTCTTTAAAAATCAACTTGAAATCAAGATTTTTACAACATGAAAGTCCTAAGGCATACTCATGAGTCCTAATTCACCTCTAAGGATACAGAACCTATCTCTATCAAGGGGTTTGGTGAATATATCAGCTATTTGATGTGTAGTATCAATATACTCTAAGATTATATCCCCTTTTTGTACATGATCTCTAAGGAAGTGATGTCTAATTTCTATGTGCTTGGTTCTGGAGTGCTGTATAGGATTCTTAGACAGATTAATGGCACTGGTATTATCACATTTAATAGACACTTGTTTCATGTCAATGCCATAATCTCTCATTTGTTGTTTAATCCACAACACTTGAGCACTACAACTACCAGCTGCTATATACTCAGCTTCAGTTGTGGACTGAGCAACACTGTTCTGCTTCTTGGAGAACCAAGAAATTAACCTATTTCCTAAGAATTGGCAAGTACCTGAAGTACTTTTCCTATCTATTTTGCAGCCTCCAAAATCAGCATCTGAAAATGCATGAAGGGCAAAAGTGGAGTCTTTGGGATACCAAAGTCCTAGTGAGGGAGTATCTTTGAGGTATCTAAAGATTCTCTTAGTTGCCAATAGATGTGATTCCCTAGGAGAGGATTGAAATCTAGCACAAAGGCACACACTAAACAATATATCTGGTCTACTTGCAGTTAAGTAAAGCAATGATCCAATCATAGACCTATAGAGTTTAGTGTCTACACACTTACCACTTTCATCTTTGTCAAGCTTGATGTTGGTGCCCATTGGAGTGGTTTGAGGTTTGCAATTGTCCATCCCAAATCTCTTGAGCAAGTCCTTGGTGTACTTTGCTTGATTGATGAATGTTCCATCCTTTGTTTGCTTCACTTGAAGTCCCAAGAAGAATGTGAGTTCTCCCATCATGCTCATCTCAAATTCCCCTTGCATGATCTTAGCAAACTCTTGACATAAAGACTCATTAGTTGAACCAAAAATAATATCATCTACATATACTTGTACAACTAGTAAGTCTTTATTTTTATTTTTGATAAATAATGTGGTGTCTACCTTTCCTCTTGAGAATCCTTTTTCTATTAAGAACTTTGACAACCTTTCATACCAAGCTCTAGGAGCTTGTTTTAACCCATAAAGTGCCTTAGACAATTTGAAAACATGTTCAGGAAATTCATGATTTTCAAATCCGGGAGGTTGCTCTACATAGACTTCTTCATTAATGAAACCATTTAAGAATGCACTCTTTACATCCATTTGATATAACTTGAAATCTTTATAACATGCAAAGGCAAGTAACATTCTTATTGCCTCTAATCTAGCTACCGGTGCATATGTTTCATCATAGTCTATGCCTTCCTCTTGTCTATAGCCTTGAGCAACTAGCCTAGCCTTATTCCTTATGATCACACTATTTTCATCCATTTTGTTCTTGAATATCCATTTAGTTCCAATTATAGAGTGATCACTAGGCCTTGGAACTAGTTTCCATACTTTGCTTCTCTCAAATTGATTTAACTCTTCTTGCATTGCTAGGAACCAATTATTATCCTCTAAGGCTTCATTGACATTCCTAGGCTCTATTTGAGATACAAAGGCTATATATTGGCACATATTCCTTAAGGATGACCTAGTTCTAACTCCAAGAGTTGGATCTCCTACTATTTCACAATCTTTTACATATCCTAACTCTCTTGGTGCTCTAGGTTCTCTTTCTAAAACTTCTATTTCTTCTTCATCTTCTTTATTCAAATCAAGCTTTTCTAGAAAGTCATCTTCTAAGCCTTCATCAAATATCTCAACATTTTCATCATTGTTGGTTGAATCTTTAGATATATTATTTGATTCATCAAATACAACATGAATAGATTCTTCAACCATTAATGTTCTTTTGTTATAAATTCTATAAGCCTTTGAATTCAATGAATATCCTAGAAATATTCCCTCATCACTTTTGGCATCAAATTTTCCTAAATTATCTTTTCCATTATTTAGAACAAAGCATTTGCAGCCAAAAGGATGGAAGTAACTAATATTAGGCTTCTTACCTTTGTAGAGCTCATAAGGAGTTTTCTTTAGCATGGGTCTTATCATAGCTCTATTGATTATATAACATGATGTGTTTATAGCTTCAGCCCAAAAGTACTTTGGCAAGTTATTTTCACATAACATGGTCCTAGCCATCTCTTCCAAAGTTCTATTTCTTCTCTCAACTACACCATTTTGTTGTGGTGTCCTAGGGGCTGAAAAGTTATGACTAATTCCTTGATCATTGCAATACTCATCAAATCCTATATTTTCGAATTCTTTGCCATGATCACTTCTAATGCTTGTTATTGTATATCCTTTTTCATTTTGAGTCACCTTTGAGTAAGTTATGAATTTCTCTAAGGCTTCATTCTTTACTCTCAAAAAGAACACTCAAGTGTACCTAGTGTAATCATCAACTATTACAAATCCATAGTGTTTTCCACCTAGGCTAGTGGTTCTAGTGGGTCCAAATAAGTCTAAATGCAGTAATTGAAGAGGCCTAGTAGTGGATACACTATTCTTAGGCTTAAAGGTTGTTCTCTTGTGTTTTCCTTTAACACAAGCTTCACATATTTCTTCATGCTCAAAGGATATTTTGGGTAAGCCTACAACTAGATCCTTTCTAGCTAACTTAGATAGCACACTCATGCTTGCATGGCCTAGTCTTCTATGCCATAACCAAGATTCCTTTTTGTTATCTACCATTAAGCATATGTTTTCGTTTTTGAGTTCATTAAGGTAGACTATATATATGTTACCTTGCCTATGACCTAGAAGAAGAATTTTATTTGATTTAGGATCTATAACATTACATTTCATGCAATCAAAAATTACTTTGTAACCTTTGTCACAAAGTTGACTAATGCTTAGCAAGTTATGCTTTAGACCCCTAACAAGTAATACTTTTTCTAAGGAGAAATGATCATTACCTATTGAGCCACTCCCTTCCACTTGGCCTTTGGAGTTGTCCCCAAAAGTGACTTCTCCACCAATTTTCGATTTGAAGGAATTGAAATGGCTTTTATCACCCGTCATGTGCCTTGAGCATCCACTATCTAAGTACCAAGCTTCTTTTGTTTTAGCTTTGTGGTTATGCTCAATCACCTACAACAAAAAAAAAAATAAACACACTCAAGTCTTAGGTACCCAAATTCTCTTGGGTCCTTGAAGGTTAGTAAATGCAATTCTTGATCCCATTGGGATCCATTTTGCCAATGCAGTGCAGTCCTTGGAATGAATTACCTCTTTTGGAATCCATACCCTTTTTACAATTTTTCCTTTAAGATTCCTCATCTTTTTAGTGCAATAATGTGACTTATGTCCCTTCTTATTACAATATGAACAAGTAATTTCAGGTTTATTCATGCTCTTCCTAGCCATAAAACTCTTAAGATGGGTCTCCCTACTTTGTGCATTATACCCTAAGCCATTTTTGTCAAAAAATGCTCTTTGGGTTTCTAACATGCTATCTAGCTTTTGTTGCCCCATGTGAAACCTATTAAAGGAGTTATGTAAATTGCTATTTTTCTCCTTAAGATCACCAATTTCTAGATTTGCCATCTCTAGTTTCTCCTCACATTCCAATTTATCTTTTAACATTATCTCATTTTCCCTTTTTAATTTAGATATTAACTTTTTATACTTCATGCTCATAGATTCATACTCTAATGCTAAATCATCAAATGCATCTTGCAGTTCATCAAAAGAGTATTCATTGATATTAGATGTTACCTTTTCATCCTCATCAATTGCCATGAAGCATAGGTTGGCAATGTCTTCATTTGATTCATCATCGGAGCAATCACTGTCACTCCATGTAGCTACCATCGCATTCTTTTTATGAAACCTATCATTAGATCTTTTGAGAAGAGGGCAGTTAAACTTTATGTGTCCAGGTTTCTTACATTCAAAACACACAATAGAGTCTTTTCTACCTACTTCCTCTTGTTCTCTCCTATTGTTTCTCCTATAGCTATTTCCAGCTCTCATCCTCATGAATTTATTAAATCTTTTGGCAAACATTGCCATTTCAATATCCTCCTCACTGCCACTCTCATTTTTAATTACCTTTTCAGTAGTGGATTTTAGAGCAACACCCACTTTCTTGGGTGGCTCTTCATTTCTTTTAAGCTTCATCTCATAAGTTAGCAAGGAACCTATTAATTCATCTAAGGACAGTGTGTGTGGGTCCTTTGATTCCTCTATTGCTGTCACTTTAGCTTCCCATGACTTAGGTAAGCTATTTAAAATTTTCTTTACCATTTCAATATTAGAATATGTTTTTCCTAAAGATTTTAATCCATTAATTATATCGGTAAACCTAGTGAACATATCACTAATGGATTCTTCTTCCTTCATCCTAAAGAGCTCATAATCATGTGTGAGCATACCTACTTTTGTCTCCTTCACTTGGGTTGTACCCTCATGAGTTATTGCCAATTTATCCCATATTTGCTTGGCATTATCACACCCGGATACTCTATTATATTCATTAGGACTTAAAGCACAAAATAATGTGTGCATAGCTTTAGCATTTAGCTGTGCACATTTAATGTCATTAGAATCCCATTCATCTTCTTCTTTGGGAATGTCTCTTCCCTCTATTTTCTTTGTAGGGATTTGAGGTCCCTTAACTATAATTCTCCATACTTCATAGTCGTTTGCTTGTATAAATAGCATCATCCTAGTCCTCCAATAAGAGTAATGTTCACCATTGAACATGGGAGGTCTAACAGTGGAGTGCCCCTCTCCTATCAAATTAGTTGCTACATTGTTATGAGCCATTTGATCGTTTTTACTCTTAGGAAGTTGTTCCTATGTGATTAGAGAGTCCTAGCTCTGATACCAATTGTTGGCTCTACCGAGAGGGGGGGTGAATCGGTTTTCTAACAATTATGGGAGATTTTAAAACAATCACAATTTAAACACAAGTGATAATGAATAAGACAGTGCAATATAACAATTTAATGCAAAGAGAGGGAAAGAGAAACAAACACAGCGACTTATAGAGGTTCGGCCAACTCTTGCCTACGTCCTCTCTCCTTGACCTTCTTGTCAAGTGGTTTCTTTCTCTCTTTCAACAGAGTTTACAAAGTTCCTTTTACAGGTTAAGGAATAACCTCTCTACCCTTAGCAATACAGAAAATGTATTCACCCTTTTACAATAACACTCACTGAGGAACAATCCTCTTTTCTTTTAAGGTGTGGATGAATACAGAATAAGGCTTTTTAGTGGGTAGGACTAACAAAGCTTGTAGTACATAAGCTTGTACAATTAATCTCAATAAAATGAGCAATAGAGATACAATGAATGAAAGAATTAAAGCTTGAGAATGTTTGGAATATTCAGTGATAGTCTCTCTCTTTTGCTTTGACTTCAATGCTTGGTTATATACTGAAGGTTAGGTAGTTGGAGCATTAAATGCAGTTTTTCCCGTTGAGATTTGAAGAAAATAGCCGTTGGGAACCTCCAGTGGTCAGACAGATCGATCTCCTATCTTGGCCAGATCGATCTCCTAGTTTTAAATCCTGCAATGACAAAGCACAAATACACAGGGAGATCGATCTTATACATTACCAGATCGATCTGTTAGTTTAAATAGGCAGAGGCAGATCGATCTGTCGAATAGGCAGATCGATCTCCTATCCTCTCTGTTTGAGGCAAGATCGATCTCTCAATATACCAGATCGATCTATTAAGCTCTCTGACTTTGAGCAGATCGATCTCTTCCTTACCAGATCGATCTCCTAAATTCTCTGACTTAGAGCAGATCGATCTCTTAACCCTTGCAGATCGATCTCTTTTTACCTTAAACCCTTTATACCGTTTTAAGGCTTGCCAGATCGATCTCTTCCATCATGAGATCGATCTCTCATCAAATAAAAACCCAGGAGATCGATCTCTCACACCTCAGATCGATCTCTCATCAGCAGAACTCTAAGTTCTGGTCCTGATATCATCTAAACATGTTTGTATACCATCTTAACATTATTGTTTTAACATGTTTTGTCATTTCAAAATACATTAACTCAACAAGCTGTTTGACTTCTGTTTTGAGGATTTTGATATCTTTGTAGATATCGTTGATGGAAAGAGAAGACGGTTTTGAAGGTTTCTTCTTTTCTATAATGGTTTTAAGATTATAGAGATTTGTTGATGGACTTGGATGGGTGGTTTTATGATCTGGACTGGTTTCGAGGGATTTTTTGAGTTGTTGAAGAAAATCTTTTTGGATTTCTGGATTTTCAACATACTGGATCATATCAAGAAGAAGGTTTTGCTCTTTTGAAAGCATATTGAGCGTTTTTTATTCGAGAGAAGAATCAGATTGAGAGGCTATTTCATCTAATTGAGGACCAGAGGTTTTGCATGAGCCTGTTTCTGAATCAGAGGATTCTTGGATGAAAAGAACTTGGATTTTTTCAAGAGTGTCTTGATCAATTTAGAGTTGTTGGACTTTTTTGGATATGCGACAATATTTAGAAATGTGACCTTTTTTACCGCACTTAAAACATTTGATATCTTGATTTCTAGAATTAGGCCAAGAAGGTTTGGGCCTTTTCTGAACTTGTAAATAGGTTTTTCTTTAGGGGTTTTCTTCCAAAAAGGTTTTCTGTAACTATGCCTAAGAGAGTCTTTGGGCTTTGTGAATTTGGGTTTTTCTGATTTTTTGTTACATTGGCCATGACAGGGTTTTTCGTGGTCAAAGTAATCAAATTGTTTGTAGAAAGATTCTAATTCTACTTTGGATTGCCTAAGCTCCTTTTTTAGGCGTTTTCTGAGTTTGAGGTCTTGGAAAATTAATTGGCCTTGGTTTTGGGTAAAGCTGATTAGCTCTCTATAAGTGAGTTGGTCATATGGGATTACATGCGTTGCTATAGTTTCTCGGATTTTGGTTCTAACCTTTTCTCCTAAGAGAGTTGGAAGACCTGTAAGGAATTTTTCTTTCCAAAAGGGTTGATTTGAATCATCGCATAGCATAACCCTAGTGAGGAAAGTGGACTTGTACCATTGGAATTCACTAAGATTTCTACATTTAAGATTTGATAATAAATCAGCATTTTTATCTTTAAGATGTGATGGATCTCCTATAAAATGTTTGATAACAGAGAATATAAGAGTTGATACCGCATCTTGGATATGGTTTCCTAAGTGATCTAAGATTGGTTCATCTTCATCACCGGTTTGGATTGCATTGAGGATTTCTAATTGATTAGAAGGTTTTAGATGGTAGTCCTACCATCCTTTGAGTTGACCTGAAAATCCTGCTATGAGAAGTTCAGCAACAGTTTTATCAGTTGTATTTTGCTGGGTTTTGTACACATTTGACGCCATTGTCATTTGCTGTACGAGATTGAGGATCTGATATTCTGACATTCCATCTATATTCCATTCATAGATAGAAGTCGCATTATACCTTGGTTGGACTATCGTACTTGGTTGATTTTCGAGTTCGATTTCTGGATGCCTTGGCTGGATTGCAAGAGGTTTTGGATTATACCAATTGACGATAGTTTGATACTTTGAAGGGTTTGAACACAGTGTTAGCCTTTTGGTGTTCTGTGAGTTGTTTTGAAGTAGTGGTTTTGCTGATTGTCGTGACTGGAGTTTTGGTCTGGTCAAGGTGGGAAAGCTGTTTGCTAATGGTCTTAAGAGAAACATTAGTAAAATTGTTTTGTAAAACAATATTTTTAATATTAATGGAATCGAAATCCTGTGGAGTTTTGACTGGACAGGTGTCAACCTTTTGATCTGCATGAGAGAAAGAGATGTTCCTAAACGGAGGATGTTCTGATTCTATAGATCCAGAGGCAGTTTCCCAGATAGGGGTTTGCTTTTTCCTAAGGGTTACTGGTTTAAGTGTTTTGAAAAGATAAGTAATATCCTGATTTTCGGCATACATTTCAAACCAATCGAAGAATAAAATGTGAATTTTGTTTTGTAAAACAAAATCATAATAATCATTTTGAATTTCTTTTCTTGAAGAAAGGAAGTTTTTGAAAAATCATAATCTTTTTTCAGTATTTTCTGCAGAATAAAAATCATTATGCAGGGAAGTTTTGTCAAGGACAAATTCTTTTTCCAGAACATTTAGCTCATTTGCCATGTTTTCTGTTATGACCGAAGCTGGAGGAGACTCTGGAGGAGACTGATTTTGTTTTTGATGATACACAGGTTGGGGAATATTTTTTGAAAAATCAATGTTTTCTAGAGTAGTAGATGGTAAATCTGAAGTAGAATAACTGGGTTTAAAGGGAAGATTAATTATAGGAGGAAGATTTAGATGGAAATTCGGAGTCTGTTCAGTAAATGGAAGATTTATGACAGATGGGAGTTTTTGGCTTCTTGCTAGATCTACAGATTCTGAAGAAGAAATGTCAGAAAACCTAGAACTTGAAGCTCTGTTAAAACTAATTTTTACCTTACCGTCTCGAAATTGGGTAATGTTTTTTACAGTAATTAGCTTTGTAATGAACTCTAAAGATCAAGGCTACGGGTATTGACCCTTCTAACATATAATAATTATGGGTTTTAATATGGAAGATCAAAGATTTCAGAATGTTTTTGTCTTTTAAGGAGACAGTAAAATTTGGATAACAATCGAATGAGACTGGTCCTTTGCAAAGACTTGACTCAACGGTTCCTAAAAGAGAGTCATGAAAATTTTTGAATCTTGCATCCCTAAGAGCTGCTAAGATTGAAGTGTTTAGTCCTTCCTTGGTTAAAGGTTTAAGATCGATTTGGACAAGTCCTATATGGATATATCTATACCCTTTTTTGGAATGCTTTTCTAAGGATTCTTGAGAAAGTAAAGGAATGGTTTCAAAAGGTTTTGAGAGTTGGATATCTCTGTCATGGGTTCTGATTGCATAATCGAAAAAGAGATTTAACTTATTGGTTTTATAGATTTGGTCTCTATGGACTTTTGGAATTTTTCAATCATCAATTTTTGAAGAAATGTTTTCAAAATTAATTGTTTCATCACTATTCACCAGATCGGGCTGGGTTTTGCTAGTAGCAGATAAAGATGAAGAAGTATTTCTTTTGAGTAAAACTTCATTTTAAAGGATATATTTGGTTTTTGCGTTGATATCGAATAAAACAACACCAACAAAACCAACGGCCTCACTGCCTCTCCGGGTCTTACTGCCGGGACCACTCATGGAACGACGGAACGATACCAAAAGAAATAGAAATTTAAGATTTAAAATGGTTCCTAAAATCAGAAAATATACTACCCCCCTTGGCTCTGATACCAAACTACCCCCTTCAAGCATTTTTCCTATGATGACTCCAAAACCCCATCCTATTCTACTTGCAAAATCAGCAAGGTTCTTACTCCATCTGATTGGAACCAAAATCCTTCCCAACCAAAAACCTTTTTGCTAAATCTATCGCAAAAATTTTGTAAAACCTTCAATTACTGGGATTATCAACAGGCCTGGTATAATATGCCTTTAATCCAAAACTCAAGATTTACCCACACTTGGTTGTTCTATATGAACAACAAAATCAGCATTTCCATCCTACCATCATGGTTCGTCCATTGGTGGAATCTTTATGGAGCTATTCCTGAAATCCTTCCTCTCGAATTACAGTAAAGCTATAGCCTTTTTAAAATCCACTTAAAACCCACTGACCTTGAGAAAAGATTCCCCCCAATCTGCCATCTCACGGTAAAATTCTTTGTTCCTTGGGTACTTGCATGGAACTTTGATGTAAGACAGATAAATTGCATGATTTCATGTTTTTAATGTGTTATATGGATATATTGCTTTGATTTAAGCAAATATGCACATAGGTTGGCTGTTGATTTTATGAATTATACGAAAAGGTACCGATTTGTACAGGTTACGATTTTAAAAGATGTTTTATTAAGATTGAGCCACCTATCATATTGACACGAGTAAAAAGAGTTCTAAAGTCATACTCGCACTAAATTTTACTGATTTATTACTCATGAAAAGCCATACTGGAGCATTGCTCGTACGAAAAATTTGTGTGTGCACAAAACCATGCTGGAGCTTCACTCGCACGAGATTTTAGATATCATGATATGCATAGCGTCATGCTGGAGCTTCGCTCGTACTTGACGTGAGTTGACATGCATATAGTCGTGCGGAAGCCTCCTGTAGACTGTGTCACAGAAAGTTGAGATGCTCGCACGTATACTTTGAGACATGGGTGGTTATTGACATAGTATTGGGGTGGATAAGACCTACGGCAGGCACCCCCAGACCATGATATAGGTCCACGGAGTACGATGTACCGTGTATGTCACATGGAGTACGCTGTACCGTACAGTCATGATGACTCGATGATGTTACTTGATATTCTAGCGGGTAGGATTTAACCCCACCTCTCGTTGCAGTTGTGATACCCCGTACACCGAGATCCGTGTAGCCTGGGATCACAGGGACATATTATGGCCATAGTCCTCGATTTTCATACAGTAACCTACATGCCTCACATGATATCATACAGTCTGAATAGACCAGGACAAACCCGAAAGGAGGGGTAATGTCCCGATTTATGTTTTTAAATGAGATGTGATTTAATGAATCAAGGTATTCCCGAGAGATGGGTTTAGCCTTGATGTGGTTATTTTATGATGAAACAGATAAGTTTTAACGTGATGGGTTTATGATGAAACAAATAAGTTTTAACGTGATGAGTTTATGATGAACACAAATAAGTTTTAATGTGACGAGCATGAGATGTCATACATGATGATTTTTCCATGTTTGTTTTATATTTCGATTTCATGATTTCTCTTATATGATATATACACACATGTGGCATCGTTTTAGTCTTACCTCATGCTCCAAATATAAACGATTTTATATCATGACATTATCAGCACATAGATAGTATAGTTATCTACCTACTTACTTTATTGCCTTACTGAGCTGTTTATGCTCACCCTTTCATTTTCCACCCCACAGGGTACATTCAGTAGAACAGAGCGGCAGTAGTCTTGCGTTTCAGTTATCCGCTGCGTTCTATCAAGATCAGGTATACACATTTGTATAATTTTTGTATCTGAGGATATAAAGGCATAATACTGTACACAGATTGTAATACTGGGGATGTATTTAGTTAAAATAAATTGATATGTAAATGTAATGTGGAAAATAGATGTTAAGGTAAATAACATGACAGGAGGGACTAACATCGACTCATAGCGCAACTGTTAGTGGTGTAACTGTTCACGACGGGTAAGGAAATGAAAAAGCAAACAATTTGTAGTGATTTTAGGTAATTTGGGCCGTGACAAGAGGTGGTATCAGAGCAGAGTTGGCCTGATATGAGTCGGTGTTAGTGGTTAAGTAAATTTACATCCCCATATACTGTGCATTGTTTAGATACAATTGTGTATATCGAGTGGAAGTGCAGCTAAGAATTTAGTTTCGAATGCAAGAATATAGTTTTTATAACTGATAGCCGTTATGGTAGAGGGGCGAGTACACATGCTCGAGGCAGTAGAGATAGGTCTGAGAGTCGAATGAGTCGTCACATGAGACTCAAGATGAGAGTGAGGTGGAGGCTGATGTTGAGCATACTCCAGAAGGTCCTATAAAGAGACCAAACAGTATTGAGACACGCTCCGAGAGGATGGAGTGAAGTGTAAAAAATATTTTGGAGTTGTTTACTCAGTCTATGCAGTTAGTTGAGGATAACCAGGGTAAAGCCTAAACCGATGCCTCAGACTATAGAGATTTTCACACCCTTCGGTGCGAAGTAAAGAAACCAATAGTTGCTGAGGACTGGGTGAATGAGGTAGCGAAGTTGTATGGATTCTTTCGGTGTATGTTGACTGAGAAGGTGACTTTTAAAAAAGTTTATGTTGGAAGGCGAGCTGGAGCATTGGTGGAAGTCCGCTCGACCCACTGAAGAGTTAGACATCCAGAGCCGACATGAGAAATATTTCTGGTTGTATTACGGTGACAGAATATTTCGGACACTACTTAAGGGAAATTACAAGTAAAATTTCTTACAATGACCCAGAGACACTGGTTGATTGACGAGTATGAATCTCAGTTTATATACCTGCCCAGATATTACCCCGACACTATGGGCAGTGAGAGTCAAAAAGCCCAAAAGTTCATGGAAGGGCTCAAATTATCAATTAAAGTCCGATCGGGCCTGTTAGATATCATTACCTATGTTGAGGCAGTGTGCAGAATACAGTTGCGTGAATAAGATCATGTGTTGCATGCCTCTGTAATTGGGAAAGGTAGTAAGGGCCGAAATAGAGACAGAAGAGAATAGAGAATGACAGAGATGTCAAAGTGGGAAAGAGACCAGTTGGTAAGAGATTAGAATTGATGAATTATAGGGTAAGATGATTGGTAAGGCCCTAGTGTGTCTACTTTCAGCACTTTTAAGGGGTATTGTGATTTGAGGACCCCGACCTGATATGGAGCAGTAGAGCAATATTAGCAGGGTGAGCAGTGGAGCAATGTTAGCAGAGTGAGCAGTGTAAGTAGGGTAGCAGTGTAACAGTGTAACAGTGTAAGCAGTGTAGCAGTGTAAGCAGTGTAGCAGTGTAAGCAGTGTAGGATGTGTGGTAGATACCACGGAAGCAGGGCATACAGCTACACTTTATTGACTAAAATAGGCGTTAAGTGTGGTAAGACGGACCAATTATTTAATGATTGCTCAGAGTTGGTTGAGACTACCTCACAGAAGGGTAAAGAGACAGAGAAAATCCTATTGGTATCTCTGCACCGAAAAAGGGGTGTAGCGATTGAAATTAAAGGAGTAAATGATTATACTCACAGAATGAGTAATGACAAAGTTTTGTTATAAGTGATATACGAAAGAAGATATGCTTTTAGATGTGATAGATCCTAAATACAAAATCTATTGGAATAAGAAGTGTATGCAAGGTACGAATATCTCTTATATGTGAAGTAATTAGGATTAAAGCAATTAGTAGCAAATATGAATTGTGACCACATGGACTGATATGTAAAGTAATTGTGGTCAAGTCTGAGGGTTAATAAAGGTATTTCAAAATACCTCTCTACCTGAAGACTTGACAACGTCTAAAAGTATACACAACCTATAAATTGAAATTGACAGTAATAATATATACATTTAAAATTAGGGTACCTTTACTTGTACGATAAATAAATATAGAATTCGATTAATCGTGAAGGTTTAAAAATTTAATTAAAATTTTATAAAAGCCGTTAATATAAGAAAAAGGAAATGACATTATACGTTTATGTGTACATAGGTCAAGGATATGGGTGATTGAAATATTTAGTGGAACACAACTACGATGAGGTATTTAAACTTTACCTAGACCGATTTGTTATCATCCATATTGATGATATTTTGGGTGTATTTACAGTCCAGGGGAAATTATATGTAACAATTGGAAATTGTTTTTACAGATGATTTGTTGAGAGTTCTCGAAATGGACTACTTTATTGACACGTTTAACTTAGAAAAAGTTGTATTTGAATGGGATGATAAACGTTACAGGAGTTTTGGTGTACTGAAGTAATAAACTGACCACCGCATTTATTCTCACCATACGCAACAGATTAAGAGGTTTCTCATGAGTCTATGGATACCTCAAAATAATGAATAGGCTGAGTATTGATGCAAAAGGGGAAGATAGTCGATTATGGATCTAGACAACTCAAGGATCATGAAAGGACTACCCGGCCCATGATTTAAAGTTGACAGCGATAGTGGTTGTATTGAGTATATGACACTACTATGTATACGGTGAGAAATTTCAGGTATGCACTGATCATAAAAGCCCTGAGTATCTATTTTCACAAAAAGAATCGGATATGAGAACAAAGAGGGTTAAAGCTTCTGAGGGATTATGATTGTGGAAATTGTACCACTCAGGAAAGGCTAATGTATGGCTAATGCCTTGAGCAGAAAGAGCCTCGGGATGGTATTACATATGATGGTCAGGGAGCGTGAGCTGCTAGAGCAGTTGTAAGGCTCAGTAGTGATGTGATCCCCTCTGATGATGACAGTAATTGTGTGACAGCTAACCTGAGATTAGAATCAGATTTGACAGGCTTAGCGTGATGATCAGCAGGTGTCAATAACATGGGTCAGATTCAGATAGGTACAGTGACAGAGTTCACAGAGAGTGATGATGACTTACTGAGGTTCAAAGACAGTATAAGTGCTCCCCAGGACCACAGTGATGAGACAGAGTTATTGTCAAAAGCTCACTCTTCGGGATATACAGTGCATCCAAGAAGTAATTAATATATCGAAATCATAGAAAAGGGTATTGGTGGTCAGATATGAAAAGAGACATGGTAGAGATTGTGGAAAAGTGTCTCGTATGTCAGCAGAGTAAGGTAGAGCAAAAGAAGTTACAGAGTTATTGTCGTTTCTACCTATATTAACACGAAAATGGGAATAAGTTACCATGAATTTCGTGATGGGTTACAGAGGACCCAAATGAATCATAAGGCTATCTGGGTGATAGTCGATAGATTGACTAAGTCTACCCATCTTCTGGTTAGGAAATCTCCAGATACTCTGAGTGTGTAGGCGGATTTATGTGGGTGGAAAAATTGTGGAACACCAAGTATTTTTTCAGTGAACATTGTATCACATAGGAATTCCTGCTTCACTTCCCACTTCTGGGAATATTTTTCAGGAAGCTGTGGGAACCTGACTAAGTGTTAGCACAGCTTTCCATCCTCAGACAGATGGTCAGTCAGAGGGGACTGTACAGGTTCTGGAGGATATGAAGAGAGCGTGTGCCATTTATCTGATAAGCTCTTGGGATGATCAGTTATTACTAATCGAATTCATCAATAATGACAGTTATCACTTGAGTATCGGGATGACTTCAGATGAGGCATTATATGGCTGTAAGGGTTGTTTCCCCGATTTGGATAAGAAGAAGTGGGTGACAAAAAGAGAACTGTTCCTGAATTGGTAAGACAAACCTCTGAGGATGTTCAGTTAATTGTGAAGAATTAAGAACACCTCAGAGCAGATAGAAAAGCTATGTTGATAAGAGACAGAAACCATGGAATTCACCGAGGGTGAATTAGTATTGTTGGAAGTTACATGCCCTTAAGACATAACATAAGGACGTAATGAGATTCAGAAAGAGATTGGACAAAGTGTGAGACAAGGCCTGTAGGTTGGTGTTACCACTTGAATTAGCAGGCATCCACAATGTGTCCTATCTTATAATGCTTCGAAAAATACTATCCGGATCCAGCATATGTGATTGGATATGAGCTCCAACAGCTTAGCTCAATGAAAGTATAACGTATGATTGAAAAATCGATTCGGGTATTAAACAGGAAAGAGAAAGTGTTGAGGTTTAAGATGATCTCCCCAATTAAAGTCACGTGAGTATGACAGTATATGATACAATAGACATACCCGAAGTTGTTTATGGATCCATTTAACTTGGTTCTAATTTTGAGGACCAAATTTCTTAAGTGGGGGAGATTATGTAAGACCCGAATTTAGTTAAAACACGGAATGAGTATGTTCATGAAATGAATGATTGAAATGGTCCCAAATTAAACGAACGAAATTCGGACTAGAGATAAGGATTTAAAACACGAAATTAACAATGCAAAAGGACTGAAATGAAATTTTCAAACACGTGAAGGGAAAAATGGTTAAAAGTCCGAAAGTCGAAATAAATTCAACAAGAAAATTTAATTAAAAATAATGGATGTGAGAATCTTGATCAATAACGAAGAAATAATTAAATTTCAGATTAAATTGATCAAGATATGAATTTACTGAAATTAATCAAAATTTTTGCTCGGGACAATATCCCGAAAATACGGAGAAAATATACCGTGAAAGTGGAAAAATAGATAAAATAAAATAAATTAATTAATTAGAATAAAATATAATTTTATTTAGATATTTTTGGGATTTTAGAATAAAATAATTAATATAATAATAAACTATATAAATAAAAATAAAATAATTAAAAAAATTGAAATCGAAAATTGTCGAAGAGAGAGAAAGAAATGAAAAACAGAAAAACGAAACCGAGGAAGAAGAAGGGACCGGACGGCCACCGTCTGGTGACTAAACGACCAGGTAAGGGTCGAAAAATGAAGAGGACACCGGCGCGACCTCCATGGTACCGGAGACGCAGCCCACCGACGCCAAAATCCGACGGATCGAGGGATAGAAGCTGCGGAGAGGAGAAGCCAAATCGGCGGCCACCGGCATCGATTTAACCCTGACCACCGGCCACCGGCCACTGAAGGAGCCCCACGTGATGCCGAGCCGAATGGGAGTGAAAACTGCTAAGGAAACGGCAGCCAGCGCCGGAAATGGTGAGAAACGAGGAAGCCACCGATGCCAGAAAGGAGAAGAGGCCGGACCAGCCACTTCTCGGCCACCTTGTGTGAAATCGACACCAGATCCGAGCTGCGGACGACCTCGCAGAGCTGCTGGCAGAGGAAGCCAGCGGAGAATTGGCCAGCGAGGCCTTAAACTGGCCGAACTGGAGTGAACCAAACTGAACCAGTTGGTTTGAACCGGGTTGAACCGGACCGAACCAGTTCAGCCAAGAAGGAGAGGAAAAAAAGAGAAAAAACAGAAAAAGGAAAAAGGGGAAGAATTTTTAAGGATACACCGGACTTCGGGTAAGTCGATACGAGGTCAAAAGTGATCGATTTGATTTTCGAGAAATTTATTTAAATTATATTTGATCGAAAAGTAATCCGAAATTAAATATATAATTGTGCAGTTTTACGACAGAGCCCGAACGAGAGTCAATTGAGCTCTGATTTTTGTACCCCGCATAACATTGGGTAAGTACATTTTAATGCCAACAATTAGAGTCCTCAATACAAAGTTTCGATTATTTTACAAAATTTACGGATTAATTCTGTATAAAAAGGAATATTATTCGAAATTGCAACGTAATTACTGTAAATAGTGTTTGAGCTATCCAATGAGTTTGGAACAAAGCCCGATGATTATTGGTAAGCTAAATGAGCCCATTAAACCCGAAGAAGGAATTAATAAGTAGAAACATGCTGGAAATGGGTCGAGGCCCATTAAGGTGCAATTGGGCCCAATAAAGTAAAACGAGCCCAGTACGTTAGACTCGACAGTAAATGTGATATACTGATAAAAATAAGTGAATTAACCCAAAATTATGTGGTTATATGCAGTTTCGTAGACTTGGTTGACGCGCAGTTGGACTGAGAGATCGGATATTATCGAGACGAGATAAGTTACGCGTGAATCGAGGTAAGAGAATTTTGTAGGTGTATAGAGATTTCTATACGTATTTTTGAGGGGATTTACAGGGCCTAGAAATTCTTAAAGTATCTAGAAACGAAATAATAATTTTTGCAAAAATCGGGGCATAGGTGAATAAAGGAAAAAAGACGATATTGCTCCTAGGAGTAAAATTTACAAAAAGGGTAGTAAGGCAGATAAATTGCATGATTTCATGTTTTTAATGTGTTATATGAATATATTGCTTTGATTTAAGCAAATATGCACATAGGTTGGCTGTTGATTTTATGAATTATACGAAAAGGTACCGGTTTGTACCGATTACGATTTTAAAAGATGTTTTATCAAGATTGAGCCACCTATCATATTTACACGAGTAAAAAGAGTGCTAAAGTCATACTCGCACTAAATTTTACTGATTTATTACTCATGAAAAGCCGTACTGGAGCATTGCTCGTACTAGAAATTTGTGTGTGCACAAAATCGTGCTGGAGCTTCGCTCGCACGAGATTTTAGATATCATGATATGCATAGCGTCGTGCTGGAGCTTTGCTTGCACTTGATGTGAGTTGACATGCATATAGTCGTGCGAAAGCCTCTTGTAGACTGTGTGTCACAGAGAGTTGAGATGCTCACACGTATACTTTGAGACATGGGTTGGTTATCGACATAGTATTGGGGTGGATAAGATCTACGGCAGGCACCCCTAGACTATGATATGGGTCCACAGAGTACAATGTTCCGTGAATGTCACATGGAGTACGCTGTACCGTGCAGTCATGATGACTTGATGATGTTACTTGATATTCTGGCGGGTAGGATTTAACCCCACCTCCCGTTGCAATTGTGATGCCCCGCATATCGGGATCCGTGGAGCCTGGGATCACAGGGACATATTATGGCCATAGTCCTCGATTTTCATACAGTAACCTACATGCCTCACATGATATCATATGGTCTGAATAGACCAGGACAAACCCGAAGGAGGGGTAATGTCTCGATTTATGTTTTTAAATAAGATATGATTTAATGAATCAAGGTATTCCTGAGAGATGGGTTTAGCCTTGATGTGGTTATTTTATGATGAAACAGATAAGTTTTAACGGGATGGATTTATGATAAAACAAATAAGTTTTAACGTGATGAGTTTATGATGAACACAAATAAGTTTTAAAGTGACGAGCATGAGATGTCATACATGATGATTTTTCCATGTTTGTTTTATATTTCGATTTCATGATTTCTCTTATATGATATATACACACATGTGGCATCGTTTTAGTCTTACCTCATGCTCCAAATATAAACGATTTTATATCATGACATTATCAGCACGTAGATAGTATAGTTATCTACCTGCTTACATTATTGCCTTACTGAGCTGTTTATGCTCACCCTTTCATTTTCCACCCCACAGGGTACATTTAGTAGAAGAGAGCGACAGTAGTCTTGCGTTTCAGTTATCTGCTGTGTCCTATCAAGACCAGGTATACACATTTATATAATTTTTGTATCTGAACATATAGAGGCACAATACTGTACATGGATTGTAATACTGGGGATGTATTTAGTTAAAATAGATTGATATTTAAATGTAATGTGGAAAATAGATGTTAAGGTAAGTAACATGACAAGAAGGACTAACATCGACTTATAGCCCAACTGTTAGTGGTGTAACTGTTCACGACGGGTAAGGAAATGATAAAGCGAAAAATTTATAGTGATTTTAGGTAATTTGGGTCGTGACAGGTATTCATATAATGCAGTGAATGGAAGTAGATAATGAAACAGAAATTACAATGCAGTAAAAGTCATTAAACTTAAAGCGAAAGAAAAAGAAAAGAAAGAAAAACTCAGTAAAGATGAAATCGAACTAGAGGAAACCATAACACAGCGAAATGCAAACTCCAGAGGTCACGCTTGGCTTTCATTTTTTTTTCATCTTATCGATTTTCCACCCTTCCAATATTACCAGTCAATACACAGAATTATCCCAACATATTAGATCGGTAATAATGAATCAGAACATCATGATCGGTATTGAATCTTGCATCAAGGCATTAGAACAGGACAATGGCAATAACAATTGAAGCATAAAGAGTGACTGTAGCGAAATATAAATAAGTAGTAGAAAATCAAAGAAAGAAACCGAAATAGGAAGCAAACCGAAAGCTATAATTTAAAAATAATAACTTTTAATTAAAACTCAAACAGTAAAATAATAATGGAATGGAAATTGAACAAAACCTAGAAGAAATATGATGAATGGTGGCTGCTGTCACCAGCCAAAAAGATTAAAAGAAAACCTAAGTAAAACCTAAAATAAATGTTTAACCTAAAAAAAAACTAAAAGCCCACATTTTTCAATTGCCATCATATTCTATTTATACACACACTTAGTCCTAGATGAGTTATCATTATTTGGCCATTTGTCTTCACACCATTGGCTCCTTGACAAATAATATTTTCATGTCATCTATCTTTTTGTCCAATTGGATGTGCTAGACTCGTGTTGTCCGCGTGGTCCAATCTCGATTTTAGCTCAATTTCGATCCATTTTCTACCGAAATATTCAAAATTCATCCGGATTTAATTTATCTACAAACATGAGAATTTTAATTAAATAAAGGGGATAATTAACAAAATAAATTGGGGATTTAAATAATTAATTAGAAAATTAAGCACAAATAATTCTAAAAATATAGAATTATCACACCCCTAAACTTGAGTTTTTGCTTGTCCTCAAGCAAAACAAAATGATTGTAGGAATGACAAGTACAAAAGACAGCAATTTCCCCAATATTATCCTCAAAGAAAAAGTACCGACTATGATCTTAAAGATTCACAATTACAAGTCCAACATTCAAAATTATTCAATCATAAGTCCTAACCCAAATTGGACTCCTCGTGAGTGTGTGAAAATGTCAAAGTCACTTCATAGTACATTATTCGGATTAGATTATGCAAACACAGTAAATGCAAAGTTAATGATAAGTGATCATTCCTATAAGTTTGCTTTTCACTAATCTCTCCACTAATGTAGTCACACTTAATCAAAGATCAATAGGACTTCATTAAGCTGTAATGTAAGGCTGGGGTTATGGTATGATAAAGTTGATTTAGGTTTACTTACCCCTTAACATGCATTACTTCTAGGATCTTTAATGTAAGAGCTCAAATTTATTTCCTCCAAACTTATTTCTTTTGCTAAACTTTTTTTTTAAAATTTTTCTTCTTTCTTTTTTTTTTTTTTTTTGAATTTTCACTATCACCAGATACCCAAATGTACAAAGCTCACAATATATCCCAATGACTTTCATGCTTTCGGGGTAAGGGATAGGAAAAGAGTATTTAAGCTAAGGAAATTTTGCATATGTATTTACAAAGAAAAGCTTATTTGGCCCAGATGAATGACTAGGGATAAAATATGTACAAGGATGGCTAGAAAGGCTCAAATGATCCAAAGATAGCCTAAATCATCTCCTTAATTAAGTGTGATCTAATATTTCACCTCGAGATCAGATTAAGCAAATTCTAGAATATGATAGACAAAATCAACTGAACAAATGCAATCCTAGGTGCACATAAGCTTTCTCTAAATAAATATACAGATTCATGGCATGACATGTGCATAAAATGAGGAAATCACAATCAGAATCAAGACAAATTCAAGAATTCAACTTCATGCTTTTCCTATAATCATGCTTCTCAGTCAATCAAAATCAGACTTAATCATGGGGTCATATCATCGGAATATGGGAAAACTACATGCTAAGTACTAAATCATCCCAAAATCAAACTATTTAAGCTCAGATTTTAGAAAAAATTTTGAATTTTTTTTTAATTTTGCCCAAATTTTTGAAAAATACTCAAGTGATATCCCCTCCCTCAAACTTAAAGTGCATAGTGTCATCAATGTGCATATAATATAAGAATTGAATTTCAGGAACAAAGTACTCCCCTTTCTGATGATGATGAACAACTGAAGCTTTTATTGAAAGCGTAAAACTAGAAAATAAACCTGTAAAATAAACAAAGAAAGAAACAACATAAAAGAAAAAGAAAAAGAACTATATACAAGGTGGAAAGAAAAATTAAGCCACTTCAAATGCAGCTAAAGAACACAACACTCAGCAGCAGTGCAAAGAGTAGGAGGATCATCCAGAATGGTGACAAAATATCAATAGTTAAATACTCCTTAACTCTATCTACTTCCCTCATTCTTTCATATTTCTTATGCTCAAGCCTTATATCCTCCTCATTCTCCATTTTAAAACAATCTTGAGAGTCATCAGGGAACTTCCAAGGTTTGAAAACATTAAATCTCACCTCTTGATCTAAGAGTCTCATGGTTAATTCCCCCTTTTGTACGTCAATTAATGTCCTACCAGTAGCTAGGAAAGGTCTGCCTAGAATAATAGGGACTTCCTTGTCTTCCTCCATATCTAACACGATAAAATCTGCAGGGAAAATAAACTTGTCCACCTTAACTATCACGTCCTCAATGATACCCTTCGGATATTTAATGGATCTATCAGCTAATTGAAGGGTCACTGTGGTAGGCTTTATATCTCCTATTCCTAGCTTCTGGTATATGGACTAAGGCATAAGGTTTATACTAGCTCCTAGATCACAAAGGGCTCTACCAGAGAACTGATCTCCTATGGTGCAAGGTATGATAAAACTACCTGGATCTTTGAGCTTGGGAGGTAATTTCCTCTGAATAATGGCACTACACTCCTCAGTTAAGGCCACTGTCTCATAATCCTCTAATCTTCTCTTCCTCAAGAGGATATCCTTCATAAACTTCACATAATTAGGCATTTGCACTAAAGTATCCGTGAAAGGAATGTTAATGTGAAGCTTCTTAAAAACCTCAAGAAATTTAGCAAACTGCTGATCAAGCTTCTGGTTTTTGAACCTCTGAGGAAATGGTAATGGGGTCTAACTGGAGGAAGTGTAGTGGTAACATGTATAGAATCAGAAGATGAGGAAGGCTGTGAAATAGAAGAAGGTATAGATGAAGAAGCGCCTAGCTTTGTTTCCTTTGCAGCACGATCTTGATGTTCCTGCTCCTTTTGAGCTGCCTTTTTATAACTTAAGGGTTTATCAACTATGGGCTGTTCAGGTGTAGACTTAACTTATGGCTCATCTAGCTCTCTACCACTCCTAAGGGTGATGGATCTAACATGTACCTTACCCTCCATTTGCTTAATAGGATTAACTTCAGTGTTTGTAGGAAGGGTCCCTTGAGGACGTTGGCTAAGAGCACTAGCTATTTGTCCAACCTGAATTTCTAAGTTCTTAATTGAGGCAGCTTGATTTTGCAGGATAGTCGTGAACATTTTCTCAAGCGAGGGCTTCTTCTTAGCCGCCGGTGCTGGTGCAAGTATGTCACGCTCGGAAACGCGAAAAATGGGCAATTTTAAAACTTTTTAACTTATTTAACTGAGTTGTGTTCCTGTCTATGTCAGTTTCTTAACTTTTATCATTTTATAAAAATTCGACAGCATAACAACTGCATTTTGACTTAACCCAACCTGCAGAGTTTAAAATGCAGTTTATAATTTTCAACCCACATCCACAACACCATTTTCAATTTTATTCCAGGATCTCATAACATATATTTATTCTGCATAATAAAAACTCTGTACATAAACATAATCCCTTACAAATATTACATCCCGACTGTAATATACATTAGTGTCTATGATGTACATCGTGTCTGGAACAAAAGTAAAGCTATACCTCGTCGCTACAAATGATTGACAAAAGGTCGGACTGCCTCATCCACGACCTCTAGCGCGTGAGTGCAGTAGAATCACTATAGGAAATCTGGAAGATGGAAAGGAAGGGGGGTGAGCTTTTCAGGCTCAATAAGAGATACATTTAAAGTAACCTTAATACTTAAAGCAAGTAAAACACGTGGTTTTACAAATCAGCATAAACATGTACTGGAGTAGAGATGCTTGAATTCATCAAAGTAGTAAAAACATGCTTAAATCATAAGTTTACACATCTTGCATCTTTTTTTTGGTAAAACTCATATATAGTATGCATATCATGTAGTGTAAACAAGTGAAAAGCATCTCAAAACTCAATCATGCATATCATAACATGCTTATCACTTTGAAAGTGAAATCGTACTATCATATGCACATTTCATAAAACATAACTCATAAGCTACCTTTAAAATCACATCATAAAAAAAAACATGTGCTAATAAGCAAATAACACATAAGGTAGCATGAAATGTGCGAAAACATATTTTCTTTCTCTTGGAGACATGGCTTCATCATAACTGGTCTCGAAGGACATCATTAACATAACTGGTACATATGGCCATAGTACAGGGAACTGTAAGACTGGATCAGGGTCGTACAGTGCCCTACTAGACTGTGTGGTATGGGGCTATGGTGGGGTGACTCATTACGTGCCTGTAAAGGACTCGCAGTCTCTAAGCAGTCTCAACGCACGAACTTTAAATGGTTACATGGTACCACAAGTCATCTCATCTCGTTAGAGTCCTACCCGTTCCCTGACCGTCTGCTAAGAAGATCCTTGATCGTCTTTATACCCTTTTCTCAACGTACAAGATCGACCCCAGATCACTCTGACCTCATAACATCAATACTTCATGCCATAGTCTCAAAACATTAAGCATGTTTTTCATAATCATTTCTCGAGTATATATGTACCCCATATAATGAAAACATAGTTTCGTAAAACATTATCGGGACTTTAACCCGTAAACTCATGGAAAACATACTATGCTTTCATTTCATAAGTGAAAATCACATTTATATACATAAACATACATACTAAAATGTATCTCATGCAATAAAAGTCATTTTGAAAAGCTTGGATAAGTTTATTCTGGTTTTGAGTGAATAGTACTCTTTTCAACTTTCGAGAAAGCTCTTTTTCATGGAAACTCAACTAACTATCCACATAAACATTTGGTAAGGTTGAGGAGTACTAATGCTACTCTAAATTATATCACTTACCTCTTAACGTCGAAGGTAGTGCACGTTCCTCGATTTTTGAGCTCACCTCGAAATACGTGTCGACAACCCGAGCTGTCACATACCAAGTTATCCCATCACATATAGCTCAAATTCATGTTAATATATTCAATATGTGATTACATCTAAAATGTTGATCAAAAGTTGACTTTTTGCTACTTTTCTTGATTTGCTCGGTTTTATCGATTTAAGCTTCAGTTTTAAGCTTTCTTAACATATTCGACACCTTTAAATTTATTTTCAGTACCTCTACATCATGTCTTACATTCCAGCAACTCATTCCACTTCAAACAAGACCTTAAATTATCGATTTTTACATTATTTTGATAATTCACCTAGTTAAACACTAAACCGAACCTTTGCAGTATAATTTCTACTATAAATTCATTTTAATTACATCTAACTTCATTATTCCAGTAGCTAAATCATGCTGGCAGCAACTGAATTCAATTATCTAAATTAATTCATCACTTTCCTTCAACAAAAATTCCATTAAAAATCACAAATTAACAACCTATCTCATCATCATCACCATACCTCAACTTCTTCTCTCCTTTGACCAAGTTTGACTTCGGTTTTAGGTCTCGAAATTGACACTCAGCTGTAACACAACATGTATAGAGCTTAGAAGTGTTTAGAATCATCTAAGAACCTCATCAAATTCATCCAAAAATTGAATTTTTGCTTACCTCGGAACAGGGCAGTTTTCTGTCCTGTTCGTCTCTCTAACGTTTCAGGGGTAAATGACTTCTTTTAGATCTTAGTTTTTTATATGTGGTATAGGGTAGGAATAGGAAGATTTCATATGAGGGGACCATTGCCTGAAAGTGGCCGGAAGGTGGCCGAAAAATTCACGCCAGTCAGGAACAGGGGTAACGTCTGCGGCAGAATGAAATGAGGGATAACTCTCGGGTTTTACAACATTTTGGGATGGTTCTTACCTTTTTATGAAGCTTATCCAGTTGAATTTCAATCTGGAAAATATCAAAGGCAAAGAAAATCGGGAAGGTCATCAAATGGGATTGTTTTCATTGGCTGACAGTTTACTAAGTGCAGGGGAAATGACTGTTCTGTTTTATAAAATTTACCAAAATTAATCATGATCAGATTTCTTCAAAATTCCACTTCTCAATTGTTATAATATGTCTATATTATGTCCCATAAAAATTTTGGGGTCACTTGTTTAAGAAAGATTTCACGAACGAGCTCATTTTGTGCGATTTGGCCAATACCGAGCAAAATGAAAATAAGCTTTCGGTTAGCTTTAAAAATTTATTTGAACCCCTAAATCTCCATATTTCTTCATGATTTTTATTTCCCATGTCACTTTCACCTTATAATAATTTTCTATGGCCTCGGAATAATTTTCACGAATTTCTAAAATTTTATTCGGATTTATTTCCCTTATTAGGTCCGTTTTCTTGATTTAATTTAAAACCCAAGTTTAACTAACTTTTGCATTTCCAATCACTTATTTTTCCCTTCTATACATCATTCCATGCATGAACATGACATTTTTAAGAAATTCTCGGGTCTAGGACCTTACCTCGATTTGCATGCCATTGGGTCCCACGCTACAACAAAGTGCTTTAATCGTCTACGAGCCTGTAAAATGTTACATTGAGCTATAATTTACTTCTCATAAGCATCATAATATGAAAAAATATCGGGTTTCACAAAGTATATGCTGTAGCTGGATAGGTGGTGGTGGTGGTGATGGATGATGTGGGTATGGGTGATGAGAAGGCAGATGAAATGGAAATTGCGGCTGTGGTGGTACCGAACCGGTGGAGCTTGGAAACCAGGGAGTCCTACAGGTCTAGAGCTAGAGGTTTACCCTTGGTTTTGGCTCCAGGAGAAGTTATGATGGTTCCTCCACCCTGGATTATAGGTGTTTGAAAAAGGGTTGTTCTGTTGTGTTTGAGAAGGGGCAACATACTGAACTGATTCTAAGTTGTGCGGACACCTATCTACAGAGTGGGTACCACTACACAGTTCGCAGGAAAGAAATGGACTTTGGACAGAATAAACAGGATTAGGATTGGAGGAAGGATTATGCTGGTTACTGAGCGACTCTACCTTCTTCGTAAGATTAGCTATTTGAGAGGTCAAAGTAGACAGTGTGTCAAGCTCATAAATACCCACTAGCTTCTTTGGCATTTGCCTCTCCAAGGACCATAGATAGTTGTTAGCTGCCATCTTTTCTAACAACTCGTAAGCTTCCTCCTCTGTTTTTCACATCAGGGCTCCACCCGCAGCAGCGTCAACAATGGTCCTATTATGGCTTGTAAGTCCGTTGTAGAAGGTCTGGACTTGCAGCCACAAAGGTAGGCCATGGTGAGGACACTTCCTAAGAAGCTCCTTATATCGTTTCTATGCTTCGTAAAGAGTTTTCGAATCAAATTGGGTAAAGGAAGATATGTTACTACGGAGTTGGGCCATTTTAGAGGGAGGAAAAAACTTAGATAGAAATTGATTGGCTAACTCGTCCCATGTAAAAATGGATCCTGGAGGCAGGGAGGTCAACCAGTGTCTCGCCCTATCCCTAAGTGAGAAGGGGAATAATCTAATCCTAAGCGCATCATCAGATAATCCATTATGTTTGAACGTGTTGCACAAGTCCAGGAATTGTCCAAGGTGAGCATGTGGGTCATCGTGTGGAAGCCCACTGAACTGTAAAGAAGTCTGAATCATTTGGAGGATTGCGGGCTTAATTTCAAAGTTATTTGTAGGGACAGCTGGTGGCGTAATGCCAGAATAATATCCCCCAATCGTCGGTATTGCATAATCTCCAACGGTTCTAATTTCCCTATTTTCTGTTATTGTGTTTTGCAACGGAACTATAAATTTCCTAGAGTCCTTTCGAATTTTTCTAAGAGTACGTTCAATTTCAGGATCTAGAGGAAAGCAATCAAAACTCTTGGCTCTACGCATGCAAACATCAGAAAGTCCTTAGAATTTTTTTTGAATTTTTAAATATTTGAATTTTTTAAATTTTTTTAATTAACTAATCTAGATTAAACTTCTAAATATTTACACCCTAAATATTCACAAGCTAGAATTACACCTAAGCATAATTTCATCGATATTAATTAACGACTAATTAAAACTTCCCCGACAACGGCGCCAAAAACTTGACACGCCCTAAGGGTATTGTCCGCAAGTGCACTGGTCGTACAAGTAATAATGAGATTTGAGTCTCGAGTTATCATCCCTCAGAGAAGTTGACTAGCCTAATTAAGTGCCGGTTAATCTTACCCTAAGTATATCCTAGCAAATTATGAAATTAAAGTTGGTGATCTAATAAGGCTAATTAACTATATTGAAAACAATAAACATTAAAATAAAGAAAATAAAACTGAACTAAGATTTGCTTACCGAACTCCGAGCAATTAAAGAAAATACCTACAAAAGAAAATTAAAACAATTAATTAACGCAATTAAAATAAAATTGCAATTATGAAAATAAAGCAATAAAATTAATTAAACTAAACTTTAAACAAACTTGAAATAAAAATGCATGAATTGAGTTTAATCTAAATTAATTCTAATAAAAATAAAAATTAACTAATGGCATAATTAAATCTAAATTCTAGACTAATTAATAAATTGAACTATAACTAATCAAGCAAATAAAATTAAAATCATAACTTCTTATGCTAACAAATTAGATTGGAATTAACTATTCTAAAAATGCATGAAATGGATTAAAGCTACAATGCAAATGTGCCAAACAAGGCCTTAGCCAATTTTAAATCATCCACATATCCCTCCAAACACTGTTCACGTTCTTCACTTTGCATTTCTTTTCCAAGTGCTTCGGTTCCAGGTGCTGCCAGGCGTGCTCCTGCTCCATGCCTCTCAGTTGTCCTCTGCCCAGCTACCGTATACAGCTGTCCTACCTGCTGCGCTGCTTATGTCTGACTGCTGCTCCAAGTTCCAGTTTTGCTATCGGTTCTGGCCAGTCCTCTGCTGCAAGTGTCCTGTTGTTGCACTGGCTCTCGGTTCAGTGTTGTTCTGCTCATGGTTCTGTTGTCCTGCATAGCTAGCAACAGCTCCACGTACTGCTCTGCTCCAGGCGGTGTCCTCCTCGATGCAAGGTAGTTACAGCAGGTCGTGCAAGCAGTAGCAGCTCCTGCGTTTGTCTTGTTCCGCTAATGAAACCGTGGCAAGACTCATAGAAAAAGAACCATATGCAGAGAAACGAAGCTTCAACAAAAACTAAATAATCTAAACAGAAAATTAGCAAAAACACAAAGGAAATCGAGCAACAAGGATTAATACTGATTACACAAACAGACTCACATGAACAATATAATAGATAAATAACAGAGCAGAACAGAGGAGAATGTGTAACCTATGTATACTGTATGAGTTCACTCATCCTATGCTCTATTCCGCAAGGCAAATAACTTACCCTTATCAGTACCGACAAGCAAAAGAAAAGAAGAAAAGGAAAATGTAAAGATGAGCAATTGCAAAACAAATCCAACTATATGCTAACCTAGTAACCGAAAGCTAATTTTATAAAATATAAAGAAGTGAGGTATTAATATAATGCAGTGAATGGAAGTAGATAATGAAACAGAAATTACAATGCAGGAAAAGTCATTAAACTTAAAGCAAAAGAAAACGAAAAGAAAGAAAAACTCAGTAACTAAAGATGAAACCGAACTAGAGGAAACCATAACACAGCGAAATGCAAACTCCAGAGGTCACGCTTGGCTTTCATTTTTTTTCCATCTTACCGATGTTCCACCCTTCCAATATTACCAGTCAATACACAGAATTATCCCAACATATTAGATCGGCAATAATGAATCAGAACATCATGATCGGTATTGAATCTTGCATCAAGGCATCAGAACAGGACAATGACAATAACAATTGAAGCATAAAGAGTGACTGTAGTGATATATAAATAAGCAGTAGAAAATCAAAGAAAGAAAACCGAAATAGGAAGCAAACCGAAAGCTATAATATAAAAATAATAACTTTTAATTAAAACTCAAACAGTAAAATAATAATGGAATGGAAATTGAACAAAACCTAGAAGAAATATGATGAATGGTGGCTACTGTCACCAGCCAAAAAGATTAAAAGAAAACCTAAGTAAAACCTAAAATAAATGTTTAACCTAAAAAAAAAAACTAAAAGCCCACCTTTTTCAATTGCCATCATATTCTATTTATACACACACTTAGGGGTACAATTATAATTAATTTTTTTCATCCTAGATGAGTTGTCATTGTTTGGTCACTTGTCTTCACACCATTAGCTCCTTGAAAAATAATATTTTCATGTCATCTGTCTTTTTGTCCAATTGGATGTGCTAGGCTCGTGTTGTCCGCGTGGTCCAATCTCGATTTTAGCTCAATTCCAATCTATTTTCTATCGAAATATTCAAAATTCATCCGGATTTAATTTATTTGCAAACATGAGAATTTTAATTAAATAAAGGGGATAATTAACAAAATAAATTGGAGATTTAAATAATTAATTAGGAAATTAAACACAAATAATTCTAAAAATATAGAATTATCATATAACATAACTGTTGGTAGAATGGTCACGATCAGAGAAATGTAAGAATTAAATAACAAATGAAAAAAAACATTTGTAGTGATTTTTAGGTAATTTGGGTCGTGACACATCAGTAGCGAGATCGATTCTTTAAGTTGAAATATTTTGCACAGCCACACATCCGCAAGCATTCATCTGCGCTAAAGGTATATCCAGTACAGACATCTGTTTTTGTATCTAAATTTTGTAAGTACAGTAATGTATCAAGAAATGTGTTTGGGGAATGTGAACATGAAAGAACAATTATGATGATTAATCGAAAGGCATCTCTATTGGATTTTAGTTAAAACTTTGTGACCAACAAATTAATTTATTAGACTGATTTATTATTCGGACCTATTATCGACTCGTAGCCCAACCAAAATGTGTGAAATTCGGGTTGTTACAAGTTTAGAAGCTATGACACAACTGATAGTGTTGTGTGCATTGAACAACCTGGCTATAGTGGTTCATTTGCATTATTCAAAAGAGAATAGAAGTATGTAGCAAAAGAATTCGGTTATTGCTCCTTAATAATGGACTCTTGTTCACAATTGCCAACGGAGTTAACATTCGGATGAAAGGCATCTATAACCATTCTAGCATAAGGATTTTGTTCCTCAGGTTACACTTCAGACATTAGATCTACTGATTGATTTTTACTTCTCAATGACTATCCTTTCTTGAATCTCTCTGGGTTTATCCCAAGTGCTATAACCAACAAGAAACCTTTGTAATAAAGGTGTTTATGAACCCTATCGACTTTCAAAAAGTTGTTTTCTTACATTTTCTACAAAGACATTTAATTCAATTTCCACTAACTACCTCTAAATGAAAAAAAAAACAAAAGCAATTAATTCTCGAACTCCATTCAAAAACTCATTTGTTATGACGCCCCGAAAACGCGAAAAAGAGGGCAAATTTAAAAATTTTTACTCATCAAATCATGATTAAGGGTGCATTCCTGTGCAGTGTCATACATCATCATACTTATCATGCCTCAGGATCTCATCATAAGATAGTATATATCGTATCATATACATTACTCAATTCGAAGTTAATTAATCCTAATACATCTCGTACATCATTGTACAATAAGTGTCTATAAATATAACTCTAGTCTGGATACATGAATATTAAATATATACCTCAATACACAAAATACGACCTGGAGCTCAAGTCCTCCACTAGCCTCTAACCCGTACGTCGCAGGGAACTCACTTCACTTGAAGCAATCTGGGGGAAGAGAAAACAAGATGAGCTTCTAAATCGCTTAGTAAGGGGGGGGTAAGGGAACTCAGTTATATAAACCATATCACACACCACAAGTATGTATTTGTATATGAAACTCAGTATACTCATTTGAAATCGTAGCATGAAAGTTCTCAAAACATCACCATCTCATAGCTCATAAATCATGTGAAAACATGAAGTTAAAAAGGCTCAATATCGAGCATTCACAAGCATGTGTAAATATATGCGATAATGGCTTTTCTCAAAATATGTGATAAAAATCACCTCAGTAAATAGCACGTGACAAAGTCACAAAACACAACTCATGTGTAAAACGAGACTAGGCAATAAAACTCATATAAAACTCGTCATGGCACATCAAATATATAATCTCCTCTGGGTGCGCATCCCAGGCATCCTCGTATAGAGGGAACGTCGACAATATGGTCGTATGCATGGTATATTGGACGTATATGTTACCAGAACAAGGCTCGGCCTTACATGCTACCAGAGCAATGCCTCGCCTCATGCACACTATCACGTGGTCCCTGGGTCGGTTCCCAGGCGGCCCACTTTCTCGGTCTTACGTGCTACCAAAGCAAGGCCACCCAGCGTTACCAGAACGGGGGTCATCTCACGTTACCCAAACAGAGGCATCTCTCGTTACCAAAATGAAGGAAGATTGGACTTACATGCTACCAGAACAAGGCCTCCCAACGTTACCAAAGCGGAGGAATAATCAGACTTACATGTTACCAGAATAAGGCCTGTGGTCCTTCGATCGGTTCCCAGGCATCCCACTATATTGGTCTTACATGCTACCAAAGCAAGGCCCGATGTGTATTCAACATGACACGCCTAAGTCTCAATCATTAGCCATTATCTTATAAAACATTTTGCCTTCACGTAGAACTCATAAGGGTTTTCTCTCATAAAACTCATTTAAAACATTTGTGTACTCAACACAAAACATATTAAAACCGAGTTCCAACCGGTAAAACACGCACACATTTTCTCAAATCTCAGTATTGCCTTAACGTAGAGCCCAATTTACTTTTCACGCAAACTCAAAGGTTTATAAAGCAATTTCACACTCAGCTTATAAACTCATAAAATAATGGGCTCCAACCGGCTATAAAAACCGTGTGCAATTATATCACAACACAACACTAAACATGCTTGTATTCTCAAATCATGGTTCATTCTACAAACAATTCATCAAAACACATACACAAATGGTTTAGTTTTCCCTTACCTCTTTGCACCTCGTATAGTGCAATTGTTTCCCCCGTATCACGGACTAGCCTCGCATTCCACTCTGGAACTCCCGAGCTATCCAAACGATGTTAAAACACAATACTCATCATCACAGTAACCTCAATTCTCAAAATCGAGCATAATTGCTCATAACACCTCAAATTTCTCATAACTCTATCACAAATCATAATCTCGTTCACAACATCTCAACATTCTACGTTTTCCATGCCATAATATCTATGTTAATTCACCACATTGTCTAAATTTTCATTTATAGCTCAAAATTCCTAAAATTACCAAAATTGCTAAATATCATCATCACTCCAACTACATTGTAATTTCATCAATCCCTAATCATTTTCCAACTATTTAGTGAAACCCAGATTTTTAAAGGGATTTAAATCGTTAGACAAAAAAAATACAGAATTTAAATAAGAAAAGATAGTGAGTCCGAAAAGGAAAATCGGTCTAAATTGGTCTCAAACGTATAGAAGGGTAAAATGGTTAAAAAAATCCTAATTTCGGTGTAAATTCGATGAAGAAATTTCATTAAAAATATGGATTTAGGAAATCTTGATCGATAACGGAGAAATTATGGAATTTCGAGTTCAATTGGTCAAGATACGGAGATATTACGAATTTTCGTAATTTTCGCCCGGGACATTATCTCGAAAATATGCGAAAAATACACCGAAATAGTTAAAATAAATTAAATTAATTAAATTAATTAATTAATAAAATATAATATAATTTTTGAGATATTTTGTGCAATTTATTATATTTTATTTGATTAAAATAAAATATAATAAATTAATAATAATAAAATATAATAAGTTAAAAAAAAAGGAAATAGAAAGCAGAATCGCGAATTGCGATTCTGCCATGGAAAACAAAAGGAAACAAGGAGCAGAGGCAACAAGGGAGCCGAGCTCCCATCTGCTCACCGACGAGGGCCTCGACGGACGCACCAGGCGGGAGGAAACCCTGCCGACGTCGACCCCTGGTGAAATCTGGCAAGGAAAACGCCGGCAACCGAGAGGGAGAAAGAGACCGAGAGAGAAAGAAAGAAAAGGGAGGAGAGAGAGAGAGATCGGCGGTCGAAGAGGGGAGGAGCAACCCACCACCGGCCAGAGGGGACGTCTGCGACGCCGATCCAGGCGCAGATCGGCCTGAAACCCCGCTGAACGACACGAAAAAAAAATTGGGTACCGCCGTCGGAGGAGAGAAGAGGCCGGACCGACCACTTTTCGGCGAGCTTTGGCGAAGCCGACCCCAGATCCATGCATCGGACTACCCCGCGAACAAGCTGGAGGCGAAAGCCGGTAGAGAACCGACCGAAAAAGCCCCGAACGGCGAGGGAGAAAGTTGAACCGGGACTGAACCGGGCTGAACCGAACCGGTCTGAACCGAACCGTATCGATTCAGCCAGAAGAAAAATGGGAAAAATTTGGTGATGCAATCGAGCTTCGGGTAAGTCGGTAAGAGGTCAAAAGTGACCGATTTAATTTCTGAAAAATTTATTTAAATTATATTTGATCGAAAATTTACCTGAAATTAAACATATATAATTATGCAGTTCGACGATAAATCGCGTACGTGAGCCCGATCGAATTTTGATTTGCGCACTATCACAAAATCTCAAGTAAGTAAAGCTCATTTACGACAATCTATGTGATTATTGCGCATTAAAAGTTTATTTTATGAGTTACGGATTAAATTGCGCATTTAGTGGATTAAATTGAGATTTTTAATTAAATTGTCGTAAATGATATACAAGCTATTCAAAGAGTCTAGAAAAGGCCCAATAAGTACTAATGGGCCCAGTGAGCCCAATAAGCCTCGATGAAAGAATTAATAAGTGGAAACGGGCTTAAAACGGATTAAGGCCCATTAAGGTGCAATCGGGCCCAATAAGAGAGAAATTGGTCCAATTAGTTAAATTGACCGTAATAAATATGAGAAAATTATTTATTGAGTTAAATACGATTAAAACGAGGTTTATACCGATAAAACCGAGCAAAAAGAGAAAAATCGATGAAAGTCAACTTTTGGTCAAAGCTTCGATATAATCACATATTTGGATATGTTGAAATGAATTTAAGCCGTATGTGATAAGTTGAACTTGTTTTGCAGCAGCTCGGTCTATCGACATGTTTTACGAGGTAAATTCGAGCATCGAGGAAAGTGCTCTACATCAGTCGCTAAGAGGTAAGGGATATAATTTAGAGTAGCGTTAGTACTCCTTCATCCTTACCAACTGTATTTAAACCGAAGCCAAAACCATTTCTCGAGTTTTCAGCATGTTTTATATATATGAGATACATTTTTACAGCATACATGTTTATAAAAGTGATTTTTCACTTCTGAAATGAAAGCATAGTATTTTTATGTGAGATTACGGGTTAAAGTCCCGATATGTTTTATGAAACCATGTTTTCATGATACGGGTTAAAGTCCTGAAACAGCTTTTAAGCTATATTTTCACGGTATGGGTATAAGTCCCAAGAATTGACTTTGATAGCTATGCTTTCCATATTTACACAGGCTAGAGTCCCACAACGATTTATGAAAACTATGTTTTCTATGAGAAACGGGCTAGAGTCCCATAATGATTTATAAAAAATCGGGTTAGTGTCCCTTAATGATTTTTAATACACGGGTATGAGGCCCAAAATGATTTTGATAAAATGGGTAAGAGGCCCAAAATGATTTTTGTGGGGTAGAAAGGCATGTTATGACGATAGTCAGAGGATCTGGGGTCGATCTCGTATGGAGATGATCGAGGATCTACCTAGCCGACGGCCAGAGAACGGGCAGGCTCTGACTTGATATGAGAAACGTGCGCATAGTCCACACTTGGTGATGCATGTGAGTTCGTGCGTATAGTCCCCATTTAGTGGTGCACGAGAGATAGGGCAGCGTACGACCCTGATCCAGTCCTACGGCTCCCCTGTACAATGGCCATATGTACCTATGATGAATGTCCTATGGGACCAGATGTATGATGTCCTTCGGGACTAGTATATGAGATGATTGCCTGACCCTACACGATGAATTGACGGAATGATATATATATGTTTTCGCACATTTCATGCTACCTGTTTTATGATTTTATTGAGCACATATTTTTATGATGAGATTTTAAAGGTAGCCATGAGTATGTTTTACGAGATGTACATATGACAATACGATTTCATTTCCAAAGTGATAAGCATGTTATGATATGCATGATTAAGTTTTGAGATGCTTTTTACTTGTTTACATGACGTGATATGCATACTATATATGAGTTTTACTAAAAAGATGCATGGTGTAAACTTATGATTTAAGCATGTTTTTACTGCTTTTATGAAATGTATGCATCTCTACTCCAATACATGTTTATGCTGATTTGTAAAACCATGCGTTTTACCATGTTTTGAGTATTTAAAGCTATTTTAAATGTATCTCTTACTGAGTCTGAAAAAAAACTCACCCCCTCCTCTCCATCTCCCAGATTATCTATAGCGAGTCTACTGCACATACAAGACTATGGTCGTTGACAAGGTAGTCCGACCTTTCATCAGATACTTTCGTAACCTTGAGGTACAGTCTTACTTATATTCCAGACATGTGATACAGAATAGACACTATTGTATATCATAGTCGGGATGTAATAGTTGTAAATGATTATATATATACAGAATGTATGTGATGTAATGAGATCCTGAAAAATGAAAAGATTTTAAATCTAGACATGGACAGGAAAACAACATAGTTAATGGATAAAAAAATTTAAATTAGCCTCATTTTTCGCGCTTCCGGGGCGTGACATATTTCAACTCAATGCCAACAACCATTATCACCAAAATCATCTCAAATATCAAGATCGGGGTTTAGAAATTACTCAAAACTTGTGGAGAGCTTATCTCTTGCCTCGATTCAATCTGTCTTTCGATTTTCAAGTATGTTGTTCTCCATTTGATGAGGAACAACTTTCCTTCTTGCCACAACCTCTGATTCGGACGAAAATGGGTGCTTTGGATGAGTGAGAAAGCTAGGGCTCAAGTGGAAATGGGGTTTTGAAGAGAGAGAAAATGAAATTACAGGAGAAAGCAGGGGTTCCTTATATAGACGGAGGGTAGGAGATCGATCTGGCCCTTGATGAGATCGATCTGCATTTAAATTTGGGGACGATTTGGGACAGTTTTATGCTTAGGAGATCGATCTGTTGAGGGGCGAGATCGATCTCTTAATGGCTACATGAGATCAATCTGCTCCATTTATGAGATCGATCTCTAGTTTACAGAATGTTTCATGAGATCGATCTTCTCCCAAACAGAAACATTTTGAGATCGATCCCTTTCTCATGAGATCGATCCCTTCATTACATAATCATAAGGAGATCGATCCTCTACCATTGGAGATTGATCTGCTCATTTAGATTCCTCATTCCTTGTCATTTTTAACTCACCAGATCGATCTCTCCTTCTCCAAGATCGATATGACCTCATAGTTTCACACTTAGGTTAAACACTTAACATATAAATCTCCAAATATAATTTCCACAATTCACTACTTGGATTATTTCTCATTCATCACATATATATTTCTCTTAGCTCAATAAATTACACTTCAAGTTCATATTACATAATTAAAATGTGTCTAAAATTCTCAGATCTCACATCCTCCCCACCTTAAAAAGAATTTGGTCCTCCAAATTCAACTCAACTCGTCAAATAGATAAAGGCATTTATCCTTCGTGAGATTCTCTAGTTCCCACATTGCCTCTTCCATTGAGTGATGTTTCCATAAAACTTTCACTAATGGGATGCTCTTGGTTCTAAGTACCTTTTCCTTTCTATCGAGAATCCGGATGGGTTCCTCAGTGTAGCTCATGTCCTCTTATATGTCCATCTCGTCATACTCTAGGACGTGAGAAGGGTCCGGGTGGTACTTTCTCAACATAGACACATGAAAGACGTTGTGTATTCCAGACATCTGTGGGGGTAATGCCAATCTGTAGGCTACCTCTCCCACTCTCTCAAGAATCTCAAATGGTCCTACGTATTGAGGACTCAATTTCCTTTTCTTCCCAAATCGCATGATACCCTTACTTGGTGATATTTTCAGAAATACTGCATTACCAACATCAAACTCGAGTGGCCATCTATGCACATCCGCGTAGCTTTTCTGTCTATTCTGCGCAGCCCGTAACCTCTTACATATGAGTTTCACACTCTGTACAGCTTGCTCAAAAAGCTCTGTATGGCTGGTATACTAGTAAACATATATAATATATATGATATAATATATATATATATGTAAACATATACTCAGTACGTAGTGGGAGTTTGAAAACTACAATGGGTTGGTGAAAAGGGGATTATCGGACCAGGTGATCTACTTTGGAGTGTACTGGAGTTATTGGAGATCCAGAGTCTTCTGGGTCGCTTTGTGTCAAAAAAGGGAGTCAATTGGGTTCTCCCAAAACAGAGATTATAGATTCATGGGAAAGACCTAAAACTGTTATGATTATTTGGAGTTTGGGGTATAAGGAGACTTTAGAATATGAATTACGTATCGAATCTAAGGATTGTAAATTGCTTATGCTTATATTTTGGATGCGAGACTTAATTCGAATAAGGAAAGAGTTTTGTTATAATTGATAAATAAAATGAGATAAGCATTGAAGTTTAAAAAATTCTGAATGTAAGTTATAATTGGATAAGAAATGTATACGTGTATGAATACGTCTAGTATATCTAATGGTTCGAAGTAAATGATATGAATTGAGAATGAGTTTTGTCTAAAGGATAAATGTGAAATTGTGATAAGTTTTAGTATCCTACTTTCTATTGGGACTGAATCTTGAACCCCTATACCCATAATTAGTTATGAGGTTAGGTCTGATGGCTAATAAAGGTATTTCAAAATACATCCCCGCTTAAAAGACTTGACAGCGTCTAGAATACTCATAACCCATAAACTAAAATTAATAGTTGTAATATTGACATTTGAAGTCAAGATACCGTTACTTGTGCAGTGAAGAATTACAGAATCCTACTGATCAAAAAAATTTAAATATTAAATTTCACAAAGGCCGTCTAATACAAGAAAAAGGGAATGACTCGGGTTAGTGCCTTGAGCAGAAGTGATTTTAGGATGATGTTATGTATATTGGTCAGAGACATGAGTTATTGAAATATTTGGTGAACCTCAACTGGATGTCGTTCTTTTTTGATACTAACAATTATTTCGTGGTAGCGAGCCTGAGAGTTGAAAACTGGACTTGATTGATCGAATCGAGCAGGATCAGCGTATTGATAAGTACCGTATTGATGTAGCTAATCAGACCCAGATGGGTGCTGCAACTACCTTAAGTATTGGTACTGATAATTCGTGAGATTTAAAGAGAAAAATTGTGTACCAAATAATCTATAGTTAAAAGAATTGATGCCGTCAGAGACTCATTTACAGAGATATACCCCACATTCGGAGAATAATAGGATTTATCAAATCTGCTGAAGATATATTAGTAATCAGGGATAATAAGAGATATAATTGAAATTGTGACTAAAAGCCTCATATGTCAACAACTTAAAGATAAGGTACAATAAGATTTGAAAGAAAAAAAAACTGAGTCTTCGATACATTGGACCTTTCAAGGTCTTAAACCGAGTGGGAGATAAGCTAATAAATTGGCGTTGCCGCCCGAATTATCGAGTACCCACAACGTTTTCCATGCTTTAATACTTCGCAAATATCATCCAGATCCGATGCATGTAGTAAAGTATGAACCGCTAGAGCTGAAGGAGGATATGATCTATATGGAAAAACCGATTCGGATCCTGGACATGAAAGGAAAAGGTATTGCAGTCTAAGACGATACCTTTGGTCAAGGTCTTGTGGCAATATCATACTTCGGAGGAGGCCAAATGAGAATTAGAGAGCTTGATGCGAGAGAAGTACCCACATCTATTTAAGGACTAACGTACTCTTAAATTTGGGGACCAAATTTCTCAAGGTGGGGAGAATGTAAATACTGTGAATTTTCATGTACTGGGTGTTGTCCATGAATGGTCATGTGGGAAATTAAGATTTGATATGTGACCATGGGCAATTTTGTTCAAGCATAAACATTGGACTAACATTATTACTACAAGGAAAAACTTAACTAAGTGCATAGGAATACATGTGTATATATGTATACAATATTTCATGTATTCCTTAAGTATAATGAATATATATAATGTGTACAAGGTATTCAAATACATTTACGTGGAAAGGAAGGTACACACGTATATAAATAAATGTGTATATAAATATATATATATATATATATATTTAAATATGTATATACGTATATACATATAAATATTATATATATAATATATATTTACATGCTCATGTACGGGATTGAAAAACCCCACCAGTTAGTATATATATGCATGTAAAATTTGGTTGAAGGAAATGGAAGCATAATGTACAGGGGGTAAAGAGGTGAGAGTGGCTCGGGTTGATGGCAATAAGAGGGGACAAAGAAAACACTCTTGGGAACGTGGGAAGTCAAAAAATTAAGTGTATTGGTGTCCAAAATTCTGCCAATACAGTAAAGGAAAACATGAGAGTCTACAGTGTGGGGGATGACAGAAACTGGAACAAGACTGGAAACGAAAATGATTGGAGTCGGTGAGGAGTAGTGTTTGGTAAGGGAAAGCACAAAGAACAATATATATATATATATATATATATATATATATATATATATATATATATATATATATAAATATATCCAGTAAGGAACTGACAATGATGATGGCTTCTAACCAATAAGAAACATGAAGAAAAGGGGAAAAATCGAATAGCAGTGCTGTACTAAAACTACAGTAGAAAGGATGGAGTGAAGGATAAATAATAGAGAAAGTATAGGGGAGAAATGATGAAAAGAAATAAACAAGAAAGAGAGAAGAAAATCGAGACTATATATATAAATGGGAGCAATGTTGGGGACTGAAGACAAGCAAAGAAAATGTGAAGGCAAGGTGAAAAAAATGAAAACTGAAACAAACAAAGGCTATTTGTATAGGCCCGCTGGAATAAGGTGGGAAAGGAGGAAATAAAACAAGGAAGAAAATGAAGCAGTGAAGTAGGAAGGTAGAAGATTGATTTCGAGTAGAAATGAAAGGCTGAAATAGCCACGAGCGGCAGACCAAGAAGGAGAGGCTAGATCAGCGGAAATTGCTCCTCAAGCTACAGAAACCACAGTGAAGAGTCGGGGAAAAAAATTGCTGGCGTGAGGAGGAGGAGATGAAGGCCGAACCTTTCGGCCAGCAGCTGAAGGAGGTCGAGAAGAGGAGGTGTGAAGTGTGACAAAACCTGTGATGAATAGAACTGAGGAAGGCAGATGCAGAGAAGGAAACAGTGCAGTGGTAGGCTAAAAACCGAAGCTGAAGTAGAGGAGAACATGAAAGAAATTAGCGATGGTGCAGTTTAGAGGAGAAGGAAAATTATGAAACGTGAACAGAAAAAGGAAAACAGTAAGAGGAAAGGAAGAAATGCATAACAGAGAGTGAGCAGAGACAAGAAAGCTGAGCATCAGAAACAGAGGTGAACGATGGTGGCAAGGCTGTGATGAGAGATAGGAGACTAGAACAGAAGCAAAATGGGCTAGGAAGAGAGACGAGAACGAAGCTTGAAGTGAAGAAGTCGACTGAAATAGAATCGTGACATGGAGGTCTGAAAAATCGAAGTAATGCAATATGCGAATGAAGCTTATTGTTCAGTGCTATCAGGGCTAGCAAAGCGATGGTGAAGATAGTCGAAGACGTGAGGGTGATGATGGTGGCAGAAAACAAGAAGAAAGAGATGAGAAAATAGCAAGCCGAAAAAGAATAAGGGAGACCGGGAATAGGATCCTCGGGTGAGCAACAGTGAAGAAGGAAAAAGGAAGAAGAAAAAAGGAAAAGAAATAGGGGGAAAGAATTCAAAAAAAAAAGAAAAAAAGAAAGTAATAGAAATATATATTTTTATTAATATATATATATATATATTTATATATCAGAAAATATAAGAAAATTGAGGAAAGAAGACAAGTGTATTGAGAATTTGGACAACTTGGGGAAAAGGGCTCCGGTGGAAATAAATCGAGTGGACCGGACCCGTCGACTCACTACGTTGAGACAGTCGAGGACTACAGACAGACATCGAGGTAAGGGATTTACGCAAACTATTAGAGATAACTGTACGTATTTTTATGATTTTGAGTAACTAAATAAATACCGTAGAGATAGAAATTTCCATATTACTCCTACATATCGACTGAATCGTACAGTAAAGTGTTGAAAAATCATAAATGAGTAAATTGCATGTTTTCATTGTTTTCATCATTGAATACTGTTTCCAACGATATATGGTGTCACACCCCCATGACCTAACCTCGAACTAGTCGTGCAATATGTCACGACCCAAATTATTTAAAAATCAGAGTAAATTTTTCACTTTTTCATTTATTATTTAATTCTCACCTTTCTCTCATCGTGACCATCCTACAAACAGTTGGGCTATGATTCGGTGTTAGTCACCTCACACTATTACCAATTCCATTTCCATAATCAAGTTTATACATCAAAGTTTCCTATCCTTTGACTTTAATTAAATACATATGTAAGACCCGAAATTATTTAAAATACGAAATGAATGAGTATTCGTGAAGAGAAGTCGGGTTAAATTAATCCCGAACACGTGCAAGGGCAGAATGGTCAAAAGATCGAAAGTTGGAATAATTTCGATAAGGAAAAATTAATTAAAAATATGGATTTGAGAAATCTTGGTCAATAAAGGTGAAATAAATTTATTTTGGGTTAAATTGATCAAGATATTAATTTATGGGAATTAATCAAAATTTTTAGTTTAGAAAAATAATCCCGAAAATAATCGAAAAAATATACCAAAAAGTCATTCGGGACAATATCCCGAAAATACGGAGAAATTATATCCGAAAAATGGTTAAAATATAATAAATAAATTAAATAAAATAAAATTAATTAATTTGGAATAAAATAATAATTTTAAGGGATATTTGGGTATTTTTAAGGTATTTGAATGATTAAAATAATAAAAATAAATAATAAAATAAAATAAAATAAAAGAATTGAAAAAAAAAGAGAGAAACTGGAAAATGTCGGGGAGAGAGAAAGAGGTAAGAAAACGAAAAATGGAAGGCAAAAACAGAGGAAGACCGACCCCCGTTCGGCGACCAACGACCCCGACGAGGAGCCGACGAGGAAGAGGGGAGGCCGGCGAGCAAGATGGTACCGGAGACGCGCCGTGCAGTGGCCGGAGGAAGCCGATCGGAGGAGGGAAAGAACCGAGGAGAAACGGCCCGATTTCCGGTGATCCACGGCGGCTGGGCATCAACGGAGGCCACCGATGAGTTCAGGAGGAGGAGCCGATCATTTTGAGACCGGTAGCAGCCGACGAAACGGCCGGAATCGTCAGCGACGGCCAAGAGGAGAAATGGGTCCCGACGGCCGGAGGAGAACAGGCCGGACCGGCCATTTTTCGGCGAGCTCGAGGCGAACCAAGCCCAGATTCGTGATGCAGACAACCTTGCGGAGCCACTGGCGGTGGAAGCCGGTGGAGAACCGATCGGCAAGGCGGTGAACCGACGGTGAACCGGTCGAACCGGAGTGAACCGACGGTCTGAACCGGTTCGAACTGGACTGAACCGATTCAGCCAAAAAGAGAGGAAAAAAGGGAGAAAAAGGGAAAAAGAAAAAGAAAAAAAAATTGGGGAAAATTCCAGCGATGCAATCGAGCTTCGGGTAAGTCGATAAGCGGTCAAATTGATCGATTTAAATTTTGGAATATTTTATTTAATTAATTTTCGACTGAAAATTTACCCAAAAAATTATGAAATTATGTAGCTCGACGATTGGCATCCACCGAGAGCTCGAGATAGCCTCGATTTGCGGACTAGCATGGAATCTCGGGTAAGTAACCCTTATTTACGATAATTTACATCGTTATGCATGTTTCGGATTTAAATTCCGCATAAATTGAATTAAATTATGGAAAGTCGGATAAATTGTCGTAAATAATAAATTTAGCTATCGAGAGTTAGAATGAGGCCCAATAAATTGTTGGTGGGCCCAGTGAGCCCAATAGGCCTCGATAAAGTGAAAATTAAGTGGAAAACGGGCTTAAGGCCGATTAAGGCCCATTAAGGTGCAATCGGGCCCAATAGGGGTAAACGGGCCCAATGATTTAAATTAAGCCCAGAAAATAGGAAATACAATTAAATTGTATGATATCTGACCTGAGGAATATTATACGCAGTTTCGGGCATTTGATTGGGAGTATATCGGACTGCGCGACGAAACAACAGTGGAAAAGAAAAGGTCAGACTCGATAGGAAAATAAGGTAAGGGAATTCTACGGACTGCTAGAGGAACTTTACGCAATTTTAAGTTCATTTGCAGTCTTTAAAAATTACCTGAAGGGTCTAGAGGTCAAATAATAATTTTAGTGCCCCGTATGGAAAAAATTACTGAAATACCCTTGTTAAGGGTAAATGTTTACAAATTTAGGAAAAATTGGGAGGAGCAAGGACAAGAGGTTCCTGCTCGTTCTGGAGGTATTTTAACACATGCATGAGTAGGCTGGCTCACTTTTAAAGGAAAATGCATAGCATTGCATACCTTAAACGATGTAATTTCTGTGAAAACTATTTGGAGATAACCAAGCCGCCTACGTGTTTTTATTTACATGTGACGTGCTAGAGCTCAGCTCGCACGATGTTTGATTTGTGTGATGCATGCATTAGTGCTGGAGCGAGAGCTCGCACTAGAGTTTTACATGCATAGGTGCTAGAGTATAACTCGCACCAGATTTCATATGCTTTTTCGTGACACGGTGCTAGAGTCTAACTCGCACCAGATTTTACATGATTTTCATGACAGGGTGCTGGAGTTTAACTCGCACCAGATTTTATAAGATTTTCATGTGATTCATATATACAGTGTTAGAGCACCGCTCGCACTACTTTTCAGAGATCATACGATTAGCTGTGCTTGGAGCATCGGGTAGACTATGTGTCACCGATTTGATAGGCTCGCACGTGCGTTTTGAGACATGGCATGAGTATTGAGAAACAAAACCTCTCTGTGGGAAGCAGGCCATTTGGGCTGGAGTACCTAGAGTGATATGGGTCCATGGAGTACGATGTACCGTGCAAGTAGCATGGAGTACGATGTACCGTGGGGTATCTTCGGATACGGTATCTTTGTGATACGGGGTATCTTCGGATACGGTATCTTTGTTATACGGGGTATCTTCGGATACGGTATCTTGTGATACGGGGTATCTTCGGATACGGCATCTTCAGATGCGTGAGATCGGATAAGACTGACGGGTTGGATTGACCCACCTCCCGGGCGGTTCCCGATCAGGGTGAGACCTCGCACACTGGGATCCGTGAAGCTAGAGGGACTCATGAGGACACATATGGCCAGTCCTGGTTATTGCCGTTATACAGATATTTCCTCGTCTCGCATGTCGACGATTTCGATGATTTAAACTGGGTTTTTAATTAAATGTGCATGATGGTTATTTCCATGCTTTTTAAACCCATGTGTGATGTATACCGATTTTCATGGTTTTGTGTGAGTCAGGATCACCCGAAGGAGGGGTCGAGTCCTGACTTTATTGTGAAAATTTTAATTGAGAAAGAAATGATTTGAAATAATTGCATGTTGAATTTTCTGTGCAAACTCGATTTACATAACATCATAACTTTCATATCATCTGTTTTTAAATGTGTGGAGAAAGGGTAGTTTATGCATGGCACCACGTTCATGTAGGTAGTATGGTTACCTACTTGTTCGTAGGATTGCCTTACTGAGCTTGATGTGCTCACCCCTTTCATTTTCTCCCACAGATAATCTCAAGTTGAAGTTGAGGCGACTCAGTACTGCATTCCGGATATCCGCTGCTGCCCATCAACATAAGGTATATACACTTGTACATATTGTATCTACATAAGCATAGCACAGTAACATGTTTGTAAGTAACTTTAGGGGATGTATAAATATTATAAACAATTATAAATGACTGGAGAAGAAATAAGTAATATGGTAAATGTATGGTGGGACTGGCATTGACGCACAGCCCAATTATTAGTGGAGTGTGGTCACGATTCGAGGACAGGTAAGAATTTAAGTAAATAAACAAAATGTGAAAAATTTACTCTGATTTTTGGGTAGTTTTGGGTCGTGACAACATACCCATTGGTATTTATAACTCTACATCCCCGGCATCAATGTCCGTTTACAGTACTGTGCATTACATATTTAGATACAAAAATCATACCAATGTGTATACCTGTCTCTCGATGGGCAGCAGCGGATACCAAGCATGCAAGTCCTTAGCCGCTCAATAACTATTTCAAGTGCTCTAAAAAGATGGGAAAATAAGGGGGGTGAGCAAACCACACGCTCAATAAGGCAATTATGCAAGTAAGTAGATAGCTCCACTATCTACATGCTCATAATGCCATGCCCTTAAATCCATTTCTTTTCATTAAAATCATCAAGCACAAAGGCATGCATATTCAATGCCATAGTTCATCCAAAACTATTTGTGCATATACAAATCATGTAATTCATGCATTCAAAGCATTTTATGTGACATCATTAAATCATCATTAGCATGAAGTAAAGCAATATCATGCATCCTTTTGCGTCATGTAAGATAAATCATGAATTTGAATAAAAGCATGGAAAACATCATCATGCTACTGCATTCAAATCATTTCTTTAAAACTGCAGTAAAAACTAACCCTTTCGGGTCCATCTCATAAAACAATTCAATAAAGTTCATTATAAAACTCCGGTTATAAAACCACCCTTCTTTCAGGGTCACAAATCATAAAATCATCTGAAATCTAGTATCACAGTATAAAATCATAAAAATCGGGGGCCTGACCCCTCCTTCGGGTCTACCCTGGTCTAACAGACCACAAGTTATATCATGTGAGACAAGTAGGTAATTATCAGTAACATCGAGGACTATGGTCGTATCCTAGTGATCCCTGGCAACACGGTACCTAGTGTGCGGGGTATCACACCTGAAACGAGAGGTGGGTCATCCTACCCGCCAGAACAGCATAACACTAGGATTACGAGGGCAAGGCTTGCTGCCTCGTGGCTAATACCACTCCACTCCAACAATCCCCATGGCACAACGTACTCCGCGAGACATACACGGTACAACGTACTTCGTGGACCCAAGCTCAATCAGGGGTGCCTGTGATAGGTCTTATCCACCCATATCATCTCTGTCTCAGAATGCACATTTGAGCATATCATCTCACTGTGACACACAGTCTACAGGAGGCTCCAACACGGCTATATGCATGTAATATAAATTCCTGTGCGAGCGAAGCTCAAGCACGGCTCCATGCATATTCATGATATCAGAAAACCTCGTGCGAGCGAAGCTCTAGCATGGTTTCATAAAAATTAGTAAAATCTGTGTACGAGCAGCGCTCCAGTACGACTTAAACTGATTATAATTTTAAGTAAAATCCACGTACGAGCAATGCTCTAGTACGGATATGTATTAAAACTCAGTGAAAACCTCGTACGAGAAAAACTCCAGTACGATATTCAAATGAATTATGAAAGCCATGTAAAACTTTGTGCGAGCAACGCTCTAGCACAAATGAATGCTTAAGTAAATCAAATCTCGTGCGAGTTATACTCCAGCACGGCTTTATGCATAATTATATCAAATCTCGTGCGAGTTACACTCCAGCACGACTTCATGCATAATTAAATCAAAACAGGATGCGAGCTAAGCTCCAACATCTCTCATGCATATCAAATCTGTAAAACTAGTGCGAGCAATCGCTCCAGCACCTTTTTATGCATATCAAGTCAAAACCAGTCAAAACATGTCAAAACATGTCAAAACATGTCAAAACGGAGTGCGAGCTAAGCTCCAGCACCTCTCATGCATTTCATAGGAATAAAAATCAGTGCGAGCAACCGCTCTAGCACATGTCATGCATATGATGTCACAAGTCGGTGCGAGCAACTGCTCAAGCACATTTATGCACATTCACAAACGCAGATATAGTGCGAACTACGTGTCGACACTATCTGTTTCCATATAAACTTGATAGTTGGCCGTTTTCCAAAGAAATTTTCATTTAAATATTAATAACACCTACGTAGTGTTATTTTGGGAAACTTATGCAATTATTGGCCAATCTATCGATTTACTTTGATTAAAACCAAGAAAATTCCTTAATCATAAAAATCCTTAAATCATGCATTTCATGCATGTCATGCTTTCACCATCCTTAGGTGAACTTCCCTCAATAGGGGTAAAATAATCTTTTCACCTAATTCGATCCTTAAATTCATTTAAACCACTTTTAGGGTCATTATACAATAACAGTGTATGCATACATAATCAGTGTACAGAAAAACTATTTAAAATAGGCGTAGCTACCTCTAGCTACTCACACAATTTCCTTACCTCATTTTTCTGTACAGTCTGACCTTTCCACTGATGACTCGTCACGCAGTCCGATTTGCTCCGAATCCAAATCAAATCTCCGGCACTGTGGATAAATGTTCATCAGGTCAAATACAATACAATTTAATTGTATTTTATATTTTCTGGGCTTAATTTAAATCATTGGGCCCGTTTTCCCATATTGGGCCCGATTGCACCATAATGGGCCTTAATCGGCCTTAAGCCCGTTTACCACACTTTATCGAGGCCTACTGGGCTCATTGGGCCCATCAGTATTTATTTAGCCTCGTTCTAAATTTTCAGACAGCTTATGAATTATTTACGACAATTTATCCCAATTTTCCAGAATTTAATTCATTTATGCGAAAATTAAATCCATAATTTATGCGTTAAATATCAATCACGCCAAACGATGTAAAATTGTCGTAATAAGGGTTACATACCCGTTATTCCATGGTAGTACTCAAATCGAGGCTGTCTCGAGCTCTCGGTTGATGCCAATTGGCGAGCTACACAATTAAATATATTTTCGGGTAAACTTTCAGTCGATTATTTATCAAAATAAATATTCCAAAAATTAAATCGGTCAATTTGACCACTTACCGACTTACCAGAAGCTCGATTGCATCACTGAAATTTTTCCCAAATTTTTCTCTTTTTCTTCCTTTTTTCCCTCTCTTTTTGGCTGAACCGGTCCGGTCCGGTTCAACTCGGTTCAGACCGCCGGTTCAGCTCGGTCCGGTTCGGTCGGTTCAGTCCGGTTCGACCGGTTCAGGCAACATTTGGTCATTCCGGCGCCGTCCGGCCGATTCCCGGCGTGATTCCACCGCCGTTCGGTGCGTCGTCGCATGAGCTCCCTAAATCGAGCCTCGGCTGGGGTCGAATCGCAGCCATCGCCGGCAAAACCAGATTTCTTCCCTGCGACTTCTCCTTCGTTTTTTGACGTTTTTTGACGACTCCACGGCGCGTCACGGCCGCTGGTGGCTCTCCTGAGGTCGAGCTACGTTCGTCGACCCTCGCCGGTGGCTCGCCGGTGATGAACCTTCTCGGTCTCGGCTTCCTTGCGTTTTTTTCCTCTTGATTTTCTGTTTCTTTTCTTTCTGTTTTCGAAATTCAGACTTTTCCTTTTTTTTTTACATTTTATTTATTTATTTATAATTTATTTTTAATATTATTTTATTCATTAAAATAATATTAAAATAATATTAAAATGCATAAATATCTAAAATTTTTTTTTTATTTAATTCATTTAATCTATAATTGAATTTATCAGTCCGATTTTACCTTTCCGGTATTTTTTTGATTATTTTCGGGATTATTTTCCGATGCGAAAATTCTGATTTATTCCAATAAATTCATATCTTGATCAATTTAACCCGAAATTTAATTATTTCTTTGTTATTGATCAAGATTTCTCATTTTCATATTTTTAATTAATTTTTCTTGTCCCGATTAATATCGAATTTTGGTCTTTTGACCATTTTACCCTTGCACGTGTTCGGGAATGTCATTTCAATCCTTTCCGCATTTTTTAAATGCACTAGAAAATTTCTATTAATTCTCTTTTGCTCTTACCATAAAACCGGGTCTTACACAATACTCAGTGGATTTGTATTTTATTTATTATATCAACATTACTACATGGATCGTTTTACTTGTCATTTGTGCCCGATGTAGGTTCCATTCTACCCATTTTAATATTTTTATGCGTGATTAATTTCTTACCTTAACTCATATTACCAAAGAGTTCGGTTTATTTTTCTATTTTTACAATATGACTACAATTTATATTTGTATCCTTTCCACTTGACTATGGCATAAAGATCACAAGTTCACATCATTAAATATACATTATACTCGGGTTCCAATCATACATCATACAAACCACAATCCCGACAACAATATCAACCCACATAGCTTGCCCTACCATTCCTCCATCTTAAACCGAAAAGAAGAAACCTAAGGTAATTACTTAGTAATCATGCTTACACAATATCAACTAATACATCTCACAAATACAACCGTGCATACATTATATGAAAATAACATGCATATATATACATATACAGTCCCTCGCATATACCTCAATAAACTAAAAAAAACTGCTAATCGACTTGAAGAGTCAGCAAAAATGTGGAGCTCTCCCCGGAACACTAATCTGAAAAATGTTTGAAAGAGAAGGGTGAGCAACCATACGCTCAGTAAGAAGCCTACATAACCGAAACTAGCAAAACACCATGCAACACGTTATGTAATGGTAAACCGAGATAATCATATAAAACATTATGCATAATTCAAATAAACACTGTTGTACATGCTTCGGTCTAATCAAACTTGCAATGTAAAAATCATAGCTCAATTAAGACATTTGCAATTTAAGAACTACTTAGCAAATCTTTGAAATCGACACCATTTGTCAAGAAATAGTTCCATCAACAAACATGCAAGGGCATAATTAAATCAACTGATATAACAACACGAGAATGTGGCAAAACCCAAACCAGTCATGGATCCAATATTCAATATCCTCACCAATATCAATGCAAATATCAATACACCTATGGCCATAGTGATTACCGTCCTATCCTAACTGAGCTCCGGACTAAGGTACTGTCTACGGGCTCAGGGTCTCGCAGTATTAGGTAGCAATAAAATACTAGATGTCACGAAGACATCCTCATGAAGCACTTAGCACCGTAGGGCAATCACATAGAACCTCCTACTGGGTGCTAGAGATGGCTCTCACGGACATGACTGCTACACAGGCATAAACGGGTTGCCAATAGACTCAAAAATCCCTCGATGGGTACACGATAGAAAATTCAGCATTTCATCCCAAATCATAATTTCAAAAATTAGGGAAAACCACCCATCGAAATTAAACATATATCAACTGTATAAAACCATAATGTATATAAATCGTGCAAACTCATGCTTACTTCAAAAATTGTGAGACCCGAATTTTCATGCTATTGTTTATTTTAAGATAAATCGAGAAGTTTAAGACTTGTGTAAATGTTTATATAAGGCCTAGAAAGATCGAGATGCCCAGGATAGTGGCATGAAGCCCAAGGCACGTGTTTCGAGGTAAGATCTTAAATTTAAGTATTTTTTTAATAAAGTATGATTTTGAGTATGTTATGATGATTAGAAAGTGAAACCAATACATTAGAAGTTGAAAAATTAGTAAAACTCGGGTTTACACCAAACTGAGCAAATGAGCCTAGAAATAGAAATAAATTCGAAATAAATTCTAAAAATTCAAGAAAATTATTCTGAGGCTATAAGAAATTATTATAAGGAATAATTTACATGAGGAATGAAAATTGAGTGGAGATATGGAGGTTTTGGTGATCAAATGAATTTTTAAAGTAAACCGAAAACCTTAAGTTACATTGTTTGGTAATGACCGAGTTATGTAAAATGGGCCCAATCGGGAAAATTTTCTTAAACAAGTGGACCCCAAAATTTTATGAGAGATACTAGAGACATATTAGCACACTTGAGAAGTGGAAATTTGGAAGAAAATGGGCTAGAACTATTTTTCATGGATTTTCTAAAACTGACTAGTGGGCTGCCCCAACCCAGTGAACTGGATACCCTTAAGGAAAAACCCAATTTTGACCCATCTACATATCTGATTTAAACCCAGCCTTTTAGGACATAAAACTAGACTTATTTATATTTCATAGGGCTCTGAAAACACCTATAAAGAAGCTCTCACGCGCTCTCACCTCCCTCCCGAAAGTTCCACAGGCGTTACTGTACCTCTCCCCTTCTTGAATTTTTTCGACCCCTTTCCAAGCCAAATTTGACTCCAGCCAAGAAGGATGAAATATTCCCCTTTCAATCCTCTATAACATATAAAAAAATATAGCCATAAATTAGTTCTTTTACTAGGTGAAAACATAGAGAGAAGAACAAGGATAAAATTTACCATGTTCCGAGGTGAGAGAAAGTTTGATTTTTGAAAGTTTTTGGTTGGTTTTTCTTGTATTTTTTGATGATTCTAAGCTATATACATGTTGAATTACAGCTGAGAATTTGTTTGGAAGATTAAAAACTTGGTCAACTTTGGTCAAAGGTGAGAGAAACTTGATGGATGATGAAGATGATGAGATATGTTTATTTTTTATGATTTTTAAGGATTTTCAGTTAATTAGAATTTAAAGAAATAATTTATATGAAAGCGTGTAGTTCTGATCAGCATGCTTAAGTTGTGAAAATGATGAATTTTGGATTAATTCAAGGTTGCTAACAATTAAATTTATACAAAAAAAGTTTGATTTATAGCTTAGTTTAGTGAAAAATTGAAAGGTGTGAGAATTTGTAAGAATTTGATTGATAAAGTGTGTATTATGGATGTGAATGGGTATGTAGGTTATTAATATAGTGAATGTGAAGTTAGAATAATTAAATTGGATAAAATAGCTTAAATCGGTAAAACCGAAAAAATAGAAAAAGTTGACAAAAAGGTCAAATTTGGTCAACTCTTAAGAAGATAAATACATATTTGGATATGTTGAGATGAAATCAAACAATATCTGATAATTTGGTATCATTTTGGGCAGCTCGAGAATCCAGCACACAAAATGAGACAAACTCGAACCCCGACAGAGTAACGTTGTTTTAGCTCCATTGAGGTAAGGGATGCAATTTAAAATAATACTAACCTCTTATATATATTATTGTTCATAAATGACTTGAAAATCATAGAAAGAAATCTGTTTGAAAATCATACTTTCTCGGTTTAAGTTCGAAAGGAATAATAAATTGTTTTTAGATACTGAAATCATGGTTTTCACTTATTTTGTATAAATAAAATAGATATAAATATTTTGTATGAATTATGACATGATTTGATGATTAAAGTTTCCATATGAAAGTAAGTAAGTATGAAAGTAAGGATTTTGAGACGATAGGCTACTATTAGTATATGTTGAGTGCATCATCATGCCTGCTACTTGTGGTGTTCTAGCTCCGCCACACATAATATTAGTTTAGATTTACCAGTGTAGTGTTTATTTCGCCTTAGTGGTATTGTTTTTTACTAAACGTGGTGTATATTTTCGAAGTATCTTGTGACTGCACGGTGTGTGCCACTGGTGCCTGTGCCCTAGCTGTGTGCTAGTGTGATTGAGATACTATATTAATACCGTTGTACGACCCTGATCCAGTCTACAACCCTTACCATGGCCATAGGTATTTTTACCTCTACTGAGGATATGATATGTTGCATGATAATTATGTTGAAATAGCATAGTCTCCATGATTTGATGTATAATGTTTTAATGAAGAAAGTATGTATGATGTTTTAGTGTATGAAAGTACGTACAACGTTTTGATGAAGTATGATGTATTTTAAAGTAAGCGTGTAAAATGGTTTTCTAAGTATGTATGTACGAAGTATGTTTATTCTGATTTTCTAATTGTTTTTAAATGGTTAGAATTGTTTTAAATGCATACCTTACTGAGCTTTTCCCCAGAAGCTCACCCCTTCTCTTCTCCAATTTCAGAGTACCTGCAATGAGATTATTCAGCCATTTACAAGTACGTGAGTAGCTAGTGGATTCAGTGCCTCCCAGAGTACTTTCAGTACTCGCTCAGGTATATCATCGGATATTTATTCCCAGACATGTATATTGTATAGATACTGAATTGTATATAAATACTTTTGGGATGTAATCAGTTGTTTTATGGATTATTATGTAAACGTTTTAGGAAGCGAATGAAATGTCGTTGATATTGAGTATGGATATGGAAGTTGTAGTAGTAAAAATGTAGAGTTGAAAGTAATAAGTTTAAGAAATAAAATCAATTGTGTTTACCTGCAAGGGGATAGGATATATTATAAAAGGTTATGCTGCCGAAATTTTTGGTAAAATTAAATGGTTAAGAGAATAAGTAAAGAAAAAAAAGAAGTAACCTACACTGTACAGGAATGCAAACTAAGTAGAAAAATAATATTTAAAGGAAAAAAGTGAACCCCTATTTTCGTGCTTTCGGGGCGTTACAGTTAATGTGGTATCAGAACAAGGGTTGTCTAGTACTATTAGTGTCGGTATTTAATTTGTGATTACATCTCAAGTATCTGTACTTGTCTGGTTATAAATTGTATATACCTGTTATATTTATAGCTAAAAATTATTGGTATCAGTGCAGGTAATACGTAATCAGTTACCATGACTAGTAGAAGAGGTCGCCCACAGGGGAAAGACTGACCCCCTTCACCTCCTCCCCCTCAACCAGAGAGTCTCGATTCCCAGATGAGGAGATTGGAGCAGAGTGTTCAGGGCATGAGAGAGGGGCTTAATGCCCTCACAGGTATGCTTGCCCAGCAGTTTGGGGCACATGCTTCAGATATTAGTGCTACTACGCCCGCACCTCCTCCTCCCCCTCCTCCCCCACAGGCACCTTCGGTAGTTTAGCCTCAGGTACAGATTGGGGTAAATGACAAAGATAAGGTTGGAATGAAAGACTTTATGAAGATGCACCCTCCAGAGTTTAAGGGTGTGAAGGAACCAGTACGGGCTAAGGAATGGCTGGCAGACTTGAAAAAGCATATTTGAGTGTTTAGAGTGTACAGATGCATATAGAGTTAGAATGGCGACCTATATGTTGACTGGACAGGCTGGTATTTGGTGAAGAACCACCAGAACATATTTGAGGTCCCGACACCTAGAGATTACCTGGGAGACTTTCCTAGCTGCTTTTAAGGGTCAGTATGTACCGCCTGCTGCCCAGCAAAGAATGCAGGAAGAGTTTTTGGAGTTACCACAGGGCAACATGACTGGATGAATATGAGAATAGATTTACTACTTTTATGCATTATGACCTTGAGATAGTCAGAGATGAGCAGCGTCGCACACGGAGGTTTTTATCCAGGTTGCGACAAACCATTCGGGACAGACTCCTTGGTTTGCGTATTACAGAATTCAGTGATGCACTGGAGCGTACTCAGGATATTGAGAGAGGCCTTGATGTTACTCAGGCTCAGTACGAATTCTGGGGGAAGTCAAAGGGTAAAGGTAAAAGAGTAGAGATCTCTAGATCAGAACCGATGAGGGGTCAGCCGAAGAGACTGAAGCTTGGCAAGGCCCCTGCGAGGGCTGATAGGCCTGAGACTACTACTATTACCCCTGTAACCACTCGGAGTCATATGTTACCTATGAGAAGTTGTAAAGATTGTGGTAAGATGCATAGTGGGCCATGTTATTGGCGAGCGGGTGCCGTTTTGATTGCAGACAGAGGGGACATCTGATGAAGGATTGTCCATCATTGTCGACCCCACAACCCCAAGATCAGCCAACCCCACCTCCTGAAAGACAAATACAGGTTGCACAGAGGCAAGCGCCCCCAAGACAGGCTACAATGAAAGAGAAGGGTAAGAAGCCTGTCACCCGAGGGTGAGTCTTCGTACTTGATTAGTAGACAGTAGATACCTCATCCGATGTTATCAGAGGTAATCTTCTTGTCTGTAATAATCGAGCTAATGTTTTGTTTGATCCTGGATCCATACACTCGTTTATTACACCTCAGTTTGCAAAATGTCTGCATGTAAAATCTGAACCCCTAGATTTTGTATGTCATATTAGTACTCCCATGCATGAGACATAAATAACTGATAGAGTGTGTAGGAACTGTGAAATCAAGGTGGGAGACAGGGCAATGAATGTAGATCTAATCCTACTAAATATGTTTGGTTTTGATGTAATATTAGGAATGGACTGGTTAGCCGCTAATAGAGTAAATTTAGACTGATATACTAAGATTGTAACCTTCTCCCTACCTGATAAATTTGAAGTATGTTTTATAGTTAAGAAATGAAACATATAATGCTTTTAAATATGAAATTCCATGAACTTTTTTGATGTTTTATTGTTGATGAAGGTTGTATAGCCTCTGTTTCGGATACGAGCCGGGAACATCCAAGTATATAGGATATACCAGTTGTTTGTGAGTTTTTGGATGTATTTCTTGATGAGCTACCGGGGTTACCACCGGAGAGAGAGCTGGAGTTTTCTATTGACTTAGTACCAGATACCCAGCCAATCTCTAAGACTCCCTATAGAATGGCACCAATCGAATTAGAAGAGCTGAAGAAGCAGTTACAGGAATTGATGGACAAGGGTTTTATTAGACCTAGTGTGTCACTTGGGGAGCTCCGATTTTGTTTGTGTGAAAGAATGATGGTAGCATCCGGTTATGCATAGATTACCGATTGCTGAATAAGGCTACGGTAAAGAACAAGTACCCCTTGCCCATAATAGATGATTAATTTGATCAGTTGAAAGGGACTTTAGTATTCTCAAAGATTGATCTGAGGTCCGGCTATCACCAGTTAAGAATCAGAAAAGAAGATATGGCCAAAACAACATTCAGAACCAAATATGGTCACTATGAGTTTTTGTTGATGCCCTTTGGTCTGACCAATGCCCCTGCTGCTTTCATGAAGCTGATAAATGAAGTATTTCAGGATATCTAGATCAATTTGTTATTGTCTTTATTGATGACATATTGGTTTACTCTAAGTCCCGAGAGGAACATGAGCAGCATTTAAGGACAGTGCTCCAGACTCTTCGAGAGAAACAGTTGTATGGGAAACTGAGTAAATGTGAATTTTGGCTGAAGCAGATAGCTTTCCTCGATCACATTGTATCCAAGGACGGGGTGTTAGTGGATCCGTCTAAGGTTAAGGTAGTACTCAAATGGGAACAACCGAGGACTATAATAGAGATTCAAAGTTTTTTGGGGCTAGCGGGGTACTACCAGAGATTTGTAGAGGGAATCTTCAGAATAGCAGCTCCACTGACTAAGCTCAGGCGTAAAGGAGTTCCTTTTGTCTGGTCAGAAACATGTGAGTAGAGTTTTCAAGAGCTCAAACGAAGATTAACTACCGTGCCCGTCCTGATTATTTCGAGTGGTTTGGGAGGATTCGCGGTATACTGCAATGCATCTCACCAAGGTTTGGGATGTGTACTGATGCAGAATGGTCGAGTTATAGCTTATGGTTCTAGATAATTAAAGGACCATGAATGAAACTATCCCACCCATGATCTGGAGTTAGCTGTTGTGGTATTTACTTTGAAGATTTGGCGGCACTACCTATATGGTGAGAAATTTTAGATCTTCACTGACCATAAGAGCTTGAAGTATATATTTGATCAGAAGGAGCTTAACATGAGAAAAAGACAGTGGTTAGAGCTCCTTAAGGATTATGACTGTGAGATTGTGTATCATTTGGGTAAGGCGAACGTGGTGGCAGATGCTCTCAGTAGGAAGGGTATAGTGTTGTATATGATGGTCAAAGAATGGGAGCTATTGGAACAGTTCGTCGGACTCCAAATTAATGTTAAAGAAGTGGAGGTTGGATTTATGGCCAGCCTGCTGATTGAGCCCAGCATCTTAGATCAAATCAGAATGGGACAAAGAAATGATTAGAGGTTACTTGATATGGTTAGCCAAGCAGAGCAAGCTTCGTAGTTAGATTTTATGGTCAGTGATGATGGGCAGTTGAGGTTCAAGGGTCGAATCTGTGTTTCGAGTGATGATGCCTTGAGACAGTAGATTTTGAGAGAGTCTCACTGCTCCCACTACACCATGCACCCAGGCAGTACCAAGATGTATTATGATCTGCGGAAGGTGTATTGGTGGGTTGGTATGAAGTGGGATGTAGCAGAATTTGTTGCCAGATGCTTGGTATGTCAGCAGGTTAAGATTGAACATCAGAAGCTTGCAGGATTTCTTAAGCCCTTGCCAGTGCCTACGTGGAAATGGGATCACTTTACGCCGAGTTGGTCTGACATATGTCATGTCTAAAATACTTAATAAGTTGGAAAATTTCATCCTCATGTTATTGTGCTTGTTTAGATACAAATTGTGTGTGTGTCGATGGGTTGACTAAGAATTTGATGTGAATGTAGGGAGTTGAGCAATTATTCCTAATACCGGTCATGGTAGAGGGGCAAGGGCGCAAGTTAGAGGTCGTAGAGGTAGGCCTGGGGGTCGTGTTGATCTAAAAACATATGAGGTTTAGAAAGAGATTGAGGTGAAGGCTGAGGTTGAGCATGCTCCACAGGGTCCAGAGGAGAGACCCGAGAGTACTGAGGCTCGCTTCGTGAGGATTAAGTGGAGTATTGAGATGATCTTAGAGTTGGTCACTCAATCATTACCTGGAGTTAGGGGCAGACAGAGTCCCGCTACACAAGGTGATGCCGAGCAGGCGGCAGCTCCTGAGGCACAGGCCCGACCAGCCCAATGACCTCAAACGACAGAGACACCTACACCCTCACCTGCACAGGATATGCCTACGCCTGTTGCTACACCACACGCCAATAGAGGCTGGGGTTACGATTGTGATTTGGACAGACTGCGACAGTTCTAAAAATTTAGACCGTCGTCTTTCAGTGGAGTAAAGGACCCAGTAGCTGCTAAGGATTGGATAAATGAGATTGAGAAGTTATATGGGTTCTTCGAGTGCACTACTACCGAGATGGTAGTGTTTGTCGCTTTTATGCTAAAGGGATCAGCAAAACATTGGTGAAAATCCATCAGGCCTATTTTGAAAGCCTGACATATTGAGATCAGATGAGATATGTTTTTGGAGGCATTTCGGAGACAGTATGTACCGGATACCGCTCAGCGAAAGATGAAAATGACATTTTTGGGACTGACCCAAGGGAGTAGGACTGTGGATGAGTATGAGATGACTTTTATCTCCTTGGGCAGATATGATCCCAACACGATGGGTAATGAGGTCGAGAAGATCCAAAAGTTTGTGGATGGACTGAGACCGACCATCAGGTCTAGACTGATTCCCTTGGATAAATCGACATACGATGAGGCACTGCGCAGGGCGCAATTATGCAAGCAAGATGTTGATAGGATTGCCTCAGAGTTTGGGAAGGTTGGTAAGGTGAGGGACAGGGAGAAGAAGAGACCAATAACGAATAGAAGTTTCAACTATAAGGGGAGTAAGAGATTTTTTGTAAAGAGGTCGAAGATTGAGGAGATCCGAGAGAGGACAGTTAATCCTCTCATGTATCAGGCCATAGCTCTAGCTAAGAGAATTATGATTGGAGGGCCACGGCCTACAACAGAGCAATGCAGCAAATGTGGCAGGTACCATGGTACTCGACCATGCTATGGACATCCTATGGTATGTTTCAGATGTGGAAAATCAAGGCACATGATCACGAATTGCCCAGAGATGACAGAGAGAGCCCCACAGAAGGGTAGAGAGCCAGAGAGAGCTCCAGTTGGGACAGTTGCTCCGAGGAGGAGGGCTACAGCTAAGGAAAAGGGGAAGCAAGCAGTGGGTGTGAGCAGAGGACAAGTGTACGCACTGGACCAGGGCACTGCGGATCAATCTTCGAATGTGGTTAAAGGTATCATCCAAATTTTTTATTTATAAGCATTTATATTATTTGATCCCGGTGCCACGCATTCTTTTATTTCGCCATCTTTTGCATGTAAATTGTTGAAGCATGTACAACCCACACTGCTAGATAAGATGTTGATGATAACTACCCCTATGAATGATAGTCAGTTGACTAAGCATGTATATAGAAATTGTAAGATGAGGATAGAAGGTAAAGAGATGACATCTGATTTAATCTTATTAAATATGAGTGATTTTGATGTAATCCTAAGGATGGATTGGCTGGCTGCAAATCATGTTGTTATGGATTGTCATGCTAGAACCTTGATATTTTTAGGATTTGACAATCTTATTGTAAATTTTGATGAAAAGAAATGAAATGACATGATCTTTATAAATGAAAAAAAGTATGATTTAAATACATGATATTCAAAAGATGAATTTGTTTTTCAATTACATATGTGTGTGTGATGATTTGTGTTACTAACGATGGAAAGGATAATGTGAAGGATACATAGCTTATGTGGTTGAGACGGATAAGGCACGTCAGGAGTTGATAGACATCCCAGTGGTCAGACAATATCCAGATGTCTTTCCAGAGGAATTACCAGGGTTACTTCCAGATAAGGAGATGGAATTTGGTATAGATTTGGCACCTGGTACAGAGCCGATATCAAAGCCACCGTACAGAATGACTCAAGTTGAGTTGGAAGAATTAAGGAAGCAGTTACAAGAGTTGCTGGAGAAGGGATTCATCAGGCCGAGTGTCTCACCTTGGGGAGCACCAGTTCTGTTTGTAAGGAAGAAGGATGGAAGCCTCCGATTGTGTATAGATTATCGGTTGTTGAATAAGGCCACTATCAAGAATAAGTATCCCCTTGCATGCATCGATGACTTGTTGGATCAGCTTAAGGGAGCGCAGGTCTTTTCCAAGATAGATCTGAGGTCTGGGTACCATCAGTTGAAGATATGGAGTGGAGATGTACCCAAGATAGCTTTTCGCACCCGGTATGGACATTATGAATTTATGGTTATGCCATTCGGGTTGGCGAATGCTCCAACAGCTTTTATGTCGTTGATGAATGAGGTATTCCACCAGTATTTGGATCGATTTGTAATCGTGTTTATTGATGATATACTAGTGTACTCAAGGTCTAGAGAGGAGCATGAAAGGTATCTAAGGATAGTGCTACAGACCTTCAGGGAGAAGAAGTTGTATGCTAAACTCAGTAAGTGCGACTTTTGGTTGGAACAGATCTCTTTTCTGGGTCATATAGTATCAAAGGATGAAGTGTTAGTGGATCCATCTAAGATTGAGGTCGTAGATCAGTGGCAGAGACCCCAAACAGTGACAGAGATCAAAAGTTTTCTGGGTTTAGTTGGGTATTACCGAAGGTTTATAGAGGGATTTTCGAGGTTAGCTGCTCCTTTGACACGTCTCACGAGGAAGAATGTGGAGTATGTGTGGGACGATAAGTGTGAGGAAAGTTTTCAGGAGTTGAAAAGGAGATTAACCACAGCTCCGATACTCACCATTCCTACCAGCTCAGGAGGTTTCTCGATGTATGCAGATGCTTCACACCAAGGACTGGGCTGTGTGTTGATGCAGGATAGGAAGGTAGTAGCCTATGGATCAAGGCAGTTGAATGATCATGAGAGAAACTACCTAACCCGCGATTTGGAGTTGTCGGTCGTAGTGTTTGCTTTGAAAATATGACATCACTATCTTTATGGTGAGAGATTTTAAGTTTACACAGATTATAAGAGCTTTAAGTAATTGTTCTCGTAGAAAGAGTTGAACATGAGACAGAGGAGATGGCTCGAGCTGTTAAAGGATTATGATTGTGAGATCTTGTACCATCCGGGTAAGGTAAATGTAGTTGCTGATGCATTCAGTAGGAAGCATCTCGGGTTGGTGTCATTCATGATGGTCAGGGAACACGAGCTATTGGAAGAGTTCACGAACCTCAGTTTGAATATGACCTCGCCTGACGTTGATAGTGGATTCATGATAGCTAGCCTGCAGTTGGAACCGGATCTAGTAGATCGAATCCGGCAGGCTCAACAGATTGATCAACAATGCAGTGATATTGTCGGGCAGATACAGAGGGGTACAAAGATGGACTTTGAATTGAGTTTAGATGGCTTGTTGAGGTTTCGAGGTAGGATATGTGTTCCCAATTATCCAGAGGTCAGGAAGTTGATCTTGACAAAGGCTCACTCATCGAGGTATACGATACATCCAGGGAGTACAAAGACGTATCAAAACCTTCGAAAGGTTTATTGGTGGTCTGGGATGAAAAAGCACATTGCTGAATATGTTGCTAAGTGTCTCGTTTGTTAGCAGGTGAAGGTAGAGCATCAGAAGTCTGCAGGGTTATTGTAGCCTCTACTGATATCGACTTAGAAGTGGGAGCACGTTACCATGGATTTTGTGATGGGATTGTTGTAAGACCCCGTATATGTATAAGGGTAATGTGTGTACTTGGATTAAATAATATGAATGGACTTGTGATGTAAAGTATGATTGATGTAAGTCCATGGATTCAATGTATGTATGTGTAATATAAATTGTAACGTACATACAAGTTTCATTAAGTATGAATACGGAGAAATGTATTCTAGCAAGTGATAGATGTGATTGAGACTCAAGATGAGTAGTGTGGTAAAATGGAATGGAGTTATGCTTCCATTTGGTTGTATGTAGCATACCTTTGAACATACAATGAATGCACACAAGTTTCAATGTGCATAAGGTATGAATGGATGCCATTTTCAAGTTATAGAAGTGGATGGATGAGGAAATGGCCATGGCAATAGATTGAGGGTGTGTTAGTATGAGTTGCAGCAATGAAACTGCAGGAAATCTGGAAAACATGAGGTCCAGATCGATCTCATAGGATGAGAGATCGATCTGGAAGAGCCAGAATGCTTTGATTTGGGCGAAAGAATAGAGCAGATCGATCTCCAATGGAGCCAGATCGATCTGCCAAGCGTTCTGTAAGGGAAAAGATCGATCCTCAAGCACCCAGATCGATCTCCTTAGCTCTCTGTTTGGGGCCAGATCGATCTCATGCTTCGACAGATCGATCTCATGCCTCAACAGATCGATCTCATTGCTTCGACAGATCGATCTCAGGCTTAAAAATGCCGTGAAAAAGAGGGATTTTAAGGGACCAGATCGATCTCCTCTTGGACCAGATCGATCTCCTCAAGTCATTTCTATATAAGGAGAGCTGAAAAATCTGGAAATCTCGGAAAACACTTAACCCTACAACTTCAACCCCAAAAACCTAATTTTCCCTCTCTAAAAATCAACCATTTTTAGTGAGATTTGAAGAGAGATCATTAGAGGCAAAGTTGTTCCTATCAAAGAGGAGAACAACATAGTGAGAGGGCATTTTCCCATTTTTGGAATTGAAGGAGTTGAGGGCATTACCAATTGGAGCAAGAAGAGAAATCATATTGGTAAGATTCTAACACTCCAATCTAAATGCATTAGCTATTTAATTGATTTTGGAGTTGATTGGTATGAGTATTGATGGATAAACTACCTAAGAATGTAGTGGAAGTGGTGTGACCTAGAAATCTAAAATGGGTATAATGTGATGATATGTGGGATTGAATGAGCCTATGATTTATGGCATGCTAAAGTTGTTATTGGGGCAATGTTTATGATTTTAAATGGTTAAATGAGATTACATTGTGAGTTTGGAGGAATTGTAGAAATGGGTATAAATATGCTTGATTAATGCCATAGTGAGGGGATTCATGAAGTATGAACACTATGAGCTTAATATCGATTTGATATCGATTTTGAGTAAGTTAATGGGCCTAAGAAGATCCATAGACTCGAGCTATGGGTAAAGTAATGAAACGAGGCCCAATAAACTTCAATAGAGGCTATAGGTTAAATTGACTATAGCAAGCACAAGGGTTGCATAATATGGATCGAATATAATGCGGGATACGATTTTGTGCAGTCCCGAAGAGTTCGTTGAAGACGAATCGATCCGTACGAGTAAGCAGCTTAAGGAAGTGGAATCACGCATCGCGATTCCAGGTAAGGGAATTTTGTGAGTATATAGAGATAGCTGCTCGTACTTTGAACTTGTGGGTGATTATTGGGTGTTGTATGAAAATGCATGAATTGCCCAAATAAATGATTGATGATATTCGTGAATGATAATGAGTATATGCGTGGTTTTGGATTTGAAGTGGATTCTATGAAAGGGGATAGTAAGGCTAATAATTGCATAAACCTAACGTGATGTTTTTCCAAAACGAATTGCTTGGTTTTAAGCAAGCTTATAGATAGGTTGGCTAGTATTCTGATGTTGTTGTGGAAAAGCAAATTGTGAGTGCTAAACCCGAATTGCAGGGATTGATAATTGTATTTAAGCCGCCTATCATATTCGTATGACATAAATCGCGCTAGAGCCTCACTCGCGCTGGATTTCTATGTCTTCATTTGTATGAAACGTGCTAGAGCCTAGCTCGCACCTTGATCTGAATTATGATGATGTTTATAAACCGTACTGGAGCTTCTGCTCGTACGTGGATTGTGAATGGTTATCTTATGAGTATAACCGTACTAGAGCTATGCTCGTACGCGCCTCTTTATGAGAAGATGCATGATGCATGAGTCGTGCTAGAGCTTTGCTCGCACAAGTTTGTACAATGGGATTCGTATAGGGTTGTGAAAGTGGGTAAGATCCTTAAGCCTTACATCCTTAAGCCAACATCCTTAAGCCCAAAGAGGCGGGGAGGCTCTGTTAGGCAGGGAGGCTCTCCTACATGGGTATGGTAAAGGTGGTATCCTTAAGCCAACATCCTTAAGCCCAAAGAGGCGGGGAGGCTCTGTTAGGCAGGGAGGCTCTCCTACATGGGTATGGTAAAGGTGGGATCCTTAAGCCAACATCCTTAAGCCCAAAGAGGCGGGGAGGCTCTGTTAGGCAGGGAGGCTCTCCTACATGGGTATGGTAAAGGTGGGATCCTTAAGCCAACATCCTTAAGCCCAAAGAGGCGGGGAGGCTCTGTTAGGCAGGGAGGCTCTCCTACATGGGTATGGTAAAGGTAAGATCCTTAAGCCCTACATCCTTAAGCTAACATCCTTAAGCCCGAAGAGGCAGGGAGGCTCTGTTAGGCGGGGAGGCTCTGTTCGGTGGGGAGGCTCTCTTACGGAAAGGACCCTTAAGCCCTACATCCTTAAGCTAACATCCTTAAGCCCGAGGAGGCAGGGAGGCTCTGTTAGGCGGGGAGGCTCTGTTCGGCAGGAAGGCTCTCCTTCACGGAAAATAGAAAACTCTTGGTATGGGGTAGATAAGACCTAGGAATGGCACCCCCAATCATGATATGAGTTGCGGAGTACGATGTACCGTGTATATCACATGGAGTACGATGTACCGCATGATGGTTATGTGATGAGAAAGTCTGGCGAGGGATAATTCATCTTCGTGCCAGCATGATACCCCGCACACCTGGATGCGTGTGGTCTGGGATGATTTATGATGTAATGATTCACATAGGCACTTTTGATATAGTGACCTAGATTTATACACATGCGTGAATTGTGGAATGTAAATGTGGTTTTGGTTTGTGAGTGGATTTGGTGGTGTTATGTTGTTGGTTCAAAAAGGAAGTTTCTAAATGAATTGCCCTTTTTATGAATTTAAATGAGATCGAGCATGAGATGATTTATACATGATGTTTTACCATGTTTTATATGCCAATTTTACACGACTTTGATACATGATATATATGTATACTCATACGGCATAGTTTTATTCCTCATGCTCCTACCATAAATGATTTACGCATAACACTATCAGCATGTAGATAGAGTAGTTATCTACCATGCTTGCATTATTGCCTTACTGAGCGTGTGGTTGCTCATCCCACTCTATTTTCCCCCTACAGAGCGTGCATAGTAGCCCAGTGAGGACTGAGGCGTATTATTTTGGACTCCGCTGCATCTCCATCGCTAAGAAGTATATACACAGTGATTCTTTTTGTATCTAAACAATGTAAAAGCACAGTATTCTTTTGAGTTGTACTTATGGGGGATGTAGATGTCAGTAAAACATGTATTCGTATAAGTACACGATTAAATGCACATGTATGACATCGTTTTAATTTATTGAAAATGAATGAGATGTGGTGATTATTATTGGCTCACAGCCCAACAGTGTGTGGTGAGTTTAGTTCGCGACCGGGTAAGGTAACAGTAAAAACGCGAAAAATTTTCAGTGATTTCGGTTAAAGAGAATGGAATTGGGTCGTGACAGAGATTGGTATCAGAGCTGTGTTGGCCTGATGTGAGTCATTAATAAAATGTAGGAAAGTACATCCCCATAGTACTGTGCTTTTGTTTAGATATAACTGTGTATACTGTGATGGATTGAGCTTAATAAATTATTATAATACAGGGAGTTAGGCACTATGCCAGTTACACGCAAAGGTAGAGGGGTGAGAGCACGTGCTAGAGGCCGTAGAGGTAGGCCTGAGAGCCGTGCGGAGCCACAGACTGAGCAGGCTCCACAGAACCCTGCGGAGAGAGCAGGTGATACTGAGGCTCGCTTCGCTAGGTTAGAGCGGAGTATTGAGAGTCTGGTGGAGATAGTCACGCAGGCCTTGGGCGCCGGTGACAGACGAGGTCCCGCGGCACAGCCTACTACTGAACAGGCAGCTGCAGAGGCGGAGAGACCTCAGACTGCTGAGACAGTTACAGTTACACCACCTCCAGCCCAGGATACAGATTCTCCTATCGCTCCACAGCAGAGCGGTAGTGATGTGGGTTATGACTGCGACTTGAGCAGGTTGCGAGAGTTTCAAGCGCTGAAACCCCCAGTGTTCAGAGGGGTGAAGGACCCAGTGATTACGGAGGATTGGGTGTATGAGATGGAGAAACTGTATAGGTTTTTCCGATGCACTTCAAGTGAGAAGGTTGCCTTTACCGTATTTATGCTGAAAGGCGAGGCCGAGCATTGGTGGAGGTCCACCGAGACTATTTTGAGGGCCAGACATTCTGAGATCTCGTGGGAGATATTTCTAGAGGCCTTCAGGAGGCAATATATTCCAGCTACCGAACGGAGGAGACTGCGGATGGAATTTATGAATTTGGTTCAGGGGAACCGTACTGTGGACGAGTATGAGTCCAAGTTTATGTCCTTGGGGAGATATGACCCGGACACGATGGGTAGTGAGACCCGAAAGATTCAGAAGTTCATGGATGGATTGAGATTTGCCATCCGGACTAAGCTAGCTCCCTTCGATATCGTGACTTATGAGGAGGCGGTACATAAGGCTCAGTTATGTGAACAAGACTTTGAGCGGAATGCCTCCGAGTTTGGGAGAGTCAGTGTTAAAAAGGACAAGGATCGGAAGAGATCCGGGTTTGGAAGAGTGGCCAAGAGAGATGGCCAAAGATTTTTCGAGAAGAGGCCAAAGATTGAGGAGGTGCGGGAGAGAGCTGCTAGACCTCCCGTATACCCAGCCTTGACTGCGCCGAGGGGCATGAATATTGGGGGACCACGACCTACTACTGATCAGTGTAGGAGATGTGGGAGATTCCATGGGAATAGGCCCTGTCTGATGACCCCTATGGTGTGTTTTAGATGCGAGAGACCAGGACATATGGCTAAGTATTGTCCCGAGAAGATGGAGATTGCCCCACAGAAGGGCAAGGAGCCTGAGGGAGCTCCAGTTGAGACAGCAGCCCCGAGGAGGAGGGCTACAGCTGAGGAAAAAGGGAAACAGGCTGCAGGTGTGAGCAGAGGAAGAGTACATGCACTGGATCAGGACACCGCAGATGCTTCGACGGATGTGATAAAAGGTACCATCCGAATCTTTGATTTAGAAGCATTGGTATTATTTGATCCTGGTGCCACACATTCTTTCATATCACCTTCCTTTGCACATAAATTGTTGAAATATGTGAAACCAACATTGTTGGATAAAATGTTGATGATTTCCACACCCATGAATGATAGCCAATTGACTGAGCATGTATGTAGAGATTGTAAGTTAAAGATAGAGGGGAAGGAAATGATAGCCAATCTGATTTTATTAAATATGAATGATTTTGATGTAATTTTGGGAATGGATTGGTTGGCTACCAATCGTGTTGTGATGGATTGTCATGCCAAAACATTAATGTTTTCAGGACTAGACAATCTTATTGTAAATTTTGATGAAAAGAAATGATATGAAAACTTGTATACTTGTGGTAAATAAAGGAGTATGATTTTAAATGCATAATGCTTGTGAGATAAATCATTTATTGTGATAAATGTTGAATGTGGAGTGATGGGTTATGTTACTAACGATGGAGAGGATAATGTGAAGGGTTCATTGCCTATGTGGTCGATATAGATGAGGCACCCCCGGAATTGAGGGACATACCTGTAATTGCGGATTACCCCGATGTCTTTCCGGATGAATTACCAGGGCTACCACCTGAAAGGAAAATGGAATTTTACATTGAATTAGTGCCTGGTACAGAGCCGATATCGAAGCCACCCTATAGAATGGCTCTGATAGAGTTGGAAGAGCTGAAGAAACAACTGCAAGAGTTGTTGGAGAAGGGGTTTATTAGACCGAGTGTCTCACCTTGGGGAGCACCGGTTCTATTTGTAAGGAAGAAGGATGGAAGCCTCCGACTGTGTATAGATTACCGGTTGTTGAATAAGGCCACCATTAAGAACAAGTACCCCCTTCCAAGAATCGATGATTTGTTGGATCAGCTCCAGGGAGCCGAGGTATTTTCTAAGATAGATCTGCGGTCAGGGTATCATCAGTTGAGGATCAGGAGTGGAGATGTACCCAAGACAGCATTTCGTACCCGTTATGGTCACTATGAGTTTTTGGTGATGCCATTCGGATTGACGAATGCTCCCGCAGCATTTATGGCATTGATGAATGATATATTCAAGCCATACCTGGACAAGTTTGTGATTGTTTTCATAGATGACATTTTGGTGTATTCCAAGTCCAGGGAAGATCATGAGGAGCACTTGAGGATAGTTCTGCAGACCCTCCGAGAGAGAGAACTGTATGCCAAACTCAGCAAGTGTAACTTCTGGTTGGAACAGATCTCATTTCTGGGGGATGTTGTGTCTAAGGATGGGGTATCAGTGGATCCATCCAAGATAGAAGCAGTTGTGCAGTGGGAACAGCCCAAGACCGTAACTGAGATCAGAAGTTTTCTGGGATTGGCAGGATATTATCGGAGATTTGTAGGGGGTTTCTCCAGACTAGCTGCTCCGTTGACACGCCTCACGCGTAAAGATGTTAAGTTTACATGGGATGAGGCATGTGAGAGGAGTTTTGAGGAGCTTAAGCGTCGATTGACGACTGCTCCAGTTCTCACCATTCCTACCAGCTCAGGAGGATTCTCGGTGTATACGGATGCATCACACCAGGGACTGGGCTGTGTGCTTATGCAGGATGGGAAGGTAGTTGCCTATGGATCTAGACAGTTGAAAGATCATGAGAGGAACTACCCGACACATGATTTAGAGTTGGCGGCCATAGTATTTGCTTTGAAAATATGGCGCCACTATCTCTATGGTGAGAAATTTCAGGTGTTCACAGATCATAAGAGCCTTAAGTACCTGTTCTCGCAGAAAGAGCTGAATATGAGACAGAGGAGATGGCTCGAACTCCTGAAAGACTATGATTGTGAAATCATGTACCACCCGGGTAAGGAAAATGTAGTTGCCGATGCTTTGAGTAGAAAGAACCTTGGGTTGGTGTCTTATATGATGGTACGGGAACATGAGTTGTTAGAACACTTTGCGAACCTCAGTTTGGATGTAACCCCACCTGGATCTGAGAGACTTGAGATCATGGCTAGTTTGAGACTAGAGCCAGAGTTGATTGGCCGTATTCGGCAAGCCCAGCAGAGCGATCGACGGTGTATCGATTGGCTGAGGCAGATACAGACAGGTGTGGGTAGTGATTTTGAGCAGAGTGCTGATGGCTTATTGAGGTTCAGAGGCAGAGTATGCGTTCCCAGGGATCCTGAGATCAGGAGAACGATTTTATCAGAGGCTCACTCATCGAAATATACGATACATCCGGGAAGTACCAAGATGTATCAAAACCTTCGGAAGGTTTATTGGTGGTCTGGAATGAAAAGAGACATTGCGGAATATGTCGCTAAGTGTCTCGTTTGTCAGCAAGTGAAGGTAGAGCATCAGAAGCCTGCAGGATTATTGCAGCCTCTACCGATACCGACATGGAAGTGGGAGCATGTCACCATGGATTTTGTGATGGGGTTGCCGAGGACCCGTAGAGGTCATGATGCCATATGGGTTATTGTGGACCGGTTGACTAAGTCCGCCCATTTCTTGGCTATGAGAGCTACCGATACACTGAGTCAGTTGGCGAACCTGTATATCCGAGAGATAGTACGGCTACATGGTGTACCAGTGAGCGTTGTTTCTGATAGGGATGCCTGCTTCACTTCCCATTTCTGGGAACACTTTCAGGAAGCGCTGGGGACCCGATTGAGTTTTAGCACCGCTTTTCATCCTCAGACAGATGGGCAGTCAGAGAGGACTATACAGACCCTCGAGGATATGTTGAGAGCGTGTGTGCTGGATTATAGAGGCTCCTGGGATGACCACCTGCAGTTAGCCGAGTTCGCTTATAATAATAGCTATCATGCTAGTATCGGGATGGCACCCTATGAGGCATTATACGGGCGTAGATGCCGTTCCCCCATTGGATGGGAAGAGGTTGGTGACAGACAGATTTTTGCTCCGGACTTAGTGCGGCAGGCATCTGAGGACGTCCAGTTGATATGTGAGAGATTACGGACAGCTCAGAGCCGGCAAAAGAGTTATGCTGACAAGAGACGAAGACCACTGGAGTTTGATGAGGGTGAGTCGGTGTTTCTGAGGGTATCACCATCGAAGGGTATTATGAGATTTGGTAAGAAGGGCAAGCTAAGCCCTAGGTTTATCGGACCCTTCGAGATTTTAGAGAGAGTGGGAGAAAAGGCGTATAGATTGGCATTGCCACCGGACTTGGCGAATGTCCACAACGTCTTCCACGTCTCGATGCTTCGGAAGTATCACCCGGACCCGGCACACGTGATAAAATATGAGCCGTTGGAGCTCCATGAGAGTATGACGTATGTTGAGAAGCCGGTTCGGATATTGGACAGAAAGGAGAAAGTGTTGCGGAATAAGACAATTCCCTTGGTGAAAGTGCTTTGGCAACACCACACGGCGGAAGAGGCCACGTGGGAATTGGAGAACTTAATACGGGAGAAGTACCCCCAACTTTTTGAAGAGTGACTTGGTTCTAATTTGGAGGACCAAATTCCTTGAAGGAGGGGAGAATGTAAGACCCCGTATATGTATAAGGGTAATGTGTGTACTTGGATTAAATAATATGAATGGACTTGTGATGTAAAGTATGATTGATGTAAGTCCATGGATTCAATGTATGTATGTGTAATATAAATTGTAACGTACATACAAGTTTCATTAAGTATGAATACGGAGAAATGTATTCTAGCAAGTGATAGATGTGATTGAGACTCAAGATGAGTAGTGTGGTAAAATGGAATGGAGTTATGCTTCCATTTGGTTGTATGTAGCATACCTTTGAACATACAATGAATGCACACAAGTTTCAATGTGCATAAGGTATGAATGGATGCCATTTTCAAGTTATAGAAGTGGATGGATGAGGAAATGGCCATGGCAATAGATTGAGGGTGTGTTAGTACGAGTTGCAGCAATGAAACTGCAGGAAATCTGGAAAACATGAGGTCCAGATCGATCTCATAGGATGAGAGATCGATCTGGAAGAGCCAGAATGCTTTGATTTGGGCGAAAGAATAGAGCAGATCGATCTCCAATGGAGCCAGATCGATCTGCCAAGCGTTCTGTAAGGGAAAAGATCGATCCTCAAGCACCCAGATCGATCTCCTTAGCTCTCTGTTTGGGGCCAGATCGATCTCATGCTTCGACAGATCGATCTCATGCCTCAACAGATCGATCTCATTGCTTCGACAGATCGATCTCAGGCTTAAAAATGCCGTGAAAAAGAGGGATTTTAAGGGACCAGATCGATCTCCTCTTGGACCAGATCGATCTCCTCAAGTCATTTCTATATAAGGAGAGCTGAAAAATCTGGAAATCTCGAAAAACACTTAACCCTACAACTTCAACCCCAAAAACCTAATTTTCCCTCTCTAAAAATCAACCATTTTTAGTGAGATTTGAAGAGAGATCATTAGAGGCAAAGTTGTTCCTATCAAAGAGGAGAACAACATAGTGAGAGGGCATTTTCCCATTTTTGGAATTGAAGGAGTTGAGGGCATTACCAATTGGAGCAAGAAGAGAAATCATATTGGTAAGATTCTAACACTCCAATCTAAATGCATTAGCTATTTAATTGATTTTGGAGTTGATTGGTATGAGTATTGATGGATAAACTACCTAAGAATGTAGTGGAAGTGGTGTGACCTAGAAATCTAAAATGGGTATAATGTGATGATATGTGGGATTGAATGAGCCTATGATTTATGGCATGCTAAAGTTGTTATTGGGGCAATGTTTATGATTTTAAATGGTTAAATGAGATTACATTGTGAGTTTGGAGGAATTGTAGAAATGGGTATAAATATGCTTGATTAATGCCATAGTGAGGGGATTCATGAAGTATGAACACTATGAGCTTAATATCGATTTGATATCGATTTTGAGTAAGTTAATGGGCCTAAGAAGATCCATAGACTCGAGCTATGGGTAAAGTAATGAAACGAGGCCCAATAAACTTCAATAGAGGCTATAGGTTAAATTGACTATAGCAAGCACAAGGGTTACATAATATGGATCGAATATATTGCGGGATACGATTTTGTGCAGTCCCGAAGAGTTCGTTGAAGACGAATCGATCCGTACGAGTAAGCAGCTTAAGGAAGTGGAATCACGCATCGCGATTCCAGGTAAGGGAATTTTGTGAGTATATAGAGATAGCTGCTCGTACTTTGAACTTGTGGGTGATTATTGGGTGTTGTATGAAAATGCATGAATTGCCCAAATAAATGATTGATGATATTCGTGAATGATAATGAGTATATGCGTGGTTTTGGATTTGAAGTGGATTCTATGAAAGGGGATAGTAAGGCTAATAATTGCATAAACCTAACGTTTTGATGTTTTTCCAAAACGAATTGCTTGGTTTTAAGCAAGCTTGTAGATAGGTTGGCTAGTATTCTGATGTTGTTGTGGAAAAGCAAATTGTGAGTGCTAAACCCGAATTGCCGGGATTGATAATTGTATTTAAGCCGCCTATCATATTCGTATGACATAAATCGCGCTAGAGCCTTACTCGCGCTGGATTTCTATGTCTTCATTTGTATGAAACGTGCTAGAGCCTAGCTCGCACCTTGATCTGAATTATGATGATGTTTATAAACAGTACTGGAGCTTCTGCTCGTACGTGGATTGTGAATGGTTATCTTATGAGTATAACCGTACTAGAGCTATGCTCGTACGCGCCTCTTTATGAGAAGATGCATGATGCATGAGTCGTGCTAGAGCTTTGCTCGCACAAGTTTGTACAATGGGATTCGTATAGGGTTGTGAAAGTGGGTAAGATCCTTAAGCCTTACATCCTTAAGCCAACATCCTTAAGCCCAAAGAGGCGGGGAGGCTCTGTTAGGCAGGGAGGCTCTCCTACATGGGTATGGTAAAGGTGGGATCCTTAAGCCAACATCCTTAAGCCCAAAGAGGCGGGGAGGCTCTGTTAGGCAGGGAGGCTCTCCTACATGGTTATGGTAAAGGTGGGATCCTTAAGCCAACATCCTTAAGCCCAAAGAGGCGGGGAGGCTCTGTTAGGCAGGGAGGCTCTCCTACATGGGTATGGTAAAGGTGGGATCCTTAAGCCAACATCCTTAAGCCCAAAGAGGCGGGGAGGCTCTGTTAGGCAGGGAGGCTCTCCTACATGGGTATGGTAAAGGTAAGATCCTTAAGCCCTACATCCTTAAGCTAACATCCTTAAGCCCGAAGAGGCAGGGAGGCTCTGTTAGGCGGGGAGGCTCTGTTCGGTGGGGAGGCTCTCTTACGGAAAGGACCCTTAAGCCCTACATCCTTAAGCTAACATCCTTAAGCCCGAGGAGGCAGGGAGGCTCTGTTAGGCGGGGAGGCTCTGTTCGGCAGGAAGGCTCTCCTTCACAGAAAATAGAAAACTCTTGGTATGGGGTAGATAAGACCTAGGAATGGCACCCCCAATCATGATATGAGTTGCGGAGTACGATGTACCGTGTATATCACATGGAGTACGATGTACCGCATGATGGTTATGTGATGAGAAAGTCTGGCGAGGGATAATTCATCTTCGTGCCAGCATGATACCCCGCACACCTGGATGCGTGTGGTCTGGGATGATTTATGATGTAATGATTCACATAGGCACTTTTGATATAGTGACCTAGATTTATACACATGCGTGAATTGTGGAATGTAAATGTGGTTGTGGTTTGTGAGTGGATTTGGTGGTGTTATGTTGTTGGTTCAAAAAGGAAGTTTCTAAATGAATTGCCCTTTTTATGAATTTAAATGAGATCGAGCATGAGATGATTTATACATGATGTTTTACCATGTTTTATATGCCAATTTTACACGACTTTGATACATGATATATATGTATACTCATACGGCATAGTTTTATTCCTTATGCTCCTACCATAAATGATTTACGCATAACACTATCAGCATGTAGATAGAGTAGTTATCTACCATGCTTGCATTATTGCCTTACTGAGCGTGTGGTTGCTCATCCCACTCTATTTTCCCCCCTACAGAGCGTGCATAGTAGCCCAGTGAGGACTGAGGCGTATTATTTTGGACTCCGCTGCATCTCCATCGCTAAGAGGTATATACACAGTGATTCTTTTTGTATCTAAACAATGTAAAAGCACAGTATTCTTTTGAGTTGTACTTATGGGGGATGTAGATGTCAGTAAAACATGTATTCGTATAAGTACACGATTAAATGCACATGTATGACATCGTTTTAATTTATTGAAAATGAATGAGATGTGGTGATTATTATTGGCTCACAGCCCAACAGTGTGTGGTGAGTTTAGTTCGCGACCGGGTAAGGTAACAGTAAAAACGCGAAAAATTTTCAGTGATTTCGGTTAAAGAGAATGGAATTGGGTCGTGACAATTGTCTCCAGAGGTCATGATGCCATATGGGTGATTGTGGATCGGTTAACGAAATCAACCCATTTTCTAGCTATGAGAGCTACCAATACTCTGAGCCAGTTGGCAAACTTGTATGTGCGCGAGATAGTGAGGCTACATGGAATTTCGGTGAGCATTGTTTCTGATAGGGATGCCCGCTTCACTTTTCACTTCTGGGAACGTTTTCAGGAAGCAATGGGGACCGAGTTGAGTTTTAGCACCGCATTTCATCCTCAGACATATGGTCAGTCAGAGAGGACTATACAGACCCTGGAGGATATGTTGAGAGCATGTGCATTGGATTTTGGAGGCTCCTGGGATGACTATTTACCACTCGCAGAGTTCGCTTATAATAACAGTTTTCATGTGAGTATCGGGATGGCACCATATGAGGCATTGTATGGGCGTAGATGTCGTTCCCCTATCGGATGGGAAGAGGTTAGTGACAGACAGATCTTTGCTCCTGACTTGGTTAAACAAGCCTCTAAGGATGTCCAGTTGATTTGTGAGAGGTTACGACAGCTCAGAGCAGACAAAAGAGTTATGCTGACAGGAGACGAAGACCACTAGAGTTTGATGTGGGTGAGTCAGTGTTTTTGAAGGTTTCTCCCTCGAAAGGAATTATGAGATTCAAGAAGAAGGGAAAGTTGAGTCCTCGATATATAGGGCCATTTGAGATACTTGATAACGTGGGAGATAAGGTTTATAGGTTAGCATTGCCACTAGAGTTGACAAGTGTGCATAACGTCTTCCATGTATCCATGTTACGAAAGTACCACCCGGACCTAACACATGTGATAAGATATGAGCCATTGGAGCTCAATGAGTGTATAACATACGTTAAGAGGCCAGTTCGAATATTGGACAGAAAAGAGAAAGTGTTGAGGACAAAGACAATTCCCTTGGTGAAGGTTCTTTGGCAACATCACACGGTGGAAGAGGCCATATGGGAATTGGAGAGTTTGATGCGGGAGAAGTATCTCGAGTTGTTCACAGAATGATTGGTTCCAATTTGGAGGACCAAACTTTCTAACTGGGGGAGACTATGAGACCCCGTATAGGTTAAACCTTGTATATATATGTAAATGAAATCATAAGTATGGTGATATACTTGTAATGTGAAGTATATGTGATGTAAGTCCATAAGTTTAATGTACACACTTGTAATAAGAGTGGTGATTGTACGTACAAGTTGCACTATGTATGAATATGAAGAAATGGACTTAAACATGTGAAAATGTGAGTAGAATGGATTATGAGTAGTGTGAAAAAATGGAAGAAAGATTTCATAAGTTGTGCACTTCCATTTAGTTTATATCATGTATCTTTGGTTATACAAAGATTTCACATAAGTTTTAATAGGTATAAAGTAGGAATGGATGCCATTTTCAAGTCTCAAAGATGATTGAATAAGAAAATGACTATGACAGCAAATTAAAGTTGTTTTGGTGTAAGTACCTACAGAAAACTGCAGTAAAATCTAGAAATATGAAGGCCAGATCGATCTCATAGGATGAAAGATCGATCTGGAAGAGCCAAATTGCTCTTGTTCGAGCAATAGGAATAGTGCAGATAAATCTCCAATGGAGCCAGATCGATCTGCTAAACATTCTGTAAAAAGTGATTGGTAGCAAGTGATTGGTAGGTTGGCTAACATTTGAAATGAATTGCAAAAGAAATGAGCTGTTTTGGTTTGTTAACCATACTTTGCAAAGAATTGAGCCACCTACATGGTTTTCGTGAGAATGAAAGCGTGCTAGAGTGTGTCTCGCATGAGTTTTGATGTGCTTTATACGCATGAGTGCTGGAGCTTAGCTCACACTAGTTTTCACATAGATTTTATATTGATTTTGGCATGGTGTTGGAGCATAGCTCGCATTAGATGTCCACCTTATTTATTGTCATGCTTGGAGCTTCGGGTAGACTTGGTGTCATACAGATTAAATAGGCTCGCACGTGCATTTTTTATATTTTGACATGTTGATAGTCGTGTTAGGAGCTTCATGTAGACAAGAAGTCGTACTGATTAAATAGGTTCACATGTGAGTTTTTGAGATGTGGCGTGATATGATGTGTTGATATGGGTCCACAGAGTACGTTGTACCGTGCATGTAGCATGGAGTATGTTGTACCGTGTTGAGATTGTGTTATGTCGTCTTCGGACGAGATCTACTATGGACCGACGGGTTGGACTTGACCCACCTCCCTTGTGGAAGCAGATAGTGGTGATACCCCGCACACCCGATCCGTGTAGCTGGTATCACAAGATATGGCCACAGTCCTAGAGGATATTTCACTTATTGTATTGCCTATCTCACATGTCTATTGCTTTGTGAATAAATCCATGTTTGAAATGATTTGTGGCTCAGGACAGTCTAAGGGAGGGGCTGAGTCCTGACAAGTGTTGGATTGTTTTGAGATGACGGTTTGTTAATGGTTTTAAAGTGCATGTACGCATGATGTGTTTTACATGCCCTATTTGTGAAATATGTATGATGGATATTCCATGTTTTGAATTGAATTGTGCACTGAATTTTAATAGCATGAATACTTTACATACCATTAACACAAGCATGAACTCATATTTTGAGAAAATGATGAAATGCATGCTTTGAGCATGGCATCACGATCACGTAGATAGTGCAGTATCTACCTGTTCGCATGATTGCCTTACTGAGCGTGTGGTTTGCTCACCCCCTTTATTTTTTCCCTCTCTACAGAGCTTTGAGTATAGATTGAGCGTGACTGAAGGCGTTCCCTTTTGGTATCCGCTGCATCCCATCGCATAAGGTATACACACTGATGAGATTTTTTGTATCTAAACTTCCCATAGCACAGTAACATTTTGTATGTAACTATTGGGGATGTAAAGCAATGTAAACACATGTAAACAACAACTCTGATTTATTTACACAAGTGTTTACTTATAAATAATATGCAAATTTAAATTGGTATGGTGGAATGAGATAGACATTGACACACAGCCCAATTGTTGAGGAGAGTAGTTGTTCACGATCGAGAAAGGACGAATAATAAATAATGCATGAATATGCGAAAAATTTGTACGTATTTTGGTAAGTTAAGGGTCGTGACAGAAAACCAATTTGCTTCATCCAAAACTCACATTTGTCCAACTTAACATACAATCTCCTTTCTCTAAGTGTCTGAAGAACTATGTACAAGTGTCGTTCATGTTTTTCTACAGAACAGGAATATACCAAGATGTCATCTATAAATACTATCACGAACTTATCCAAATACTCCTTGAAAACTTCGTTCATCAAGTTCATGAATGCAACAGGGGCATTTGTCAAGCCAAATGGCATGACCAAGAATTTGTAATGCCCGTAGCGAGTTCGGAATGCTGTCTTGGGAATGTCCTCACCTCTAACTTTCAGCTTGTGATATCCCGACCTTAGGTCTATCTTCGAGAACACTTTGGCACCTTTCAACTGATTGAACAAGTCATCGATCCTTGGCAACGGGTATCGATTCTTGACCATAGCCTTATTGAGCATTCAGTAATCAATGCATAGTCTCAAGCTACCATCCTTCTTCTTCACAAAGAGCATGAGTGCGCCCCAAGGTGACACACTCGGGCATATGAATCCCTTATCTAGTAGCTCTTGGAGTTGTTTCTTCAATTCTTCCAACTCTATAGGTGCCAACCTATATGGGGGTTTAGACAAAGGTTCGGTTCCAGGCACCAAGTCAATGGCAAACTCCAACTCCCTATCGGGAGGTAATCCTTGCAACTCTTCGGGAAATACATCAGGGAATTCCTTTACTACCGGGATATCCTGAAGGCTGGGCTTCAGCTTTTCATTACATTCCACAAAAGCTATAAATCCTTCATCATTTAAAATCAACTATCAAGACCACAATTAATCAACAAAAAGTTTACTTATTATTCATTTATCTCCGAACGTTACTACACATTTTTCGGGTAAGTATAATGTCATCACCTTCCTAAAACTGTCCAAAGTAACTCTATGGATCGCTAACCAATCCATTCCTAGTATCACATCGAAGTCCGACATATCTAACAGGATTAAGTTAGCTAGAGCTACCTTGTCACCTATCTTTACCTCACAGTTCCTATATATTACCTCAGTCATTTGCGATTCTTTCATAGGTGTTTTTACACGAAGTAAATAAGCTAGAGGCTCAGGCTCTATCGGTAACTTCCTAGCAAATGCGGGTGATACAAAAGAGTGTGTTGATCCAGAATCTATAACTACAAAAGCTTTAACATTTGAGATAAGAAGATTACCCTTCACCACTGATGTCGAGGCATCTACAGCTTCCTTATCCAACGTGAACACTCGTCTCTGGCCAATAACTTTCTTGCCCTTATCCACTGGAGCTGCTGGTGGTGGAGGAATCGCTCTTATTGGTTGGGCTGGTGGAGGAATCGCTCTTACTGGTTGGGCTGGTGGGGTCCTCAACTTAGGACAATCTCTCTTCATATGCCCCACTTCTCCACACTGGAAGCAAGTACCATACATCCGATGACAAGGCTAGTTGGCATAATATCTCTTCCCACATCGGTTACACGTGGGGATCAGATATGGCACTAGAGCATTATGAGCAGGAAAAGGCCTGGGTCTAGTCACCATGGCCGGAAAAGCTCCGACCCTCGGCTTCTTGTTCTGCCATATGTTCTGAAAAGGTCTCCGATCATCAATCCTCTTACTGTGGCTCCTCAGTCATGACTGAAACTCAGACTGTGATAGATTCATGTCATGCTCGACAAACTGTGCCCTCTAAATAGCCTCAACGTATGTCCTTATGTTCAGAGGAGCTAGCTTGCTTCTGATCGCCAGCCTCAGTGCATGAATAAACTCGATAGTCTTTTTCAGCTCATTCTTTGCAATGTCAGGCTCATATCAGAGCAGTGCAGTGAACCTCGACTCGTACTAATCCACTGTCATATTTCCCTGTACCAAGCTTTGAAACTCTGCCTCTTTCTTCCTTCTTGCACACTCCGAAATATACTGGTCATTGAAGGCTTCAAGAAAAGTCTCCCAAGATATCTCGGTGTGCCTAGCCAACAGAACTATCTCGACAGAAGTCCACCATCTCTCTGCCTCTGCCTTTAGCATATATGTGGCTAATGCCACCTTATCTGAGTTGCTATAATTCATAATCCTGAATATCTTTTCTAACTTCTATACCCACTCTTCAGCTGCATTCGGATCATTGTCTCCCTTAAATACAGGCGGGTTCATCTTCTGAAACTGTCTGACCCGTTCCATGTTCCTTTCCACTGAATCTGAAACTAGCGACTGTACTGCCGGTAGCTGTGGTGGAGGTACGGGTTCCTGTGGTTCTAGGGGTTGTGGCTCTAGAGGTGGAGGAGCTTGCGGAGCATTCGTAACATTAGCGAAGTTCACCATAAATTGTGTGAACGTAGCAGACATCTGCTCCACTGTCCGCTCAAGTCTCGTCATCCTTGTGTTTAGACTAGTCGGCTGGGGAGGAGGAGGTACTGGAGAAGGTGGTGCCTATCTCCCTCAACCACGGCCTCTACCTCGTCTCCCACTCATACTAACTCGCAAATCCTATACCAAAGACCCAAACAAGTTAATAACAATCGAAAGTATATGCGAACATATATATATGCATTTCAGACATGTACGGCTGTGAGATGTACTTCTATACTAGCTAACCTACATCGACACGACCTACGATAATCCCGCTCTGATACCAAAAAGAGCTGTCACACCCCATGACCTAACCTCGAACAAATCACGTAATACTTAGCGGATTCGTATTTTATTTATTATATCAACATTACTACATGGATCGGTTTACTTGTCTTTTGTGTCCGATGTAGGTTTCATTCTGCCCTTTTTAATATTTTTGTGCGTGATTAATTTCCTACCTTAACTTATATTACCAAAGAGTTCGATTTATTTTTCTATTTTTACAATATGACTACAATTTATATTTTAAACCTTTCCACTTGACTACGGCATAAAGATCACAAGTTCACATCATCAAATATATATTATACCCGGGTTTCAATCATACATCATACAAACCACAATCCCGACATCAATACCAACCCACATAGCTTACCCTACCGTTCCTCTATCTTAAACCAAAAAGAAGAAACCTAAGGTAATTACTTAGTAATCATGCTTACACAATATCAACTAATACATCTTACAAATACAATTGTGCATACATTATTTGAAAATAACATGCATATATATATATATACATATACAGTCCCTTGCATATACCTCAATAAACTCAAAAAACTGCTAATCGACCTGAAGAGTCAACAAAAACGTGGAGCTCTCCCCGAAACACTAATCTGAAAAATATTTGAAAGAGAGGGGTGAACAACCACAAACTCAGTAAGAAGCCTACATAACTGAAGCTAGCAAAATACCATGCATCACACCATGCAATGGTAAACCGAGATAATCATATAAAACATTATGCATAATTCAAATAAACAATGTTGTACATGCTTCGGTCTAATCAAACTTGCAATGTAAAAATCATAGCTTAATTAAGACATTTGCAATTTAAGAACTACTTAGCAAATCTTTGAAACCGACACCATTTGTCAAGAACAGTTCCATCAACAAACATGCATGGGCATAATTAAATCAACTGATATAACAACATGAGAATATGGCAAAACCCAAATCAGTCATGGATCCAATATTCAATAACCTTACCAATATCAATGCAAATATCAATACACCTATGACCATAGTGACTACCGCCCTATCCTAACTAAGCAGGTTTCGGACTAGGGTACTGTAGATGGGCTCAGGGTCTCACAGTATTAGGTAGCAATAAAATACTCGATGTCACAAAGACATCACCGTGAAGTAATTGGCACCGTAGGGCAATCACACAGAACCTCTTACCGGGTGCTAAAGATGGCTCTCACAGACATGACTGCCACACAGGCATAAACCAGGTTGTCAACAAACTCAAAAATCCCTCAATGGGTACACGATAGAAAATTCAGCATTTCATCCCAAATCATAATTTCAAAAATTGGGAAAAACCACCCATCGAAATTAAACATATATCAACTGTATAAAACCAGAATGATATATAAATCGTGCAAACTCATGCTTACTTCAAAAATACAGTTATAAATAGTGCCTATGCAACATCTTCAAAATCAGAAATCATCATACAGTTACGAAAGTATTGTAATGCATCACACGCACATGTTGCTATCATGTAGAAATATTAGCTTATAAATCAGTAACTTTATGTTATGACAGAATTTAAATCGAGACACTTTATAAAACGATGGTTAAAGGGAATTTTAATCTAGGGTACTCTATTAAATCAGCTAACCCATAATTCTACTATAAAAATATGAAATTTAGCCTATCCTAAGTATTTTACTAACGTCAGTTATATAAAACTCCTTACCACACTAGCTACGCGCCCGATTTAACCTTTTTCACCTATCGCCTTAGACGCGCATATATGCGTCTAAGCTTCCTTGGCGCCTTCTGACGTGCTTGCTGCGAAATATCATTAAGGTATAGTCATTTACCATTCGCACATCAACGAATTTAATTTTTCAGCACACGCACATTCGTAAAACAATTCTTTGCTAACTAACATTAACATAGTTTATCGGTTTTAGGCTTTATGCTTATTTATCTCCAATCATACTCTCATTGCTATAATCTCCACAATTCCTATTCGTTAGTTATTCTTAATCTATATAAATTGGCTAAACACCTTGAGCATAAATTTAATTTCTCACCATAATCACGTAATACATATTTTATACAATATTCATTACTTATATTTTTGTTTAATTTTTGCATTTTCAATTATCAATTTCACCACATTCAACTAATCGAAACTCCCATAATCATAATTATCCATTGTCAAATTTGGATTTTATCCTTATGGGACTATATTGCTTTAAATTTTAATTGATTCTTTTCATTCCAAATTTTCAGCAAACATCATTGTTCCTAAAGTCTCATTTGGCCGAACCTACCCCGTCCATACTCATGCAATTATTTCAATGATTATTTGACGCAAACTTATTAACCAACAATTCCTTATGAATTTCCAGCCAAAGGATTTATATTTTCTGAAATTTTTTACATTTCATTTTATTTCCTATCATGCATCAATTGTGTATTATTTTCATACTAACATATAGTCTAACTCTCCTAACCAAAAGCATGCATAAATTCTCTTAGTTTTCTACTTAAACCGAGCATTACATTCCGTCATTCATTCTTTTAAATTTTTAGCAATTCACTTTGTTACACATTGAGATATTACATAGTTTCCAAGCATTTAAATCTTTTTAATTTATCCTAAGTTTCCAGCCTTTATATTTTGATTTTTTTTATTTTTCTTAAATTACATGAACTTAACTAACCAACATCTAATTTCTACATTTTTTATGTAGAAAATTGGTTTGTAGAGGAAATGATTCATTTTCCTTGCTGAATAACTGTACAGAATTATGTTTATATACACAGTGATTAACCAGCTAAGTATTTGATTTGTTCTAATATAACTAACTAATCCTAGCTAATTTCTAGCTAACCATTAGTAACTAATTACACAGAATTCAAGGTAAGCTAAAGGAAGGAATAAACTGTTGAATAAACTGTTGGATCAACATCCCAGTAGCTCATGCAGCAGTGGCACACTCTCAATAACCATAGCAGCAGCTTATATTTTAGTAGCCCCCCTCAAGCTGGAGTGAATATATTATGAACTCCAAGCTTGGAGAGAAAGAAATGAAACTGTCGAGCTGTATGTGCTTTGGTAAACAAATCGACCAGTTGAGCTGAAGAAGAGACATGAAACAAACGAATGACACCAGCTTGTAACTTATGCCGGACGAGATGACAATCGATCTCGATATGTTTGGTTCACTCATGGAACACTGGGTTTTCAGCAATAGCAATGGCAGATTTATTATCACAATATAAGAGAGCTGGTAAAGGATGAGGACTTTGTAGCTCAGGCAACAAATACAATGACCATTGCAACTTACAAGTAAGAGTGGCAAGAGATCGGTATTCTGCTTCAGAAGAATAGCAAGAAATGGTCTGTTACTTCTTGGATTTCTAGGAAATAAGAGCATCACCAAGAAAAATACAGTAACCAGTAATGGATTTCCTTGTGTTAGGACATGTAGCCTAATCTGCATCACAAAAACCTTTGAGTTGTAAGTTGGATTTCACAGGAAAGAAAAAACCCTGCCCTGGATTTCCTTTAAGATAACGTAGAACCCTGTGTGCAGCAACTAAGTGAATATCAATAGTTTTATCCATAAACTGAGATAACTGCTGCACTGCATAGGATAGATCGGGTCTGGTGGATGTTAAATATAACAATCGTCCAACTAGCCGTCGATAAGAAAATAGGTCTGGCAAAAGATTACCTGAGTCTCGAGAGAACTTAGATGAAGGTAATATTGGTGTGTTAACAGGTTTACAAGTAAGAAAACCTGTATCTTGCAAGAGATCAAGAGTGTATTTTCGTTGACAAAGATTTATCCCAGTAGCAGTCCTGGCAACTTCTAAACCAAGAAAATACTTCAGCAACCCCAAATCTTTAATCTTGAAGGAGGTATCAAGAAAAACCTTGACATCTTAAATAAGAAGTTCAGTATCACTAGCAAGAATCAAATCATCAACATATATCAGCAAAGCAATAAAAGAGGAACCAACGGTCTTGAAGAACAGAGAATGATCAGAATTGGCTTGTTGGAATCCTTGGCTAGTAAGAGCAGTAGTCAACTTAAAGTACCACTGGCGACTTGCTTGTTTCAGTCCATACAAAGACTTCATGAGTTTACAAACTTGGCCTGGTTTAGTATGAGGAAGACTAGGTGGGATCTGCATATAAACTTCTTCTGTTAAATCACCATGCAAAAAAGCATTATTTATGTCCAACTGGTGTAAAAACCAGTTCTTAGCAGCAGCAACAGCTAGAAGAGTTCGAATTGTGTCCATCTTGGCCACTGGAGAGAAAGTCTCAATAAAATCAATGTCATTTTGTTGTGTAAAACCTTTAGCCACTAATCTGGCTTTAAAACGCTCAACTTCACCATTGGCTTTAAACTTGATCTTATACACCCACTTACAACTGATTGGTTGCTTTCCAGCAGGTAACTCAATGATAACCCATGTATGGTTTGCCTGCAATGCTTCAAGCTCAGCCTGCATAGCTTGCTGCCAGTGTTTATATTTAATTGCTTCATTGTAAGTTTGAGGTTCTGTCAGAGTAGCTATATTCACAGCAAAGGCTTTATGAAGAGAAGAGCAATGAGAATAGTCAAGAACAGAAGATAAAGGATATAAGACACTAAAATGTTTAGAAATTTTTACAACATCATTTGTGGATGTAGCATGTGAAGAATGACAATGATTGAGTGTAGCTAAGTAGCAATGGTAGTCTTGTAAATAGGAAGGAGTTGTTCTAGTTCTAGACGATTGTCGAACTATAATAGGAGAAGAAGACTGAGAATTATTAGAAGAATAAGAAGAGTGTTCTGAATCATATGAAGAACTATCGGTATATTCAGATTGTATAGTATGTGGAGAAACTGAAAGATCATAATGTGTAGGAGAAGATGACAAAGGAGAAAATGTGTCATTAGCTAAAAATTGTGTGATGTTTTTGTCTTGGCTTGAAGAGAAGGGAAAAACAGTTTCATAAAAGTGGACATCTCGAGAAATAAAGACTTCACCAGTATCAATATTATATAATCTGTAACCCTTAACCCCATGAACAAATCCTATGAAAACACATTTCAATCCTCTCAAATCAAACTTAGATCGAGGATGCTTTAAGGTTGAAGCATGACAGAGACATCCAAAAACTTTAAGATTGAAAAAATTTAGGTCTTTTTGGAATAAAATCTTATATGGTGTTTTATTGTGAATAATTGGTGAGGGTAGGCGATTTATAAGATAAACAGAATGATTGACACAATCTGCCCAAAACTTGCTAGGAAGACCAGCTTGAAATTTTAAGGAACGAGCGATATAAAGTATATGCTGATGCTTCCTTTCCACTATGCTATTTTGTTGAGGTGTTTGAACACATGAATATTGGTGAATGATGCCTTTGGAGGTATAAAATTGTGGCATGTTAAACTCTTAACCATTATCTGTTCTAATATGCTTAATTTTGATTAAGAATTGAGTCTCAACAAAAGTACAAAAACTTTGTAACAATGTTCTAGCTTCAGCCTTAGTCTTCATCAAATACAACCAAGTATATCTACTAAAATCATCAACTATTGTTAAAAAAATAATGATGTCCATACAAAGAAGCTATGGGATAAGGACCCCAAATGTCAACATGAATAAGATCGAAACAACTGTTCAAACAAGATGTACTAAGGGGAAAAGGAAGTCTCCTTTGTTTAGCAAAATGGCAAACATCACAAGGTTCTTGTAAAGAGACTGAAATGGAAGAGTCTATATGTTGCAACAGTTGAATTCGTTTATTAGAAGCATGACCAAAATGATTATGCAAAATATTCTTGGCAGAACTAGTGATAGAGTTAGAAACTGATATTGAAGTATTAAGAGAACAAGGATTGAAAGAGACGTCTAACTGATATAAACCAAGTTTCTGCCTAGCTAACCCAATCATCATCAAAGTCTTGGCATCCTGGACAACACAGAATTGATGTGTAAAAATTAGAAAACATTGAAGTGTTTGTGTTAGCTTACTCACTGAAACTAAATTGAAAGAAAAATCAGGAACATATAGTGCATCTATAAGCCAGAGATGTGGAGTAAGCTTGACATTACCAATATGAGTGACTGAAACGCAATGACCACTTGGTAATTTGACAAATGACTGAGAAATAGGTTTATAGGAGTCAAAAGCATCAAGAGAACAAACAATATGATCTGATGCTCCTGTATCAAGAATGTATTCTATAGAATGAGAAGAAAATTGAGGTGTACCTGAAGATGTGAAAACAGGTTGAGTGACATTGTTGGCTGTAGCAACTACATGAGTGTTCTGAGCATTGGCTATTTCAGCAGATTGAAGCATTGCAAGCAAACGCTGATACTGATCATCGATGAGAGCCCATTGGAAAGGACCAGCAGAATCAACAAATATACTAGTTGGTGTATGTTCTGAAGAAACTATACCAGTTTCAACATGATTTGCAAATCCAGTAAGTGATCCACCTCTACCTTTTGATCTGTAACCAGGAGGATAACCGTGCTTTTTGTAGCACTTTTCTATAGTATGGCCTGTAATTCCGCAATAAGAACAGAGTGGCCTTCTACCGGTCTGATTATGTCACTTGAAAGGAGCAACAGCATGTCCTGACACCTTGTTTGCAAAAGCATGAGTTTCAAGAGAAAAGTTAAAAATAGTATTGAGTTGTCGTTCTTGTTGAACCACAAGAGCAAATGCTCTGTTAACAGAAGGTAAGGGCTCCATTAACATTATTTGCGATTTAACAGTAGCAAATGAATCATTAAGACCTTGAATGAATCGAATGACATAATCATTCTCTTGAAACTTGCGAGCTGCATCTAGTGCACCACAGGAGCATCGTGGATCACATTTACAATCAGGAATGGCTCTAAGATTCATGATCTCATCCCACAACATTTTAAGTTTGGTAAAATAGTCAGTTACCGACAAAGTGCCTTGTTGAAGTGAATAGATTTCTTTCTGCAATTCAGAAAGGCGAAAGGCATCTCCCTGTGAAAAACGATCATGAAGATCATTCCACACTTCAAAAGCACGATCCAACCAGATAACACTTTGTGCAATTGTAGGAGAAACAGAGTGCAACTACCAGGATAAAACCATATTATTGCATCGTTCCCAGGCTGGAAACAATGGATCTGTTTTTGCAGGAGGTTTGATTGAGCCATCCACAAAGTAGAGTTTATTCTTAGACATAAGCGCCATTTTCATAGATCTATACCATGATTGATAATTGGATCCTGTGAGAGGTGTAGTGACCAGCATTAGAGCTGGATTTTCATTTGGATGTAAGAAATATGGGTTTGAAGCAACGTCTTCAGGTCGCACAGCTGGTTGATCCATGGTGGTTGGTCAATGAACTGGTCGTCAAGAAGAAAACGAGAGAAATGAAGAGAAAATGAAGGAAAGAAATGCAAGCTCTGATACCATGTAGAAAATTGGTTTGTAGAGGAAATGATTCATTTTCCTTGCTGAATAACTGTACAGACTTATGTTTATATACACAGTGATTAACCAGCTAAGTATTTAATTTGTTCTAATATAACTAACTAATCCTAGCTAATTTCTAGCTAACCATTAGTAACTAATTACACAGAATTCAAGGTAAGCTAAAGGAAAGAATAAACTGTTGAATAAACTGTTAGATCAACATCCCAGTAGCTCACGCAGCAGTGGCACACTCTCAATAACCATAGCAGCAGCTTATATTTTAGTATTTTAGTTAATCATATCACTATGGAATTTCCAGAATTTCAGCTTACTTACAATTTTCATGCATGTTAAAAATCTTTTTTTGTTTCTTCTTGTTACAGCCGAGCATATACCCATATTCATTGAAATTTCTTATCAAATTTTACATCATGCACATCTACATTGGTTTTACATTATTTCAGAATATATGATTAAGTTTAATTTCACCTGCAGCAATCTCTTTCCTACATTTCCCTATATAGCCGAATATAATTCCCTAATCTTCCAATCTTACATTGTTAAATTTTAATCCACTTAATTTCATACGGTACATTAAATTTCAGATTACCTATTCTAATTTTAAATTGTCAATTGAACAATTCCCCTACATGCACCTAATGTGGCCGAATCTCACAACTTATTATATCTCATTTATATAGTTTAATTCCTCAATTATGTATCCGTATTACAGCCTATTCACTTACCATTTCTGCGTTATTCTAAATTTCCAGCAAATTCATTTCTCTAAATCTTACTACATCTAGACGAACATTACCTTAATCCTCTATGTCTTCAATTGTTATAATTATACATTATTGCAGTAATTTATATACATGCATCACCTTAATTTTTCAATTGAACATAGCTTTTCATACAATTAAATTTTCAGAATTGGATTTCATCTAGCTAACCATATAAATTTCCATGCATGTTACATTTTCTGAAAATTTATTAAAATTAACACATGCAACATTAATCATAGCAATTTAGGAACTTAAAATTTCCTGCAATTAGATTTCATTAACTAACTATATTAAACTCTCATGCATGTTACATTTTTCTGAAATTTAAACAACCAATTACATCTATGCATTAACCAAACAGCAAATACATTATAGTTTCCAGAATTTAGAAGTGTTCTTACCCCAATCTACTCCAACAGAATTTCTTAGAAATTTTTCCCAAATCTGTTTTCTGAAATTCCTTGAAATTCTTTATGAAATCCTAAGGTTCTACACGTTTCTACCTAAATTGGGTGTGTTCTTCATGTAGCCGAACCACCTAAGCTCTCCTACCAGCCTTGGAACTCTCGGTTCCAGCTAAAATTTCAGGATTCATGGCTGTTTGGTGCATTCTGGTATGTGGGGGAGGTGTAAAACGGGATTTGTGAGGTTGTGAGGTAAGAATCTTGTCTAAGACTTACTCCTAAACAACTTGTTCTAACATGCAAACTGAAATTTGCAGAATTTGTTGGCTGTTGAAAACAATTTCCTGGAAATGGTGGCTGTGTGCGTGGAAGACAAGGGAAATGTAAATGGATGTTGCATGCAAGTGTTGAAGGGTGATTTGGGTGGCTGGTGGCTTGGCTGTGAGGGGTGGCTGCTGGATTTTCAGTTCAGGTGAGGGTGGTGGCGTGAGGAAGGGAGTGAAATGAAGGGGGTTGTTCTGGTTAGTAGAGAGAAAAAACGTGAGGGAGGGAGAGGAAGAAGAGAGAAATCTGAAATGAAATTAATATAATAGGCCTTTTATATTTTCTGGTTTTAATTTCCAGATTTGTGTATATATGGTTTAATAATTTGTTAATTAAATTTCCAGATTTTATGTTCCGTCTACATGTCTTTCTATGATACATATATGTATAATAACATTTCAGGTTTTAATTAGTTGATAAACCAATTTCCAGAATTAGCAATTAAATTATACATGCCTATGGTTTAGATTATACTATAGTTTTAAGAATTAATATTCAAGTGCAGAATTTGTAAACTTAAGTCTGAATAAATCTGGTTTCATGCTCTAATATATGATTTATCAATTTAAATTACTTAATTCCAGGTTTTATAGTTTAAACTTCCTATGTTACTCTAATACATACATATATAATTGCATTTCTAATACATTGCTTATCAAATTACTAATCAAAGTGCAGATTATCAAATCTGAAAAATCTAATTACATGGTTAGAAATTAATCTACATAAATTCCAGGTTTTTCATACTACTAATGTATGTATATATTTATCAATTTCCTATATGGTTCAACATGTAAGCTTAAATTGCCGATTTTTATACTTAATGGACCTTTAATCAAGTCTTATGTTTCATATGTATAAACGTCTACATTTTCAGATTTAATACTCCTAAGACCTTATGGAATCCGATTTGCATCTTCCTATGTATATTTATATAAACGTGTCTCCAAAAAAAATATTATTACATAAGGTCTACCTATATATATAAATTCAGATTTTTGTAATTTATGCATAAGTACAATTTATCTTAATGTTTGTAGCTTCATATTTCCATATTTTATTACATTGTGATATCAAATTAATTAAATCCATAATTACTTAGTTAACTTGCTTAAATTTCATTATTTCATTACCTGCTTATTCATGAAATTTCCCTTAATCGATTTTATCATGGTTTCCTTAACCATTTGGGTCACACACACTAATCTACATTCATAAATTAAATTTATTTCTTCATCTATGAATATCTAGCCTAATATCAATTGATAAATTATCTTAGTCTATTCAAATTTAATTATATGACATATTTCAACCAAATAAATTGTGTCCTTAACATAATCCTAAATATGCATTCTACATTATGTCATTCATTTATATTCTCCCTATACATAATTTATCTTTGTTGTATTATATTTATATTAAACTATAATTTTTGTTTTCAATACTTATACTTATCTAACTTTATCAATTCTTACTAATTCTTACCTTGCTTGGACTAAAATTACACCAAAATTATTTTTCTAAATGGTGTAAACCGAAATAATTCTATTCTAATTTCTATTTATTCTATCTCTTAATTAAATTAAATCTTCCTATCCGTAACTAATCCCGACTTAACATAAAGATAAACAAAACATTGGTATAGGAAATTTGCGGTCTTACATATGGATAGGCCGGCTATTGTTTTTATTGTTTGCATAAAATAGCACATTTTACAAAGTTAAGTGTGCTTGGATGGAAGAAATTTCATGATGGGTGACCTCCCGAGAAGTTTCCACTCACATCGTTTATGCACTATTTTTGTACTGAACATTGATTTTTATATCATTTTCGAAAGAATTGAACCACCTATCTGATTTGCGAATGGAAACAGCGCTAGGGCGCATGATGACTGTGTGTCACACGGTCCGACTCGCACTGATTTTGAGACTAAGGTGATGGTTGATATTGATGCTGGGGGGGTAAATCCTTGAGATTACTCGGTACCCTCAGTCATATTTTATTGTATCAGGGTCCACAGAGTACGCTGCACCGTTTGGACGCACATTGAGTACGTTACATCGTGTATTGAGTCTTCTGACTACTGAACTGAAATATATTGTATTGATTGGCTGGTGGGCTGGATTGACCCATCCCCCCTGAGGCGTATGACACTCGCGTACACCTGGCCTATGAGGCGCGAGGTCACTGATAATGGCCCTATGTCGACTGTATTGTTATTTATTGAATCTCAGCCTAGTCTCAGCGAACTGAATTGTTTATTGATAGAAAGAAAAGTGAATTGAACTATTTACTGATTGAATGAAACGTTTTAAAGAAACGAATTCAAGTGTTTTACTGCATAGACTGAACAGTAAATGGTTTCATCGTATCGACCCTATTGAAGGTATATGTTTTACATATGTCAAAGTATTGTATTGGAAATGGAGTGTGATTGAAAGTGCTTTTCAAAGAAAGTGCATCGATTGTGAATCGTTTTCAGTATTAACAAATTGAATTCTATGCAACTGTTTTACAGTATTTTATAAATGATCATGACATACATTCTAAGCATGTAGATAGCATGGTTGTCTACTGCTTACATAAGTTTTTTACTGAGCGCGTTAAGCTCACTCCCTACTTTTCTCCACAAAGTTCCAACAGTAACTTGGACACTTCCGTTAGTAAGGCATGTTGCACAACTATGGTTCCGCGAAGTATTTTATGCGTTGAAGGTATACTCAGTTGTAAGAATTTTTTTTTTGTATTTAAAATTTTTATAAGTACAATAATACATACAAGATGTGTATGGAGAATGTGAACATATTTTGTTTAAATTTGTTGCTAAGAAAGAAAATTAATCAGATTAAGTATTATTCAGATCTAATATCGACTTGTAGCCCAATCAAAATATCCGTAAATTCAGGTCGTTATACCAGTAAACATATATAATATATATGTAAACCCCACAAAATTTCTATATTTAATTAGACTATATAAGAATAAAAATAATATGTTTTAATGGACGTGTGAATATTCGTTGTAGGGCTCAAGGAGTATGAGAGTCGAGAAGCCCGTGAATGACAGGGAAAACCGAAGCTACAAGAAGTGATAAAGCAAATGCAAGCATGGAGGGATCGAAAATAAATTTGATGTAAAAACTTATATCGGGATTTATGAGGAATGATGAAATATCAATAATACTTCATTTTCGAAATAATGAAAATTTCATGGAAGGCATGAATATTGTCATTGGATAATTTTATAGAAGAAAATGTATATATATATATATATATATATATATACTAGGAAAATTTAAATAGATAAATAATAATACAAATATATATATTAGGTAATATATATTATGTAATATATATTGATAGATAAACACAAAACAAATAAAACAATCAAAACAAATAATATCCCTAAACAAACAAATGATATATATATATATATATATCTATATATTAATATAACATATATATATATATATATAAATTAATATAATATAAATATATATTGATATAATATATATATATATATATATATAATGAGGTGTACGGAATTGGCTTAAAAAAGAAGCCAATCCTGCACCTGGAAATAAAAGAAAAGAAAGAGCGATTCGAAAGCAGAGAAGTGTCTCTGCTGGGCGGGAAACGAAGAAGGAAAAGAAGAAGAAAAGAGGAGAAGAGAAGGAAGGGTGGTCAGCCGAGGGGGAAAGGGAGGAGAAGGAAAGAGGGAAAGGGAAGAAAAATGAGAGAAGGAAGAGTAGGCTATTCAGCCGAGGGAGAAAGAGAAAAAAGAAGAGGAAGAAGGAAAGAAAACAGGAAAAAAAAAAGAAGAAAGAACTGCTGGCCGAGGAAGAAGGAGGAGAAAAGAAAGAAAAGAAAGGAATGAAAAAGAAAAGGAGAAGAGAAGGGAAGCTGGTTCTACCGAGGGGGAAAGAAAGCAAAGGAAGAAGAGACTGAAGAGAACTAGAATCGAGGGCCACAAGGCTGGAGCAGGACCGAGATAGAAGCAAAACAGAGAGGAAGAATTTGAAGCAGACCGAGAGAAGGGGAAAAGCAAACCGAGGAAGAAGACCAAGCAGAAGTGGGCTGGAAAACAGAGGCAGAATCGAAGGAGAAGATGGTTTAAGTTAGAAGGAAACCAAGAGGAAGAAGCTGGAAATGAAACTAGGATTGAGTGAAGAGAGAACGGGACCCGTGAGCTAAAGGGAAGAGGTGGACCGAGGAACCCAAACTGAAGCTAGAACCGAAAGCCACGAACTGAAAAAAAAATAGAAACAAAACCGAGGAAGAGAGTTGAAGTAAAACAGGGCAGCAATGGTTCGGGTTTGGTGAGGAAGTTAAGAGTAAGACCCATCTATTTTAATTTAAGTTAATATATGTGTTGGGGATTATTATTATAATGATAGAAGTTATAAAATGATTATAGTTGGTTAGAAATTTGGAAGAGACAAAGGTAAAACTTATATAAGTAAAATTTAATGTACATATATATATATATATGTATATATACATGTGTTTGAGATACAAGTATGTTAGTGTAAATTTAATTAGACAAAAAAAATGGGAAAAATGAGGAGAAGACAAAAAAAATATATTGTGATACTGAATAACGGAAACAAATTGTTAGGACCCCAGTTTCAATCCTTGACTTTAACCAAAAACCACAATAAATTTTTCGCATTTTAACTTACCTTTCCTCTCTTCACTGGTTGGGCTGTGATTCAATGTCAGAGTCCTCACTTACCACATCATCCATTTCATACATACATGTCAATATACTATTACTGACTGTAACTGCTTTCATTATACATGTAAGATTATATAAAATCTAATACAAATACATTCCCCATAATATATAACGTATACATCACTGTACTGTTTCTATGTTTAGATACACAACTGTACATAATAAGTATACCTGATGAATCGATAGGAACTAGCAGTAGACTCTGGGACACTCTCCCACGATAACTCTCGTTCTACTGACGCTCTGTAGAGAGATGTAAAAAAAAGGGGGTGAGCATAACGCGCTCAGTAAGGAAATCAGGCAAGCAAGTAGATATCCACACTATCTACTCAAAATAGTGCCATGCCTTGAAAACATTATTTCCTTAACTCACTTTAAAAGCATGTCTTGAAATATAATATATATGTACTTGTACAGAATAAATCCCATGTACAGAAATCATGCTTTATTTCTCAAAAGTAGGCATGTAGTGCAACACAATGCATTTATATATAAATCATGCCTTTATGTAAATCATGCCATGTATATTTAAATCACATATAAATATGCCATCAAATGATTCACAACACAAATCGGAGTCCGACCCATCCCTCAGGTCTGTCCGCAGTTTAAATCAGTAAATCAACCAAGGTGATATATCATGTAAGACTTTGTGGTACATGTAAATAGTATCCTGGATTATGATCATATCCGATGTGATCCCAAGCAACACAGTACTAGGTGTGCGGGGCATCACCGCTGTAACGGGAGGGGGGTCAGTCCATCACAACCGCCAGCTATATCCTCCTCAACTCCATAACAACACACGGTACAGCGTACACCTCGTGCCACTCAGACACGGTACAAAGTACACCCGTGGACCCGTTCTAACGGTCAGAGTGCCTACCATAGGACTTAGCTCTCACTCCCGTGGAACTTATCAACATCACAGTCAGGGTGCCTAATAGAGGTCTTAGCCCTCGCGCCTGTGGAAATATCATACCACGTCTATACCAACCTCATGCGGATATCCTCTCTAGCTATGACACACAGTCACGCAAGGTCTCAGGCATGGGTTTCAACATGTATTACATATCACATACAGTGTGCGTTTTGAGTGCGACTCACAGTCGTTACTCCGCTCAAACACTGTTTCACATCATAAAACTCAACTCTAGTGCGAGCACTCTCAAGCAACTAGGTCAATGCATAGTTTATGTATTAAATCAAGTACGAGCAATAGCTCCCAGTACTATGCTATGCACAATATCAAAATCAAGTACGAGCAATCGCTCCCAGTACTATGTCATGTATAAACCATGAAGAATCGAGTACGAGCCACGCTCTAGCACTCTGTCATGCATATATCATTCAAAGCTGAGTACGAGTAAAACTCCAGTACTCTATCATGCATGTCATGAAAATCTAGTGCGTATCAAATCCAGCACTGATATTATGTGGAAAACATATGAATCCCAGTGCGAGCTGTGCTCTAGCACGATTCATTCTCACATAATATGATAGATGGCTATTTAAAAAGGGATTGTTTATAAAACATCAAAATCAGCACTAAAAGTGTGCTTAAGTCATATCAACCTTAAAATCATTAGCCCATCTATTTATTTTCATGCTAATAGCATTAAACACTCACAATAGTATTTTCCATGCTTTTTGCAACTTCTCGCAAAAGTTGACTTTTTGACTAACTAGGGGCAAAATCGTAATTTGCCACTATCGGGTCGCAATAATTATTATTCACTTTCTCTGACCCTCAGAGTTTTTAAGTGAATGCAGAAGCAGTTGAAAATACGTGCAGGTATCTCTAACTACTCGCAAAAGTCCCTTACCTCGGATCACGTCTCGTGACCTCACTTCCTCGGTGCTGCTAATTCTCGCAGTCCGATCAGCTCTCAATGTAAACTCCGGAGCTGTAAATAACCATTCCTCAGGTTAATTATAATTTTCCTACTGTATTACACATTAATACAGTTTAATTTCCCTTAATGGGCCTTAAAAATCCTTAATGGGCCTTAACCGTATTAAGCCCGTTTTTCACTTATTATTTCCCTTCATCAGGGTCTATCGACTCATTGGGCCTATTAATACCCATTGGGCTTTATTCCAAGCTCTTTGGATAGCCCGTATATCATTTACGACATTTAATTCAAAATTCCAATTATAATTCACTAAATACGGAATTTAATCCGAAATGCGTAAAATAAATCTTAAATACGCAATAATCACATAATTTATCGTAAATGAACTTTACTTACCCGAAAATATGCGATGGTACGCAAATCGAAGTTTGATCGGGCTTCCGTTCGGAATTTATCGTCGAACTGCACAATTTATTATATTTAACTCCGGGTCAATTTCCGATTAAATATAATTTAAATAAATTCATCGGAAATCAAATCGGTCACTTTTGACCTCGTATCGACTTACCCGAAGTCCGGTGAAATCCCAAAAATTTTCCTTTTCCTTTTTCTTTCTTTTTCCTCTTTTTCCCCTTTTCTCCTTGGCTGAACCGGTCCGGTCCGGTTCAGCACAGAACCTTCCCCACTGAACTGCCGACCGGTTCAGGCATCCTTTGGCCGTGCCGGCGTATTCCGACCGGTTCCCGACGCATCACCACCGCAGTTCGGCGCGCCTAAGCCTGGGCAACACTCGGCTGGGCTCGATCGGGACCAATCACCGCCGGTGGCCGCCGGATTCCTTCTTTTCCTCCGCAGCTTCACCTCTTCGATTCGCCGGCGTCCGGCGTCGGTGGATGGCGTGACCGGTGCCGATGGGTGCGCACGGTGTCGGGCTTCCTTTTCCGCAGCTTTCCTGGCCATGGGGTGGCCGGTGGTGGCCGTCCGGTGGTCATCTCCCTCGGGTCGGCTTCACGCGATTTCTCTCTTCTCTCTCCCCGTGTTTTCTCTTCAGATTTCGTTTCTCTCTTTTTTTTTTTTAATATATATTTTTATTATTATTTTATTATAAAATAATAATAAAAATCCCAAAAATATCCCATAAATATCTAAAAATATCTCCAAAAATCATATTAAATTCATTTAATCCGTAAATGAATTTATCAGTCCGCTTTTACCTTTTCGGTATATTTTTTCACTATTTTTAGGCTCATTTTTCAAGGCAAAAATTCCGATAAATTCTAATAAATTTATATCTTGATCAATTGGGCTCGAAATTAAATATTTTCCTCAATTTTGATCAAGATTCCTCAATTTCATATTTTTAATGAAATTCTCTTATCGAAATTATACCGAATTTTAGTCATTTGACCGTTTTACCCCTGCACTCGTTCGGGAATCAACTTAACCCTTATCTCGCTGTTATGTAGCTTACATGCATTTTTAATTTCTCAAATAGTCGATTGCATGATAGTAAATACTCTTCTTATGATTCAACTATAATTACATAGTGTTCACACACATAGGAATCATAAGGAAATAAGCTACAAAAAATTCGGGTCTGACAATCCTCCCCCACTCAGAAAATTTGGTCCTCCAAATTAGAACCAAGTCAGTCCTCAAATAGGTGAGGGTACTTCTCTCGCATCAGACTCTCTAGTTCCCAAGTAGCTTCCTCTGAAGTATGATGCTGCCAGAGAATCTTCACTAATCCGATGGTCTTCGATCTCAATACCTTCTCCTTCCTATCCAATATTCGAATCGGTCTCTCTACATATGACAAGTCCTCTCGGAGCTCCAAAGGCTCGTAACTAATCACATGTGACGGATCCGGGTGATACTTCTGAAGCATCGATATGTGGAAGACATTGTGGACACCTGATAAGTCCGGTGGCAATGCCAACCTATACGCCTTATCTCCCACTCGATCAAGTATCTCAAAGGGTCCAATGTAGCGAGGATTTAGTTTCCCTCTCTTCCCAAATCTCGCTATGCCCTTGGAAGGAGAAACTCTCAAAAACACGGATTCACCAACTGCAAACTCTAGTGGCCTACGTCTCCTGTCAGCGTAACTCTTCTGTCTGTTCTGAGCTGTCCTCAGTCTCTCTACTATCAATCGGACGTCCTCAGATGCTTGTGTAACCAAGTCAGGAGAAAAAATCTTACGGTCACCCACTTCTTCCCATCCAATGGGGGAACGACATCTACGACCATACAAAGCCTCATACGGTGCCATCCCGATACTCGAATGATAACTGTTGTTGTAGGCGAACTCGGCTAGTGGCAGGTGGTCATCCCAGGAGCCTCGATAGTCTAGCACACATGCTCTCAACATGTCCTCCAGAGTCTGTATAGTCCTCTCTGACTGACCATCTGTCTGAGGATGGAAAGCGGTGCTCAAACTCAACTGGGTTCCCATGGCTTCCTGAAAATGTCCCCAAAAGTGGGATGTGAAGCGGGAATCCCTATCAGAGACTATGCTCACTGGTACACCGTGTAACCTCACTACCTCGCGTACATACAGTTCTGCTAATGAACTCAGAGTATCGGTAGCTCTCATAGCTAGGAAGTGGGCTGACTTCGTCAGTCTATCAACGATCACCCATATAGCATCGTGATTCCTGCGGGTCCTCGGTAAACCCATCACGAAATCCATGGTGATATGTTCCCATTTCCATGTCGGTATAGATAGAGGCTGCAACAATCCTGCAGGTTTCTGATGCTCTACCTTCACTTGCTGACATACGAGACACTTTGCCACGAAGTCTGCTACATCTCTCTTCATACCTGAACACCAGTATACCTTCCGGAGGTTCTGATACATCTTGTTACTCCCCGGATGTAAAGTATACCTCGACGAATGAGCTTCCGCCAATATCAATCTCCTAAGTCCTGGATCCTCGGGAACACACAATCTGCCTCTGAACCTCAGTAGTCCATCAGAACTCAACTCAAAATCAGTCACGGTGCCCTTCTGCATCTGACTACTCACATCCATACAAAATGGATCAGTCTGCTGAGCCACTCTAATCCTGTCCAACAGGTCCGGCTCCAAGCGTAGACTAGCTATCACATAGCCTGTATCCATGTCAGAAGGCACGACTCCCAAACTGAGGCTAGCAAACTGCTCTAGCAAATCATGTTCCCTAACCATCATATACGATACCATCCCCAGGCTCTTCCTGCTCAAGGCATCGGCTACAACATTAGCCTTACCCGGATGATAAAGTATCTCACAATCGTAGTCCTTCAGAAGCTCTAGCCATCTTCTCTGTCTCATGTTCAGCTCCTTCTGCGAGAACAGGTACTTGAGGCTCTTGTGGTCGGTAAATATCTGAAACTTCTCACCATACAAGTAGTGGCGCCATACCTTCAATGCAAACACTACTGCTGCTAGTTCCAAATCATGGGTCGGATAGTTCTTCTCATGATCCTTCAGCTGTCTGGATCCGTAAGCAACTACCTTCCCGTCCTGCATCAATACGCAGCCCAGTCCCTGATGCGAAGCATCGGTATATACTGCAAATCCTCCTGAGCTGGTAGGGATAGTGAGAATCGGAGCGGTGGTCAATCGACGCTTCAACTCCTCAAAGCTCTTCACAATCCTCGTTCCATATGAACGGTGCACTCTTCCGAGTAAGACGTGTCAACGGAGCAGCCAACTTCGAAAATCCCTCAACGAATCTCCGATAGTATCCAGCTAAACCCAGAAAACTCCTGATCTCGGTGACTGTCTTTGGCTGTTCCCACTGAACTACAGCCTCTATCTTAGATGGATCAACTGATACACCATCTCTTGATATAACATGTCCCAAAAACGAGATCTGTGACAACAAAAAGTCACACTTGCTGAGCTTAGCATATAACTCATGCTCCCGTAACGTCTGCAACACGATCCTGAGGTGCTCCTCATGCTCCTCCTTGGATCTCGAATACACCAATATGTCATCGATGAAGACGATAACAAACTGGTCCAAGTATGGCTTGAACACATCGTTCATCAAAGCCATGAAAGCAGCTGGAGCATTCGTCAATCCGAATGGCATGACCAAGAACTCGTAATGGCCATATCGGGTACGAAATGCTGTCTTGGGTACATCTCCACTCCGAACCTTCAGCTGATGATACCCAGACCTTAGGTCAATCTTGGAAAAGACTTGTGCTCCCTGTAGCTGATCTAGCAAGTCGTCAATGCGTGGAAGGGGGTATCTATTCTTGATGGTGGCCTTATTCAGCAATCGGTAGTCTATACACAATCGGAGGCTCCCATCCTTCTTCCTCACAAACAAAACCGGTGCTCCCCAAAGTGAAACACTCGGTCGTACAAAGCCCCTGTCCAACAGCTCCTGTAACTGTCTCTTGAGCTCCTCCAGCTCAACTAAGGCCATGCGATAAGGTGGTCTCGAAATAGGCTCCGTACCAGGTACCAGATCTATACAGAACTCCATCTCTCTGTCTGGTGGTAACCCTGGCAATTCATCCGGGAAAACATCTGGGTACTCACTGACCACAGTGATATCTGTCAACTCCGGATGTGCCTTATCCATATCTACCACGTACGCAATGAAACCTTGATATGTTGAAGGTTTTCTAAATCAGAAGTCATGTAATAATCATATCTACTCCTTTCATTTATCTTTATTAAACTTTACAACATATCTAGTAGGGTTAGGAAACATAACTGTCTTAGCGTAACAATCTAAAACAGCATGGTTTGCAGATAGCCAATCCATTCCTAATATTATATCAAAGTCGTTCATACTTAGTAATATTAGATTGGCTGTCATCTCCTTATCCCCTACTCTCAACTTACAGTCATTATATACATATTCTACAACTTGACTACTATCCATAGGCGTACTGATTAACATCATCATATATAAATGTGTACGCTCTACATGTCTCTCTAATTTACATGCAAATGAAGGCGATACAAAAGAATGCGTGGCACCAGGATCAATTAAAACATATGCTTCAATATCATAAATCAGGATGTTACCTCGAATCACATCCGATGAAGCATCAGCTGTCCCCTGGTCCAAAGCATGTACTCGCCCTTGACCCATCACTTGTTTCCCCTTCTCCTCTGCCGTCGCTCTACCTCTCTGAGCAGACGTACCAGCTGGAGCTCTATCAAACTCCCTGTCCCTCTGTGGTGCAGTCGCATACGGTAATGGGCAATCTCTAACCAAATGCCCCTGTTTCCCACATCGGAAACATACTATAGCACCCTGTGAACACGGCCTATCTCCATGAAATCTGCCGCATCTTCTGCACTGATCTGCAGCAGGTCTCGGTCCTCCTATCATAATGCCCTTCGCTGGGGCTGCAGTCGGATAAGCAGGAGATCTAGCATATCTATCTCGTGTCCCCTCTATCCGTGATCTCTTACCGAAGGGTTTCTTCCCCCCTCGATAACTAAAATCTCTAGCCGGCCTCTTCTTCTGCAAGTCTTGGCTACGGCTAAACTTCCCAAACTCGGAAGCATTCCTCTCGTAGTCCTGCTCACATAGTTGCGCCCTGCGCACTGCCTCCTCATAGGTCACTATGTCCAGCGGAACCAACTTGGACCGTAGCACCGGTCTCAACCCGTCGATAAATCTGTGGACCTTCCTGGTCTCACTATACATAGTATTCGGGTCGTATCTCCCTAGGGATAGGAATCGAGTCTCATACTCGTCCACCGATAAACTCCCCTGGTTGAGTCTCAAAAACTCTGCATGTAACTTCCGCTGTGCGGTGTCAGGAATAAACTGCCTCCTAAAGGCCTCCCGAAATATATCCCAAGTGATATCCGTGTGTCGGGATCTCAATATAGGTCTGGTGGACTTCCACCAATGCTCTGCGGCTCCCTTCAGTAGGAACGCAGCAAACGCAACCATCTCCGAGGTCGTACACTCGAAGTATCCATAGAGCTTCTCTAGCTCTGCCAACCACTCCTCCGCAGCTACGGGGTTCTTGACCCCACTAAATGATGGAGGTCTAAACTTCTGGAACTCCCTCAACCGATGCAAGTCACATCCATATCCTAATCCACTGCCACCCGAAACCGGTGGGGGTGTAGGAGTATCTACTGTCGTCTGTGCATCAGCTGTCTGCGTAGGTGTATCAGGGGCAACTGCCTCTCCAGGAGCAGCTCCTGCCTCCTGTCTCTGCCTACCTGGCATCGTCTGTGCCAGTATCTCTATAATAGTCTCGAGACCACGCTCTAATCTCGTGAAACGCGTCTCAGCACAATCGGGTGCCTCAGTAGCACCTGCAGTCTCATGCGTAGGTAATGGTCCGGCAGCGGCTCGTCCCTCGGGTCTCTCTCCCCGGCCTCGAGCCCTACCTCTCATACCTCTACCACTACGCGTATTTGCCATATAGGCAAAGTCCCTGCATTTATAATAATGAATTAGTCCATTTCCTATCCGGTATACACAGTTATATCTAAACACAGCACAGTACTATGGGGATGTACACTTTCCTATTTTCTAACACCGACTCACATCAGACCAACCTCTGCTCTGATACCATCCTGTCAGGACCCCAGTTTCAATCCTTGACTTTAACCAAAAACCACAATAAATTTTTCGCATTTTAACTTACCTTTCCTCTCTTCACTGGTTGGGCTGTGATTCGATGTCAGAGTCCTCACTTACCACATCATCCATTTCATACATACATGTCAATATATTATTACTGACTGTAACTGCTTTCATTATACATGTAAGATTATATAAAATCTAATACAAATACATTCCCCATAATATATAACGTATACATCACTGTGCTGTTTCTATGTTTAGATACACAACTGTACATAATAAGTATACCTGATGAATCGATAGGAACTAGCAGTAGACTCTGGGACACTCTCCCACGATAACTCTCGTTCTACTGACGCTCTGTAGAGAGATGTAAAAAAAAGGGGGTGAGCATAACGCGCTCAGTAAGGAAATCAGGCAAGCAAGTAGATATCCACACTATCTACTCAAAATAGTGCTATGCCTTGAAAACATTATTTCCTTAACTCACTTTAAAAGCATGTCTTGAAATATAATATATATGTACTTGTACAGAATAAATCCCATGTACAGAAATCATGCTTTATTTCTCAAAAGTAGGCATGTAGTGCAACACAATGCATTTATATATAAATCATGCCTTTATGTAAATCATGCCATGTATATTTAAATCACATATAAATATGGCATCAAATGATTCACAACACAAATCGGAGTCCGACCCATCCCTCAGGTCTGTCCGCAGTTTAAATCAGTAAATCAACCAAGGTGATATATCATGTAAGACTTTGTGGTACATGTAAATAGTATCATGGATTATGATCATATCCGATGTGATCCCAAGCAACACAGTACTAGGTGTGCGGGGCATCACCGCTGTAACGGGAGGGGGGTCAGTCCATCACAACCGCCAGCTATATCCTCCTCAACTCCATAACAACACACGGTACAGCGTACACCTCGTGCCACTCAGACACGGTACAAAGTACACCCGTGGACCCGTTCTCATGGCCAGAGTGCCTACCATAGGACTTAGCTCTCACTCCCATGGAACTTATCAACATCACAGTCAGGGTGCCTAACAGAGGTCTTAGCCCTCGCGCCTGTGGAAATATCATACCACGTCTATACCAACCTCATGCGGATATCCTCTCTAGCTATGACACACAGTCACGCAAGGTCTCAGGCATGGGTTTCAACATGTATTACATATCACATACAGTGTGCGTTTTGAGTGCGACTCACAGTCGTTACTCCGCTCAAACACTGTTTCACATCATAAAACTCAACTCTAGTGCGAGCACTCTCAAGCAACTAGGTCAATGCATAGTTTATGTATTAAATCAAGTACGAGCAATAGCTCCCAGTACTATGCTATGCACAATATCAAAATCAAGTACGAGCAATCGCTCCCAGTACTATGTCATGTATAAACCATGAAGAATCGAGTACGAGCCACGCTCTAGCACTCTGTCATGCATATATCATTCAAAGCTGAGTACGAGTAAAACTCCAGTACTCTATCATGCATGTCATGAAAATCTAGTGCGTATCAAATCCAGCACTGATATTATGTGGAAAACATATGAATCCCAGTGCGAGCTGTGCTCTAGCACGATTCATTCTCACATAATATGATAGATGGCTATTTAAAAAGGGATTGTTTATAAAACATCAAAATCAGCACTAAAAGTGTGCTTAAGTCATATCAACCTTAAAATCATTAGCCCATCTATTTATTTTCATGCTAATAGCATTAAACACTCACAATAGTATTTTCCATTCTTTTTGCAACTTCTGGCAAAAGTTGACTTTTTGACTAACTAGGGGCAAAATCGTAATTTGCCACTATCGGGTCGCAATAATTATTATTCACTTTCTCTGACCCTCAGAGTTTTTAAGTGAATGCAGAAGCAGTTGAAAATACGTGCAGGTATCTCTAACTACTCGCAAAAGTCCCTTACCTCGGATCACGTCTCGTGACCTCACTTCCTCGGTGCTGCTAATTCTCGCAGTCCGATCAGCTCTCAATGTAAACTCCGGAGCTGTAAATAACCATTCCTCAGGTTAATTATAATTTTCCTACTGTATTACACATTAATACAGTTTAATTTCCCTTAATGGGCCGTAAAAATCCTTAATGGGCCTTAACCGTATTTAGCCCGTTTTTCACTTATTATTTCCCTTCATCAGGGTCTATCGACTCATTGGGCCTATCAATACCCATTGGGCTTTATTCCAAGCTCTTTGGATAGCCCGTATATCATTTACGACATTTAATTCAAAATTCCAATTATAATTCACTAAATACGAAATTTAATCCGAAATGCGTAAAATAAATCTTAAATACGCAATAATCACATAATTTATCGTAAATGAACTTTACTTACCCGAAAATATGCGATGGTACGCAAATCGAAGTTCGATCGGGCTTCCGTTCGGAATTTATCGTCGAACTGCACAATTTATTATATTTAACTCCGGGTCAATTTTCGATTAAATATAATTTAAATAAATTCATCGGAAATCAAATCGGTCACTTTTGACCTCGTATCAATTACCCGAAGTCCGGTGAAATCCCGAAAATTTTCCTTTTCCTTTTTCTTTCTTTTTCCTCTTTTTCCCCTTTTCTCCTTGGCTGAACCGGTCCGGTCCGGTTCAGCACAGAACCTTCCCCACTGAACCGCCGACCGGTTCAGGCATCCTTTGGCCGTGCCGGCGTATTCCGACCGGTTCCCGACGCATCACCACCGCAGTTCGGCGCGCCTAAGCCTGGGCAACACTCGGCTGGGCTCGATCGGGACCAATCACCGCCGGTGGCCGCCGGATTCCTTCTTTTCCTCCGCGGCTTCACCTCTTCGATTCGCCGGCGTCCGGCGTCGGTGGATGGCGTGACCGGTGCCGATGGGTGCGCACGGTGTCGGGCTTCCTTTTCTGCAGCTTTCCTGGCCATGGGGTGGCCGGTGGTGGCCGTCCGGTGGTCATCTCCCTCGGGTCGGCTTCACGCGATTTCTCTCTTCTCTCTCCCCGTGTTTTCTCTTCAGATTTCGTTTCTCTCTTTTTTTTTTTAATATATATTTTTATTATTATTTTATTATAAAATAATAATAAAAATCCCAAAAATATCCCATAAATATCTAAAAATATCTCCAAAAATCATATTAAATTCATTTAATTCGTAAATGAATTTATCAGTCCGTTTTTACCTTTTCGGTATATTTTTTCACTATTTTTAGGCTCATTTTTCGAGGCAAAAATTCCGATAAATTCTAATAAATTTATATCTTGATCAATTGGGCTCGAAATTAAATATTTTCCTCGATTTTGATCAAGATTCCTCAATTTCATATTTTTAATGAAATTCTCTTATCGAAATTATACCGAATTTTAGTCATTTGACCGTTTTACCCCTGCACTCGTTCGGGAATCAACTTAACCCTTATCTCGCTGTTATGTAGCTTACATGCATTTTTAATTTCTCAAATAGTCGATTGCATGATAGTAAATACTCTTCTTATGATTCAACTATAATTACATAGTGTTCACACACATAGGAATCATAAGGAAATAAGCTACAAAAAATCCGGGTCTGACACAAATAATAATATATATATATATATTGGTGTGTATATACATATGGGTGTATATAAGATAAATGTGTATGTTAGTATATGTACATACAAAGAATATATACATGTGATAAGGAAAAACGAAAACAAATAATATATATATATATATTATTTTATGTGTATATACATATAGATGTATATAATAAATGTGTATGTTAATATTTGTATGTACAAAATATATAAATAGCAAAGAAAATATATAAACGTGCGTGTTGGCCTAGATATGTACAATAATACGTACATACGATGTAGTAACGGATAGGTTATGATTTTAACGCAATTCGGACAATTTGCATGAATAGAGTGCTAAGTATACAATTTCGGTGTAGGTGATTGTAGAAGGAATTAAAGGAGGTACTAGGAGGCGTCACCACTCGAATTCGAGAATTTTGATAGATCGAGGTAAGGGGTGTAACTTAAAACGGTAATAGTTACTTTCTGAATCATGATTAAGGAAAACTTACAAAGACATGAATTATGATTTTCAAGCATGTTTCTGAATTTGTTTATCTGAACAAGAATATGCTTTATGTATTTGTGTTTTGAATAAATGCATATTTCTGAATTTGACTTCTGAATAAGAGCATGTCTTCTGAAATTATCTTTCGAATAAGATGATTATATTTCGATATTTTTATACATGAAGACTATAGTATGTTTTGAGACTAGGCCATTTATGTTGTATGCTAACGGATGTCAACCTCGCCTGTGTGGCGTCTGAACTTCGCCTTCGTGGCGTCTGAACTTCGCCCTGTGTGGCGTCTGCACTTCGCCCTTGTGGTGTCTGAATTTCACCTTCGAGTTCTGGACGCTGTACGACCTTGATCCCTTCTACAGCCTTGCCATGACCATAGGTTCTGAATTTCACCTTCGGGTTCACCTTCGGGTTCTGGACGCTGTACGACCTTGATCCCGTCTACAGCCTTACCATGGCCATAGGTTCTGAATTTCACCTTCGGGTTCTGGACGCTGTACGACCTTGATCCCGTCTACAGCCTTGCCATGGCTATAGGTTCTGAATTTCACCTTCGGGTTCTGAACGCTGTACGACCTTGATCCCGTGTACAACCTTATCATGGCCATAGGTTCTGAATTCCCTCTACGGAGGATGACTTGGTTATTGCCGCATGATGACTTTTGTTATTGCCGCATGATAAATATATGAGTCGATGTCGTCTCTATCTGTATTAAACTCTGTTTTTAGAATCTGATTTTATAATATGTGATTTGACATATATTCCTGTTTTGAAATTCTGAATATACGAAAAGTTTACGTAATATCTGTTAAGTTCACATACTTAAAGATTTACGTTTTGAATCATGATGTTTCCGATTTTCCTTAATTTTGAGTGTCCTTTATATTAGTTTTAGAAAGAAATCATTATATGTATATTTATGTTTTCTACATATTTAAATCACTAAGACCGTTTTAAATGCATTCTTATTACTGAGCTTTTTCTCGAAAGCTCACCCCTCTACCTCTCAGACCATTTGCAATGATCCGTGGGCACTACCTGCGGCGTACACGACATAAGCTGTGGGAAAGAGCTACCATAGGCTACTTTTTGTACACACAGCAAAGGTATACAATTACATTCCTGTACCAGACATATTTGTATGCACAGACATATATTGGAAACTTTTTGTTGGGATGTAATTTGTGAGGAAAAACAATGTAAAGAATATTATTGTTGGGATTAGATTTTAATATGATTGGTATTGCATCGAAATGGATGTATTGAGTTGTAAATATGGATTTGGAAAGTATGCTTAGTAGTTGTGGATATCTAGGATTGTTGGGAAGCATGCTTGGTAGTTGTGGATATCTAGGATTGTCAAAACAATTGAATTGCAGGTGGGTAAGCTCATATATAAGCCGTTATGCTGCCAAAATTTCTATCGGCTATATAAGCCAAAGTATGAAGTTTAAAAAAATAAAATTCGGATATAGAATTAGGAAACGTGATTTGACACTGAACAAGAATACAACCTAAGTGAATAAGGGAACAAGTGGGTGTTGTGCTCAAATTGAACACTACTGCAAGTGCACAGGTCAGTTTTCGAGTATAAAATAAATATAAGTATCGTCCCACAGGGAATTGTGTCTACCGCAAATCAATGTAATCAATAACCTTGAACTTTATTTAGAAAAGGTAATTTATATTGGTTAAGATCCTATTTACTATTCTAACTATTAATTACGGAACAAATTAATTAAAACAAATCACAATTATTGCGAATGAAAATATCAATGGCAAAATATTCCTAGAACTCTATTTCACCTAACTAAGGTTCATACAATTCCTTTGATCAATTGTTGTTTTGATTTCAAATTGTTTATAGCCGAAACTATTTTCTGTTTATCTCTCCCGAGTTTTAAACAGTCATACCCAAATTACCTAATCCTAACCTCCCGATTCAGAATTAAATAATAGAGTTCATTAAGCGATGGTAATCTGTTTCTCTATGGCTCATAAGAATTGTCAACCTCCCGATTCAACAATGTCCTATGTTAATCTACCCTTGTACATATAATTAATCCCCTCTCCCGAGTGCCGGATTCCTATACTAATCCATCCAATTGGTGGCCAATCAACTAGAGCATTAAGAACAAGTAGATTAAATAAATATAATTGAGATCATCCAAACAATATCACAAAATAGTTGCAATCTACCCAAAGTTGGCTACATCGATTCTAGGAAAAAGGAGTTTAGTTCCTAGAAATCATGATAAACATCCAATAATTCCAAATTATCATCCTAGAATAAACATTGATCGAAAAAGATGTAAAAGATGGAGTTTCTATGGAGCTAAATGAATCTTGAAGCCTTCTGCCGCAGCCTCCCTCGAAATTCTGATAAAAAGACTATTTATAAGGTTTCCAAGCACTAAAACGCGGAAGGCCACGTGGAAAAACAGTGTTGCCCTAATCAGACTGCTATGCTGCGACAATGGTATTAATTCCCCAGATCTGCTCTGCACTATCCAGTTTCTTCTATTGTTGCAGCATAAGTCACGATCAGTATCCTGCAACTTCACTTCTTCACAGAATCATCAGAACCAGCTCCAAAAGCTTTAACTTCTCCAAATTGTTCTTTTTCCTGCACAAATGCACAAAACACATAAAACATACCTAATATTGCAAAGAACAAATTAAATAACTAAGTAAAAAGGGTTTTAAACATATATAAAATTCAGTGCCAACAAATACCCCCAGACTTAGAAATTTGCTTGTCCTCAAGCAAACACATACTAGAAACAGAACAATTAAAGACTCTCAACCATACTCAGGTCACATACTTGTCATAATAAATTGAGATTTTCCTCAAGAATTCACAAGGTTCTCAGCTTAAGATAAATTTCAGATTTATATTGTTCAAGTCAATCAAAGCAAACCAATCCCCCTTCACTTTTCACTTTCCACTTGTGTGTCTGTGTACAATTATTTACTCAAATTCATGCACTCAAGTGTTAATGCGAAACCTATATGAAAATTAAACACAAGACTTCATATGCTTGAATTAACTATTACTCTCCACTAATAAAGACTCATGCATAACCAAGAATCAAAAGGACTTTTCAAAGGTTGTAACATAAGGCTTGGGTTTTAGGTGGGATAAAGGATATAATATGAAGTTTAATCCACCTAAAGCACTGTAATCACCTTTGGATTTAATTTGTTTTGAGCTTATGAATCACTACCCAACTTTACTCATTCTCGAGTTTGATTTTTTTTTTTACAGTGTCACACTCCAGAATTTTATTTTTCACTACTTGTAACTGCATATGACACTAAATTTTCATCAAGACTCGAGAACAAACCCTTGTTTGTACATTCAAGTTCTCAAACCAACAATTTACAAACCACACTTTTTTTTTTTGAGCTCCTCCCTTAATCCAAAAATTTTGATTGATAGTGCTTTAAGTAAGGGACCAAAAGAATAGGATAATCAAACAATTAGGTCATGGCTTGTAATATGGTTATATAACAACAAAATGGAAAATTTTGGCTCAAGGGGTTTTCCAAAAGATTAATATAATTGGGTAGGCTTGAAAGGCTCAATCTCAAAACAAAAATGGCCTAGATCATTTTCCTAATCATGCATGGTCTATCAATTTCGCCTCAAGTAATAACTAATCAAGTTCTAGAGTCTTTTTAGTTTCACATATCAATACAGTAAGTGCATAAATTGAATATGATTGGTACATAGTTTGAGTGAAAAGATTCAAGTGAGGCTTTCTATCCACATACCAATACTCAAACAATAAAAATCATCCATTTAAACAAAATTTGATCAATTCCTTACAAAATTCATCTTTGGCCACAATCTAGAAAACTAATCTGTAAAACTGAGTATAATTGCACAGAAACAATAAAAAGAGACACATAAAAAGAAATTGAAACAGGCACATAAAACATAACAAAGCATGGTAAACATAACAGCAGGCATGAAAAACATAGCAAAGTATAACACAGAGCACGACCAATAACTCCCCCAAACTTAAGATTTTCATTGTCCTCAATGAATTGGAAAAAGTAGAAAAGAGGACTTCCCTGGGGTAGTCTAACTGTCTGAATCATCCTCTGAGCCATCTTCAGCATCAGCTTCCTCCGGGGCATATTCTTCCATGTCATCATCATCAGCAGCTGTCTCTCCCTACTGTGGCATACACCATTGTGGCAGCAAGGAGAATATCACCTATCTCTCACGACCCCTGGTATTTAGGTAGTCTACTAATGAATGATTGTAGGAGGCAACATACGCACAGAAAGTCCGATAGTCTCGGTTGTTGTTGTGCATCTCCATCTGTAACTCCTTATTCTTGTTTAGCACAGCTTCAATGGAGTTGGAAGTGGTGGAAGGTGCAGCAGATGGACCAGCAGAAGTACCAACATAAGGTGGTGGTGGGGCAGTAGGAGGAGCAGCTTCTCTCTGAGTCAGAGGTACTCGAGGATTTTTGAAAGTGATTGCAGATTTCCTAGCTAGTCTTGGTTCAAGCTCAGTCCAATAGACGTCATATTTCTTGCAAAGTCTACAAACCAATGAAGGGTGAGGTAAACCCCTTCTATTTTCCCTGCATATAAACTCTTGCATGGACCAAAAGATAATGGCTTTAAAATCAACAATCTTGCCAGTCAGATTACAGTAAAGGAGAGTAGCTCTATCGACATCAACGCTGCTTTTAAGAGTTGTAGGCATGATTCATGAGCAAATGAAATCATACCATTCGTGTAGACCATATTGAAGTCGATTGGAAGGGAATGCCATAGATTCAGCCTCTGGCCTCTTCTGCTAATGGGTGTGTGGTACTATTAGTTCGTTAATGACCCAGTACAGCTCATCAACATCAGTGTGGAGAGCTGCGACATAACTAGTATATTCATCCTGCACCCCTTGCGGAAGGTCCAGGTACAGATTAATGGTGCTGGCGTTGGGGTTGTAAGGAACAAGAATACCCTTGACTTCAGATGTCGAATGGGTGCTCTCCATTGCATTGGCATAAAATTCTCGAACTACATCAAGAATGGCATCTTCAGGTTGTCCTGCTAATTTCAACAACCCAAAATCTCTCAAAAACTCAGAATACATATCCCAGCCACCAATATCAAGTCGGAAACTCCTTTCGATAATCATATTTTTGCCCATAATTTTCTTGAAATTTTTTGCGGCTTGGCTGTTTACAAATCTAGAGGGATCATAATTAGTGGTGACTGGCTCTTCCCTCTGTGGAGACGAGGCTGAGCTATCAGTGGCTTGACTCGAACTATCGAGGTTGCGCCTGGCTCGGGCTTTAGGTGTCATTACCAATGAAAGCTTAAATTGACAAGAATAGTGTTTAGTTGACCCCCATCGAACAAGCACACAAACTAAATCTAAAAATTTACGTCACAACCAGGATTTCTCCAACAACAATTGACCACCGAGAAGAGCTTCAAAATCTAAGTTGTAGAAACCAAAAGGAAATCCGCTAGAAGATCAAAAATGATTTAAGAAAGCAGTAAAATACCCGGAATGAAAATCACATAAGCTTAAGTTGGACCACTTTGTGTCTTTATCACAATCGGACAAGAAAACGCTTTCTGCTTTTCCCAAGGGTTTCGGGACCACTAAGATCGCGAATCCACAAAAATTTGTTGGCCAAACTACCAAATCAGCAGAAAACAACAGGATCAGAAGAAAGAAAAATAATGGGTGTGGGGTAATCGGTGTACTTTCAAAAGAACAAGGAAAGATGTATTACTAGAAAAAGAGAGAGTCGGGAAAATGGAAAAAGTTCAGCAGCCACTTTCAAAGTAGTTTTGGTAGGGTTATTTGACTTAACCGAATAGTTAGTGGGGTTGACAAAAATACAGGATTTCGGCTTCCAATCAAACATTGCCATGTGTATTCCATTCATCCTGCTTTGAGAATTTCATACATTTGTTCCCTTCTTTGACAAATTTTCTTCTCTCCCTCTTGCTGACTTTCTTTTTCTCATCTATGCAACCATTATTCGGTCCTCACCTTTCTGATCACGCACTCATGCATTCTTGCTTGCAGGATCATGATAATTATTCTTCCAAACTGTGCTCTTCTGATACATATGCCTGAAAAATAAAATTCAAACTAATAAAATAAAAATAAAAACAAACTACTAAAAGCAAAGAAAATAAAACGAGATGAAAAACTAAGAATCTTAAAAAGATTAATTGGGTTACCTCTCAAAAACGCTGAATTTCAAGTCTTCAGCCAGACTGCTTCCAGTCTCCTTAATTCGGTTCACCAAGGGGAATGCTATCTAATTTATGCACTCCCTATCCATAATAGTGCTTTATACGCTGCCCATTGACCTTGAACAAGCTTCCATCTGATTTCTTCAACTCAATTGCTCCATATGGGAAAACTTGGTTTATCTCAAATGGTCCTGATCACCTTGACTTCAATTTGCCAAGAAATAATTTAAGCCTTGAATTATACAATAGAACTTGCTGTCCAGGACTGAATTTTCTTCTCATTATCATCTTGTCATGCCATCTTTTGGTCCTGTCCTTGTAAATTCTTGCATTGTTATAGGACTCATTTCTCAGCTCATCAAGCTCATTCAATTGGAGTGACCGATTTTCTCCAGCCTTGGTATAGTCAAAATTTAGCTTCTTAATGGCCCAGTAAGCTCGATGCTCAAGCTCTACAGGTAGATAACATGTCTTACCAAATACCAACCTATAGGGAGACATTCCAACTGGAGTCTTATAGGCTATCCTGTATGCCCAAAGTGCGTCATCTAACTTGTTAGCCCAGTCTTTTCTATTCAGGTGGACAGTCTTCTCCAATATCAACTTCACTTCTCGGTTTGAAATTTCTGCTTGGCCATTTGTCTGCGGATGATAATCGAGAGCTACTTTATGTCGAATTCTATATTTTGACATCAAACCATTGAAGATTTTATTACAGAAATGAGTGCCTTCATCACTCAAAATGGCTCTTGGGGTACCGAATCTTATCAATATATTCTTGTGCAGAAATCGAATTACCACTTTTGCATCATTTGCTGGTGTTGCTATTGCCTCCACCCACTTAGAGACATAATCAATAGCAAGTAGAATGTACAGCTTCCCAAAAGATGGAGGAAACGGTCCCATAAAATCGATACCCCATACATCAAAGATTTCCACTTCTAGAATATTTGTCAAAGGTAATTCATGCCTTCTTGGGATGTTTCCAACCCTTTGACATCTGTCACATGTTTTTACAAACATGTAACTATCTTTAAACACAGTAGGTCAATAAAAACCTGATTGCAGCACCATTGCTGCTGTATGTTCTGCACCAAAATGTCCTCCATATGCTGCAGCATGGCAATGGCGCAGAATTTCCTAAGCTTCATCTTTCGGCACATATCGTCTTATAATCTGGTCTGGACACTTCTTAAACAGCGGAGGATCATCCAAAAAATACGAGTTGACATCGTGGAAGAATTTCTTCCTCTGTTGGTAAGTTAAACCACTTGGCATTAATCCTCCTGCTAAGTAATTCACTATGTCTGCGAACCAAGGCAGATTTTCATCAATCTTCATTATTGTCTCATCTGGAAATTCCTCTTGAATAGGCTGTTCTTACTGAATTTCAGATTGCTCCAATCTAGATAAATGATCAGCTATAACATTATTAGATCTTTTTTTGTCCTTGATCTCAAAATCAAATTCTTGCAAAAGCAAGATCCATCTAATAAGTCTGGTTTGGCGTCCTTTTTTGCAAATAGATAACGAATAGCTGCATGATATGTATAGATAATGACCTTGCTCCCAATTAAATATGGTCTGAACTTGTCAAATGCATGTACAACTGCAAGTATATCCTTCTCCGTTGTTGTGTAATTTTTCTGAGCATCATCTAAGGTTCTGCTTGAATAATAGATAGCCCGAAAAATCTTGTCTCTCTTCTGTCCCAGGATAGCTCTAATTGCAAAATCACTCGCGTCGCACATCAGTTCAAATGGTTCTGTCCAATCCGGTGTGATCATAATAGGTGCAGAAATAAGCTCCTTCTTGATCTTTTCAAATGCCTACAAGTAAAAATCATCAAAGGCAAAATCAGCATCTTTTTCCAATAAGTGACATAAAGGTTTTGAGATTTTTGAAAATTCCCTGATAAATCTACGATAGAAGCCTGCATGTCCCAAAAAGCTCCTCACGGCTTTAACTGATTTTGGAGGAGGAAGCTTTTTAATAGCAGAGACTTTAGCTATATCCACCTCAATACTGTAAGCTGAAACTTTGTGTCCAAGGACGATCCCTTCTTGCACCATAAAATGACACTTCTCCCAATTTAAGACCAGATTCGTCTCTTCACATCTCTGCAAAATAAGTGCCAAATTATATAAACATTGGTCAAAAGTCCTACCAAATATCGAGAAGTCATCCATGAAGACTTCCATTATCTCTTCAACCATGTCAGCGAAAATTGACATCATGCATCTCTGGAAGGTTGTTGGGACGTTACACAACCCGAAAGGCATCCTTCTATATGCGAAAGTTCCATATGGGCAAGTAAATGTCGTTTTCTCTTGGTCTTCTGGGGCTATCGTAATCTGGTTATAGCCCGAGTAGCCATCTAAAAAGCAATAATAACTGTGTCCGGCTAGTCTGTCTAGCATTTGGTCGATGAACGGAAGCGGGAAGTGGTCTTTCCTAGTAGCTTTGTTCAGCTTCCTATAATCGATGCAAACTCTCCATCCCGTTACAGTTCTAGTGGATATGATTTCATCATTTGTGTCACGAACTACTGTCATTCCACCCTTTTTAGGTACAACCTGCACAGGACTTACCCAAGAACTATCAGATATAGCATAAATAATACCAGCATTTAATAATTTTAAAATCTCAGCTCTAACAATTTCTTTCATTGCTGGATTTAGTCTTCTTTGTGGTTCAATAGAAGGTTTATAATTTTCCTCTAATCAAATTTTGTGCATCACAACAGAGGGACTAATTCCTTTGATGTCAACGATAGACCATCCAATTGCAGGTTTGTGCTCTCTTAAAATTCTAAGCAACTTGTCTTCCTCTGCAACTGATAAAAATGATGAAATAATTACAGGAAAAGTACTATCATCACCTAAAAAAGAATACCTCAAATGGCTTGGTAATTCTTTCAATTCAGTTTTGCCTTCTTTTTTTTTCACTTACCTGTGACTTGTCAATTTTCTCCTTAGTTGTTGTAGTCGTACTTTCCAATGGATTGGCTTCCAAAGTAACAACACAACTTTTAATTTCATCATCTAATTAGAAACTGAATTTACCAGACATTGAGCCATAGGATCGGTTGGTGCTTCCTTTGTTTCAACTTCTCTTACACAACTCTGCTCTACTTCAATCAACTTACAGGTCTCTGGCTCATCAGCAAATTTCATCGCCTTATAGATGTTGAACATAACTGATTCATCATTCATCCTCAGGGTTAATTGCCCTCTCTGAACATCGATTAGTGCTCTCCCAGTGGAAAGGAATGGTCTCTCAAGTATAAGTGGAATTTCTCTGTTCTCTTCATAATCTAAAACTACAAAATCGGCAGGAAAAAATAGCTTATCAACTTTAACAAGTACATCTTCTATTATACCTCTAGGATAAGTAATCAATCTATCCGCTAATTGCAGTGTTATGGTGGTCGACTTTACCTCTCCAAGACCTAGGCTCCTGAAAATAGATAAAGGCATCAAATTTATGCTAGCACCTAAATCACACAATGCTTTACCCATTTTGGATCCTCCAATCTCGCATGGAATAGTAAAGCTTCCAGGGTCTTTCAATTTTTGCGGTAACTTCTGTTGCAAAATTGCACTGCATTCCTCTGTCAAGTTGATAGTTTCATAATCTTCAAGTCTCTGTTTCTTTGACAGCACTTCTTTCATGAACTTTGTATAATGTGGCATCTGCTGCAGAGCATCAACAAACAGAATGTTAATATGTAATTTCTTAAATATATCAAGAAATTTCTTAAACTCAGATTCAATCTTCCTTTTATACAAAGCTTGAGGATAAGGAATAGATGGTTTTAATAAAGGAGGATTATCAGGAAAAAGTTTACTAAAAGGTTTAGAATTAACTCCTTGTTTTATTATTTCTGATTCTGCATCCTTTGTCATAACAGGTTCAGTCTGCTTCTTCTGCACCTCAGTTATTGGTGCAGTTTCTTCTTTCTCTGCTACCTTTCATGGCTCATATGTGTTCCCACTTCTCAAAGATATAGCATTGCAGTGTTCTTTTGGATTAAGCACTGTGTCACTTGGAAACTTACCTCTTTCATTTAAAGAACTGACAGCTGCAGCTAACTGTCCCAAAGTGGTCTCAATAGACTTCATCTGTGCACCAAGACTGGTGTTCATCTCTGACATTTTAGCTTCCATGTTGTCTAATCGTGCATCAGTTTTGCTAAATCTTGTTCTAGTTTCAACCATGAATTCCTCAAATTCGCTCCTTCTAACTCCACCATAACCTTGGGAATTCCCTTGGTTATTGAATCCTGTATTGCTGTTGTTTGCTTCTGGTGGGTTTAGAACGTTTTTAGAGTTACTATAAGATAGATTCTCATGGTTTCTGAATCCTGGCTGGTAGTAGTTAGGAACTCGATTTCCTTGAAAACCAAAGTTATGATTATTAACATAATTCACCTGCTTCAAATCTGGCCCCATCAAGTTAGGAATTGTGCTGTCATGATGAATCATAGCTTGCGGCCCTTGTATACCCATTGAAGAAATTTGTGTTGAAATCTGCTCAAGTCTTACTAGGATGGTTGTCTGCGTATCTAACTCATGCATACCTATTACTCTTCTGACATTAGCTCTTTCACCTGGCCATTGGCTGCTGTTTATAGCCATCTCCTTAATTAACTGCATAGCTTGATCAGGTGTCTTAGACCACAGTGAACCTCCTACTGAAGCATCCACAGTAGCTCGTGTATGTGGAGTCATGCTGTCACGCCCCGGAAGTGCGGAAAATATGGCTAATTTAAGACTTTTTATTCATTAATTCACAATTAAGAGTGCATTCCTGTGCAGTGTCATACATCATCACCTATATTATACCTCAGGATCTCGTCATTGAATAGTATATATTATATCATATACATTACTTGATCTCAAGTTAATTAATCCTAATACATCCCATATAATGTTATACATCAAGTGTCTGCAATTATGATAATTGTCTGGGTACATGAAAAGATAAAAGATACCTCAAAATACAATATATGGCCTGGAGCTCAAGTCCTCCACTAGCCACTACTCCGTACGTCGCAGGAAAACCCTTTTCACTTGAAGAGATCTGGGGGGAAAGAAAACAGGGTGAGCTTCTAAATCGCTCAGTAAAGGGGGTAAGGGACTCATTTCATAAACCAAAATGCATATCACAAAATATTTATTTGTATGTGAAACTCATTAATCTCATTTGAAAACCATAGCATGAAAGTACTCAAAACGACATTCTCATATCTCAAATCATGTGAAAACATGAAGTAAAATGCTCAGTATAGAGCAATAACAAAGCATGTGAAAATAATGCGATAATCGCTTTCTCAATAAACGTGATAAAATCAATGAAATAGTAATGCACGTGGCGCAGCCACTAAACACAAGTGGCATAGCCACTGATTTAAATTCACACGTGGCACAGCCACTAGACACACGTGGCATAGCCACTGAGTTAAATTTACGCGTGGCACAGCCACAGGATAGGGTTTCACGTGGCAACGGCCACCAATTAGGGTTCTCACGTGGCAACAGCCACCAAATAGGGTTCTCACGTGGCAACGGCCACCAAATAGGGTTCTCACGTGGCAACGGCCACCAAATGGGGTTCTCACGTGGCAACGGCCACCAAATGGGGTTCTCACGTGGCAACGGCCACCAATTATACGTGGCATAGCCACAGAATGGGGTTTCTCACGTTACCAGAACGGAGAAGAATCGGGCTTACATGCTACCAGAGCAATGCCCGGTGTGTACTCAGAATTACACACCTAAGTCTTAATCACATAAGACTAGTTTGCCTTCACGTAGAACTCATAGTGGTTTTTCTCTCATAAAACTCATTTAAAACCGTTTTGTACTCAACAAAAAACATATTGAAACCGAGTCCCAACCGGCAAAACACGCACACATTTCTCAAATCTCGATATTGCCTTAACGTAGAGCCCAGTTATAAACTCATAAAAACATTGGGCTCCAACCGGCTATAAAAATCGTGTGCAATTGTATCACAACACAACACTCAACATGCTTGATTTATAAATCACAAATCATGCTATAATAGTTCGCAAATCACATACACAAATGGTTTAGTTTCCCTTACCTCTTTGCACCTCGTATAGTGCAATCGTTTCCCCCTTGACACGGACTAGTCCCGCATTCCACTCTGGAACTCCCGAGCTGTCCAAACGATGTTAAAACATCAATATTCAACTATCACATCAACCTCAATTCTCAAAATCGAGCATAATTGCTCATAACTCCTCAAATTTCTCAATTCTCATAACTCCACCACAAACCACAATCTCGCTCACAACACCTTTTCATTCTATATTTCCTATGCCACAATATCTATGGTAATACACCACATTGTCTAAATCTCCATTTATAGCTCAAAATTCTTAAATTGCTAAATATCATTATCACTCCAACCACATTGTAATTTCATCAATCCCTAATCATTTTCCAGCTATTTCAGCACAATGCCAACAACTATTATCACCAAAATCATCTCAAATATCTAGATCGAGGTTTAGAAATTACCCAAAGCTTGTGAGGTGCACAACCCACGCCTCGATTCGATTCGTCCTTCGATTTCTTAGTATGTTGTTCTCCCTTTGACGAGGAACATCTTTCCTTCTTGCCACAACTTCTGATTTGGACGGAAATGGGTGCTTTGGATGAGTGAGAAAGCTAGGTTTCGGTGAAAATGGGGGTTGGAAGAGAGAGAAAGTGAGATTGCAGGAGAAAAACAGGAGTTCCTTATATAGGCTGAGGGTAGGAGATCGATCTGGCTCTTGATGAGATCGATCTGCATTTGAATTTTGGGGACGATTTGGGTAATTTTATTCCTAGGAGATCGATCTGTCGAGGGGTGAGATCGATCTCTTTATGGCTTTATGAGATCGATCTGCTCCTTGAGGAGATCGATCTTCTCCCAAATAGAATCATTTAGAGATCGATCTTCTCTCAAACAGAATCATAAGGAGATCGATCCTCTTCCATTGGAGATCGATCTGCTCCTTAAATTCCTCCTTCCTTGTCATTTTTAACTCACCAGATCGATCTCTCCTTCTCCCAGATCGATCTGTCCTCATAGCTTCACACTTATTTTAAACACTTAACATATAAATCTCCAATTATCATTCCCACAATTCACTTAGCTCAATAAATTACACTTCAAATTCTTATTACATATTTAAAATATGTCCAAAATTCTTTGATCTCACATCCTCCCCACCTTAAAAAGAATTTGGTCCTCCAAATTCAACTCAACTAGTCAAATAGATAGAGGTATTTCTCCTTCATGAGATTCTCTAGTTCCCACGTTGCCTCTTCCATTGAGTGATGTTTCCACAAAACTTTCACTAATGGGATGCTCTTAGTTCTCAGTACCTTCTCTCTTCTATCGAGAATCTAGACGGGTTCCTCAGTGTAGCTCATATCCTCTTGAATGTCCATCTCGTCATACTCTATGACATGAGAAGGGTCCGGGTGGTACTTCCTCAACATAGACACATGAAAAACATTGTGTATTCCGGACATCTGTGGGGGTAATGCTAATCTGTAAGCTACCTCTCCCACTCTCTCAAGAATCTCGAATGGTCCTACGTATCGAGGACTCAATTTCCCTTTCTTCCCAAATCTCATGATACCCTTACTCGGTGATATTTTCAGAAATACTGCATCACCAACCTCAAACTCGAGTGGTCGTCTACCCACATCCGTGTAGCTTTTCTATCTACTTTGTGCAGCCCGTAACCTCTCACATATGAGTTTCACACTCTGTACGGCTTGCTCAACAAGCTCGGGAGCATTTATCTTTCTGTCACCGACTTCTTCCCAAGCTACAGGGGATCTACACCTCCTACCATATAGAGCCTCAAAAGGTGCCATTCCAATACTCGCATGATAGCTGTTATTGTATGCAAACTCTGCTAGGGGCAGGTGATCATCCCATGATCCCTTAAAATCCATCGTACACGCCCTCAACATATCCTCCAGGGTCTGAATAGTCCTCTCTGACTGACCATCTGTCTGAGGATGATAGGCGGTACTGAAACTCAATCGAGATCCCATGGACTCCTGAAACTGGGTCCAAAATCTAGAAGTAAATCCGGAATCTCTATCAGAAGTAATACTCACTGGAGCCCCATGTAATCTAGCTATCTCGCTGACATACTGTCACGACCCAAACTACCCAAAAATCAGAGTTAATTTTTTTTCGCTTTTGTTTATTTTCTTACTTAAATTCTTACATGTCTTCTGATCGTGACCACACTCCACTAACAAATTGGGCTGTGCGTCAATGCCAGTCCCACCATATATTTACCATCTAACTTATTTCTGCTCCAGTCATTTATAAATGTTTACATTAATTATACATCCCCTAAAGTTACTTACAAACATGTTACTGTGCTATGCTTATGTAGATACAATATGTACAAGTGTATATACCTTAAATGATGGGCAGCAGCGGACATCTGGAATGCAGTACTGAGTCGCCTCAACTTCAACTAGAGATTATCTGTGGGAGAAAATGAAAGGGGTGAGCACATCAAGCTCAGTAAGGCAATCCTACGAACAAGTAGGTAACCATACTACCTACATGAACGTGGTGCCATGTATAAACCACCCTTTCTCCACACATTTTAAAACAGATGATATGAGTTATGATGTTATGTAAATCAAGTTTGCACGAAAAATTCAACATGCAATTATTTCAAATCATTTCTTTCTCATTTAAAAATTTCACAATAAAGTCAGGACTCGACCCCTCCTTCGGGTGATCTTGACTCACACAAAACCATGAAAGTCGGTTTACATCACACATGGGTTTAAAAAGCATGGAAATAACCATCATGCACATTTAATTTAAAAACCCAGTTTAAATCATCGAAATCGTCGACATGCGAGACGAGGCAATATCTGTATAACGGCAATAACCAGAACTAGCCATATGTGTCCTCGTGAGTCCCTCTAGCTTCACGGATCCCAGTGTGCGAGGTCTCACCCTGATCGGGAACCGCCCGAGAGGTGGGTCAATCCAACCCGTTAGTCTTATCCGATCTCACGCATCCGAAGATGCCGTATCCGAAGATACCCCGTATCACAAGATACCGTATCCGAAGATACCCGTATCACAAAGATACCGTATCCGAAGATACCCATATCACAAAGATACCATATCCGAAGATACCCGTATCACAAAGATACCGTATCCGAAGATACCCCATGGTACATCGTACTCCATGCTACTTGCACGGTACATCGTACTCCATGGACCCATATCACTCTAGGTACTCCAGCCCAAATGGCCTGCTTCCCACAGAGAGGTTTTGTTTCTCAATACTCATGCCATGTCACAAAACGCACGTGCGAGCCTATTAAATCGGTGACACGCAGTCTACCCGATGCTCCAAGCACGGCTCATCGCATGTTCTCATAAAATCAGTGCGAGCGATGCTCAGCACTCTCATCAAATCAAGTAAAATTGACAGAGCCCGCTTTACATCCCCACAAGGCCGCCAACCTCATCCCTCACTCTCACCCCACTTACGAGGTCTTTTGAGCCTGTTGGGCCTTTTGGCTGACTCCAAGGGCAGACAGCGCTACTCCACAAATCCAATAAAACTACTGCGAGCTGGGCTCTAGCACTCTATATGTGAATCACATGAAAATCTTATAAAATCTGGTGCGAGCTAAACTCCAGCACCCTGTCTCGAAAATCATGTAAAATTATGGTGCGAGTTAAACTCTAGCACCCTGTCACGAAAATCATGTAAAATCTGGTGCGAGTTAGACTCTAGCACCCATGCATGTAAAACTCTAGTGCGAGCTCTCGCTCCAGCACTAATGCATGCATCACACAAATCAAACATCGTGCGAGCTGAGCTCTAGCACGTCACATGTAAATAAAAACACGTAGGCGGCTCGGTTATCTCCAAATAGTTTTCACAGAAATTACATCGTTTAAGGTATGCAATGCTATGCATTTTTCCTTAAAAGTGAGCCAACCTACTCATGCATGTGTTAAAATACCTCCAGAACGAGCAGGAACCTCTTGTCCTTGCTCCTCCCAATTTTCCTAAATTCGTAAATTTTACCCTTAACAAGGGTATTTTGGTAATTTGCCCATTCGGGGCACTAAAATTATTATTTGACCTCTAGACCCTTCAGATAATTTTTAAAGACTGCAATGAACTTAAAATTGCGTAAAGTTTACCTCTAGCAGTCCGTAGAATTCCCTTACCTTATTTTCCTGTCGAGTCTGACCTTTCCACTGATGTCACGTCGCGCAGTCCGATCTGTTCTCAATCCAATGCCCCGAACTGCGTATCAATATTCCTCAGGTCAGATAACATACAATTTAATTGTATTTTCTATTTTCTAGGCTTAATTTAAATCATTGTGCCCGTTTACCCCTATTGGGCCCGATTGCACCTTAATGGGCCTTAATTTGCCTTAAGCCCGTTTCCCACTTAAATTTTCACTTTATCGAGGCCTATTGGGCTCATTGGGCCCTCCAACAATTTATTGGGCCTCATTCTAACTCTCGAATAGCTAAATTTAATATTTACGACAATTTATCTAAATTTCCATAATTTAATTCAATCTATGCGGAATTTAAATTCATATCACGCATAACGATGTAAATTGTCGTAAATAAGGATCACTTACCCGAGATTCCATGCTAGTCCGCAAATCGAGGCTGTCTTGACCTCTTGGTGGATGCCAATTATCGAGCTACACAATTTCATAATTTTCCGGGTAAGTTTTCAGCCCAAAATTAATTAAATAAAATATTCTAAAATTTAAATCGATCAATTTGACCGCTTATCGACTTACCCGAAGCTCGATTGCATCACAGGAATTTTCCCCAATTTTTCCTTTTTTTCTTTTTTCCTTTTTCTTCCTTTTTTCCCCTCTTTTTGGCTGAACCGATTCAGTCCGGTTCAGACTGGTTCAGACCGTCGGTTGACCCCGGTTCGACCGGTTCACCACCGGTTCAAGGCCTTGCCGGCCGATTCTCTGTCGGCTTCCACCGCCAGCAGCTCCGTGAGGTTGTCCGCAGCTCGAATCTGGCCTCGGCTTCACCCAAGACCGCCGAAAGGTCGCCGGTCCGGCTGTTCTCCTCTTCGCCGTCGGTGGTTCCCCCTTTTTTCATCGATTTCGGCGTCGTCCGTAGGTTTCGCCAGTCGTGGCCACCACCGATCGCATCGTCTGGGCCTAGGGAGTCCTCGGCTGGGGGTGGGGTCGGCCAGATCGGCGCCGTTCACCGCCGATCGGAACTCTTTCTCCCGCGGCTTCTCTCCCTGATTCGTCGATCTCCGGCGAGTTTCACGGCGCGTCGCCGGTGGCAGCAAGATCGCCTGGTGTCGGGCTTCCTTCGCCGGCCCTCGCCTGGGTCCCTGGCCGCCGGACGGCTCGCCGGTGGTTCCTCGGTTGCCTTCCGTTTTTTTCGTCTCTGCTTTGTGTTTCTCTCTCCCCGATACCCATTTTCTGATTCTTTTTTTTTTCAATTCATTTATTATTTATCTTTTATTATTACACTATTCATTAAAATACTCTATAAAAATCCAAAATATCTCCCAAAAATTATTATTTAATTCTAAATTTATTTATTTAATTTATTTAATTATTTTAACCCTTTTTCGGGTATAATTTCTCCGTATTTTCGGGATGTTGTCCCGAATGACTTTTCAGTATATTTTTCGATTATTTTCAGGATTATTTTTTCGAACTAAAAATCCCGATTAATTCCCATAAATTCATATCTTTATCAATTTAACCCAAAATAAATTTATTTCACCTTTATTGACCAAGATTTCTCAATCCATTATTCTTAATTAAATTTTCTTATCGAATTTATACCGACTTTCGGTCTTTTGATCATTTTGCCCTTACACGTGTTCGGGATTAATTTAACCCGACTTCCCTTCACGAATACTCATTTATTTCGTATTTTAAATAATTTCGGGTCTTACACATACAGCTCAACTAAGGCATCCACAGTATCTATGCTCTTGATGGCAAGGAAGTGGGCACTCTTGGTCAGTCTATCCACTATAACCCATATAACGTCACGACCTCTTCGGGTCCTCGGTAAACCCATAATAAAGTCCATAGTGACATGCTCCCATTTCCATGTAGGTACAGGTAAGGGCTGTAGTAGTCCTCCGGGCTTCCGATGCTCAGCTTTCACTTGCTGGCATACTAAACACCTGGCCACATACTCTACCACGTCTCGCTTCATACCACTCCACCAATACACCTTTCTCAAGTCTCGGTACATCTTAGTACTCCCTGGGTGCATGGTGTATCGCGAGCAGTGGGATTCTCTCAGTATCTGTCTCTTCAGGGTATCATCGTCCGGTACACAAATCCGTCCTCTAAATCTCAACAATCCATCCTCACTGACTGTGAGATCCGACTGCGAACTCTGTTCAGCTTGGATAATCATATCTATCAATCTCTGATCACTGCGCTGCCCAGTTCTAATCTGATCCATGATCCTCGGCTCTATTCGCAAGCTAGCCACAAATTCAGTCTCTATCTCTTTAACTCTGATCCGAAGTTCGACAAACTGCTCCAGTAAATCCCATTCCCTGATCATCATAGCAGATATCATACTCTTCCTGCTCAGGGCATCAGCAACCACATTCGCCTTGCCCGGATGATATAGAATCTCGCAGTCATAATCCTTAAGGAGTTCCATCCATCTCATTTGTCTCATGTTTAACTCTTTCTGATCAAAGAGATATCTCAAACTCTTGTGATCAGTGAAGATCTGGAATCTTTCCCCATATAAGTATTGCCGCCAGATCTTCAAAGCAAATACCACAGCGGCTAACTCCAAATCATGCGTAGGGTAATTCCGCTCATGGTCTTTCAGCTGTCGAGATCCATATGCGACCACTCTTCCGTGCTGCATAAGCACACACCCCAATCCTTGATGAGATGCATCACTATACACTGAAAATCCTCATGATCCCTCAGGAATAGTTAACACAGGTGCCGCTGTCAACCTCCTCTTTAATTCCTGAAAACTGAGCTCACATTGATCAGTCCATATAAATGGAGTCTCTTTGCGCGTGAGCTTAGTCAAAAGGGCGGCAATCCGGGAAAATCCTTCCATAAATCTTCTGTAATACCCTGCCAAACCAAGGAAGCTTCGTACCTCAGTAACTATCCTCGGTCTCTCCCAATTAAGCACAGCCTCCACCTTGCTTGGGTCCACTGATACTCCTTCCTCTGAGACTATATGACAAAGGAAAGCTATCCGATCCAGCCAAAACTCACACTTACTAAGCTTTCCATATAATTGCTTATCTCGGAGTATCTGTAGTACTAACCACAAATGTTGTGCATGCTCCTCATACGACTGAGAGTATACCAGGATATCATCAATAAAGACTATCACAAATTTATCCAGATAGTCTCTGAACACCTAGTTCATCAATCTTATAAATGCTGCAGGGGCGTTCGTCAATCCAAAGGACATCACCAGAAATTCATAATGGCCATACCTCGTCCTGAAGGCCGTCTTTGGAATATCTTCTTCCTTGATCCTCAATTGGTGATAGCCCGATCTCAAATCAATCTTAGAAAAGACTGATGCCCCTCTCAGCTGATCAAGTAGATCATCAATCATGGGCAATGGGTATTTATTCTTCACCGTGGCTTTATTCAACAACCGATAGTCTACGCATAATCTGAGACTACCATCCTTCTTCTTGACAAATAAAATCGATGCTCCCCACGGTGAAACACTGGGCCTAATGAACCCTTGATCCAATAACTCCTGTAGTTGTTTTTTTAATTCCTCAAGTTCCACTAATGCCATCCTGTAGGGAGGTTTAGAGATCGGCTAAGTATCTGGTACCAAATCAATGGTAAACTCTAGCTCTCTCTCTGGTGGTAAACCTGGCAATTCATCTGGGAAAACATCCAGAAATTCACACACCACAGGTATATCCTCAATCCTCGGATGTTCCCACTCATCGTCTGAGATGAGTGTCTCATAACCTTCACATGAACAATCATATTTAATATTCTCCAAAATAATATCAAAATTCTCAAATTACTTACTAGAATTCCACATATTCATTTCCTCAATATCTCAATCGTACACTGTAGGGTTCAGGTAGGGAGAAAGTTACAACCTTAGTGTAGCAATCTAAGCTCACTCGATTGGCTGCCAACCAATCCATTCCTAAAATTACATCAAATCCATGTATATTCAACATGATTAGATCTGCTAACATCCCTCTATCTCCCACCTTTATCTCACATCCTCTACAGATTAACTCAGTTCTCTGGGATTCACGCATAGGGGTATTTACTGTAGTATATATTCTAGAGGTTCAAACTTCAAGTTTAATCTACATGCAAAATGCTCAGAAATAAACGAATGCGTGGATCCTGAATCAATCAACACATGAGCCTTATGATTACAGACAGAGAGTGTACCTCTTATAGTTTCTGCAGAAGTGTCAGCGGTCTCCTTTTCTAGGGCAAACACACGTCCCTGGGTAACAGGTCTCTTTCCTTTCTCTGCAGTAGTGGCCCGTCCCTGGGGATTCACTCTCTGAGGCTGTTGTCTAGTGGGCTCCAAGACATGTGGTTTTTGAGGTTGAGGGCAATCCTTCACCATGTGACCTATGTCTCCACATCTAAAACATCCATGGATCGACCCAGTACAACTTCCCTTATGCATTCGGCCACAATTTCTGTAAAACCTTGTCTCAGGCCTGACATCTCGAGGGGTCTCTCTAATGTTAGGGTAACCTCTGGGTCTCTCTAATCTGCCATTCTGTACCTCAATCCTTCCTCTTCTGAAGGAACCTCTCCGAGCCTCTGTTTGGAAAATCGATGGCCTCTTGTCCTTATCTCTATTCACCGCTCTGAGCTCATTCTGGGATTGTACCATTTCAATTCCTCTTTCAATCTCTTGTGCTCGTCTCAGAGCATCTCCAAACTCAGTAATACATAGCCCTATCAATCAATCTCTGATGATGGGCTTCAATCCATACATAAATTTCTCTGTGCGGAGCTCTTCATTCTTAAAGGTCTCTGGGTCATATCTCAATAGCGCTGTGAATTGGCTCTCATAGTCATCCACAAACATGTCACCTTATACCAAACTCAAAAACTCGGCTTGTTTCTTTCTCTGGGCGGCTCGTGGTACATATTGGGTCCTAAAGGCTGTCTGAAACGCTTCCCAACCAATCACATCCTGGCGGGACATCAGAATACCCTGGGTAGTACCCCACCAATCTCGAGCTCTCCCCTTCAACATATAGATACTCATACTGACCCTCTCAGCATCGGTGCACCCCAGATAATCATATATAATTCTCAACTCCGTTAACCACTCCTCAGCCTCTGTAGGATCCTTCTTTCCCCTAAATGCGGGTGGATTCATCTTCAGAAAATCCTTCAGTCAGACCATACTTCTATCATCAGGCTGAGTGACGGGAGGCGCTGGGTCCATCTGTACTGGGGGTATGGGAGGTCCTTATGGTGGTGTAGGAGTAGTACCCGAGGCATTAACTCCAAAGTGTTACGCGAATAACGCTACCATCTGCTCAAAACCTTGCCTCACATTGGTCTCAATCCGATTAAATCGAGAGTTAGGACTCTCTGGTTGTGGGACAGGTGGCGGAGGGGACTCTGCCTGCCTCCTCGAACGACCTCGTCGTCCACTCATTCTCTATCTTAACTCATCTCCTACGCGTACATATCAGAATCGATTGAAATCTCAATCCTCAATTTCAGTTCATGACCAGACTATTACAGACACTTAGGATGTATTCTATTTCACTTAACCGACACTGACAGTACTAGACACCCTAAGCTCTGATACCAAGAAAACTCTGTCACGCCCCGAAAGTGCGAAAAATAGGGCTAATTTAAAACTTTTTATTCATTAATTCACAATTAAGAGTGCATTCCTGTGCAGTGTCATACATCATCACCTATATTATACCTCAGGATCTCGTCATTAATAGTATATATTATATCATATACATTACTTGATCTCAAGTTAATTAATCCTAATACATCCCATACAATGTTATACATCAAGTGTCTGCAATTATGATAATTGTCTGGGTACATGAAAAGATAAAAGATACCTCAAAATACAATATATGGCCTGGAGCTCAAGTCCTCCACTAGCCACTACTCCGTACGTCGCAGGAAAACCCTTTTCACTTGAAGAGATCTGGGGGGAAAGAAAACAGGGTGAGCTTCTAAATCACTCAGTAAAGGGGGTAAGGGACTCATTTCATAAACCAAAATGCACATCACAAAATATTTATTTGTATGTGAAACTCATTAATCTCATTTGAAAACCATAGCATGAAAGTACTCAAAACGACATTCTCATATCTCAAATCATGTGAAAACATGAAGTAAAATGCTCAGTATAGAGCAATAACAAAGCATGTGAAAATAATGCAATAATCGCTTTCTCAATAAACGTGATAAAATCATTGAAATAGTAATGCACGTGGCGCAGCCACTAAACACACGTGGCATAACCACTGATTTAAATTCACACGTGGAACAGCCACTAGACACACGTGGCATAGCCACTGAGTTAAATTTACACGTGGCACAGCCACAGGATAGGGTTTCACGTGGCAACGGCCACCAATTAGGGTTCTCATGTGGCAACAGCCACCAAATAGGGTTCTCACGTGGCAACGGCCACCAAATAGGGTTCTCACGTGGCAACGGCCACCAAATGGGGTTCTCACGTGGCAACGGCCACCAAATAGGGTTCTCACATGGCAACGGCCACCAAATGGGGTTCTCACATGGCAACGGCCACCAATTATACGTGGCATAGCCACAGAATGGGGTTTCTCACGTTACCAGAACGGAGAAGAATCGGGCTTACATGCTACCAGAGCAATGCCCGATGTGTACTCAGAATTACACACCTAAGTCTTAATCACATAAGACTAGTTTGCCTTCACGTAGAACTCATAGTGGTTTTTCTCTCATAAAACTCATTTAAAACCGTTTTGTACTCAACACAAAACATATTGAAACCGAGTCCCAACCGGCAAAACACGCACACATTTCTCAAATCTCGATATTGCCTTAACGTTGAGCCCAGTTATAAACTCATAAAAACATTGGGCTCCAACCGGCTATAAAAATCGTGTGCAATTGTATCACAACACAACACTCAACATGCTTGTTTTATAAATCACAAATCATGCTATAATAGTTCGCAAATCACATACACAAATGGTTTAGTTTCCCTTACCTCTTTGCACCTCGTATAGTGCAATCGTTTCCCCCTTGACACGGACTAGTCCCGCATTCCACTCTGGAACTCCCGAGCTGTCCAAACGATGTTAAAACATCAATATTCAACTATCACATCAACCTCAATTCTCAAAATCGAGCATAATTGCTCATAACTCCTCAAATTTCTCAATTCTCATAACTCCACCACAAACCACAATCTCGCTCACAACACCTCAACATTCTATATTTCCTATGCCACAATATCTATGCTAATACACCACATTGTCTAAATCTCCATTTATAGCTCAAAATTCCTAAATTGCTAAATATCATTATCACTCCAACCACATTGTAATTTCATCAATCCCTAATCATTTTCCAGCTATTTCAGCACAATGCCAACAACTATTATCACCAAAATCATCTCAAATATCAAGATCGAGGTTTAGAAATTACCCAAAGCTTGTGAGGTGCACAACCCACACTCGATTCGATTTATCCTTTGATTTCTTAGTATGTTGTTCTCCCTTTGACGAGGAACAACTTTCCTTCTTGCCACAACTTCTGATTTGGACGGAAATGGGTGCTTTGGATGAGTGAGAAAGCTAGGTTTCGGTGAAAATGGGGGTTGGAAGAGAGAGAAAGTGAGATTGCAGGAGAAAAACAGGAGTTCCTTATATAGGCTGAGGGTAGGAGATCGATCTGGCTCTTGATGAGATCGATCTGCATTTGAATTTTGGGGACGATTTGGGTAATTTTATGTCTAGGAGATCGATCTGTTGGGGGGTGAGATCGATCTCTTTATGGCTTTATGAGATCGATCTGCTCCTTGAGGAGATCGATCTTCTCCCAAACAGAATCATTTGGAGATCGATCTCTTCCTCATGAGATCGATCTTCTCTCAAACAGAATCATAAGGAGATTGATCCTCTTCCATTGGAGATCGATCTGCTCCTTAAATTCCTCCTTCCTTGTCATTTTTAACTCACCAGATCGATCTCTCCTTCTCCCAGATCGATCTGTCCTCATAGCTTCACACTTATTTTAAACACTTAACATATAAATCTCCAATTATCATTCCCACAATTCACTTAGCTCAATAAATTACACTTCAAATTCTTATTACATATTTAAAATATGTCCGAAATTCTTAGATCTCACACATGCCTCTGAAGAAAACTTGTATCTGGTTTCCTTCATCATATCCATGCTGAGGGCGTCTACGCAATAACTCTTTAAATCACTCCCATGCCTCATGTAATGGTTCTTGATCTAACTATGTGAACTGGGCAATTTCTAATCTCATCTACATTGTCTTTCCTGGTGGGAAGTACTTTGCTGGTAGATTTTGATACCAACTCAAGGCTTTATCCCGAAGAGAAAATGGAAACAATCTCAGTCGAATAGCATCATCAGGGGCTCCATTAATCTTAATGGTGCTGCAAATCTGCAGAAAACTTGTCAAATTTGTGTTAGGATCCTCTAAGGCTGAATCTCCAAATTGATTTTGCATAACCATGTTGATCAATGTCGGCTTCAACTCAAAGTTATTACAGTTTACAGGAATCTCTCTTATAGCAGCAAAATTCTAATTCACAACTGGGGTAAAGTAATTGCGTATAGCTCGCTGCTGCTGTTTTTCATCTGCCATGATTAAATTTTGGTCTTTCTCTTCAAATCTGTTCTGTTGAATTTGCCTGATGGTTCTCTCAATCTTTGGATCTAACTCTTCTTTTATGTCTCTATTTCCACTTCTGCGGGTTTTTACCATTCACCTAAAATAAAAATTTGTAGATAGTAAATTAAAACAAAAATAAAAATCTAAATTAAAGTAAAGGCTATTGGGAAACAGTGTTAACGAAAAACGAAACAACAATTCCCCGGTAACGGCATCAGAAAACTTGTTGTGCTCAAATAGAACACTACTGCAAGTATATAGGTCAGTTTTCAAGTATAGAGTAAATATAAGTATCGTTCCATAGGGAATTGTGTCTACCGCAAATCACTGTAATCAACAACCTTGAACTTTATTTAGAAAAAGTAATTTATATTGGTTAAGATCCTATTTACTATTCTAACTATTAATTACGAAACAAATTAATTAAAAAAATCACAATTATTACGAATGAAAATATCAATGGCAAAATATTCCTAGAACTCGATTTCACCTAACTAGGGTTCATACAATTCCTTTGATCAATTGTTGTTTTGATTTCAAATTGTTTATAGCCGAAACTATTTCCTGTTTATCTCTCCCGAGTTTTAAACAGTCATACCCAAATTACCTGAACCTAACCTCCCGATTCAGAATTAAATAATAGAGTTCATTAAGCGATGGTAATTCGTTTCTCTATGGCTCATAAGAATTGTCAACCTCCCAATTCAACAATGTCCTATGTTAATCTACCCTTGTGCATATAATTAATCCCCTCTCCCTAGTGCCGGATTCCTATACTAATTCATCCAATTGGTGGCCAATCAACTAGAGCATTAAGAACAAGTAGATTAAATAAACATAATTGAGATCATCCAAACAATATTACAAAATAGTTGCAATCTGCCCAAAGTTGGCTACATCGATTCTAGGAAAAATGAGTTTAGTTCCTAGAAATCATGATAAACATCCAATAATTCCAAATTATCATCCCTAGAATAAACATTGATCGAAAAAGATGTAAAAGATGGAGTCTCTATAGAGCCAAATGAATCTTGAAGCCTTCTACCGTAGCCTCCCTCGAAATTCTGATAAAAAGACTATTTATAAGGTTTCCAAGCACTAAAACGCGGAAGGCCACGTGGAAAAACAGTGTTGCCCTAATCAGACTGCTATGCTGCGACAATGGTATTGATTCCCCAGATCTGCTTTGCACTGTCCAGTTTCTTCTATTGTTGCAGCATAAGTCACGATCAGCATCCTGCAACCTCACTTCTTCACAGAATCATTAGAACCAACTCCAAAAGCTTTAACTTCTCCAAATTGTTCTTTTCCTGCATAAATGCACAGAATACATAAAACATACCTAATATTGCAAAGAACAAATCAAATAACTAAGTAAAAAGGGTTCTAAACATATATAAAATTCAGTGCTAACAGTGGGTAAATTAAGTTCAAAAAAAAATTTCCCCCAATTTTCAAAGGTCAAGGGTCGTTACAGTTTAAGTGGTATCAAAGCGAAGGTTGTCTAGTATTGTCAGTGTTGAAATAAGGCTAAAAATTACATCCCAATGTCTATGCTTGTCTGGTTGTAGGTAATGTATACCTAATGGAATTAAAGCTTGATCTTTGGAATTAGGCGCAGGTATTAGATCACTTGCATGATGAGTGGAAGACGTGGACGTCTTTGGAGGCAGGCTCAACCACCTCCTCCACCGCAGCCAGAGAGCCCCAATACTCATATGGCTCAGTTTGAACAGCGGTTGGAGCAACGTCTCGAGCAATGACTGCAATCGATAGCTGCCATGGTTACCCAACACCTAGGGGCAAACATTTCTGATTCAACTAGCACTACACCAATTCCTACTCCGATGTCGACTCCTCCACAAGCACCACCACCTCCTCCACAGGATCCTCCAGTACTTATGGTGCCTTAGCCTCTTGTACAAGCTCGGAGGGAGGAGAGGGATATCGATAGAATGAGGGATTTCTGAAAGATAAAGCCTCTAGTATTTAAGAGAAAGAATAGAGATAAGAGTAAGCGAACAGAGTTTGTGAGATAGGACTTTCGGAGGGGCCAGCCTAAGAGATAGAGGACAGATGAGTCTTGGGCTAGGATTGATAGGCCCACGGCTCCTATAGCTACCCCACAGACTACCAAAGACTTCCAGTAGTATGAGAGATTGTGCACTAGATGTGGTAATTTCCATAGTGGTGCATGTCACTGGTCCTCAGGGAGCTGATTTAGGTGTGGACAGAGGGGACACTTGATTAAGGATTGCCCACTAAATAAGTTTCCACAGCCCTCAGAGCCACCACGACAACCTGAGAGCTAAGCTCCCCAGAGACAAGTCCGACAGAGATGGGCTACGGTAGCAGAGAAAGGTAAAAAACCTGTCACTCATGGAAAGGTCTTTGCCTTGGACTGATATGGTGTGTAGTAATTGTGAAATCAAGGTAGGAGATAGGATCATATTAGCATATCTAATCTTGTTGAACATGTATGGCTTTGATGTAATTTTGGGTATGGATTGGCTAGCCACCAACCGTGTAAGTTTAGACTGCTACTCTAAGACTGTAACCTTCTCCTTACGTAGTAAGTTTGATGAATTCTTTGCAGTTAAGGAATAAATTTTATGATTTTGACTATTGATGAGAATTTTTTATGAATGTGTTGATGTGAAGGTTATATTGCATTCATCTCCGATAATAATCGAAAATATCCAAATATTCAGGACATATCTGTGGTATGCAAATTTTCGGATGTGTTTCCTGAGGAACTACCGGGACTACCACTGGAGAGAGAGTTGAAATTCACTATAAATTTGGCACTAGAGACTCAGCCAATCTTAAAGTCTCCTTATTGAATGGACTTTGTGGATCTTGAGTAATTGAAAAAGGAGTTGTAAGAACTATTAGATAAAGGAAGTTAAAAAACTCATAGGAGATATTGGGATATTCAGTCAAGCTAAGATAACTCCATTTGAAATTATTTTGAGGAAGCAGTGCGCAAGGCATAATTATGATGATATGAATTGTATATTTCTAAAGTCACTAAGAAATCTATAAGGGAAATAGTGACAATGAAAGAGCACAGTCATTATACTGGAAGAATGAATCAGGGCACACTACTTACATGATTGACAAAGATAGGGCGTGTTCGAAGTATAGAAACATCCCTGAAAACAAGGAAAGTTTTCTGACACATGATCACATGATTTATCAAGTTACCCATAAACTAAAAGGAGAAGTTCTAGAATTGATTTAGTAGGTGGTATCGAATTAATTACTCAAACCACGGTACTGAGTGACTTTGCTTGGATTAGAAATGTTGAGAGAGCAATTATAAGAACTATATGAAGGGGAGATTTTTGGACCGAGTGACCCACTTTAGAGTGTACTGGTGTTAAATTTTAAGGAGACTCGGAGTCTCTTGGGTCACAGTGTATTAAGAATGGGTGTAAGTAGGATTTCCCAAACAGAGGTTACATGTTAATGGGAAAGATCCAAACTATTATGAAGATTCAGAGTTTGAGATATAAGGAAACTTTAGAATATGGATTACGTATTGAATCTAAGGATTGTAATTTCTATATTCTTATGTTTTGAATGTGAGATTTAATTGGAATACAAAAAGAATTTTGCTATAGTTGATGTACGAAATGAGACAAGCTTTGAAATGAGATAAATCTTGAATATACGAGTCATATTGGAATAAGAGACGTATGCAAGGTACGAATATCTCTGGTATGTGAAGTGATTTAGATCAAGTGATATAAATTAAGAATAAGTTCTCATTAAGGATAAATGGGAAATTGTGATAAGTTTAGTGTCTCAAACGATGATGCCCTACAGTAAAGGATCGTAGAGGAGTCTCATTGTTCTCGGTACACCATGCACCTGGGAAGCACTAACATGTACCATGATTTACGAAAGGTGTATTGGTGGGTCGATATGAAAAGAGATGTAGCTGAGTTTGTGGCCAAGTGTTTGATTTGCCAACAGATTAAGATCGAACACTAAAGACCAACGGGATTACTTAAGTCTTTTCCAGAGCCTACTTGGAAATGGTAGAACATCACTATGTGTGATACCTTAATTTTCATGCTATTGTTCATTTTAAGATAAATCGAGAAGTTTGAGACTTGTGTAAATGTTTATACAGGGCCTAGAAAGATCGAGATGCCCGGGATAGTGGCACGAAGCTCGAGGCATGTGTTTCGAGGTAAGATCTCAAATTTAAGTATTTTTCAATAAAGTATGATTTTAAGTATGTTATGATGATTATAAAGTGAAACTAATACATTAGAAGTTGACAATTTTGTAAAACTCGGGTTTACACTAAACCGAGCAAATGAGCCTAGAAATAGAAATAAATTCGAAATAAATTCTATAAATTCACGAAAATTATTCTGAGGCTATAGGAAATTATTATAAGGCATAATTTACATGAGGAATGAAAATTGAGTGGAGATATGGAGGTTTCGGTGATCAAATGAATTTTTAAATTAAACCGAAAACCTTAAGTTACATTGTTCGGTAATGACCAAGTTGAATAACATGGGCCCAATCGGGAAACTTTTCTTAAATAAGTGTGTCCCAAATTTTTATGCGAGATACTAGAGACATAGTAACACACTTGAGAAGTGAAACTTTGGAAGAAAATGGGCCAGAACTATTTTTCATGGATTTTCTAAAACTGACCAGTGGGCTGCCCCAACCCAGTGAACTGGATACCCATCAGGAAAACCCAAATTTTGACCCATCTAAAGATCTGATTTAAACCCATCCTTTTAGGACATAAAACTAGACTTAATTATCTTTCATAGGGATCTGAAAACACCCAGAAAGAAGCTCCCACGCGCTCTCACCTCCCTCCCGAAAGTTCCGCAGGAGTTACTGTAGCTCTCCCATTCTTGAATTTTTTCGACCCCTTTCCAAGCTGAATTGGACTCCAGACAAGAAGGATGAAATCTTCCCCTTTCAATCCTCTATAACATATACAAAATACAGCTATAAAGGAGTTCATTTACTAGGTGAAAACATAGAGAGAAGAATAGGGGTAGAATCGGCCCTATTCCAAGGTGAGAGAAAATTTGATTTTTGAAAGTTTTTAGTTGGTTTTTCTTGTAGCTTTTGATGATTCTAAGCTATATACATGTTTAATTACAGCTGAGGATTTGTTTTAAAGATAAAAAACTTGGTCAAATTTGGTCAAAGGTGAGAGAAACTTGATGGGTGATGAAGATGATGAGATATGTTTATGTTTGATGATTTTTAAGGATTTTTAGTTAAGTAGAATTTAAAGAAATAATTTATATGGAGGTGTGTAGTTCTGATCAGCATGCTCAAGTTGTGGAAATGATGAATTTTGGATGAATTCAAGGTTGTTAATAGTTAAATTTATACCGAAAAAGTCCGATTTATAGCTTAGTTTGGTGAAAAATCAAAAGGTGTGAGAATTTGTAAGAATTGGATTGATAAAGTGTGGGTTATGGATATGAATGGGTATGTAGGTTATTAAGATAGTAAATGTGAAGTTAGAATGATTAAATTGGATAAAATAGCTTAAATCGACACTTAAATCGGTAAAACCGAGGAAATAGGAAAAGTTGACAAAAAAAGTCAAAATTGGTCAACTCTTAAGGAGATAAATACATATTTGGATATGTTGAGATGAAATCAAACAATATTTGATAAATTGGTATCATTTTGGGCAGCTCGGGAATCTGGCAAGCAAAACGAGGCAAACCCAGACCCCAACAAAGTAACGCTGTTTTAGCTCCGTTAAGGTAAGGGATGCAATTTAAAATAGTACTAACCTCCTATATCTATTTATTGTTCATAAATGACTTGAAAATCGTAGAAAGAAATCTGTTTGAAAACCATACTTTCTCGGTTTAAGTCCGGAAGGAATAATAAACCGTTTTTAGATATCGAAATCACGGTTTTCACTTATTTTGCATAAATAAAATAGATATACATATTTTGTATGAATTATGACTTGATTTGATGATTAAAGTTTCCATATGAAAGTAAGTATGAAAGTAAGGATTTTGAGACGATAGGCTACTATAAGTATATGCTGAGTGCATAATCATGCCTGCTACTTGTGGTGTCCTGGCTCCGCCACGCGTAGTATTAGTTTAGATTCACCAGTGTAGTGTCTATTCCACCTTAGTGGTGTTGTTTTTCACTACACGTGGTGTCTATTTTCGAAGTATCTTGTGACTGCACAGTGTGTACCACTAGTGCCCGTGTCACGACCCTCAACTTACCAAAATACGTACAAATTTTTCGCATTTCCATACATCAATCCTTAATCATCCTTCCTCGATCGTGAACAACCACACGCTTAACAGTTGGGCTATGTGTCGACGTCTAACTCACTCCACCATACCAATTCAATTTGAAACATTATTTATGAGTAAACACTTGTATAAATGTATATATATCAGAGTTGTTACATGTGTTTACATTGTTTTACATCCCCAGTAGTTACATACCAAAATGCTACTGTGCTATGTCTAGTTTAGATACAAAATAATCAAGGTGTGTATACCTTTAGCGATGGGATGCAGCGGAATTACCAAAAAGGGACGCCTCCAGTCACGCTCAATCTATACTCAAATCTCTGTAGAGAGGGGAAAATAAGGGGGGTGAGCAAACCACACGCTCAGTAAGGCAATCATGCGAACAGGTAGATACTGTACTATCTACGTGATCGTGATGCCATGCTCAAAAGCATTTAATTCATTGTTTATCTCAAAACATGAGTGTATGATTGTGTTAATGGTATGTAAAGCATTCATGCTATTAAAATTCAGTGCACATTTCAACTCAAAGCATGGTATAAATCATCATGCATAATTCACAATAAAAGCATGGCATTAAACATCATGCATTTTCACAATAAGGTATGGCATTAAACATCATGCGTCCGTGCACTTTAAAACCCATTAACAAATCAATCCAACATCAGGTCCCAACCCATCCCTCGGGCTTTCCTGACCACAATCACTTCAAACATGGATTTATTCTCAAATAGCATTAGACATGTGAGATAGGCAGTTCAACAATAGGTAATAACCTCAAGGCCTATGTACATAACCTGTGATACCGGCTACACGGATCAGGTGTGCGGGATATCACCACCATCTGCTTCCACACGGGAGGTGGGTCAAATCCTACCCACCGGTCCATAGCAGATCTCGTCCGAAGACGGCACATCACATCACAACACGGTACAATGTACTCCATGCTACATGCACGGTACAACGTACTCCGTGGACCCCCAGCCTTATCCCTCGTTCGGGCTCATCAGCTGTTCCTCCAACCCTTATCCCTCGTTCGGGCTCATCAGGTGGATCTCCAACCCTTATCCCTCGTTCGGGCTCATCAGGTTGTTTTAACATGCCATGTCTCAAAACAATGCACGTGTGAGCCTATTTAATCGATGTGACACCAAGTCTACTCGAAGCTCCAAACACGGCAACATGCAAGGTGGTCATCCAGTGCGAGACAAACTCAAAGCACAATGCCAAAACAATATGAAATCCATGTGAAAACTAGTGCCTCATGCACTCTTTCATACTCACGAAATCATGTAGGTGGCTCAAAACTTGCAAAATATGGTTAACAAAACCAAAACATACTCATTTCTTTTGCAAATCATTTCAATGTTAGCCAACCTACCAATCATTTGCTAAAAAGCAATAAAACATGATTTCCAAAGAAATATGCTTTTGTTTTCATGCACATTTCTCAAACTCCCAACTTTTACCCTTCAATCACCCAACAACAACATTTCCTAATCTCATGCATTCTAGCAAAACATTTATGCGCCCAAATTGCGCACAATATCTCTAAGAGTCCACACAATTCCCTTACCTCGATTTACTTGGTGTGACTCCTTTCCTTTTAGCTTCTCACGCTCTTGGCTCAACTCGCCTCGGCGTATCCTTAGAAGCTGCGATTCATTCATTAAATCGATTGAGTTAACGTATTTAACCCATAATTGACCTCACTAGTCAACATTATTTACTTATGCATTTTACAAATGCCTTAACCCTCATTTTACCTCTTTTAGGTAAACCTCACAATTTATCCACTAACCACATCTTAAAATCATACCACAATCACTATTAATGATTTCTACATATCTCATTCATCATTAATCTCCATCAATTTCACTTTCTCACACTAAATCATTTCTAGGTCAAAATCATTCCAATGCATTCTAGATAGTTTCCAACCATCCATACTCATGCCAAACAACTCCAAGATCAATTAAATAAACAATGTACCATAGTTGGAGTGTTAGAATCTTACCAAATTTGATTTCTTTTCTTGCTCCAATAGCAATGCCCTTAACTCCTCCAATACCAACAATGGGAAAAATGCTTTCCAACTATGTTGTTCTTCTCTTTGATAGGAACAACTTTATCTCTAATGGTCTCTCTTCAAACCTCACTGAAAATGGCTGATTTGAGAGAGAGAAAGTTAGGTTTTTGGGTTGAAAGTGGAAAGTTTGTGTTTTTTCCCGAAATTTTCTGATTTCCAGCACTCCTTATATAGAAATAGCTTGAGGAGATCGATCTGGTCCAAGAGGAGATCGATCTGGTCCCTTAAAATCCCTCTTTTTCATGGCATTTTTTTAAGCCTGAGATCGATCTGTCGAAGCATGAGATCGATCTGTCAAGGCATGAGATCGATCTGTCGAAGCATGAGATCGATCTGCTCCCAAACAGAGAGCTAAGGAGATCGATCTGGTCCATTGGAGATCGATCTGTTCTATTCTCTCGCCCAAATAAGAGCATTCTGGCTCTTCCAGATCGATCTCTCATCCCATGAGATCGATCTGCCCTTCAAAATTTCCAGATTTCCTCTGCAACAACACTTACCAAACATCCTAAATTTGCTACCATGATCATTTCCTCATTCATTCATCTTTGAGACTTGAAGATGGCATCCATCCTCACTTCATACACATTAAAACTTGTGTAGGATCTTTGTATGACCAATGGTACTTAATATAAACTAAAATGGAAGTGCACATCTTATGCAATTATACTTCCATTTTGCCAAGCTATTCAAAAATCCATTCTACACTCATTCTCCACATGTTTAAGTCCATTTCTACACATTCATACATCATGAACTTGTATGTATGATTATCACTCTCATTACAAGTGTGTACATTACTTGTGGACTTACATCACATATACTTCACTCATGAATTCATAGTACAACTCTATTTACACTTCTATGTACATATATACCCTTATACATATACGGGGTCTCACATTCTCCCCCACTTAGAAAATTTGGTCCTCCAAATTGGAACCAATTATTTTGTGAACAACTCGGGATACCTCTCCCGCATCAAACTCTCCAATTCCCATGTGGCTTCTTCCACAGTGTGATGTTGCCAAAGTATCTTCACCAAGGGAATTGTCTTTGTCCTTAGCACTTTCTCTTTTCTGTCCAATACCCGAACTGGCTTCTCAACATATGTCATACCCTCATTGAGCTCCAAAGGCTCATATCTTATCACATGTGCCAGGTCCGGGTGATACTTCCTTAACATGGATACGTGGAAGACGTTATGCACACTTGCCAACTCTGGTGGCAATGCCAACCTATACGCCTTGTCTCCCACCTTATCAAGTATCTCAAATGGCCCTATATATCGAGGGCTCAACTTTCCCTTTTTCCCAAATCTCATAATTCCCTTCGAAGGGGAAACTTTCAGAAACACTGACTCACCCACCTCAAACTCTAGTGGTCTCCGTCTCTTGTCAGCATAACTCTTTTGCCTGCTCTGAGCTGTCCGTAACCTCTCACATATCAATTGGACGTCCTCAGAGGCTTGTCTAACCAAGTCGGGAGCAAAGATCTGTCTGTCACCAACCTCTTCCCATCCAATAGGGGAACGGCACCTACGCCCATACAATGCCTCATATGGTGCCGTCCCGATACTCGCATGAAAACTGTTATTATACGCGAACTCTACGAGTGGCAAATGGTCATCCCAGGAGCCTCCAAAATCCAATGCACACGCTCTCAACATGTCCTCCAGGGTCTGAATAGTCCTCTCTGACTGACCATCTGTCTGAGGATGAAACGCGGTGCTAAAATTCAACTGGGTCCCCATCGCTTCCTGAAAATGTTCCCAAAAGTGGGAAGTGAAGCGGGCATCCCTATCAGAAACAACGCTCACTGGAATTCCATGTAGCCTCACTATCTCGCGCACATATAGGTTCGCTAACTGGCTCCGAGTATCGGTAGCTCTCATAGCTAGAAAATGGGCTGATTTCGTCAACCGATCCACAATCACCCATATGGCATCATGACCTCTCCGGGTCCTCAGCAATCCCATCACAAAATCCATGGTGACATGCTCCCACTTCCATGTCGGTATCGGTAGAGGCTGCAATAACCCTGCAGGCTTCTGATGCTCTACCTTCACCTGCTGACAAACGAGACACTTAGCAACATATTCAGCAATGTGCTTTTTCATTCCCGACCACCAATAAACCTTTCGAAGGTTTTGATACATTTTGGTACCCCCTGGATGTATCGTATACTTCGATGAGTGAGCCTCTGTCAAGATCAACCTTCTGATCTCTGCGTCATCAGGAACACATATCCTACCTCTGAACCTCAACAATCCATCCGAACTCAACCCAAAGTCCGTCTCTATACCCCTCTGTATCTGCCCGACAATATCACTACACTGCTGATCAACTCGCTGAGCCTGTCGGATTCGATCTACCAGATCCGGTTCCAACTGCAGGCTAGCTATCATAAATCCACTATCAGCGTCAGGCGGGGTCATATCCAAACTGAGGTTCATGAACTGTTCCAACAGCTCGTGTTCCCTGATCATCATGAATGATACCATCCCGAGATGCTTCCTACTCAATGCATCAGCAATCATATTTGCTTTACCCGGGTGGTATAGGATTTCACAATCATAATCCTTTAACAGCTCGAGCCATCTCCTCTGTCTTATGTTCAACTCCTTCTGTGAGAACAGGTACTTAAGGCTCTTATGATCTGTATAAATCTGAAATCTCTCACCATAGAGGTAGTGGCGCCATATCTTCAGCGCAAACACCACCGCTGCCAACTCCAAGTCATGGGTCGGGTAGTTCCTCTCATGATCCTTTAACTGTCTTGATCCATAGGCTACTACCTTCCCATCCTGCATCAATACACTGCCCAGTCCTTGCTGTGAAGCATCCGCATACACCGAGAAACCTCCTGAGCTGGTAGGAATGGTGAGTATTGGAGCTGTAGTTAATCTCTTTTTCAACTCCTCAAAACTGTCTTCACACTTTTTGTCCCACATAAACTCTACATTTTTCCTTGTGAGATGTGTCAATGGAGCAGCTAACCTCAAAAATCCCTCTACAAACCTTCGATAATATCCAGCTAAACCCAGGAAACTTCTGATCTCTGTCACTGTCTGGGGTCTCTGCCACTGAACTACGGCCTCAATCTTAGATGGATCCACTGATACTCCATCCTTTGATACTATGTGACCCAGAAAAGAGATCTGTTCCAACCAAAAGTCGCACTTACTGAGTTTAGCGTACAACTTCTTCTCTCGAAGGGTCTGTAGCACTATCCTTAGATGCCTCTCATGCTCCTCTCTAGACCTTGAATACACCAGTATATCATCAATAAACACAATCACAAATCGATCCAAATACTGGTGAAATACCTCATTCATCAACGACATAAAAGCTGCGGGAGCATTCGTCAACCCGAATGGCATAACCATAAACTCATAATGTCCATACCGGGTGCGAAAGGCTGTCTTGGGTACATCTCCATCTCGTATCTTCAACTGATGGTACCCTGATCTCAGATCTATCTTGGAAAAGACCTGCGCTCCCTTAAGCTGATCCAACAAATCATCGATGCGTGGGAGGGGATACTTATTCTTGATGGTGACCTTATTCAACAACCGGTAATCTATACACAGTCGGAGGCTTCCATCCTTCTTCCTTACAAACAGAACCGGTGCTCCCCAAGGTGAGACGCTCGGCCTGATGAACCCCTTCTCCAGCAACTCTTGTAATTGTTTCCTTAACTCCTCTAACTCAACTTGAGCCATTCTGTATGGTGGCTTGGACATCGGCTCTGTACCAGGTGCCAAATCTATACCAAACTCCATCTCCCTATCTGGAGGTAACCCTGGTAACTCATCCGGAAAGACATCTGGAAATTCCCTAACCACTGGTATGTCTTCCAATTCCGGACGTGCCTTATCCATCTCAATCACAAAAGCGATGAATCCTTCACATTATTCTTTCCACCATTAGTATCATAAATCATCACATCACATTCATAAATGAAATCAAATTTATCCTTCATACATCATGTATCAAGATTATACTCATCAAACTTATAAAAATCATGTTCTTTAATTTCATTTCACGAAATTAACTACAAGATTGTCTATCTTTGGAAACATCAAAGTTTTTGCATGACAATCCATAACAACATGATTGGCAGCCAACCAATCCATTCCTAGGATCACATCAAAATCACCCATGTTTAATAAAATTAAATCGGCTGCCATCTCTTTACCTCCTATCTTCATTTTACAATCCCTATATATACGCTCAGTCAACTGACTATCACTCATAGGGGTAGATATCAACAACATCTTATCAAGCAGTGTGGGTTTTACATACTTCAACAATTTACATGCAAAGGATGGCGAAATAAAGGAATGCGTGGCACCAGGATCAAACAGTACATAAGCTTCTAAATCAAAGATTTGGATGGTACCTTTTACCACATCTGATGACTGATCTGCAGTATCCTGATCCAGTGCGTGCACTCGTCCTCTGCTTACACCCACTACTCCTTGGAGCAGCAGTACCAACTGGAGCTCTCTCCGGTTCCTTGCCCTTCTGTGGGGCTCTCTCTATCATCTCTGGGCAATCTCTGATTACGTGGCCTGGCTTCCCACATCTGAAGCATACAACCTGAGATCCGTAACATGGTTGAGTACCATGGTACCTACCACACTTGCCACATTGGTCTGTAGTAGGCCGTGGTCCTCCAATCATGATTCCCTTAGCTGGAGCAATGGCCGGATACATGGGAGTATCAACTGTCCTCTCTCGGATCTCATCAATTCTCGGCCTCTTTCCAGAGAATTTCTTGCTTCCTTTATAGCTGAAGCCTCTATCCATCATAGGTCTCTTTTTATCTCTGTCCCTCATCTTACCAACCTTTCCAAACTCCGAGGCGATTCTATCAACATCTTGTTCACATAATTGCGCCCTGCGCACTGCCTCCTCATAGGTCGGTATATCCAGGGGAACCAATCTAGACCTGACGGTTGGTCTCAATCCATCCACAAACTTCTGGATCTTCTCGACCTCATTACTCATCGTGTTGGGATCATATCTGCCCAGGGATATAAAAGTAGTCTCATACTCGTCTACAGTCCTGCTCCCTTGGGTCAGTCCCAAAAATGCCATCTTTAGCTTCCGCTGTGCGGTATCCGGAACATACTGTCTCCGGAAGGCCTCTAGGAACACATCCCAGCTGATCTCAGTATGCCGGGCTCTCAAAATAGGCCTGGTGGATTTCCACCAATGTTCTGCTGATCCCTTCAGCATAAAAGCGGCAAATGCTACCATCTCGGTAGTAGTGCACTCAAAGAACCCATATAATTTCTCGATCTCATTGATCCAATCCTCAGCCACTACTGGGTCCTTTACTCCACTGAAAGACGGCGGTCCAAACTTCTGGAACTGCCGCAGTCTATCCAAATCACATCCATATCCCCAACCTCTACTGCCTGGCATGGCAACCGGCGTAGGCACATCCTGTGTGGGTGGGGTATCTGTCGTCTGAGGTCCTTGGGCTTGCCTCGCCCGTGCCTCAGGAGCTGCTGCCTGCTCGGCATCACCCTGTGTAGCGGGACTCTGTCTACCGCCAACTCCAGGTAAAGATTGAGTGACCAATTCCAAAATCATCTCAATGCTCCGCTCAATCCTCGCGAAGCGAGCCTCAGTATTCTCGGGCCTCTCCTCTGGACCCTGTGGAGCGTGCTCAACGTCGACCTCCACCTCAACATCCTCCTGAGCCTCATGTGTTTCCGGCTCAACACGACCCCCAGGCCTACCTCTACGACCTCGAGCTTGTGCTCTCATTCCTCTACCGCGATTGGTATTAGGCATACTTACTCAGTTCCCTACATTCACAACCAATTACTTAGTCAACCCATCGACATACACTATTTGTATCTAAACAAGCACAGTAACTTGGGGATGTAATTTTTTTCACTTATTAAGTATTTTAGACACGACACACGTCAGACCAACTCGAGCTCTGATACCAACTTCTGTCACGACCCTCAACTTACCAAAATACGTACAAATTTTTCGCATTTCCATACATCAATCCTTAATCATCCTTCCTCGATCGTGAACAACCACACGCTTAACAGTTGGGCTGTGTGTCGACGTCTAACTCACTCCACCATACCAATTCAATTTGAAACATTATTTATGAGTAAACACTTGTATAAATGTATATATATATCAGAGTTGTTACATGTGTTTACATTGTTTTACATCCCCAGTAGTTACATACCAAAATGCTACTGTGCTATGTCTAGTTTAGATACAAAATAATCAAGGTGTGTATACCTTTAGCGATGGGATGCAGCGGAATTACCAAAAAGGGACACCTCCAGTCACGCTCAATCTATACTCAAATCTCTGTAGAGAGGGGAAAATAAGGGGGTGAGCAAACCACACGCTCAGTAAGGTAATCATGCGAACAGGTAGATATTGTACTATCTACGTGATCGTGATGCCATGCTCAAAAGCATTTAATTCATTGTTTATCTCAAAACATGAGTGTATGATTGTGTTAATGGTATGTAAAGCATTCATGCTATTAAAATTCAGTGCACATTTCAACTCAAAGCATGGTATAAATCATCATGCATAATTCACAATAAAAGCATGGCATTAAACATCATGCATTTTCACAATAAGGCATGGCATTAAACATCATGCGTCCGTACACTTTAAAACCCATTAACAAATCAATCCAACGTCAGGTCCCAACCCATCCCTCGGGCTTTCCTGACCACAATCACTTCAAACATGGATTTATTCTCAAATAGCATTAGACATGTGAGATAGGCAGTTCAACAATAGGTAATAACCTCAAGGCCTATGTACATAACCTGTGATACCGGCTACACGGATCAGGTGTGCGGGATATCACCACCATCTGCTTCCACACGGGAGGTGGGTCAAATCCTACCCGCCGGTCCATAGCAGATCTCGTCCGAAGACGGCACATCACATCACAACACGGTACAATGTACTCCATGCTACATGTACGGTACAACGTACTCCGTGGACCCCCAGCCTTATCCCTCGTTTGGGCTCATCAGCTGTTCCTCCAACCCTTATCCCTCGTTCGGGCTCATCAGGTGGATCTCCAACCCTTATCCCTCGTTCGGGCTCATCAGGTTGTTTTAACATGCCATGTCTCAAAACAATGCACGTGTGAGCCTATTTAATCGATGTGACACCAAGTCTACTCGAAGCTCCAAACACGGCAACATGCAAGGTGGGCATCCAGTACGAGACAAACTCAAAGCACAATGCCAAAACAATATGAAATCCATGTGAAAACTAGTGCCTCATGCACTCTTTCATACTCACGAAATCATGTAGGTGGCTCAAAACTTGCAAAATATGGTTAACAAAAGCAAAACATACTCATTTCTTTTGTAAATCATTTCTGTCACGACCCAATTCCATTCTCTTTAACCGAAATCACTGAAAATTTTTCGCGTTTTACTGTTACCTTACCCGGTCGTGAACTAAACTCACCATACACTGTTGGGCTGTGAGTCAATAATAAACACCACATCTCATTCATTCTCAATTAATTAAAACGATGTCATACATGTGCATTTAATCGAGTACTTGTACGAATACATGTTTTACTGACATCTACATCCCCCATAAGTACAATTCAAAAGAATACTGTGCTTTTACATTGTTTAGATACAAAAAGAATCACTGTGTATATACCTCTTAGCGATGGAGATGCAGCGGAGTCCAAAATAATACGCCTCAGTCCTCACTGGGCTACTATGCACGCTCTGTAGGGGGGAAAATAGAGTGGGATGAGCAACCACACGCTCAGTAAGGCAATAATGCAAGCATGGTAGATAACTACTCTATCTACATGCTGATAGTGTTATGCATAAATCGTTTATAGTAGGAGCATGAGGAATAAAACTATGCCATGTGAATATACATATATATCATGTATCAAATCATTTGCATTGGCATATAAAACATGGTAGAGACATCATGTATAAAACATCTCATGCTCAATCTCATTTAAATTCATAAAAGGGCAATTCATTTAGAAACTTCCTTTTTGAACCAACAACATAACACCACCAAATCCACTCACAAACCACAACCACATTTACATTCCACAATTCACGCATGTGTATAAATCTAGGTCACTATATCAAAAGTGCCTATGTGAATCATTACATCATAAATCATCCCAGACCACACGCATCCGGGTGTGCGGGGTATCATGCTGGCACGAAGATGAATTATCCCTCGCCAGACTTTCTCATCACATAACCATCATGCGGTACATCGTACTCCATGTGATATATACGGTACATCGTACTCCGCAACTCATATCATGATTGGGGGTGCCATTCCTAGGTCTTATCTACCCCATACCAAGAGTTTTCTATTTTTCGTGAAGGAGAGCCTTCCTGCCGAACAGAGCCTCCCCGCCTAACAGAGCCTCCCTGCCTCCTCGGGCTTAAGGATGTTAGCTTAAGGATGTAGGGCTTAAGGGTCCTTTCCGTAAGAGAGCCTCCCCACCAAACAGAGCCTCCCCGCCTAACAGAGCCTCCCTGCCTCTTCGGGCTTAAGGATGTCAGCTTAAGGATGTAGGGCTTAAGGATCTTACCTTTACCATACCCATGTAGGAGAGCCTCCCTGCCTAACAGAGCCTCCCCGCCTCTTTGGGCTTAAGGATGTTGGCTTAAGGATCCCACCTTTACCATACCCATGTAGGAGAGCCTCCCTGCCTAACAGAGCCTCCCCGCCTCTTTGGGCTTAAGGATGTTGGCTTAAGGATCCCACCTTTACCATACCCATGTAGGAGAGCCTCCCTGCCTAACAGAGCCTCCCCGCCTCTTTGGGCTTAAAGATGTTGGCTTAAGGATCCCACCTTTACCATACCCATGTAGGAGAGCCTCCCTGCCTAACAGAGCCTCCCCGCCTCTTTGGGCTTAAGGATGTTGGCTTAAGGATCCCACCGTAAGAGAGCCTCCCCACCAAACAGAGCCTCACCGCCTAACAGAGCCTCCCTGCCTCCTCGGGCTTAAGGATGTTGGCTTAAGGATGTAAGGCTTAAGGATCTTACCCACTTTCATAACCCTATACGAATCCCATTGTACAAACTTGTGCGAGCAAAGCTCTAGCACGACTCATGCATCATGCATCTTCTCATAAAGAGGCGCGTACGAGCATAGCTCTAGTACGGTTATACTCATAAGATAACCATTCACAATCCACGTACGAGCAGAAGCTCCAGTACGGTTTATAAACATCATCATAATTCAGATCAAGGTGCGAGCTAGGCTCTAGCACGTTTCATACAAATGAAGACATAGAAATCCAGCGCGAGTGAGGCTCTAGCGCGATTTATGTCATACGAATATGATAGGCGGCTTAAATACAATTATCAATCCCGGCAATTCGGGTTTAGCACTCACAATTTGCTTTTCCACAACAACATCACAATACTAGCCAACCTATCTACAAGCTTGCTTAAAACCAAGCAATTCGTTTTGGAAAAACATCAAAACGTTAGGTTTATGCAATTATTAGCCTTACTATCCCCTTTCATAGAATCCACTTCAAATCCAAAACCACGCATATACTCATTATCATTCACGAATATCATCAATCATTTATTTGGGCAATTCATGCATTTTCATACAACACCCAATAATCACCCACAAGTTCAAAGTACGAGCAGCTATCTCTATATACTCACAAAATTCCCTTACCTGGAATCGCGATGTGTGATTCCACTTCCTTAAGCTGCTTACTCGTACGGATCGATTCGTCTTCAACGAACTCTTCGGGACTGCACATAATCGTATCCCGCATTATATTCGATCCATATATGCAACCCTTGTGCTTGCTATAGTCAATTTAACCTATAGCCTCTATTGAAGTTTATTGGGCCTCGTTTCATTACTTTACCCATAGCTCGAGTCTATGGATCTTCTTAGGCCCATTAACTTACTCAAAATCGATATCAAATCGATATTAAGCTCATAGTGTTCATACTTCATGAATCCCCTCACTATGGCATTAATCAAGCATATTTATACCCATTTCTACAATTCCTCCAAACTCACAATGTAATCTCATTTAACCATTTAAAATCATAAACTCATTCAATCCCACATATCCTCACATTATACCCATTTTAGATTTCTAGGTCACACCACTTCCACTACATTCTTAGGTAGTTTATCCATCAATACTCATACCAATCAACTCCAAAATCAATTAAATAGCTAATGCATTTAGATTGGAGTGTTAGAATCTTACCAATGTGATTTCTCTTCTTGCTCCAATTGGTAATGCCCTTAACTCCTTCAATTCCAAAAATGGGAAAATGCCCTCTCACTATGTTGTTCTTCTCCTTGATAGGAACAACTTTGCTTCTAATAATCTCTCTTCAAATCTCGCTGAAAATGGCTGATTTTAGAGAGGGAAAGTTGGGTTTTTAGGGTTGAGATTGTAAGGTTTGGTGTTTTTCTGAGATTTCCAGATTTTCAGCTCTCCTTATATAGAGTTGACTTGAGGAGATCGATCTGGTCCAAGAGGAGATCGATCTGGTCCCTTAAAATCCCTCTTTTTCACAGCATTTTTAAGCCTGAGATCGATCTGTCGAAGCAATGAGATCGATCTGTTGAGGCATGAGATCGATCTGTCGAAGCATGAGATCGATCTGGTCCCAAACAGAGAGCTAAGGAGATCGATCTGGGTGCTTGGGGATCGATCTTTCCACCACAGAATGCTTGAGAGATCGATCTGGCTCCATTGGAGATCGATCTGCTCAATTCTTTCGCCCAAATAAGAGCATTCTGGCTCTTCCAGATCGATCTCTCATCCTATGAGATCGATCTGGACCTCATGTTTTCCAGATTTCTTGCAGTTTCATTGCTGCAACTCATACTAACACACCCTCAATCTATTGCCATGGCCATTTCCTCATCCATCCACTTCTATAACTTGAAAATGGCATCCATTCATACCTTATGCACATTGAAACTTGTGTGCATTCATTGTATGTTCAAAGGTATGCTACATACAACCAAATGGAAGCATAACTCCATTCCATTTTACCACACTACTCATCTTGAGTCTCAATCACATCTATCACTTGCTAGAATACATTTCTCCGTATTCATACTCAATGAAACTTGTATGTACGTTACAATTTATATTACACATACATACATTAAATCCATGGACTTACATCAATCATACTTTACATCACAAGTCCATTCATATTATTTAATCCAAGTACACACATTACCCTTATACATATACGGGGTCTTACAATTTCAATGTTAGCCAACCTACCAATCATTTGCTAAAAAGCAATAAAACATGATTTCCAAAGAAATATGCTTTTGTTTTCATGCACATTTCTCAAACTCCCAACTTTTACCCTTCAATCACCCAACAACAACATTTCCTAATCTCATGCATTCTAGCAAAACATTTATGCGCCCAAATTGCGCACAATATCTCTAAGAGTCCACACAATTCCCTTACCTCGATTTACTTGGTGTGACTCCTTTCCTTTTAGCTTCTCACGCTCTTGGCTCAACTCGCCTCGGCGTATCCTCAGAAGCTGCGATTCATTCATTAAATCGATTGAGTTAACGTATTTAACCCATAATTGACCTCACTAGTCAACATTATTTACTTATGCATTTTACAAATGCCTTAACCCTCATTTTACCTCTTTTAGGTAAACCTCACAATTTATCCACTAACCACATCTTAAAATCATACCACAATCACTATTAATGATTTCTACATATCTCATTCATCATTAATCTCCATCAATTTCACTTTCTCACACTAAATCATTTCTAGGTCAAAATCATTCCAATGCATTCTAGATAGTTTCCAACCATCCATACTCATGCCAAACAACTCCAAGATCAATTAAATAAACAATGTACCATAGTTGGAGTGTTAGAATCTTACCAAATTTGATTTCTCTTCTTGCTCTAATGGCAATGCCCTTAACTCCTCCAATACCAACAATGGGAAAAATGCTTTCCAACTATGTTGTTCTTCTCTTTGATAGGAACAACTTTGTCTCTAATGGTCTCTCTTCAAACCTCACTGAAAATGGCTGATTTGAGAGAGAGAAAGTTAGGTTTTTGGGTTGAAAGTGGAAAGTTTGTGTTTTTTTCCGAAATTTTCTGATTTCCAGCACTCCTTATATAGAAATAGCTTGAGGAGATCGATCTGGTCCAAGAGGAGATCGATCTGGTCCCTTAAAATCCCTCTTTTTCACGGTATTTTTTTAAGCCTGAGATCGATCTGTCGAAGCATGAGATCGATCTGTCAAGGCATGAGATCGATCTGTCGAAGCATGAGATCGATCTGCTCCCAAACAGAGAGCTAAGGAGATCGATCTAGTCCATTGGAGATCGATCTGTTCTATTCTCTCGCCCAAATAAGAGCATTCTGGCTCTTCCAGATCGATCTCTCATCCCATGAGATCGATCTGCCCTTCAAAATTTCCAGATTTCCTCTGCAACAACACTTACCAAACATCCTAAATTTGCTACCATGATCATTTCCTCATTCATTCATCTTTGAGACTTGAAGATGGCATCCATCCTCACTTCATACACATTAAAACTTGTGTAGGATCTTTGTATGACCAATGGTACTTAATATAAACTAAAATGGAAGTGCACATCTTATGCAATTATACTTCCATTTTGCCAAGCTATTCAAAAATCCATTCTACACTCATTCTCCACATGTTTAAGTCTATTTCTACACATTCATACATCATGAACTTGTATGTACGATTATCACTCTCATTACAAGTGTGTACATTACTTGTGGACTTACATCACATATACTTCACTCATGAATTCATAGTACAACTCTATTTACACTTCTATGTACATATATACCCTTATACATATACGGGGTCTCACAGCCCGTGCCCTAGCTGTGTGCTAATGTGATTGAGATACTATATTAGAACCGCTGTAAGACCCTGATCCAGTCTACAGCCCTTACCATGGACATAGGTATTATTACCTCTACTGAGGATATGATATGTTGCATGATAACTATGTTGAAATAGCCTAGTCTCCATGTTTTGATGTATAATATTTTAACGAAGAAAGTATGTATGATGTTTTAGTGTATGAAAGTACGTACAACATTTTGATGAAGTATGATGTATTTTAAAGTAAGCATGTAAAATGGTTTTCTAAGTATGTATGTACAGAAGTATGTTTATTCTGATTTTCTAATTGTTTTTAAATGGTTAGAATTGTTTTAAATGTATACCTTACTGAGCTTTTCCCCAAAAGCTCACCCCTTCTCTTCTCCCATTTCAGAGTACCTGCAGTGAGATTATTCAGCCATTTACAAGTACGTGAGTAGCTGATGGATTCAGTGCCTCCCAGACTACTTTCAGTACTCGCTCAGGTATATCATTAGATATTTATTCCCTGACATGTATATTGTACAGATACTGGATTGTATATAAATACTTTTGGGATGTAATCAGTTGTTTTATGGATTATTATGTAAACGTTTTGGGAAGTGAATGAAATGTCGATGATACTGAGTATGGATGTGGAAGTTGTAGTAGTAAAAAAAAATGTAGAGTTGAAAGTAATAAGTTTAAGAAATAAAATCAACTGCCTTGCGAATATAAACTGCGTTTACCTGCAGGGGGATAGGATATATTATAAAAGGTTATGCTGCCGAAATTTTTGGTAAAATTAAATAGTTAAAAGAATAAGTAAAGAAAGAAAAGAAGTAACCTACACTGTATAGGAATGCAACTTAAGTAGAAAAATAATATTTAAAGGAAAAAGTTAGCCCCTATTTTCGCGCTTCCGGGGCGTTACTGTTAACGTGGTATCAGAGCAAGGGTTGTCTAGTACTGTCAGTGTCGGTATTTAATGTGTGATTACATCTTAAGTATCTGTACTTGTCTGGTTCTAGATTGTATATACCTGTTATAGCTATAGCTAAAAATTATTGGTATCGGTGCAGGTAATACGTAATCAATTACCATGTGTGGTAGAAGAGGTCGCCCATAGAGGCAAGACCGACCCCCTTCACCTCCTTCCCCTCAACCAGAGAGTCCCAATTCCCGGATGAAGAGATTGGAGCAGAGTGTTCAGGGCATGAGAGAGGGGCTTAATGCCCTCACAGCTATGCTTGCCCAGCAGTTTGGGGCACATGCTTCAGATACCAGTGCTACTACGTCCGCACCTCCTCCTTCGCCTCCTTCTCCACAGGCCCCTCAGGCACTTACGGTAGTTCAGCCTCAGGTATAGATTGGGGTAAATGATAAAGATAAGGTTGGAATGAATGACTTTTTGAAGATGCACCCTCCAAAGTTTAAGGGTGTGAAGGAACCAGTACGGGCTGAGGAATGGCTGGCAGACTTGGAAAGGATATTTGAGTGTTTAGAGTGTACAGATGCAGATAGAGTTAGAATGGCGACCTATATGTTGACTGGACAGGCTGGTATTTGGTGGAGAACCACCAGAACACATTTGAGGTCCCGACACCCAGAGATTACTTGGGAGACTTTTCTAGCTGCTTTCAGGGGTCAGTATGTACCACCTGCTGCCCAGCAGAGAATGCAGGAAGAGTTTTTTGAGTTATCACAGGGCAACATGACTGTGGATGAATATGAGAACAGATTTACTACTCTTATGCATTATGACCCTGCGACAGTCAGAGATGAGCAGCGTCATACGCGGAGGTTTATGTCCAGGTTGCGACCAGCCATTCGGGACAGACTCCTTGGTTTGCGTATTACAGAATTCAGTGATGCACTAGAGCGTGCTCAGGATATTGAGAGAGGCCTCGATGTTACTCAGGCTCAGTACAGATTTCGGGGGAAGTCAAAGGGTAAAGGTAAAAGAGTAGAGATCTCTAGATCAGAACCGGTGAGGGGTCAGCCGAAGAGACTGAAGCTTGGCGAGGCTTCTACGAGAGTTGATAGGCTTGAGACTACTATTGTTACCCCTAAAACCACTCGGAGTCATCTGTTACCTATGAGAAGTTGTAAAGATTGTGGTAAGATGCACAGTGGGCCACGTTACTGGCAAGAGGGTGCCTATTTTGGTTGCGAACAGAGGGGACATCTGATTAAGGATTATCCATTATTGTCGACCCCACAGCCCCGAGATCAGCCAACCCCACCTCCTGAGAGACAGATACAGGCTGCGCAGAGGTAAGCCCCCCAGAGACAGGCTACAGCGAAAGAGAATGGTAAGAAGCCTGTCACCCGAGGGCAAGTTTTCGCACTTGATTAGGAGACAGCGAATTTCTCATCTGATGTTATCAGAGGTAATCTTCTTGTCTATAATCATCGAGCTAATGTTTTGTTTTATCCTGGATCCGCACACTCATTCATTGCACCTCAGTTTGCAAAATATCTGCATGTAAAATCTGAACCCCTAGATTTTGTATGTCATATTAGTACTCCTATGCACGAGACACAAATAACTGATAGAGTGTGTAGGAACTATGAAATCAAGGTGGGAGACAGGGTAATGAATGTAGATCTAATATTACTAGATATATTTGGTTTTGATGTAATATTAGGAATGGATTGGTTAGCCACTAATAGAGTAAGTTTAGACTGCTATACTAAGACTGTAACCTTCTCCCTACCTGATAAATTTGAAGTATGTTTTGCAGTTAAGAAATGAAACATATGATACTTTTAAATATGAAATCCCATGAACTTTTTTTATATTTTATTGTTGATGAAGGTTATATAGCCTCTGTTTCGGATATGAGCTGGGAACATCCAAGTATACAGGATATACCAGTTGTTTGTGAGTTTTTGGATGTATTTCTCGATGAACTACGGGGTTACCACCGGAGAGAGAGCTGAAGTTTTCTATTGACTTAGTACCAGATACCCAGCCAATCTCTAAGACTCCCTATAGAATGGCACCAGTCGAATTAGAGTAGCTGAAGAAGCAGTTGCAGGAATTACTGGACAAGGGTTTTATTAGACCCAGTGTGTCACCTTGGGGAGCGCCGGTTTTATTTTTGCAAAAGAAGGATGGTAGCCTCCGGTTATACATAGATTACTGATTGCTGAATAAGGCTACGGTAAAAAACAAGTACCCCTTGCCCAGAATCGATGATTTATTTAATCAATTGAGAAGGGCTTCAGTATTCTCGAAGATTGATATGAGGTCCAGCTATCACCAGTTGAGAATCAGAAAAGAAGATGTGGCCAAAACAGCAGTCAGAACTAGATATGGTCACTATGAGTTTTTGGTGATGCCCTTTGGCCTGACCAATGCCCTTGCTGCGTTCATGAGTCTGATGAATGAAGTATTTCGGGATTATCTAGATCGATTTATGATTGTCTTTATTGATGACATATTGGTTTACTCTAAGTCCCGAGAGGAACATGAGCAGCATTTGAGGACAGTGCTCCAGACTCTTCGAGAGAAACAGTTGTATGGGAAATTGAGTAAATGTAAATTTTGGCTGGAGCAGATAGCTTTCCTTGATCACATTGTATCCAAGGACGGGGTGTCAGTTGATTCGTCTAAGGTTGAGGCAGTACTCATATGGGAACAACCGAGGACTATAACAGAGATTTGGAGTTTTTTGGGGCTAGCGAGGTACTACCGGAGATTTGTAGAGGGATTCTCTAGAATAGCAGCTCCACTGACTAAGCTCACGCGTAAAGGAGTTCCTTTTGTCTGGTCAGAAGCATGTGAGCAGAGTTTTCAGGAGCTCAAATGGAGATTAACTACCGCGCCTGTCCTGACTATTTCGAGTGGTTTGGGAGGATTCACGGTATACTGTGATGCTTCTCATCAGGGTTTGGGATGTGTACTGATGCAGAATAGTCGAGTTATAGCTTATGGTTCTAGACAATTGAAGGACCATGAGCGAAACTATCCCACCCATGATCTGGAGTTAGCCGCTGTGGTATTTGCTTTGAAGATTTGGCGGCACTACCTGTATGGTGAGAAATTTCATATCTTTACTGACTATAAGAGCTTGAAGTATATATTTGATCAGAAGGAGCTTAACATGAGACAGAGACGGTGGTTAGAGCTTCTTAAGGATTATGACTGCGAGATTGTGTATCATCCGGGTAAGGCGAACGTGGTGGCAGATGCTCTCAGTAGGAAGGGTATAGTGTCGCATATGATGGTTAAAGAATGGGAGCTATTGGAACAGTTCGCCAGACTCCAGATTAATGTTGAAGAAGCAGAGGTTAGATTTATGGCTAGCCTGCGGATTAAGCCCAGCATCTTAGATCAGATCAGAATGGGGCAAAGAAATGATCAGAGATTACTTGATATGGTTAGCCAAGCAGAGCGAGCTTTGCAGTCAGATTTTATGGTCAGTGATGATGGGTTGTTGAGGTTCAAGGGCCGAATCTGTGTTCCGAGCGATGATGCCTTGAGACGGCAAATTTTGAGAGAGTCTCACTGCTCTCGCTACACCATGCACCCAGGCAGTACCAAGATGTATCATGATTTGCGGAAGATGTATTGGTGGGTTGGTATGAAGAGAGATGTAGCAGAATTTGTGGCCAGATGCTTGGTATGTCAACAGGTTAAGATTGAGCATCAGAAGCCCGCAGGATTTCTTAAGCCCTTGCCAGTGCCTATGTGGAAATGGTAGCACATTACGATGGATTTTATTATGGGGTTACCCTAGACCCGAAGAGGTCATGACGCAATCTCGGTAATAGTTGACAGATTGACTAAGAGTGACCACTTCCTCGCCATTAAGAGTACAGATTCTTTGAGTGCCTTGGCATAACTGTATGTCAAAGATGTAGCTCGTTTACATGGGGCTCCCGTGAGCATTACATCTGATACAGATTCCAAGTTTACCTCCAGGTTTTGGACACATTTTCAAGAAGCTATGCGATCTCAGTTGAATCTCAGCACCGCCTATCATCCTTAGACTGACGGTCAATCTGAGCGGACTATTCAGACCTTGGAGGATATGTTGAGGGTGTGTGTAATGGATTTTAAGGGTTCATGGGATGACCATTTGCCCCTCGCAGAGTTCGCATATAATAACAGCTACCATACTAGTATCGGGATGGCACCTTATGAAGCTCTTTATGGCAGGAGATGTAGGTCCCCAGCTGCTTAGGAAGAAATGGGTGATCGGAAGATTATGGCTCCTGGTTTAGTGGAACGAGCAGTGAAGGGTGTTCAGATTATTTGTGACAGACTCAAGGCAGCTCAGAGTCGACAGAAGAGTTACGCAGATGTACGAAGACGGCCACTAAAGTTTCAGGTTGGGGACTCTGTGTTTCTGAAGGTCTCTCCGAGCAAGGGCATCATGCGTTTTGGAAAGAAAGGAAAGTTGAGTCCTCGCTTCATCGGTCTGTTTGAGATACTTGAGAGAGTGAGAGATGTTCCTTACCGGTTAGCTTTACCTCCACAGCTTTCTGGGATACATAACATTTTCCATGTATCAATGTTGAGGAGATGCAATCCGGATCCCTCCCATTTCATTGAATATGAAGCTTTGGACATCCAGGGAGATATGAGTTATGTATCTGGATACTCGACAGGAAGGAAAGGGTACTTCGGACGAAGAAGATCTCATTGGTAAAGATTCTCTGGCAGCACCACTCCATGGAAGAAGCAACGTGGGAACTAGAGAGTCTTATGAGGGAGAAGTACCCTCGATTATTTAACGGACCGAGCTGAATTTGAAGGACCAAATTCTTAAAAAGGTGGAGAGGAATGTGAGACCCAAATTTTCATGCTATTATTCATTTTAAGATAAATTGAGAAGTTTGAGACTTGTGTAAATATTTATACAGGGCCTAGAAAGATCAACATGCCCGGGATAGTGGCATGAAGCTCGAGGCACGTGTTTCAAGGTAAGATCTCAAATTTAAGTATTTTTCAATAAAGTATGATTTTAAGTATGTTATAATGATTAGAAAGTGAAACTAATACATTAGAAGTTGAAAATTTTGTAAAACTCGGGTTTACACTAAATCGAGCAAATGAGCCTAGAAATAGAAATAAATTTGAAATAAATTCTAGAAATTCACGAAAATTATTTTGAGGCTATAGGAAATTATTATAAGGCATAATTTACATGAGAAATGAAAATTGAGTGGAGATATGGAGGTTTCGGTAATCAAATGAATTTTTAAATTAAACTGAAAACCTTAAGTTACATTTTTCGGTAATGACCAAGTTGTGTAAAATGGGCCCAATCGGGAAAGTTTTCTTAAATAAGTGGGCCCAAAATTTTTATGAGAGATACTAGAGACATAGTAGCACACTTGAGAAGTGGAAATTTGGAAGAAAATGGGCCAGAACTATTTTTCATGGATTTTCTAAAACTGACCAGTGGGCTGCCCCAACCCAGTGAACTGGATACCCATCAGGAAAACCTAAATTTTAACCCATCTAAAGATCGGATTTAAACCCGACCTTTTAGGACATAAAACTAGACTTAATTATCTTTCATAGGTCTCTCAAAACACCCAGAACGAAGCTCCCACACGCTCTCACCTCCCTCCCGAAAGTTCCATAAGCGTTACTGTAGCTCTCCCCTTCTTAAATTTTTTGACCCCTTTCCAAGCCGCATTGGACTCCGACCAAGAAGGATGAAATCTTTCCCTTTCAATCCTCTATAACATATAAAAAAATACAGCTATAAAGGAGTTCATTTACTAGGTGAAAACATAGAGAGAAGAATAGGGGTAGAATATGCCCTTTTCCAAGGTGAGAGAAAGTTTGATTTTTGAAAGTTTTTAGTTGGTTTTTCTTGTAGTTTTTGATGATCCTAAGATATATACATGTTTAATTATAGCTGGGGATTTTTTTGGAAGATCAAAAACTTGGTCAACTTTGGTCAAAGGTGAGAGAAACTTGATGGGTGATGAAGATGATGAGATATGTTTATGTTTGATGATTCTTAAAGATTTTTAGTTAAGTAGAATTTAAGGAAATAATACATATGGAGGTGTGTAGTTCTGATCAGCATGCTTAAGTTGTGGAAATGATGAATTTTGGATGAATTCAAGGTTGTTAATAGTTAAATTTATACCGAAAATGTCTGATTTATAGCTTAGTTTAGTGAAAAATCAAAAGGTGTGAGAATTTGTAAGAATTGGATTGATAAAGTGTGGATTATGGATATGAATGGGTATGTAGGTTATTAAGATAGTAAATGTGAAATTAGAATGATTAAATTGGATAAAATAGCTTAAACCGACACTTAAATCGGTAAAACCGAGGAAATAGGAAAAGTTGACAAAAAAGTCAAAATTGGTCAACTCTTAAGGAGATAAATACATATTTGGATATGTTGAGATGAAATCAAACAATATTTGATAAATTGGTATCATTTTGGGCAGCTCGGGAATTCGACATGCAAAACGAGGCAAACCCAAACCCTGACAGAGTAACACTGTTTTAGCTCCGTTGAGGTAAGGGATGCAATTTAAAATAGTACTAACCTCCTATATCTATTTATTGTTCATAAATGACTTGAAAATCGTAGAAAGAAATCTATTTGAAAACCATACTTTCTCGGTTTAAGTCCGAAAGGAATAATAAACCGTTTTTAGATACCGAAATTACGGTTTTCACTTATTTTGCATAAATAAAATAGATATACATATTTTGTATGAATTATGACTTGATTTGATGATTAAAGTTTCCATATGAAAGTAAGTAAGTATGAAAGTAAGGATTTTGAGACGACAGGCTACTATAAGTATATGTTGAGTGCATAATCATGCCTACTACTTGTGGTGTCCTGGCTCCGCCACACGTAGTATTAGTTTAGATTCACCAGTGTAGTGTCTATTCCGCCTTAGTGGTGTTGTTTTTCACTACACGTGGTGTCTATTTCCGAAGTATCTTGTGACTGCACGGTGTGTGTCACTGGTGCCCATGCCCTAACTATGTGCTAGTGTGAATGAGATACTATATTAGAACCGCTATAAGACCCTGATCCAGTCTACAGCCCTTACCATGGCCATAGGTATTATTACCTCTATTGAGGATATGATATGTTGCATGATAACTATGTTGATATAGCCTAGTCTCCATGTTTTGATGTATAATATTTTAACGAAGAAAGTATGTATGATGTTTTAGTATATGAAAGTACGTACAACGTTTTGATGATGTATTTTAAAGTAAGCATGTAAAATGGTTTTCTAAGTATGTATGTACAGAAGTATGTTTATTCTGATTTTCTGATTGTTTTTAAATGGTTAGAATTGTTTTAAATGCATACCTTACTGAGCTTTTCCCCAGAAGCTCACCCCTTCTCTTCTCCTATTTCAGAGTACCTGCAGTGAGATTATTCAGCCATTTACAAGTACGCGAGTAGCTGGTGGATTCAGTGCCTCCCATACTACTTTCAGTACTCGCTCAGGTATATCATTGGATATTTATTCCCAGACATGTATATTGTACAGATATTGGATTGTATATAAATACTTTTGGGATGTAATCAGTTGTTTTATAGATTATTATGTAAACGTTTTGGGAAGTGAATGAAATGTCGATGATACTGAGTATGGATGTGGAAGTTGTAGTAGTGAAAAAAAAATGTAGAGTTGAAAGTAATAAGTTTAAGAAATAAAATCAATTGCCTTGCGAATATAAACTGGGTTTATCGGCAAGGGGATAGGATATATTATAAAAGGCTATGCTGCCGAAATTTTTGGTAAAATTAAATGGTTAAAAGAATAAGTAAAGAAAGAAAAGAAGTAACCTACACTGTACAGGAATGCAACCTAAGTAGAAAAATAATATTTAAAGGAAAAAGTTGGGCGCCCCTATTTTCGCGCTTCCGGGGCGTTACACTATGGACTTCATTATGGGTTTACCAAGGACCCGAAAGGGGCATGATGCAATCTGGGTGATTGTAGATAGATTGACTAAGAGTACCCACTTCCTAGTCATCTGACACGCCCAAAGAGTATTGTCTGCAAGTGCACGAGTCGTACAAGTAATAATGAAATTTGAGTCCCGGATTATCGTCCCACAGAGAAGTTGTCTAGCCTAATTAACTATCGGTTAATCTTACCCTAAGTATATCCTAACAAATTATGAAGTTTTGATTATGGGTGGTTTACTAAATTTGAAATTAAAAATACTGAAAATAATAAAAGCTATAAACTAAAGAAAATAAAACCGAGCTAAGATTTACTTATCGAGCTCCACACAATTAAAGAAAATACCTGCAAAAGCTAACGCAATTAAAATAAAATGCAAATATGGAAATAAAGAAATAAAATTAAACTAAACTAAAATTAAAACAAACTTAGAATAAAAATACATGTAATTAAACTAATAAAAATTACAAATTAAACTAACCTCAAATCTAATAAAAATGAAAACTAAATTAAAAATGCATGCAACACTTTAATCTAAATTAACTCTAAATACAACTAATAAAATACTAAACTAAAATAAAGTCCTTAAATATATAATATAAAATTACTTATTAACTAAAAATTAACACTACAAATTAAATTGACATACAAAGATATTAAAACTAACCTACCAATTAATAAAAACTAACAACTAATTAAAGATTAAAACAACTAAAATATGAAGTAACATTTGCAAAAGAATTGATTAGCCAAACGTGGCCTTAGCCAAATTTGGAATTCCAGAGATAGGCCACGAATTTCCACTGTTCATTATCTTTCCAATTTCATGCTTCTTTGCCAGACTTTCACGTTTTCGGCTCTTTCACTTTCTGCATGTTCAATGGTTGCGAGCCGGGATCCAATTGCTCTCGGTTCTGTCCAAGGCTGCTGTCCTGTGTTGCTAGCATCAGCGCAAGACCAGGGAAAGTGCTCCTGCTCCATGTGCTACCCGACTCTCTGCTGCACAGGTTCTCGGCAACTCTGCTCAGATGATGCTCCCAGCACTGTCCAGGTCGACTTCAATGTTACAAGCGCAGGTTAGTTGGCTAGCAACTGGTATAAGCAACCTCAACCAGCAGCAGTCATAACCCGTCCAACCTTCAACCAGTCCAGCTTCCAGCAGCAAAGTTATGAACAGTAAAATGCATTAAAACAGAGCAGAACAGAGGGAACGGGAAGGCAGAAACAGCAGCATCATTTGTAATTCACAGCAGCTCGGAACACCACACTACTGCTTTGCTTCAGCATCGAATAGTAGCTGCTACCCTTGTTTCACGCTGCCACAACAGAATGAAGAAGAAGCCGTCTGTCACCCAGCCTATCCTTTCTCCCCTGCACAGCAGCAGCCGAGCCACTGTCCTAAAATAGAAAAGAAAATAATCTTACAGAAGCAAGCTGCAAAAGTAAAATAAGCTGGTGTAGATGAACTAAAGGAAGCTTGAAGGTAGTTGCCGCTTAAAACCGAGAACTAAAGAATCAATGAAAACTTTGAACAGTAATCATGAACTTGAAACAGAGTGTAACAGAGGTGGATTGTGGACTGCCCACTGCAACCATAGACTCCTACTACTGCTCTGTACAGCACGGCAGTAATCTTAAACTCGAAAGGAAATATGCAAAAACAACAAATGAAAGTCATCTGTGAGCTTCATCAACTTGAATAATCATCATCCTCGGGTTGTTCTCATTCCAACTCCTACTGCCATTGTTCCACATTACCATTGATGAGGATTAATGCCCAGCATCAACCCACATCAAAGCACCAAAATCGATAGGCAAATATGGAGAAGGAAGCTTGTCACCCGAATAAAAAATGAGCAATCCGAGAGCTAGGAAAAATAAAAGTTGCTTCAACAAAACAAAAGCATAAGCAGTTTTAACAAAGCTGAGAGCTAGTAAAAGAGAAACAAATATTTTCCATTAAATTTCATTGAATCAAATTGAAGGAAATAACCGTGAACTACCAAATGAAATTAGCAAAGGAATGAAACTCTTCACAAATTAAGAAAGTTGCCATGAACAGTAAAATAAAATTGTTTGTTAAAGAAACTATTCAGAAATTTAAAACAAGAAAAGCTTAAAACTAACCTAAAAACTATTCTACCCTAAAATTAAAACTACTCCTAAATTACTTCTATTCTAACCTAGGCTACTTCTTTTTCAATTGACATCTTTTTCTATTTATACACACACTTAGGGGTATAATTGTAATATTTTCATCCTAGATGAGTTGACATTGTTTGGCCACTTGTTGTCACACCATTGGCTCCTTGAAAAATAATATTTCCATGTCATCTGTCTTTTTTTCCAATTGGATGTGCTAGACTCATGTTGTCTGCATGGTCAAATCTCGATTTTAGCCCATTTCGGTCCATTTTCTATCGAAATATTCAAAATTCATCCGGATTTAATTTATCTGCAAACATGAGAATTTTAATTAAATAAAGGGGATACTTAACAAAAAAATATTGGGGATTTAAATAATTAATTAGGAAATTAAGCACAAATAATTCTAAAAAATATAGAATTATCACCATTAAAAGTACAGACTCCTTGAGTGCTTTAGCATAGTTATATGTGAGAGAGATAGCTCGGTTGCATGGGGCTCCCGTGAGCATTACATCTGATAGAGACTCCCGATTCACTTCTAGATTTTGGGCTCATTTTCAAGAAGCCATGGGATCTCAGCTTAATTTGAGCACAGCCTATCATCCTCAGACCGATGATCAGTTCGAGAGGACCATTCAGACCTTAAAGGATATGCTGAGGGCGTACGTTTTGGAGTTTAAGGGCTCATGGGATGATCATCTACCTGTTGCAGAGTTTGCTTATAACAACAGCTATCATGCTAGCATCGAGATGGCATCTTATTAGGCCTTGTATGGAAGAAGATGTAGGTCTCCTGTGGCTTGGGAAGAAGTAGGTGACAGAAGGATCTTAGCTCCCAAGTTGGTAGAGCAAGCAGCGGAAGGTGTTCGGATAATCTGTGATAGACTTAAGACCGCACAAAGTAGACAGAAGAGTTATGCAGATAAGCATAGGCGGCCACTTGAGTTTCAGATTGGGGACTCCGTATTTCTTAAGGTATCTCTGAGCAAGGGTATCATGCGATTTGGAAGGAAGGGGAAACTAAGTCCACATTTCATTGGTCCTTTTGAGATCCTAGAGAGAGTGGGAGACGTAGCCTACAGACTTGCCTTACCATCGCAGCTTTCTGGGGTACACAATGTCTTCCATGTCTCGATGTTGAGGAAGTATAACTCGAATCCCTCACACATCATTAAGTATGAGCCCTTGAGTATTCAAAAGGATATGAGTTACGTTGAACAACCTATCCGGATTTTGGATAGAAAGGAAAAAGTACTTCGATCAAAGGTAATACCTTTGGAAAAGGTTCTCTGGCAACACCATTTGATTGAAGAAGCTACATGGGAACTAGAGAGCCTCATGAAGGAGAAGTACCCACACCTACTCTGATGGACTCGGATGAATTTGGGGACCAAATTCTTATAAGGTGGGGAGAATGTAAACCCCACAAAATTCCTATATTTAATTAGACTATATAAGAATAAAAATAAAATATTTTAATGGACGTGCGAATATTCGTTGTAGGCTCGAGGAGTATGAGAGCCGAGAAGCCCATGAATGATAGGGAAAACCGAAGCTACAAGAAATGATGAAGCAAATGCAAGCATGGAGGGATCGAAAATATATTTAATGTAAAAACTTATTCGGTATTTATGAGGAATGATGAAATATCAATAATACTTCATTTTCGAAATAATGAAAATTTTATGGAAGGCATGAATATTGTCATTAGATAATTTTACAGAAGAAAATGTATATATATATATATACTAGGAAAATTTAAATAGATAAATAATAATACAAATATATATAACAAATATATATTAGGCAATATATATATATATTATGTAATATAGGTAGATAAATAAACACAAAACAAATAAAACAATCAAAACAAATAATATCCTTAAACAAACAAATGATATATATATCTACATATTAATATAACATATATATATTAATATAATATAAATATATATTGATATAATATATATATATAATGAGGTGTACGGAATTGGCTTAAAAAAAGCCAATCCTACACCTGGAAATAAAAGAAAAGAAAGAGCAATTCGAAAGTAGAGAAGTGTCTCTGCTGGCGGGAAACGAAGAAGGGAAAGAGGAAGAAAATAGGAGAAGAGAAGAAAAGGTGGTCAGTCAAGGGGGAAAGGGAGGAGAAGGAAAGAGGGAAAGGGAAGAAAAAGGAGAGAAGGAAGAGTAGGTTGTTCAGCTGAGGGAGAAAGAGAGAAAAGAAGAGGAAGAAGGAAAGAAAACAGGAAAAAAAAAGAAGAAAGAACTGTTGGCCGAAGAAGAAGGAAGAGAAAAGAAAGGAAAGAAAAAGAAAGTGAGAACAGAAGGGAAGCTAGTTCTGCCAAGGGGGAAAGAAAGCAAAGGAAGAAGAGACTGGAGAGAAGTAGAACCGAGGGCCACAAGGCTGGAGCAGGACCGAGACAAAAGAAAAATCAAGAGGAAGAATTTGAAGCAGACCGAGAGAAGGGGAAGAGCAAACCGAGGAAGAAGAAGTGGGCTGGAAAACAGAGGTAGAATCGAAGGAGAAGAAGGTTTAAGTTAGAAGGAAACCAAGAGAAAGAAGTTGGAAATGAAACTGAGATTAAGTGAAGAGAGAACGGGACCCGTGAGTTGAAGGGAAGAGCTGGACCGAGGAAGCCAAACTGAAGCTGGAACCAAGAGCCACGAACTGAAAAAAAAAAGAAACAGAACCGAGGAAGAGAGTTGAAGTAAAACAGGGCAGCAATGGTTCGGGTTTGGTGAGGAAGTTAAGCGTAAGACCTATCTATTTTAATTTAAGTTAATACATGTGTTGGGGATTACTATTATAATGATAGAGGTTATAAGATGATTATAGTTGGCTGGAAATTTGGAAGAGACAAAGGTAAAACTTATATAAGTAAAATTTAATGTACATATATAAATATGTATATATACATGTGTTTGAGATACAAGTATGTTAGTGTAAATTTAATTAGACAAAAAAAAAATGGGAAAAATGAGGAGAAGAGAGAAAATATATATTGTGATATTGAATAATGGAAACAAATAATAATATTATATATATATATTGGTGTGTATATACATATGGGTGTATATAAGATAAATGTGCATGTTAGTATATGCACATACAAAGAATATATACATGTGATGAGGAAAAACGAAAACAAATAATAATATTTATATAGGAGTATATATATATTATTTTATGTGTATATACATATAGATATATATAATAAATGTGTATGTTAGTATTTGTATGTACAAAATATATAAATAGCAAAGAAAATATATAAATGGGCGTGTTGGCCTAGATATGTATAATAATATGTACACGCGATGTAGTAACGGATAGGTTACGATTTTAACGCAATTCAGACAATTCGTATGAATAGGGTGCTAAGTATACAATTTCGGTGTAAGTGATTGTAGAAAGAATTAAAGGATGTACTAGGAGGCGTTACCACTCGAATTCGAGAATTTCGATAGATCGAGGTAAGGGGTGTAACTTAAAACAGTAATAGTTACTTTATGAATCATGATTAAGGAAAACTTACAAAGACATGAATTATGATTTTCAAGCATGTTTCTGAATTTGTTTATCTGAACAAGAATATTCTTTCTGTATTTGTGTTTTGAATAAATGCATATTTCTGAATTTGACTTCTGAATAAGAGCATGTCTTCTGAAATTATCTTTCGAATAAGATGATTATATTTTGATATTTTTATATATGAAGACTATAGTATGTTTTGAGACTAGGCCATTTATGTTGTATGCTAACGCATGTCAACCTCGCCTGTGTGGCATCTGAACTTTGCCTTCGTGGCGTCAAAACTTCGCCCTGTGTGGCGTCTGAACTTCACCCTTGTGGCGTCTGAATTTCACCTTTGGGTTCTGGACGTTGTACGACCTTGATCCCGTCTACAGCCTTGCCATGACCAAAGGTTTTGAATTTCACCTTCGGGTTCTGGATGTTGTACGACCTTGATCCCGTCTACACCCTTGCCAAGGCCATAGGTTCTGAATTTCACCTTCGGGTTCTGGACGCTGTACGACCTTGATCCCGTCTACATCCTTGCCATGGCCATAAGTTCTGAATTTCACCTTCGGGTTCTGAACATTGTACGACCTTGATTCCGTCTACAGCCTTACCATGGCCATAGGTTCTGAATTCCCTCTATGGAGGATGACTTGGTTATTGCCGCATGATGGCTTTTGTAATTGCCGTATGATAATTATATGGGTCGATGTCATCTCTATCTGAATTAAACTCTGTTTCCAGAATCTGATTTTATTACATGTGATTTGACATATATTCATGTTTTGGAATTCTGAATATACGAAAAGTTTACGTAATATCTGTTAAGTTCACGTACTTAAAGAATTACGTTTTGAATCATGATGTTTTCGATTTTCCTTAATTTTGAATGTCCTTTATATTAGTTTCAGAAAGAAATCATTATACGTATATTTATGTTTTCTACATATTTGAATCACTAAGATCGTTTTAAAGGCATTCTTATTACTGGGCTTTTTCCCGAAAACTCACCCCTCTACCTCTCAAACCATTTGCAGGGATCCGTGGGCACTACCTACCACGTACACGACGTAGGCTGTGGGAAAGAGCTACCTTAGGCTACTTTTTGTACATGTAACAAAGGTATACAATTACATTCCTGTACCAGACATATTTGTATGCACAGACATATATTGGAAACTTTTTGTTGGGATGTAATTTGTGAGGAAAAACAATGTAAAGAATATTATTGTTGGGATTAGATTTTAATATGATTGGTATTGCATCGAAATGGATGTATTGAGTTGTAAATATGGATTTGAAAAGTATGCTTGGTAGTTGTGGATATCTAGGATCGTTGGGAAGCATGCTTGGTAGTTGTGGATATCTAGGATTGTCAAAACAATTGAATTGCAGGTGGGTAGGCTCATATATAAGTCGTTATGCTGTCAAAATTTCTATTGGCTATATAAACCAAAGTATGAAGTTTAAAAAATTAAAATTTGAAAATAGAATTAGGAAACGTGATTTGACACTGAACAGGAATACAACCTAAGTGAATAAGGGAACAAATGGGTAAATTAAGTTCAAAAAAAATTTCCCCCGATTTACAAGGGTCAAGGGTCATTTCAGTTTAAGTGGTATAAGAGCGAAGGTTGTCTAGTACTGTCAGTGTCGAAATAAGGCAAAAACTTACATCCCAATGTCTGTGCTTGTCTGGTTGTAGGTAATGTATACCTAATGGAATTAAGACTTGATCTTTGGAATTACGCGTAGGTATTAGATCACTTGCATGATGAGTGGAAGACGTGGGCGTCAGCGGAGGCAGGCTCAACCACCTCCACCTCCTCCACTGCAGCCAGAGAGCCCCAATACTCGTTTGACTCAGTTTGAACTGCGGTTGGAGCAGCGTCTCGAGCGAGGATTGGAATCGATAGCTGCCATGGTTGCCCAACACCTAGAGGCAAACATTTTCGATTCAGCTGGCATGACACCAATTCCTACTCCGGTGTCGACTCCTCCATAAGCACCACCACCTCCTCCTCCACAGGTTCCTCCAGTACCTATGGCACTTCAGCCTCCTGTACAAGCCCGGAGGGAGAAGAGGTATATCGGTAGAATGAGGGATTTTCGAAAGATGAAGCCTCCAGCATTTAAGAGAAAGAACAGAAGCCCAGAGGGAGGAGAGGTATATCGGTAGAATGAGGGATTTTCGAAAGATGAAGCCTCCAGCATTTAAGAGAAAGAACAGAGATAAGAGTAAGAACAGAGATAAGAGTAAGCGAATGGAGTTTGTGAGACAGGACTTTCGGAGGGCCAGCCTAAGAGACAGAGGACAGATGAGTCTCCGACTAGGATTGATAGGACCATGGCTCCTATAACTACCCCACAGACTTCCAGAGACTTCCAGCAGTACGAGAGATTGTGCACTAGATGTGGTAATTTCCATAGTGGTGCATGTCACTGGTCCTCAGGGAGCTGTTTTAGGTGTGGACAGAGGGGACACCTGATTAAGGATTACCCACTGAATAAGTTTCCACAGCCCCAGAGCCACCACAACAACCTGAGAGCCAAGCTCCCCAGAGACAAGTCCCATAGAGACGGGCTACCGCAGCAGAGAAAGGCAAGAAGCATGTCACTCATGGAAGGGTCTTTGCCTTGGACTGATACGATGTGTTGTAATTGTGAAATCAAGGTAGGAGATAGGATCATATTAGCAGATCTAATCTTGTTGAACATGTATGGCCTTGATGTAATTTTGGGTATGGATTGGCTAGCTACCAACCGTGTAAGTTTAGACTGCTGACTGTAACCTTCTCCTTACCTAGTAAGTTTGATGTATGCTTTGCAGTTAAGGAATAAATTTTATGATTTTGACTATTGATGAGAATTTTTTATGAACGTGTTAACGTGAAGGTTATATTGCATTCATCTCCGATACTAGTCGGGAATGTCCAAGTATTCAAGACATATATGTGGTATGCAAGTTTCCGGATGTGTTTCCTGAGGAACTACCGGGACTACCACTGGAAAGAGAGTTAGAATTCACTATAGATTTAGCACTAGAGACTCAGTCAATCTCGAAGTCTCCTTATCGAATGGACTTTATGGATCTTGAGTAATTGAAAAAGGAGTTGCAAGAACTGTTAGATAAATGAAGTTCAGAAACTCATAGGAGATATTGGGATATTTTGTCAAGCTAAGATGACTCCTTTGAAATTATTTTGAGGAAGCAGTGCGCAAGGCGCAATTATGATGATATGAATTGTATATTTCTAAAGTCACTAAGAAATCTACAAGGGAAATAGTGACAATGAAAGAGCACAGTCATTATACTGGAAGAATGAATCAGGGAACTAACGGTATAAATAAGACTCTAAAGGTCGCACTGCTTACATGATTGATAAAGATAGGGCGTGTTCGGAGTATAGAAACATCCATGAAAATAGGGAAAGTTTTCTGACACAAGATCAAATGATTTATCAAGTTACCCCTAAACTAAAAGGAGAAGTTCTAAAATTGATTTAGCCGGTGGTATCGAATTAATTACTCAAACCACGATACTGAGTGACTTTGCTTGGATTAGAAATGCTGAGAGAGCAATTATAAGAACTATATGAAGGGGAGATTTTCGGACTGAGTGACCCACTTTGGAGTGTACTGGTGTTAAATTTTAAGGAGACTCGGAGTCTCTTGGGTCACAGTGCATTAAGAATGGGTGTAAGTAGGATTTCCCAAACAGAGGTTACATGTTAATGGGAAAGATCCAAACTATTATGAAGATTCAGAGTTTGAGATATAAGGAAACTTTAGAATATGGATTATGTATTGAATCTAAGGATTGTAATTTTTATGATCTTATGTTTTGAATGTGAGACTTAATTGGAATAAGGAAAGAATTTTGCTATAGTTGATGTATGAAATGAGACAAGTTTTGAAATGAGATAAATCTTGAATATACGAGTCATATTGGAATAAGAGACGTATGCAAGGTATGAATATTTCTGGTATGTGAAGTGATTTGGATCAAGTGATATAAATTAAGAATAAGTTCTCATTGAGGATAAATAGGAAATTGTGATAAGTTTGGTGTCTCAAACGATGATGCCCTACGGCAAAGGATCTTAGAGGAGTCTCATTGTTCTCGGTATACCATGCACCTGGGAAGCACTAAGATGTACCATGATTTACGGAAGGTTTATTGGTGGGTCAGTATGAAAAGAGATTTAGCTGAGTTTGTGGCCAAGTGTTTGATTTGCCAAAAGATTAAGATCGAACACCAAAGACCTGCGGGACTTAAGTCTTTTCCAATGCCTACTTGGAAATGGGAGAACATTACTATGGACTTCATTATGGGTTTACCAAGGACCCGAAGGGGGCATGATGCAATCTGGGTGATTGTAGATAGATTGACTAAGAGTGCCCACTTCCTAGCCATCAAAAGTACAAACTCCTTGAGTGCTTTAGCAGAGTTGTATGTGAGAGAAATAGCTCGGTTGCATGGGGCTCTCATGAGCATTACATCCGATAGAGACTCCTGATTCACTTCTAGATTTTGGGCTCATTTTCAAGAAGCCAGGGGATCTCAGTTTAATTTGAGTACAGCCTATCATCCTCAGACTGATGATCAGTCCGAGAGGACCATTCAGACCTTAGAGGATATGCTGAGGGCGTGCATTTTAGAGTTTAAGGGCTCATAGGATGATCATCTACCTCTCGCAGAGTTTGCTTATAACAACAGCTATCATGCTAGCATCAGGATGGCACCTTATGAGACCTTGTATGGAAGAAGATGTAGGTCTTCTGTGGCTTGGGAAGAAGTGGGTGACAGAAGGATCTTAGCTCCCGAGTTGGTGGAGCAAGCAGTGGAAGGTGTTTGAATAATCTGTGATAGATTTAAGACCACACAAAGTAGACAGAAGAGTTATGCGGATAAGCATAGACAGCTACTTGAGTTTCAGATTGGGGACTCCGTATTTCTTAAGGTATCTCCGAGCAAGGGTATCATGCGATTTGGAAGGAAGGGGAAACTAAGTCCACGTTTCATTGGTCCTTTTGAGATCCTAGAGAGAGTGGGAGACGTAGCCTACAGACTTGCCTTACCACCGTAGCTTTCTGGGGTACACAATATCTTCCATGTCTCGATGTTGAGGAATTATAACTCAGATCCCTCACACATCATTGAGTATGAGCCCTTGAGTATTCAAGAGGATTGAGTTACGTTGAGCGACCTATCCGGATTTTGGACAGAAAGGAAAAGGTAATTCGATCAAAGGTAATACCTTTGGAAAAGGTTCTCTAGCAACACTATTCGATTGAAGAAGCTACATGGGAACTAGAGAGCTTCATGAAGGATAAGTACCCACACCTATTCTGATGGACCCGGATGAATTTGGAGACCAAATTCTTTTAAGTTGGGGAGAATGTAAACCCCACAAAATTTTTATATTTAATTCGACTATATAAGAATAAAAATAATAAGTTTTAATGGACGTGCGAATATTTATTATAGGGCTCGAGGAGTATGAGTGTCAAGAAGCTCATGAATGATAGGGAAAACCGAAGCTACAAGAAGTGATGAAGCAAATGCAAGCATGCAAGGATCGAAAATAAATTTGATGTAAAAACTTATATCGGGATTTATGAGGAATGATGAAATATCAATAATACTTTATTTTCGAAATAATGAAAATTTCATGGAAGGCATGAATATTGTCATTGGATAATTTTATAGAAGAAAATGTATATATATATATATATATGTATATGTGTGTATATATATATATATATGTATATGTGTATATATATATATATATACTAGGAAAATTTAAATAGATAAATAATAATACAAATATATATAACATATATATATATATATATTAGGTAATATATATATATATATATATATATATATATATTATGTAATATAGGTTGATAAATAAACAAAAAACAAATAAAACAATCAAAACAAATAAAACAATCAAAACAAATAATATCCCTAAACAAACAAATGATATATATATATATATATATATATATCTATATATTAATATAACATATATATATTAATATAATATAAATATATATTGATATAATATATATATATATAATGAGCTGTATGGAATTGGCTTAAAAAAAAGCCAATCCTGCACCTGGAAATAAAAGAAAAGAAAGAGCAATTCGAAAGCAGAGAAGTGTCTCTGCTGGGCGGGAAACGAAGAAGGGAAAGAGGAAGAAAAGAGGAGAAGAGAAGAAAGGGTGGTCAGCCGAGGGGGAAAGGGAGGAGAAAGAAAGAGGGAAAGGGAAGAAAAAGGAGAGAATGAAGAATAGGTTGTTCAGTCGAGGGGGAAAGAGAAAAGAAGAGGAAGAAGGAAAGAAAACAGGAAAAAAAAAGAAGAATAAAGAACTGCTGGCCGAGGAAGAAGGAGGAGAAAAGAAAGGAAAGAAAGGAAAGAAAAAGAAAAGGAGAAGAGAAGGGAAGCTGGTTCTGCCAAGGGGGAAAGAAAGCAAAGGAAGAAGAGACTGAAGAGAAGTAGAACTGAGGGCCACAGGGCTGGAGCAGGACTGAGACAGAATCGAGAGGAAGAATTTGAAGCAGACCGAGAGAAAGGGAAGAGCAAACCGAGGAAGAAGACCAAGCAGAAGTGGGCTGGAAAACAGAGGCAGAATCGAAGGAGAAGAAGGTTTGAGTTAGAGGGAAACCAAGAGGAAGAAGCTGGAAATGAAACTGAGATTGAGTGAAGAGAGAACGGGACCCGTGAGCTAAAGGGAAGAGGTGGATTGAGGAAGCCAAACTGAAGCTGGAACCGAGAGCCACGGATTGGAAAAAAAAAAAAAGAAACAGTGGCTAGGAAGAGAGTTGAAGTAAAACAGGGCAGCAATGGTTCGGGTTTGGTGAGGAAGTTAAGAGTAAGACCCATCTATTTTAATTTAAGTTAATATATGTGTCGAGGATTACTATTATAATGATAGAAGTTATAAGATGATTATAGTTGGCTGGAAATTTGGAAGAGACAAAGATAAAACTTATATAAGTAAAATCTAATGTACATATATATATATGTATATATACATGTGTTTGAGATACAAGTATGTTAGTGTAAATTTAATTAGACAAAAAATGGGAAAAATGAGGAGAAGACAAAAAATATATATTGTGATATTGAATAATGGAAACAAATAATATATATATGTATATATATATATATATATATATATTGGTGTGTATATACATATGACTGGATATAACATAAATGTGTATCTTAGTATATGTACATACAAAGAATATATACATGTGATAAGGAAAAACGAAAACAAATAATAATATATATAGGAGTATATCTATATATATATATATATATATTATTTTATGTGTATATACATATAGATGTATATAATAAATGTGTATGTTAATATTTGTATGTACAAAATATATAAATAGCAAAGAAAATATATAAACGTGCGTGTTGGCCTAGATATGTAATATAATACGTACACATGACGTAGTAACAGATAGGTTTCGATTTTAACGCAATTCGGACAATTCGCATGAATAGGGTGCTAAGTATACAATTTCGGTGTAGGTGATTGTAGAAGGAATTAAAAGATGTACTAGGAGGCGTCACCACTCAAATTTGAGAATTTCAATAGATCGAGGTAAAGGTGTAACTTAAAACGGTAATAGTTACTTTCTAAATCATGATTAAGGAAAACTTACAAAGACATGAATTATGATTTTCAAGCATGTTTCTGAATTTGTTTATCTGAACAAGAATATGCTTTCTGTATTTGTGTTTTGAATAAATGCATATTTCTGAATTTGACTTCTGAATAAGAGCATGTCTTCTGAAATTATCTTTCGAATAAGATGATTACATTTTGATATTTTTATATATGAAAACTATAGTATGTTTTGAGATTAGGCCATTTATGTTGTATGCTAACGCATGTCAACCTCGCCTGTGTGGCGTCTGAAATTCGCCTTCGTGACGTCTGAACTTCGCCCTGTGTGGCGTCTGAACTTCGCCCTTGTGGCGTCTGAATTTCACCTTCGGGTTCTGGACGCTATATGACGTTAATCTCGTCTACAGCCTTGCCATGGCCATTGGTTCTGAATTTCACATTCGGGTTCTCGATGTTGTACAACCTTGATCCTGTCTACAGCCTTGCCATGGCCATAGGTTTTGAATTTCACCTTCGGTTTCTGGACGCTGTACGACCTTGATCCCGTCTACAGCCTTGCCATGGCCATAAGTTCTGAATTTCACCTTCGGGTTCTGAACGCTGTACGACCTTGATCCCGTCTACAGCCCTAGCATGGCCATAGGTTGTGAATTCCCTCTACGAAGGATGACTTGGTTATTGTCGCATGATGACTTTTGTTATTGTCCTATGATAATTATATGGGTCGATGTCGTCTCTATCTGAATTAAACTCTGTTTTCATAATTTGATTTTATAATATGTGATTTGACATATATTCCTGTTTTAGAATTCTGAATATACGAAAAGTTTACGTAATATCTGTTAAGTTCACGTAATTAAAGAATTACATTTTGAATCATGATGTTTTTTATTTTCCTTAATTTTGAGTGTCCTTTATATTAGTTTCAGAAAGAAATCATTATACGTATATTTATGTTTTCTACATATTTGAATCACTAAGACCGTTTTAAATGCATTCTTATTACTGGGCGTTTTCCTGAAAGCTCACCCCTCTACCTCTGAGACCATTTGCAGTGATCCGTGGGCACTACCTGCCGCGTACACGACGTAGGCTGTGGGAAAGAGCTACCCTAAGCTTCTTTTTGTACACGTAGCAAAGGTATACAATCACATTCCTGTACCAAACATATTTGTATGCACAGACATATATTGGAAACTTTTTGTTGGGATGTAATTTGTGAGGAAACACATTGTAAAGAATATTTTTGTTGGGATTAGATTTTAATATGATTGGTATTGCTTCGAAATGGATGTATTGAGTTGTAAATATGGATTTGGAAAGTATGCTTGGTAGTTGTGGATATCTAGGATTGTTGGGAAGCATGCTTGGTAGTTGTGGATATCTAGGATTGTCAAAATAATTGAATTGCAGTTGGGTAGGCTCATATATAAGTCGTTATGCTACCGAAATTTCTATCGGCTATATAAGCCAAAGTATGAAGTTTAAAAAAATAAAATTCGGATATAGAATTAGGAAACGTGATTTGACACTGAACAAAAATACAACCTAAGTGAATAAAGGAACAAGTGGGTAAATTAAGTTAAAAAAAATTCCCTCGATTTTCAAGGGTTAAGGGTCGTTACAGTTTAAGTGGTATCAGAGCGAAGGTTGTCTAGTACTGTCAGTATCGAAATAAGGCTAAAAATTACATCCCAATGTCTGTGCTTGTCTGGTTGTAGGTAATGTATACCTAATGGAATTAAGACTTGATCTTTGGAATTACGTACAGGTATTAGATCACTTGCATGATGAGTGGAAGACGTGGACGTCTTCAGAAGCAGGCTCAACCACCTCCACCTCCTCCACCGTAGCCAGAGAGCCCCAATACACATATGGCACAGTTTGAACAGCGGTTGGAGCAGCGTCTCGAGCAAGGACTGGAATCAATAGCAGCCATGGTTACCCAACACCTAGGGGCAAACGTTTCTGATTCAGCTGGCACGACACCAATTCCTACTCCGATGTTGACTCCTCCACAACCACCACCACCTCCTCCTCCACATGTTCCTCTAGTACCTATGGCGCCTCAACCTCCTGTACAAGCCCGGAGGGAGGAGAGGGATATCAGTAGAATGAGGGATTTTCGAAAGATGAAGCCTCCAGCATTTAAGAGAAAGAACAGAGATAAGAGTAAGCGAATGGAGTTTATGAAATAGGACTTTCGAAGGGGCCAGCCTAAGAGACAGAGGACAGATGAGTCTCAGGCTAGGATTGATAGGCCCACGGCTCCTATAGCTACCCCACAGACTACTAGAGACTTCCAGTAGTACGAGAGATTGTGCATTAGATGTGGTAATTTCCATAGTCATGCGTGTCACTGGTCTTCAGGGAGCTATTTTAGGTGTGGACAAAGGGGACACCTGATTAAGGATTGCCCACTGAATAAGTTTCCACAGCCCCAAACCCACCACGACAACCTGAGAGCCAAGCTCCCCAGAGACAAGTCCCACAGAGACGGGATACCGCAGCAGAGAAAGGCAAGAAGCCTGTCACTCGATCTGTGCCTTAGACTAATATGGTGTGTAGTAATTGTGAAATCAAGGTAGTAGATAGGATCATATTAGCATATCTAATCTTATTGAACATGTATGGCTTTGATGTAATTTTGGGTATGGATTGGCTAGCAACCAACCGTGTATGTTTAGACTGCTACTCTAAGACTGTAACCTTCTCTTTACCTAGTAAGTTTGATGTATGCTTTGCAGTTTAGGAATAAATTTTACGATTTTAACTATTGATGAGAATTTTTTATGAACGTGTTGATATGAAGGTTATATTGCATTCATCTCCGATACTAGTCGAAAATGTCCAAGTATTCAGGACATATCTGTGGTATGCAAGTTTTCGGATGTATTTCTTGAGGAACTACCAGGACTACCACTGGAGAGAGAGTTGGAATTCACTATAGATTTGGCACTAGAGACTCAGCCAATCTCGAAGTATCCTTATCGAACGGACTTTGTGGATCTTGAGTAATTGAAAAAGGAGTTGCAAGAACTATTAGATAAAGGAAGTTCAGAAACTGATAGGAGATATTGGGATATTTAGTCAAGCTAAGATGACTCCATTTGAAATTATTTTGAGAAAGCAGTGTGCAAGGCGCAATTATGATGTATGAATTGTATATTTTTAAAGTCACTAAGAAATCTACAAGGGAAATAGTGACAATGAAATAGCACATCATTATACTGGAAGAATGAATTAGGGAACTAACGATATAAATAAGACCCTAAAGGTCGCACTGCTTACATGATTGATAAAGATATGGCGTGTTCGGAGTATAGAAACATCCCTGAAAATAGGGAAAGTTTTCTAACACATGATCAAATGATTTATCAAGTTACCCCTAAACTAAAAGGACAAGTTCTAGAATTGATTTAGCAGGTGGTATCGAGTTAATTACTCAAACCACGGTACTCAGTGACTTTGCTTAGATTAGAAATGCTGAGAGAGCAATTATAAGAACTATATGAAGGGGAGATTTTCGGACCGAGTGACCCACTTTGGAGTGTAGTGGTGTTAAATTTTAAGGAGACTTAGAGTCTCTTAGGTCACAGTGTATTAAGAATGGGTGTAAGTAGGATTTCCCAAACAGAGGTTACATGTTAATGGGAAAGATCCAAACTATTATGAAGATTCAGAGTTTGAGATATAAGGAAACTTTAGAATATGGATTACGTATTGAATCTAAGGATTCTAATTTCTATATTCTTATGTTTTGAATGTGAGACTTAATTGGAATAAGGAAAGAATTTTGCTATAGTTGATGTACGAAATGAAACAAGCTTTGATATGAGATAAATCTTGAATATACGAGTCATATTGGAATAAGAGACGTATGCAAGTTACAAATATCTCTGGTATGTGAAGTGATTTGGATCAAGTGATATAAATTAAGAATATGTTCTCATTAATGATAAATGAAAAATTGTGATAAGTTTGGTGTCTCAAACGATGATGCCCTACAGCAAAGGATCTTAGAGGAGTCTCATTGTTCTTTGTACACCATGCACCCGGGAAGCACTAAGATGTACCATGATTTATGGAAGGTGTATTGGTGGGTCGGTATGAAAAGTGATGTAGCTGAGTTTGTGGCCAAGTGTTTGATTTGCCAATAGATTAAGATCGAACACCAAAAACCAGCAGGATTACTTAAGTCTTTTCCAGTACCTACTTGGAAATGGGAGAACACTACTATGGACTTCATTATGGGTTTACCAAGGACCCGAAAGGGGCATGATGCAATCTGGGTGATTGTAGATAGATTGACTAAGAGTGCCCACTTCCTAGCCATCAAAAGTACAGACTCCTTGAGTGCTTTAACAGAGTTGTATGTGAGAGATATAGCTCGGTTGCATGGGGCTCCCATGAGCATTACATCCGATAGAGACTCTCGATTCACTTCTAGATTTTGGGCTCATTTTCAAGAAGCCATGGGATCTCAGCTTAATTTGAGCACAGTCTATCATCCTTAGACCGATGTTCAGTCCGAGAGGACCATTCAGACCTTAGAGGATATGTTGAGGGTGTGCGTTTTTGTGAGATCTAAGAATTTCAGACATATTTTATTGATGTAATAATAATTTGAAGTGTAATTCATTGAGTTAAGTGAATTGGGGAAATGATAATTGGAGATTTATATGTTAAGTGTGTAAAATAAGCATGAACTATGAGGACAGATCGATCTGGGAGAAGGAGAGATCGATCTGGTGAGTTATAAACGACAAAGAAGGAGAAATTTAAGGAGCAGATCGATCTGGGAGAAGGAGAGATCGATCTGGTGAGCTAAAAATGACAAGGAATGAGAAATTTGAGGAGCAGATCGATCTCCAATGGAAGAGATCGATCTCCTTATGAATCTGTTTGAGAAGGGATCGATCTCATGAGGAAGAGATCGATCTCCAAATGAATCTGTTTGGGGAGAAGATCGATCTCTTCAGGAGCAGATCGATCTCATAAAGCCATAAAGAGATCGATCTCACCCCTCGACAGATCGATCTCCTAGGCATAAAATTGCCCAGATCGTCCCCAAAATTCAAACACAGATCGATCTCATCAAGAGGAAGATTGATCTCCTACCTCCAGTCTATATAAGGAACCCGTGTTTTCTCTGCAATTTCACTTTCTCTCTCTTCCAAAACCCATTTCCACCGAAAACCTAGTTTCTCACTCCTCCAAATCACCCATTTCCGACCGAATCAGCTGTTGTGGTCAGAAGGAAAGTTGTTCCTCATCAAAGGGAGAACAACATACTTGGAAATCGAAGGACGAATCGGATCGAGGCATGAGTTGTGCGTCTCACAAGCTTTGGGTAATTTCTAAACCTCGATCTTGATATTTGAGCTGATTTTGATGTTATTGGTGGATGTAATTGTGTTGAAATAGTTGAGAAATGATTAGGGATTGATGAATTGCAATGTGGTTGGAGTAATGTAGATATTCGGTAATTTTGAGAAATTGAGCTATAAATGGAAATATAGACAATGTGGAGAATTAGCCTAGATAATTGGCATGAGGAATGTAGGACATTGAGATATTGAAAATGAGGTTGTAGTTTAGGGTTGAGTTACGAGAATCGAGAGATTTGAGGAGTTATGAGCAATTATGCTCGATTTTGAGAATTGAGGTTTATGTGATGTTGAGTATTGATGTTTTAACATCGTTTGGACAGCTCGGGAGTTCCAGAGTGGAATGCGAGGCTAGTCCGTGATACGGGGGAACGATTGCACTATACGAGGTGCAAAGAGGTAAGGGAAATCTAAACCATTTGTGTATGTGATTTGTAAACTATTATAGCATGATTTATGATTTATAAACAAGCATGTTGAGTGTTTTGTGTTGAGATTAAATTGCACACGATTTTATAGCCGGTTGGAGCCCAACGTTTTTATGAGTTTATAACTGGGCTCTACGTTAAGGCAATATGAGATTTGAGAAATGTGTGCGTGTGCTTTGCCGGTTGGAACTCGGTTTTATTACGTTTTGTGTTGAGTACAAAACGGTTTTCAAATGAGTTTTATGAGAGAAAACCATTACGAGTTCTACGTGAAGGCAAACCCGTCTTATGTGATAAGACTTAGGTGTGTAGTTGTGAGTACACACCGGGCATTGCTCTGGTAGCATGTAAGCCCGATTTCTTCTCCGTTCTGGTAACGTGAGAATAACCTATTCTGTGGCTGTGCCACGTTGAGAAAACCCCATTGGTGGCTGTGCCACGTTGAGAAAACCCCATTGGTGGCTGTGCCACGTTGAGAAAATCCCATTGGTGGCTGTGCCACGTTGAGAAACCCCATTGGTGGCTGTGCCACGTTATACCCCATTGGTGGCTGTGCCACGTTATACCCCATTGGTGGTTGTGCCACGTTGAGAAACCCCATTGGTGGCTGTGCCACGTTATACCCCATTGGTGGCAGTGCCACGTTGAGAAACCCTATTCTGTGGCTATGCCACATGAGAAATTAAATCAGTGGCTTTGCCATGTGTGTTTTGTGGCTATGCCACGTGAGAAATTAAATCAGTGGCTTTGCCACCCGTGTTTAGTGGCTGTGCCACGTGCATCATTTTTACTATGATTTTATCACGTTATTTGAGAAAGCGTTTAACGCGTTATTTTCACATGCTTTGTTAATGCTCTAGAGTGAGCCTTTTACTTCATGTTTTCACATGACTTGACACGCGAGAGTGTCGTTTTGAGTACTTTCATGCTATGGTTTTCAAATGAGTTTCACATACAAATAAACCTTTTGTGATGTGCATTTTGGTTTATGAAATGAGTTCCTTACCCCCTTTACTGAGCGATTTAGAAGCTCACCCTGTTTTTCTTTCCCCCCCAGAGTTCTTCAAGTGAATAAGGACTTCCCTGCGACGTACGGAGTAGTGGCTAGTGGAGGATTCGAGCTCCAGGCTATATATTTTGTACTTTGAGGTATATTTATCTTTTCATGTACCCAGACTATTATTGTAATTGCAGACACTTGATGTATGACATTATATGGGATGTATTAGGATTAATTAACTTGGAATTGAGTAATGTATATGATTCAATATACACTATGTTATGATGAGATCCTGAGGCATGATAATTATGATGATGTATGACACTGCACAGGAATGCACCTTTATTTGTGAATTAATGAGTAAAAAGTTTTAAATTTGCCCTATTTTCCGCATTTTTGGGGCGTGACAGAGTTTTCTTGGTATCAGAGCTTAGGGTGTCTAGTACTGTCAGTGTCGGTTAAGTGAAATAGAATACATCCCAAGTGTCTGTAATAGTCTGGTCATGAACTGAAATTGAGGATTGAGATTTCAATCAATTTTGATATGTACGCGCAGGATACGAGTTGAGATAGAGAATGAGTAAACGACGAGGTCGTTCGAGGAGGCAGGCAGAGTCCCCTCCGCCACCTGTCCCACAACCAGAGAGTCCTAACTCTCGATTTAATCGGATTGAGACCGATGTGAGGCAAGGTTTTGAGCAGATGGCAGCGTTATTCGCGCAACACTTTGGAGTTAATGCCTCGGATACTACCCCTACACCACCACAAGGACCTCCCATACCCCCAGTGCCTCCCGTCGCCCAGCCTGAGGATAGAAGTATGGTCCGACTAAGGGATTTTCTGAAGATGAATCCACCCGCATTTAGGGGAAAGAAGGATCCTACGGAGGCTGAGGAGTGGTTGATGGAGTTAAGGATTATATTTGATATCCTGGGGTGCACCGATGCTGAGAGGGTCAGTATGAGTGCCTATATGCTGAAGGGGAGAGCTCGAGATTGGTGGGGTACTACCCAGGGTATTTTGATGTCCCACCATGGTGTGATTGGTTGGGAAGAGTTTCAGACAGCTTTTAGGACCCAATATGTACCACGAGCCGCCCAGAGAAAGAAACAGGCCGAGTTTCTGAGTTTGGTACAGGGTGACATGTCTGTGGATGACTATGAGAGCCAATTCACAGCGCTATTGAGATATGACCCAGAGACCTTCAAGAGTGAAGAGCTCCGCACAGAGAAGTTTGTGTATGGGTTGAAGCCCGTCATCCGAGATAGATTGATAGGGCTATGCATTACTGAGTTTGGAGATGCTCTGAGACGAGCACAAGAGATTGAAAGAGGGATTGAGATGGTACAATCCCAGAATGAGCTCAAAGCGGTGAATAGAGATAAGGGCAAGAGGCCAGCACTTTTCCAAACAGAGGCTCGGAGAGGTTCCTTCAGAAGAGGAAGGATTGAGGTACAGAAGGACAGATTAGAGAGACCCAGAGCCTATCCTATTATCAAGGAGGCCCCTCGATATGTCAGGCCGGAGATGAGGATTTGTAGAGACTGTGGCCGATCGCATGAGGGAAGTTGTACTGGGTCGATCCATGGATGTTTTAGATGTGGTGATATGGGTCACAGAGTGAAGGACTGTCCCCAACCTCAGATACCACATGCTCCGGAGCCCACTAGACAACAGCCTCAGAGAGTGGATCCCCGGAGACGGGCCACTGCGGCAGAGAAAGGGAAGAAACCTGTGGCACAGGGACGTGTGTTTGCCCTGGATAAGGAGACCGTAGACGCTTCGGCAGAAACTATAAGAGGTACACTCTCTGTCTGTAATTATGAGGCTCATGTGTTGATTGATTCAGGATCCACGCATTCGTTTATTTCTGAGCATTTTGCATGTAGATTAAACTTGAAGTTTGAACCTCTAGAATACATACTACATGTAAATACCCCTATGCGTGAATCCCAGAGAACTGAGTTAATCTGTAGAGGATGTGAGATAAAGGTGGGAGATAGAGTGATGTTAGCAGATCTAATCATGTTGAATGTACATGGGTTTGATGTAATTCTGGGGATGGATTGGTTGGCGACCAATCGAGTGAGTTTAGACTACTACACTAAGATTGTAACTTTCTCCCTACCTGAACCTTACAGTGTACGATTGAGGTATTGAGGGAATGTATATGTGGAATTCTAGTAAGTAATTTGAGAATTTTAATATTATTTTGGAGAACATTAAATATGATTGTTCATGTGAAGGTTATGAGACACTCATCTCAGACGATGAGCGGGAACATCCGAGGATTGAGGATATACCTGTGGTTTGTGAATTTTTGGATGTTTTCCCAGATGAATTGCCAGGTTTACCACCAGAGAGAGAGCTAGAGTTTACCATTGATTTGGTACCAGATACTCAGCCGATCTCTAAACCTCCTTACAGGATGGCATTAGTGGAACTTGAGGAATTGAAGAGACAACTACAGGAGTTGTTGGATCAAGGGTTTATTAGACCCAGTGTTTCGCCGTGGGGAGCACCAGTACTATTTGTTAAGAAGAAGGATGGTAGTCTCAGATTATGTGTAGACTACCGGCTGTTGAATAAAGCCACGGTGAAGAATAAATACCCACTACCCAGGATTGATGATCTACTTGATCAGCTGAGAGGGGCATCAGTCTTTTCTAAGATTGATTTGAGATCGGGCTATCACCAATTGAGGATCAAGGAAGAAGATATTCCAAAGACGGCCTTCAGGACGAGGTATGACCATTACGAATTTCTGGTGATGTCCTTTGGATTGACGAACGCCCCTGCAGCATTTATGAGATTGATGAACGAGGTGTTCAGAGACTATCTGGATAAATTTGTGATAGTCTTTATTGATGATATCCTGGTGTACTCTCGGTCGTATGAGGAGCATGCACAGCATTTGTGGTTAGTACTTCAGATACTCGAGATAAGCAATTGTACGGAAAGCTTAGTAAGTGTGAGTTTTGGCTGAACCGGATAGCTTTCCTTGGGCATATAGTCTCAGAGGAAGGAGTATCAGTGGACCCAAGCAAGGTGGAGGCTGTGCTTAATTGGGAGAGACCGAGGACAGTGACTGAGGTACGAAGCTTCCTTGGTTTGGCAGGGTATTACAGGAGATTTGTGGAAGGATTTTCCAGGATTGCCGCCCCTTTGACTAAGCTCACGCGCAAAGAGACTCCATTTATATGGACTGATCAATGTGAGCTTAGTTTTCAAGAGTTAAAGAGGAGATTAACAGCGGCACCTGTGTTAACTATCCCTGAGGGATCAGGAGGATTCTCGGTGTATAGTGATGCATCTCATCAAGGATTGGGGTGTGTGCTTATGCAGCACGGAAGAGTGGTCGCGTATGGATCGCGACAACTAAAGGACCATGAGCGGAATTATCCCGCGCATGATTTGGAGTTAGCCGCTGTGGTATTTGCTTTGAAGATCTGGCGACATTACTTATATGGGGAAAGATTCCAGATCTTCACTGATCACAAGAGTTTGAGATATCTCTTTGATCAAAAAGAGTTAAACATGAGACAAAGGAGATGGATGGAACTCCTTAAGGATTATGACTGCGAGATTCTATATCATCCGGGTAAGGCGAATGTGGTTGCTGATGCCCTGAGCAGGAAGAGTATGATATCTGCTATGATGATCAGGGAATGGGATTTGTTAGAGCAGTTCGCCGAACTTCGGATCAGAGTTAAAGAGGTAGAGACTGGATTTTTGGCTAGCCTGCCGATAGAGCCCAGGATCATGGATCAGATTAGAACTGGGTAGCGCAGTGATCATAGATTGATAGACATGGTTAGCCAAGCTGAGCAGAGTTCGCAGTCGGATCTCACCATCAGTGAGGATGGATTGTTGAGGTTCAGAGGACGGATTTGTGTACCGGACGATGATACCCTGAAGAGACAGATACTGAGAGAATCCCACTGCTCGCGATACACCATGCACCCAGGGAGTACTAAGATGTACCGAGACTTGAGAAAGGTGTATTGGTGGAGTGGTATGAAGCGAGATATGGCAGAGTATGTGGCCAGGTGTTTAGTATGCCAGCAAGTGAAAGCTGAGCATCGGAAGCCCGGAGGACTACTACAGCCCTTACCTGTACCTACATGAAAATGGGAGCATGTCACTATGGACTTTATTATGGGTTTACCGAGGACCCGAATAGGTCATGACGCGATATGGGTCATTGTGGATAGATTGACCAAGAGTGCCCACTTCCTTGCCATAAAGAGCACAGATACTGTGGATGCCTTAGCTGAACTGTATGTCAGCGAGATAGCTAGATTACATGGGGCTCCAGTGAGTATTACTTCTGATAGAGATTCCCGATTTACTTCCAGATTTTGGACCCAGTTTCAGGAGTCCATGGGATCTCGATTGAGTTTCAGTACCGCCTATCATCCTCAGACAGATGGTCAGTCAGAGAGGACTATTCAGACCCTGGAGGATATGTTGAGGGCGTGTACGATGGATTTTAAGGGATCATGGGATGATCACCTGCCCCTAGCAGAGTTTGCATACAATAACAGCTATCATGCGAGTATTGGAATGGCACCTTTTGAGGCTCTATATGGTAGGAGGTGTAGATCCCATGTAGCTTGGGAAGAAGTCGGTGACAGAAAGATAAATGCCCCCGAGCTTGTTGAGCAAGCCGTACAGAGTGTGAAACTCATATGTGAGAGGTTACGGGCTGCACAGAGTAGACAGAAAATCTACGCGGATGTGCGTAGACGGCCACTCGAGTTTGATGTTGGTGATGCAGTATTTCTGAGAGTATCACTGAGCAAGGGTATCATGCGATTTGGGAAGAAAGGGAAGTTGAATCCTCGATACATAGGACCATTTGAGATTCTTGAGAGAGTGGGAGAGGTAGCCTACAGATTGGCATTACCCCCACAGATGTCCGGAATACACAACGTTTTTCATGTGTCTATGTTGAGGAAGTACCACCCGGACCCTTCTCATGTCATAGAGTATGACGAGATGGACATACAGGAGGACATGAGCTACACTGAGGAACCCGTCCGGATTCTCGATAGAAAGGAGAAGGTACTGAGAACCAAGAGCATCCCATTAGTGAAAGTTTTGTGGAAACATCACTCAAGGGAAGAGGCAACGTGGGAACTAGAGAGCCTCATGAAGGAAAAATACCCCCATCTATTTTGACTAGTTGAGTTGAATTTGGAGGACCAAATTCTTTTTAAGGTGGGGAGGATGTGAGATCTGAGAATTTCAGACATATTTTATTGATGTAATAATAATTTGAAGTGTAATTCATTGAGTTAAGTGAATTGGGGAAATGATAATTGGAGATTTATATGTTAAGTGTGTAAAATAAGCATGAACTATGAGGACAGATCGATCTAGGAGAAGGAGAGATCGATCTGGTGAGTTATAAACGACAAAGAAGGAGAAATTTAAGGAGCAGATCGATCTGGGAGAAGGAGAGATCGATCTGGTGAGCTAAAAATGACAAGGAATGAGAAATTTGAGGAGCAGATCGATCTCCAATGGAAGAGATCGATCTCCTTATGAATCTGTTTGAGAAGGGATCGATCTCATGAGGAAGAGATCGATCTCCAAATGATTCTGTTTGGGGAGAAGATCGATCTCTTCAGGAGCAGATCGATCTCATAAAGCCATAAAGAGATCGATCTCACCCCTCGACAGATCGATCTCCTAGGCATAAAATTGCCCAGATCGTCCCCAAAATTCAAACACAGATCGATCTCATCAAGAGGAAGATTGATCTCCTACCTCCAGTCTATATAAGGAACCCGTGTTTTCTCTGCAATTTCACTTTCTCTCTCTTCCAAAACCCATTTCCACCGAAAACCTAGTTTCTCACTCCTCCAAATCACCCATTTCCGGCCGAATCAGCTGTTGTGGTCAGAAGGAAAGTTGTTCCTCATCAAAGGGAGAACAACATACTTGGAAATCGAAGGACGAATCGGATCAAGGCGTGAGTTGTGCGTCTCACAAGCTTTGGGTAATTTCTAAACCTCGATCTTGATATTTGAGCTGATTTTGATGTTATTGGTGGATGTAATTGTGTTGAAATAGTTGAGAAATGATTAGGGATTGATGAATTGCAATGTGGTTGGAGTAATGTAGATATTCGGTAATTTTGAGAAATTGAGCTATAAATGGAAATATAGACAATGTGGAGAATTAGCCTAGATAATTGGCATGAGGAATGTAGGACATTGAGATATTGAAAATTAGGTTGTAGTTTAGGGTTGAGTTACGAGAATCGAGAGATTTGAGGAGTTATGAGCAATTATGCTCGATTTTGAGAATTGAGGTTTATGTGATGTTGAGTATTGATGTTTTAACATCGTTTGGACAGCTCGAGAGTTCCAGAGTGGAATGCGAGGCTAGTCCGTGATACGGGGGAACGATTGCACTATACGAGGTGCAAAGAGGTAAGGGAAATCTAAACCATTTGTGTATGTGATTTGTAAACTGTTATAGCATGATTTATGATTTATAAACAAGCATGTTGAGTGTTTTGTGTTGAGATTAAATTGCACACGATTTTATAGCCGGTTGGAGCCCAACGTTTTTATGAGTTTATAACTGGGCTCTACGTTAAGGCAATATGAGATTTGAGAAATGTGTGCGTGTGCTTTGCCGGTTGGAACTCGGTTTTATTACGTTTTGTGTTGAGTACAAAACGGTTTTCAAATGAGTTTTATGAGAGAAAACCATTACGAGTTCTACGTGAAGGCAAACCCGTCTTATGTGATAAGACTTAGGTGTGTAGTGAGTACACACCGGGCATTGCTCTGGTAGCATGTAAGCCCGATTTCTTCTCCGTTCTGGTAACGTGAGAATAACCTATTCTGTGGCTGTGCCACGTTGAGAAAACCCCATTGGTGGCTGTGCCACGTTGAGAAAACCCCATTGGTGGCTGTGCCACGTTGAGAAACCCCATTGGTGGCTGTGCCACGTTATACCCCATTGGTGGCTGTGCCACGTTATACCCCATTGGTGGCTGTGCCACATTGAGAAACCCCATTGGTGGCTGTGCCACGTTATACCCCATTGGTGGCAGTGCCACGTTGAGAAACCCTATTCTGTGGCTATGCCACGTGAGAAATTAAATCAGTGGCTTTGCCACGTGTGTTTTGTGGCTATGCCACGTGAGAAATTAAATCAGTGGCTTTGCCACGCGTGTTTAGTGGCTGTGCCACGTGCATCATTTTTACTGTGATTTTATCACGTTATTTGAGAAAGCGTTTAACGCGTTATTTTCACATGCTTTGTTAATGCTCTTGAGTGAGCCTTTTACTTCATGTTTTCACATGACTTGACACGCGAGAGTGTCGTTTTGAGTACTTTCATGCTATGGTTTTCAAATGAGTTTCACATACAAATAAACCTTTTGTGATGTGCATTTTGGTTTATGAAATGAGTTCCTTACCCCCTTTACTGAGCGATTTAGAAGCTCACCCTGTTTTTCTTTCCCCCCCAGAGTTCTTCAAGTGAATAAGGACTTCCCTGCGACGTACGGAGTAGTGGCTAGTGGAGGATTCGAGCTCCAGGCTATATATTTTGTACTTTGAGGTATATTTATCTTTTCATGTACCTAGACTATTATTGTAATTGCAGACACTTGATGTATGACATTATATGGGATGTATTAGGATTAATTAACTTGGAATTGAGTAATGTATATGATTCAATATACACTATGTTATGATGAGATCCTGAGGCATGATAATTATGATGATGTATGACACTGCACAGGAATGCACCTTTATTTGTGAATTAATGAGTAAAAAGTTTTAAATTTGCCCTATTTTTCGCATTTTCGGGGCGTGACAGTTTTGGAGTTTAAGGGCTCATGGGATGATCATCTACCTATCGCAGAGTTTGCTTATAACAACAGCTATCATGCTAGCATCGGGATGGCACCTTATGAGGCCTTGTATGGAAGAAGATGTAGGCCTTTTGTGGCTTGGGAAGAAGTGGGTGACAGAAGGATCTTAGCTCCCGAGTTGGTGGAGCAAGCAGTGGAAGGTGTTCGGATAATCTATGATAGACTTAAGACTGCACAAAGTAGACAGAAGAGTTATGCGAATAAACATAAGTGGCCACTTGAGTTTCAGATTGGGGACTCCGTATTTCTTAAGGTATCTCCGAGTAAGGGTATCATGCGATTTGGAAGGAAGGGGAAACTAAGTCATCGTTTCATTGGTCCTTTTGAGATCCTAGAGAGAGTGGGAGACGTAGCCTACAGACTTGCCTTACCACTGCAGCTTTCTGGGATACACAATGTCTTCCATGTCTCGATGTTGAGGAAGTATAACCCAGATCCCTCACACATCATTGAGTAAGAGCCCTTTAGTATTCAAGAGGATATGAGTTACGTTGAGTGACCTATCCGCATTTTGGACAGAAAGGAAAAGGTACTTCGATCAAAGGTAATACCTTTGGCAAAGGTTCTCTGGCAACATCATTCGATTGGAGAAGCTATATGGGAACTAGAGAGCCTCATGAAGGAGAAGTACCCACACCTATTCTGATGGACTCGGATGAAATTGGGGACCAAATTCTTTTAAGGTGGGGAGAATGTAAACCCCACAAAATTCCTATATTTAATTAGACTATATAAGAATAAAAATAATATGTTTTAATGGACGTACGAATATTCGTTGTAGGGCTCGAGAAGTATGAGTGCCGAGAAGCCCGTGAATGACAGGGAAAGTAGAAGCTACAAGAAGTGATGAAGCAAATGTAAGCATAGAGGGATCAAAAATAAATTTGATGTAAAAACTTATATCGGGATTTATGAGGAATGATGAAATATCAATAATACTTCATTTTCGAAATAATGAAAATTTCATGGAAAGCATGAATATTGTCATTGGATAATTTTATAGAAGAAAATGTATATATATATATATGTATATGTGTATATATATATATACTAGGAAAATTTAAATAGATAAATAATAATACAAATATATATAACAAATATATATTAGGTAATAAATATATATATATTATGTAATATAGGTTGATAAATAAACACAAAACAAATAAAACAATCAAAACAAATAATATCCCTAAACAAACAAATGATATATATATATATATATTAATATAATATAAATATATTTTGATATAATATATATATATATATATATATATATAATGAGGTGTACGGAATTGGCTTCAAAAAGAAGCCAATCTTGCACCTGGAAATAAAAGAAAAGAAATAGCAATTTGAAAGTAGAGAAGTGTCTCTGCTGGGCGGGAAACGAAGAAGGGAAAGAAGAAGAAAAGAGGAGAAGAGAAGGAAGGGTGGTCAGCTGAGGGGGAAAGGAAGGAGAAGGAAAGAGGGAAAGGGAAGAAAAAGGAGAGAAGGAAGAGTAGGTTGTTCAGCCGAGGGAGAAAGAGAGAAAAGAAGAGGAAGAAGGAAAGAAAATAGGAAAAAAAAGTAGAAGAAACAACTGCTGGCCGAGGAAGAAGGAAGAGAAAAGAAAGGAAAGAAAAAGAAAAGGAGAAGAGAAGGGAAGCTGGTTCTACCGAGGGGGAAAGAAAGCAAAAGAGGAAAAGACTAAAGAGAAGTAGAACCAAGGGCCACAAGGCTGGAGCAGGACTGAGACAAAAGCAAAATCGAGAGGAAGAATTTGAAGCAGACTGAGAGAAAGGAAAGAGCAAACCGAGGAAGAAGACCAAGCAGAAGTGGGCTAGAAAACAAAGGCATAATCGAAGGAGAAGAAGGTTTAAGTTAGAAGGAAACCAAGAGGAAGAAGCTGGAAATGAAAATGAGATTGAGTGAAGAGAGAACGGGACCCGTGAGCTAAAGGGAAGAGCTGGACCGAGGAAGCCAAACTGAAGCTGGAACCGAGAGCCACGGACTGAAAAAAAAAAGAAATAGAACCGAGGAAGAGAGTTGAAGTAAAACAGGGCAGCAATGGTTCAAGTTTGGTGAGGAAGTTAAGAGTAAGACCCATCCATTTTAATTTAAGTTAATATATGTGTTGGGGATTACTATTATAATGATAGAAGTTATAAGATAATTATAGTTGGCTGGAAATTTGGAAGAGACAAAGGTAAAACTTATATAAGTAAAATTCAATGTACATATTTATATATATATATATATACATGTGTTTGAGATACAAGTATGTTAGTGTAAATTTAATTAGACAAAAAAATGGAAAAATGAGGAGAAGACAAAAAATATATATTGTGATATTGAATAATGGAAACAAATAATATATATATATATGTATATATATATATATATATATATATTGGTGTGTATATACATATGGGTGTATATAAGATAAATGTGTATGTTAGTATATGTACATACAAAGAATATATACATGTGATAAGGAAAAACGAAAACAAATAATAATATATATAGGAGTATATATGTATATATATATATATTATTTTTTGTGTATATACATATAGATGTATATAATAAATGTGTATGTTAATATTTGTATGTACAAAATATATAAATAGCAAAGAAAATATATAAACGTGCTTGTTGGCCTAGATATGTACAATAATACGTACACACGAAGTAGTAACGGATAAGTTACGATTTTAACGCAATTCGGACAATTCGCATGAATAGGGTGCTAAGTATACAATTTCGGTGTAGGTGATTGTAGAAGGAATTAAAAGAGGTACTAGGAGGCGTCACCACTCGAATTCGAGAATTTTTATAGATCGAGGTAAGGGGTGTAACTTAAAACGGTAGTAGTTACTTTCTGAATCATGATTAAGGAAAACTTACAAAGACATGAATTATGATTTTCAAGTATGTTTCTGAATTTGTTTATCTAAACAAGAATATGCTTTCTGTATTTGTGTTTTGAATAAATGCATATTTCTGAATTTGACTTCTGAATAAGAGCATGTCTTCTGAAATTATCTTTCGAATAAGATAATTATATTTCGATATTTTTATATATGAAGACTATAGTATGTTTTGAGACTAGGCCATTTATGTTGTATGCTAACGCATGTCAACCTCGCCTGTGTGGCGTCTGAACTTCGCCTTCGTGGTGTCTGAACTTCGCCTTATGTGGCGTCTGAACTTCGCCCTTGTGGTGTCTGAATTTTACCTTCGGATTCTGAAAGCTATACGACCTTGATCCCGTCTACAGCCTTGTCATGACCATAGGTTCTAAATTTCACCTTCGGGTTTTGGACGCTATACGACCTTGATCCCGTCTATAGCCTTGCCATGGCCATAGGTTCTGAATTTCACCTTCGGGTTCTGAACGCTGTACGACTTTGATCCCGTCTACAGCCTTACCATGGCCATAGGTTCTGAATTCCCTCTACGGAGGATGACTTGGTTATTGCCGCATGATGACTTTTGTTATTGCCGCATGATAATTATATGGGTCGATGTCGTCTCTATCTGAATTAAACTTTGATTTTAGAATCTGATTTTATAATATGTGATTTGACATATATTCCTATTTTGGAATTCTGAATATACGAAAAGTTTACGTAATATCTGTTAAGTTCACGTACTTAAAGAATTACGTTTTGAATCATGATATTTCCGATTTTCCTTAATTTTGAATGTCCTTTATATTAGTTTCAGAAAGAAATCATTATGCGTATATTTATGTTTTCTACATATTTGAATCACTAAGACCGTTTTAAATGCATTCTTCATACTGGGCTTTTTTTCGAAAGCTCACTCATCTACCGTTGAGACCATTTGCAGTGATCTGTAGGCACTACCTGCCGCATACATGACGTAAGCTGTGAGAAAGAGCTACCCTAGGCTACTTTTTGTACATGCAGCAAAGGTATACAATTACATTCTTGTACTAAACATATTTGTATGCACAGACATATATTGGAAACTTTTTGTTAAGATGTAATTTGTGAGGAAAAACAATGTAAAGAATATTTTTGTTGGGATTAGATTTTAATATGATTGGTATTGCATCGAAATGGATGTATTGAGTTGTAAATATGGATTTGGAAAGTATGCTTGGTAGTTGTGGATATCTAGGATTGTTGGAAAGCATGCTTGGTAGTTGTAGATATCTAAGATTGTCAAAACAATTGAATTGCAGGTGGGTAGGCTCATATATAAGCCGTTATGCTTCCAAAATTTCTATCGGCTATATAAGCCAAAGTATGAAGTTTAAAAAAATAAAATTCGGATATAGAATTAGGAAACGTGATTTGACACTGAACAGGAATACAACCTAAGTGAATAAGAGAACAAGTGGGTAAATTAAGTTCAAAAAGAAATTTCTCTCGATTTTCAAAGGTCAAGGGTCGTTACAATATATATGATATATATATATATGTAAACATATACTCAGTACATAGTGGGAGTCTGAAAACTATAGTGGGTTGGTGAAAACCCACTGTGTTTTCGACATTGCAGCGAGAAAGAGGCGGAGGAAAACCCAAACTGGAAACCTGAAGTGGGAAAAAAAACGTGAAAACAAAAGCTGAGTTAGTAGGAATGGAGTAGGAAAATAGAGGGAAGAGTTGCCAAACCCATGTTTCCCCCACCATCACTCTATCCTGATGAAAGTCATTTCACTTAGACAAAGGGTAAAGATAATGGCATTCGATGAGAAGGTAATCTAAAATAAATATATATAGGTACATATAAAGCTAAGCAAATGGTAAAACGCAGAGAGAAAATCGAAAAATAGTAAACATAGTGGTAGCAGAAGCAGTCTGAACACAAGGAAGTTTGAGTGTTGAAGCATATATATATATATATATATATATATATATATATATATATATACAGACAGTATAGAGGTGGGTGATCACAACAAAGAAAATAGAAGAGAGCGAGGCAGTGTGAGGTAAAGGATGCAAGGCACTTCCTTTGTTAAATCGAAACGGGAGAAAACAAGGGAAAATTGGTGGATGTGGAGACTTGGCAGAGAGGGGGTGGAATCAGGAGGAGCAATAGACACAAGCTGAGGTAGAGGCCGAATGTGAAATCTGAAAACAGAGGCTGTATGTAGAAGCTGCACACAGGGGTGCAACTAAGAATCGAGTTGAAGCAAAAGAGAAACTAGGAGGGGCGTTAGACGCACGCCTGGAAATAGAACCGAAAGAAGAAGGCAGCTCAACTAAGGGAGAAGGGAGAGTTATCGGCTGTTCGGGTGCCTGAAAATCAAAACAGAAGCAGGAAGGCAAAAACAGGGGTAGTAACGAGGGAGGAAGATTGATGATGGTGGTGGAAGAAGCATAAGGATGAAGTAGATAGCGCTTGAGCAACGACGTGAAAGGAAGAAGGAAAGAAAGAAAGAAATGGAGGAAATGGTAGCGAATGGAAGAGGAAGAAGACATGAACAGTGTTGTCAAGTAGCGAGGAAGAAGAAGAAGGAAGGAAAAAGTGTAAGACCCAATTTTATTTAAAACACGAAATGAGAAAAGATCAAATGAAGGATTGAAATGGTAGTCCCGAACACGTGTAAGGGTAAAACGGTCAAAAGACCAAAAGCCGGTATAAATTCGATAAGAAAATTTAATTAAAAATATAAAAATAAGAAATTTTGATCAGTAACAAAGAAATAATTAAATTTTGAGTTAAATTGATCAAGATATGAATTTATTGGAATTAATCAAAATTTTTACCTCGAGAAATTATCCCGAAAATAATCGAAAAATATACTGAAAAGATGAAACAAGACCGATAAATTCATTTATAAATTAAATAAATTAAATAAAAAAATTTTTAGGATATTTTGATTTTTAATATATTTTAATAGATTAAAATAATATTAAAAATAAATTATAAATAAATAAATAAATAAATAAATAAATAAAATTAAATTAAAAAAAAAAAAGAAAATCGCGAAACGCGATTTTCTGGAAAACGAAGTAGAAATCGAAAACCGAACGAGGGAGCCGAGCCCTCTGCCTCACCGGACAGAGTGGCCGACGGCGAATGCACCAAGCGAGGTAGCTGACACTGACCCAAGCAAAATTCGACGATGGAAGCACGAACAACGAGAAAAACGTCGGGGAAGAGAGAGAACTGAGAGGGAAAGAGAATTTCCTGGCGACCGACGTCGATTTAGGCCCGACCACTGCCAACCGAAGGTGCCCCACACCAAGACCGATCGATCAGCGGCTAAATCGACCGGTGGGACGAAAAATGGCAAGAAAGAGAAAAGGCATCGACGGCGAGGAGAGAAGAGACGGGCCGACCACTTTTCGGCCACCTCGGACGAAACCAACCCCAGATCCGTGCATCGGATGACCCCGCGGAGCTACTGGCGACGGAAGCCAACGGAGAACCGACCGGCGAAGCCCTGAATCGGTCGAACCGGACTGAACCGGCTAGACCGAACCGATCTGAACCGAGTTGAACCAGATCGAACCGGTTCAGCCAAAAAGAAAAGAAAGAGAAAAAAAGAGAAAAAGAAAAAAGAAAAAAAAGAGGAAAAAATGAGAAAAATTTTAGTGATGCAAACGAGCTACGGGTAAGTCGGTAAGCGGTCAAAATTGACCGATTTAAATTTCAGAATATTTAATTTGATTAACATCCGATTGAAAATTTACCCGAAAAAATATTAAATTGTGTAGCTCGACAATTGACATCAAAAGAGAGCTCGAGATAGCCTCGATTTGCATACTATCATGGAATCTCGGGTAAGTAACCCTTATTTATGACAATATTGCATCGTTATGCGTGTTAAAAATTTACCGCATAAATTACGGTTTAATTTCCGCATTAAATGAATTAAAATTTGAAATTATAGATATATTGTCGTAAATAATTCATTAAACTATTTAGGAATTTAGAATGAGACTCAATAAATACTGATGGGCCCAATGAGCCCAATAGGCCTCGATAATGTGAATAATAAGTAGAAAACGGACTTAAGGCTGATTAAGGCCCATTATGGTACAATTGGGTCCAATATGGGTAAACGGACCCAATGATTTAAATTAAGTCCAGAAAATATGAAATACAATTAATTATATTGTATTTGACCTAATGAATATTTATCCGCAGTTCCGGAGATTGGTTCGGAGCAAATCGGACTGCATGACGAGTCATCAGTGGAAATGTCAGACTGTACAGAAAAGTGAGGTAAGAGAATTGTGTGAGTAGCTAGAGGTAGCTACGCGTATTTTAATAGCTTTTGTATACATTGAATATGTATAAAGGTCCTAAAAATAAATTCAAAGATTTTAAGTACTCAAAATAAGTAATGACTATTATACCCCTATTGAGGGAAGTTCACCTAAGGATGGTGAAAGCATGACATGCATGAAATGCATGATTTAAGGAATTTTCTGATTTAATGAATTTTCTTGGTTTTTAAGCAAAGTAAATCGATAGATTGGCCAGTAATTGCATAAATTTCACAAGATAACACTACGTAAGTGTTATTTATATTTAAATGAAATTTCTTTGGAAAATAGGCCAACTATTAAGTTTATATGGAAACAGATAGTGCTGACGCATAGCTCGTATTACATCTGAGTTTGTGAGTGTGCATAAAATGTGCTTGAGCAGTTGCTCGCATCGACTTGTGTGAAATCATATGCATGAAATGTGCTAGAGTGGTTGCTCGCACTGATTTTTATTCTTATCAAATGCATGAGAGGTGCTGGAGCCTAGCTTGCACCATGTTTTGATTGTTTTGACTGGTTTTGACTTGATATGCATAAAAAGGTGCTGGAGCGATTGCTCGCACTAGTTTTAATGATTTGACATGCATGAGAGGTGCTGGAGCTTAGCTCGCATCCTGTTTTGATATGAAATTGTATAAAGTCGTGTTGGAGTGTACCTCGCACAAGATTTGATGTATTTATGCATAAAGACGTACTGGAGCGTTGCTCGTATAAAGTTTTGATTTACTTGAGCATTCATTCATGCTGGAGTGTAACTCGCACGAGGCTTTGATGAATTTTATACATAAAATGTGCTAGAGCTTACTCGGACGTGATTTTCTATGGATTAATTTATAACTCATTTTAAAGTCGTACGAGAGTGCTACTCGTACGCAGATTTTACTGATTTTATGAAACCGTGCTAGAGCTTTGCTCGCACGAGATTTTTAGATATCATGAATATGCATGGAGCCGTATTAGAGATTCGCTCGCACAAGGATTTATATGACATGCATATAGCCGTGTTGGAACCTCTTGTAAACTGTGTGTCACAGTGAGATGATATGCCACACGTACATACTAAGACAAAAATGGTATGGGTGGATAAGACCTATTGCAGGCACCTCCTGACTGAGATTGGGTTCACGGAGTACGATGTACTATGTATATCACATAGTGTATGCTGTACCATGGGGATTGTTGGAGTGGAGTGGCATTAGCCACAAGGCAACAAGTCTTGCCCTCGCAATCTTGATGTTATGTTGTTCTAGCGGTAGGATTGACCCACCTCCCATTTCAGGTGTGATACCCCGCACACTAGGTGCCGTGTAGTTAGGGATCACTAGGTTATGGCCATAGTCCTCGATGTTACTGATATAGTCACCTACTTGTCTCACATGATATAACTTGTGGTCTCGATAGACCAGGGTAGAGCCGAGGGAGGGGTCAGGCCCCCGATTTTATGATTTTCTACTATGCTGATAGATGTTTTTAGAGGATTTTATGATACGTGACCCTGAAAGAAGGGTGATTTTATAACCGAAGTTTTTTAATGAATTTTAATGAGTTTGATTTATGATATGCTTAACCCCTTCGAGTTATTTTATACTGCAGTGTTAATAAAGTGATTTAAAAGCAATAGCATGATGAGTTTTTCATGCGTTAATGATAAATTCATGAAAAGAATTGTTTCTCATGATTTGTTTTACACACGGCATGAAATGATGCATGATCTTGATTTACATCATGCTAAATATGATTTAATGATGTCACATAAAATGCCTTTGATGCATGACTTACATGATTTCTATATGCACAAATAGTTTTGATAAACTATGTCATTGATGTATGCATGATTTTTTGTCACGACCCAAACTACCCAAAAATCAGAGTTAATTTTTCGCGTTTTGTTATTTTCTTTCATGCTTACCTGTCCTCTGATCGTGACCACACTCCACTAACAAATTGGGCTGTGCGTCAATGCCAGTCCCACTATACATTTACCCTATAACTTAATTCTTTCTCAGTCATTTATAAGTATTTACAATATTTATACATCCCCTAAAGTTACTTACAAACATGTTATTGTGCTATGCTTATTTAGATACAATATGTACAAGTGTACATACCTTAACTGATGGGCAGCAGCGGATATCTGAAATGCAGTACTGAGTCGCCTCAACTTCAACTGAAGATTATCTGTGTGAGAAAATGAAGGGGTGAGCACATCAAGCTTAGTAAGGCAATCCTACGAACAAGTAGGTAACCATACTACCTACATGAACGTGGTGCCATGCATAAACCACCCTTTCTCCACACATTTTAAAACAGATGATATGAGTTATGATGTTATGTAAATCCATTCGCATGGCAAAAATTCAACATGCAATTATTTCAAATCATTTCTTTCTCGTTTGAAATGTCATAACAAGGCCAGGACTCAACCCATCCCTCGGGTGGTCCTGACTCACATAAAACCATGAAAATTGATTTACATTCACACATGGGTTTGAAAAGCATGGAAATAGCATCATGCAATTTTAGTGTAAAACCCAGTTTCAATCATCGTCAAGATCATCAACATGCGAGACTAGGCAACGTCTGTATATCGGTAATAACCAGGACTATGGCCATGTGTCCTTGAGAGTTCCTCTGCTACACGGATCCTAGTGTGCGGGTTCTCACCATGATCGGGAAGCGCCCGGGAGGTGGGTCAATCCATCTCGTCGGTCTTATCCGATCCCATGCATCCGAAGATGCCGCATCCGAAGATGCCGTATCCGAAGATACCACACGGTACATCGTACTCCATGCTACTTGCACGGTACATCGTACTCCGTGGACCCATATCATGTCTCTATACTCATGCCATGTCTCTAAACGCACGTGCGAGCCTATTTAATCGGTGACACACAGTCTACCCGCTGCTCCAAGCACGGCTTATCGCATGTTCTCATAAAATCAGTACGAGCGATGCTCAGCACTCTCATCAAATCAGGTAAAACTAGTGCGAGCTAAGCTCTAGCACTCTGTATGCAAACCATGTGAAAATCTGGTGCGAGTTAGATTCTAGCACCGTGTCAAGAAAATCATATACAAAGAATCTGGTGCGAGTTGGACTCCAGCACCCATGCATGTAAAACTCTAGTGCGAGTTCTCGCTCCAGCACTAATGCATGCATCACACAAATCAAAACATCATGCGAGCTAAGCTCTAGCATGTCACATGTCAATAAAAACACGTAGGCGGCTCTGTTTCCTCAAAACAGTTTTCAAAACAATTATATCGTTGAAAGTATGCAATGCTGTGCATTTTCTTTCAAGGTTAGCCAGCCTACTCATGCATGCATTAAAATGTCTCCAGAACGAGCAGAAACCTCTTGTTCTTGCTCCTCCCAATTTTTCCTAAAATTGTAAATTTTACCCTTAACAAGGGTATTTTGGTAATTTACCCATTCGGGGCACTAAAATTATTATTTGACCTCTAGACCCTTCAGATAATTTTTAAAGGACTGCAAATGAACTTAAAATTTTGTAAGGTTACCTCTAGCAGTCCGCAGAATTCCCTTACCTTATTTTCCTGTCGAGTCTGACCTTTCCTCTGATGTCACGTCGCGCAGTCCGATCTGCTCCCAATCCAATGTCCGGAACTGCGTATAAATATTCCTCAAGTCAAATATTATACAACTTAATTGTATTTAATACTTTCTGGGCTTAATTTAAATCATTGGGCCCATTTATCCCTATTGGGCCCGATTGCACCTTAATGGGCCTTAATCGGCCTTAAGCCCGTTTTCCACTTAATTTTTACATTATCGAGGCCTATTACGCTCATTGGGCCCACTAACAATTCCTTGGGCCTCATTCTAACTCCCGAATAGCTAAATTTATTATTTACGACAATTTATCTAAATTTCCAAAATTTAATTCAATCATAACGATGTAAATTGTCGTAAATAAGGGTTACTTACCCGAGATTTCATACTAGTACGTAAATCGAGGCTATCTCGAGCTCTCGTTGGATGCCAATTGTCAAGCTACACAATTTCATAAATTTTCGGGTAAATTTTTGATCGAAAATTAATTAAATTGAATACTCCGAAATTTAAATCGGGTCCATTTCGACCACTACTGACTTACCCGTAGCTCGATTACATCGCCGGGATTTTTCCTCAATTTTCCTCTTTTTCTTTTTCCCTTTTTCTCCTTTTTTCCTCTCTTTCTTGGTTGAACCGGTTCGGTCCGGTTCAACCTGGTTCGGACCGCCGGTTCACTTCGGTTCACTCTGGTTCAGGGCCTTGCCGGCCAGTTCTCCGTCGGCTTCCATCGCCAGTGGCTCCGCTGAGTCGTCCGCATCTCAGATTTGCCCTCGGTTTCACCCAAGTCCGCCGAAAAGTCGCCGGTTCGGCCTCCTTTCTCTCGGCCGTCGAAACCCATTTTTGGTCTTGGTCGTCGTCGGCGATTCCGACCGTCTTATCGGCCAAGACCGGTCTCAAAAGAACCGGCTCCTCCCCCTGAATGCGTCGGTGGCTTCCGTTCCAGCCCAGTCGCGGTGGTTCGTTGGGAATCAGCCCGTTTCTCCCTCGGTCTTCCTTCGCTCCGATCAGCTTCCTCCGGTCACCTGACGGCGCGATTCCGGTGTCCACGTGATCGCCGGCCTCTCCTCTTCCTCCTCGTGGCTTCGTCGGAGGCTGTCGGTCGTCGGTATGCTGGGATCGTCGGTAGGTGTCGCAGGTCGTTTTTGGTTTCTATTTTTCGGGTTTATCCCGATCCTTTCTTCCTTTTTTTTTGTTTTCAGATTCTCTTTTCTTTTATTATTATTATTATTATTATTATTATTATAATTTATTTAATTATTACACTATTCATTAAAATAATCTACAATAATCCAAAATATCTACAACTTATATTATTTTATTCTAATTTAATTTAATTTAATTTTATTTATTTATTATATTTTAACCCTTTTTCGGGTATAATTTCTTCGTATTTTCGGGATATTGTCCTGAATGACTTTTCGGTATATTTTTCGATTATTTTCGGGATTATTTTTTGAAGTAAAAATCTCGATTTATTCCAATGAATTGATATCTTGATCAATTTAACCCAGAATAAATTTATTTCACCTTTATTGACCAAGATTTCTCAATCCATTATTTTTAATAAATTTTTCTCATCGAATTTATACCGGCTTTCGGTCTTTTGACCATTTTACCCTTGCACGTGTTCGGGATTAATTTAACTCGACTTCCTTTCACGAACACTCACTCACTTCGCATTTTAAATCCTTATTTCCAATCCGAATCCCATTCAGTTAAATTTTTGACCATTTTCATCCCTCATAAAAATTTACGATTTAATTTCGGGTCTTACAAATCTCCCCCACTTAAGGAATTTGGTCCTCCAAATTAAAACCAAGTCATATGAGTCCATATACAACTCTGGATACATCGATCGTATCATACTCTTAAATTCTCATGTGACCTTTTTCGGAGTGTATTACTACCAAAGGACTTTAATTAAGGAGATCATCTTAAACCTCAATACTTTCTTTCCTATTTAATGCCCGAATCAACTTTCAATATACTTATATTTGCATTAAGCTGAACTGTTGGATCTCATATCCTATCACCTATGCTGGATCTAGATAGTATTTTCGAAGCATCAAAAGATGTGACACATTATGGGTGCCTACTTATTCAAGTGGAAATGCCACCTACAGGTCTTATCTTCCACTTGTCCAATCTCTCAAAAGATTCAATCCAGTGAAACTCAATTTACCTTCTTCCAAAAGTTCACTATGTCCTTATTCTCTTAGGACAAGAAACATTTCAACCATACTAATTCACCCTCGGTGAATTCCAATACTTTTCTATCTGTTCTGAGGTGTTCTTAATCTCTCACTCAACTGAACATCTGCAGAGACTTATTATACTAATTCAGAAGAAATTACTATCTGTCACCCACTTTTTCTTATCCAATTTGGGGAACAACCCTACAGCCATACACTGCCTCATATCTTGTTATCCCGATACTCAAGTGACAACTGTCACTATTGGCGAATTCGATTTGTAAAACTGATCATCCCAGGAGCATAAAAAAAATCAAGGGCACACGCTTTCATCAGATCCTCCAGAACCTGTACAGTCCTCTCTAACTGACCATCTGTCTGAGGATGGAAAGCTGTGCTAATACTCAGTCGGGTTCCCATAGCTTCCTAAAAATATCCTCAGAGGTGGGAATCCCTATATGATACCATGCTCACTGGAACGCTACTTAATGTTCCACAATCTTCCTTACACATAAATCCTCATATACACTCTGAGTATTTGGGGATTTCATAACCAGAAGGTGGGTAGACTTAGTCACTCTATCGACTATCATCCAAATAGCCTCGTAATTCACCCGGGTTCTCTGTAACCCATCACGATATTCATGGGACTTACTCCCATTTTCGTGTCGTGTCGATATAGGTAGAGGCTGCAATAACCCTGCAGACTTTTAATACTCTACCTTATTCTGCTGACATACTAGACACTTTTCCACAATCTCTACCATATCTCTTTTCACATCTGACCACCAATACCCTTTTCAGAGATTTCATATATATATTCGTTACTTTCCGTATGCACTGTATATCCCGAAAAGTGAGCTTCTGACAATATTACTATCCCATCAACTGCGGTCTTGGGGAGCACTCATACTGTCTCAGAACCTCTGTAAATCATCATCACACTCTGTGAACTCTACCACTGTACCCTTCTGAATTTGACCCAAACTATCGACACCATGCCGATCATCACGCTAAGCCTGTGCAATCCAGGCACACTCATCCGGTTCTAATCTCAGGCTAGCTGTCACATAATCACTGTCATCATCAGAAGGGATCACATCACTACTGAGGTCCACAACTGCTCTAGCAGCTCACGCTCCCTGACCATTCATATGGGGTACCATCCTGAGGCTCTTTCTACTCGAGGCATCAACCATTTCATTAGCTTTTCCTGGGTGGTACAATTTTCACAATCAAAATCTCTCAGAAGCTCTAACCCACTATGTATTCTCATATTCGCCTCTTTCTGTGAAAAACAGATACTCAGGGCTTTATGATCAGTGCATATCCAAAATTTCTCACCCTGTACATAATAGTACCATATCCCCGGTATAAATACTACCATTGCCAACTTAAAATCATGAGTCAGATAGTTTATTTCATGATCAAGGAGTTGTCTGACTTCATAATTGACTATCTTCCCATTATACATCAATACACAGCTCCTTAATTATTTTGAGGTATCCATACTCACTAAGAACCTCTTGAGCTGTTGGGTATGGTGAAATTAATCACGATGGTCAGTTCATACTTCACTACACCGAAATTCATGTCACATCTATCATCTTATTTATCATCTCATTCAAAGACCACGTTTTCTTAGTTAAACGTGTCAACAAAAAAAAATATACCCTTTTTAAAACTCGCAGCAACCATCTGTAAAAGCAATTTCCAATTGTTACTTATAATTTTCCCTGGACTTTAACTACACTCAACATATCATCAATAAGGATGATGACAAATCGGTCCAGGTAAAGTTTAAATAACTCATTGTAGTTGAGCTCCACTACTTATTTCAATCGTCCATATCCTTGACTTATTTACGCATAAGCGTATAAGATCCTTCAAAATCGCTTGCGTTTTCAGGTACTAACCTGCGTCATTTCCTTTTCTTATCTTAACAGCTCTTATTAAATTTTACTATGTTAACCTTTATGATTTGTCGAATTTTAATATTCTTATCGTCTTAGTAAAGGTATCCTAATGCTGAAGGTATTTATTACGACGATCGATTTCACGTTATAGGTTATATATATATATATATATATATTTTAGACGCTGTCAAGTCTTCAGGCGGGGAGGTATTTTGAAATACCTTTATTAACCTTCAGACTTAACCACATAGACTGGTTATGGTTATATCCATCTTTATCCTTGGCTATAATTTATATTCCCTACTTATCACTTAATGCCAATTACTTCGCAATTAAGGGTATTCCTTACCCAGCATATGTCTCTTACTCCAATACATCTTGTATTTAGGATCTATCTTATCTTAAAGATTATCTCCTTTCGTATATCCCTCATGACAAAACTCTTTCATTATTCATTCCGTGAGTACAATCCTTTACTCCTTTAATTTCAACTGTTGCACCCCTTTTTATCACTTGTCAACACTTACAGTATACTTTTCAGTGATGTTTTCACTCCTGTTTTCAACTTAAAATCTCTATATCCATATTCTGTTAATTAATCCTCCTCTATTAGGGTACTCATTTATCAGTATTGTGCCCAATGATGTAGGCATTCATGCCTTTTACTCACTTATATGCGAATGAAGGCGGTATGAATAAATGTGTGGCAACAGGATCAATGAACATATGTACTTCATTATTCATAACAAGTGTGGTATCTTACACCATATCCATGAAACATCAATAGTGTCCTGGTCCAAGACATCCTCTCGCCTTCGTCCAACAACCTACTTTCCTTTTTCTCTTCGGCTATGACCTCCCTTTTCGTTGCAGCTATACCAACGAAGTTTTTCTCTGTCTCTTTACTTTTCTGTGGGGCAATCTCGCCCAACTTTGTACAATCAAAATCAATGGTCCGTCTTACCACACTTAACGGTCATTTTCATCAATACAGTGCAAGTATAGACCCTCCTTCCCTGGTATCTACCACACATCCCACACTGCTTACAGTGCTTACACTGCTACACTGCTTCATAGCAGGTCGGGGTCCTCCAATTACAATGCCCCTCAAGAGTGCCAGAATTGGATGCACTGGGGCCTTACCAATTATCTTACTCCATGACTCATCAAATTAAATCTTTTACCAATTACCATTTTTTCCATTTTAACATCTCTGTCATTTCTCGATTCTCTTTTCTGTCTCTATTTCAGCCCTCACTACCTTTCCCAATCTCAGAGGCGTGCAATTCATGTTCTTATTTACCCAACTGTAAATCTGCACACTGCCTCGGTATAAGTAATATCTCACGGGCCAATCGGACTCTAATTGAAAAGTTGAGCTATTTCATGAACTTTTAGACATCTCGACTGTCACTTGTTCATAGTGTCGAGGTAATATCTGCCCAGGAATATAATTGAGTTTCATACTCATAAGCATACTCATCAATAAATCAAATCCTCTGGGTAAGAGTAAGGACTTTTATCTATCATTTCTTTTAAACAATGTCCAGGATATCCTGTCACCGAAATACATCCATAAACATTTCTCATCTTAGCTCTGGATGTTTAACACTTAAGATGGGTCGAGCGGGTTTCCACCAATACTCCGCTGCGCCCTCTAATCTCATTAATAATCTGAGCAATTAGCTCCTCAAAATAATCTCCACACTCTGCTCTAACCTCGCGAAGTGTATCTTAATACTGTCCGATCTCTCTGTCGGACTCAGTGGGGCATGCTCAACATTAGCCTCCATTTCAATTTCATCCTAATTCTCACAGGTCAACTCAGCACGACTAGCAGACTCAGGTCTACCTCTACGACCTCCGCCTCGTGCACTATCTCATCTAACGCGACTCATATTAGGCATTCCTGCATTCTCAACCATTTCTTAGACAAAACCCATCTCGATATACACTATTGTATCTAACCAAGCATAGTAACACGGGGATGTAATTCCTAATTACTAACACTGACACACATCAGACCAATTGCGCTCTGATACCACCTTTATATGTCACGACCCAAACTACCCAAAAATCAGAGTTAATTTTTCACGTTTTGTTATTTTCTTTCATGCTTACCTGTCTTCTGATCGTGACCACACTCCACTAACAAATTGGGTTGTGCGTCAATGCCAGTCCCACCATACATTTACCCTATAACTTAATTCTTTCTCAGTCATTTATAAGTATTTACATTATTTATACATCCCCTAAAGTTACTTACAAACATGTTACTGTGCTATGCTTATTTAGATACAATATGTACAAGTGTATATTCCTTAACTGATGGGCAGCAGCGGATATCTGAAATGCAGTACTGAGTCACCTCAACTTCAACTGGAGATTATCTGTGTGAAAAAATGAAAGGGGTGAGCACATCAAGCTCAGTAAGGCAATCCTACGAACAAGTAGGTAACCATACTACCTACATGAACGTGGTGCCATGCATAAACCACCCTTTCTCCACACATTTTAAAACAGATGATATGAGTTATGATGTTATGTAAATCCATTCGCATGGCAAAAATTCAACATGCAATTATTTCAAATCATTTCTTTCTCATTTGAAATGTCACAACAAGGCCAGGACTCAACCCATCCCTTGGGTGGTCCTGACTCACATAAAATCATGAAAATCGATTTACATTCACACATGGGTTTGAAAAGCATGGAAATAGCATCATGCAATTTTAGTTTAAAACCCAGTTTCAATCATCGTCAAGATCATCAACATGCGAGACTAGGCAACGTCTGTATATCGGTAATAACCAGGACTATGGCCATGTGTCCTCGGGAGTTCCTCTGCTACACGGATCCTAGTCTGCGGGTTCTCACCATGATCGGGAACCGCCCGGGAGGTGGGTCAATCCATCTCGTCGGTCTTATCCGATCCCATGCATCCAAAGATGCCGCATCCGAAGATGCCGTATCCGAAGATACCACACGGTACATCGTACTCCATGCTACTTGCACGGTACATCGTACTCCGTGGACCCATATCATGTCTCTATACTCATGCCATGTCTCTAAACGCACGTGCGAGCCTATTTAATCGGTGGCACACAGTCTACCCACTGCTCCAAGCACGGCTTATCGCATGTTCTCATAAAATCAGTGCGAGCGATGCTCAGCACTCTCATCAAATCAGGTAAAACTAGTGCGAGCTAAGCTCTAGCACTCTGTATGCAAACCATGTGAAAATCTGGTGTGAGTTAGACTCTAGCACCGTGTCAAGAAAATCATATACAAAGAATCTGGTGCGAGTTGGACTTCAGCACCCATGCATGTAAAACTCTAGTTCGAGTTCTCGCTCCAGCACTAATGCATGCATCACACAAATCAAAACATCGTGCGAGCTAAGCTCTAGCACGTCACATGTCAATAAAAACACGTAGGCGGTTCTATTTCCTCAAAACAGTTTTCAAAACAATTATATCGTTGAAAGTATGCAATGCTGTGCATTTTCTTTCAAGGTTAGCCAGCCTACTCATGCATGCATTAAAATGTCTCCAGAACGAGCAAAAACCTCTTGTTCTTGCTCCTCCCAATTTTTCCTAAAATTGTAAATTTTACCCTTAACAAGGGTATTTTGGTAATTTGCCCATTCGAGGCACTAAAATTATTATTTGACCTCTAGACCCTTCAGATAATTTTTAAAGGACTGCAAATGAACTTAAAATTTCGTAAAGTTACCTCTAGCAGTCCGCAGAATTCCCTTACCTTATTTTCCTGTCGAGTCTGACCTTTCCTCTGATGTCACGTCGCGCAGTCCAATCTGCTCCCAATCCAATGTCCGGAACTGCGTATAAATATTCCTCAGGTCAAATATTATACAACTTAATTGTATTTAATAATTTCTGGGCTTAATTTAAATCATTGGGCCCATTTATCCCTATTGGGCCCGATTGCACCTTAATGGGCCTTAATCGGCCTTAAGCCCGTTTTCCACTTAATTTTTACATTATCGAGGCCTATTGGGCTCATTGGGCCCACTAACAATTCCTTGGGCCTCATTCTAACTCCCGAATAGCTAAATTTATTATTTACGACAATTTATCTAAATTTCCAAAATTTAATTCAATTTATGCGGAATTTAAATTCATATCACGCATAACGATGTAAATTGTCGTAAATAAGGGTTACTTACCCGAGATTCCATATTAGTACGCAAATCGAGGCTGTCTCGAGCTCTCGTTGGATGACAATTATCGGGCTACACAATTTCATAAATTTTTGGGTAAATTTTTTATCGAAAATTAATTAAATTGAATACTCTGAAATTTAAATCGAGTCAATTTCGACCACTACTGACTTACCCGTAGCTCGATTACATCGCCGGAATTTTTTCTCAATTTTTTTCTTTTTCTTTTTCCCTTTTTCTCTTTTTTTCCTCTCTTTCTTGGCTGAACCGGTTCGGTCCGGTTCAACCTGGTTCGGACCGCCGGTTCACTCCGGTTCACTCCGATTCAGGGCCTTGCCGGTCGGTTCTCCGTCGGCTTCCACCGCCAGTGGCTCCGCTGAGTCGTCCGCATCTCAGATCTGCCCTCGGTTTCACCCAAGTCCACCGGAAAGTCGCCGGTCTGGCCTCCTTTCTCTTGGCCGCCGAAACCCATTTTCGGTCTTGGTCGTCGCCGGCGATTCCGACCGTCTTGCCGGCCAAGACCGGTCTCAAAAGAACCGGCTCCTCCCCCTGAATGCGTCGGTGGCTTCCGTTCCAGCCCAGTCGCGGTGGTTCATCGGGAATCGGCTCATTTCTCCCTTGGTCTTCCTTCGCTCCGATCTTCCTCCGGTCACCTGACGGCGCAATTTCGGTGTCCACGTGATCGCCGGCCTCTCCTATTCCTCCTCGTGGCTTCGTCGGAGGCTGTCGGTCGCCGGTATGCTGGGATCGTCGGTGGGTGTCGCGGGTCATTTTCGGTTTCTATTTTTCGAGTTTATCCCGATCCTTTCTTCCTTTTTTTTTCTGATTCTCTTTTCTTTATTATTATTATTATTATTATTATTATTATTATTATAATTTATTTAATTATTACACTATTCATTAAAATAATCTACAAGAATCCAAAATATCTACAACTTATATTATTTTATTCTAATTTAATTTAATTTAATTTAATTTAATTTAATTTATTATATTTTAACCCTTTTTCGGGTATAATTTCTTCGTATTTTCGGGATATTATCCTGAATGACTTTTCGGTATATTTTTCGATTATTTTCGGGATTATTTTTCGAAGTAAAAATCTCGATTTATTCCAATAAATTGATATCTTGATCAATTTAACCCAGAATAAATTTATTTCACCTTTATTGACCAAGATTTCTCAATCCATTATTTTTAATAAATTTTTCTCATCGAATTTATACCGACTTTTGATCTTTTGACCATTTTACCCTTACACGTGTTCAGGATTAATTTAACCTGACTTCCTTTCACGAACACTCACTCACTTCGCATTTTAAATCCTTATTTCCAATCCGAATCCCATTCAGTTAAATTTTTGACCATTTTCATCCCTCATAAAAATTTACGATTTAATTTCGGGTCTTACATTTTGTGCTTGAGATTTTAATGAAAAGAAATGGATTTTAAGGGCATGGCATTATGAGCATGTAGATAGTGGAGTTATCTACTTACTTGCATAATTGCCTTACTGAGCATGTGGTTTGCTCACCCCCCTTATTTTCTCATCTTTTTAGAGCACTCGCAATAGTTAGTGAGCGGCTGAGGACTTGTATTCTTGGTATCCGCTGCTTCCCATCGAGAGACAGGTATACACATTTGTAGAGTTTTGTATCTAAATATGTAATACACAGTACTATAAACGTATATGATGTCGGGGATGTAAGGTTATGTAAATACCATTGTATATGTATTTAGTTAAAGTCAAAAGATAGTAAACTCTTATATGTGAATGTGATTATGGAAATGGAATGGTAATTAGTATAAGGGGACTAACACCGAATCATAGCCCAATTGTTTGGTAAGATGGTCACGATGAGAGAAATGTAAGAATTTAATAATAATCGAAAAACGAAAAATTTGTAATGATTTTTAGGAAATTTGGGTCGTGATAAAAAGAAAAAATGGTCGGAAGGAAGGAAAAAAAAAAGGAAGTAAAAAGTATATATATGTGTGTGTGTGTGTAGGATTAGATATATATATATATATATATATATATATATATATATATATATATATAAGTATTTGGAGATAGGAATTTAGACACAGAGAAAATTGGGAAAAACGAAGGAAAAAGCTCCGTAGAAATTAACCGAGCAGACCAAACTCAATGACTCCAGTCACTAAAGGCATTGAAGACTGCGGGTAGACACCGAGGTAAGGAAAATGTGTGCTGCTAGAGATAGATTCACATATTTTTCTGTAGATTTATAGATATTGTATCCTAAGCTAAATATATAGATATCGAAATTGTAGAAGGCATTAGGCCGATTTTGTAGTACCGAAAATTATAGAAAACTTTAGTCTCAATTTTATGGCCTATCTACACCGACATAAAGTAATTTAATTAAATATATATATCAATATAGTTTTAATTATTGATTTTAATCGAAAATCCCTGATTAAATCACCATAGCCTATTTACTGAGATTTTTTATCGAAAAAGCACTAATCAGCCTCTTTTGAATTGTTTTCTAAAACGAACTGAATTTATAAGTGATTTAAAGAAAATGATTTTCTTATAAAGTTATTATGATGATATGTGCTTGAACGCGTACTGATTGTCTATCGTACGGTCCGATTCGCACTGATTTTGAGACAAAGGCGTTTGTGAGATCATGTTGCACTACTATCTGTTTTGTTTCTGTTCTGTGGTCCACGGAGTATGATATACCGTGCAGTACGCACGCGAGTACGATGTATCGCGTTTTCTTATTCTGGTCTTCGGACATTCTAATGTGTGAGTTGCTTGGGTAGCTGACCAGTCCCACGACAATTGACATCCTGCCACACCTGATCAGTGATTCCTCGATGTCACCAACATTAGTCGATAGTCATTCTAATATCTAAGATAACATGTTCTATCTTGTCTCGTCTATTTGATTTTCTAAACAGACCATTTGAATGATATCGTCTATTTGATTTTTTGAACTGACCGTTTGACGATATCATATATTTGATAATCTAAATCTGACTGTATGAACTGTGTTATTTGAAAATCGTTTATTCTACTGCTTAAAGTTTTTGAAATTTTGTATTTACTACGGTAAACTGATTACACTGTTAATGTTGATTTTCAACTTCGATGTGTACTGTGATTTTTGGAAACTGTTTATTCTGCTGATTAAAGTTCTGGGCTATTGGTATTTACCATAGTAAACTAATTACTCTATCAAAATTAATTTTGTTTTCGATTTTCCAACTCCGATTTTTCTAAATTGACAGTGGCTCTGTATATTTTTCTTGATAAGCCTATTTTGCTAATATATATTTAGGTAGTGTATTTATCTACCTACCATGTGTTTTTCTTATTAAACACATTGAGTTCACTCCCTTACTTTCCTCCACATAGCTTCACCAGTAGCTGAGTACGCTTTTAGAAGTTAAATTATTTTGTACAGTCATACGTCAACAAAGTATTCTACTGTGCTAAAGGTATACTCAGTATAGACATCTGTTTTTGTATTTAAATTTTATAAGTACAATAATATATAAAGAAATGTGATTGAGGAATGTGAACATGAAAGAACAATTATGATGATTAATCGAAAGGTCTCTCTATTGGATTTTTAGTTAAAATTTTTGACAAAAAATTTAATTTATTAGACTGATTTATTGTTCTGACCTATTATCGACTCGTAGTCCAACCAAAATATGTAAAATTTGGATCGTTACAATAATGAATATTCTCCAATAAGTAACAAAAGTGGTTTTTGGTTTAATCATCATGTGAAATAATTATATTTAATCATCAAACACAATTAATCTTTACTTTAAGTTATAAATCATTTTCAACTAAGACACCATACATACACTCTAATATTTATATATATAATGAACATTTATAGATTAGAAAAAAATAAGAAATAAAATGAATTTACCCTCAATGCATTTTGCAAATGAACTATTTAATTTGAATATAAATACTGCAATTAAATAAAAAAAATCTAGAAACTGTGTTAATCAATATTATATTGTTAAAAATCATATATATATATATATATATATATATATATATATAAGTATTCTTTTCAAGATAATATTTTACATCTACAACAACAAAATAATTAAAGTTATATAAATAAAAATACTAAAACTAGACAAAATGCTAACAATGAATTTGCAATAATTATTTAAACATGATATCATTAATAATAATAAATATTTGATTAAACATAATATTATTTTACAAAAATAAATTAAAATCGAATCAAAAACTATAAAAACATTAATAAACTTAAGAAATTTATTTACTTAAAGGCAAATAACTAAACAAATATCGAAAGATAATAATAATTATTAATAATAAATATTTGATTAAACATAATAGTATTTTACAAAAATAAATCAAAATCAAACCAAAAACTATAAAAACGTTAATGAACCTAAGAAATTTATTTATTTATTTAACCGCAAATATCTGAATAAATATTGAAACATAATAATAATAATAATAATAATAATAATAATAATAATAAATCATAATAATTTTTTGATTAAACATAATATTATTTTACAAAAATAAATTAAAATCAAATCAAAAACTATAAAAAAATTAATAAACAGCTAAATTTTATTTTTTGATAGAACATAGTATATCATTAATTAAAAAAATTAATAATGTACAGTAACAAAAGAAACATTCAAATAATATATCATTAATGATAAATATTTGATAGAACATAGTATTATTTGACAAAAATAAAATAAAATCAAACCAATAATTATAAAAACATTAATAAATAAATAAATGTTATTTATTTAAGTGTAAATAAGTCATAGATTTATACCCAAGAGAAAGGTGGAAAGAGAGAGGTCGACGGAAAAGACCGACGGCGGACAGTGGAGGGTGGCTTGACGGTGTCGACGAAAACAAAAATAAAAATATTAAATACTATATATTTGTTAACAAGATGAAAAGAAAAAGAAAAAAAAAAAAAAAGGCAGCAGGCCTGCTTTACCGGCAACTGGGAGGATCTGGTGGAGCCGTGGTCGACTGGCAAGGGAAGAGCGATGATAGCAGCGCCAGTGTCTACGTCTACGCTGGCATTTAGGGGTCACCTGCTTTTGGAATATGGCTTTTAGAGAGAGAAAGGGTCAGAAAATATGAAAAGTGTCAAAGAATTTAAGTTGAGTCAAACGGATTTGGTTCTTACGACAATTCTGACTTTAAATCCTTTCCCCGATAAAATCGAACGCAGTGCCTTATCATCAGAAAAAGCAAATTTTAAAAATTGTTTAATAGTTTCAGAGACCAAATTTCGTCGGACTGAAAATAAAAAACTAAAGTTCACATTTAATTTTTTCAAATTTTAAAAATTAAAAAATTTTGGTATGTTAAAACATGAAAGGCAAAATGGAAAAAAGTTTTTGGGTGCTTTAAGCAACTAGCTTAGTTTAGTTACGAGAAAATTTACTAATCCCAGTTAAGATTTAAAGCACCTAAAACCTTTCTTCCATTTTGCCTTCCATGTTTTTATCACAAAGGGAAGAGGGAATTTTTGCATGTGTTTGACGTAATCTTTTTGAGAGAGAGGGCTTGTGACGTTTTTACATGGGGATTTTTAGATGTGGTAAATGGACGGGTTAGATTCGATTTTTTTTTTGTTTGGATTTTTTTGAGTTTGATTATTTTTTGGTTTGAACTTCTTCGGGTTCGGTCCTGGTTCTAGTTGAACGGATTTAGCAGACCGGTTTGAAATATTTTGAAATTTTATTAGTAATATTTTTTTAATTTTGAATGTGATAATTAATTTAATTTTTATATGATTTTATATTTTAATAAATATTTATATAAAAAAAAATTTCTATATTTTAATTTTATTATTTGACAAAAATCATTTACTTTTTTTTTAATTTCCTACAATATTTACTATAAAATAGTAGATATAATTATATTCATTAAATGCAAAAGAAAATATTACATATAGATATTATAGGAAGAAAAGTATCAATTAATATTATCATTTACTAAAAAAATGCTTAATATGAATAAATGATCAATTAATTAGCTCTATTTTATTTCTAATTTGTTTTTTATTTGTACATAAATCATAATTAATATTATTGCATTAAATATAATCGTTTACATTAATTAATCAAATGTCTCATTAAAAATTTAGAATATTGAATTAAAAAAATTATATATTTTTAATATTTGATATAATTATATCATATACAATTATACACTACCATATAAGTGATATTTTGTAGTTGATATAATACACTAAATCGGTGTAGTGAATAGTGATATATATTTCTAATTGATCAAAATCGGTGCATGATTAGAGCTAAAATGAGTTTATATTTGCTTGTTTTAGTTGGCGATACTGTTTATCTGATATGGGTGTGGTCTGCTTTTGCTTTATTTGACGTTGTTTAAAGATCTTTACTAGTTCGTGTGTTATTTTCCTAAAATTTATCAGTCTTTAAACAATGTTTGGGATCTAATTAGATGTATGTGTATTGCTAAGGATTGCTTTGCCTCTTTGGGGGTATTGAAGAAATTTCACTGGAAATGAAATTGAAATTGAGCGTGTTTAATATGATATGTGAAGGGAAGAAAGAATTCAATGAGATGGAGCTTCACTCCAGGTTGTTGGTACTTTCTTTTCTGTTTCTGGATAATCTGATGTGAGGTGAAGGAGAAAGCGAAGAACTTCAGTTCTATCGATTTAAGTTTCTTCGAAGTTCTTAGTAAGAGAAAAAAGGGGAGAGCTCTCTCCTTTCTGGTGATATTTCTTCATCCGATTCCAAGTCCTACTTATAACTTTACATGTTTATATTGCTTTGCTTTGATATTAAAAATTGGAAATGTAAGACCACTAACTTGTACATCCATAATTTGTAGCTAAATTCTAGTTAATCAATTGATAGATGCAATTAGTTTAAGTTTGAAAAAATTATTAAATATAGTATAGGAGTTTAAATAAAATAGGTAAACCAAAAAACTGATATAATTTAATCATAGTGATTATAAGACAAAATATAATTAAAATGATGAAATATGAATTAAAGAGGAAAAAATTATATAATTTAGTAATAAAATTTATACAAGAGACAAGATATAGCAAAACTTAAATTTCCTAGCTAGAAATAAAATTTGAAACATATAAATATTTATTGTTATTTTGGTAACATATTTATATAAATAAATTAATTAATTAATAAGTAAAAAAAAAGATCCCAAATTGGGATCGCGCGACAGGGAATTCTCTCTATCGTACGATCCAATTGCACTCCCCTCCCCCCACTCTTTTCTCTCTTCCCTTTCCCTTCTCCCTGTCGATTACCCATCAGACCGTCGACAACCAAGGATCGACAGCCTCTTCCTCTTCCCTTTCCGACCGCCGGTGACGTTTCCCCTCCTCTTTCTTTCTGCTTCACCCGACCAAACCCTCTTACTCCCTTTCCCTTTTGCCTGTCGTCTTTCTCCCCCCCTTCCGTTCACAACGCCAGCGATCGAAGCCCACCCCAGCACTGACGTCTTCCTCTTTCCCTCTCCCTCTCCCGAACTACTCGTGTCAGACCCGTATTTTTATGTAGCTTGCTCCTTATGATTCATACATGTACAAACATGTATTGAGTTATTTAAATCATAAGAAGAGTATTTACTAGATTTAAGTGTTAGTGAAATGCTTTAACACACAGAAGTTACATAAAAAGCCTAATGTGAGCTATAAGAGTCACAGGCTAAACCGAGTGGATCTGAATCATTCTGACTGAAAATAAGAGCTTAAAATGAGAAAATATAGAGGGCTCATGAAGGAAAGTCAGTTTAATTTAGTTCTGAACACAAAGAACGAGAGTAAAAGCTAAAAAGGGTAAAATGGACCTTTTTAGCGAGTTAAAGTATTTAAGGTGTTTCGGGTGTATTTACCTATCAAAAACGGCTAAAACATAAAGACGAGAGTGTAAGACATAATATATGACAAAAATTTTGAGAAAAAGTCAACTTGGTCAATGATTAAGGAAAATGTCAACTATAGTTAAGAAAAGTGGACTTTTACATTGTTGACTAACCATGGTTAAAAATTAACCTAAGTATGGAGAAAAAAATTCTTGGTCAGAATACAAGATAATCATCCCCGAAAGTAAGAAAAATTTATTGAGATGAATTTCGGATTTAATTTAATGGATAAAAACGCAATGGGCCAAAGTTGAAAATTTTAAAGCCCATTAAGGTATCATAAGTGTGGGCCGAATTTAGAAAGCCCAATGGGTCGAATTGTTGGGTCAATTTGTGAGCCCAATATTAAGACAATTGAAGGCCCAATAGGTAGTAAAAAATTCAGCCCAAAAGCCCAAAGCAAAAGCCCAAACCGAGAAGCCCAATTGAAAGCCCATTGGAATAAGTTAAAAGCCATTAATGAAAGGTAACAAAGTCTAAAATGATAACCATTACCTAAACTTTTTAGAAGTCAATTAAGGTGGCTGGATTTTTAGCTTAATGACTAAGTAATGGACTTATAAATACCAGCTAACACATAATCATCTTCATCCTTTCATTTTCGACAAAGTGAAGAAACCATAACCGAAAAGTTTTTCAAGCTTTCTCTCACTAGAAATCACTAGGAAAAATGCATATTTGGAACTTGCAATCTTCATGAAAGTTGTTCCAAATTGAGCGGAGAGTGACATATGTTGGAATTGGCTATCAAGGAGCCATAGTGTGCAAACCGTGAGGCTTCAAAGTTTTGGCCAAGTGTGAACACAAATACTAGGTATAATTTCAAGCTTCCAACTTCATATATGTTAATCTATGAGTTATATGGAGTTGATTGGTATATGTTTTATGGATTGAAACACATGAAAACACCATGAACATGTGATGGCTAAAAGTTGGTGTATGAGTTTTGATAAATACCCATGTGATTTTAAGACATGTATAGGTTGATATGTATGTTGACATGATTATGGCATAGTTAGTTGTAATCAATTTGTTCATATGGATGGTTGTATGATATTGGCACATAAGGTGTTTGATAAAATGCCAACATGAACTATAGGAAAGGCTTAAGACATGCCAACCAAGTGTTTGTGAAAATGCCTAAGTGAATTTGGCTAAACAAATGGACATGGGCGACATGCCATGGTGTGACCGACGACATGGGATGCTCTCGGCCATGGCATGTGGCCGAGAGGTCCAATAGGCCAAGCCTAATTATTTTAGGCCCAATGTGATGTAATGGGTCTCGGATAAGCCCAATAAGAGTTAGTGGGTCCCACAAGTCCAATAGGCCCAATGAAAATGAATAGTAAAATGGAAATGAGATTAAGGCATAATTAGGCCCATTAAGGGAAATAGACTATATTTAGTGTGAAATACAGTAGAAAAAGTGTAATTAACCTAATAAATGGTTATATGCAGCTCCAGAGAGTATTGGAGAAGCAAATCGGACTGTTCGATCGAACAGCGTTGAGAAAGTTAAATTTCTCAAGTGATTGTAAGTAAGGGACTTTTGTGAGTAGTTAGAGATACCTGCACGTATTTTCGTCTGCTTTTACATTCACTTAAAAACTCTGAGGGTCAGATAAAGTGAATAATAATTATTGTGACCCGATAGTGACAAATTACGATTTCCCCCTAGTTAGTCAAAAAGTCAACTTTTGTGAAAAGTTGTAAAAAGCATGGAAAGCACCATTTTGAGTGTTTTACTGCTGTTTAGCAGAAAAATAAATAGATGGGCTAATGATTTTAAGGTTGATGTGAATTAAGCACACTTTATAGTGCTGATTTTGATATTTTAAAAATCATCCATTTTTAAAGAGCCATCTATCATATTATGTGAGGATAAATCGTGCTGGAGCACAGCTCGAACTGAATTTCATATATTTTCCACATATATTAGTGCTGAATTGTGATTCGCACTAGATTTCCATGACATGCATGATAGAGTACTGGAGTTATTACTCGTACTCAGTTTTATATAATATATGCATGAGAGAGTGTTGAAGCAATTAGCTCGTACTTGAATTTTACATGAGATGCATGACAGAGTGCTAGAGCGTTGCTCGTACTCGATTCTTCATGATTTATACATGACATAGTACTGGAGCTATTGCTCGTACTTGATTTGATGAGTTTTGTGCATAGCATGGTACTGGAGCTATTGCTCGTACTTGATTTGAAACATGAACTATGCATTGACCTAGTTGCTGGAGGTTTACTCGCACTAGAGTTGAGTTTGTGATGTGAAACAGTGTTTGAGCGGAGTGTCGACTGTGAGTCGTGCTCAAAGGCGCGCACTGTATGTGATATATAATACATGTTGAAAACCATGCTTGATTACCTCGTGTAGACTGAGTGTCACACTATGAGAGGTTCGTATGAGGATTTGAGACGTGGTATGATATTCCATGGTTTTGAGGGCTAAGACCTATGGCAGGCACCCCAACTGTGATGTAGGGTCCACGGAGTATGTTGTACCGTGCATGTGGCATGGAGTACACTATTCCATGTGGTGTTGTGGAGTTGAGGAGGATATAGCTGGCGGTTGTGATGGACTGACCCCCCTCCCGTTACAGCAGTGATTCCCCGCACATCGAGTACTGTGTTGCCTGGGATCACCATTGTCGGATATGATCATAGTCCAGGATACTATTTACATTTTCACCACAGAGTCTCACATGACATATACCTGATTGACTGATTTAATTGCGGATAGACCTGAGGGATGGGTCAGACTCCGATTTTGTGTTGTGAATGATTTAAATGTCATATTTACTGTGATTTAAATATAAATGACATGATTTATCTAAAGACATTGTGATATTATAAAGATGCATTGTTTTGCACTACATGCCTACATTTGAGAAAGAAAGCATGATTTCTATACATGGGATTTAATCTGTACAAGTATATATATATTTAAAGACATGCTTTGAAAATGAGTTAAGGAAATAACGTTTTGAGGCATAGCATTATTTTGAGTAGATAGTGTAGATATCTACTTGCTTGCCTGATTTCCTTACTGAGCGCGTTGTATGCTCACCCCCCTTTCTTTACATCTCTCTACAGAGCATCAACAGTAGAGTGAGAGCTTTTGAGGGATAGTATTCCTGTGTCCACTGCTATTTCTTATCGATCGACATGTATACATATTTTGTATGGTTATGTATCTAAACATAGAAACAGCACAGTGATGTATACGATATATATTATGGGGAATGTATTTGTATTAGATTTTATATGATCTCATAGGTATTGTAAAAGAAGTTACAGTCAGTAACAGTATATTGACATGAATGTATGATAATGGATGATATGGTATGTGAGGAAGTTAACATCGAATCACAGCCCAACCATTGAGGAGAGGAAAGGTAAGTTAAAAATGCGAAAAATTTGTAGTGATTTTGGTTAAGTCACGGATTGAGGTCGTGACAGAATGGTATCGGAGCCGAGGTTGGTCTGATGTGAGTTGGTGTTAGAAAATAAGAAAGTGTACATCCCCATAGTACTGTGCTGTGTTTAGATATAACTGTGTATACCAGATAGGAGACAGACTAATTCATGATTATGAATGCAAGAACTTTGCCTATATGGCAAATACGCGTAGTGGTAAAGGGACGAGAGGTAAGGCTCGAGGCTATGGAGATAGGCCTGAGAGACGAGCTGCTGCTGAACCATTACCTACGCATGAGACTCCAAGTGCTACTGAGGCACCCCGAGTGTGCTGAGACGCTCTTTATGAGATTAGAGCATAGTCTAGAGACGATTGTAGAGATATTGGCACAGACGATGCCAGGTAGGCAAAGACAGGAGGCAGGAGCTGAGACAGGAGAGGCAATTACCCATGATACACCTACGCAGACAGCTCATGCACCAAGGACTGTAGATACTCCTACACCCCCACCAGTTTCGGGTAGTAGTGGATTAGGGTACGGATGTGATCTGCATCGGTTGCGCGAGTTCCAAAAGTTTAGACCTCCATCTTTTAGTGGGGTCAAGGACCCTGTAGCTGCTGAGGAGTGGGTAGCTGAAATGGAGAAACTTTATGGATTCTTCGAGTGTACGACATCGGAGATGGTCGCATTTACTGCGTTCCTACTGAAAGGAGCTGCAGAGCATTGGTGGAAGTCCACCCGACCCATATTGAGAGCCCGACACACAGATATCAGTTGGGAGATATTTTGGGACGCCTTTAGGAGGCAGTTTGTGCCTGATACCGCACAGCGAAAACTATAGGCATAGTTTTTGGGACTAAACCAGGGGAGTTTATCAGTAGATGAGTATGAGACTCGATTCCTATCCCTAGGGAGATATGACCTAGATACCATGTATAGTGAGGCCAAGAAGGTCCACAGGTTTATCGATGGATTGAGACCGGTTCTGCGGTCCAGGTTGGTTCTATTAGATATAACCACCTATGAGGAAGTAGTGCGCATGGCGTAAATGTGCGAACAAGATTACGAGAGGAATGCTTCAGAATTTAGGAAGTTTAGCCGGAGTCGAGATTTATAGAAGAAGAGGCCGGCTAAGGATTTCAGTTATCAAGGAGGGAGGAAACTCTTCGATAAGAGATCACGGGTTAAGGAGGCACGAGAGAGATTTGATAGACCTCCTGCTTATCCGACCGTAGCTCCAGCAAAGGGTATTGTCATAGGAGGGTAGAGATCTACTGCCGACCAGTGCAGAAGATGCAATAGGCCATATGGAGGTAGATCATGTCCATTGACTCCAATAGTGTGTTTTCAATGCGGGAAACAGGGGCGTATTGCTAGAGCTTGCCCGAAGATGGTTGAAACTGCTTCACTGAAGGGCAGGGAGCTAGAGAGAGCTCCAGTTGATCCTTCTGCTTCGAGGAGGAGAGCGACAACAGAAGAGAAGGGGAAGCAAGTTGAGAGTAGGGAATAAGGATATGACGACCAATCTAATATTACTAAGTATAAGAGACGTTGATGTAATCTTAGGAATGGATTGGTTATCTGCAAACCATGCTATTTTAGATTGTTATTTTAAGACAGTTATGTTTCCTAACCCTACTAGATATGTTGTAAAGTTTAATGAAAATAAATGAAAAGAGTAGTTATGATTATGATATGATTTACTAACTTAGAAAACCTTCAACATATCAAGGTTTCATTGCGTACATGGTAGATATGGATAAGGCACATCCGAAGTTGTTAGATATTACTGTGGTCAGTGAGTACCCAAATGTTTTTTCGGATGAGTTGCCAAGGTTACCACCAGACAGAGAGATGGAGTTCTGTATAGATTTGGTACCTGGTACGGAGCCTATTTTGAGACCACCATATCGCATGGCCTTAGTTGAGCTGGAAGAGCTAAAGAGGCAGTTACAGGAGCTGTTGGACAAGGGTTTTGTACGACCGAGTGTTTCACCTTGGGGTGCACCGATTTTATTTGTGAGGAAGAAGGTTGGGAGCCTCTGATTGTGTATAGATTATCGATTGTTGAATAAGGCCACCATCAAGAATAAGTATCCCCTTCCACGCATTGACGACTTGTTAGATCGGCTTCAGGGAGCACAGGTCTTTTCCAAGATTGACCTGAGGTCTGGGTATCATCAGCTAAAAGTTCGGAGTGGAGATGTACCCAAGACAACATTTCGTACCTAATATGGCCATTATGAGTTCTTGGTCATGCCATTCGGATGGACGAATGCTCCAGCTGCTTTCATGACTTTGATGAATGATGTGTTCAAGCATATTTGGACCAATTTGTTATCGTCTTTATCGATGACATATTGGTATACTCGAGATCCGAGGAGGAGCATAAGGAGCACCTCAGGATCGTATTGCAGACTCTATGAGAGCAGAAGTTATATGCTAAGCTTAGTCAGTGTGACTTTTAGTTGTCACAGATCTCATTTTTGGGACATGTTGTATCGAGAGATGGTGTATCAGTTGATCCATCTAAGATAGAGGTTGTAGTTCAGTGGGAACAGCCAAGGACAGTCACCGAGATCAGGAGTTTTCTGGGTTTAGTTGGATATTATCAAAAATTCGTTAGGGGATTTTCAAAATTGGCTGCTCCGTTGACACGTCTTACTAGAAAGCGTGTACCGTTTGTATGGAACGAGGATTGTGAGAAGAGTTTTCAGGAGTTGGACCACCGCTCCAATTCTCACTATCCCTACTAGCTTAGGAGGATTTACAATGTATACCGATGCTTCGCATTAGGGACTGGGCTGTGTATTGATGCAGGATAGGAGGGTAGTTACTTATGGATCCAGATAACTTAAGGATCATGAGAAGAACTATCCAACCCATGATTTGGAACTAGTAGCAGTAGTGTTTGCGTTGAAGGTATGATGCCACTACTTGTATGGTGAAAAGTTCCAAATATTTACCGACCACAAGAGCTTTAAGTATCTGTTCTCACAGAAAGAGCTGAACACGAGACAAAGAAGATGATTAGAGCTTCTGAAGGACTATGATTGTGAGATACTTTATCATCCAGGGAAGGCTAACGTTGTAGCTGATGCTTTGAGTAGGAAGAGCCTAGGGATGGTATCGTATATGATGGTTAGGGAGCATGATTTGCTAGAGCAGTTTGCTAACCTCAATTTGAGAGTTGTTCCTTCTGACATGGATACAGGCTATGTGATAGCTAGTTTACGCTTGGAGCCGGATCTGTTGGACAGGATCAGAGTGGCTCAACAGATTGATCCGTTTTGTATGGATGTGAGTAGTCAGATGCAGAAAGGCATAGTGACTGAGTTTGAGTTGAGTTATGATGGACTATTGAGGTTTAGAGGCAGATTGTGTGTTCCCGAGGACCCAGGACTCAGGAGATTGATATTGGCGAAAGCTCATTCGTCGAGGTATACGTTACATCTGGGGAGTAACAAAATGTATCAAAACCTTCGGAAGGTATACTGGTGGTCGGGTATGAAGAGAGATGTACCAGACTTTGTGGTAAAGTGTCTCGTATGTCAGCAGGTGAAGGTAGAGCATCAGAAACCTATAGGATTATTGCAGCCTTTACCTATACCGACATAGAAATGAGAGTATATCACCATGGATTTTGTGATGGGTTTACCGAGAACCCGCAGGAATCACGATGCTATATGGGTGATCGTCGACAGATTGATGAAGTCAGCCCACTTCCTAGCTATGAGAACGATTGATACTCTGAGTTCATTAGCAGAGCTGTATGTACGCGAGGTAGTGAGGTTACACGGTGTACCAGTGAGCATAGTCACTGATAGGGATTCTTGCTTCACTTCTCATTTTTGGGGACATTTTCAGGAAGTCATGGGAACCCAGTTGAGTTTGAGCAGCGCTTTTCATCCTCAGACAGATGGTCAGTTAGAGAGGACTATACAGACCATGGAGGATATGTTGAGAGCATGTGTACTAGATTTTAGAGGCTCTTGGGATGACCACTTGCCACTAATCGAGTTCGCCTACAACAATAGTTATCATTCGAGTATCGGGATGGCACCGTATGAGGCTTTATATGGCCGTAGATGTCGTTCTCCTATTGGATGGGAAGAAGTGGGTGACCGTAAGATTTTAACTTCTAATATGGTTACACAAGCATCTGAGGATGTCCACTTGATTGTAGAGAGACTGAGGATAGCTCAGAGTAGACAAAAAAGTTACGCTGACAGGAGACGAAGTCCACTAGAGTTTGCAGTTGGTGAATCTGTGTTTCTAAAAGTTTCTCCTTCCAAGGGCATAGCGAGGTTTGGGAAGAGAGGAAAGCTGAATCTTCGCTATATTGGACCCTTTGAGATACTTAATCGAGTGGGAGATAAGGCTTATAGGCTGGCATTGCCACCAGACTTATCAGGTGTCCATAACGTCTTCCACATATCGATGCTTCGGAAGTATCACCCGGATCCAGCACATGTGATTAGTTATGAGCCTTTGGAGCTCCGAGAGGACATGTCATATGTTGAGCAACCGATTCAGATATTGGATAGGAAGGAGAAGGTATTGAGATCGAAGACTATCAGATTAGTGAAGGTTCTATGGCAGCATCATACTTTAGAGGAGGCTACTTGGGAGCTAGAGAGTCTGATGCGAGAGAAGTATCCTCACCTATTTGATGACTGACTTAGTTCTAATTTGGAGGATCAAATTTTCTGAGTGGGGGAGGATTGTCAGACCCATATTTTTATGTAGCTTTTTCCTTATGATTTATACATGTATAGACATGTATTGAGTTATTTAAATCATAAGAAGAGTATTTACTAGATTTAAGTGTTAGTGAAATGCTTTAACACGCAAAAGCTACATAAAAAGCCTAATCTGAGCTATAAGAGTCACAGGCTAAACGGAGTGGATCTGAATCATTCTAACTAAAAACAAGAACTTAAAATGAGAAAATATAGAGGGCTCATGAAGGAAAGTTAGTTGAATTTAGTTCCGAATACAGAGAACGAGAGTAAAAGCTAAAAAGGGTAAAATAAACCTTTTTAGCGAGTTAAAGTATTTAAGGTGTTTCGAGTGTATTTACCTACCGAAAACGGCTAAAACCTAAAGACGAGAGTGTAAGACATAAGATATGACACTTTCGAAATTTTGAGAAAAAGTCAACTTGATCAATGATTAAGGAAAAAGTCAACTATAGTTAAGAAAAGTTGACTTTTACCATAGTTGACTAACCATGGTTAAAAATTAACCAGGTATGGAGAAAAAAATTGAGAAAAAATATTATTGGTCAAAATACAGATAATCATCCCCGGAAGTAAGAAAAATTTATTTGGATGCATTATGGATTTAATTTAATGGATAAAAACACAATGGGCCAAAGTTGAAAATTTTAAAGCCCATTAAGGTATCATAAGTGTGGGCCGAATTTAGAAAGCCCAATGGGCCAAATTGTTGGGCCAATTTGTGGGCCCAATATTGAGACAATTAAAGGCCTAATAGGTAGTAAAAATTTTAGCCCAAAAGCCCAAACCGAGAAGCCCAATTGAAAGCCTATTTGAATTAATTAAAAGCCATTAATGAAAGGTAACAAAGTCTAAAATGATAACCATTACCTAAAATTTTTGGAAGTCAATTAAGGTGGTTGGATTTTTAGCTTAATGACTAAGTAATGGACTTATAAATACCAGCCAACACATAATCATGTTCATCCTTTCATTTTTGACAAAGTGAATAAACCATAACCGAAAAGTTTTCCAAGCTTTCTCTCACTAGAAATCACTAGGAAAAAGACATATTTGGAACTTGCAATCTGTCACGCCTCGGAAGCGCGAAAAATAGGGCTAATTTAAAACTTTTTACTCATCAATTCACAATTAAGGGTACATTCCTATGCAGTGTCATACATCATCATAATTATCATGCCTCAAGATCTCATCATAAGATAGTATATATTGTATCATATACATTACTCCATTCCAAGTTAATTAATCCTAATACATCCCGTACATCATTGTACAATAAGTGTCTGTACATATAACTCTAGTCTGGGTACATGAATATTAAATATCTACCTCAATACACAAAATACGGCCTGGAGCTCAAGTCCTCCACTAGCCTCTAACCCGTACGTCGTAAGGAACTCACTTCACTTGAAGCGATCTGGGGGGAAGAGAAAACAGGGTGAGCTTCCAAATCGTTCAGTAAGGGGGGTAAGGGAACTCAGTTATATAAACCATATCACACATCACAAATATGTATTTGTTTATGAAGCTCATTTGAAATCGTAGCATGAAAGTTCTCAAAACATCATCATCTCATAACTCATAAATCATGTGAAAACATGAAGGTAAAAAGGCTCAATATCGAGCACTCACAAGCATGTGTAAATATATGCGATAATGGCTGTTCTCAAAATACGTGATAAAAATCACCTCAGTAAATAGCACGTGACAAGGTCACAAAATACAACTCATGTGTAAAACGAGACTAGGCAATAAAACTCAATTAAAACTCGTCATGGCACATCAAATATGAAATCTCCTCTGGGTGCGCATCCCAGGCATCCTCGTAAAGAGGGAACGTCGACAATATGGTCGTATGCATGGTATATTGGACTTATATGTTACCAGAATAAGGCCCGACCTTACATGCTACCAGAGCAATGCCTCGCCTCATGCACACTATCACGTGGTCCCTGGGTCGGTTCCCAGGCGGCCCACTCTCTCGGTCTTACATGCTACCAAAGCAAGGCCACCCAGCGTTACTAGAACGGGGGTCATCTCACGTTACCAAAACGGAGGCATCTCTCGTTACCAAAACGGAGGAATATCGGACTTACATGCTACCAGAGCAAGGCCTCCCAACGCTACCAAAGCAGAGGAATAATCAGACTTACATGTTACCAGAACAAGGCCTGTGATCCCTGGGTCGGTTCCCAGGCGTCCCACTATATCGGTCTTACATGCTACCAGAGCAAGGCCCGATGTGTATTCAACATGACACGCTTAAGTCTCAATCATTAGCCATTATCTTATAAAACGTTATGCCTTCACGTAGAACTCATAATGGTTTTCCCTCAAAAAACTCATTTAAAACATTTGTGTACTTAACACAAAACATATTAAAACCGAGTTCCAACCGGCAAAACACGCACACATTTTCTCAAATCTCAATATCGCCTTAACGTAGAGCCCAATTTACTTTTCACGCAAACTCAAAGGTTTATAAAGCAATTTCACACTCAGCTTATAAACTCATAAAATAATGGGCTCCAATCGGCTATAAAAATCGTGTGCAATTATATTACAACACAACACCAAACATGCTTGTATTCTCAAATCGTGGTTCATGCTACAAACAGTTCATCAAAACACATACACAAATGGTTTAGTTTTCCCTTACCTCTTTGCACCTCGTATAGTGCAATCGTTTCCCCCGTATCACGGACTAGCCTCGCATTCCACTCTGGAACTCCCGAGCTGTCCAAACGATGTTAAAACATCAATACTCATTATCACATTAACCTCAATTCTCAAAATCGAGCATAATTGCTCATAACACCTCAAATTTCTTGATTCTCATAACTCCATCACAAACCACAATCTCGCTCATAACACCTCAACATTCTATATTTCCTATGCCACAATATCTATGCTAATACACCACATTGTTTAAATCTCCATTTATAACTCAAAAATTCCTAAATTTACCAAAGTTGCTAAATATCATCATCACTCCAACTACATTGTAATTTCATCAATCCCTAATCATTTTTCAGCAATTTCAACACAATGCCAACAACTATCATTACCAAAATCATCTCAAATATCAAGATCGAGGCTTAAAAATTACCAAAAACTTGTGGAGAGCTTATCTCTTGCCTCGATTCAATCCATCTTACGATTTCCAAGTATGTTGTTCTCCCTTTGATGAGGAACAACTTTTCTTCTTGCCACAGCCTCTGATTTGGACGAAAATGGGTGCTTTGGATGAGTGAGAAAGCTAGGGCTCGATGAAAATGGGGGTTGGAAGAGAGAGAAAGTGAAATTGCAGGAGAAAGCAGGGATTCCTTATATAGGCTGAGGGTAGGAGATCGATCTGGCTCTTGATGAGATCGATCTGCATTTGAATTTGGGGACGATTTGGGGCAATTTATGCCTAGGAGATCGATCTGTCGAGGGGTGAGATCGATCTCTTTATGGCTTTATGAGATCGATCTGCGCCTTGAGGAGATCGATCTTCTCTCAAACAGAAACATTTGGAGATCGATCTCTTCCTCATGAGATCGATCTTCTCTCAAACAGAATCATAAGGAGATTGATCCTCTTCCATTGGAGATCGATCTGCTCCTTAAATTCCTCCTTCCTTGTCATTTTTAACTCACCAGATCGATCTCTTCTTCTCCCAGATCGATCTGTCCTCATAGCTTTACACTTATTTTAAACACTTAACATATAAATCTCCAATTATCATTCCCACAATTCACTTAGCTCAATAAATTATACTTCAAGTTCATATTACATAATTGAAATATGTCTGAAATTCTCAGATCTCACACAATCTTCATGAAAGTTGTTCCAAATTGAGCGGAGAGTGACATATGTTGGAATTGGCTATCAAGGAGCCATAGTGTGCAAACCGTGAGGCTTCAAAGTTTCGGCCAAGTGTGAACACAAATACTAGGTATAATTTCAAGCTTCCAACTTCATATATGTTAATCTATGAGTTATATGGAGTTGATTGGTATATGTTCTATGGATTGAAACACATGAAAACACCATGAACATGTGATGGTCGAAAGTTAGTATACGAGTTTTGATAAATACCCATGTGATTTTAAGACATGTATAGGTTGATATGCATGTAGACATGATAATGGCATAGTTATTTGTAATCAATTTGTTCATATGGATGGTTGTATGATATTGGCACATAAGGTGTTTGATAAAATGACAACATGAACTATAGGAAAGGCTTAAGACATGCCAACAAAGTGTTTGTGAAAATGCCTAAGTGAATTTGGCTAAACAAATGGATTAGGCGGCATGCCATGGTGTGATCGACGGCATGGGATGCTCTCGGCCATGGCATGTGACCGAGAGGTCCAATGGGCCAAGCCCAATTATTTTAGGCCAAATGTGATGTAATGGGTCTCGGATAAGCCCAATAAGAGTTGGTGGGCCCCATAAGTCCAGTAGGCCTAACGAACATGAATAGTAAAATAGAAATGGGCTTAAGGCATAAATAGGCCCATTAAGGTTTATTAAAGCCCATTAAGAGAAATAGACTGTATTTAATGTGAAATACAGTAGGAAAAGTGTAATTAACCTGATAAATGTTTATATGCAGCTCCAGAGAGTATTGGAGAGGTAAATCAGACTGCTAGATCGAATAGCGTTGAGAAAGTGAAATTTCTCGAGTGATTACAGGTAAGGGACTTTTGTGAGTAGTTAGAGATACCTGCATGTATTTTCGTCTGCTTTTACATTCACTTAAAAACTCTGAGGGTCAGAGAAAGTGAATAATAATTATTGTGACCCGATAGTGGCAAATTACGATTTTACCCCTAGTTAGTCAAAAAGTCAACTTTTGTGAAAAGTTGTAAAAAGCGTGGAAACCACCATTTTGAGTGTTTTAGTAATGTTTAGCAGAAAAATAAATAGATGGGCTAATGATTTTAAGGTTGATGTGAATTAAGCACACTTTATAGTGCTGATTTTGATATTTTGAAAATCATTCCTTTTTAAAGAGCCATCTATCATATTATGTGAGGATAAATCGTGCTGGAGCACAGCTCGCACTGGATTTCATATATTTTCCACATATATTATGTAAGACCCCGTATATGTATAATGGTAATGTGTGTAATTGGATCTAATAATATGAATGGAGTTGTAATGTAAAGTATGATTGATGTAAGTCCATGGATTCAATGTATGTATGTGTAATATGAATTGTAACGTACATACAAGTTTCATTGAGTACCAATATGAAGAAATGAGTTCTGGCAAGTGATGGATGTGATTGAAACTCAAGATGAGTAGTGTGGTAGAATGGAATGGAGTTATGCTTCCATTTGGTTTTATGTAGCATACCTTTGGACATACAATGAATGCACACAAGTTTCAATGTGCATAAGGTATGAATGGATGCCATTTTCAAGTTATAAAGGTGGATGGATGAGAAAATGGCCATGGAAATAGATTAAGGATGTATTGGTATGAGTTGCAGCAAGGAAACTACAGGAAATCTGGAAAACATGAGGGCCAGATCGATCTCATAGGATGAGAGATCGATCTGGAAGAGCCAGAATGCTCTTATTTGGGCGAAAGAATAGAGCAGATCGATCTCCAATGGAGCCAGATCGATCTCCCAAGCATTCTGTAGCGAAAAGATCGATCCCCAAGCACCCAGATCGATCTCCTTAGCTCTCTGTTTGGGAGCAGATCGATCTCATGCTTCGACAGATCGATCTCAAGCTTAAAAATGCCGTGAAAAAGAGGGATTTTAAGGGACCAGATCGATCTCCTCTTGGGCCAGATCGATCTCCTCAAGCTATTTCTATATAAGGAGGGCCGAAAATCAGGAAATCTCGGGAAAAACACTAACCTTTCACTTTCAACCCAAAAACCTAACTTTTCCTCTCTAAAATCAACCATTTTCAGTGAGAATTAAAGAGAGACCATTAGAGGCAAAGTTGTTCTTATTAAAGAGAAGAACAACATAGTGTGAAGGCATTTTTCCATTGTTGGTATTGAAGGAGTTAAGGGCATTTCCATTTGGAGCAAGAAGAAAAAATCATATTTGGTAAGATCCTAACACTCCAATCCAAATACATTGTCTATTTAATTGATTTTGGAGTTGTTTGGCATGACTATTGATGGATAAATTATCTAAGGATGTGGTGGAATTGGTGTGACCTAGAAAACCTAGAATGGGTTGAATGAGTTTATGATTTATGGGCATGCTAAAGTTGTTATTGAGGTAATGATTATGATTTTAGATGGTTAAATGAGATTACATTGTGAGTTTGGAGGAATTGTGAAAATGGGTATGTATATGCTTGGTAAATGCCATAGTGAGGGAATTCATGGAAAATGAACACTATGAGCTTAATGTCGATTTAATATCGATTTTGAATAAGTTAATAGGCCTAAGAAGATCCATAGACTCGAGTTATGGGTAAAGTAATGAAACGAGGCCATATAAGCGTTAATAGAGGCTATAGATTAAATTGACTATAGCAAGCACAAGGGTTGCATTATATGGATCGAATATAATGCGGGATACGATTTTGTGCAGTCCCGAAGAGTTCGTTGAAGACGAATCGAACTGTACGAGAAAGCAGCTTAAGGAAGTGGAATCACGCATCGCGATTCTAGGTAAGGGAATTTTGTGAGTATATAGAGGTAGCTGCTCGTACTTTAAGTTTGTGGGTGAATATTGGGTGTTTTACGAAGTGCATGGTTGCTAAAGTAAATGATTGATGGTATTCTTGAATGTGAATGAGTACATGTGTGATTTTTGGTTTTGGAAGTGGATTCTATGAAATGGGATAGTAAGGCTAATAATTGCATAAATCTAATGTTTTGATGTTTTTCAAAACGAAATTGCTTGGTTTTAAGCAAGCTTGTAGATGGGTCGGCTAGTATTGTATTGTTGTTGTGGAAAAGCATTTGTGAGTGCTAAACCCGATTGCCGGGATAGTTTGATTGTGTATGAGCCGCCTATCGTTTATAAACCGTACTGGAGCTTCTGCTCGTACGAGGCTTTTGAGTGGGTTGTCTTATGAGTATAACCGTACTAGAGCTATGCTCGTACGCGTCTCTGTATGAGAGGATGCATGAGTCGTGCTAGAGCTTTGCTCGCACAAGTTTGTACATTGTGATACGTATAAGGTTGTGAAAGATGGTAAGATCCTTAAGCCTTACATCCTTAAGCCAACATCCTTAAGCCCAAAGAGGCGGGGAGGCTCTGTTAGGCGGGGAGGCTCTGTTTGGTGGGGAGGTTCTCTTACGGTGGGATCCTTAAGCCAACATCCTTAAGCCCTGGAGGGACGGGGAGGCTCTGTTAGGCAGGGAGGCTCTCCTACATGGGTACGGTAAGATCCTTAAGCCCTACATCCTTAAGCTAACATCCTTAAACCCAACGAGGCGGGGAGGCTCTATTCGGTGGGGAGGCTCTCTTACGGAAGGATCCTTAAGCCCTACATCCTTAAGCTAACATCCTTAAGCCCGAGGAGGCAGGGAGGCTCTGTTAAGCGGGGAGGCTCTGTTCGGCAGGGAGGCTCTCCTTCACGGAATATGGAAAACTCTTGGTATGGGGTAGATAAGACCTAGGAATGGCACCCCCAATCACGATATGAGTTGCGGAGTACGCTGTACCATGTATATCACATGGAGTACGATGTACCGCATGATGGTTATGTGATGAGAAAGTCTGGCGAGGGATAATCCATCTTCGTGCCAGCGTGATACCCCGCACACCTGGATGCGTGTGGTCTGGGATGATTTATGATGTAATGGTCCACATAGGCACTTTTGATATAGTGACCTAGTTTTATACACATGCGTGAATTCTGAAATGAAAATGTGGTTGTGATTGTGAGTTGATTTGGTGGTAATTATGTGTTGAGAAAGAGGTTTATGATGTTGGTTTAAAAAGGAGGTTTCTTAATGAATTGCCCTTTTTATGAATTTAAATGAGGTTGAGCATGAGATGATTTGTACATGATGTTTCTACCATGTTTTATATGCCAATGCACATGATTTTGATACATGATATATATGTATATTCACATGGCATAGTTTTATTCCTCATGCTCCTACCATAAATGATTTATGCATAACACTATCAGCATGTAGATAGAGTAGTTATCTACCATGCTTGCATTATTGCCTTACTGAGCGTGTGGTTGCTCATCCCACTCTATTTTTCCCCCTACAGAGCGTGCATAGTAGCCCGGTAAGGACTGAGGCGTGGTATTTTGGACTCCGCTGCATCTCCATTGCTAAGAGGTATATACACAGTGATTCTTTTTGTATCTAAACAATGTAAAAGCACAGTATTCGTTGAATTGTAATTACGGGGGATGTAGATGTCAGTAAAACATGCTTTTGTATAAGTACAAGATTAAATGCAAATGTATGACATCGTTTTATTCACTGAGAATGAATGAGATGTGGAGTTTATTATTGACTCACAGCCCAACAGTGTGTGGTGAGTTTAGTTCACGACCGGGTAAGGTAACAGTAAAACGCGAAAAATTTTCAGTGATTTTCGGTTAAAGAGAATGGAATTGGGTCGTGACATATTAGTGCTGGATTGTGATTCGCACTAGATTTCCATGACATGCATGATAGAGTGCTGGAGTTATTACTCGTACTCAGTTTTATATGATATATGCATGAGAGAGTGCTAGAGTGATTAGCTCGTACTCGAATTTTACATGAGATGCATGACAGAATGCTAGAGCGTTACTCATACTCGATTCTTCATGATTTATACATGACATAGTATTGGAGCTATTGCTCGTACTTGATTTGATGAGTTTTGTGCATAGCATGGTACTGGAGCTATTGCTCGTACTTGATTTGAAACATGAACTATGCATTGACCTAGTTGTTGGAGGTTTACTTGCACTAGAGTTGAGTTTGTGATGTGAAACAGTGTTTGAGTGGAGAGTCGACTGTGAGTCTTGCTCAAAGGCGCGCATTGTATGTGATATATAATACATGTTGAAAACCATGCTTGATTACCTTATGTAGACTGAGTGTCACCCTATGAGAGGTTCGCATGAGGATTTAGAGACGTTGTATGATATTCCATGGTTTTGAGGGCTAAGACCTATGGCAGGCACCCCGACTGTGATGTAGGGTCCACAAAATACGTTGTACCGTGCATGTGGCATGGAGTACACTGTACCGTGTGGTGTTGTGGAGTTGAGGAGGATATAGCTGGCGGTTGTGATGGACTGACCCCCCTCCTGTTGCAGCAGTGATGCCCCGCACATCGAGTACTGTGTTGCCTGGGATCACCATTGTCGGATATGATCATAGTCCAGGATACTATTTACATTTTCACCACAGAGTCTCACATGATATATACCTGATTGACTGATTTAATTGCGGATAGACCTGAGGGGTGGGTCGGACTCCAATTTTGTGTTGTGAATGATTTAAATGTCATATTTACTGTGATTTAAATATAAATGGCATGATTTATCTAAAGGCATTGTGATATTATAAAGATGCATTGTTTTACACTACATGCCTACATTTGAGAAAGAAAGCATGATTTCCGTAAATGAGATTTAATCTGTACAAGTATATATATATATATATTTAAAGACATGCTTTGAAAATGAGTTAAGGAAATAACGTTTTGAGGCATAGCATTATTTTGAGTAGATAGTGTAGATATCTACTTGCTTGCCTGATTTCCTTATTGAGCGCGTTGTATGCTCACCCCCCTTTCTTTACATCTCTCTACAGAGCATCAACAGTAGAGTGAGAGCTTTTGAGGGATAGTATTCCTGTTCCACTGCTATTTCCTATCGATCGACAGGTATACATATTTTGTACGGTTATGTATCTAAACATAGAAACAGCACAGTGATGTATACGATATATATTATGGGGAATGTATTTGTATTAGATTTTATATGATCTCATAGGTATTGTAAAAGAAGTTACAGTCAGTAACAGTATATTGACATGAATGTATGATAATGGATGATATGGTATGCGAGGAAGCTAACATCGAATCACATCCCAACCATTGAGGAGAGGAAAGGTAAGTTAAAAATGCAAAAAATTTGTAGTGATTTTGGTTAAGTCACGGATTGAGGTCGTGACAACTCGAGAGACCCGAACACCCGAAGGCTGTTTCCCATCTGTTTCGAATCGACTACCAGCAAGGACGTTGGCCACCTTCGAACTGCTAGTCTAGGCAACCACCATCACCTCGTCTACCCCCTCACACCTTCCCCATTCCCCTTCGATATCAACAGTAGCCAAACCAACAAATACCCATATTCCTGCTTCTCCATTTTTGAACCAGAAAACTGCTATGTAAAAACAAAATTTTTATCTAGTTAAATTAGTTTACAAATTGTATTATGAGATGTGAAATTGTTGTAGAAATAAATTTAATTTGGTTTTGAAGAAAACTTAGAAATTAGAGTTTGTAATTTGACTGAAATTGGGGATTTTGAACATTTAAAATAGACATAAAATTTTGTATAAAATTTATCGATATATTTTGGTTGAAATTACAGTTTGTTAAGCTATGTTTAATTTATCGTTGAAAAATATGAAATGGGCATAAGAATATGTATTTAGGAAATGGATTGTGTAGCAAGATTAGTGTAAATTGATATTAAACGAAATGGGAAACTAACTAGAAAGTTCGGTCATGAAGGGGAAAAGTTTGGAAAATTCTTGTTAAAATAGGCATCTAGAAATTTAACTATAAATTTATAAATGCTACGGTGATGAATGTATTGTCTCATGAAGTAATTATAAACGGTAGATGAATGATTATAATGTTGAGAACTTTTGCATGTTAGTTGTGGATAGCTAGGATTGCTGATATTTATATCCGTTGCAAGGATTGGTTTATTGTACATGTGTGATTGATGATTGAGGATATGAGTTGCCTATTGTCTTGTTTGCAGGTTGGGTAGAGTCAATTTGCAGCTGTTATGCTGCCAAAATTTCTAGAAAATTTAGAACTTTAATAAAATCCTTCACATATTAATTTAAAAGATTTAAACCTATATCGAATACATAACTATAAGAAAAGATCCTAAAGGAATAATAATAAGTCTCATAATAATAAACACTAACTAATAATAACTTAGTTAATACTAATGCTTTAATAACGTTTCCGCATTAATTTAGCTACTTAGTGATAGAAGTAGAGGTCACGGGTTGTGACAGGAAAGTTCTTAATTTTGACAACGTATAACTTTACAAGTTTATATTGCTTTGCTTTGGTATTGAAAATTAGAAAGTTCTTAATTTCGACAACTTATAACTTTACATTTTTTTTTTATTTCCTCTGTTAGTTTGTTTTTAGTTTTAATTTATTTATTTTCTATGTGTAAGTTGTAAAATTAAATAATTTAAATTCGAATCTTTTTAATTAGTTTTGCTGCTGTAATTTATCATTGAGATTTTGCTGTTGTAATTTATCATTGAAATTGTTTTAATTTATAAAAGTTAAATACTTGAGTTTGTTTTTAATAGTTAAAATTTCATTTTTTTTTTGTAGATACGTTATGGAATCTAATTCTAATCATGGTGGTGAGGGCTCTAATACTGTAGAATGTTCCTCAATACCTATGCTTTTTTCAAATTCTTCAAAATGACAAAAAAAATCTAATGTTTGGACCGTTTTTGATATGCTTGATCCTGAGGAACAACTCACATATCAAGCGAGATACAATGATACCAAAGAAAGAGCAAAATGCAAGTTTTGTGGGACTGTAATCATTGGTTCCTCACATTCAGGTACGTCTACTATGCGTCGTCATATTGAAACTTGCAAGAAAATCGATCATTCTACTGAATCTACTCAGAGTGAGGGTGTGTGTTGAACTAAGAAAATAGATCCATCAGTTGCACGTGAAATGTTGGCTGAAAGTGTTATTGCTCATGGATATCCATTTAAAATTGTTGAAAATGCTAAACTTAGAGCCTTTCATTCCTATTTGAATGATCAATTCAAGCCTATTTGTAGGAATACTTGTAAGGCTGATTGCTTGAAATTACATAAGAAAATGAAAGAGAAGATTAAATCTGATTTGGAAAAACTTTCGAGTAGAATTTGTTTGACTGCTGATATGTGGACATCATGCACAACTGATGGATATCTTTGTTTAACTGCGCATTTTGTTAATGATAATTGGAAGTTGCGTAGTTTAATTTTGAATTTTCAACATGTGCCACCACCCCATACTGCATTTTCTTTGTACAATAAGATTTATGATCTATTAAAAGAATGGGGAATCGATTGAAAAAATTTTAGCATTACTTTAGATAATGCTAGTAATATGGACAACATGCAACGACATTTATGTAGTCTTCTTGATCAACAAGGTGCACTATTATGTCATGGAAAATACTTTCATATACGTTGTGGTGCTCATATATTGAATCTTGTTGTTCAAAAGGGTTTATCAATGATTGATGATGCTTCGAAAAAAGTAAGAGAGTGTGTAAAATATGTTGAGGGTTCTGAAGCAAGAAAGATACAATTTTATGAATGCGTGTTTCAATCAAATTTGAACTATTCAAGAGGTTTGTGGTTGGATGTGGCAACTCGATGAAACTCTACATATTTGATGTTAGAGAAATTTCTTTATTTTCGTGAAGCTTTTGAGAAGCTAAAAATTTTAGATGGAAATTACGATGCACTTTTAAGTCCTCAAGAGTTCCTTTGGATTGAGAATGTTTCCAAGTTTTTGAAGCCTTTTTATGAGATTACCACTTTGTTTTCAGGAAGAGATTACCCCACTAGTAACTTGTATTTTGAAAATATATGGCAAATTCAAAAGAATATTCAGAATATGCTTGTGTCTGAAGACGAAATTATGGAATTAATGGCAATGGAGATGAATGAAAAATTTTGTAAGTATTGGGATGATTACACTCGGGTGTTGTCTTTTGGAGCTATACTTGATCCTAAGTTCAAGTTGCAACTTTTGCAATTTCTTTAAATTGGGTGTTGAATATGAAAATAAGTGGATGGATATTTTGGAAGCAGTATGCTTCAGATGTGGGAAACCAGGGCATATAATCCGAGATTGCCCAGAGATGACAGAGAAAGTCCCAAAGAAGGGCAAGGAGCTAAAAAGAGCTCCAATTGGGACAGCTGCTTCGAGGATGAGGGCTACAGCTGAGGAAAAGGGGAAGCGGGTAGTAGGTGTGAGTAGAGGACGAGTGCACGCACTGGACCAAGACATTGTGGATCAGTCTGCGGATGTGGTTAAAGGTACCATCCAAATCTTTGATTTAGAAGCATTTGTATTGTTTAATCCTGGTGTCATGCATTCCTTTATATCGTCATCCTTTGCATGTAAATTGTTGAAGCATTTAAAATCCACACTGCTAGATAAGATGTTGATGATATCTACCCCTATGAATGATAGTCAGTTGACTGAGCATGTACATAGAAATTGTAAGATGAGGATAGGAGATAAAGAAGTGACAGCCGATTTAATTTTATTAAATATGAGTGATTTTGATGTAATCCTAGGTATGGATTGGCTGGCTGCAAACCATGTTGTTATGGATTGTAGTGCTAAGACACTGATTTTTCCAGAGATAGACAATTTTGTTGTAAATTTTGTGAAATGAAATGAAAGACATGTTTAATGTAAATAAAAGAGTATGATCTTAATACATGATATTCAAGTGATGAAATTGCTTATCAACTGCATGTGTTAATGTAATGATTTGTGTTACTGACGGTGGAGAGAATAATGTGAAGGGTTCATTGCTTATGTGATTGAGACGGATAAGGCACGTCCGGAGTTGATAAACATCCCAGTGGTCAGGGAATTTCTAGATGACTTTTCGAATGAATTACCAGGGTTACCTCCAGATAGAGAGATGAAATTTGGTATTGATTTGGCACCTGGTATAGATCCGATATCCAAGCCACCATACCTAATGGCTCAAGTTGAGTTGGAATAATTAAGAAAGCAGTTATAGGAGTTGCTGGAGAAGGGGTTCATCAGGCCGAGCATCTCACCTTAGGGAGCACCACTTCTGTTTGTAAGGAAGAAGGATGGAAGCCTCCGACTATGTATAAATTACCGGTTGTTGAATAAGGCCACCATCAAGAATAAGTATCCCTTTCACGCATTGATGACTTGTTGGATCAGCTTAAGGGAACACAGGTCTTCTCCATGATAGATCTGAGATCTGGGTATTATCAGTTGAAAATTTAGAGTGGAGATGTACCCAAGATAGCTTTTCGCACCCGGTATGGACATTATGAGTTTATGGTTATGCCATTCGGGTTGACAAATGCTCTCGTAGCTTTTATGTCGCTGATGAATGAGCTATTCCACTAGTACTTGGATCGATTTGTTATTGTGTTTATTGATGATATACTGGTGTACTCAAGATCTAGAGGGGAGTATGAATAGCGTTTAAGGATAGTGCTACAGACCCTCCGAGAGAAGAAGTTGTACGCTAAACTCAGTAAGTGCGACTTTTGGTTGGAACAGATCTCTTTTCTGGGTCATATAGTATCAAAGGATGGTGTGTCAGTGGATTCATCAAAGATTAAGGCGGTGATACAGTGGCAGAGACCCCAGACAGTGACCAAGATCAGAATTTTCCTAGGTTTAGCTAGATATTATCGAAGGTTTGTTGAGGGATTCTCGAGATTAGCTGCTCCTTTGACATGTCTCACGAGGAAGAATGTTGAATTTGTGTGGGACAATAAGTGTGAAGAAATTTTTTAGGAGTTGAAAAGAAGATTTAACCACAGCTCTGATTCTCACCATTACCAGCTCAAGAGGTTTCTCGGTGTATACGGATGCTTCACACCAAGGACTGGGTTGTGTATTGATGTAGGATGGGAAGGTAGTAGCCTATGGATCAAGGAAATTGAAGGATCATGAAAGGAACTACCCGACCCACGATCTAGAGTTGGCGGCCGTAGTGTTTGCATTGAAAATATGACGCCACTATCTCTATGGTGAGAGATTTCAGGTTTACACTGACCGTAAGAGCCTTAAGTACCTGTTCTTGCAGAAAGAGTTAAACATGAGATAGAGGAGGTGGCTCGAGCTTTTAAAGGATTACGATTATGAGATCTTGCACCACTCGGGTAAAGCAAATGTAGTTGCTGATGCATTGAGCAGAAAACATCTCGGGTTAGTGTCATTTATGATGATCAGGGAACAAAGCTGTTGGAACAGTTCATGAACCTCAGTTTGGATATCACCCCTCCTGACGCTGATAGTGGATTTATGATAGCTAGTCTATAGTTGGAACTGGATCTGGTAGATTGAATCCGACAGACTGAACAAATGGATCAACAGTGCAGTGATATTGTCGGGCAGATACAAAAGGGTACATAGGCGAAATTTGAATTGAGTTCAAATGGATTGTTGAGGTTCAGAAGCAGGATATGTGGTCCTAATAATCCAGAGATCAGGAATTTGATCTTGACAGAGGCTCACTCATCGAGGTATACGATACATCCAAGGAGTACTAAGATGTATCAAAACCTTCAAAAAGTTTATTGGTGGTCTGGGATGAAGAAAGACAATGTTGAATATGTCGTTAAGTGTCTCGTTTGTCAGCAGGTGAAGGTAGAGCATCAGAAGCCTGTAGGGTTATTGCAGCCTCTACCGATACAGACGTAGAAATAGGAGCATGTCACCATGGATTTTGTGATGGGATTATTGAGGACCCACAAAGGTCATGATGCCATATGGGTGATTGTGGATCGATCGATGAAATCAGCCTATTTTCTAGCTATGAGAGCTACCGATACTTTGAGCCAGTTAGCGAACTTGTATGTGCGCGAGATAGTGAGGCTACATAGAATTCCAGTGAGCGTTGTTTCTGATAGGGATGCCCGCTTCACTTCCCATTTCTGGGAACATTTTCAGAAAGGGATGGGGACCCAATTGAGTTTTAACACACGTTTCATTCTCAAACAGATGGTCAGTCAGAGAAGACTATACAGACCCTGGACGATATGTTGAGAGCATGTGTATTGGATTTTAGAGGCTCCTGGGATGAACATTTGACACTCGCAGAGTTCACCTATAATAACAGTTTTCATGCGAGTATTGGGATGGAACCATATAAGGCATTGTATGAGCGTAGATGTCATTCCCCTATTGGATGGGAAGAGATTGGTGACAGATAGATCTTTGCTCCTGACTTGGTTAGACAAGCCTCTGAGGATGTCCAGTTGATTTGTGAGAGATTACGAACAGCGCAGAACAGACAAAAGAGTTATGCTGACAGGAGACGGAGACCACTAGAGTTTAATGTGGGTGAGTCAGTGGTTTTGAAGGTTTCTCCCTCGAAGGGGATTATGAGATTTGGGAAGAAGGGGAAGTTGAGCCCTCAATATATAGGGCCATTTGAGATACTTGATAAGGTGGGAGATAAGGCATACAGGCTAGCATTGCCACTTGAATTGGCGAATGTACATAACGTCTTCCACGTATCCATGTTACGGAAGTATCACCCAGACCTGACGCATGTGAAAAGATATGAGCCTTTGGAGCTCAACGAGAGCATGACATACATGGAGAAGCCGGTTTGGATATTGGATAGAAAAGAGAAAGTGTTGAGGACAAAGACAATTCCCTTGGTGAAATTTCTTTGGCAACATCACACAGTGAAAGAAGCCACATGGAAATTGGAGAGTTTGATGCGGGATAAGTATCCCAAGTTATTTACGGATTGATTTAGTTCCAATTTGGAGGACCAAATTTTCTAAGTGGGGGAGAATGTGAGACCCCATATATGTTTAACCTTGTATATATGTAAATGGAATTATAATATGGATGATTTTGGATCAAGTGATTATGAGTTCATAAGTGTGGTGATGTACTTGTAATGTAAAGCATAAGTGATGTAAAGTCCATAAATTCAATGTACACACTTGTAATAAGAGTTGTGATGTACGTACAAGTTTCATTATGTATGAATATGAAGAAATGAACTTTTGTATGTGATGAATGTGAGTGGAGTGAAAAAGGAGTAGTGTGGTAAAATGGAATGAAGATTTCATGAGTTGTGCACTTCCATTTAGTTTATATTATATACCTTTGGTTATACAAAGATTTCACACAAGTTTTAATGTGTATAAAGTGTGAGCGGATATCATTTTCAAGTCTCAAAGGTGACTGGATAAGAAAAAGACTATGACATCAAATTAAGGATTGTTTGGTATGAGTTGCGATAGAAAGCTGCAAAAAATCTGGAAAATATGAAGGCCATATCGATCTCATAGGATGAGAGATCGATCTGGAAGAGCCAAAAATACTCTTATTCGAGCCATGGAACAATGCATATCGATCTCCAATAGGGTCAGATCGATCTGCTAAACATTCTGTAATGAGAGGATCGATTCTTAAGGCAAACATATTGATTTCCTTAGCTCTCGGGTTGGAGCAGATCGATCTCCTCCCTAGCCAGATTGATCTCCTTAACTTTTTACCTGAGACAGATCGATCTCATGCCTTCAAAATGTCGTGAAAAAGAGGGATTTAAGAGGGATCAGATCGATCTCCACCTAAAGCAGATCGATCTCATTAAGCTAATTCTATAAATAGGAGCAGTGGATATGCAAATTTCGGGAAACAATCTCACTCTACCATATTTCCTATCCAAAAACCTAGTTTACTCTCTCTCTAAATCCATCAATTTTCAAGAAGATTTGAGGGAAGGCTATTAGACGCAAAGTTGTTCACATAAAGGAGAAGAACAACATAGCTTGGAGGCATTCCTTCATTTGTTAGATTTAGGGGACAAGGAGCATTGTCATTTGGAGTGAGAAGGAAATCCAAAGAGGTGAGTTTCTAAAGTACCAACTCAAGTACATTTGTTTAAGTTATTGATTTTGGAGTTGATTGGTGTGCTTATTAATGGTAGAAACTATCTAGAATGCAATGAAATGATTATAACCTAGAAATGGGTTAGTGTGAGAAAGTGAAATGTAGTGGAATAAATGACGAATAGGATATCTGAAGGTGATAATGTTGTTATGGGTATGGATTTAAGATGGTGTTATGGAATGAATTGTGAGACTTACCAAAAAAGGGTAAAATGATATTTAAGGCATTAAGTAAAATGCAAAGTTGAATGAGAGTTAGCAACACTAACTCGAGTGTTTGATGAATGAATTGTAGCTCCCGAGGATACACCGGAGTAAGTTGAGCTAAAAGAGCGAGAAGCTAAGAGCAAGAGAGTCGCACCCCGAGTAAATCGATGTAAGGGAATTGTGTGGACTCTTAGAGATATCTGTGCGTAATTTGGGCGCTTAATGTTTTGCTAGAGTGCATGTGATACCAGGAAATGAAATTGGGTGATTGAAGGGCAAAGAGTTGGGTTTTGAGAAATGTGCATGAAAACAAAAGCATGATGCTTTGAAAACCTTGTTTTGTTGCTTTTTAGCAAGTGATTGGTAGGTTGGCTAACATTTGAAATGATTTGCAAAAGAAATGATTTGATTTGGTTGATAACCATGTTTTGCAAAGAATTGAGCCACCTACATGGATTTCGTGAGAATGAAAGCATGCTAGAGTATGACTCACACGAGAATGGATGTGTTTTCATATGCATGAGTGCTAGAGCGTAGCTTGCACTAGTTTTCACATGGATTTTTATGATGTTATGCTAGAGTTAAGCTTGCATAGACTTTATACTGGTTTTGGCATGGTGTTGGAGCATAGCTCGCATTAGATGCCCATCATACTTGTTATCGTGCTTGAGATTACTCGCACGTGATTTTAAGACATGATTGATAGCCGTGCTAGGAGCTTCGGGTAAACTGGGTGTCGCACTGATTAAATAGACTCGCACATGCATTTTGAGATGTGGCGTGATATGATATGTTGATATGGGTTCACGGAGTACGCTGTACCGTGCATGTAGCATGGAGTACATTGTACCGTGTTGAGATTGTGATATGCCGTCTTCGGACAATGTTTAGATCATCTATGGACCGATGAGTTAGACATGACCCACCTCCCGTGTGGAAGCAGATAGTGGTGATACCCCACACACCTGATCAGTGTAGCCTGGGATCACAGATATGACCATAGTCCTAGAGGATATTTCCCTTATTATATTGCCTATATCACATGTCTATGGTTTTATGAATAAATCCATGTTTGAAAATGCTTTGTGGGTCAGGACAGTCCGAGGGAGGGGCTGAGTCCTGACAAGTGTTGATTTATGAGATAAGAAAGTTTGATAACGGCTTTAAGTGCACTGATGCATGATGATTTTTCACGCCTTATTTGTGAAATATGCATGATGGTTATGCCATGCTTTGAATTTGATTTGTGCACTAAACAAAATAGCATGATTTACTTTACATGCCATTAACACAAGCATAAATTACTGATTTGAGGTGTGACGATGTAATTGTATGGTTTTTAGCATGGCATCATGATCACGTAGATAGTGTAGTATCTACCTGTTCACATGATTGCCTTACTAAGCGTGTTGTTTGCTCACCCCCTTTATTTTCCCATCTCTACAAGTGTTTACTTTGATTAATTTATACAAGTGTTTACTTTTAAATTATAATGTAAATTAAATTATTGGTTGGATGAGGTAGACATTGACACACAACCCAACTGTTTAAGAGTGTAGCTGATCACGATCGAGGTAGGGTAAGGACGAAAAATAATTAATATATGAAAAGCGAAAAAAAAATTGTGATGATTTTTGGTAAGTTGAGGGACGTGACAAGCTGCCAAAAGGATACTTCGCTATTTGCGAGGAACTACTGAGTTCGGTTTATTCTACAAAAAAGGAAAATTAATGGACTTGGTAGGCTACTCTGACAGTGATTTTGTAGGGGACAAAGATGTAGGAATAACACATCAACATATGCTTTTATGTTGGGTCTATTTCATGGTCTTCCAAGAAGCAGTCAATTACACTATTAACTATTGAAGCTGAATTTGTTGCTGCTACCTCATGTGCATGTCAAGCCATTTAGCTGAGAAAAATTCTTGAAGCTCTGCATTTCAAGCAGGAGGGATCTACTACAATTTACTGTAACAACAGTTCAGCCATAAATCTCTCCAAAAATCCTGTGATACATGGGTAAAACAAGCATATAGATGTGACATATCATTATTTGTTGGATCTCACGAATGATGGAGTCATTAATTTGATTTACTGCAAGAGTAAAGACCAGATAGCTGACATTTTAATCAAGCCTCTTAAGTTGGATGCATTTTAGAAACAGAGAAAGCTGCTTGGCGTTGACAAGCTGAATTAAACTGAATGTTTTTAAACTTTCAGTTTACCTGAAAGATTGTTAAGTAATTAAGTCATGTTTTTTTTTGTTAACTAAGTTTGTTATTTACTTACTTTGTTATCCTAGTCTTTAGGAATTAATTTGATAGTGGAATAGTGGAGTAGTGGATGTGGTGAAGTAGTGGTTTAATCTTTTTAGTTGGTAATAAACGTGGTTATAGGAGTTTGTGGGTCTAGTAGTGGTCTTATTTTTTAGTTGTTTTATTGCCTATTTAAAGGCTAATAGAGTAATGAAATGTGTGTGTTAGATCTTGTTATTACTTTTGTCCTTCTATTGTATCATTTTTATCAGGCAGTAGCTTTCGGCTTAGTGCTGGTCTTGCAGGAAGATGCTGAGATAGGGGTAGCAGCAATGTAGGAACCAGTGCAGAAAGCTTAGCAAACGGTACAGACAGCAATTCAGCAGACCGTGGAAGATGATAGCAGGGCCAGTGATGAGGTGAGGTGTAGTGGACGATAAAGAAGGCAACGCAACAGTAAGCCAACGAGGTTATAAAGGGAGCAGTGACGAACCTTCCTCTACATAGCCAAAATCGAGAATAGCCACACAAGGCAGCTAGACCACGGTACTAGAAAATAGGTATCGATCTATCTCTTTTCATTTTTCTTGCCATGTGTGCTCATTTTTAGCTATTCTCTTGTTATATATATATATATATATATATATATATATCAATTCAACTTATAAGATCTTAAGGGTTTCATTGTGGAAAGATTTTGATGAACATCAAGAATGGAATCTCAAATTTGATTTGGTCTTTAAAATTCATTTGATTTTCCTCATGATTTTTCTAATTATTCATTCAATGAAGTCCAATACATTCCTTATCTTGCTAGGTTACCAAGATTTGAGATCAATGATTTTTTTTCCTTTTGGAGAGATTCTTGCATTTATTTTTCTTTTCTTTTTTTTTTACTATTTTTTGAATAAAGATAATATCAAGAAATAGAATGTATAGGCCCAATAAACTAACACCCTTTCATGGATTTAAAAGCCTTAAGAACCCGAAATCTATTTTGAAACCCAAATAAGGCCCATCATGACATCCAAAAGTTAACTAATCTAGAAATATTTCAAATGCCCAATTAAATTTTAAAAATCCAAAATTAATTTGTGATCCGATTAACGATTAAAAAGCTCAAATCAATTCTCAAGATTCAAATGAGACTTAAAAATGTAATCATAGAGAATCCATGTCAAATTAGTTCATGAACTAGCGTTAAGCACTAATTCGAGCCCCAACAAAATGAGGTGTTTGCAGTATGCTCCTAAAATTGGGAAGAAGAAATTGTTTTTGATTAAGCAATTGATGAGCTTAACGTATCAAGACGAGACTTCTATGACAAAACACTTGAACTCATACAAGGGCATTATTAATTAGTTAATTGGTATAAATATCAAGTTTGAAGATGAGGTGAATGGCTTATGGCTTTTTGGTACATTGCCAAACTCTCAAAGACTTTTAGAACATTGTTATCTAACTCAACCTAGATGGTGTCATCAATATAGATTGACTAAGAACAATATTTTGAATAAAGAGATGAGAAGAAAGTCACAAGATTCCACTTCATAGTCAGAAGTCTTAGTCACAATCAATAGGGGAAGGAATAAAAGTGAAGGTCTGAAAAATAGAGGTAGAAGCAAAAGTAAGTCCAACAAGTTTGCTAACGTTGAGTGTTATCACTGCGTCTAAAAGGGAATATAAAAATGTATTGTCAACAATGGAAAATAGACAACAAAATGGATAAAGGCAAGGAAAATACAGATTGTGATGACAATTATGTTGACAAAGTTGTCGCTGTTACAAATGACTTCCTTTTTTTTTGTGATGATGATGTTATTAATCTTGCATGCCATGAGAACAGCTAGGTGATTGACAGTGGTACCTCGATTCATGCTACAATTCAAATAGAGTACTTTTTATCTTACACATCTTGTGATTTTGGGTGTGTTAGGTTGAGTAATGATAGATCTGCTAAAGTCATTTGTGTCACGACCCAAATTACCTAAAAATAAGAGTAAATTTTTCATTTTTTCATTTATTATTTAATTCTTACCTTTCTCTCATTATAATAAAATTTTAATCATTAATACATATTAAAAAATATTATTTTCAATTAAAATAATAAAAATATTAAATTTAATAAAAAAGTTATATGCATGATAAATACAAATAATTATTTAAAATTAACTATTAATTTATAAAAAATATTAATTCTACCTAAAATTCTAAGAATGGTATAAAATATTTTTTTCACACTAAAATAAGTAAATATATGTATATTCAGGACTCATTCACGACAAACCAAAACTAAAATTACCAAGTAATTATGCTAAACCTAAATAAATTAAGGAGATAGATTTTTTTTTTTTTATCAAATCAACCTTAAACCCAACCGATCATGTGAAAACAGGTAATTAAACTTTGAGCACATGTATCCATAACAAAATCTTTACTTGGATAAAAAAGGTGTAATTTTTATTTTAATAACGTGTCCTTACTTGATTAGTTGGGTTTGTATCAAACCTGATAACAAGGCAGGTAAGTCTATTTACAAATTTCTAACAAACAAAACGATGAGACAGATATACGATTATTTCTTTTTATCAGACAGATATACATTTGAGAAAAAAAGCATGATTTCTGTACATGGGATTTAATCTGTACAGGTATACATATATATATATATATTTAAAGACATGCTTTTAAAGTGAGTTAAGGAAATAATGTTTTCAAGGCATAACATTATTTTGAGTAGATAGTGTAGATATCTACTTGCTTGCATGATTTCCTTACTGAGCACGTTGTATGCTCACCCCCTTTCTTTACATCTCTCTACAGAGCATCAACAGTAGATTGAGAGCTATTGAGGGATGTGTCCCTGAGTCCACCACTATTTCCTATCGACTGCCAGGTATACAGATTTTGTACAGTTATATATCTAAACATAGAAACAACACAGTGATGTATACGATATATATTTTGGGGAATGTATTTGTATTAAATACTTTGTAATCGTACATATATTATAAAAGCAGTTATAGTCAGTAACAGTATATTGACATGTATGTATGATAATGGATAATGTGGTACGCGAGGATTCTGACATCGAATCACAGCCTAACCATTGAAGAGAGGAAAGGTAAATTAAAAATGTGAAAATTTTGTAGTGATTTTGGTTAAGTCATGGATTGAGAAACGGGTCCTGATACTTGCAGACAATACATTTAGATCGTGTCAATTACCAACTACAAGGTCGAGCTGGTAGAGGGTAGGGATCGATCTGTTCTTCACAGAACTAAATGGAGATCGATATATTTTCCAAGCGGGATCGATCTGTTCTTCACAGAACTAAATGGAGATCGATATATTTTCCAAGCGGGATCGATCTCTTCCAGGCCAAGATGATTGAAGATCGATCTGCCCTTGTGAAAAAATCGATTCTTGCTAGGCAGAGGCAGTATGAGATTGATTTGGTCCCTTATGAGATCGATCTGCATGTCTGCTGTTGTATACTCATTGCATTCTGAAGTCATGGGATCGATCTTCCTTCCCCCTGAGATCGATCTGACCTTCATAAATTCACTGCTGTTGTATAAAATTGCAGGAAACTCAAGGCAAAACTTACTACAATATACTTCATAAACCATATTACAATCCATTCACATATGAGACTTAAAAACTTTATCTTCTTATACTTCATTAGATTTCAAACTTGCGTGTACATCGAAATATCATAACTACTTTCACCAAATTATGAATCTCACGTTGTAACCTCATAGCTAAAGTGCACATAATTCTCAGGTCTTACACATGGTTTTTTCAGTAAACACTTGGTATGCTTGCCTTAAGTTCATCACTTTCCTTCACTAAGGCATTTCATCATACACCTCTTATGCCTACTTTAAATCATCATTTATTCCAACATATTGGTTTCACAAAACCCTCTCAAAATCATGCATATAACATCACCAACACCATAGTATAATCAATTCATCATTAAATCAACCATAGCTCACTTTCTCACACTAAACCCATATTCGGTCATGGATGATTAAGCATGCTCAAGGATGTTTCAGCCAACCATACATACACCAATCAATTCATAAAAATATCTAGATTAACGTAATTGAAGTTGGTGTATTGAAAACTCACCTAGCTTAACCTTTCTCTTTTGGCCAAAATTGGGGAAACACCTTGCTCATTCAATCCAAAAATTTTACTACTAGTTTTTGACTATGTTGTTATAGGCATTGAAAATAGGCTTATAAGAGAAAATGGAGCTAAGATATTTGCTTGCACTTTCTGTATTTTTGGACTAACAAAGGTTTTTTGCTAATTTTGCCACTGTCCGAACTTTTTTTAAAAAGTGACCTTGAATGTTGTAGAAGACATCTCAAGCTTTTTGGAATGTTCAAGATCATCCGAATTGGAGTTCGTTCGATAGATCAAAAGTCCTTACAAAGTCAACAATAAGAAGGAAAAAAGTCAAACTCCTAGTCATAGTGGGATTGCTACAATGACAATTGAAGAAATTAACTAAAGCCTTTTTGGAAGATAATTTCTAGAGAGAGAAGACCTTTGATGAGTTATAATTAAATAAATATTAGTAATTAGCAATTCTAATCCCATTACAACTAGACTTTTACTCCATGTAAGATTAAGATTATTCCCTCACTATTTAGGGACCTTAGGATTGCTAATATTATGACCAATTGGCCTTAGTTTTATTTTAATTTTTACTTTTATATTATACAAAAATCGATTTCTCTTTATTAAATTAGAAGTTGTAAATACCTTAAATGTGACGGCCGACCCCTGCCCGGCCAACCCCTGCCATCGGCCATGGCCACCCCTCTTGGGCCCACAACAACGATGGTGGTCTAACAACGAGTGGTGCAACAATGCCAACAACATCCACGTATTGTCCGCTTTGGCCCATTGGGCCTCACGGCTTTGTTTCATTCAGGGAAATTCCCCTCAGAACGCGTCCTGGAAGGTTCGAACTCGGGTAAACACCCTTGTTCTTACACTTCCTAATGCCATTGAGCCAGTTTGCTCATTAAGCTGATCCCTTAAGCTGATCCAACAAGTCATCGATGCGTGGAAGGGGATACTTATTCTTGATGGTGGCCTTATTCAACAACCGGTAATCTATACACAGTCAGAGGCTCCCATCCTTCTTCTTTACAAACAGAATCGGTGCTCCCCAAGGTAAGACGCTCGACCTGATGAACCCCTTCTCCAGCAACTCTTGTAACTGTTTCCTTAATTCTTCCAACTCAACTGAAGCCATTCTATACGGTGGCTTGGATATCGGCTCTGTTCCAGGTGCCAATTCTATACCAAATTCTATTTTCCTATCTGGAGGTAACCCTGGTAACTCTTCCGAAAAGACATCTGGAAATTCCCTAACCACTAAAATGTCTATCAACTCTGGACGTGCCTTATCCATCTCAATCACATAAGTAATGAACATTTCACATTTTTCTTTCCACCGTTAGTAACACAATCATCACATACACACATATAATTGATAAACAAGATCAATCTCTCAAATATTATGCATTAAAATCATGCTCGGTCAATTAACTATCATTCATAGGGGTAGATATCATTAACATCTTATCTAGCAGTGTGGGTTACATGCTTCAACAATTTACATTCAAAAGATGGCGATATAAAAGAGTGTATCTAAACTTTTGAAACTACCGCAGTCTATCTAAGTCACAACCGTAACCCTAACCTTTATTGCCTGGTGTAGCAACCGGCGTAGGCGTATCATGTGCAGGTGGGGGTGTAGGTGTATCTATCGTTTGAGGTCTCTGGGCTAGCCAAGCCCGTGCCTCAAGAACTGTCGCCAGCTCGGTATCACCCTGTGTAGCGGGACTCTATCTACCGCCAACTCTAGGTAAGGATTGGGTGACCAACTCCAATATCATCTCTATGCTCCGCTCAATCCTTGCGAAGCGAGCCTCAGAACTCTCGGGTCTCTCCTCTGGACCTGTGGAGCACACTCAACCTCAGCCTCCACCTCAATCTCTTCTTGAGCCTCGTGTGTTTCTGGCTCAACACAACCCCCAGGCCTACCTCTACGGCCTCTAACTTGCACCCTCGCCCCTCTACCGCGACTGGTATTAGGCATAATTGCTCAATTCCCTACATTCACATAATTTTTTTGTCAACCCATCAACACACACACAATTTGTATCTAAACAAGCACAATAACATGGGGATGAAATTTTCCAACTTATTAAGTATTTTAGACATGACACATGTCAGACTAACGCAAGCTCTGATACCAACTTCTGTCATGATCCTCAACTTACCAAAATATGTACAAATGTTTTCGTATTTTCATGCGTTGTTTATTAATCATCCTTACCTCGATCGTGAACAACCACACACTCAACAGTTGGGCTGTGTGTCAATGTCTACCTCATCCATCCATAACAATTTAATTTCAAAAGTAAACACTTTTATAAATACATCAGAGTTACTATTTACAAGTGTTTACATTACTTTACATCCCCAATGTTTACATACAAAATGCTACTGTGCTATGTCTAGTTTAGATATAAAATAATTCAAGTGTGTATACCTTTAGCGATGGGACGCAACAGATGCCAAAAGGGATAAGCCTCCAGTCACCCACAATCTATACTCAAAGCTCTGTAGAGAGGGGGAGAATAAAGGGGGTGAGCAAACCACACGCTCAGTAAGGCAATCATGCGAACAGGTAGATACTGCACTATCTACGTGATCGTGATGACATGCTCAAAACATACATTCCATCGTTTCTCAAATTATGAGTTCATGCTTGTGTTAATGGTAAGTAAAGCATTCATGCTATTAAAATCCAGTGCACAATTCAATTCAAAGCATGGTATAAATCATCATGCATATTTCATAATAAAGCATGGCATTAACCATCATGCATTTTTCACAATAAAGCATGACATTAATCATCATGCATCAGTGCACTTTAAAAACCATTAACAAACCAACATCTCAAAACAGTCCAACACTTGTCAAGACTCAGCCCCTCCATCGGACTGTCTTGACCCACAAATCATTTCAAACATGGATTTATTCATAAAGCAATAAACATGTGAGATAGGCAATTGAATAATGGTAATAGCCTCTAGGACTATGGTCATAACTTGTGATACCAGCTACACGGATCAGGTGTGCGGGATATCACCACTATCTACTTCCACACGAGAGGTGGGTCAAATCTTGCCTGTCGGTCCATAGCAGATCTCGTTCAAAGACGGCATATCACATCTCAACACGGTACAACGTACTCCATGCTACCTGCCCGATACAACGTACTTTGTGGACCCACATCAGCATATCAAATCACGCCACATCTCAATTGCACGTGTGAGCCTATTTAATCGGTACGACCTCTTGTCTACCCGAAGCTCCTAACATGGCTATCAACATGTCAAAATATCACAAATGCACGTATGAGCCTATTTAATCGGTGCTACACCTAGTCTGCCCGAAGCTCCAAGCACGACAACAAATAAGATGGGCATCTAGTACGAGCTAAGCTCCAAGCACCATGCCAAAACTAGTATAAAATCCATGTGAAAACCAGTGCAAACTAAGGTCCAGCACTTATGTGTATTAAACGCATCAAATCTCATGCGAGTCATACTCTAGCACGCTTTCATTCTCACGAAAACCATGTAGGTGGCTCAATTATTTGTAAAGTTGGTTAACAAACCAAAACAACTCATTTATTTTGCAATTCATTTTCAAATGTTAGCCAACCTACCAATCACTTGCTAAAAACAAATAAAACATGACTTTCCAAAGCATTATGCTTTTATTTTCATGTACATTTCTTAAACACCCAACTTTTACCCTTCAATCACCCAATATTAGTTCCTAACATCTCATGCAGTCTAGCAAAGCATTTAAGCACCCAAATTACGTACAGATATCTCTAAGAGTCCATAGAATTCCCTTACCTCAATTTACTTAAGTGCGACTCTCATCCTCTTATTTTCTTGCGCTCTTGGTTCGCCTTGCTCTGGTGTATCCTCGAGAGCTGCGATTCATTCATCCAAACCACTTGAGTTAATATCGTTAACTCACGTTTTGACCTCACTAGTTAATGTAACTCAACACTATTATCACTTCAAGATACCCCATTCATCATTAATACCTCTACATTTCCACTTTCTCACACTAGACCATTTCTAGGTCATAATCATTCTAATGCATTTTAGATAGTTTCTTACAATACTAAGCACTCCAATCAACCCCAAACACCAATAGCTTAACAATGTACTTGAGTATTTGCTTTAGAAACTCACCTAGCTTGTTTTCCTCTTGCCCCAAATGGAAATGCACCTTGTTTCCTTAAATTCACGAATGAGGAAAATGCCTCTAAGCTTAGTTGTTCTTCTCTTCGGTGCGAACAACTTTGCGACTAATAGCATTCCCTCAAATCTTCTTGAAAATGGTCGAATTTAAAGAGTGAAATCTAGGTTTTTAGGTTGGAAATGGGAAATATTTGTTTTTGTCTCGAAAATGCAGATCCAACTGCTCCATATTTATAGATTTAGCTTGATGAGATCGATCTGCCTTGGGTGGAGATCGATCTGGTCCTCTTAAAATCTTTCTTTTTCACGGTAATTTGAGGTAGGAGATCGATCTGTCAAGTAGGGATGATCGATCTGCTTTAAACAGAAGGTTAAAGAGATCGATCTGGTCTTAGGGGAGATCGATCTGCTTTCAACCCGAGAGCTAATGAGATCGATCTATTCCATTAAAGATCGATATGCATTTTACAGAATGTGTTAGGAGATCGATCTGGCTCCCTTGGAGATCGATCTGTCTTGTTCCATAGCTCAAAATAAAAGCATTTTGGCTCTTCCAGATCGATCTGGCCTTCATATTCCTAGATCTTACTATAGTTTTCTGCAAGTACTTATACCAAAACAACTTTAATTTGTTGCCATAATCATTTTCTCATCCATTCATCTTTAAGACTTGAAAATGACATCCATTCATGCTTTATACCTATTAAAACTTGTGTGAAATCTTTGTATAACCAAAGGTACTTGATATAAACCAAATGAAAGTGCATAACTTATGCAATCTTCCTTCCATTTTACTACATTACTCATTTTCCATTTTACTCCCAGTCTTCCTATGTTTAAGTCCATATCTTAATATTCATACATAATACAACTTGTACGTACAATCACAACTCCTATTACAAGTGTGTACATCAACTTATGGACTTACATCGCATATACTTCAATTATAAATTTATAGTATAATTCCATTTACATTTCTATGTACATATATATAATTATACATATACGGGGTCTCATAAAATATAAGGACTTAAAACATGAAATGTTTATGTAAGGACTATGAATTCTATGTACACTTTTTAATTTCAAGCAATACACACAAGTTCCTTAACAGAAGAATCATAAGAAACGAATCTTTCCATGCTCTAGGTGTGAATGAAATGCAAAATGAGTAGTGAAACAATTAAATGTTAGTTTAACTTTGAAAATTCTAGGAAAATTACAACAGGAATGCTACAGATGCAGGGTAGATCGATCTCATTACAAGGGGAGATCGATCTCATTACCTTGAAATACAATGCCAAGCATTATGCAAGAGGGAGATCGATCCCTTATTCAAAATAAATCGGTCTAAAGTTGCTTCTGCTTGGACAAGATAAATCTCCTCCCATAAGGCAGATCAATCTCTAGTTGCCTCTGGTTAGGAAAGATCAATCTCTTCTTCAGGGCCAGATCGATCTCTAAAGTCCCCTGCCTGGCAAAGATCGATCCTATCCCTTGAGCAGATCTATCCCCTAACCTACATTACCGAATTCTGGAGTTTAAACAAGGGCAGATTGATCTCTCACCCTAGGAGATTGATCTGATGAGGCAAATTCTATAAAACTCGACAGTTGAATCTTCATTTCCCTGAGACAGCCTAAATTTCCTCTATTTTTAACAATAACCTAGCTTTCTCACTCTAAAATCATTACCTTCTAATTAGATTTGAGAGAGATTCCTTTGAGCAAAGTTGTTCCTAGTGAGGAAGAGAACAACATAGTCAAAGATTGGAAGCTCAAACTTTGGATTGAAGGAGAAAAGAGGTTTTTTCCTAATTTGGCAAAAAGAGGAAAAAGTCAAGTTAGGTAAGATTTCAATACACCATCTTCTAGTATGTTAATCTAGACATTTTGATGAATTGATTGGTGTATATAATGTTGGCTGAAATGTTCATGTACATGCTTAAACAACCATGACCTAGAATAGGCTTAGTGAGAGAAAGTTGAAATGGCATGGAGTTGATGATGATTTAAACATGTAGAGATGTTAGTAAGCATGTATAGATGATTTTAAGATAACTTTGTGAAATCCATATGTTGGAATGGATGATGATTGGAAATGGGCATAAGAGGTGTTTGATAAATTACCTTAGTGAAAGAAATGATGAACTAGAGCCATTATGAGCTTAATGTCGGTTCAATGTGAATCAATGGACCTAAAGAGTCCAATAGATTCTTGAGAAATGTAAAGCACGATCGAAATGGACTTAAGAGAGAGTAAGACCCAATAAGTGTCAATGAACCCATTAAGTTGAATCAACTATAGCAAACACAAGAATTGTATTACATTGGGTTAAATTGATGTGATGAGTAATTTCGTGCAGCCCCAAAGATTTCATTAGGAGCGAATTGGACTACGCGATCGAACAGCTCTGAGGAAGTGGAATCACTCGACGCAATTCTAGGTAAGGGAATTTTGTGAGTATATAGAGGTAGCTGCACATATTCTGAGGGTTTTTATAGGGCTTTATAATTGCTTGGTTATCTAGAAAGGAAATAATGATTTGTGCGAACGATTTCAGATATAAAAAAAAAAGGATGATTGTTTTCTTAGAAGTAAATCTTACGAAAAGGGGTAGTAAGGCTAATAATTGCCTAAACATCATGTTTTAACGTTTTTATGAAATACATTGCTTCGATTTAAGCAAAATTGATAGATAGGCTGGCTATTTGATTTCATAACTTCATGAAAAAGCATGAATCAGGTGCTAACTTTGGTTTTGAGCGTGTTTGGTTGAAATAGAGTCGCCTATCAAATTTAAATGAGTTTAATCATGCTGGAGCTTTGCTCGTACTAGTTTTTTGATATTTTTACATGTATGAAATGTGCTGGAGCCTAGCTCGCACCATATTTTGCGTGCAAGCCATACTAGAGCTTTTGCTTGTACATGGGCTTACATTTATTTGTTATGCATATAACCATACTGGAGCTATACTCGTACGTGATTTGATCATTGTTTATTTTGCATAAAGCCATACTGGCGCATTGTTCATATAGGATTTTACAAATTATGCATGAAATCGTGCTGGAGCTTTGTGCGCATTGGGTTTTTCACACTGTGATATGTAATGAGTCATGTTGGATGCCTCGTGTAGACTGTGTGTCACACGGATTAGATGCTCGCACGAGCCGTGCTAGATGCCTCGTGTAGATTGATAGTCACACGGATGAGATGCTCGCACGTGCACTTGAGATTGAGTTAGTTATACATGGTATGGGGTAGATAAGACCTACGGCAGGCCCCCCCAACCGTGATATAGGTCCACGGAGTACGTTGTACAGTGTATATCACATGGACTATGCTATACCGTGTGGTGATGATATTTGATTTAAAGTCTAACGGGTAGGATTAACCCACCTCCCCTTGCAGCATGATGCCCCGCACACCAGGATCGTGTGGTCTGGGATGATAGTGACATAGTTGGCCAACAGAGTCCTCGATTATATATATATATATATATAGTGACCACCTGTTTCACATGATATCACATGGTTTTATATACTAAACACATGGTGTGTTATCCAGGATATACCCGAGGGAGGGGTCGAGCCTTGTGGGATGTTTTTAAAGAATGATGTTTGTGATGAGTTTTCTTTAATATGATGAGCATGAAATCTATAATTTGAGATGGAACTAATGAGTTTTATTATGATGAGCATGAGAGGTTTTTCATGATGATTTTCATGCTTACATGCCTATTTTCATGTTTTCAGTACATGATATATGAATATACATGTGGCATGGTTTTAATATTTCCTCATGCTCTGGATATAACTGATCTTTATGCCATGACATTATAAGCATGTAGATAGTGTAGTTATCTACCATGCTTGTATTACTGCCTTACTGAGCGTGTGGTTGCCATCCCTTTCATTTTCCCCTTCTATAGAGTGCACACAGTAGTCTAGTGAGGGATTGAGGAGTTGTATCCAGATATCCGCTGCTCTCCATCGCCAACAGGTATACACACAAGAATCTTTTTGTATCTAAACATGTAATAACATAGTAATCATTTTGGAATGTAATATGGGGGATGTAAATATTAGCAAACATGTATAAGTATAGAACTTAAATTTTCAAAAGTATGTGTTTGCTCTTGATGAATTAAAAGATGAATGGTCCATGATGACTAATACTGACTCATAGCCCAACTGCTATCGGTGAGAATGTTCATGAGTGGGAATGTTAACAAATAAAGCAAAATATTTGTAGTGATTTTTGGGGTAAAGGGGGTCATGACAAAGGCAGGTGGTGCAACACCAAGAAAGATGGAGGAGAGGCAATGCTGGGAAGAATGAAGGAAATGTGAATAGTGGCGTCGGGTGGCAGCGAGGAAGAAGAAAGGAAAAAAAAGGAGAAATGGCGGGAAAGGAAGAATAATTTGAAAAAAAAAGAAAAAAGAGAAAAAAATAGAAAATATATATGTATATATATGTGTATATATATATATATATTAATATTAGAAAATAGAGGAAAATTGAGGAAAGAAGACAAGTGCACTAAAATTTGGAAATCCGGGGGAAAGGACTCCGACAGAAATAACCTGAGTGGATCAAACCCGTTAACTCGCTACGTTGAGACAATCGAGGACTATGGACAGATATTGAGGTAACAAATTTATGCAAGTTTTAGAGATAATTGTATGTATTTTATGATTTGAAGTAGCTAAATAGATATCGTAGAGATAGAAAACCCAATATTACCCCTATGTATAGACTAAACTGAACTGAAAAGTGTTGAAAAAATTCATAATTGCATAAATTGCATGTTTCAGTGTTTTCATCATTGAAATACTGTGAGACCCATATTTTCATGACTAAGACTTAATTTTAAATTAAGATGAGAAGACTAAGACTTATGAGAATGTTATGCAGGCCCAAAGTGATCAAAGCGCTCGGGATTATGGAACAGCGCTCGGTGGCATGAAAATCAAGGTAAGGCTCTGAACCTGAGAATTCTATTAAGAATGTATGTAAGTTCATGAAATAATGTTAGGAAGTGAATACCAAAGTAATAGAAGTGAAAAAAGTTAATAAAACTCGAGTTTACGATAAACCGAGAAAAGTGGGACTAGTTAAGAAATAAATTTGGAATAAATTATAGAAAATTCAATAAAATTATTATGAGGCCATGGAAAGTTATTATAAGGTAAATTTACTTGGAAAATTAAAATCAAGTGGAAATATGGTGGTTTGGATGTTTAAAGTGAACCGAAAGCTTAAGGCCAGTTTGCTCGGTATTGACCTAATCGAGTAAAATGAGCTCAATCGGGGAATGTTTCTTAAACAAGTGACCCCCATATTTTTATGAGAGATACTAGAGAAATAATATGATATTGGATAAGTGATAAATTGGAAGAAATTGGACTAGAAATATTTTTTTGGGATTTTACAAAACAGGGTAGAAAATCTGCCCAGCACAGTCAACTGACCAGCTCATGTACACCCTTGGATTTGAAACTCATCCAAAGGTCCAAAAATTCCCATATATTACATATTATTACCCCACTTAATAAGCTAACATTAGCCCTTTGAATCACCCCATATTCTTTCCTTTCTCGAGAGATCCAACCATTTCTTTATCTTCTTCTTCTTGCCGAAACGTGACTGTATAGTCTTCATTGAGTGAATTTTTCAAGGGTCTTCCAGCCCAATCTATGGAATGGAAAAGAAGGAAACAATTGTTCCCTATGAGTCCTTTATAACATATAAAAAATACAAAAAAATATAGTTCATATACTATGAGGAATCTTAGAGAGAACCAATCCTATCTTCTTCCCGTAGGTGTCACTGTGCTACTCTGCTTGTACGATTTTTTTTAGCCTCTTCAAGTAGTTTTCTGATCTTGACCAAAAAATACAGAATCTTCATAATTAAACCTTAAACAACATATAGAAATTTCAGCTCCATTGAAGGCATTTTCTATGTGAAATCCTAGAGAGAAAATCAGGGACAGAAACTGTCCTGTTCATGAGGTGAGAGAAAGCTTGATTTTAAATGTTTTTGGTTAGATTTTGTTGATGTTTTAGATGATTGTATGATGTAAACTTGATGATTTATAGTTGAGGAACAATTTGGAGAATCAAAATCTTGGTCAACTTTGGTCAAAGGTAAGAGAAAGTTGATGAATGATGAAGATGATGAGATATGTTGATATTTGATAATTTTTAAGGTTTTTTACTTAAATGGAACTGATTGGAATAATTTATAGAATGCTTAATGAATTCAGCCAGCCTAGGGTTTTAATTTTTAAGATGAAATGCGATTTTATTTAAGGTTAATAGATGTTTGAATGATACCGAAGAAACTCGATTTATAGTTTGGTTAACCGAAAAACTGAAAAAGAGTGAAAATTGAGTAAGTTAGGTACTTTGAGTGGTTAAGTAAAGTATATAATAAATGTTTAAGCTATTAAGTTGACAAATCTTTAATTTTTTAGAAATAAAACTAATGAAATAGCTTAAACCAAGATTTTATTGGTAAAACCGAGAAAATGAGCAAAGTTGGCGAAATAGTCAAAATTGGTCAACTTTAAGGAAATAAATGCATATTTGAGTATGTTAAAGTAAGATTGAACCATATATGATGAATTGATGTTCTTTTGGACAGCTCGAGAAAATCAACACATCTAACGATGTTATACCGGATCTCGGTGAAATAACGTCGTTTAAAACCAGTAGAGTAAGGGGTGTAATTTAAGATGGTAATAATATTCCTTTTTCTCAAAACTCGATTTATGAAAACGTTCAAGTTTACTCAACTTCTCAATAAATGGTTAGAAAATTATTAAGAGATTTCAAACTAACCCTTGAATGAAAATCGAGCTTCACACCTATCAAGCCTATGTTTCTTTTGGTCATAATTTTTGAATTGAAGGAAAACTTTATGAAATTAAATGCAAAATTTCTGAGCATGTTTTCTAAATCTGTCTTCTGAATAAGATATTCTTATTTTCCATTTATGTATGAAAATATCATATGTTTTGAGACTAAAGGCCACCTTTGTTATAAGTCATCACATGTCATGCTTGTCTTTGTGGCGTTTATGATTTCTGCCTTTGTGGCATGTCTGTTTACCACCTTCGGGTGTGTCTGTGTACCACCTTCTAGTGTGTCTGTTACCGCTTTTGGGTGTGTCTGTTTGCTGTACGACCTTGATCACGTATACAGCCTTGCCATGGCCATAGGTATTTGATTATACTTTTCTTCCCTCTATGGAGGATGACTCTGTTATTACTGCGTGACAGCTATATAGGCCAGCCTAGTCTCTATCCAATATGATCTTTTTTCAAGATGTTGACTTTTTTATATATGATTTATACTCAGTAATGCTTTTGAAGTTCTGTATATTCTGAAATATTCGGATCCATCTGCTAAGGTTTCTTATTTCGAAATAATATTTCTGTTAAATATGTTTTCCGTTTTACATGTTTTAGAACTTATGTAATGTTTGTAAAGAAATTATATATGTTTTATACTCAGCAATGCTTTTGAAGTTCTGTATATTCTGAAAGATTCAAATCCATCAATTAAGGTCTTATTTCGAAACAATATTTTTGTTAAATATGTTTTCCGTTTTACTCGTTTTAGCAGTTATGTAATGTTTGTAAAGAAATGCCACCTTTTAGTATTAACTTGTTCTCTGTCTGTTTTAGACACTATGATCATTTTAAATGCATTACTTACTAGGCTTTTCCCGAAGTTCACCCATCTACCTTTAAGATTATTTGCGGTGATCTACAACTACTACCTGCTGTGTACACAACGTAGGCTGGTGGATAAGAGCTTCCCCAGGCTACATTTTGTACACGCGTGAGGTATACATTCATGTCTCTTCACTAGACACTTTTTATGTAGCACAGACACCTACTGTAAGCAATATATTGTGATGTAATCTATGTGAGGACGAATGAAATGAGTTATCTTGGGGATTGGTTTTTGGAATAATTAGATGTGATTGAAATGTATGGAATGATTGGATGATATGATTTGGAAAGCATGTCTGATAGTTGTGGATAGCTAGAGTTGTTAAATCACCTCGATTGCGGGTGGGCAGGCTTATATATAAGTCGTTCTACTGTCGAAATTTCTATCGGTCATATAGATTTAAATTTTAAATGTAAATATATAATCATAGATAAATAAACAAGCTGAAAGGATTAACACTGTAAAGGAATGCAGTTTAAATAGATAAAGGAAAAAGTAAAAAAAAAAATCTCTAAATTTCCATGGGTCACAAGTCATTACAGTTTTAGGTGGGTATAAGAGCCAGGTTGTCTAGTACTGTCAGTGTCGATAATAAGGATAAGATTACATCCTCAGTGTCTGTACTTCTCTGGTTGTAGACTAAGTATACATAATGAAGTTAAGATTTAATCTTTGGGATACGCGCAGAAATTAGATCAAGTACATACTACGCAGGAGACGAGGTCACCCATGGAGAGAAAATCGACCACCTATGCCACCTCCCCCTCATCTAGAAAGCCCTGACGCCCGGATGAGGAGACTAGAGCAGGATATGCAAACTATGAAAGAGGGGCTTAGTGCCCTCACAGTTATGTTTGGCCCGAAGTTGGGGTAAACACTTCATATACCGATGCTACTGCGCCTGCACATCCTCCTCCTCCTCCTCCACTGGCCCCTCAAGCACCTTCAGTAGCTCAACCTCAGGTACGGATTGGGGTAGATAATAAGGACAAAGACAAGATGAAAGACTTTTTGAAAATGCACCCTCAAGAGTTTAAGGGTGTTAAGGAACTGATCCGAACTGAGGAATGGTTGACCAACTTGGAAAGAATATTCGAATACTTAGAGTGCAAAGATGTAGAAAGGGTCATAATAGCCACATATATGTTGACTAGTCAGGCCAGTGTACGGTGGAGAGCCACTAGAACTCATTTGATGTCCCAAAATCTAGAGATTACTTGGGAGACTTTTCTGACTGCTTTTACGGGTTAATACGTACCGCCTGCTGCCCAAGAGAAGATGCAGACAAAGTTCTTGGGGCTAACACAGGGCAGTATGACTGTTGATGAGTACGAGAATAGATTTAATTCACTCATGCGGTATGACTCAAAAATCGTTAGAGATGAGCAGCATCGAACCTCGAGATTTTTATCCGGATTGAGACATGCTATTCGGGACAGACTGCTATACCAAAACTGTAACCTTCTCCTTACTTGATACGTTTGAAGTATGTTTGTCTATTAGGAAATAAAATGAAATACCTAATGTTTATGTGAATTTTTTATGTTCTATTGTGGTGAAGGATTTATAGTTTTTGTTTTGGATACGAATAGGGACCATCCAAGTATTCAAGATATACCGATAGTATGAGAGTTTTCATATGTGTTCCTGGATGAACTACCAGGGTTACCAAGAAAAAGAGAGCTGAAGTTTACTATTGATCTAATACCAGATACCCAGCCAATCACTAAGACTCCCTATAGAATGGCACTAGTGGAATTGGAAGAGCTAAAGAAGCAGCTGCAAGAATTGTTGGACAAGGGTTTTATTAGACCCAGCGTGTCATCGTGAGGAGCTTCAGTTCTATTTGTCAGGAAAAAGTATGGTAGCCTCTGGCTATGTATAGACTATAGAATGTTAAATAAGGCAACAATGAAGAACAAGTACCCTTGCCCAGAATCAATGATTTATTTTATCAGTTGACAGGGGCTTCAGTGTTCTTGAAGATTGATTTGAGGTCTGGCTACCACTAGTTAAGGATTAAGAAGGAAGATGTGGCAAAAACAGTATTTAGGACGAGGTGTAAGGCCCGTATTTTGATATGTAATCCTTATGATTCTCTAAGTATACATTTTTTTATGTAATGTGAATCATAAGAGATATAAGGTCCGTAAATTTTATGTACACACGTGTTATGAGAGTTCGAGATGTACACACAAGTTTTATTAAGTCTGAATTATAAGAAATGGATTTTTTTTAAGTGATAAATGTCGAATGAATGCAAAATGAGTAGTAAAGTAAATTGAAATGAAGTTAACTTTGGAAATTTGGGATGAATTTCAGCTAAGTATGCTGCAAAACAAGGGGAGATCGATCCCTCATTCAAGCCAGATCGATCTTGGTATGCTTCGCCAAGTAAGGATCGATCTCATCCTCGAGCAGATTGATCTCCTTATGTCTCTGCTAGAAGCAGATCGATCTCATTCCTCTGGTAGATCGATCTCTGAAGCTTTGTGCCTGGCTAAGATCGATCTTACCCTTCAAAACATATCAATCCCCCATGCTTAAAAACTGAATGTCGAGAGACTTAAAGCAAGAGAAGATCGATCCTTCACTTATGGAGATCGATCTCATCAAGCAATTTCTATAAAAACTAGGTAGCTGAACTGCATTTCATGAAAAACAACTCAAACCTTCCATTTTTGAAGCAAAGTAACCAAGTTTCCCTCTCTAAACTCTCAACACTTTCCTTAGAGATTTGAGAGAAGTTCATTTCAGTAAAGTTGTTCCTAGAGAGGAGGAGAACAACATAGTTGAAAACAGGAGGTCGAATCATTAGATTGAAAGAGGAAAAGAGCTTTCCCCAAATTTTGGTGAAAAATGAGAAAAGCTAAGATTGGTAACATTTCTATACACCATTCCCTAGTATGTTAATCTAGGCATGATGATGAGTGATTTGGTGTATATATTGATGGTTGAAATGTGATAAAAATGCTTAAACAAAGCTATGACCTAGAAGGGGTTAACGAGGAACGATTGAAATAACATAGAGTTACTAAAGATTTAAGCATGTAGAGATGTTAATTATGTTAATGAGCATGTATAGATGATTATAAGTTGACATATTAAAATCCATAAGTGGGATTATATGAGAATTTATAATGGACATACTAAGTGTTTGATGAAATTCCATAGAGAAAGAAATGATAAACTTGAGGCATTGTATGCTTAATGCCGGTTCAATATGAATTAATAGACACGAGGAGTCAAACGGATTCTCAAAAAAATGAGTTATATACTCAAAATGGACTTAAGAAATAGTAAGGTCCGATAATAATGTAACGAGGCCATATAACCCAATGCATTGATTTGAATATCATGTAAGTGAAATGAAGTCTATGAAAGTATACTGATGTGTGTGATACACAATTTCAGCTCTAGAAGATATCATTGGAGTCGATAAGACCGAGTCACGAGCGTTGGGAATCAAAGGAAAGTGATTCGAGGTAAGGGATTTATGCGAGCTATTAGAGATAGGTATACGTATGTTTTCTTACATGCTATGTGCGAATGTATACGATAAGTGTGTAGATATTGATATATCTAGGTGAAACCTACGTATAATAATAAGCTTATAAGTATTTATTGCATGACTTCTATGTTATTGTTGTAAAAAAAAAGTTTTGCAAACATATTGAGAAAGAGTAATGATAGACGGACTCCTGGTTTAGTAATTTACATAAAAAGCTTTTAACGAGTGATTGAAGGGAGATTGCCCTCTAACTCATACTCGATGAATGGAGTCCTTTATCTCATTTCTGCGTGAAATTATGCTAGAGCCTAAGTGGCAACGATAAATTGACCAACCCTGCTCACACATTATTTTAAAAGGATTTCTGAGTAAAAAAAAAAAAGTGCTCGATGCCTCGGGTGATGCTATGTGTTCCACTCGAGAGCTCACACTAGATTTTAGGAATCATACTGGAGCTTTCGATTATTGCTGTGTGTCTTACTCTGACTATGCTCGCATGTAATTTCCTAGTAAAATTGTGCTCGATGCCTCAGGTATGCTGTGTGTCTTACACTAAGTTGCTTGCATGAGGGTTTTATGATTATGTTGTGTGTTAAGTAAAACCATGCTAGAGCCGTCGTGTATTACTGAGTGTCTTACATAGACATGCTCGCACGTGGTTTATAGATGTGATGTAATGAGTACAAAACCGTGTTAGAGCCATCGTGCATTGCTGTGTGTCTTACACTAACCTGCTCGCAAGAGATTTTGAGACAATGGAAATGGGTGATAAGGATCTACGGGAGCATGATGTACCGTGAGCGTTAGCCATGGAGTACAATGTGTCGTGATTTCAGTATGAGCTGAAGGGATGATTGATCCACCTCCCAAAGCGTAGGGTTCCCGCACACCTGATCAATGATTCCTGGAATTCGACTATGGTCATAAGTCTTCTTATATCTATGTGATAAGACATTGACACTACTGTGTGAGGTGACATATGTCCCCCTGCTATGTGTCTGGGGATATGATAACCCATAATTATGTCTTATGTATATTGATTTGTTTAGTGCAAAGTGATTTCTAAATGTGTACTGCGTGATTTTAAAGATAAGCTGTGTGAAAGGAATTTGCTGTGTGAATATGCATATGCCCATCTGGCGAATTAATGATTTCGCATCGATGGAAGCTATTTTAAAGAATGCATATGCTTTAGAAGGAAAATGATTATATATTTTTAGCATGTAGATAGTGCAATTATCTACCTGCTTTCATATTTTCCTTACTGAGCATGATAGCTCACCCTCCTTATTTCTCCTCCACAGATTCTACCCAGTAGTGAGTACACTACAGTCGTCCCTGCTATCGTGTTGCTTTAGTCATCCAGCACTATAAAGAGGTATACACTTGAGATGAAAAAATTTGTATCCGGTAAACTAATGCACAGTAAAGTCTGTATCATGTATTTTGGGGGATGTATATAATAGAAACTGATGTAAACACTTCTACACTTATATATAAAAGTCTAGTTTCTATTCTACTTCATTTAATTGAATTTATTAAAGTATAAATGTATGAGATATGGATTGGATGTTGACTCACAGCCCAATTGTTGAAAGTAAGGTAAAAGTCATGAGAGAGAGAGAGGGTCGTGACACGAGGTATGGCCACTATGAGTTCTTGGTAATGCCATTTGGCTTGACTAATGCCCTTGCTGCTTTTATGAGCTTGATGAATGAAGTATTCCGAGATTTCTTAGATCAATTTGTGATTGTCTTCATTGATGATATAGTGGTGTACTTTAAGACCCGGGAGGAACATGAGCAGCATTTGAGGATAGTGCTCTAGACCCTTTGGGAGAAACAATTATATAGGAAATTGAGTAAGTGTGAATTTTGGTTAGAGCAGATAGCCTTTCTCGGTTACATTATATCTAAGGACGGGGTATCAGTTGATTCGTCCAAGGTTGAGGCAGTACTCAAATAGGAAAAATCGAGGACTATAATTGAGATTCGAAGTTTTCTGGGGCTGGCGGGGTACTATCGAAGATTTGTTGAGGGCTTTTCTAAGCTAGTAGCTCCACTGACTAAGCTTACACATTAAGGGATACCTTTTGTATGGTCAAAAGCTTGTGAGCAAGTTTCCAAGAGCCTAAATAGAGATTAACTACTGCACCTGTCCTAACTCTCTCGAGTGGTTCAAGAGGATTTGAGATATACTGTGATGCTTCTCACCAGGGATTGGGATGTGTACTAATGCAACATGGTTGAGTAATAGCATATGGTTCCAGGCAATTGAAGGACCATGAATGGAATTATCCCACCCATAATTTAGAGTTAGCTGCTGTAGTATTTACTTTAAAGATTTGGAGGCATTATCTATATGGTGAGCGATTTCAGATATTCACTAATCATAAGAGTTTGAAGTACATATTTAATCAGAAGGAGCTGAACAAGAGACAGAGACTATGGTTAGAGCTCCACAAGGATTATGACTGCGAGATTGTGTATCATCTAGGTAAGGTGAATGTGGTGGCAGATGCTCTCAGCAAGAAGAGTATAGTGTCATACATTATGATCAAAGAATGGGAGCTTCTAGATCAGTTCATCGAACTCCGGATTAATTTTAAAGAAACAGAGATTGGGTTTATGGCTAGCCTACGGATTGAGCCCAGCATCTTAGATCGGATCAGAATAGGGCAGAGAAATGATTAGAGGTTACTGGATATGGTTAGCCAAGCAGAACAAGCTTTGTAATTAGATTTTATGGTTTCTAATGATGGTCTGTTGAGGTTTAGAGGCCAAATTTGTGTACCAAGTGATGATGCCTTAAGACATTAGATTTTGAAAGAGTCTCATTGTTCCCGTTACACCATGCACTCAGGTAGTACCAAGATGTACCATGATCTACGTAAGGTGTATTGGTGGAGTTGCATGAAACGAGATGTAGTGGAACTTGTGGCCAGATGTTTAATATGCCAACAGGTTAAGATTAAGCACCAGAAGCCCGCAAGACTACTTAAGCCCTTACTAGTGACTAAATGGAAATGGGAGCACATAACCATGGACTTTATTATGGGTTTACCGAATACCTGAAGGGGTCACGATGCAATCTGGGTCATCGTAGACAGATTGACTAAGAACACCCACTTCCTAGCAATGAAAAGTATAGATTCTTTGAGTGCCTTAGTAAAATTGTATGTCATAGAGGTAGCTCCATTGTATGGGGCTCCCATGAGCATCACGTCTGATAGAGATTCCAGGTTTACCTCGAGATTTTGGACCCATTTTCAAGAAGCCATGGAATCTCAGTTGGACTTCAGCACTACCTACTATCCTCAGACTGACGGTCAATCTAAATGGATTATACAGACCCTGAAGGATATGTTGAGGGTGTGTGTATTGGATTTTAAGGGTTCATGGGATGACCACTTGCCCCTTGCAGAGTTTGCCTATAATAACAGCTACCATGCTAGTATTGGGATGACACCTTATGAAGCTTTGTATGGCAAGAGATGTAGATCCTCAATTGCTTGGGAACAAGTGGGTGACCGAAAGATTATGGCTCTTGATTTAGTGGAGCAAGCTATGAAGGGCATTCAGGTTATATGTGATAGATTAAGGGCTACTCAGAATAGGCAGAAGAGTTACACCGATGTGCATAGACGGCCACTTGAGTTTTAGGTAGGGGACTTTGTGTTTCTAAAGGTATCTCCATGTAAGACCCGAAATTAAATCGTAAATGTTATGAGGTAGAAAAATGTTCACAAATTTAAAGGAATGGGATTCGGACTGAAAATAAGGATTCAAATCATAAAATGAATGAGTGTTCGTGAAGGAAAGTTTGACTGAATTAATCCCGAACACGTACAAGGGTAAAACGGTCAAAAGACCGAAAGCTGGAATAAATTCGATAAGAAAATTTAATTAAAAATAATGGAATTGAGAATCTTGATCAATAATGAAGAAATAATACAATTTCGGGTTAAATTGATCAAGATCCAAAAATTTTAAAAATACCAAAAAATTATCCGGAACAATATCTCGAAAAGTACGAAGGAATAATATCGAAAATTGGAGAAAAAAATATAATTAATAAATTAAATTAAATTAAATTAAATAGATTAAATTTGGAATAAAATAATATAAGTTGTAGATATTTTGGATTTTTATAGAGTATTTTAATGAATAGTGTAATAATTAAAATAAATAAAAATAAGTTAATTAATAAGTTAAAAAAAAACAAAAAGTGAAATCAGAAACTATCGAGGAGAGAGAAGAAGAATGGAAAACCGAGAAGGAGACCCGCGCATGACTCATCCGATCCACGGTCACCGGCGACCGACGATGCCGACGAACAGCCGAGCAGGAAAAGGAGCGATCGGCGAAGCTATTGGCACCGACGACGCGCGCCAAGGACGCCGGAGAACGCCGAAAAACAGAGGAGAATGCCGCGGGAAAGAAATGGTCACCGGCGGCGAACGGCGGTGATTCGGGCGAAACTAAGGCCCGATTCTGAAAGCCCAGGCGACGGCGGTTCTTTCTGTACAGTAGCAGCCAACGAAACGACGGGAATCGTCGGTGACGGCCAATGGAAGAAATGGGTTTCGATGGTCGAGGGAGAAGAGCCGGACCGGCGACCTTCCGGCAACCTCGACCGAAGCAGAGGCCAGATTCGAGCTGCGGACGACCTTGAGGAGCCACTGGCGACGGAAGCCGGTAGAGAACCGGCCGGCAAGGCGGTGAACCGGAGTGAACTGGGGTGAACCGACGGACCGAACCGGTCTGAACTGGACTGAACCGGTTCAGCCAAGAAAGAGAGGAAAAAAAGGAGAAAAAGGGAAAAAGAAAAAGAGGAAAAATTGGGAAAAATTTCAGTGATGCAATCGAGCTTCGGGTAAGTCGGTAAGTGGTCGAATTGACCGATTTAAATTTTGAAATATTTAATTTGATAAATAATCGACTGAAAGTTTACCTGAAAATATATTTAATTGTGTAGCTTGACGATTGGCATCGACCGAGAGCTCGAGACAGCCTTGAATTTCGTACTATCATGGAATCTCGGGTAAGTGACCCTTATTTACGACAATTTACATCGTTATGCGTGATATGAATTTAAATTCCGCATAAATTGAATTAGATTTTGGAAATTTAGATAAATTGTCGTAAATAATAAATTTAGCTATTCGAGAGTTAGAATGAGGCCCGAGGAATTGTTAGTGGGCACAATGAGCCCAATAGGCCTCGATAAAGTGAAAATTAAGTGAAAAACGGGCTTAAGGCCGATTAAGGCCCATTAAGGTGCAATCGGGCCCAATAGGGGCAAACGGGCCCAATGATTTAAATTAAGCCCAGAAAATATTAAATACAATTAAATTGTATGTTATCTGACCTAAGGAATATTTATACGCAGTTTCGAAAGTTTGATTGGGAGCATATCGGACTGCGCGATGAGATAACAACGGAAAAGGAAAAGGTCAGACTCTACAGGAAAATAAGGTAAGGGAATTTTGTAAGTGCATAGAGATACCTATATGTAATTTTGAGGGGAATTACAGGGTCTAGAATCACTTAAAGTATTTAGAAAATGAAATGATAATTTTACGAAAATCGGGGCTTAAATGAATAAAGAAAAAAGATGATTTTGCCCCTAGGAGTAAAATTTACAAAAAGGGTAGTAAGGCAGATAAATTACATGATTTCATGTTTTAATGTTTTATATGAATGTGTTGCTTTGATTTAAGCAAATATGCACATAGGTTGGCTGTTGATTTCGTGAATTATACGAAGGGTACCGGTTTGGACCGGTTACTATTTTAAAAGATGTTTTATAAAGATTGAGCCACCTATCATATTTACATGAGTAAAAAGAGTGCTAGAGTCTTTCTCGCACTCAAGTTTACTGATTTATTTCTCATGAAAAGCCGTACTGGAGCATTGCTCGTACGAGAAATTTGTGTGTGCACAAAATCGTGCTGGAGCTTCGCTTGCACGAGATTTTAGATATCATGATATGCATAGCGTGGTGCTGGAGCTTCGCTCGCACTAGACGTGAGTTGACATGCATATAGTCGTGCAGAAGCCTCCTGTAGACTGTGTGTCACAGAGAGTTGAGATGATCGCATATATACTTTGAGACATGGGTTGGTTATCGACATAGTATTGGGGTGGATAAGACCTACGGCAGGCACCCCCAGACTATGATATGGGTCCATGGAGTACGCTATACCGTGTATATCACACGAAGTACGCTGTACCATGCAGTCATGATGACTCTATGATGTTACTTGATATTCTGGCAGGTAGGACTTGACCCCACCTCCCGTTGCAGTTGTGATACCCCGCACACCGGGATCCGTGTAGCCTGGGATCACAGGGACATAGTATAGCCATAGTCCTCGATTTTCATACAGTAACCTACATGCCTCACATGATATCATACGGTCTGGATAGACCAGGACAAACCCGAAGGAGGGGAAATGTCCCGATTTATATTTTTTAAAAGAGATGTGATTTAATGAATCAAGGTATTCGCGAGAGATGGGTTTGACCTTGATGAAGTTGTTTTATGATGAAACAAATGAGTTTTAGTGTGATAAGTTTATGATTAAACAAATAAGTTTCAAAGTGATGAGCTTTATGATTAAACAAATGAGTTTAAAGTGATGAGTTTATGATGAAACAGATAAGTTTTTGAGTGTTGAGTATATGATGAAACAAATAAGTTTTAAATGTGACGAGCATGAGATGACATACATGATGATTTTTCCATGTCTATTTCACATGTCGATTTCATGATTTCTCTTATATGATATATACATACATGTGGCATCGTTTTAGTCATACCTCATGCTCCAAATGTAAACGATTTTATATCATGACATTATCAGTACGTAGATAGTATAGTTATCTACCTGCTTACATTATTGCCTTACTGAGCTGTTTATGCTCACCCTTTCATTTTCCACCCCACAGGGTACATTCAGTAGAAGAGAACGACAGTAGTCATATCCGCTGCTTCTTATCAAGATCAGGTATACACATTCGTATAATTTTTGTATCTGAACATATAGATGCACAGTACTGTATATGGATGTAATATTGGGGATGTATTTAGTTCAAATAAATTGATATGTAAATGAAATATGAAAATGGAATGGTAAATAGGTGAGAGGTGACTAACACCGAATCTTAGCCCAACTATTTAGTAGTGTAACTGTTCACGACGGGTAAGGAAATGAAAAAGCAAAAAATTTGTAGGGATTTTTAGGTAATTTGGGTCGTGACAATTTAATGGTATCAGAGCAGAGTTGGCCTGATATGAGTCGGTGTTAGCGGTTAAGTAAATTTACATCCCCATGTACTGTGCATTGTTTAGATACAATTGTGTATATCAAGGTAGAAGTGCAGCTAAGAATTTAGTTTCGAATGCAAGAATCTAGTTTTTATAAATGATAGCCGCTATGGTAGAGAGGCAAGTACACCTGCTCGAGGCCATAGAGATCGGTCTGAGAATCGAATGAGTCGTAACATGAGACTCAAGATGAGAGTGAAGTGGAGGCTGATGTTGAGCATACTCCACAGGGTCTTATAAAGAGACCAAACAGTATTGAGACACGCTTCGAGAGGATGGAGTGAAGTGTAGAAAATATTTCAGAGTTGTTTACTCAGTCTATGCATGTAGTTGAGGATAGGCAGAGTAAAGCCTAAACAGATGCCTCAGAGTATAGAGATTTTCACACCCCTTCGGTATATAGCGAAGTAAAGAAACCAATAATTACTGAGGACTGGGTGTATGAGATAGCGAAGTTGTATGAATTTTTCGGTGTATGTCGACTAAGAAAGTGACTTTTAAAATACATTTATGTTAGAGAGTCGAGGCGAAACATTGGTGGAAGTCCGCTCGACCCATCTGAAGAGTTAGACGTCCAGAACCGACATGAGAAATGTTTCTGGATGTATTCTGGTGACGAAATATTTCGGACACTACTTAAGGGGAAATTACAGGTGAAATTTCTTACATTGCCCATAGTCATTGGTTGATTGATGAGTATGAATCTCAGATTATATCCCTGGGCAAGTATGAACCTGATATTGTGGGCAGTGAGAGTTGGGAAGCCCAAAAGTTCATGAAATGACTCAAATTGTCAATTAGAGTCCGATTGGCTCATTACCTATGTCGAGGCAGTGCGCAGAATATAGTTGTGTGAACAATATCAGGTGTTGCACATCTCTGAGATTGGGAAAGGTAGTGAGGGCTGAAATAGAGACAGAAAAGAGAATCGAGAAATGACAAAGATGTTAAAATGGAAAATGTTAATTGGTAAAAGATTTAATTTGATGAGTCATGGAGTAATATAATTTGTAAGGCCCCAGTGCATCCAATTTTGGCACTCTTGAGGGGCATTGTGATTGGAGGACCCCGACCTGCTACGAAGCAGTGTAGCAGTGTAAGCACTGTAAGCAGTGTGGGATGTGTGGTAGATACCACGGAAGGAGGGTCTATACCTACACTGTATTGATGAAAATGGCTGTTAAGTGTGGTAAGACGGATCATTGATTTTGATTGCACAGAGTTGGGCGAGATCGCCCAACAGAAAAGTAAAGATAGAGAAAAACTTCGTTGGTATAGCTGCAACGAAAAGGGAGGCCATAGCCGAAAAGAAAAAGGAAAGTAGGCTGTTGGACGAAGGCGAGAGGATGTCTTGGACCAGGACATTATTGATGTTTCATGGATGTGGTGTGAGATACCCCACTTGTTATGAATAATGAAGTACATATGTTCATTGATCCTGGTGCCACACATTTATTCATACCGCCTTCATTCGTGTGAGATCTGAGAATTTCGGACATATTTTATTGATGTAATAATAATTTGAAGTGTAATTTATTGAGTTAAGTGAATGGTGGGAATGATAATTGGAGATTTGTATGTTAAGTGTTAAAATAAATGTGAAACTATGAGGACAGATCGATCTGGGAGAAGGAGAGATCGATCTGGTGAGTTAAAAATGAGAAGGAAGGAAGAATTTGAGGAGCAGATCGATCTCCAATGGAAGAGGATCGATCTCCTTATGATTCTGTTTGAGAGAAGACCGATCTCATGAGGAAGAGATCGATCTCCAAATGATTCTGTTTAGGAGAAGATCGATCTCCTCAAGGAGCAGATCGATCTCATAAAGCCATAAAGAGATCGATCTCACCCCTCGACAGATCAATCTCCTAGGCATAAAATTGCCCAAATCGTCCCAAAAATTCAAATGTAGATCGATCTCATCAAGAGGCAGATCGATCTCCTACCTCCAGTCTATATAAGGAACCTGTGTTTTTCTCCTGCAATTTCACTTTCTCTCTCTTCCAACCCCATTTTCATCGAAAACCTAACTTTCTCACTCATCCAAATCACCCATTTCCGACTGAATCAGAGGTTGTGGCAAGAAGGGAAGTTGTTCCTCATCAAAAGGAGAACAACATACTTGGAAATCGAAGGACGAATCGGATCGAGGCGTGGGTTGTGCGTCTCACAAGCTTTGGGTAATTTCTAAACCTCGATCTTGATATTTGAGCTGATTTTGATGATATTGGTGGTTGTCATTGCGTTGAAATAGCTGAGAAATGATTAGGGATTGATGAAATTGCAATGTGGTTGGAGTGATAATGATATTTAGTAATTTTGGCAATTTTGAGAATTTGTGCTATAAATGGAAATTTAGACAATGTGGTGAATTAGCATAGATAATTGGCATGAGAAATGTAGAACGTTGAGATGTTGTGAATGAGAGTGTAGTTTGGTGTAGAGTTATGAGAATCAAGAGATTTGAGGCGTTATGAGCAATTATGAGCAATTATGCTCGATTTTGAGAATTGAGGTTTATGTGATAGTTGAGTATTGATGTTTTAACATCGTTTGGACAGCTCGGGAGTTCCAGAGTGGAATGCGAGGCTAGTCCGTGATACGGGGGAAACGATTGCACTATACGAGGTGCAAAGAGGTAAGGGAAATCTAAACCATTTGTGTATGTGATTTGTAAACTATTTTAGCATGATTTGTGGTTTATAAAACAAGCATGTTGAGTGTTGTGTTGAGTTATAATTGCACACAGTTTTTATAGCTGGTTGGAGCCCATTGTTTTATGCGTTTATAAGCTGAGTGTGAAATTGCTTTATAAACCATCGAATTTGTGTGAGTAATGAATTGGGCTCTACGTTAAGGCAATATCGAGATTTGAGAAATGTGTGCGTGTTTTGCTGGTTGGAACTCGGTTTTATTATGTTTTGTGTTGAGTACAAAACAGTTTTCAAATGAGTTTTATGAGAGAAAAAAGCATTATGAGTTCTACGTGAAGGCAAATCAGTCTTGTGTGATAAGACTTAGGTGTGTAATTTTGAGTACACACCGGGCATTGCTCTGGTAGCATGTAAGCCCAATTTCTTCTCCGTTCTGGTAACGTGAGAATAACCCATTCTGTGGCTGTGCCACGTATACTTCGTGGCCGTTGCCACGTGTGAAACCCCATTTGGTGGCCGTTGCCACGTGAGAAACCCCATTGGTGGCCGTTGCCACGTGATACCCCATTTGGTGGTCGTTGCCACGTGAGAAACCCCATTGGTGGCAGTTGCCACGTGATACCCCATTTGGTGGCCGTTGCCACGTGAGAAACCCCATTTGGTGGCCGTTGCCACGTGAGAAACCCTATTGGTGGCCGTTGCCACGTGAGAACCCCTAATTAGTGGTCGTTGCCACGTGAAACCCTATCCAGTGGCTATGCCACGTGTGTTTAGTGGCTGTGCCACGTGAGAATTTAAATCAGTGGTCATGCCACGTGTGTTTAGTGGCTGTGCCACGTGAGAATTTAAATCAGTGGCTATGCCACGTGTGTTTAGTGGCTGCGCCACGTGCATTTCTATTTCAGTGATTTTATCACGTATTTGAGAAAGCGTTTATCGCGTTATTTTCACATGCTTTGTTATTGCTCTAGACTGAGCCTTTTTACTTCATGTTTTCACATGATTTGAGAGATGAGAATATCGTTTTGAGTACTTTCATGCTATGGTTTTCAAATGAGTTTCACATACAGATAAATATTTTGTGATGTGCATTTTGGTTTATGAAATGAGTCCCTTACCCCCCTTACTGAGCGATTTAGAAGCTCACCCTGTTTTCTTTTCCCCCCAAAGTTCTTCAAGTGAAAAAGGATTTCCCTGCGACGTACGGAGTAGTGGCTAGTGGAGGAGCTCCAGGCCATATATATATTGTATCTTGAGGTATATTTTATCTTTTCATGTACCCAGACTATTATTGTAATTGCAGACACTTGATGTATATCATTGTATGGGATGTATTAGGATTAATTAACTTGGAATTGAGTAATGTATATGATACAATATACACTATATTATGATAAGATCCTGAGGCATGATAATTATGATGATGTATGACACTGCACAGGAATGCACCCTTAATTGTGAATTAATGAGTAAAAAGTTTTAAATTTGCCCTATTTTCCGCATTTTCGAGGCGTGACAATTCGCATATAAGTGAGTAAAAGGCATGAATGCCTACATCATTGGGCACAATACTGATGAATAAGTACCCCAATAGAGGAGGATTAATTAACGGAATATGGATATAGAGATTTTAAGTTGAAAACAGGGGTGAAAATATCACTAAAAAGTATACTGTAAGTGTTGACAAGTGATAAAAAGGGGTGTAACAGTTGAAATTAAAGGAGTAAAGGATTGTACTCACGGAGTGAATAATGAAAGAGTTTTGTCATGAGGGATATACGAAAGGAGATAATCTTTAAGATAAGATAGATCCTAAATACCAGATGTATTGGAGTAAGAGACATATTCTAGGTAAGGAATACCCTTAATATGCGATGTAATTGGGATTAAGTGATAAGTCGTGAATATAAATTATACCAAAGGATAAAGATGGATATAACCATAACCAGTCTATATGGTTAAGTCTGATGGTTAATAAAGGTATTTCAAAATACCTCCCCGCCTGAAGACTTGACAGCGTCTAAAAGTATATATATAACCTATAACGTGAAATCGATCGTCGTAATAAATACCTTTAGCATTAGGATACCTTTACTAAGATGATAAGAATATTAAAATTCGACAAATCATAAAGGTTAACATAGTAAAATTTAATAAGAGCCGTTAATATAAGAAAAGGAAATGACGCAGGTTAGTACCTGAAAACGTAAGCGATTTTGAAGGATCTTATACGCTTATGCGTAAATAAGTCAAGGATATGGACGATTGAAATAAGTAGTGGAGCTCGACTACGATGAAGTATTTAAACTTTATCTGGACCGATTTGTCATCATCCTTATTGATGATATGTTGGGTGTAGTTAAAGTCCAGGGCAAATTGTAAGCAATAATTGAAAATAGCTTTTACAAATGGGTTGTTGCGAGTTCTCAATATTGTCTACTTGGTTGACACGTATAACTAAGAAAACGTGGTCTTTAAATGAGATGATAAATAAGATGATAGATGTGACATGAATTTTGGTGTAGTGAAGTATGAACTGACCACCGTGATTAATTTCACCATACCCAACAGCTCAAGAGGTTCTCAGTGAGTATGGATACCTCAAAGTTATGAAAGAGCTGTGTATTGATGTATAATAGGAAGATAGTCAATTATGGAGTCAGACAACTCCTTGATCATGAAATAAACTATCTGACTCATGATTTTAAGTTGGCAACGGTAGTATTTGTACCGAGGATATGGTACTATTATGTACAGGGTGAGAAATTTTGGATATGCACTGATCATAAAGCCCCGAGTATCTGTTTTTCACAGAAAGAGGCGAATATGAGAATACATAGTGGGTTAGAGCTTCTGAGAGATTTTGATTGTGAAAATTGTACCACCCAGGAAAAGCTAATGTAATGGCTAATGCCTCGAGTAGAAAGAGCCTCAGGATGGTACCACATATGATGGTCAGGGAGCGTGAGCTGATAGAGCAGTTGTGGACCTCAGTAGTGATGTGATCCCTTCTGATGATGACAGTGATTATGTGACAGCTAGCCTGAGATTAGAACCGGATGAGAGTGCCCAGATTTGACAGGCTTAGCGTGATGATCGGCATGGTGTCGATAGTTTGGGTCAGATTCAGAAGGGTACAGTGACAGAGTTCACAGTGTGTTGATGATTTACAGAGGTTCCGAGACAGTATGAGTGCTCCCCAGGACCACAGTTGATGGGATAGTAATATTGTCAGAAGCTCACTCTTCGGGATATATGGTGCATACGGAAAGTAAAGAATGTATCAAAATCTCGGAAAGGGTATTGGTGGTCAGATATGAAAGAGACATGGTAGAGATTGTGGAAAAGAGCCTAGTATGTCAGTAGAATAAGGTAGAGTATTAAAAGTCTGCAGGGTTATTGCAGCCTCTACCTATATCGACACGGCACGGAAATGGGAGCAAGTCTTCATGAATTTCGTGATGGGTTATAGAGGACCCGGATAAATCACGAGGCTATTTAGATGATAGTCACTAAATTGACTAAGTCTACCCACCTTCTGGTTATGAAATCCCCAAATACTCAGAGTGTATATGAGGATTTATGTGTAAGGAAGATTGTGGAACATTAAGTAGCGTTCCAGTGAGCATGGTATCATATAGGGATTCCCGCTTCACTTCTCACCTCTGAGGATATTTTTAGGAAGCTATGGGAACCCGACTGAGTATTAGCACAGCTTTTCATCCTCAGACAGATGGTCAGTCAGAGAGGACTGTACAGGTTCTGGAGGATCCGATGAAAGCGTGTGCCTTTGATTTTTTATACTCCTGGGATGATCAGTTATTACAAATCGAATTCGTCAATAGTGACAGTTGCCACTTGAGTATCGGGATAACAAGATAGGAGGCAGTGTATGGCTGTAGGGGTTGTTCCCCAAATTGGATAAGAAAAAGTGGGTGACAGATAGAATTATTTTTGACTTTGGATAATAAGTCTCTGAGGATGTTTAGTTAAGGATGAGAGATTAAGAACACCTCAGAGCACATAGAAAAGTATTGGAATTCACCGAGGGTGAATTAGTATGGTTGAAATGTTTCTTGTCCTAAGAGAATAAGGACATAGCGAACTTTTGGAAGAAGGTAAATTGAGTTTTGCTGGATTGAATCGTTTGAGAGATTGGACAAGTGGAAGATAAGACCTGTAGGTGGCATTTCCACTTGAATAAGCAGGCACCCACAATGTGTCCCATCTTTTGATGTTTCGAAAATACTATCCAGATCCAGCATAGGTGATAAGATATGAGATCCAACAGTTCAACTTAATGCTAATATAAGTATATTGAAGAAGTTGATTCGGGCATTAAACAGGAAAGAGAAAGTATTGAGGTTTAAGACGATCTCCCTAATTAAAGTCCTTTGGTAGTAATACACTCCGGAGAAGGTCACATAAGAATTTAAGAGTATGATACGATCGATGTACCCGGAGTTGTATATGGACTCATATGACTTGGTTCTAATTTGGAGGACCAAATTTCTTAAGTGGGGGAGAGTTGTAAGACCCGAAATTAAATCGTAAATGTTATGAGGTAGAAAAATGTTCACAAATTTAAAGGAATGGGATTCGGACTGAAAATAAGGATTCAAATCATAAAATGAATGAGTGTTCGTGAAGGAAAGTTTGACTGAATTAATCCCGAACACGTACAAGGGTAAAACGGTCAAAAGACCGAAAGCCGGAATAAATTCGATAAGAAAATTTAATTAAAAATAATGGAATTGAGAATCTTGATCAATAATGAAGAAATAATACAATTTCGGGTTAAATTGATCAAGATCCGAAAATTTTAAAAATACCGAAAAATTATCCGGAACAATATCTCGAAAAGTACGAAGGAATAATATCGAAAATTGGAGAAAAAAATATAATTAATAAATTAAATTAAATTAAATAGATTAAATTTGGAATAAAATAATATAAGTTGTAGATATTTTAGATTTTTATAGAGTATTTTAATGAATAGTGTACTAATTAAAATAAATAAAAATAAGTTAATTAATAAGTTAAAAAAAAAACAAAAAGTGAAATCAGAAACGATCAGGGAGAGAGAAGAAGAATGGAAAATCGAGAAGGAGACCCGCGCGTGACTCGTCCGATCCATGGCTACCGGCGACCGACGATGCCGACGAACAGCCGAGCAGGAAGAGGAGCAGCCGGCGAAGCTATTGGCACCGGCGACGCGCACCAAGGACGCCGGAGAACACCGAAAAACGGAGGAGAAAGCCGCAGGAAAGAAATGGTCACCGACGGCGAACGGCGGTGATTCGGGCGGAACTAAGGCCCAATTCTGAAAGCCCAGGCGAGGCGGTTCTTTCTGTACCAGTAGCAGCCAACGAAACGGCGGGAATCGCCGGCGACGGCCAAGGGAAGAAATGGGTTCCGACGGTCGAGGGAGAAGAGCCGGACCAGCGACCTTTCGGCGACCTCGACCGAAGCTGAGGCCAGATTCGAGCTACGGACGACCTTGCGGAGCCACTGGCGATGGAAGCTGGCAGAGAACCGGCCGGCAAGGAGGTGAACCGGCAGTCCAAACCGGTCTGAACCGGACTGAACCGGTTCAGCCAAGAAAGAGAGGAAAAAAAGGAGAAAAGGGGAAAAAGAAAAAGAGGAAAAATTGGAAAAAATTTCAGTGATGCAATCGAGCTTCGGGTAAGTCGGTAAGAGGTCGAATTGACCGATTTAAATTTTGGAATATTTAATTTGATAAATAATCGACTGAAAGTTTACCCGAAAATATATTTAATTGTGTAGCTCGACGATTGGCATCAACCGAGAGCTCGAGACAGCCTCGAATTTTGTACTATCATGGAATCTCGGGTAAGTGACCCTTATTTACGACAATTTACATCGTTATGCGTGATATGAATTTAAATTCTGCATAAATTGAATTAGATTTTGGAAATTTAGATAAATTATCGTAAATAATAAATTTAGCTATTCGAGAGTTAGAATGAGGCCCGAGGAATTGTTAGTGGGCCCAATGAGCCCAATAGGCCTCGATAAAGTGAAAATTAAGTGAAAAACGGGCTTAAGGCCGATTAAGGCCCATTAAGGTGCAATCGGGCCCAATAGGGGTAAACGGGCCCAATGATTTAAATTAAGCCCAGAAAATATTAAATACAATTAAATTGTATGTTATCTGACCTAAGGAATATTTATACGCAGTTTTGAAAGTTTGATTGGGAGCATATCGGACTGTGCGACGAGATAACAACGGAAAAGGAAAAGGTCAGACTCTACAGGAAAATAAGGTAAGGGAATTTTGTAAGTGCATAGAGATACCTATACCTAATTTTGAGGGGAATTACAGGGTCTAGAATTACTTAAAGTATTTAGAAAATGAAATGATAATTTTACGAAAATTGGGGCTTAGATGAATAAAGAAAAAAGATGATTTTACCCCTAGGAGTAAAATTTACAAAAAGGGTAGTAAGGCAGATAAATTACATGATTTCATGTTTTAATGTTTTATATGAATGTATTGCTTTGATTTAAGCAAATATGCACATAGGTTGGCTGTTGATTTCGTGAATTATATGAAAGGGTACCGGTTTGGACCGGTTACTATTTTAAAAGATCTTTTATAAAGATTGAGCCACCTATCATATTTACATGAGTAAAAAGAGTGCTAGAGTCTTTCTCGCACTCAAGTTTACTGATTTATTTCTCATGAAAAGCCATACTGGAGCATTGTCGTACGAGAAATTTGTGTGTGCACAAAATCGTGCTGGAGCTTTGTTTGCACGAGATTTTAGATATCATGATATGCATAGCGTGGTGCTGGAGCTTCGCTCGCACTAGACGTGAGTTGACATGCATATAGTCGTGCGGAAGCCTCCTGTAGACTGTGTGTCACAGAGAGTTGAGATGCTCGCACATATACTTTGAGACATGGGTTGGTTATCGACATAGTATTGGGGTGGATAAGACCTACGGCAGGCACCCCCAGACTATGATATGGGTCCACGGAGTACACTGTATCGTGTATGTCACACGGAGTACGCTGTACCGTGCAGGCATGATGACTCTATGATGTTACTTGATATTCTGGCGGGTAGGACTTGACCCCACCTCCCGTTGCAGTTGTGATACCCCGCACACTGGGATCCGTGTAGCCTGGGATCACAAGGACATAGTATGGCCATAGTCCTCGATTTTCATACAGTAACCTACATGCCTTACATGATATCATACGGTCTGGATAGACCAAGACAAACCCGAAGGAGGGGAAATGTCCCGATTTATATTTTTTAAAAGAGATGTGATTTAATGAATCAAGGTATTCGCGAGAGATGGGTTTGACCTTGATGAAGTTGTTTTATGATGAAACAAATGAGTTTTAATGTGATGAGTTTATGATTAAACAAATAAGTTTCAAAGTGATGAGCTTTGTGATTAAACAAATGAGTTTAAAGTGATGAGTTTATGATGAAACAAATAAGTTTTTGAGTGTTGAGTATATGATGAAACAAATAAGTTTTAAATGTGACGAGCATGAGATGACATACATGATGATTTTTCCATGTCTATTTCACATGTCGATTTCATGATTTCTCTTATATGATATATACATACATGTGGCATCGTTTTAGTCATACCTCATGCTCCAAATGTAAACGATTTTATATCATGACATTATCAGCACGTAGATAGTATAGTTATCTACCTGCTTACATTATTGCCTTATTGACCTGTTTATGCTCACCCTTTCATTTTCCACCCCACAGGGTACATTCAGTAGAAGAGAACGACAGTAGTCATATCCGCTGCTTCTTATCAAGATCAGGTATACACATTCGTATAATTTTTGTATCTGAACATATAGATGCACAGTACTGTATATGGATGTAATATTGGGGATGTATTTAGTTCAAATAAATTGATATGTAAATGAAATATGAAAATGGAATGGTAAATAGGTGAGAGGTGACTAACACCGAATCATAGCCCAACTGTTTAGTAGTGTAACTGTTCACGACGGGTAAGGAAATGAAAAAGCGAAAATTTTGTAGGGATTTTTAGGTAATTTGGGTCGTGACACTCCAAGTAAAGGCATCCTGCGTTTTGGAAAGAAATGGAAGTTGAGTCCTCGCTACATCAGTCTGTTTGAGATACTAGAGAGAGTGGGAGAAGTTGCTTACCGGTTAGCTTTACCTTCACAGTTTTTCGAGATACATAATGTCTTCCATGTCTCAATGTTGAGGAATATAATTTGGATCCCTGCCATGTCATTAAGTATGAAGCCTTGGACATTCAGGGAGATATGAGCTATGTGGAAGAACCTATCTGGATTCTCGACAAGAATGAAAAGACACTTTAGATGAAGAGGATTCCATTAGTATAGGTTCTCTGGAAGAACGACTCAATAGCAGAGGCGACGTGGGAACTAGAGAGACTTATGAGAGAGAAGTACCATCTACTATTTGACAGACCGAGTTGAATTTGGAGGACCAAATTCTTTAAAGGTGGGGAGGAATGTGAGACCCATATTTTCATGACTAAGACTTAATTTTAAATTAAGATGAGAAGACTAAGACTTATGAGAATGTTATGCAGTCCCAAAGTGATCAAAAGCTCGGGATTGTGGAACGGGGCTTGGTGGCATGAAAATCGAGGTAAGGTTCTAAACCCAAGAATTCACTTATGAATGTATGTAAGTTCATGAAATAATGTTAGGAAGTGAATACTAAAGTAATAAAAGTGAAAAAAGTTAATAAAACTTGAGTTTACGATAAATCGAGAAAAGTGGGCCTAGTTAAGAAATAAATTTGGAATAAATTATAGAAAATTCAAGAAAATTATTATGAGGCCATGGAAAGTTATTATAAGGTAAACTTTACTTGTAAAATTAAAATCAAGTGGAAATATGGAGGTTTGGATGTTTAAATGAATTTTTAAAGTGAACCGAAAGCTTAAAGCCATTTGCTCGGTATTGACCCAATCGAGTAAAATGAGCTCAGTCGGGGAACGTTTCTTAAATAAGTGACCCCCAAATGTTTATTAGCGATACTAGAGACATAATAGAATATTAGAGAAGTGAGAAATTGGAAGAAATTTGATTAGAAATATTTGTTTGGGAGTTTACAAAACAGGGCAGAAAATCTACCCAGCACAGTCAACTGACCAGCTCATGTACACCCTTGGATTTGAAACTCATCCAACCATAAAACAATTACCATATCCTCCAGATTATTACCCCACTTAATAAGCTAACATTATCCCTTGGAATCACCCAAATTTATTTCCTATCCCAGGAGATCCAACAATTTCTTTCTCTTCTTCTTTCTGCCGAAACGTGACCGTGCAGTCTTCATTGAGTGAATTGTTTGAGGGTCTTCTTGCCAGATTTATGAAATGGCCAAAAAGGAAAAACTATTTCCATGTGAGTCCTTTCTAACATAAAAAAAATACAGAAAAAAAGAGTTCATATACTAGGATAAATCTTAGATAGAACCAATCCTATCTTCTTCCCATAGGTGTCACTATGTAACTCTATTTGTATGATTTTTTTGAGCCTCTTCCGGTAGTTTTCTGATCTTGACCAAGAAATAAAGAATCTTCCTACTTGAACCATATACAACATATAAAAATTTCAGCTCCATTTAAGGTCGTTTTCTAGGTGAAATCCTAGAGAGAAAATCAAGGATAGAAACTGTCTTGTTCATGAGGTGAGAGAAAGCTTGATTTTAAATGTTTTTGGTTGGATTTTTTTGATGTTTTGGATGATTGTAAGATTTAAACTTGATGATTTACAGTTGAGAAACAATTTGGAGAATCAAAAGCTTGTTCAACTTTGGTCAAAGTTAAGAGAAAGTTGATAAATGATGAAGATGCCGAGATATGTTGATATTTGATGATTTTTAAGGCTTTTTACTTAAATGGAATTGATTGGAATAATTCATAGAATGCTTAATGAATTTAGCCAGCCTACAGTTTTAATGTTTAAGATGAAATGTGGTTTGATTTAAGGTTAATAGATGTTTGAATGATACCGAAGAAACTCGGTTTATAGTTCGGTTATGTAAAAAATCGAAAAAGAGTGAAAATTGAGTAATTTGGGTACTTTGAGTGGATAAATAAAGTATATGATAAATGTTTAAGCTATTAAGTTGACAAACCCTTAATTGTTTAGAAAGAAAACTAATGAAATAGCTTAAACCAATATTTTATTGGTAAAACCAAGAAAATGAGCAAAGTTGGCGAAATAGTCAAAATTGGTCAACTTTAAGGAAATAAATGCATATTTGAGTATGTTAAAGTAAGATTGAACCATATATGATGAATTGATGTTGTTTTGGATAGCTCACGAAAATTGATACATCTAACGAGGCTATGCCGGATCTCGATGAAATAATGTCGTTTAAAACCAGTAGAGGTAAGAGGTGTAATTTAAAATGGTAATATTATTCCTTTTTCTCAAACCTCGATTTATGAAAACATTCAAGTTTACTAAACGTCTCAATAAATGGTTAGAAAATTATTAAGAGATTGTTTCTTTAGTTCAAACTAACCCTCGAATGAAAATCAAGCTTCACACCTATCAAGCCTATGTTTCTTTCGGTCATAATTTTTGAATTGAAGGAAAACCTTATGAAATTAAATGCAGGATTTTCGAGCATGTTTTTTAAATCTGACATCTGAATGAGATGTTCTGATTTTCGATTTATGCATGAAAATATCACACGTTTTGAGACTAAAGGCCACATATGTTATAAGTCATCAAATGTCATGCTCGCCTTCGTGGCATTTATGATTTCTGCCTTTGTGGCGTGTCTGTTTACCGCCTTCAGGTGTGTCTGTTTATCGCCTTTGGGTGTGTCTGTTATCGCTTTTGGGTGTGTCTGTTTGCTGTACGACCTTGATCACGTCTACAGCCTTACCATGGCCATAGGTATCTGATTATTCTTTTCTTCCCTCTATGGAGGATAACTGTTATTATCGTGTGACAACTATATAGGCCAACCTAGTCTCTATCCAATATGATCTTTGTTTTAAGATGTTGACTTTTTGATATATGTTTTATACTCAACAATGCTTTTGAAGTTCTATATATTCTGAAAGATTCGAATCTGTCTGTTAAGGTTTCTTATTTCGAAACAATATTTCTGTTAAATATGTTTTTCGTTTTACGCGTTTTAGAACTTATGTAATGTTTGTAAAGAAATGATATATGTGTTATACTTAGCAATGCTTTTGAAGTTTTGTATATTCTGAAAGATTCGGATCCGTCTGTTAAGGTTTCTTAATTCGAAACAATATTTATGTTAATATGTTTTCCGTTTTACGCGTTTTAACAGTTTTGTAATGTTTGTAAAGAAATGCCACCTTTTATTATTAGCCTGTTCTCTGTATGTTGTAGACATTATTGATCATTTTAAATGCATTACTTACTGGGATTTTTCCAAAGCTCACCCCTCTACCTTTCAGATTATTTGCAGTGATCTACAACTACTACCTGCTGCGTACACAACATAGGATGGTGGATACGAGCTTCCCCAAGCTACTTTTTGTACACGCGTGAGGTATACATTCATGTCTCTTCACCAGACACTTTTTATGTAGCATAGACACCTACTATAAGCAATATATTATGATGTAATCTATGTGAGGACGAATGAAATGAGTTATCTTAGGGATTGGTTTTTGGAATAACTTGTGAGATCTAAGAATTTTACATATATCTAATTATGTAATGTGAGCTTGAAGTGTAATTTATTGACCTGAATGTAATGTACTCATACATTGAGGTGGTATGGAGTGAATTTCCAAGTGATGAATGAGTCATAAATGAGATTTTATGTTAAATGTTTAACCAAGGTGTGAAACTATGAGGCCAGATCAATCTTGGAAAAGAGAGGATCGATCTGGTAGGCCAAAATGACAAGGAAGGAGGAAATTAAGTGAGTAGATCGATCTCCAATGGAAGATGATTGATCTCCTTATGATTCTATAATGAAGAGATCGATCTCATGAGGAAGCAATCGATCTCATGAAGCATTCTATAAGGAGAAGATCGATCTCCTTAAAGAGCAGATCGATCTCATGAAGCATTCTGTAAACAGAAGATCGATCTCCTCAAGGAGTAAATCGATCTCATAAAGCCATTAAGAGATCGATCTCACCCCACGACAGATCGATCTCTTAGGCATAAAATTTCCCCAAAACGTCCTCAAATTCAAACGTAGATTAATCTCATTAAGGGCCAAATCGATCTCCTGCCCTCCATCTATAAAAGAACCCCAGTGTTTTCCTGCATTTCATCTTTTCTCTCTCTTCCAAACCTCTATTTCAGTCGAGCCCTAGCTTTCTCTCTCTTCTAAAGTCCCCATTTCCATCCAAATCGAAGGTTGTAGCAAGAAGGAAAGTTGTTCCTCATCCAAAGGAGAACAACATACTTGAAAATCAAATGACGGATTGAATCGAGGCAAAGGTTGAGCACTCCACAAGTTTGGGTAAATTCTAAACTTTGATCTTGGATTTTAAAGTGATTTTTGGTGATTATGGTTGTAGGCATTGTGATTAAATAGCTAGGAAATGGTTAAGGATTGATGAAACTATGATTTTGTTTGAGTAAAGGTAACGTTAGGCAATTTGTGGTAATTTTGGGAATTATGGCTATGAATTGGAATTGAGACAATGAGGTGAATTTAGCATGGAATATGGTGTGAGAAATGTAGAATCCTGAGATGTAGTGGATGAGAATGTGAATTGTGATAGAGTTGTGAGAATTGAGTTATTAGAGGTGTTAATGAGAATATGAGCAAATGTGTACACAATAATGTGATTGAGTTGGGTTATTGATGTTTTTTCATCGTTTGGACAGCTCGGGAGTTCCAGAGAGGAATGCGAGATTAGTCCATGATACGGGGGAACTATTGCACTATACGAGGTGCAAAGAGGTAAGGGAAAAACTTAAACTCATTTGTGTATGTTTTTTTATGTTAATTGTAGCATGAAAAGTGATTTGAGCAAACAAGCATGCTTTTATGACCTGTGAATGAGTAGTGGACACGATTTTATAGCCGGTTAGGGCCCAACTTTTATGAGTTATAAACTAAGCGTGAAAATGTTTTACAATCATTTTGTGTTTAAAACGTGAAAAGAGATTTGGGCTCTACGTTAAGGCGTACTGAGATTGAGACATGTGTGCATGGTTTTGCCGGTTGGGACTCGGTTTTAACATGTTTTGTGTTGGGTACACAAATGTTTTCAATGAGATTTATGAGAGAAAACCATTATGAGTTCTATGTGAAGGCAAAACGTTTTATATGATAATGGCTAATGATTGAGACTTAGGCGTGTCATGTTGAATACACATTGGGCCTTACTTTGGTAGCATGTAAGTCCGGGCCTTGTTTTGGTAACATGTAAGTCCGATTATTCCTCCGTTTTGGTAGCGTTGGGAGGCCTTGCTCTGGTAGCATGTAAGTCTGATATTCCTCCGTTTTGGTAAGGAGAGATGCCTCTGTTTTGGTAACGTGAGATGACCCCCGTTCTAGTAACGCTGGGTAGCCTTGCTTTGGTAGCATGTAAGACCGATAGAGTGGGCCGCTTGGGAATCGACCCAGGGACCATGTGATAGTATGCATGAAGAGAGGCATTGCTCTGGTAGCATGTAAGGTCGGGCCTTATTCTAGTAACGCGTAAGTCCAATATACCATGTACATGACAATATTTCGACGTTCCCTCTTATGAGGATGCTTGGGATGCGCACCCAGAGGAGATTTATTATGATGTGCCATAACGAGTTTTATATGAGTTTTATTACCTAGTCTCCTTTTTATACACATTAGTTGTGTTTTGTGGTTGTGCCACGTGCATTCTATTGAGGTGATTTTATTACGTTTTAATGAGAAAAGCCATTATCGCATTCTGATTTCCACATGCTTGTGACTGTGAATTGTACTGATTATGTATACTCATATTTTTACATGATTTCAGAGAAATGAGTTGAGAATGATGTTTTAATGAGTTCATGCTACGTTTTAATTGAGTTTCAACTACGAGATAAAATGATTGTGCTGTGCAAATCATTGTTTTATTAACGAGTCCCTTACCCCTTTACTGAGCGATTTAGAAGCTCACCCTGTTTTCTCTTCCCCCCAGATTTCTTCAAGTGAAGAGAGTTTTCCCTGTGACGATGACTGATCGTGCTCGAGGTTTCGGATATCGAGGAGGGAGGAGACTATTCGGTAAGAGACCAAAGATCGAGAAAGTACAAGAAAAGATTGTGAGATTTTCTACTTACCCGGCTATAGCTCCGATGAAGGGCATTATGATTGGAGGACTGATGCCTACTATTGATCACTGCAGTAGATGTGGTAGATACCATGGAGGTAGACCTTGTCCGATGAGTCCTATTACGTGTTTTCGATGTGGCAAACCAGGGTATATTGCTAGAGTTTGCCCAGAGATAGTTGAGACTGCCCCACAGAAGGGCAGGGAGCCAGAGAGAGCTCCAGCTGATACGTCTGCTCAGAGAAGGAAAGCAACGACAGAGGAGAAGGGAAAGCAGGTGATGGAATGAGGGCGAGTACATGCCTTAGACCAAGGGACAGTTCATCGGATGTGATTAGAGGTAACATCCTAATTTATGATTTAGAAGCACATGTATTGATTGATCCTGGTGCCACGCATTCATTTGTATGTAAGTTAGCAAAACATGTGGAGCGTACTCCTTTAAATAAAATGATGTTGATTAGTACGCCTATAGATAATAGTCAGCTAGTGGAGTATGTGTTGAATAATTGTAAGTTGAAAGTAGGAGAAAATGTTACGACCCAAATTACCTAAAAATCAGAGTAAATTTTTCACTTTTTTCAATTTTCTTACCCGTCGTGAACAGTTAGACTACTAAACAGTTGGGCTATGATTCGGTGTTAGTCACCTCTCACCTATTTACCATTCCATTTTCATATTTCATTTACATATCAATTTATTTTAAATAAATACATCCCCAATATTCATCCATGTACAGTACTGTGCCTCTATTTGTTCAGATACAAAAATTATACAAATGTGTATACCTGGTCTTGATAAGAAGCAGCGGATATGACTATTGTCGTTCTCTTCTACTGAATATACCCTGTGGGGTGGAAAATGAAAGGGTGAGCATAAACAGCTCAGTAAGGCAATAGTGTAAGCAGGTAGATAACTATACTATCTACGTGCTGATAATGTCATGATATAAAATCGTTTGTATTTGGAGCATGAGGTAAGACTAAAACGATGCCACATGTATGTATATATCATATAAGAGAAATCATGAAATCCATATATAAAACAAACATGGTAAAATCCTCATGTATGTCATTTCATGCTCGTCACATTTAAAACTTATTTGTTTCATCATATACTCAACACTCAAAAACTTATCTGTTTCATTTCAAACTCTTCTCGTTAAAACTTATTTGTTTTATCATAAAACAGCTTCATCAAGGTCAAACCCATCTCTCGGTAATACCTTGATTTATTAAATCACGTCCCTTTTAACAACATAAATCGGGACATTACCCCTCCCTCTGGTTTGTCCTTGTCTATCCAGACCGTATGATATCATGTGAGGCATGTAGGTTACTGTATGAAAAATCGAGGACTATGGCCATACTTTATCCCTGTGATCCCAGGCTACACGGATCACGGTGTGCGGGGCATCACAACTGCAACGGGAGGTGGGGTCAAGTCCTACCCGCCAGAATATCAAGTAACATCATAGAGTCATCATGACTGCACGGTACAGCGTACTCTATGTGACATAAACGGTACATCATACTCCGTGGACCCATATCATAGTCTGGGGGTGCCTGCTGTAGGTCTTATCCACCCCAATACTATGTCGATAACCAACCCATGTCTCAAAGTATATGTGCGAGCATCTCAACTCTCTGTGACACACAGTCTACAGGAGGCTTCCGCACGACTATATGCATGTCAACTCACGTCTAGTGCGAGCGAAGCTCCAGCACCACGCTATGCATATCATGATATCTAAAATCTCGTGCGAGCGAAGCTCCAGCACGGTTTTGTGCACACACAAATTTCTCATACGAGCAATGCTCCGGTACGGCTTTTCATGAGAAATAAATCAGTAAACTTAAGTGCGAGAAAGACTCTAGCACTCTTTTTATTCATATAAATATGATAGGTGGCTCAATCTTTATAAAACATCTTTTAAAGTAGTAACCGGCACAAACCGGTTCCCTTTCGTATAATTCAAGAAATCAATAGCCAACCTATGTGCATATTTGCTTAAATCAAAACAACACATTCATATAAAGCATTAAAAACATGAAATCATGTAATTTATCTGCCTTACTACCCTTTTTGTAAATTTTACTCTCAGGGGTAAAATAGTCTTTTTCTTTATTCACCTAAGCCCCGTTTTCGTAAAAATTATTATTTCGTTTCTAGATACTTTAAGGAATTCTAAACCCTGTACATCCCCTCAAAATTACGTATAGGTATCTCTATGCACCTACAAAATTCCCTTACCTTGATTCTCGTCGAGCGCGTATCTAAATTCCACTGTCGGAGGCTCGTCCGATCCGATTTGCTGCTAATCCAGTCTCTGGGCTGCAGATAATTATTTATCATGTCAATTCAACCCAATAAATATAATTCTCTTGTTTACTACAATCGATTTAACTAATTGGGCCAATTTACTCTTATTGGGCCCAATCGCACCTTAATGGGCCTCGACCCATTTTCACCCCGTTTTACTTATTAAATCCCTTTCTCGGGTTTACTGGGCTCATTCAACTTACCAATAATTATCGGGCTTCATTCCAAACTCATTGGATAGCCCGTATACTATTTATGGTAATTATGTTGCAATTCCGATAAATATTCCACTTTATACAGAATTAATCCATAAATTTTGTAAAATAATCGAAACTCTGTATTAAAGGACTCTAATTGTCGGAATTAAAATTTACTTACCCAATATGATGCGGGATACAAATATCGGAGCTCAATCGGCTCTCGTTCGGGCTTTGTCGTACAACCGAAGTCCGGTGTATCCCCGAAAATTCTTTCCCTTTTCCTTTCTCTCTTTTTCTCTCTTTTCCCCTTCTTTCTTGGCTGAAACGGTTCAATCCAGTTCAACCCGGTTCAGACCGGTCCGGTTCACTCCGGTTCACTCCGGTTTGATCGGTTCGGTGCCTTACCGACCGGTTCTCCGTCGGCTTCCGCCGCCAGCAGCTCCGCGAGGTCGTCTGCAGCTCGAATCTGGTCTCGATTTCACACGAGGTCACCGAAAAGTGGCCGGTCCGGCCTCTTCTCCTTTCCGGCATCGATGGCTTCCTCGTTTCTCGCCGTTGCCGGCGCTGGCCGCCGTTTCCCCAGCTGTTTCCGCCCCCATTTTCGGCTCGGCATCACGTGGGGGTTCTTCGGTGGCCGGTGGTTGGGGCCGAATCGACGTCGTTCGCCGAAAATTTCTCTTCTCTCCCCGTCATTTTCTCTCCCTCGATCCGGCGTTCTCCGGTGTCGGTGGCCTGCACCGTCGGTACCAGGGAGGTCGCCGGCCTCTCCTCTTCCTTTTTCGACCTTCACCTGGCCGATTGGGTCACCAGTGGCCCATCGGTCTTCTCCCCGATTTCGGCTAGCTTCTCCGTTTCTCACTTCTTTCTCTCTCCCCGACTAAAGTTTCTGATTTCTGATTTTTTTTATTTAACAATTTGTTTTATTATTAAAATATTCATTAAAATATTCAAATATATTCTAAAAATATCTACAATTATATTATTTTATTCCAAACAATTTAATTTAATTTAATTTAATTAATTTATTATATTTTTAACCCTTTTCGGTATATTTTCTCTGTATTTTCGGGATATTGTCCCGAACGAAAATTTTGATTAATTCCAGTAATTCATATCTTGATCAATTTAACCCGAAATTTAATTATTTCTTTGTTATTGATCAAGATTCTTAAATCCATTATTTTTAATTAAATTTTCTTATCGGGTTTATACTGAATTTCGATCTTTTGACCGTTTTACCCTTGCACGTGTTCGGGATTAATAAACCCTACTTCCCTTCACGAATACTCATTCATTTCACATTTTAAATCCTTATCTCCTGTCCGAATCCCGTTTCATTTAATTTGGGACCATTTTCAATTCTTATAAGAAATTATGATATAATTTTCGGGTCTTACAGAAAAGGATATGACAGCCAATCTAATATTGTTAAGTATGAGTGACTTTGATGTAATATTAGGAATGGATTGGTTATCGTCAAACCATGTTGTTTTAGATTGTTACGCTAAGACAGTTATGTTTCCTAACCCTAAAAAGTATGCTGTAAAGTTTGATGAAAAGAAATGAAAATAGTTGGTATAATTGTAATTGATAATGTACTATGCTGACTGAGAAATGAATATGTTGAAGGTTTTATTACGTACGTGGTTGATACGGATAAGGTACATCCGGAGTTGGAAGATATTCCTGTGGTTAGTGAATTCCTAGATGTTTTTCTGGATGAATTGCCAAGGTTGCCACCAGACAGAGAGATGGAATTCTGTATAGCCTTGGTACCTGGTACTGAACCTATATCGAAACCACCATATCGCATGGCCTTAGTTGAGCTAGAGGAGCTCAAGAGACAGTTATAGGAGCTGTTGGACAGGGGTTTTATCCGACCAAGTGTTTCACCTTGGGGAGCACCGATTTTATTCGTGAGGAAGAAGGATGGGAGCCTCCGATTGTGTATAGATTACAAATTGTTGAATAAGGCAACCATCAAGAATATGTATCCCCTTCCACGGATTGACAACTTACTAGATCAACTCCGGGGAGTGCAAATCTTTTCTAAGATTGATCTGAGGTCTGGGTATCATCAGCTGAGAGTAAGAAGTGGAGATGTGCCCAAGACAGCGTTTAGGACCCGATATGGCCATTATGAGTTCTTGGTTATGCCATTCGGATTGACGAATACTCCCGCAGCTTTCATGGCTTTGATGAACGATATGTTCAAGCCACATTTGGATCAAGTTTTTATCGTCTTCATAGATGACATTTTGGTATACTCTAAATCTGAGGAAGAGCATGAGAGACACCTCAAGATTGTATTGTAGACTTTATGAGAGCAGAAGCTATATGCTAAACTCAACAAGTGTGATTTTTGGTTGTCACAGATCTCATTTTTGGGATATATTGTGTCGAAAGATGGTGTATCAGTGGATCCATCCAAGATTGAGGCTGTAATTCAGTGGGAACAGCCAAGGATAGTCACCGAGATCAGAAGTTTCTTGGGTTTAGCAGGATATTATTGGAGATTCGTAGAAGGATTTTTGAAGTTAGCTGCTCCGTTAACACGTCTCCCTCGGAAGGGTTAGCATTTCTGTGAAATGAGGATTGTGAGAAGAGTTTTAAGGAGTTGAAGAGTCGATTGACTACTACTCCAATTCTCACTATCCCTACCAGCTTAAGAGGATTTTCAGTATATATCGATGCTTCGCATCAGGGACTGGGCTGTGTATTGATGCAGGATGGGAAAGTAGTTGTTTATGGATCCAGACAGCTGAAGGATCATGAGAAGAACTATCCGACCTATGATTTGGAGTTAGTGGCAGTAGTGTTTGCGTTAAAGGTATGGCGCCACTACTTGTATGGAGAGAAATTTTAGATATTTACCGACCACAAAAGCCTCAAGTATTTGTTCTCACAGAAGGAACTGAACATGAGATAGAGAAGATGGCTAGAGCTTCTAAAGGATTATGATTGTGAGATACTTTATCATCCGGGTAAGGCTAATGTTGTAGCAGATGCTTTGAGTAGGAAAAGCCTGGGGATGGTATCGTATATGATAGTCAGGGAGCACGAGTTGCTAGAGCAGTTTGCTAGCCTCAGTTTGGGAGTCGTGCCTTCTGACATGGATACAGACTATGTGATTGCTAGTCTACGCTTAGGCCAGATCTGTTAGAGAGAATTAGAGTGGCTCAGCAGATTGATCCGTATTGCATTGACATGAGAGGTCAGAGACAGAAAGGCATAATGACTGGCTTTGAGATAAGTTCAGATAGACTCCTAAGGTTTAAAGATAGATTGTGTGTTCTCGAAGACCCAGAGCTCAGGAGATTGATATTGTCGGAAGCTCATTCATCGAGGTACATGCTTCATCCGGGGAGTAATAAGATGTATCAGAATCTCCGAAAGGTGTACTGGTGGTCAGGTCTGAAGAAGGATGTTGCAGATTTTATGGCAAAATGTCTTGTATGTCAGCAAGTGAAGGTAGAGCATCAGAAACTTACAGGGTTATTGCAGCCTCTACCTATACTGACATGGAAATGAGAGCATATCACTATGGATTTCGTGATGGGTTTAGTGAGGACCCAGAGGAATCACGATGCTATATGGGTGATAGTTGATAGATTGACGAAGTTAGCCCACTTTCTAGCTATGAGAGCTACTGATACTCTGAGTACATTGGCAGAACCTTATGTACGCGAGGTAGTGAGGTTACATGGTATTCCAGTGAGTATTGTCTCTGATAGGGATTCTCGCTTCACTTCCTATTTTTGGGAACATTTTCAGGAAGCCATGGGAACCTAGTTGAGTTTGAGCACCGCTTATCATCCTCAGACAGATAGGCAGTCAGAGAGGTCTATACAGACCTTAGAGGATATGTTGGAGCGTGTGTGCTGGATTTTAGAGGCTCCTGGGATGATCATTTGCCACTAGCCGAGTTTGTTTACAACAACAGTTATCATGCGAGTATCGAGATGGCACCGTATGAGGCTTTGTATGGCCGTAGATGTCGTTCCCCTATTGGTTGGGAAGAAGTGGGTGACAGAAAGATTTTTGCTCCTGAGTTGATTACACAAGTCTCTGAGGATGTCCGGTTGAATGTTGAGAGATTGAGGACAGCTCAAAGTAGATAAAAGAGTTAAGCTGACAAGAGACGAAGACCACTTGAGTTTACAGTTGGTGAGTAAGTATTTCTGAAGGTTTCTCCTTCTAAGGGTATAGCGAGATTTGGGAAGAGAGGTAAGTTGAGTCCTCGCTACATTGGACCTTTTGAGATACTGGATAAAGTGGGAGATAAGGCATACATATTGGCTTTGCCACCGGATTTATCGAGAGTGCATAATGTCTTTCACATTTCGATGCTGAGGTACCATCCAGATCCAAATCATGTGATTTAGTATGAGCCATTGGAGCTTACAGATGATCTGACTTATGTAGAGAAATCGATCCGGATACTAGATAGAAAGGAGAAAGTCTTAAGGAATAAGACCATTGGATTAGTGAAGATTCTCTGGCAGCATCATACTTCAAAGGAAGCTACTTGAGAGCTAGAGAGTCTAATGCAAGAGAGATATCCCCAATTGTTTAGAGATTAACTTGGTTCTAATTTGGAGAACCAAATTCTTTTAAGGAGGGGAGGATTGTAAGACCCTTAAATTTCTAAGTACATACATGTACATGCTATATGAAGCATGAATGATGTAAAGTCCATAGATTGAATCTACATACTTGTAATATGAGTTGGTGATATACGTACAAGTTTCGTTATGTATGAATAATAAGAAATGGACTTTAGTATGTGATGAATGAGAATATATGGAAAATTGAGTAGTGTGGTAAAATGGATTTAAGTATGCATAAGTTTTATACTCCATTTGGTTGTAAATGGTATCCCTCTGGTTATACAAAGGATACACATAAGTTTTAATGTGTATAAGGTATGAATGGATGTAATTTTCAAGCCTTAACTGTGGATGAATGAGAAAATGACCATGGTAGCAAAATGTATGAGGTTTGGTATGTGTTACTGTAGAAAACTACAGTAAAATATGGTAAATATGGATGAGAGATCGATCTCATGGGATGAGAGATCAATCTGGAAGAGCCAGAAATGCTCTTATTTGAGTGATGGAACAAGTTAGATCGATCTGCTATACATTCTGTGTTGAAGGAATCGATCTCAGAAGGGTCAGATTGGTTTCCTTAAGCTACTGATTTGCAACAAATCGATCTCATGCAAGAGCAGATCAATCTCCTTAAGGTTCTGTGTTGCAACAGACCGATCTCATGTAAGAGCAGATCGATCTCATGTAGTTTGGAAGGTCGGTTTCAAGAGAAAAAATGCAGAGCAGATCGATCTCCTAGGGTAGCAGATCGATCTCATCAAGACAGTTCTATAAATACTGGACTTTTGCATTTCATTTTCTCGAGAGTTACTATTCCATTTGAAAACTAAACCTAAACCTAGCCAAGAAACACTAGAAAACTTTAGTTTGTGATCAGTTTTGAGGGAGATATAAGTGAGCAAAGTTGTTCTTAGCAAAAAGGAGAACAACATACTTGGAAACAAAGGATTGAAATCAAGAGTTCTAGGAGCAAGGAGGATTTTACAATTTTGGTGAAAAAGGAAAGAAAGTTCAACTAGGTAAGATTTAATGCACCAAGTTGATATATGTTAAACTAGGTGTACTGATGAGTTGATTGGTATATATATAAAATGTTGGAAATGAAAGAAGAATGAAAAATCACTATAACCTAGATATTGGCATGAAAGTGAGAAAGTGATGAGAAAGTGATGTTAACATTGGTTTGATGATGAAATATGCATGTATGAAAGATTATGAGTTAATCTTATGAAATGCATAAATTCGAAAAAAAGAGAAATGAAGATAGTGATATGAAAATATGGTATAATGCCATATTGGGAGAAAATAGTGAGATTGATGAGTTTAATTGAGATTTGGCAAATGAAATGAGTATATTACGGTATACTAATGCCAATAATTGTAACAGCTTCAGAAATCACATTGGAAGCTGATCAGACTGCAAGAGTGAGCAGAACCGAGGAAGAGAGGTCACTTGACGTGATTCGAGGTAAGAGAATTTCGTAAGTAGCTAGATTTGGCTACACGTATTTTAAATAGAGTTTTGATATTATACTCTATATGAATTCCCATGAATAGGCCTAATGTGTGATAGAGACAAATGAGATAAAGTGTGTTTTATCCAAAGATAGGATAAAAAGCCTAAAAAGCATGTTGTATACCAAAATTCATGAGTTGCATGATAGAATAACTAATGTTTTAATATGTATGCGAAAATAGTACATTTAAGTGCTAATTTGATTTGAAATGAGTGAAATGTGATTTGAATAAGTCATCTATCTGGTTTTGTGTGAAAACCATAACTGCTAGAGAATACTCTCACTATATTTTGAGATATGCATCACATAGTACTGGAGCATATACTCGTACTATATTTTAATGCTATTTTATGCATGTTAGAGTACTGGGAGCATTGCTCGTACTCAGTTTGTGATTGATGCGTATAGAATATTGGGAGCTTTGCTCATACTCAGTTTTACATGATAGAGTACTGGAAGCATTGCTCGTACTCGACTTTTCATGATTTATACATGATATCGTACTAGAGCGATAGCTCGTACTTGATTTGAAAAGAGAATTAAGCATTAACTTAGTGCTAGATGTTACTCGCACTAGTGTTGGATATTTTGAAATGCATATACAGTGTTTAAAAGGCGGAGTGTTGATTGAGAGTCACAATCAAGACGCGCACTGTAGTTTTTATGTGATATATTATACATGTTAAAGAGAAAAAAACTGTGACGATTTCCTCCGTGTAGACTGAGTGTCACACTGTTGAGATGTTCGCACGTGGATTTAGAGACGAGGCAACTATTCCATAGTATGAGGGCTAAGACTTATGGCAAGCACCCTGACTATGATGTATTTCCATGGTGTGAGGACTAAGACCTATGGCAGGCATCCTGACCATAAGGAGAGGGTCCATGGGTGTACGTTGTACCGTGCGAGTGGCATGGAGTACATTGTACCGTGTGGTGGAGTTGTGGAGTTGAGGGTTGATAGCTGGCGATTGTGATGGACTAACCCCCTTCCCGTTACAGCAGTGATACCTGCACACCGAGATCTATGTTGCCTGGGATTTCGCATTATAGGATATGACCATAGTCCAGGAGAGTATTGCATTAGCCACTGAGTCTCGTATGTTATATCACTTGTTTTCATGAGACGGTTAGACCTGAGAGGGAGATAGGTCAGAAATCGATTTGTGTTGTGTTGTGAACTGCCATATTTACTGTGATTTAAATGTAAATGGAATGATTGAGATAAAGGCATTCCTAATTTTATAAATATGCACTGTTTTGCATGAATGCCTACCTATGATAACTAAGTATGATTTTAAGTACATGAAATTTAATCTGTACTATATTATATCATTTTAATACATGCGTTGAGATGAGAGAAGGAAAGGCAAAGCCTTATTTTCAGTAGATAGTGCGGTTATCTACTTGCTTGCCTGATTTTCTTACTGAGCGCGTTGTTTGCTCACCCCCCTTATTTTTCACCCTCTACAGATCATCCGCAGTAGAGTGAGTCCGGCTGAGGTATAACATTCATTGTATCTGTTGCCTATCCATCTTACAAGAGGTATACACAGTTGAACATTTTGTACTGAGCCATGTATAAGCACAGTTATGAAATCAATTGTATGGTCGGGATGTATATGTATGAATATTATATAACAGTTTTTGTTATTAAAAAGAATACTAAATTCTATATATATTGTGAATGAATGTGAGTGGGTGACTAATATTGAATCACAACCCAACAGTTGAGGACCAAAAGGTAAGTAAAGTAAAAAGCAAAAAATTTGTAATGGTTTTTGGTAAGTCACAGAATGAGGTTGTGACAATTTAACTATCATTTGCTAATAATAAAATTTCAACCGTATGACAGATATCAAGACTTCGTTGGGTTCATTAATAATGATTTTCGAAAAATGTTAATATATAAATATTAATAATATATTAATATTTAGTTTTGAAATATTAAAATATAGTCAATCTTAAGCCCAGATAAAGGAGGAAGGTTGACGATAGGTTTGGACAAACTTGTTCAATTTTTATGAGATGAACCAATATATGAAATTTGTTGGGGCGTCTTATACTCAATAACGCGCTGCATTGGAGCTCGAGTATAGTGAAAAATGTGTAAGGGTTGTTAGGTGGTCGCTTAAAAGCGATACGCTACATCGACGTTGGATGTGGTGCCCAATCGGCAAAGGATCCCACACCATAATGGACAGGGTTGGTACAGAAGCTAGTCCATAATCATAAACTTAGGTTAGGATCTTGGAATATAGGTATGTTTAATGGTAAGTTGTGAAGATTTGTGAGGTTGTGTATGAGGAGGTTAATATCTTGTGCCTTAAGGAGACCAAATAGGTTGGGAAGAAGGCTAGGAAGATAGCACATTATCAGCATAAGCTTTAGGATACAGGAAAAGATAAAGACCGAAATGATGTAGGTATCATCATAGATGGAGAATATAAAAAAAAATGTTATACAAGTTAAGAGACAAGAGAATAAAATTATTTTTGTTAAGCTAACTCTAGAAGGGGACATTTTGAATGTTAGTTATTAGCACATATGCACCATAGATAGGACTTGATAATGTTAGTCAAAGACAATTTTGGGAAGATATAGATAAGATAGTACAATAAGTGCTTATAGGAGAGAACCTTTGTATCAGTGATGACCTTAATGGCTATGTAGGTGCTAATGGGGAGGGTTTTGAGAGCGTACATGAGGGTTTTAGTTTTGGTGTAAGACATAAAGGTAGAAATGCTATCCTAGATTTTGTTTTATCTTATGACCTAACCCTAGTGAATAAATTATTTATGAAGAGAGAACTTCACCTTATAACCGTTAAATAGTTGATCGAACACACGTCAAATAAATTTCTTTTTGACTAGAAGGAGGATAGACACAGTTTTTTAGACTGTAAAGTTATCCCAAGTCAGAGTGTTACCACATAACACAGACTACTAGTACTAGACCTAAAATTTCATAAATGTCATCATAAGAACCAACAAGAAAGAGCTACAAATATTCGATGATGGAAGCAAAAGAAGATTGTCGTGAAGTATGTGAAAATAGCTGGACCCATAAAGAAGACTGAACAACAGAGGATAACTCGAATACAATGATGAACAAGATGACAAAACACATTCTAGAGATGGATAAGAAGATACTAGGAGTATCAAACAACAAAACACCGACTGAAAATGATGCAACATGGTGGACTAAATCAGTTAAGGAAGTTATAAAGACTAAGAAAGATTGTTACAGGGCTTTGAAGACAAATAACACCGAAGAGAGCTTTACAAAATACAAATTATCCAGGAAGAAGGCAAAGACGATGATGACAGAAGTTAAGGCGAAGGTTATGAAAGAGATTTATAACAAATAGGGCGCAAAAAAGGGAGAAAAAAGATATATAGATTGTCATGAGCAATAAAGAGGATGATTTGAGACTCAAGAGCAGTGAAATGTATAAAGGATATGCGTTGAAGAACTCTAGTTAAGGATAAAAGTCAAATTATGGACTATATTTGGTGCCTTCGAGGATTTGAACCAATATTTTATGCGTAAAATCAAAGAGATAAAGGTAAAGGAGGAACTAAAAAGGATGAAGATAGGAAAAGTTGTTAGGCCTATTGACATTCGTATTGAGGTTTGAAAATGTCTTGGAGAGGTTGGAGTTAAGTGGTTGACAAATCTTTTTAATAAGATTTGGCACATTAACAAGATGCTTGGGGAATGGAAAAAGAGTGCATTGGTACCTCTCTATAAGAACAAGGGAGATATTTAAAGTTGTTCCAATTATTAAGGCATAAAACTAATGAATCACATGATAAAATTTATGAGAAAGAGTGATAAAACGAAGATTAAGGAAGGTTGTAGAGATATCGAATGACCAATTTGGTTTTATGCTTAGCCGATCAACTATGAAAGTGATACACTTGCTTAGACAACTTATAGAGCGTTCTCGACTACTAGGGAAAGATGTTTATATGTTTTCTATAGACTTAGAGAAAACATTTGATAAAATGCTCAGGGAGGTGTTATGGTGATATTTAATGAAGAAAAGAGTTCTCATGAAATATATTGAAATAATTAAAGACATGTATTGTAAGACCCCGTATATGTATAATTGTAATGTGTGTAATTGGATCAAATAAATATGAATGGACTTGTAATGTAAAGTATGATTGATTTAGGTCCATGGATTCAATGTACATAATGATAGTATGATTTTGTAATGTACACACAAGTTCCATTTTGTATGAATATGAAGAAATGAGTTCTTACAAGTGATGGATGTGATTGGAACTCAAAATGAGTAGTGTGGTAAATGGAAGGAAGTTGCATGAATATAAATGCTTCCATTTGGTTTTATATAGCATACCTTTGGACATACAATGAATGCACACAAGTTTCAATGTGCATCAGGTATGAATGGATGCCATTTTCAAGTTATAAAGGTGGATGGATGAGAAAATGGCCATGGCAACAGATTAAGGATGTGTTGGTGTGAGTTGCAGCAAGGAAACTGCAGGAAATCTAGAAAACATGAAGGCCAGATCGATCTTATAGGATGAGAGATTGATCTGGAAGAGCCAGAATGCTCTTATTTGGGCAATGGAATAGAGCAGATCGATCTCCAATGGGGCCATATCGATCTCCTAAGCATTCTGTAATGAAAAGATCGATCCTCAAGCACCCAGATCGATCTCCTTAGCTCTCTGTTTGGGAGCAAATCGATCTCATGCTTCGACAGATCGATCTCACGCTTAAAATACCGTGAAAATGAGAGATTTAAGGGGACCAGATCGATCTCCTCTTGGACCAGATCGATCTCCTTAAGCTATTTCTATAAAAGGAGGGCTGAAAATCTAAAAATTTCAGGAAAAACACCAATCTTCCATTTCTAACCCAAAAACCTAACTTTCTCTCTCTAAAATCAGCCATTTCCAGCAAGAATTGAGGGGAGACCATTAGACACTAAGTTGTTCATCTTAAGGAAGAGAACAACATAGTTGGAACCCAAAATCCCATTATTGGTATTGAAGGAGCTAAGGGCATTGACATTTGGAGCAAGAAGAAAAATCAGATTTTGGTAAGATTCTAATACTCCAATCCAAGTACATTATTTATTTAATTGATTTTGGAGTTGTTTGGCATGAGTATGGATGGATGAAAACACTTAGGTTGTGTTAGAAACAAATGTAACCTAGAAAATGGAATGCCTCTAGTGTGAGAAAGTGTGATTTGGGGAGTTGATGGTTTACGTGTTATGATAAGTTGTTAAATGAGTAATGTGGGTGATTTGGAATGGTTATATGGAGTTATAATGTGGGTTTAAGTGAAATTATGAAAATGAGTATGTAAATGCTTGATAAATGCCATAGTGAGGAAATCAATGAAATATGAACACTTGAGCTTGATATCGATTTAATATCGGTTTGGAATGAGTTAATAGGCCTAAAAGAATCCATAGACTCGAGTTATGGGTAAAGTAATGAAACGAGGCCTCATAAGCGTTAATAGAAAACTATAGGTCGAATTGACTATAGTGAACGCAAAATGTCATATTATATGGATCGAATATAATGCGGGATACAATTTTGTGCAGTCCCGAAGTGTCCGTTAGAAACGAATCGAGTGGTATGAGTAACAGCTTTAAGGAAGTGGAATCACGCATTGCGATTCCAGGTAAGGGAGTTCTGTAAGTATATAGAGGTAGCTACTCGTATTTTGTGGGTGTATAGGGCTTTGGAAATGTGCAAGAGTTTATAGAAATGTGTTTGAAGATGTATAGAAATTACTATGGGTATTTGGATGAGATTTGCTTGTTTGAAATGGTTATTGAAAAGGGATAGTAAGGCTAATAATTGCATAAATCACGTGTTTTGAATGCTTTTACAAAACACAATGCTTTGATTTGAGCAAATAAAAGGATAGGCTGGCTAGTACTTGAATGATGTTGTGAAATAGCCCATGTGAGGCGCTAAGCATGTTTTGAGATGTTTTGAATGCAGGTGAGCCGCCTATCGTGTGTATGTGATTTAATTCGCGCTAGAGTCTCGCTCGCGCTGGATTTCTATGTTTTCACTTGTGTGAAATGTGTTGGAGCTAATTTGAATTGTGATGATGTTTATAAACCATACTAGAGCTTACGCTCGTATGTGGATTTGGGTGGTTTTTCTTATGCATATAACCGTACTGGAGCTATGCTCGTACTTGGCTTCTTCATATTTTTATGCATAAATGCCGTACTAGAGCGTTGCTCGCACGAAGTGATTGGTTTTGATGCATGAATTCGCGATAGAGCGTAGCTCGCGCTGGTTTTCACACTGTATTATGTATGAGGCCGTGGTGAGAGATACGGATTGGTGTTCAGGGAACCCAACAGGACTAACAAACCTCTTGAGTGGGGTGAGGGTGAGGGGCTAGGACCTGACATCATCCATTCAGGGAACCCAACAGGCCTAACAGACCTCTTGAGTGGGGTGAGGGTGAGGGGCTAGGACCTGAATCAGGGAACCCAACAGGGGCGAGAAAGGCCATGAGGTGCTAGGACCTGGTATTGAGGTTACTCCCGCGCGCTTTTGAGACTATAAAGGTTACACTTGGTATGGGGTAGATAAGACTTATGGCAGGCACCCCCAACCATGTTATGGGTCCGCGGAGTACGATGTACCGTATATATCACATGGAGTACGATGTACCGCGTGGTGGTTACTTGATTTGAGAAAGTCTGGTGAAAAACTAACCCACCTTCGTACCAGCATGATACCCCGCACATCAGGATCCGTGTGGTCTGGGATGATATGTGACAATTGGCCAACGTAGTCACTTGAGATATAGTAACCTGTCTCCTTCCTTGATTTACTTACTACCACATGATTTTAAATCTCTAAGTGTGATTTGTGATTGTTTAAGGTAGACCAGAAGGAGGGGTCGAGCCTCGTGGAATTGATTTGTGAAATGAAAATGAGGTTGTGATTGTGAATTGATGTGATGAGATTGTATGTGTTTGAGAAAGAGTTTTATGACGTGGGTTTAAAATGAGGGTTTCTTAATGAATTGCCCTTTTTTATGAATTTAAATGAGATTGAGCATGAGATGATTTAGACATGATGTTTTTACCATGTTTTATATGCCAATTTTACATGATTTTGAGACATGATATATATATGTATACTCACATGGCATAGTTTACTTCCTCATGCTCTTACCACAAACGATTTATGCATAACACTATCAGGAAGTAGATAGAGTAGTTATCTACCATGCTTGCATTATTGCTTTACTGAGCGTGTGGTTGCTCATCCCTCTCTATTTTCCCCCCTACAGAGCGTGCATAGTAGCCCAGTGAGGACTGAGGCGTGGTATTTTGGACTCTGCTGCATCTCCATCGCTTGGAGGTATATACACAGTGATTCTTTTGTATCTAAACAATGTAAAAGCACAGTATTCTTTTGAGTTGTAATTATGGGGGATGTAGATGTCAGTAAAACATGTTTTTGTATAAGTACACGATTAAATGCGAATATATGACATTGTTTTATTTAACTGAGAATGAATGAGATGTGGTTTTTATTATTGACTCACAGCCCAACAGTGTGTGGTGAGTTAGTTCACGACCGGGTAAGGTAACAGTAAAATGCGAAAAGTTTTCAGTGATCTTCGGTTAAAGAGAATGGAATTGGGTCGTGACAGGATTACCTCCCGAGAAGTCTCCACTCACATATCGTTTATGCACTATTTTTATACTGAATACTGATTTTTATATTATTTCTCAAAGAATTGAACCACCTATCCAATTTTCATTACGAAACAGTGCTAGAACCCTCGTGTAGACTGTGTGTCACATTGAATTTGCTCATACTGAATTTTTATATGATTTATGAGAAAAATTGTGTTGGAGCCATCGTGTATTGCTGTGTGATCTTGTACTGACCTGCTTGCACTGGATTTTGAGACAAAGGTGTTGGTTGATATTGATGCTGGGGGGTAAATCCTTGAGATTACTCGGTACCCTCAGTCATATTGTACTGTATCTGAGTCCACGGAGTACGCTGTACCGTGTGGACGCACATGGAGTACGTTACACCATGTATTGAGTCTTTAGACTACTAAACTGAACTAAACTGTATTGATTGGTCGACGAGCTGGACTGACCCATCCCCCTTGAGGCGTATGACACTCGTGCACACTTGGTCTGTGAGGCGTGGGGTCACTGACTATGGTCATATGTCAACTGTACTGTTACTAACTGAATCCTATTGTTATTGATTGAATCTCAGCCTAGTCTCAATGAACTGAATTGTTTATTGATAGAAAGAAAAGTAAACTGAACTGTTTTACTGATTGAACGAATCATTTTAAAGAAACGAATTCAAGTGTTTTACTGCATTGACTGAATAGTAAATGATTTTGTCGTACTGACTGTATTTAACGTATATGTTTTACATATGTTAAAGTATTGGAAATGGAGTGTGATTGAAAATATTTATCAAGGAAAGTGCATCGATTGTGAATTGTTTTCGGTGTTAACAAAATGAATTATATGAATCTGTTTTACAACATTTTATAACTGATCATGGCATGTATTATAAGCATGTAGATAGTATGGTTGTCTACTGCTTACATAAGTTTCTCACTGAGTGTGTTAAGCTCACTCCCTACTTTCCTCCACAGAGTCCCAACAGTAACTTGGACACTTCCATTAGTAAGGCATGTCGCACAACCATTGTTTCGCAAAGTATCTTTCTGCGTTGAAGGTATACCCAGTTGTAAAAAATTCTTTTGTATCTAAAAGTTTTATAAGTACAGTAATGCATACGAGATGTGTATGGGGAATGTGAACATATTTTGTTTAAAATTGTTACTAAGAAGTAAAAAAAAATTAATCAGACTAAATATTGTTCTGACCTAATATCGACTTGTAGCCCAACTAAATTGTGTGAAATTTGGGTCGTTACAGAAGTGGCCGATTGGAATTATTTGCTTTCTACATTGTTCTTTCTTTCTTTCTTTCTTTTACATGTTCTTTCTTCTTTAATTTTCTTGTCAAAACCAATTGCATATTCTTGCTTCTCTTTTTATATTGTGTTAATTTCATCTTTGATTAACTAGGATTAATATTCTTTTACATCTAGATTGTGAGTTTTGCATGATAGTTTAATCTTCTATATAGTTAAATATAAAAATCAATTATCTTGTTTATCACTTTAAGATTTTTAGTTTCTTAGATCTTGATTAGTTTGCATAAACTTGTTGCATATTACAATTGTGTCAATAGTATAGCATCTTTTATCAGTATCGACTTGCTTATAAGTATTACATGTAGGTGTCAAATTTTGCATAACTCATATAAGTTGCGTTAACTTTATATTATAGTTTCTTTGTGTTTCTTGCATGATTTTCATGATCTTTGTGGTTTTTTTAAGTATGATGTCTAGTGAGTGGAGTCTTAATTTAGTTAGTATATTTTCTTGATTAAATCTTGGTTAATTGATGTTGTGAGAAGCATGATCTTTATAATATATTATTGATTGAGTATCAAGATTTTCTATAGCATCTTTATATGATTGTTAATTTGGTTTGATATAGAGCCTTGTTATCTAATTAATATTAATAATCTACTACTTGGTTAAAAATTTAAGTTCATAATTGCTTTTGTTTGAAATCACTTAGAGTTACAAGAGAATCTTGTTTAGGCTAAATAAACCGAGCTTGTGTGTTTGTTGCTTAATTCAACTCATATCTTCCACAGATTATAATGCTGCTACAAATTTTATCTAGAGAGCTTGATCTATGTAATTAAATTAGTCAATGATTAGTTGCAGAGCTTATTGTGACTAACTAGGAAGTAAGGGAAGATGGTGTAATAGAGCTTTTTATTGCACTACGGTTGAATGCTTAAATCAATAACTATCTTTGAATTTCAATAATCACATCTTAAAATCAAGAAAATAAAAAAATAGGCTGACCAAAGTCTTTTTTATTGTTAAAGTCAAATTTCACACTTTTTTGCATTCTTTACTCTCTTTAGTTATAATTATAAATCCCCATTTTTTCGTGTCTTGTTTTGTGTCCATAGAATTTAAATTTGTTTAATTCAATTACTACAGTCCTTGTGGGATCAACTCTACTTCCATAGCTACTAGTTAGTGATTGAGAGTGAATTATTTTTGATTGCTTGACAACTTACCACCAACGTACAAGTTCAATTTTTCCTATTGTTTTTTAGGGAATTTCTAAGTGCATTTGATGAGGTTTTAGGACATATTTAGGCTATGCAATTAATGGTTAGAATTTAGTATATTTTGGAATTAATTTTCATATCGTTTTCATTGCATTTACTTAGGTTGTTGCATTTAAATTCATTTTGTCTAGGTATAGTATTTTCACTTAGATCATGAAGTTAAGTACTATTTTGTAGTTATTTTAGGTATTTTAGATTAGTGTTAATATAGGGTTAGGTTAGGATAAAGTTAGAGTTAGGATTACATTGCACTTACATTAGTCTTTCATGTGTTATTTAGGTTAGCTTTGCATTAGTGATATTTTTTTATTTACATGCATTTTTAGGGGCTTATTAGAGTAATTTAAGGACTCTCTTTTATAAATCCCCGAAATTTTTTGGTACTTGGCTTAGTTAATACCAAATTAAGATTAAATTTATGGTTACTTGTGGACAATTAAGTTAAACTATGTTTTGGGATATGAGAAACTTAGATAAGCCAATTACCTATATTTGATTAATAGACAAATAATTGATAATAATAATAATAATAATAATAATAATAATAATAATAATAATATGATTAAGTGCATGGAAGAGCGTATACACGTATTTATATACCTACGTTTATATGAGCCACTATGAGTACTCTATAGAGTGTAAGTATATACACATATAAATATATATGTGATAAGCACATAGGAATGTGCATATGTATATACTAACGGGTATGTATGTGGGAGCAGTTAAGGTGCTAAAAGAAATATATAAATATATGCTATATATATAATGTACATAAACTCTGGGATGGCAGTAGAGGAAGGAAGAAATGTGCACGTTATGTAAACATATATTGAGAATTGAGTGTGCAGTAGGGAGGTAAACTGAAGCACGAAAGGTGGAATGGGATTATGGCAAAAAAATATTCTGGTTGGTCTGACCAAGATAAGAGATAAGAATGATGGAAGAAAGAAATACATAAACTGAAAATGTGACAGTGGAAATGGGAAAAATGAATAGAAATAAGAGTAGCATGTGAGGGATTGGAAAATGAAGGAGATGACAAGCCGAGGGAAGGAAGACTATGTCGAGGCATAAATGTAGAAAACAGTGCTGGAGCAGTGTCAACATGGGAGGAAGGAGGTGAATCGGGTAGGAGATAAGAGAAATGGTTAAGGATCGAAAGCTGGAATATGAGTGAAGGAGCGGTAGGAGAAGCTTAAAACAAAAAGCAATTGGTGAAGCCACACGCACACATAAGCAAGGAAGAAAAATAGTAGAGGAGGGTGCAGCCGAGAGTTGCGATTGAGCAATGCGCTCATGAGGGCTGTTGTTTCAATGACTAAAAAAGATAAAATGGTGAGGAGCGAACAACTTACAGGAGAGGAGAGGAAGAGAAGCTGGGAAACCGAGAGAGCTTCGGTGATGAGGTAAAACAGGGGACGAAATAGGGAGGTGGAGACTGGACCTTGGGGAGAAAAGAAGTCGGGCGGTGGAGGCTGGAAGGAAGACCACGATGGTGGTGGCAGGACGTGGGCGTGATGAAGGTGGTGTCGAAAACCAGCAAAAACGGTAGGAGAAGGTGGTGAGGCCGAAAGGAGAGGAAACAGAGGAAGAAGAAATGAAGGAATAGTAAAGGGTGAATAGTGATTAGAAGAAAGAAAAGAGTAGACGAGAAAGGGGAATGGATTTTTAAAAAAAGAAAAGAAAAGAAAAGTATTATATATATGTATATATATATATATAAGATCATATATATATATATAAGAATATTTGGAATAAAAAAAAGGCGCAAAAAGTTTGGGGAAAAAATCAGGAAAAAGACAGTCGAAAATATCGATTCAAAATTTTGAAAATACTGGTACGAAATTTCGAGGAAATAAATCTAGTGGACTGGACCCGCCGACTCGTTACGTTGAGATAATCGAGGACTACGGACAAACACCGAGGTAAGGAATTTATGCATGTTTTAGAGATAGTTGTACGTATTTTATGATTTCGAGTAACTAAATAGATATCGTAGAGATAAAAATTTTCTATATTACCCTTACCTATAGATGGAACTGTACCATAAGGTGTTGAAAAAACATAAATGCATAAATTGCATGTTTTCACTGATTTCATCGTTGCATTTTGTTTCCAACGGTATATGGATAGGTTAGCTATTATTTTACTGTCTGCATGAAATAACACATTTTACGAAGTTAAGTGTGCTTGAGTGGGAGAAATTTCATGATGGGTGATCTCCTAGGAAGTCTCCACTCATATTGTTTATGCACTATTTTTGTACTGAATACTGATTTTTATATCATTTTTTGAAAGAATTGAACCACCTATCCTGTCACACCCCACTTCCGGGTGCCCTTTATCCATACTTACGCTACTACTGTTGGGCTGTGAGGCGATGCAATTACTAAAATTTCATAAATTTTTACAGCGAAATATTTAAACTTTAATTCAAACTCCCAGGTGTGTGTAAATATACAAAATTAATTGTATAATAATATCTTTACATAGCATCTCCCATACCACTGTTTACATTTCGATTTGTAACTGAGCGATACATTATAATAGATACAAAATACTTGTGCGTATACAAATCTTATACCTTTGCAACTGGTGGGAGCTGTCCAACACAAAAGATCCAGAGACCATCGCACTGCCCTACTTGTCAGTATCTAGAGGGGCAAAAGTAGTGGGATGAGCAAACCACAGCTCAGTAAGGAAATGGATGCTAACATGTAGATATTGTACTATCTACATAGCCCATGCATGCAAAAACAAAACCATGTTTTAATATAAATGGAAATATTGCTATAAAATGCATTCAAACATTCATTTCTCATATAAGCATTTTCATGAAAACATGTATACAATATTCCCATTTGAAAACATGTCACAAACAATGCTATCATAGCACGAGCATTCAAATCGAGAGAATTATCAAATCACAAAACTCTCTTTGCTTTTCTCAAATCATTTCTTTTCACTAAATCTCTTTCTTTTCTGAGTTTCTCAATTTTCTCAGATCTCTGAGATAGGCATGGAATTTTCGACAATCTAATATCCACGACATATGGCCATAGTCAGTGATCCCAGGCCTCACTGATCAGGTGTGCATAGGGTATCACTTCACCTGAAGGGGGATGGGTCAGTCCTACCCTCCGGCTCATCTCAATCAACCTCATCTCCTTACATACTCACGGTATAAGGTACGCCATGTGTCATCTACACGATACTTGTACTCACATGCACCCAGCACGGTACATAGTTTACCAACGGACAACTACACAGTTCTACGTACGACCGTGGACCCAGTCCATCTACCAACTCTAATGGACTTTTCATCCTGAACCATGTCTCATATACCAGGCAAGCAGTCAGCGTGACACACAGTCATCGCAAGGCTCCAGCGCAGTACGATTTACTGTTAAGGCCCAGCCCATTCCGAGGCCACCGGCTGGCATCCCCTTGGGTCCCAAACCCTCAGGTTTACCTCAACTCAGTAAAAACTGGTGCGAGCAATGCTCCAGCACTTTTCTCAAAACCATCATACGAGATAAACTTCGGCACAGAACATAAAAAACATAGATACGTGTGCGAGCTAACACTCCAGCACATTATCATTACAAAACCACGTACGAGTCACGCTCCAGCACGGTTTATCAAAACAGGTAGAAGTATGCAAGTGAAACTCCAGCATAGTCAAAATCATTAAAACGGGTATGGGCTAGAGCTCTAACACCAATCTCATCTCAAATCCGATAGGTGGCTATTTTCTCTTTTTAAAAAACATCAAAACATGTTTATTTACGTAGCATGCCGTCCCATGCTAAACACGTAAAACTAGCCAACCTATCCATCATCATTCTCAATCTCAAAATTAGTGCATGGTTGAGAAAACATCAAAATATCATACATAGATGTAAAGCACTAAAAACATGCATATCAGGCTGTTTTTCCTTCCCACATCCCATTTTCACAATATATATGTATACCTAATACTTTTCATACTTTCATATAGATTTCCATAGCTCAATAACTAAACATATTAGTTCTAGCGTTGTAACTACTCAAATCGCAGTAAAATACGTACAAATACCTCTATCGCTAACACATAGTCCCTTACCTCGAATCATACTCGTATTTTCTCTTTCACGTTTACTCCTTTCGTGATCCGAGTTAGTCGTGTCTCACGTATTCCGAGCTACACATATAAATCATCGAGTTATTTTCTTTTCCCTCTACTAAACATACACATTGTCTTCTCAAACCCTTAAATCACATTTCTCTCTTCTACAAATATCATTTTACCATCTCTTAAGCTTTCCATGTATTTCTTCTTTATAAATCTCCCTTAATATCACTCACCCATTACTACATTCATCATTCCTATCAACATTTCACATATCATTCAACCCACAAATATCTAGAAACCATATTTAGATGCTTGAAGGTTGAAGAGCTCACCCTTTTTTCTTAGTCAAACTTATGGTAGCCACAACTCCTTCCCTTAGTCACACCAATGTGAGATTTTTGGGTATGTTGTTCTCCTTGCTTCAAAGAAAAACTTTCCCTTCTTGAGCTTCTTCCAAAACTGGCTGGAATGTAGTGATCTTTAGAGTGAGAAGCTTGGGTCTTAAGAGAAAATGGTACGTGCGGTTTAGTGGGTGGGAAAATTTGAGTTTTCAGTCAAATCCCGAGCCCCTTTTTGTAGATGCAGAGACATGAGATCGATCTGGCCCTTGTGGAGATCGATCTCTGCAAGGTTTGGTAGTCCTTTTTACCAAACGCAACCACTACAAGATCAATCTTCTTCCATGATGAGATCAATCTGTCGAAGGCAGATTTTTCGCTTGGAGATCTATCTGCCCCTTGTAGGAGATCGATCTGCTCTTTATAGAACCCTTAAGGAGATCAATCTTTTGCGTCTTGAGATCGATCTGTCTCAAACAGAGAGTTAAGGAGATCGATTTGCTTGCCTTAAGAATCGATTTTCTCATTACAGAATGTTTAGCAGATCGATCTGTCATGTTCCATAGCTCAAAATAAGATCATTTTGGCTCTTTCAGATCGATCTCTCATCCTATGAGATCGATCTGTCATTCATATTTCTAGATTTTACTGCAGGTTTCTGTAGAAACTTCACACAAAACATCCTTAATTTGTTGCCATAGTAATTTTCTCATTCACTCACTTTTGAGACTTGGAAATGACTTTCATTCATACTTTATACACATTAAAACTTGTATGTAATCCTTGTATAACCAAATGTATACAATATATAACTAAATGGAAATATAAAGATTTGCACCACTTATGCAATTTCATTCCATTTTACCCCACTACTTATATTCCATTCCACTCACATTCATCATATATCAAAGTCCATTCCTTCATATTCTGACTCAATGCAGCTTGTACGTACATTACAACTTTTATTATAAGTGTGTACATTAAACCTTTGGACTTAATAGCACATATGCTTCACATTACTAGTACATCATTACACTTATGAATTCATTTACATATGTTAAAGATTAAACCTATGCGCGGGTCTCACATATCCAATTTTTGATACGAAACAGCACTAGAGCCCTCGTGTAGACAGTATGTCACATTGAATTGCTCGCACTGAATTTTTATATGATTTATGATAATAACTGTGTTTGAGTCATCGTGTATTACTGTGTTATCTTGCATTGACATGCTCGCACTGGATTTTAAGACTAAGGTGATGGTTGATATTGATGTTGGGTGGTAAATCCTTGAGACTACTCGGTACCCTCAGTCATATTGTACTGTATTGGGGTCCACGGAGCACGCTGTACCGTATAGACGCACATGGAGTACGTTACACTGTGTATTGAGTCTTCAGACTACTGAATTGAACTGTTTTGTATTGATTGGCCGAGGGCTTAGACTGACCCATCCCCCCTGAGGCGTATGACATTCGCGCAAACCTGGCCTGTGAGATGAGGGGTCACTGACTATGGTCATATCTCGACTATACTGTTACTAATTGAATCCTACTGTTATTGATTGAATCCCAGCCAAGTCTCAACGAACTGAATTGTTTATTGATAGAAAGAAAAGTGAATTGAACTGCTTTACTGATTGAATGAATCATTTTAAAGAAATGAATTCTAATGTTTTACTGCATTGATTGAATAGTAAATTGTATCGTACCGATTGTATTTAATGCATATGTTTTACATATGTTAAAGTATTGGAAATGGAGTGTGATTGAAAGTATTTATCAAAGAAAGTACATCGATTCTGAAACATTTTCAGTGTTAACAAAATGAATTATATGCATGTGTTTTACAGCGTTTTATAACTGATCATAGCATATATTATAAGCATGTAGATAGTATGGTTGTCTACTGCTTACAAAAGTTTCTTACTGAGCGCGTTAAGCTCACTCCCTACTTTCCTCCACAAAGTCCCACCAGTAATTTGGACGCTTCGATTAGTAAGGCACGTCGCATAGCTATGGTTTCACGGAGTATTTTTCTGCGTTGAAGGTATACCCAGTTGTAAGAAATTCTTTTGTATCTAAGACTTTATAAGTACAGTAATGCATATGAGATGTGTATGAGGAATATGAACATATTTTGTTTAAATTGTTACTAAAAAAATTAATCAGACTGAGTATTATGCTGCTCTAATATCGACTTGTAGCCCAACCAAAATGTGTGTACTTCAGGTCGTTACAAAACTGGTATCAGAGTGAGGTTGGCCTGATACGAGTCGATAGTAAAAGTGAAAAAGACTTAGAAAGTTCACATCCCCAACATTCTGTACATTAATTAGATACAAACGGGTATACCTGACTGTGTTATTAAAAATTTTGCCAGTAAATGAAAAGAAACTGATAGATATGGCTGATTAGTATTACAACCATATTGGTAGATGAAAATGAACCATTCTTCGAGACCGTAGAGATAGGCCCAAGCAGTGTAGTGAACCCTCATCTGAGTGTACACCCCATAGTTTAACTGGAAATTTTAGAGTCTGCTTTGTAAGATTTAGGCGGGACATGAAAATAATGATGACATTGTTGGGTCAAGTGATAATGGTCCCATGATAATGCTAATGATTGAGGTATGACTGAGAGAAAGACTGAGACAACTTCATAAAATAGTACACAAAGTTATACTGGAGCCAAGAATCCAAATGTGATGGAAAACTGGAATAAATGAATTGAAAGAATTTATATGAATTCATAGGGTACCACTGTAAACATAATAGAGGCAACTTCAGTAGTTTGAGCCTCTTTTTTTCGATGAGGTTAAGAATTCAGTGATTTTGAAAGATTGGATAATGAGACGGAGAACCCCTATGAAATTTTGTAGTAACTCTACCGAGAAAGTTGCCTTACAATTTTGTGGTAAAGAATTAGGGAAGCTACATGGATCTTCAAAGTGCACTACTAGAAAGAAGTAGCTTTTATAGCATCAGTATCAAAATGAAAAGTCGATCTCGAAGGGACGTTTCCCAATTTAATTCGAGATCCGACATCAGAACATTACATGTGATATGTTTCTGAAGGCCTTAGGCGGCAGCACATTTCAGATGAAATAAAGCGACAATTATAGATGGAATGATTAAATCGGACATAAGAAAACAAGTCCGAGAATGAATATGAAATTAAATAGATTTGGAAGGAGAATAATCCGGATAAGAAGATATGTGAAACAGAGGAGTCCAGGAAACTCATAAGAGGTACTAAGATCCTCAACTGAGCTAAATTAGCTCCATTAGATGCTATTTTGAGGAAGCAGTGCGTAAGGCGCAACTGTGATGATATGAAATGTATATTTCGAGGTCACTAAGAAAAGGAAAAGATAAAGTGAGTGACAGAAAAGAGATGTATTAAGGAAGCAGTGAGAGTGATAGAGTAAAGTCATTGTAATTGAAAAGATGAAATTATAGAACTAAAAGTATTAGCGAAGTTCACACTGTTTATATGATTGATAAAGATAGGGTGTGTTCGTAGTAAAAAGACACCCTTGTAGATATAGAATTTTCTGACACATACTTGGATGATCTGTCAGAGTTACCACTAAATTGAAAGGTGAAGCTTTGAAATTGATTTAACAGCAGTATCGAATGAATTATTCAGACCAACTATACTGAATAACTTTGATTGAATTAGAAATACTGAAAAAGCAATTACAAAGACTATATGAAAAAGGGATTACCTGTGAGATCTGAGAATTATACACATATCAAATTATGTAATGAGAACGTGAAGTGTAATTAATTAAACTAAATATGATGTACTCATATATTGAGGTGGTATGGAATGAAATTTTAAGTGATGAAAGAGTTATAAATGAGATCTTATGATAGAGTGTGAAACTATGGGGCCAGATTGATCTTGGAAAAGAGAGGATCGATCTGGTAAGTTAAAAATGACAAGGAAGGAGGAATTTAAGCGAGCAGATCGATCTCCAATGGAAGAGGATCGATCTCCTTATGATTCTATAATGAAGAGATCGATCTCATAAGGAAGGAATCGATCTCAAAATGTTTCTGTTAAGGAGAAGATCGATCTCCTCAAGGAGCAGATCGATCTCATGAAGCATTTTGTAAACTAGAGATCAATCTCATAATTGGAGCAGATCGATCTCATAAAGCCATTAAGAGATCGATCTCACCCCTCGACAGATTGATCTCCTAGGAATAAAATTACCCCAAATCGTCCCCAAAATTCAAATGTAGATCGATCTCATCAAGAGCCAGATCGATCTCTTACCCTTCGTTTATAAAAGGACCCTTGTGTTTTCCTGCATTTCATCTTTTCTCTCTCTTTCAAACCTCCATTTCAGCTGAACCCTAACTTTCTCTCTCTTCTAAAATCACCCACTTCTGTCCAAATCAAGAGTTGTGGTAAGAAGGAAAGTTGTTGCTCACCCAAAGGAGAACAACATACTTGGAAATCAAAAGACGAATCGAATCGAGGTGAGAGTTGGGCAATCCATAAGTTTGGGTAATTTTCTAAACCTCGATCTTTGATTTTGAAGTGATTTTTGGTGACGGTGAACATGGGCATTGTGATGAAATAGCTAGGAGATGGTTAGAGACTGATGAAATTATGATTTTATTGGAGTGATTATGATATTAAGTAAATTGGGATTTTTGTCTATAAATTGGAAATTTAGGCAATGAGGTGATTTTGGTATGGGTATTATGCATGAGAAATGTAGAATGTTGAGATGTAGTGGACGAGATAACGTATTGTGATAGAGTCATGAGAAATGGGATAATTGAGAGATTTAGGTGTTAGTGAGAAAATGAGCAAATGTATGCTCGATAATGAAATTGAGTCGAGATATTGATGTTTTTAACATCATTTGGATAACTTCGAAGCTTCAGAGTGGAATACGAGGCTAGTCCAGGATACAGGGGAACGATTGCACTATACGAGGTGTAAAGAGGTAAGGGAAAACTAAACTCATTGTGTATGTGTTTTGTGATAATATTGTAGCATGATTTTCGATTGAGAAAACAAGCATGTTTTATGTTTTGTGAATGAGAATTGCACACGATTTTTATAGCCGGTTGGGGCTCAACTTTTATGAGTTGTAAACTATATGTGAAAACATTTTATAACCATTTTGTGTTTAAAATGTGAAAAGTGTTTTGGGCCCTACGTTAAGGCGTACTGAGATTTGAGAAATGTGTGCGTGGTTTTGCTTGTTGAAGCTTGGTTTTAACTTGTTTTGTGTTGAGTACAAAACGGTTTGAAATGAGTTTTATGAGAGAAAACCATTATGAGCATTACGTGAAGGCAAAATGATTTTTAAGATAATGGCTATTAATTGAGACTTAGGTGTGTCATTTTGAATACACACTGGGCATTGCTCTAGTAGAATGTAAGTCTGATATTCCTCCGTTCTGGTAACGTGAGATGACCCATACTCTGGTAGCGTTGGTTACCTACCACGTGTGAATCCTAATCGTGGCTGTGCTACGTGTATTTAGTGGATATGCCACGTGTGAATCTTAATCAGTGGCTGTGCCACATGTATTTGGTAGCTGTGCCACGTGCAGATTTTAATTTGTGGCTGTGCCACGTGTAGATTTTATTTAGTGGTCGTGCCACGTGCATTACCTATTGCAGTGATTTTTATCACGTTTTAAAGAGAAAAACCATTATCACATCCTGATTTCCACATGCTTGTAACTGTGATTTATACTGAGTATGTACTTCCATGTTTTACATGTGCTTTAATGAGTTCATGCTACACTTTCTATTGAGTTTTCAACTATGAAATAAATGATTGAGTGTGCAAATCATTGATTTAACAATGAGTCCTTTACCCCTTTATTAAGCGATTTAGAAGCTCACCCTGTTTTATCTCCCTTCCAGATTTCTTTAAGTGAGGAGAATTTCCTGCAACGTACGGAGCAGTGGCTAGTGAAGGACTTGAGCTCTAGGCTATATATTTGTATTAGAGGTATAATTTACATTTCATGTGCCCGGACTAGTGTGTATTTGCAGACATTTGATGTACTATGATGTATAGGATGTATTAGGATAATTCAATCTAAGTTGAGGAATGTATCTGATTTGATATATTTAATTATGTGATGATTAGATCCTGAGGTGTGATTTTATGATATATACAACATTGATGCATGACACTGTACAGGAATACACCTAGATATGTGTAATGATATAGAAAAAGTTTTGAATTTGTCCTATTTTCCGCTTTTTCGGGGCGTGAACATGGGCATTGTGATGAAATAGCTAGGAGATGGTTAGAGATTAATGAAATTGTGATTTTATTGGAGTGATGATGATATTAAGTAAATTGTGCTAAATTAGGATTTTTGTCTATAAATTGGAAATTTAGGCAATGAGGTGATTTTGATATGGGTATTATACATGAGAAATGTAGAATGTTGAGATGTAGTGGATGAGATTATGTATTGTGATAGAGTAATGAGAAATGGGATAACTGAGAGATTTAGGTGTTAGTGAGAACATGAGCAAATGTATGCTCGGTAATGAAATTGAGTCGAGATATTGATGCTTTTAACATCGTTTGGACAGCTCGGGAGTTCCAGAGTGGAATACGAGGCTAGTCCGTGATACGGGGGAACGATTGCACTATACGAGGTGCAAAGAGGAAAGGGAAAACTAAACTCATTGTGTATGTGTTTTGTGATAATATTGTAGCATGATTTTTGATTGAGAAAACAAGCATGTTTTATGTGTTGTGAATGAGAATTGCACACGATTTTTATAGTCGGTTGGGGCCCAACTTTTATGAGTTGTAAACTATATGTGAAAACGTTTTATAACCATTTTGTGTTTAAAATGTGAAAAGTGTTTTGGGCCTTACATTAAGGCATACTGAGATTTGAGAAATGTGTGCGTGGTTTTACTGGTTGAAGCTTGGTTTTAACATGTTTTGTGTTGAGTACAAAACAGTTTGAAATGAGTTTTATGAGAGAAAACCATAATGAACTTTACGTGAAGGCAAAATGATTTTTATGATAATGGCTATTGATTAAGACTTAGGTGTGTCATTTTGAATACACATCGGGCATTGCACTAGTAGCCTGTAAGTTCGATATTCCTCCGTTCTGATAACGTAAGATGACCCCTACTCTGGTAGCGTTGGTTACCTACCACGTGTGAATCCTAATCAGTGGCTGTGCCACGTGTATTTGGTGGTTGTGCCACGTGTGAATCCTAATCAATAGCTGTGCCATGTGTATTTGGTGGCTCTGCCACGTGTGAATCCTAATCAGTAGCTGTGCCACGTGTATTTGGTGGTTGTGCCACGTGCGAATCTAAATCAGTGGCTATGCCACGTGTGTTTAGTGGCTGTGCCACGTGCGGATTATAATTTGTCACTGTGCCACATGCAGATTTTATTTAGTGGTCGTGCCACGTGCATTACTATTGCAGTGATTTTTATCACGTTTTAAATAGAAAAGCCATTATCACATCCTGATTTCCACATGCTTGTAACTGTGATTTGTACTGAGTATGTACTTTCATGTTTTACATGATGTTTTAATGAGTTCATGCTACATTTTCTATTGAGTTTTCAACTATGAAATAAATGATTGTGTGTGCAAATCATTGATTTAACAATGAGTCCCTTACTCCCTTACTGAGCGATTTAGAAGCTCACCCTGTTTTATCTCCCCTCTAGATTTCTTCAAGTGAGGAGAATTTCCTGCGACGTATGGAGTAATGGCTAGTGGAGGACTTGAGCTCCAGGCCATATATTTGTATTAGAGGTATAATTTACATTTCATGTCCCAGACTAATGTGTATTTACAGACACTTGATGTACTATGATGTATGAGATGTATTAGGATAATTCAATCTAAGTTGAGGAATGTGCTTGATTTGATATATTTAATTATGTGATGATTAGATCTTGAGGTGTGATTTTATGATATATACAACATTGATGCATGACACTGTATAGGAATGCACCTAGATATGTTTTAAATTTGCTTTATTTTTTACGTTTTCATGGCGTGAGAGTTTTGTTGGTATCAGAGCTTAAGGTGTTCAGTACCGTCAGTGTCGGTTAAGTGAATTAGAATACATCCCAAGTGTCTACAATAGTCTGGTAATGAATTGAATTTGAGGATTGAGATTTCAATCAACTTTGACATGTACGCGCAGGAAACGAATTGAGATTGAGAATGAGTGGACGACGAGGTCATTCGAGGAGGCAGGCAGAGCCACCTCCACCACCTGCCCCACAACCAGAGAGTCCTAACTCTTGATTTAACCAGATTGAGACCGACGTGAGGCAAGGTTTTGAGCAAATGGCAGCACTATTCGCGTAACATTTTGGAGTTAATACCTCGAGTATAACTCCTACACCACCACAAGGACCTCACGTGCCCCCAGTACATATGGACCCAGTGCCTCCCATCACTCAGCCTGATGACAGAATTATGGCCCAACTGAAGGACTTTTTGAAAATGAATCCACCCGCATTTAGGGGAAAGAAGGATCCTACAGAGGCTGAGAAGTGGCTGACGGAGTTGAGAGCTATATTTGACTATCTGGGGTGCACAGATCTTGAGAGGGTCAATATGAGTGCCTATATGTTGAAAAGGAGAGCTCGAGATTAGTGGGGTACTACCCAGGGTATTCTGATGTCTCGTCAAGATGTGATTGGTTAGGAAGAGTTTCAGACAGCCTTTAGGACCCAATATGTACCACGAGCTACCCAGAGAAAGAAGCAGGCCAAGTTTTTGAGTTTGGTACAGGGTGATATGTCTGTGGATGACTATGAGAGCTAATTCACCACGCTATTGAGATATGACCCAGAGACCTTCAAGAATAAAGAGCTTCGTACTGAGAGATTTGTATATGGATTGAATCCCATCATTAGAGATAGATTGATAGGGCTATGTATTACTGAGTTTGGAGATGCTCTAAGACGAGCACAAGAGATTGAGAAGGGAATCGAAATGGTACATCCCAGAATGAGCTCAGAGCAGTGAATAGGGATAAGGGTAAGAGGCTAGAGATTTCCCAAATAGATGTTCAGAGAGATTCCTTCAGAAGAGGAATGATTGAGGTGCAGAAGGGCAGATTAGAGAGAACCAGAGCTTATCCCATATTAGGGAGACCCCTCGAGATGTCCTGAGATAAGGGTTTACAGAAATTGTGGCCGAATGCATGAGGGAAGTTATATTGGGTTGATCCATGGATGTTTTAGATGTGGAGACATGGTCATATGGTGAAAGATTGCCCTCAACCTCAAAGACCATATGCTCCAGAGCCTACTAGACAACAGCCTCAGAGATTGAATCCCCAGAGATGGGCCACTGCTGCAGAGAAAGGGAAGAAGCCTGTTACACAGGGATGTGTGTTTGCCTTGGATAAGGAAACCGCAGACACTTCTGCAGAAACTATAAGAGGTACACTCTCTGTCTGTAATCATAAGGCTCATGTGTTGATTGATTCAGGGTCCACGCATTCGTTTATTTCTGAGTATTTTTCATGTAGATTAAATTTGAAATTTGAACCTCTAAAGTATATATTACATGTAAATACCCCTATGCGTGAATCCCAAAGAACTGATTTGATCTGTAGAAGATGTGAAATAAAGGTGGGAGATAGAGTAATGTTAGCATATCTAATAATATTGAATATGCATAGGTTTGATGTAATTTTGGGAATGGATTGGCCGGCAACCAATCGAGTGAGTTTAGACTGCTACACTAAGATTGTAACTTTCTCCCTACCTGAACCTTGCAGTGTATGTTTGAAATATTGAGTAAATAGACGTATGGAATTTTGTAAGCAAATTGAAATTTTGATGTTGCTCTTGAGAGTACTAAATATGATTGTTTATGTTAAGATTATGAAACACTCATCTCAGATGATGATCAGGAACATCCGAGGATTGAGGATATACCTATAGTATATAGATGTTTTTCCAGATGAGTTATCAGGTTTACCACCAGAAAGAGAGCTGGAGTTTACCATTGATTTGGTACCAGATACTTAGCTGATCTCTAGACCTCCATACAGGATGGCATTAGTTGAACTTGAGGAATTGAAGAAACAACTACAGGAGTTATTTGATCAAGGGTTTATTAGACCCAGTGTTTCACCATGGGGAGCACCAGTTTTATTTATTAAGAAGAAGGATGGTAGTCTCAAATTATGCGTAGACTGCCTATTATTAAATAAAGCCACGGTGAAGAATAAATACCCATTACTTAGGATTGATGATCTACTTGATCAGTTGAGAAGGGTCTCAGTCTTTTCTAAGATTGATTTGAGATCGAGCTATCACCAATTGAGGATTATGGAAGAAGATATTTCGAAGACAGCCTTTAAGACAAGGTATGGCCATTACGAATTTCTAGTGATGTCCTTTAGATTGACGAACGCCCCTGCAGCCTTTATGAGATTAATGAACGAGGTGTTCAGAGACTATCTAGATAAATTTTTGATAGTCTTTATTGATGATATCCTGGTATACTCTCGATTATATGAGGAACATGCACATCATTTGTGGTTAGTACTTCAGATACTTCGAGATAAACAATTATATGGGAAGCTTAGTAAGTGTGAGTTTTGGTTGGATCGGATAGCTTTCTTTGGTCATATAGTCTCAGAGGAAGGAGTATCAGTGGATCCAAGTAAAGTAGAGGCTGTGCTTAATTGGGAAAGACCGAGGACAGTTACAGAAGTATGAAGCTTCCTTAGTTTGGCAGGGTATTACAGAAGATTTGTGGAAGGATTTTCCAGGATTGTCGCTCCTTTGACTAAGCTCACGTGCAAGGAGACTCAGCTCATATGGACTGATCAGTGTGAGCTCAATTTTTAAGAATTGAAGAGGAGATTGATAGTGGCACCTGTGTTGACTATCCCTGAGGGATCAGGACGATTTTCAGTTTATAGTGATGCATCCCATCAAGGATTAGGGTGTGTGCTCATACAGCACCAAAGAGTGGTCGCATATGGATCGCGACAGTTGAAAGACCATGAGCGAAATTACCCCACGTATGATTTGGAGTTAGCCGCTGTGGTATTTGCCTTGAAGATCTGGTGAATCTACTTATACGGGAAAAGATTCTAGATCTTCATTGACCACAAGAGTTTGAGGTATTTGTTTGATCAGAAGGAATTAAACATGAGACAAAGGAGATGGATGGAACTCCTTAAGGATTATGACTGCGAGATTTTGTACCATCCGAGTAAGGTGAACATAGTTGCTGATGCCCTGAGCAGAAAGAGTATGATAACGGTATGATGATCAGGGAATGGGATTTACTGGATCAGTTCACCAAACTCCGGATCAGAGTTAAAGAGGTAGAGATTAGATTTTTGGCTAGCCGGCGAATAGAGCCCTGGATCATGGATCAGATTATAACTGGGCAGCGCATTGATCAGAGGTTGATAGATATGGTTAGCCAAGCTGAACAGACTTCGCAGTCGGATGAATTGTTGATATTCAGAGGACAAATTTATATACCGGATGATGATACCCTAAAGAGACAGATACTAAGAGAATCTCACTGCTCGCGATATACTATGCACCCAGGGAGTACTAAGATGTACCGAGATTTGAGAAATGTGCATTGGTGGGGTGGTATGAAGCGAGATGTGGCAGAGTATGTGGCCAGATGTTTAGTATGCCAGCAAGTGAAAGCTGAGCATCGAAAGCCCGGAGGACTACTACAGCCTTTACTTGTACCTACATGGAAATAGGAGCATGTCACCATGGATTTTATTATGGGTTTACTAAGGACCCGGAGAGGTCGTGATGCGATATGGGTCATAGTGGATAGACTGACCAAGAGTACCCACTTTCTCACCATCAAGAGCATGGATACTGTGGATGCCTTAGCTGAGTTATATGTTAGCGAGATAGCTAGATTACATGGAGCTCCATTGAGTATTACTTCTGACAGAGATTCTCGATTTACTTCCAGATTTTGGACCAAGTTTCAGGAGTCCATGGGATCTCGATTGAGTTTCAGTACTGCCTATGATCCTCAGACAGATGGTCAGTCAGAGAGGACTATGCAAACCGTGGAGGATATGTTGAGGGCGTGTACGATAGATTTTAAGGGATCATAGGATGATCACTACCCCTAGCAGAGTTTGCGTACAATAACAGCTATCATGCGAGTATTGGAATGGCACCTTTTGAGGCTCTATATGGTAGGAGGTGTAGATCCCTTGTAGCTTGGGAAGAAGTCGGTGATAGAAAGATAAATGCTCTCGAGCTTCTTGAGCAAGCTATACAAAGTGTGAAACTCATATGTGAGAGATTACGGGCTGCACATAGTAGACAAAAAAGCTACACAAATGTGCGTAGACGGTCACTTGAGTTTGATGTTGGTGATGCAGTATTTCTGAAGATATCATCGAGTAAGGGTATCATGAGATTTGGAAGGAAAGGCAAATTGGGTCCTCGATACATAGGACCATTCGAGATTCTTGAGAGAGTGGGAGACATACCCTGCAGATTGGCATTACCTCCACAGATGTCCGAAATACACAACGTCTTCCATGTGTCTATGTTGAGGAAGTACCACCCGGACCCTTCTCATGTAATAGAGTATGAAAAGATGGACATATAAGAGGACATGAGCTACACTGAAGAACCCTCCGAATTCATTATAGAAAGGAGAAGGTACTTGAACCAAGAACATCCCATTAGTGAAAGTTTTATGGAAATATCACTCATTGGAAGAGGCAACGTGGGAATTGGAGAGTCTCATGAAGGAGAAGTACCCCCATCTATTTGACGAGTTGAGTTGAATTTAGAGGACCAAATTCTTTTTAAGGTGGGGACGATGTGAGATCTGAGAATTTTACACATATCAAATTATGTAATGAGAACGTGAAATTTAATTGATTGAACTAAATATGATGTACTTATATATTGAGGTGGTATGGAATGAAATTTTAAGTGATGAATGAGTTATAAATGAGATCTTATGTTAAAGTGTGAAACTATGGGGCCAGATCGATCTTGGAGAAGAGACGACCGATCTGGTAAGTTAAAAATGACAAGGAAGGAGGAATTTACGCGAGCAGATCGATCTCCAATGGAAGAGGATCGATCTCCTTATGATTCTATAATGAAGAGATTGATCTCATGAGGAAGGAATCGATCTCAAAATGTTTCTGTTAAGGAGAAGATCAATCTCCTCAAGGAGCAGATCGATCTCATGAAGCATTCTGTAAACTAGAGATCGATCTCATAATTGGAGTAGATCGATCTCATAAAGCCATTAAGAGATCGATCTCACCCCTCGACAGATTGATCTCCTAGGCATAAAATTACCTCAAATCGTCCCCAAATTCAAATGCAGATCGATCTTTTACCCTACGTCTATAAAAGGACCCTTGTGTTTTCCTGCATTTCATCTTTTCTCTCTCTTTCAAACCTCCTTTTCAGCCAAACCCTAGCTTTCTCTCTCTTCCAAATCGCCTATTTTCGTCCAAATTAAGAGTTGTGGCAAGAAGGAAAGTTGTTGCTCACCCAAAGGAGAACAACATACTTAGAAATCAAAAAACGAATCGAATCGAGGTGAGAGTTGAGCACTCCACAAGTTTGGGTAATTTTCTAAACCTCGATCTTTGATTTTGAAGTGATTTTTGGTGATTGTGAACATGGGCATTGTGATGAAATAGCTATGAGATGGTTAGAGACTGATGAAATTGTGATTTTATTGGAGTGATGATGATATTAAGTAAATTGTGGTAAATTGGGATTTTTGTCTATAAATTGGAAATTTAGGCATTGAGGTGATTTTGGTATGGGTATTATGCATGAGAAATGTAGAATGTTGAGATGTAGTGGACGAGATAACGTATTGTGATAGAGTCATGAGAAATGGGATAATTGAGAGATTTAGGTGTTAGTGAGAAAATGAGCAAATGTATGCTCGATAATGAAATTGAGTCGAGATATTGATGTTTTTAACATCGTTTGGACAACTCCAGAGTTCCAGAGTGGAATATAAGGCTAGTCCGTGATACGGGGGAACGATTGCACTATACGAGGTGCAAAGAGGTAAGGGAAAACTAAACTCATTGTGTATGTGTTTTGTGATAATATTGTAGCATGATTTTCGATTGAGAAAACAAGCATGTTTTATGTTTTGTGAATGAGAATTGCACACGATTTTTATAGCCGGTTGGGGCCCAACTTTTATGAGTTGTAAACTATATGTGAAAACATTTTATAACCATTTTGTGTTTAAAATGTGAAAAGTGTTTTGGGCCCTACGTTAAGGCGTACTGAGATTTGAGAAATGTGTGCGTGGTTTTGCCGGTTGAAGCTTGGTTTTAACATGTTTTGTGTTGAGTACAAAACGGTTTGAAATGAGTTTTATGAGAGAAAACCATTATGAGCATTACGTGAAGGCAAAACGATTTTTATGATAATGGCTATTAATTGAGACTTAGGTGTGTCATTTTGAAAACACACTGGGCATTGCTCTAGTAGCATGTAAGTCTGATATTCCTCCGTTCTGGTAATGTGAGATGACCCATACTCTGGTAGCGTTGGTTACCTACCACGTGTGAATCCTAATCAGTGGCTGTGCTACCTGTATTTAGTGGTTATGCCACGTGTGAATCTTAATCAGTGGCTGTGCCACATGTATTTGGTAGCCGTGCCACGTGCGGATTTTAATTTGTGGCTGTGCCACGTGCAGATTTTATTTAGTGGTCGTGCCACGTGCATTACTATTGCAGTGATTTTTATCACGTTTTAAAGAGAAAAACCATTATCACATCCTGATTTCCACATGCTTGTAACTGTGATTTATACTGAGTATGTACTTCCATGTTTTACATGTGTTTTAATGAGTTCATGCTACACTTTCTATTGAGTTTTCAACTGTGAAATAAATGATTGTATGTGCAAATCATTCATTTAACAATGAGTCCTTTACCCCCTTATTGAGCGATTTAAAAACTCACCCTGTTTTATCTCCCCTCCAGATTTCTTTAAGTGAGGAGAATTTCCTGTGACATACGGAGCAGTGGCTAGTGAAGGACTTGAGCTCCAGGCCATATATTTGTATTAGAGGTATAATTTACATTTCATGTACCCGGACTAGTGTGTATTTGCAGACATTTGATGTACTATGATGTATGGGATGTATTAGGATAATTCAATCTAAGTTGAGGAATGTATCTGATTTGATATATTTAATTATGTGATGATTAGATCCTAAGGTGTGATTTTATGATATATACAACATTGATGCATGACACTGTACAGGAATACACCTAGATATGTGTAATGTTATAGAAAAAGTTTTGAATTTGCCCTATTTTTCGCGTTTTCGGGGCGTGACATTACCAGACTGAGTGATCCACTTTGGAGTGTATTGGCGTTAAATTTTAAGGAGACCTGGAGTCTTCTGGGTCGCTTTGCATAAAAAAAATGAGAGTTAATTGGAATCCCCAGAACAGAGATTATGGATCAGTGGGAAAGACCCAAAACTCTGAAAGGTGATTCAAAGTTTGAGATATTGGGAGACTTTGGAATATGAATTTCATATCGAGTTTAGAGATTGTAAATTGTTTATGCTTATGTTTTAAATGCAAGACTTAATTAGAATAAGGAAAGAGTTTTGTTATAATTGATGTATGAAATGAGACAAGCTTTGAAATGTGATTGATTCTGAATACAAGTGATATTATGAACAAGAGATGTATACGATGTATGAATACTTTTGGTAAATTAAATGATTCAGATCAAGTGATATGAATAGAGAATGAGTGTGACTAAAGGATAAATGTGAAATTGCGAAAAGTTTTGGTATCCTACTTTCTATTGAGACTGAACCTTGAACCCTTATATCCATAACCAGTTTATGTGGTCAGGTATGATGGCTAATAAAGGTATTTCAAATTACTTCTCTACCTGAGAGACTTGACAGCGTCTAGAAGTACTTGATCATTAACCCATAAACTGGAATTAATAGTTGTAATATCTGTGTTTGAAGTTAGGATACCATTACTTGTGCGGTGAAGAATTGTGGAATTCTACTGATCATGAAGGTTTAAATATTAAATTTCACAAAAGCAGTGTAACAAAAGAAAAGAAATGGCTAGAGTTGATGCCTTAAGTAGAAGTAACCTTGAGACGATGTTATATTTATGTAATAACCAGGAAATGCGAAATGTTGTAACGTTTTGTGAACCTCAAATTGTATGCAGTTCCACTGATACTGACGATTTCTATATGGTAGTTAACCTAAGATTTGAACACTAGACTTGATTGATTAAATCGAATTGGTTCAGTGTAACGATGAATACTGAATCGATATGGCTAGTTAGATACCAATGGGTACTATAACAGATTCAATATCGACAGTGATGATTTATTGAGATTTAGAAGTAGAATTGGGTACCCAATGATCTATAGTAAAGGAATTGATGTTGTCCGAGGCTCATTTATAGATATATAACTAAGAGTGTGACTAAATGTCATTCACCGATTAGATGGGAGAAGTGGGTGAAAAAAAAAAGAAAATTGTTTCCGATTTTGTTCAGCAAGCTTTTGAAGAAGTACAATTAAGTTATGGGAAACTAGGAATAGCTCAAAGCAGGCAAAAGAGACTTATGTTGACCAAAGACGAAAACCTTTGGGAAATTTCAATAGTAGAATTGATGTTCTGAAAGTTTCTCCTTCCAATAGTATAATGAATTTGGAAAGAAGGGACAATTAAGTCCCCGTTATATTAGACCTTTTGAGATCTTAGACCGAATGGAAGACCAAGCTTACAGATTGGTGTTACCGCCAGAGTTATCAATATTCGATAATGTCTTCCGGGTTCGATGCTACACAAGTATCACTCGGAACCGATGTATATAAGTAAGTATGAACCACTAGAATTGAAAGAGGATCTGACATATATGGAGAAACTGACCCGGATCTTGAACAGGAAGGAAAAAGGGCATTGCGGTCTAAGACGATTGTCACGACCCAAATTACCTAAAAATCAGAGTAAATTTTTTTGGTTTTTCATTTTCTTACCCATCGTGAACAGTTACACTACTAAACAGTTGGGCTATGATTCGGTGTTAGTCACCTCTCACCTATTTACCATTCCATTTTCATATTTCATTTACATATCAATTTATTTTAACCAAATACATCCCCAATATTACATCCATGAACAATACTGTGCCTCTATATGTTCAGATACAAAAATTATACAAATGTGTATACCTGGTCTTGATAAGAAGCTGTGGATAACCAAAATGCAAGACTACTGTCGTTCTCTTCTACTGAATTTACCCTGTGGGGTGGAAAATGAAAGGGTGAGCGAAACTTGCTCAGTAAGGCAATAATGTAAGCAGGTAGATAACTATACTATCTACGTGCTGATAATGTCATGATATAAAATCGTTTACATTTGGAGCATGAGGTAAGACTAAAACGATGCCACATGTATGTATATATCATATAAGAGAAATCATGAAATCGACATATAAAACAAACATGGAAAAATCATCATGTATGTAATCTCATGCTCGTCACATTTAAAACTTATTTGTTTCATCATAAACTCATCATGTTAAAACTTATTTGTTGTATCACAAAACAACCACATCAAGGTCAAACCCATCTCTCGAGAATACCTTGGTTCATTAAATCGCATCTCATTTAAAAGCATAAATCAGGACATTACCCCTCCTTCGGGTTTGTCCTAGTCTATTCAGACCGTATGATATCATGTGAGGCATGTAGGTTACTATATGAAAATTGAGGACTATGGCTATAATTTGTCCCTGTGATCCTAGCTACACGGATCCCGGTGTACGGGGCATCACAATTGTAATGAGAGGTGGGGTCAAACCTACCCGCCAGAATATCAAGTAACATCATCGAGTCATCATGACTGCATGGTACAGCGTATCCCGTGTGACATACAAGGTACAACGTACTCCGTGGACCCATATCATAGTCTGGGGGTGCCTGCCGTAGGTTTTATCCACCCCAATACTATGTCGATAGCCAACCTATGTCTCAAAGTATACGTGCGAGCATCTCAACTCTCTACGACACACAGTCTACAGGAGGCTTCTGCACGACTATATGCATGTCAACTCACGTCTAGTGCGAGCGAAGCTCCAGCACAACGCTATGCATATCATGATATCTAAAATCTCATGCGAGCGAAGCTCCAACATGGTTTTGTGCAGACACAAATTTCTCGTACGAGCAATGCTCCAGTACGACTTTTTATGAGTAATAAATCAGTAAAATTTAGTGCGAGTAAGACTCTAGCACTCTTTTTACTCATGTAAATATGATAGGTAGCTCAATCTTGATAAAACATCTTTTAAAATCGTAACCGGTACAAACCGATACCCTATCGTACAATTCAAGAAATCAACAGCCAACCTATGTGCATATTTTCTTAAATCAAAGCAATATATTCATATAAAACATTAAAACATGATAATCATGCAATTTATCTGCCTTACTACCCTTTTTGTAAATTTTACTCCCATGGGAAAAATCATCTTTTTTCTTTATTCACCAATGCCCCGATTTTCATAAAAATTATTATTTCGTTTCTAGATACTTTAAGAAATTCTAGACCCTGTAAATCCCCTAAAAAATACATATAGAAATCTCTATGCACCTATAAAATTCCCTTACCTCGATTCACGTGTAAACTTATCTCGTCTCAATAATACCCGATCTCTCAGTCCAACTGCGCGTCAACCAAGTCTACGGAACTGCATATAACCACATAATTGGGGCCAATTCAATTATCTTTATCAGTATATCACATTTACTAATCGAATCTAACGTACTAGGCCCGTTTTACTTTATTGGGCTCGATTGCACTTTAATGGGTCTCGAACCTGTTTTCAGCCCGTTTATACTTATTAAATCCCTTTTTCGGGTTTACTGGGCTCATTCAGCTTACCAATAATCATCGGGCTTCGTTCCAAACTTATTGGATAGCCCGTATACTATGTACAGTAATTACGTTGCAATTCCAATTAATATCCCTTTTTATACAGAATTAATCCGTAAATTTCATAAAATAATCGAAACTCTATATTAAAGGACTCATATTACTGTAATTAAAATATACTTACCCAATATGATGCGGGGTACGAGAATCGGAGCTCAATCGGCTCTCGTTTGGGGTTTATCTGAAAATTGCACAATTAGGTAAATTCGGGTTATTTTCCATTAAATATAATATTAATTAAATTTTCAAAATTTACTCGTAGGTCAATCTCGACCCTCGGTCAACTTACCCGAATCTCGAGTCGTCCTCGGTAATTTTTCTTTCCTTTTTTTTCTTTTTCTTTCTTTTCTTTTCTTTTCCTTTCCTTCCCTTTTTTCCTTCCTTTTCCTCCCCTTTCCTTCCTTTTCCCTCCAGCCAAACGGTACCGTTTCAGCCTTTTTCCGTCACCGGCGTTTTCGACGGTTTTGCCAGCCGATACCGATCTCAAAAGAACCAGCTCCTCCCCCTGAACTCGTCGGTGGCCTCCATTCAAGCCCAGCCGCCGTGGTTCATCGGGAATCAACCCGTTTCTCCTCGACTTTTCCTTCACTCCGATCGACGATTTTCGATCACCTGATGGCGCGTCTCCGGTGTCCACGCGATCGTCGGCCTCTCCTCTTCCTCCTCGTGGCTTTATCGGAGGTCGTCAGTCGCTGGTGTGCTGGGATCATCCTCGGTTTCTCGCGGGTCAACAATCTGTTTCATTTTCGATTTTCGATTTCGATATACCCTTTTTAACCATTAAAATATCACACGTACATATACTTACATCAATCATATTATAATATAGTGGTCGGTATGTTTTATACATCACATGATTCTATATTTACATCCCCAAATATTCCTTCATACACAATATTGTGCTGTAAGCATACTGATACAAAATTCTATACATGGTGTATACTTGAAAGTCAATGGGAATCACAGAAATCAGCTATGTCGTCTACTCTCTACACCCATTATCTCTATGGTGGAAACACTGAAAGTGGGTGGAAAATGAAAGGGTGAGTTCCACATGCTCAGTACAGTAATAATACAAACAGGTAGATAGCTATACTATCTACATGCTGATAAGAAATCAGGATATATGTGAGCATGAGGTAAAAACAATGATATGTCATATATATAATATCATCTGTTCTAAAACAGGAAATCGGCATATAAAACATGGAATATTTCTCATGTGAAAACATCTTATGCTCAAATGGATCGATACATTTTAAAACACCCCATCTGGGTCAAAATATGATACACTCAACAATTCAAAATCCATTCCAACAAAATTATTTATTTTCAAATTTTCGTTATAAAATCACCCTTCTCACAGGGTTACAAATCAATGAAAGTTTCATAAAATCCCTTCATGGGAACAATCAAAACTCAATTGAAATCATACAAAAATCAGGGCCTAACCCCTCTCTCGGGTCTACCCTAGTCTATTAAAACCAAAAGTTATACATGTGAGACATGTAGGTGACTATATCGGTAATATCTAAGACTATAGCCATAACGTCGTGATCCCTAGCACACGGATCCTAGTGTGCGAGGTGTCACACCTGAAACGAAAGGTGAGTCGGTCCTACCCACCAGAACAACATAATATTAGGATTGCGAGGGCAAGACTTGCTGTCTCGTGGCTAATGCCACTCCACTCCAACAATCCCTACGGTACAGCATACTCCACGTGACATACACGGTACAACGTACTCCGTGAACCCAAGCTCAATCAGGGGTGCCTGTAATAGGTCTTATCCACCCATGTCAAGTATGTCTCAGTATGCACGTGTGAGCATATCATCTCACTGTGACACACAGTCTACATGAGGCTCCAACACGGCTATATGCATGTCATATAAATCCCTGTGCCAGTGAAGCTCTAGCACAGCTTCATGCATATTCATGATATCTGAAAACCTCGTGCGAGCAAAGCTCTAGCACGGTTTCATAGAAATCAATGAAATCTACGTACGAGCAGCGCTCTAGTACGACTTAAACTAATTATAAATTCAATTTAAATCCACGTACGAGCATTGCTCTAGTACGGATATGTATAAAAACTCAATGAAAACCTCGTACGAGAAAAACTCCAGTACGGTAGTCATATGAAATAAATCTGTAAAATAGTGCGAGCAAGGCTCCAGCACTCTGTGTATGAGTTAAAATATAAAATCCAGTGCGAGCAGTGCTCAAGCACGGTTTCAACTCATATAACACTGATAGGTGGCTCAATTTTATCAAAACATGTTAAATAAATATCAATTGGCACCTAACCTGTGCCTTTTCACTTAAAACATGAAAATAATAGCCAACCTATCCATAAATTGCTTGAATTAAAGCAATATCATCATGAAAACATTAAAATCATGAATTTCATGCAATTTCATAGCCTTACTACCCTTTTTGAAATTTTCCTAACTGGGGGCAAAATAGTCATTTATCACTATTTCCATATTTTTCCTCAAAAATTATTATTTTGTTTTCGGGTAGCCTAATGAATTTAACGTAATGTAAATCCCCTCGAAACTACGTACAGCTACCCCTAAGTGCTCATAAAATTCCCTTACCTGGAATCACGCGCGAGCTTATCCCGACTCGGTCGTACCAGGTTTCTCAGTCTAATTCGCTCGTCTACGGAGCTGCATATAACCACATATGGGTTCAGTTCAAATATATTGATCAGTATTTCACTCTTACTAATCAAATCTAAAGCTCTGGGTCTGTTTTACTCTATTGGGCCCGATTGCACTTTAATAGGCCTCAACCCCTTTTTCAGCCCGTTTCCACTTTTTAAATCCCTTCTTCGGGTTTACTGGGCTCATTTGGTTTATCAATAATCATTGGGCTATGGTCCAAACTCATTGGATAGCCCGTAAACTATTTACAATAACTACTTTGAAATTTTGAATAAAATTCCTTTTATGCAGAATTAATCCGTAAATTTCGTAAAATAATCTTAACTCTGCACTTAAGGACTCATATTATCGTAATTAAAATGTACTTACCTAATATGATGCGGGCCAAAATCGAAGCTAAATCGGCTCTCGTTCGGGCTCTGTAGTAATACTGCACAATTATATAAATTCGGGTCATTTTTTACTAAAATAATATTAAATTGAATTCTCAGAAATTTATCCGTAGGTCAATCCCGACCCTTGATCACTTACCCGAATTTCAATTTGTCCTCGGGTACACTTTCTTTCCCTTTTTTCCTTTTTCTTTCTTTTCTTATTTTTTTCCTTTTCTTTTTCTTTTTCTTTTTCTTGCTTCTCGGCTACGGTGCCGTTTTAGCCCGTTTGCCGTCACTGACGATCCCGACCTCCTCGTCGGCGGCCAGTGGGCTTAAAAGAACCGCCTCGGCCAGGGGAGTGCTCGGTTGGGTCAAATCAGAGCTAGGACACCGTCGTTCGCTAGGACCGATGCGATTTGTCCTCGGATCTTACGTCCGCCGATTTGTCGAAAATAGAGGCCGTTGGCGCTCGTTACCGATACCGTTGGAACCGTCGGACTCTCATCTACCTTTTTCGACCGTTGGCTTGGCTCGTCGAACGTCGGTGGCTCGTCGGAGGTTACAGTTTTCGCGGGTTCATTTTTTGGGTTCTGTTTTCTCTCTCCCCGATTCAGATTTTCGGATTTCTCTTTTTTTAAAAAAAATTATTTATTATTATTTTAACACATTAATTTAATCAATAAATGAATTTATCAGTCTATTTTTGTCTTTTCGGTATATTTTTCGATTATTTTTGGGATAAGTTTTTCAAATTAAAAATCTCGATTAATTCCGAATTAATTTCGATTAATTCTCATAAATTAATATCTAGATCAATCGGACTCGAAATTAAATGTTTTCCTCGTTATTAATCCAGATTTCGTAAATTCCATATTTTAATGAAAATTACTTATCAAATTTATACCGAATTTTGATCGTTTGACCATTTTACCCCTGCACGTGTTCGGGACTAAATTGAATCGACTTTCTTTCATAAATCCAAAATATTTTCCCTATATTCAATTTCTTATTTTTAGTCAACTCGATTAAATTCCTTATTCGATTTTACGTACGTTATTTCATTTCATCCACATTTATTAGATCCGAATCAACCATCTTATGAATCCATTAACATATAATAATGTCATACAATATGGAAATCATAAGGAATATCATACAAAAATTGTGGATCTCACAAGTGTGACAGTCTACATGAGAAAATCATCATAGTTTTCAACATGTCTTATATATCACAGAAGAACTACAGTGCGCGCCTTTGTGTGTGACTCACAGTCGACACTCCGCTTAAACACAGTTTTACATATCACAAACTCGAACTCTAGTGCGAGTAAACCTCCAGCACTAGGTAATCATAGTTCATGTTTCAAATCAAGTACGAGCAATTGTTCCAGTACCATGCTATGCACAAAACATATAAAACTGAGTACGAGCAATAACTTCAGCACTCTATCATGCATAAATCGTATAAAACTGAGTACGAGTAATAACTCCAGCACCCTATCATGCATGTCATGGAAATCTAGTGCGAATCATACTTCAGCACTAATATATGTGGAAAACATATGAAATCAAGTGCGAGCTGTGCTCTAGCACGATTTATTCTCACATAATTTGATAGATGGCTCTTTAAGAAGGGATGATTTTCAAAACATCAAAATCAGCACTATAAATTGTGTTATTTCTCATCAATCAATAAAACATTAGCCCATCTACCTACTCTTCTGCTAAACAACAGTAAAAACACTCATAATTGTGGTTTCCATGTTTTTTACAACTTTTCTCAAAAGTTGACTTTTTTCTAACTAGGGGTAAAATCGTAATTTGCCACTATCGAATCGCTATAATTATTATTTACTTTCTCTGACCCTCAAAGTTTTTAAGTGAATGTAAAAGCAAACAAAGATACGTGTAGGTATCTCTAACTACTCCCAAAAGTCCCTTACCTGTGATCACTCGAGAAATTTTACTTTCTCAACGCTGCTCGATCCAGCAGTCCGATTAGCTCCTCCAACAATATCTGGAGCTGCATATAACCATTCATTAGGTTAATTTTACTTTTCTTATTGTATTTCATATTTAATGCAGTCTATTTCACTTAATGGGCTTTGATAAACCCTAATGGACCTAACTCTGCCTTAAGCTCATTTCCATTTTACTATTCATTTTCGTTGCGCCTATTGGGCTTGTAGGGCCCACCAACTCTTATTAGGCTTGTTCAAGACCCATTACATCACATTAGGCCGAAACCAATTGGTCTTGGCCCATTAAACCTCTCGGCCACATGCCATGGTCAAGAACCACGCATGCCTAGCCATGCCAAGTACCACGCCACCGTCGACCATTTCACTAGCCATTCACTTAGGCATTTTCACGAACACTTGGTTGGCAATGTTCTTAAGCTTAACTTAGTTCATTGAGGCATTTTATCAAACGCCTTGATTGCCAACTTAATTCATCCACCAATTGATCAAATTGATTAATTCTAACTATACCATAATCATAAACACATGCATATTAACTCATTTATGCCTTAAAATCATATGGGTATTCATCAATTTACCATTACCCACTCTCGGCCAATCCATGTTCATAGTGATTTCATGTGTTTCAATGCTTAAAACATATACCAATCAACTTAGAATAATTCATACATTAACATATATGAATTTGAAAGCTTGAAATTATACATAGCTTGCACTTTCACACTTGGCCAAAACTTTGAAGCTTCTCAGTTTGCTCAATTTGGCTCCTTGATAGCCAATTCCAACATATATTAATCCTCTCTCAATTTGGAACAACTTTCATTCAGATTACAAGTTCCAAATATACCTTTTTCCTAGTGATTTCTAGTGAGAGAAAGCTTGATTATGTGTGTTTCAATGGTTTCTTCTCTTTACCAAATTCTTAAGGAAGAAGATGAAGTTATGTTGGCTGATTTTATAAGCTAATTACTTAGTCATTAAGCCTAAATTTTCAGCTAACAAATTTGAATTGAATTGGCGTAGGTAATAGTTACCAATTTGGCTATGGTTACCTTTTACTAATAGGCTTGATTTTTACCAATTTGGGCCTAGCTTTTGGGCCTCTCGGTTTGGGCCTTCCTAATGGACTTTCAGGCTGAAATGTTTACTACACATCAAGATTTCAATTGTCTAAATATTGGGCCCACAAATCGGTCCAACAATTTGGTCTAATGGACCTAAGAAATTTGACCCACACTTGTTATACCTTAATGGGCTTTAAAATTTCCACTTTGGCCCATTACGTTTTTACCCGTTAAATTTAATTTGAATTTCGATTAAATAAGTTTTCCTTACTTCTGGGGATGATCATCTTGTATTTTGACCAAAAATGTTTTTCCCAAATATTTCTCCATACTTAGGTTAATTTTTAACCATGGTTAGTCAACTATGGTCAAAGTCCACTTTTCCTAACTATAGTTGACTTTTCTTGACCATTAACCACGTTTGATGTAAGACCCGTAAATTTTTATGTAATGCATATGATTATTGGATGTACAAACAAGTTACATTACATATGAATTACAAGAAATAAACGTTTTTAAGTTCTAAGTGTGAATGGATTGATAAATGAGTGTTAAAGTGATTGAGTATGAGTTTAAATAGGAAAATTTGCAGCAAAAGGGTGCAGGATGAAGGCCTGATCAATTCTATGCAAGGAGAGATCAATCTCATGGCCTAGAAAACACAATCCCAAGCATTCTGTAAGAGGGAGATTGATCCCTCACTCAAGCATATCGATCTCCATTAGCCTCGGGTTGGACCAGATCGATCTCCTCTTAATGGCCAGATCGATCTCCTAAGCTCTCTGCCTGAAACAAATCAATCTTATTCCCATTGAGCAGATCGGTTGCATGCAACAAGACAGATCGATCTCATGCACTCAACAGATCGATCTCCTACCTGCAAAATGGATGAAATTCTGAGGATTCAAGTCAGGTTAGATCGATCTTCACTCTATGCAAATCGATCTCCTAATGTCATTTCTATAAAAGTGGAGCTGTTGGATCTGCATTTTCATGGGAAACAAGTTCATTCTTCCATTTTCAACCTTAAACCTAGCTTTCTATCTCTAAGACTATCGCATTCCACAAAGATTTGAGAAAAAGCTATTAAAGCAAAGTTGTTCACTATAAAAAGAATAACAACATAGCTTGGAAATCAATACTTCATTGGTTGGATTGAAGTAGCAAAGGAGTGTTCTTATTTGAGCAAGAAGAAAATCAAGCTAGGTGAGTTTCTAATACATCAACCCAGGTACATTTATCTAGTTATTGATTATGAGTTGATTGGTGTGTGTATTAATGATTGAAACTACCTAGAATGTAATGGAACAAGTATGACCTAGAATGAGTCTAGTGTAAGAAAATGTGATATGGTTGAGTTGATGATGAATGGCTTGAATTAAAGTGTTAGTGAGGTGATATGTAAGATTTTGAGATGATTGAATAAAGCTACATTGTTAAATTGGCCAAGTTGAGTGAATAAGTATATGAGGTGCTTGACAAAATGCCATAGTGAAGTAAATGATGGACTAGAGACACTATGATCTTAATATCGATTTAGTGTGAATCAATAGGCCTAAAAGAGTTCAATAAACTCTCGAGAAATTAATAAAGGGATCAAAATGGACCTAAGAGGAAGTGAGACCTTATAAGGGGTAATGAAAACTATAGGTCTAGTCGACTATAATAAACGCAAGAATTGTGTCGTATTGGATCGAATTGATGTGGAATATGATTACGTACAGTCTCAGAGATTTCGTTAGAGGCAAATCGAACTGCACAAGTGAGCAGCTCTACGGAAGTGGAATCACTCGACGCGATTTCATGTAAGGGAATTTTGTGAGTATATAGAGATAGCTACTCGTATTTTGTGGGTGAATATAGGGCTTTGTAAATGCATGATTATTTAGAAAAGTGATTGATGGTATATGTGAATGACTACAAGTATATATGTATTTGATTTGGTTTCTGAAGTGATTCTTACAAAGGGGATAGTAAGGCTAATAATTGCATAAATCACACGTTTTGATACTTTTACAAAATACATTGCTTTGGTTTAAGCAAAATTGATAGTTAGGCTGGCTAGTGATTTCATGATAGCACAAGTGAGGTACTAACTTTGGTTTGAGAATGTTTTGTTGAAATAGAGCCGCCTATCAGATTTATGTGAACTTAATCGTGCTGAAGCTTTGCTCGCACTTGATTTTGATGTTTTCAATATGCATGAAGCGTGCTGGAGCCTAGTTCGCAGCACATTTTGAATCAATGATGGTACGTGGGCTTTCCTTGACTTACTTATGCATATAATCATACTGGAGCTATGCTTGTACATGATTTCTTCATTATTTGTCATGCATAAAATCGTACTAGAGCGTTACTCGTACAAGAATATTTGCTGATGATGCATGAAATCGTACAAGTGAGTCATGGAGCTAGTAAGATCCTTAAGCCCAACATCCTTAAGCCCATTGGGACGGGGAGGCTCTCTTACATTGGTAAAATCCTTAAGCCCAACATCCTTAAGCCCATTGAGGCAGGGAGGCTCTGTTCGGTGAGGAGGCTCTCTTACATTAAAATGAAATGCTCCCACGTGCGCTTGAGACTATGTAGGTTACACATGGTCTGGGGTAGATAAGTCCTATGGCCAGCACCCCCAACCATGATTTGGGTTTGCGGAGTACGTTGTACCATGTATATCACATGGAGTACGCTGTACCGCGTGGTTGTGATGTTGATTTGAAAAGTTTGGAGAATAACTAACCCACCTTCGTTCTCGCATGATGCCCCGCACATTGGGATCCGTGTGGCCTGGGATGATTATGACATAGTTGGCCAACAGAGTCCTTGATTTATAGTGACTACCTGTCTCACAAGATATCACATGGTTTTAGATACCGATGATGATTTATGTTGTCCATGGTAGACCCGTGAGAGGGGTCGAGACTTATGGTGTGTTTTAAAGGAATGATTCAAGATGTGGATGAGTTTTTCTAATGTTTTGAAAATGTGTTACACTTTGAAGAATGAACTGTGATGAGCTTTATGATTTGAGATGAAACTGTTAAGTGTTCTCTATAATGAGCATTAGAGGTTTTCACATGATGATTTCCATGTTTAAATGCCTACTTCTATGTTTTTCGTACACGATATATGTATATATATGTGGCATAGTTTTATTATTTCCCCATGCTCTGAATATAAATGATTTATGCCATGACATTATAATCATGTAGATAGTCTAGTTATCTACCATGCTTGCGTTATTGCCTTACTGAGTGTGTGGTTGCTCTTCCTCCATTTTCCCCTGTACAGAGCACGCACAGTAGCCTAGTGAAGAACTGAGGCGTTATATTTTGGATATTCTCTGCTCTCCATCGCTAAGAGGTATACACACAGGGATTCTTTTGTATCTAAACATGTAACAACACAATATTCATTTTGAACTGTAATACGGGGGATGTAAATGTTAGACCACATGTCAAGCATAAGTATATGATTTAAATTATCAAATATATGCTTTTGATTTATTGAAAAATGTAAGAAAATGGTAACTATTACTTACTCACAACCCAACTATAATCGTGAGGGTTGTTCACGGCCAGGTAAGATAATGGTTAAAGTGAAAAATTCATAGTGATTTTTAGATGGAATGGATAAAAAGAGGTCGTGACATTTGACTTTTTCTCAAAAATCCAAAAGTGTCATATTTTATGGTTTACACTCTCGTCTTTACGTTTTACCGTTTCCGTTAGCTGAATATACCTAAAATACCTTAAACGGACCATTTCGGACTCGTTTAACCTTTTTAGCTTTTACTCTTGTTCTCTATGTTCGGGACCAAATAAAATCAACTTTCCTTGAGCTCTCTATATTTTCTCATTTTAAGTTCTTCTCTTTAGTTAGAATGATTCAGATCCACTCGATTTAGCCATGTGGCTCTTATAGCCCTTTTTGACTTTTATGTAGCTTATAAGTGTTAAAGCATTTCACTAGCACTTAAATCAAGTAAAGACTCTTCTTATGATTCAAATAACTTAATACAATGTTTGTACATATATAAATCATAAGGAACAAGCTACATAAAAATACGGGTCTTACAGTTCATGGCTCGATTGAAACAGTTTCAGGAAATGAATCCACCAGTCTTCAAGGGAGATAAAGACCCTGATAAAGCTAAAGAGTAGATTTTAAATTAGAGAAGATGTTCAAGTACATATAGTGCAGTAGTGTCGAGAAGGTGGCGTTAGCTACCTACATGTTAGAGAGTGAGGCAAATCGATGGTGAACGTCTTTCAAAATTGTTTTGTTAGCTAAGCACTTGGAGATTACTTAGGAGATTTTCCTTAAAGCATTTAATAAGCAATACATCTCGGAATGTTCTTAAAAAAATGGTAAAGTTTCTAAGTTTGGTCCAAGGTAATATGATGGTGGATCAATATGAGTCAAAATTCACCCCACTCATCCGATATGATCCCGACATAGCCCAGAATGAGTTGAAAAAGACTGTTAAGTTCATCCATGGGTTGAAACCGGTGATCTAAAGTAGGTTATCACCTCTGAACCTACGAACTTATGCAGAAGCCATTTAGAGGGCACAATTCATAGAGCAAGACATGGAGTGTCCCAAGCTGAATTTTAGTCTAGATTGAGGAGTCAGGGCATGAGATATGATGACAAAGGGTCTTTTCAGAATATGGGGCAAAATAAGAAACTGTGGGTCGGTGCATCTAAAGCTTTGACCACTCCAAATGCTTCTGTACCCTATGTGACGACTCAAAAATCAGAGTAAATTTTTTATTTTTCTTTCATACTTACCTGTCCTTTGATCTGACTACACTCCACCAACGGTTGGGTTGTACGTCAATGCCAGTCCCACCATTCATTCTCCATACAACTCAATTCCTTATTAAAGGAAAGGTAAACACATGAGTTTTCTTTTAATTCTTTCTCATTCATTTAAAAGTGTTTACAGTGTCTATACATCCCCGAAAGTTACTTACAAACATATTACTGTGCTATTCTTATTTAGATACCATATGTACAAGTGTATATACCTCAAAATGATGGGCAGCAGCGGATATCAGAAATGCAGTACTCAGTCGCCTGAAAGTCTACTAGAGGAAATCTGTGTAGGAAAATGAAAGGGGTGAGCACATCAAGCTCAGTAAGGCAATTCTATGAACAAGTAGGTAACCATACTACCTACATGAACATGGTGTCGTGCATAAACCACCATTTCTTCACATCATTTCAAAACAGATGCTAAATGCTACACTCAGTATACCCGAAGCTCCAAGCACGACTGTAGTTCCATCATGAAAACCAGTGCGAGCAATGCTCTAGTGCGAGCCCCTGCTCCGGCACTAATGCATGCATTACACAATTCAAAACTCGTGCAAGCTGAGCTCTAGCATGTCACATTTCCATAAAATTACGTAGGCGGCTCTGTTATCTCAAAACAATTTCCAAAAGAAATCACATTATTGAAATCATGAGATGATGTGAATTTTATTTAAAAGTCCCATGCATGTGTCAAACCACCTCAAAAACTGGCAAGAACCCCTTGTTCTTGCTTCTCGTAAGTTTTCCTAAATTTGGAAATCTTACTCTTCACAGGGGTATTTTGGTCATTTACCCATATGAGAACCAAAAATTTTTATCTGAAATCTAGACCCTTTAGACTGTTTAAGAGAATGTAAATGCAGTCGAAATTACGTAAAGCTACCTCTAAGAGTCCGTAAAATTCTCTTACCTGGAATCTCTTCGTAAGCTTATCTTTTTTTTCCACCAATACCGTATCGCTCGATCCGATACTCTCACGGTCAACTCTGCGGAGCTGCACATAACCAAATCTCGGGTTAAACTGTGAGTTCAACTATATTTCAATCTTACTGGGCTTTATTTACAGTATTGGGCTCATTCACACTCATTTGGGCTCATTTAATTCTTAATCGGCCTTACTCCATTTTAAGCCTGTTTTCCATTTATTAATTCTCTTCATCAGGGTCTATTGCCTCATTGGGCCTATCAATACCCATTGGGCTTTGTTCCAAACTCTTTGGATAGCCCGTATATCATTTACGACAATTAATTTAAAATCTAAATATAATTTATTTTATGCAGAATTTAATCCGAAATCCGTAAAATAAATTTCACTTGCGCAATAATCATACTATTATCGTAAATGAGCTTTACTTACCCGAAATTCTACGATGGTGCACAAATCGGAGTTCGATCGGGCTCACGTACGTAATTTATTGTCGAACTGCATAATTTTATATCTAATTTCGGGTTAATTTTTGATCTAATATAATTTTAAATAAACTTCTCGGAATCAATTCAGTCAATTTTGGACTGCTTACCGACTTACCCATAATCTGAGGTATCCCCGAGAATTTTCCTCTCCTTTTTTTCCCTTTTTCCTTTTTCTTTTCTTTACTTTTCTTTTTCTTTTTTTTTTCTTTTTTCTTTTTCTCCCTTTTCTCCTTGGCTGAATAGGTTTGGTCCGGTTCAGCACAAAACCTTTCTCATTGAACCGTCCAACCGATTCAGCCTCTTTTTGTCGTTCTGGCGTCGTTCAGCTATTTCCCTGTGCGCCGCTACAGCCGTTCGGCTCGTGTCAGGCAGGAGAACACTCGGCTACCCTTAGATCTAGTCAAATCGCTGGTGGATCGTCGAAATCACCTTCTCTCCCTCGCGACTTCAACTCGTCGATCCGGCTGTTTCCAATGTCGTCAGTACCGATGGGTTCACGCGGTCGTCCTCTCTCTTCTCCGACCCTCTCCTGGCCTCATCAATCATCGGTGCAGGGCGTCTCCCTTGGCTTGTTCGTCTTCAAGCTTCTTCACTCTTTCGCGATTTTCGTGATTTCTACTTCTCTTCTCCTTTTTTTTCTTTTTTTTTTTATATTTTTATTTTAATCAATAAAATATTATTTCATCCCCAAAATATCTTTAAAAAATCTTATTTAATTCATTTAATCAATAAATTAATTTATCTGTCTTATTTTGTCTTTCTGGTATATTTTTCCAATATTTTCGGGATAATTTTTCGAGGTGAAAATTCTGATTAATTCCAATAAATTCATGTCTTGATTAAATTGGACTCGAAATTCAATATTTTTCTCGTTATTGATCAAGATTTCTCAATTCCATATTTTTTTAATGAAATTTTCTTATCGAATTTATACCGAATTTTGATCTTTTGATCGTTTTACCCTTGCACGTGTTCGAGACCAAATTGAACCGACTCTCCTTCTTGAACCCACTATCTTTCCTTATCTTAAGTCCTTATCTTCGGTCAGCATGCTTCCAATCCCTTTCTTTCGATCTATGGCCATCTCAGCCCTTATTTTGCTATTACATACATTTCCATGCACATTCATCCATTTCCTTTGCAATTTAAATTAGTAAAAACTCTTATTATGATTCATTAATATGTGGAAAAATGTACATCACATGAATCATAAGGAATATCATCCAAAACATCATCAAAAGTAGTACAAAAGTGGGGCTTACATAATCTCCCCCACTAAAAGAATTTGGTCCTCCAAATTGGAACCAAGTCAACCAGCAAGCAACTCTGGGTCATTCTCTCGTATTAAACTCTCTAGCTCCCATGTCGCTTCCTCTGGAGTGTGTGCTGCCACAATACTTTCACCAGGGGAATCGTCTTCGACCTCAAGACTTTCTCCTTCCTATCCAAAATCTGAATCGGTCTCTCCACATATGACATATTCTCACTGAGCTTCAGTGGCTCGTATCTGATCACATGTGACGAATCCGGCTGATACTTCCAAAGTATAGAGATATGGAAAACATTATGGACGCTCGCTAGCTCAGGTGGCAACGCTAGCCTATAAGCTCTATCTCCTACTCTCTCTAGTATCTCAAAGGGTCCAATAAAATGAGGACTCGGCTTTCCTCTCTTTCTAAACCTCGTAATACCCTTGGAAGGAGAAACTTCAGAAACACAAACTCCCATGCTGAAACTCCAACGATCTACCTCTCCTATCAGCATAACTCTTCTGTTGACTCTGAGCTCCTCAACCTCTTACAAATCAACTAGACATCCTCAGAGGCCTGATGTACCAAGTCAGCAATAAACATCTGTCTGTCACCAACTTCCTCCCATCCAATAGGAGATCGACATCTATAGCCATACAAAGCCTCATACGGTGTCATCTCGATACTCGAATGATAACTGTTATTATAGGCGAACTCTGCGAGCGGTAGGTGATCATCCTAGAAGCCTTTAAAATCAAACACACAAGCTCTTAACATATCCTCAAGAGTCTGTATAGTCCTCTCTGACTGCCCATCTGTCTGAGGATGGAAAGTTGTGCTAAATCTCAACTGGGTTCCCATAGCTTCCTGAAAATGTTCCCAGACACGGGAAGTGAAGCGGGAATCCCTATCTGGCACAAAACTCATTGGGACACCTTGTAGTCTCACAATCTCATGCACGTACAGATCCGTCAATCTACTCAAAGTATCGGTGGCTCTCATAGCCAAGAAATGGGCAGACTTCGTCAACCTGTCCACTATCACCCATATGGCATCATGTCCTCTATGGGTTGATAATTCTATTTTAATAGAATTATTTGTGTTTAATTTCCTAATTAATTAATTAAATCCTCATATTATTTTATTAATTATCCCCTATATTTAATTAAAATTCTTTAATGTGCAGATAAATTAAATTTGGATGAAACTCAGTTGTTTCAGTCAAAAATGGGCTGAAAACTGACTAAAGGAGACTGGACCACTTCCAATTTTTAGACCGAGTCACTAGTCGTCTGGACACGTGGGATGCCGGATGTTAGTTTTTTATTCGCTCTGAAACGATAAGATCGACGAACACTGTGCCAACCTTCTAGAAGACACACACTGGGCCACATCACACAACCAAGTGTACTAGAAGACGGGTGATGTGGAAATATCTACTCTACAGCAAATCAAATGAAGACAAGTGGCCAAACAATGCCAACTCATCTAGGATGAAAAATTACCATTGTACCCCTATGTTTGTGTATAAATAGAACATGATGAGCAATTGAAAATGTGTAGTTTTTAGGGTAGATGTAATTTTAGGAGTAGTTTTTAGAAGTAATTTAGGAGTAGTTTTTAGAGTAATTTTAGGAGTAGAGTAATTTAGTCTAGAGTAGCCTAGGGTAATTTTTAGAATAGTTTTAGATTTTTCGTTAGCCACCATTGTTAAGTTACTGTTCATAACCATTTTTCATTTTCATGAAAAGCTTCATTTCTTTTTCTTCTTCGCCATTTCATTTAATTGTTTTGCTTTTCATGGTATTACTGTTGCAATGAGGTGTGAGGGGCTTGTGACAGAAACCATAATGCTCAACCCATTATCACTGTTCCATTTACATTTTCTTTAGAAAAAAATTTTATTTTACACTTAATTAAGCTTACATTTCCAAGCTTCTGGTTTAGCATTTTTGCAATTTTTTTTTTTTTACCCATCATATTTCTTGCATTTTAAGAGCATCTTTTACGTTTTTTTTTTCATTTCTACTTGCTTACTAGTGTGGTTGCGTGGTACCAAGGAGGCTGAAGATGGGTTGTGACTACTGGACATGGCGCGGCTGGGGTAGTGTAATGTACTCCAGTGATCGGAGCAGAAGAACAATGCGGGAGGGTTGAACTTGCTGGTGTACTAGCTGAATCGGGTAGAGTAACTTTGGCCAGACCGTGATCTTTGCAGTGGACAAGACCAACAACCTACTCCTCTGTTCTCCCCCATTTTCTAAATCATTTACTGTTCATTTGTTTTATTGTTTTTCATTAATGTGGTTATCATCATAGTTTACATTTTCAGTTACATTTATAGCTTTAAACTTCCTCGTTAACAGCTGCTGCTTGTGTTTGATTGTCAGTGTTGCATTATCGATTATTGCTCGAGGGTGGACTGGGATTTGGCTACTGTCGAGAACAATGCAAGAGCTGATTCCGCGGTAGAGCAGTGTACGGGATATTGCTACTGACTTGGTGTGCTTGGCTGTTTGGGGCTGCTGCCCAGAGGAGGAGAAAACAAAACTGTGGTCGTGGCTGCTGTAGGAGTGTGGCTCGAGCTGAAGGCGTGACTTGACTAGACTGAAGCAGTATGTGTACTGCTGAACAAGAGGACGTAGGGAAGGGAGCTACCCGTGTAGCTGAGGAACGGTACCAGGATCCAGTGAAGCAGACAGAACCAGAGGATGTGCAACAGACAACAGGAGCGGACAAACTGGGAGCAGAGCAGGACATCACTTGGAGCACCTAGATACAGCTTGAAGGCAGCATCTGGAGAAGAAATGTGCACAGTACCAGTGCACAGTCGAGACCACGAGGCCAGCTGGGAGTTTTAGTTAAGGCCTTGTTTTGCCATATTGTTTTACTATTACAATTAGTTTAGCAAGTTTGGGGTTTTTTTTATGCCATTTACATTAGTTGTTAAGTTAGGAAAAATAGATTTTCATTGCTTGTTAAATTAGTAATTAGTGATACTTAGGATTAATTTAGAATCATTACTATATACATTTAGAGTTATAGTTATTTTCTAAATTTTCTAGGATTTTATTTCATTAAATTGTAAGTTAGTTTAATTTGCATTTTTATTAATTAGTTTAATTACATGCATAGTTTATTTTAGGTTTGTTTAATTTTAGTCTAGTTAATTTTGTTTCTTTATTTTCATATTTTGCATGTTAGTTTATTTGCATTAATTAATTTTAACTATTTTAATTATCTTTCGTAGGTTAATGCTTTTAATTACTCGGAGCTCTGTAAGTAATTTTTAGCTCGATTTTATTTTCTTTAGTTTATAGTTTTTATTATTTTCAGCATTGTTAGCCTTGTAGATCACTCCTTAAAAATTCATAATTTGCTAGGATATACTTAAGGTAAGATTAACCGATAGTTAATTAGGCTAATCAACTTCTCTGTGGGACGATAATCCAGGACTCAAATCCCATTATTACTTATACGACCCATGCACTTACGGATACACGTTTAGGTCACTTAGACTGGGCGTAGTTCGTACATGGGTTCTCGACAAACCCATCACAAAATCCATGTGACATGCTCCCACTTTCAAGTCGGTATAGGTAAAGGCTGCAATAATCATGCATGCTTCTGATGCTCTACCTTCACCTGTTGACAGACGAGACATCTCGCAACAAACTCTGCGACGTCCCTCTTCATCCCCGACCACCAGTATACCTTCCGGAGATTTTGATACATCTTTATACTACCTGGATACAAGGTATACTTCGACGAATGAGCTTCCGATAAAATCAACCTCCTGATCTCAGGATCCTTAGGAACACATATCCTATTTCAAAACCTCAGTGATTGTGACGCCCCGAAAACGCGGAAAATAAGACAAATTTAAAACTTTTTACTCATCAAATCACAATTAAAGGTGCATTCCTGTACAGTGTCATACATCATCATACTTATCATGCCTCAGGATCTCATCATAAATCAATATATATCATATCACATGCATTACTCAATTTCGAGTTAATTAATCCTAATACATCTCATACATCATTGTACAACAAGTGTCTATAAATGTAACTCTAGTCTGGATACATGAATGTTAAATATATACCTCAATACAGAAAATGCGACCTGGAACTCAAGTCCTCCACTAGTCTCTAATCTGTACGTCGCAGGGAACTCACTTCACTTGAAGAAATCTGGAGGGGGAAGAAAACATGGTGAGCTTCTAAATCGCTCAGTAAGGGGGTAAGGGAACTCAGTTATATAAACCATATCGCACATCACAAATATGTATTTGTATATGAAAGTCAGTATACTCATTTGAAATCGTAGCATGAAAGTTCTCAAAACATCATCATCTCATAGCTCATAAATCATGTGAAAACATGAAGGTAAAAATGCTCAATATAGAGCATTCACAAGCATGTGTAAATATATGCGATAATGGCTTTTCTCAAAATATGTGATAAAATCACCTCAGTAAATAGCACGTGACAAAGTCACAAAACACAACTCATGTGTAAAACAAGACTAGGCAATAAAACTCATATAAAACTCGTCATGGCACATCAAATATATATAATCTCCTCTGGGTGCGCATCCCAAGCATCCTCGTATGAGGGAACGTCGATAATATGGTCGTATGCATGGTATATTGGACTTATATGTTACCTAAACAAGGCCCGATCTTACATGCTATTAGAGCAATGCCTCGCCTCATGCACACTATCACGTGGTCCCTAGGTCGGTTGCCAGGCGGCCCACTATATCGGTTTTACATACTACCAAAGCAAAGCCAGCCAGCGTTACCAAAACGGGGGTCATCTCACGTTACCAAAACGGAGGCATCTCTCGTTACCAGAATGGAGGAATATCGGACTTACATACTACCAGAGCAAGGCCCGATGTGTATTCAACATGACACGCCTAAGTCCCAAACATTAACCATTATCTTATAAAACGTTTTGCCTTCACGTAGAACTCATAACGGTTTTCTCTCATAAAACTCATTTAAAACATTTGTGTACTCAACACAAAACACATTAAAACCAAGTTCCAACCGGCAAAACACGCACACATTTTCTCAAATCTCAATATTGTCTTAACGTAGAGCCCAAGTTACTTTTCACGCAAACTTAATGGTTTATAAAGCAATTTCACACTTAGCTTATAAACTCATAAAACAATGGGCTCCAACCGGCTATAAAAACCGTGTGCAATCATATCACAACACAACAGCAAACATGCTTGTATTCTCAAATCATGGTTCATGCTACAACAGTTTATCAAAACACATACACAAATGGTTTAGTTTTCCCTTACCTCTTTGCACCTTGTATAGTGCAATCGTTCCCCCGTATCACGGACTAGCCTCGCATTCCACTCTGGAACTCCCGAGCTGTCCAAACGATGTTAAAAACATCAATAACCTAACTTAATCACATTTTTGAGCACACATTTGCTCATTTTCTCATTAACACCTCAATTAACTTAAATCTTCACAATTCTATCACAACTCATAATCTCACCCATTACATCTCAAAATTCTACATTTCTCGTACTATATTCCACGCTAAATTTACCACATTGTCTCAATTCCATTTTATAGCCTAAATTCCCAAAATTACCATAATTGCATAATAACATCCCTACTCCAACAAAATCATAGTTTCATCAATCCCTAATCATTTCCCAACTATTTCCTCACAATGCCCATGCTCACAATCACCAAAGATTACTTCAAAATCAAAGATCGAGGTTTAGAGATTACCCAAACTTATGGAGTGCTCAACTCACACCTCGATTCGATTCGTCTTTCGATTTCCAAGTATGTTGTTCTCCTTTGGGTGAGGAACAACTTTCTTCTTGCTGTAACTCTTGATTTAGATAAAAATAGGCGATTTGAAAGAGAGAGAAAGCTAGGGCTCGGTTAAAATGGAGGTTTGGAAGAGAGAGAAAAGATGAAATGCAGGAAAACACAGGGGTCCTTTTATAGACGGAGGGTAGGAGATCGATCTGGCTCTTGATGAGATCGATCTGCATTTGAATTTGGGGACGATTTGGGGTAATTTTATGCCTAGGAGATCAATCTGTCGTGGGGTAAGATCGATCTCTTAATGGCTTCATAAGATCGATCTGCTCTATTTATGAGATCGATCTTTAGTTTATAGAATGCTTCATGAGATCGATCTGCTCCTTGAGGAGATCGATCTTCTCCCAAACAGAAACATTTTGAGATCGATTCCTTCCTCATGAGATCGATCCCTTCAATACAGAATCATAAGGAGATCGATAATCTTCCATTAGAGATCGATCTGTTCACTTAAATTCCTCTTTCCTTGTCATTTTTAGCCTACAAGATCGATATTTCTTCTCTAAGATCGTTCTGACCTCATACTTTCCCACTTTGGTTAAACACTTACACATAAATCTCCAAATATAATTTCCACAATTCACTACTTTGATTATTTCTCATTCATTACTTATACATTTCACTCAGCTCAATAAATTACACTTCAAGTTCATATTACATAACTAAAATATATCTGAAATTCTTAGATCTCACATCCTTCCCACCTTAAAAGAATTTGGTCCTCCAAATTCAACTTAACCCGTCAAATAGATGGGGGTATTTCTCCTTCATGAGACTCTCCAATTCCCACGTTGCCTCTTCCATTGAGTGATGTTTCCACAAAACTTTCACTAATGGAATGCTCTTAGTTCTAAGTACCTTCTCCTTTTTATCGAGAATCCTCTTGTATGTCCATCTCTTCATACTCTATGACATGAGAAGGGTCCTGGTGGTACTTCCTCAACATAGATACATGAAAGACGTCGTGTATTCCGGACATCTGTGGGGGTAATGCCAATCTGTAGGCTACCTCCCACACTCTCTCAAGAATCTCGAATGGTCCTATGTATCGAGGACTCAATTTTCCTTTCTTCCCAAATCGCAAGATAACCTTACTCGGTGATACCTTCAAAAATACTGCATCACCAACATCAAACTCGAGTGGCCATCTACGCACATCTGCGTAGCTTTTCTATCTACTCTGTGCAGCCCATAACCTCTCACATATGAGTTTCACACTCTGTACAGCTTGCTCAACAAGCTCGGGGGCATTTATCTTTCTGTCACCGACTTCTTCCCAAGCTACAAGGCATCTATACCTCCTACCATATAGAGCCTCAAAAGGTGTCATTCCAATACTCTCATGACAGCTGTTATTATACGCAAACTCTGCTAGGGGCAGGTGATCATCCCATAATCCCTTAAAATTCATCGTACACGCCCTCAACATATCCTCCAAGGTCTGAATAGTCATCTCTGACTGATCATCTATCTGAGGATGATAGGCGGTACTGAAACTCAATCGAGATCCCATGGACTCCTGAAACTGGGTCCAAAATCTAGAAGTAAATCGAGAATCTCTACCAGAAGTAATTCTCACTAGAGCCCCATGTAATCTAGCTATCTCGCTGACATACAACTCAGCTAAGGCATCCACAGTATCTATGCTCCTGATGGCAAGGAAGTGGGAACTCTTGGTCAGTCTATCGACTATAACCCATATAGCGTCAAGACCTCTTCGAGTCCTCGGTAAACCCATAATAAAGTCCATGGTGACATGCTCCCATTTCCATGTAGGTACAGATAAAGGCTGTAGTAGTCCTCTGGGCTTCCGATACTCAGCTTTCACTTGCTGGCATACTAAGCATCTGGCCACATAATCTGCCACGTCTCACTTCATACCACTCCACCAGTACACCTTTCTCAAGTCTCGGTACATCTTAGTACTCCCTGGGTGCATGGTGTATCGCGAGCAGTGGGATTCTCTCAGTATCTGTCTCTTCAGGGTATCATCGTCTGGTACACAAATTCATCATCTGAATCTCAACAATCCATCCTCACTGATTGTGAGATCCGACTGTGAAGTCTGCTAAGCTTAGCTGACCATATGCATCAATCTCTGATCATTGCGTTGCCCAGTTCTAATCTGATCCATGATCTTGGGCTCTATTCGTAGGCTAGCCAAAAATCCAATCTCTACCTCTTTAACTCTGATCCGAAGTTTGACAAACTGCTCCAGTAAATCCCATTCCCTACTCATCATAGCAGATATTATACTCTTTCAGCTTAGGGCATCAGCAACTACGTTCGCCTTACCCGGATGGTATAAAATCTCACAGTCATAGTCCTTAAGAAGTTCCATCCATCTCCTTTGTCTCATGTTTAACTCTTTCTGATCAAAGAGATACCTCAAACTCTTGTGATCAGTGAAGATCTGGAATCTTTCCCCATATAAGCAGTGTTGCTAGATCTTCAAGGCAAATACCACAGCAACTAACTCCAAATCATGCATGGGGTAATTTCGCTCATGGTCTCTCAACTGTCGCGATCCATATGCGACCATTCTTCCATGCTGCATGAGTACACACCCCAATCCTTGATGAGAAGCATCACTATACATCGAAAACCCTCCTGATCCCTCAGGGATGGTTAACACAGGTGCCGCTATTAATCTCCTGTTCAATTCCTAAAAATTAAGCTCACACTGATCAATCCATATAAACAGAGTCTTCTTGCGCGTGAGCTTAGTCAAAGTAGCGGCAATCCTAAAAAATCCTTCCACAAATCTTCTATAATACCTTGCCAAACCAAGGAAGCTTCATACTTCTATAACTGTCCTCGATCTTTCCCAGTTAAGTACAGCCTCTACTTTACTTGGATCCACTAATTATCCTTCCTCTGAGACTATATGACTAAGGAAAGCTATCTGATCCAGCCAAAACTCATACTTACTAAGCTTTCCATATAATTGTTTATTTCGGAGTATCTGAAGTACTAACCACAAATGCTGTACATGTTCCTCATATGACTGAGAGTATACCAGGATATCATCAATAAAGACTATCACAAATTTATGTAGATAGTCTCTGAACACCTCCTTCATTAATCTCATAAAGGCTGCAGGGGCGTTTGTCAATCCAAAGGACATCACTAGAAATTCATAATGGCCATACTGTGTCCTGAAGGCCATTTTTGGAATATCTTCTTCTTTAATCCTCAACTGGTGATAGCCCGATCTTAAATCAATCTTAGAAAAGACTGAGGCCCCTCTCAACTGATCAAGCAGATCATCAATCTGAGGCAATGGGTATTTATTCTTCACCGTGGCTTTATTTAATAATCGGTAGTCTACACATAATCTGAGACCACCATCCTTCTTCTTAACAAATAAGACTGGTGCTCCCCATGGTGAAACACTGGGCCTAATAAACCCTTGATCCAATAACTCCTGTAGTTGTTTCTTCAGTTCCTCAAGTTCCACTAATGCCATCCTATATGGAGGTCTAGAAATAGGCTGAGTATCTGGTACCAAATCAATGGTAAACTACAGCTCTCTCCCTGGTAGCAAACCTGGCAACTCACCTGGGAAAACATCCAAAAATTCGCACACCACAGGTATATCCTCCATCTTCGGATGTTCCCACTCATCATCTGAGATGAGTGTTTCATAACCTTCACATGAACAATCATATTTAATACCCTCAAAAATAATATTAAAATTTCAAATTACTTACTAGAATTCCACATATTCATGTCCTCAATATCTCAATCGTACACTGTAAGGTTCAGGTAGGGAGAAAGTTACAATCTTAGTGTAGCAGTCTAAACTCACTCGATTGGTTGCCAGCCAATCCATTCCGAAAATTACATCAAACCCAAGTATATTTAACATTATTAGATCTGCTAACATTACTCTATCTCCCACCTTTATTTCACATCCTCTACAGATTAACTCAGTTCTCTGGGATTCACGCATAGGGGTATTTACATGTAGTATATACTCTAGAGGTTCAAACTTCAAATTTAATCTACATGCAAAATACTTAGAAATAAACGAATGTGTGGATCCTGGATCAATTAACACATGAGCCTTATGATTACAGACAGAGAGTGTACCTCTTATAGGTTCTACAGAAGTGTCCGCAGTTTCCTTATCCTGGGCAAACACACATCCCTGTGTAACAGGCTTTTTCCCTTTCTCTACAGCAGTGGCCCATCTCTAGGGATTCACTCTCTGAGGCTACTATCTAGTAGGCTCCGGAGCATGTGGTATCTGAGGTTGAGCACAGTCCTTCACTCTGTAACCCATGTCACCACATCTAAAACATCTTCGAATTGACCCAGTACAACTTCCCTCATACGATCAGCCGTAGTCTCTACAAACCCTTATCTCAGGCCTAACATATCGAGGGGTCTCCTTGACAATAGGATAAGCTCTGGGTCTCTCCAATCTGCCTTTCTGTACCTCAATCCTTCCTCTCCTGAAGGAACCTCTCTGAACATCTGCCTGGGACATCGCTGGCCTCTTGCCCTTATCCCTAGTCACTGCTCCGAACTCACTCTGGGATTGTACAATTTCAATTCCCCTCTCAATCTCTTGTGCTCATCTCAGAGCATCTTCAAACTCAGTAATACATAACCCAATCAATCGATCTCTGATGATGGGCTTCAATCTATACACAAATCTCTCGGTACGGAGCTCTTCATTCTTGAAGGTTTCTGGGTCATATCTCAACAGAGCAGTAAACCGGCTCTCATAATCATCTACAAACATGTCACCCTGTACCAAACTCAAAAACTCTGTTTGCCTCTTTCTCTGGGTAGCTTGTGATACGTATTGGGCTCTGAAGGCTGTCTGAAACTGTTCCTAACCAATCACATCTTGGTGGGACATCAGAATACCCTGGGTAGTACTCCACCAATCTCGAGCTCTCCCTTTTAACATATAGGCACTCATACTGACTCTATCAGTATCGGTGCACCCCAGATAATCAAATATAACTCTCAACTCTGTTAGCCACTCCTCAGCCTCTGTAGGATCCTTCTTTCCCCTAAATGCAGGTGGATTCATTTTCAAAAAGTCCTTCAGTCGGACCATACTTCTGTCATCAGGCTGAGTGACGGGAGGCACTGGGTCCATCTGTACTGGGGGTATGGGAGGTCCTTGTGGTGGTATAGGAGTAGTACCCGAGGCATTAACTCCAAAATGTTGAGCGAATAGCGCTGCCATCTGCTCAAAACCTTACCTCACATCGGTCTCAATCCAATTAAATCGAGAGTTAGGACTCTCTGGTTGTGGGGCAGGTGGTGGAGGGGACTCTGCCTGCCTCCTCGAATGACCTCATCGTTTACTCATTCTCTATCTCAACTCGTCTCCTGTGCGTACATATCAAAATAGATTGAAATCTCAATCCTCAATTTTCAATTCATGACCAAACAATTACAAACACTTGGGATGTATTCTAATTCACTTAACCGACACTGATAGTACTAAACACTCTAAGCTCTTATAACAAGAAAACTCTGTAATGCCCCGAAAATGTGAAAAATAAGGTAAATTGAAAACTTTTTACTCATCAAATCACAATTAAGGGTGCATTCCTGTGCAATGTCATACATCATCATACTTATCATGCCTCAGGATCTCATCATAAATCAGTATATATCATATCATATACATTACTCAATTCTGAGTTAATTAATCCTAATACATCCCATACATCATTGTACAACAAGTGTCTGTAAATATCACTCTAGTCTGGATACATGAATGTTAAATATATACCTCAATACAGAAAATACGGCCTAGGGCTCATGTCCTCCACTAGCCTCTAATATGTACGTCACAGTGAACTCACTTCACTTGAAGAAATCTAAAGGGGGAAGAAAACAGGGTGAGCTTCTAAATCGCTCAGTAAGGGGTGTAAGGGAACTCAGTTATATAAACCATATCACACATCACAAATATGTATTTGTATATGAAAGTCAGTATACTCATTTGAAATCGTAGCATGAAAGTTCTCAAAACATTATCATCTCATAGCTCATAAATCATGTGAAAACATGAAAGTAAAAAGGCTCAATATAGAGTATTCACAAGCATGTGTAAATATATGTGATAATGGCTTTTCTCGAAATATGTGATAAAATCACCTCAGTAAATAGCACGTGACAAAGTCACAAAACACAACTCATGTGTAAAACGAGACTAGGCAATAAAACTCATATAAAACTCGTCATGGTACATCAAATATATATAATCTCCTCTGGGTGCGTAACCTAGGCATCCTCGTATGAGGGAACGTCGACAATATGGTCGTATGCATGGTATATTGGACTTATATGTTACCAGAACAAGGCCCGACCTTACATGCTACCAGAGTAATGCCTCGCCTCATGCACACTATCACGTGGTCCCTGGGTCGGTTCCTAGGTGACCCACTAAATCAGTTTTACATGCTACCAAAGCAAAGCCACCCAGCGTTACCAGAACGGGAGTCATCTCACGTTACCAAAACGGAGGCATCTCTCATTACCAGAACAGAGGAATATCAGACTTACATGCTACCAGAGCAAGGCCCGAATTTACATGCTACCAGAGCAAGACCCGATGTGTATTCAACATGATACGCCTAAGTCCCAAACATTAGCCATTATCTTATAAAATGTTTTACCTTCACGTAGAACTCATAACGGTTTTCTCTCATAAAACTCATTTAAAACATTTGTGTACTCAACACAAAACATATTAAAACCAAGTTCCAATCGGTAAAACACGCACACATTTTCTCAAATCTCAATATTGCCTTAACGTAGAGCCCAAGTTACTTTTCACACAAACTCAACGGTTTATAAAGCAATTTCACACTTAGCTTATAAACTCAAAAAACAATGGGCTCCAACCGACTATAAAAACCGTGTACAATCATATCACAACATAACAGCAAACATGCTTATATTCTCAAATCATGGTTCATGCTACAACAGTTCATCAAAACACATACACAAATGGTTTAGTTTTCCCTTACCTCTTTGCACCTCATAGAGTGCAATTGTTCCCTCGTATCACGGACTAGCCTCGCATTCTACTCTGGAACTCCCGAGCTGTCCAAACGATGTTAAAAACATCAATAACCCAACTCAATCTCATTATTGAGCACACATTTGCTCATTTTCTCATTAACACCTCAATTAACTTAAATCTTCACAATTCTATCACAACTCATAATCTCACCCTCTACATCTCAAAATTCTACATTTCTTGTACTATATTCCAAGCTAAATTCACCACATTGTCTCAATTCCAATTTATAGCCAAAATTCCCAAAATTACCATAATTGCATAATAACATCCCTACTCCAACAAAATCATAGTTTCATCAATCCCTAATCATTTCCCAACTATTTCCTCACAATACCCATGCTCATAATCACCAAAGATTACTTCAAAATCAAAGATCGAGGTTTAGAGATTACCCAAACTTGTGGAGTGCTCAACTCACTCCTCGATTCGATTCGTCTTTCGATTTCCAAGTATGTTGTTCTCCGTTGGGTGAGGAACAACTTTTCTTCTTACCATAACTCTTGATTTAGATGAAAATAGGTGATTTGGAAGAGAGAGAAAGCTAGGGCTCTGCTAAAATGGAGGTTTGGGAGAGAGAGAAAAGATGAAATGCAGGAAAACACAGGGGTTCTTTTATAGACGTAGGGTAGGAGATCGATCTGGCTCTTGATGAGATCGATCTGCATTTGAATTTGGGGACGATTTGGGGTAATTTTATGCCTAGGAGATTGATCTTTCGTGGGGTAAGATCGATCTCTTAATGGCTTCATGAGATCGATCTACTCCATTTATGAGATCGATCTTTAGTTTACAGAATGCGTCATGAGATCGATCTGCTCCTTGAGGAGATCAATCTTCTCCCAAACGAAACATTTTGAGATCGATTCCTTCCTCATGAGATCGATCTCTTCAATACAGAATCATAAGGAGATCGATCCTCTTCAATTGGAGATCGATCTATTTACTTAAATTCCTCATTCCTTGTTATTTTTAGCTCACCAAATCGATCTTTCTTCTCTAAGATCGATCTGACCTCATACTTTCCCACTTTGGTTAAACACTTACACATAAATCTCCAAATATAATTTCCACAATTCACTACTTTGATTATTTCTCATTCATTACTTATACATTTCACTCAGCTCAATAAATTACACTTCAAGTTCATATTACATAACTAAAATATATCTGAAATTCTTAGATCTCACAGTAATCCATTCGAAGTCAAATCAAAATCAGTCTCAATACCCCTTTGCATCTGCCTGACAATCTCAATGCAATGCTGATCATCACGCTGAGCCTGTCAGATCCGATCCACCAAATCTGGCTCCAACCACAGGCTAGCAATCATACAACGACTATCAGCATCAGGCAGGGTCACATCCAAATTGAGGCTCACAAACTGTTCTAATAACTTGTGTTCCCGTACCATCATATAAGAAATCAACCTAAGATGTTTCCTGCTCAACGCATCAGCCACTACATTCACCTTACCCGGGTGGTATAGGATCTCACAATCATAGTCCTTTAGAAGCTCAAGCCATCTTCTCTGTCTCATGTTCAGTTCCTTCTGCGAGAACATATACTTGAGGCTTTTGTAATCGGTAAATACCTGGAATTTTTCACCATAAAGATAGAGGCGCCATATCTTCAGTGCAAACACAATGGCCACCAACTCCAAATCATGGGTAGGATAGTTCCTCTCATGGTCATTCAACTGCCTGGATCCATAAGCGACTACCTTCTCATCCTGCAGCAGAACATAGCCCAGTCCTTAGTAAGAAGCATCTGTGTATATAGAAAAACCTCCTGAGTTGGTAGGAATAGTGAGAATCGAAGCAGTGGTCAATCGACACTTCAGCTCCTGAAAACTCTTCTTACATTTATCGTCCCACTCAAATGCAACACTCTTCCGAGTGAAACGTGTCAACGGAGCAGCCAACCTCGAAAATCCCTCCACAAATTGACGATAATTCCAACTAAACCCAGAAAGCTCCTGATCTCCGTAACTGTCTGAGACCTCTGCCACTGAACTACCACCTCAATCTTGGATGGGTCCACTGACACACCATCTCTCGACATAATATATCCCAAAAAGGAGATCTGTTCAAGCCAAAAATCACACTTACTGAGTTTAGCATACAACTTCTTCTCAAGGAGGGTCTACAATACAACCCTCAGATGCTGCTCATGCTCCTCTCTAAACCTCGAATAAACCAAGATGTCATCGATGAAGACAATCACAAACCGATCCAAATATGGATGAAACACCTCATTCATCAATGACATAAAGGCTATAAGAGCGTTCGTCAACTCGAATGACATAACCATAAACTCAAAGTGGTCATAACAGGTGCGAAAAACTTTCTTGGGTACGACTCTATCCCAAACTCTCAACTGATGGTACCCAGATCTCATATCAATCTTAGAAAAGACCTGCGCTCCCCGTAGCTGATCTAACAAATCATCAATCCTCAGAAGGGGATACTTATTATTGATGGTAGCCTTATTCAACAATCTGTAATCAATATATAATTGAAGGCTTCCACCCTTCTTCCTTACCAACAGAATCGGTGCTCCCCACGATGACACACTCGGTCTGATAAACCCCTTCTCTAATAACTCTTGTAGCTACTTCTTTAGCTCCTCCAACTCAACTGGAGCCATCCTATATGGTGGTCTAGATATCGGCTATGTACCAGGTGCCAAATCAATACTAAACTCTGTCTCTCTCGCTGGCGGTAACCCTGGTAACTCATCCGAAAACACATCTGGGAACTCTTTGACCACTGAAATGTCTTTCAGTGTTGTGCATACCTCAACCTTATCTACCACATATGCAATATAACCTTCAAAGATAATTCATCCAATTAGTTCATCATTCATTCATACACTTACAAAATTCTCATTCTCGTTAACTTCAAGGAAATTGTACAATACATTTTTTTGGAGTATGAAATGTGACTATCTTAGCAAAACAATATAAAACAGCTCGATTAGCAGCCAACCAATCCATTCCTAGGATTACATCAAAATCTCTCATGTGCATTAAGATTAGATCGACTGTCATCACTCTTCCACCTATTCTCAACTCACAGTCCCTAAACATATACTCTACTAACTGACTGGTGTTCATGAGAGTGCTTATTAACAACTTACTCCTCAAAGGGGTGAGTTTCGCATATTTAAACAATTTATATGCAAATGAAGACGATACAAATGAATACGTAGAATCATGATCTATCAACACATATGCTTCTAACTCAAAGATCAAAATAGTACCTTTCACCACATCCGATAACTGATCTGATGTATCCTAGTCTAGAGCATGTACTCACCCTCTATCGACTACTTGCTTCCCCTTCTCTTCCACCATCGCCCTCCTCCTTAGAGCAGAAGTCTCACCGAAAGCCCTTTCTGAGCCCTTACCCTTCTGAGAGGAACTCTCTATCACCTCTGGGCAATCCCTAACGATATGCTCAGGCTTCCCACATCTGAAGCATACCACTGTGGTACCAAAACAGGGTCTATCACCGTGATACCTACCACACCTATCGCATCTCTCAGTCGTAGGTCGTGGCCCCCTATCACAATACCCTTATGTGGAATAAAAGTAATGGTCGGATACATGGGAGATCTAACTGGCCTCTCCTGAACCTCCTCTATCCTCGACCTCTTCCCCGATAATCGTCTGCCCCCTCTATAACCGAAACCTTTATGCTCTACTAGTCTCTTTCTCTCCCTATCTCTAACTCTGCCAACCTTCCCGAACTCAAAGGCATTCCTCTCAAAATCCTGCTCAATCAACAGCGCACTGCGCACTGCCTCATCATACGTCGGGATATCCAATGGGACTAACCTGGACCAAATCGCTGGTCTCAATCCATCCATAAATCTTTGAACCTTCCTGACCTCACTACTCATAATGTCATGGTCATATCTGCATAGGGAAATGAACCTTGTCTCATACTCAACCATAGACCTGCCCCTTGGGTCAAACTCAAAAACTCAGTCTGCAGCTTCCGCTGCGCTGTGTCCGGTACGTACTGCCTACGAAAGGAATCCAAAAATACTTCCCAGCTAATCTTTGTATGTCGAGCTCTCAAAATCGATCTTATGGACTTCCACCAATGCTCTGTCGATCCTTTCAGCACAAACGTGGTAAATGCTACCATTTCAGAAGTAGTACACTTGAAGAACCCATATAGCTTCTCTATCTCACTCAACCAATCCTTAACTACTACTAGGTCCTTCGCCCCGCTGAACGACGGTGGCCTAAACTTCTGGAACTGGCACAATCTATACATATCGCATCCATAACCCCATTCTCTAGTACTCTGCGGTGGGGCACCAGGTAAAACTATGTCCTGAACTGGTAGAGGTGTAGGTGTATATGTATCCTGAACTGGCTATGTAGGCGCATCAAGAGCAACTGCCTGTCCAGCCTCACCCCGTCCATCTCTATCTTCATGTAGAGACTGCGCAAATAACTCTAAAATCATCTCGAGGCACCGCTCTATCCTAGCGAAACGTGCCTCGGTAGTCTCAGTAGGTCTCTCTGTAAAACCCTATGGAGCATGCTCAACCTCAATCTCCACCTCAACCTCTTCCTAGGTCTCATGGGTCGACTCAGCACGACTAGCAAGCTCAGGTCCACTTCTACGACCTCTGCCTCGTGCTCTACCTCCTCTATCGTGACTGGTGTTCGGCATAATGCCTAAAACCTACATTCTCAACCATTTCGTAGTTAAAACCTATCTTGATATACACTATTGTATCTAAATAAGCACAGTAACATTGGGGATATAACTTTCTAATTACTGACACTGACACACATCAGACTAACCTCGCTCTGAAGCCACCAATTGTCACAACCCAAAAATCAGAGTAAATTTTTTATTTTTCTTTCATACTTACCTATCTTCTGATCATGACCACACTCCACTAACGATTGGGCTGTGCGTCAATGTCAGTCCCACCATGCATTCTCCATACAACTCAATTCCTTATTAAAGGAAAGGTAAACACATGAGTTTTATTTTTTAATTCTTTCACATTCATTTACAAGTGTTTACAGTGTCTATACATCCCCGAAAGTTACTTACAAACATATTATTGTGCTATTCTTATTTAGATACCATATGTACAAGTGTATATATCTCAAAATGATGGGCAGCAGCAGATATTAGAAATGCAGTACTCAGTAGCCTCAAAGTCTACTGGAGGAAATCTGTATAGGAAAATGAAAGGGGTGAGGATATCAAGCTCAGTATGGCAATCCTACGAATAAGTAGCTAACCATACTACTTACATGAACGTGGTGCCATCTATAAACCACCATTTTCTTCACATGTAAAGCAAGTTCACATATGGAGTTCAAAGAGCATGGAAAACTTAACATGCGAATCCCTTTAAATCATTTCATTCTCGTTAAAATTTCACAATACAGCCAAGACTCAACCCCTCCCTCGTTTGTTCCTGACTCACACAAAACTATGAAATCAAATGATTTTCAAAGCAATAGTAACATGTGAGACTAAGCAATATATGTATATATATATCTCAGGCAAAAAACCAGGAGTATGGCCATATCCTCGTGATCCCAAGCTACAAGGATCCTATGTGCGGGGTATCACCACTATCAGGAACCGCCACGGGAGGTGGGTCAAATCCAACCCGTCGGTCCAACCCGATCACTCAACAATCACGTTCATAGATGGCATATCATCAATCATAGCATGGTACATTGTACTCCGTGGACCCAAATCTCATATCAATAATCGTGCCTGTCTCAAAACGCATGTGCGAGCATATTTAATCGGCGTGACACACAGTCTACCCGAAGCTCCAAGCACGGCTCATCGCATGTCTTAAATCAAAATGCACGTGCAAGCCTATTAGTTCGGTGTAACACTCAGTATACCCGAAGCTCCAAGCATGGCTGTAGTTCCATCATGAAAACCAATGCGAGCAATGCTCTAGCACTCTATCAAAATCATGTGAAAATCTGGTACGAGCTAGGCTCTAGCACCAATGCATGTAAAACTCTAGTGCGAGCCCCTGCTCCGGCACTAATGCATGCATTACATAATTCAAAACTCGTGCGAGTTGAGCTCTAGCACGTCACATTTCCATAAAATCACGTAGGCGGCTCTGTTATCTCAAACAATTTCCAAAAGAAATCACATTGTTAAGATCATGAGATGATGTGAATTTTATTTAAAAGTTAGCCAGCCGACCCATGCATGTGTCAAACCACCACAAAAATAGGCAAGAACCCCTTGTTCTTGCTTCTTATAACTTTTCCTAAATTTGGAAATCTTACCCTTCATAGGGGTATTTTGGTCATTTACCCATCTGGGAACCAAAATTTTTTATCTAAAATATAGACCTTTCCAACTATTTAAGAGAATGTAAATGTAGTCAAAATTGCGTAAAGCTACCTCTAAGAGTCCGTAAAATTCCCTTACCTGGAATCTCTCCGCAAGCTTATCTTTTTTCCACCAGTACCGTATCGCTCGATCCAATACTCTCACACTCAACTCTGCGGAGCTGCACATAACCAAATCTCGGGTTAATTACTGTAAGTTCAACTATATTTCAATCTTACTGGGCTTTATTTACAGTATTGGGCCCATTCACACTCAATTGGGCTCATTTAATTCTTAATGGGCCTTACTCCATTTTAAGCCTGTTTTTCACTTATTAATTCCCTTCATCAGGGTCTATTGCCTCATTGGGCCTATCAATACCCATTGGGCTTTGTTCCAAACTCTTTGGATAACCTTATATCATTTACGACAATTAATGTAAAATCTAAATATAATTTATTTTATGCAGAATTTAATCCAAAATCTGTAAAATAAATTCCAATTGCACAATAATCATACTATTGTCGTAAATGAGCTTTACTTACCTGAAATTCTGCGATGGTACACAAATCAGAGTTCGATCGGGCTCACATACGTGATTTATCGTCGAACTGCATAATTTTATATTTAATTTCGGGTTAATTTTTTATCAAATATAATTTTAAATAAATTTCTTAGAATCAATTCTGTCAATTTTGGACTGCTTACCGACTTACCCGTAATCTGAAGTATCCCCGAGAATTTTCCTCTCCTTTTTTTCCCTTTTTCCTTTTTCTTTTGTTTACTTTTCGTTTTCTTTTTTTTTCTTTTTCTCCCTTTTTCCTTGGCTGAACCAGTTTGGTCCGGTTCAGCACAAAATCTTTCTCACTGAACCGACCAACCGGTTCAGTCTCTTTTCGTCATTTCGGCATCGTTCGACCTTTTCCCGTTGCGTCGCTGCCGCTGTTCGGCTCATGTCGAGCAGGAGAACAATTGACTACCCTTAGATTTGGTCAAATCGCTGGTGGATCGCCGAAATCACCTTCTCTCCCTCGCGACTTCAACTCGTCGATCCGACTGTTTTTGGTGCCGTCGGTGCCTATAGGTTTGGGCGATCGTCTTCTCTCTTCTCCGACCCTCGCTTGGCGTCATCGATCGCCTATGCAGGGCGTCTCCCTCGACTTGTTCGTCTTCAAGCTTCTTCCCTCTTTCTCGATTTTCATGATTTTTGCTTCTCTACTTCTTCTTCTTTTCTTTCTTTTTTATATATTATTATTTTAATCAATAAAATATTATTTCATCCCCAAAATATCTAAAAAAAATATTATTTAATTCATTTAATCAATAAATAAATTTATCTGTCTTATTTTATCTTTTTGGTATATTTTTTCAATATTTTCGAGATAATTTTTCGAGGTAAAAATTTTGATTAATTCCAATAAATTCATATCTTGATTAAATTGGACTCGAAATTCAATATTTTCCTCGTTATTGATCAAGATTTCTCAATTCCATATTTTTTTGATGAAATTTTCTTATCGAATTTATATCGGATTTCGATCTTTTGACCGTTTTACCCTTGCACGTGTTCGGGACCAAATTGAATCGACTCTCCTTCATAAACCACTATCTTTCCTTATCTTAAGTCCTTATCTTCGGTCAGCACGCTTCCAATCCCTTTCTTTCGGCCTGTGGCCATCTTGGCCCTTATTTTGCTATTACATACATTTCCATGCACATTCATCCATTTCCTTTGCAATTTAAATCAGTAAAAACTCTTCTTATGATTCATTAATATGTGGAAAAATGTACATCACATGAATCATAAGGATTATCATCCAAAACATCATCAAAAGTAGCCCAAAAGTGGGGCTTACACCCTACCATGCTCCTGTACCCACTTTTGCTAGGAAGTTGAAGAGAAAACCCAAGACTCTAGGTTATATACTTAAGGTTAAGACACCAACACCAACAACCGAGGTAGTGTACAGAAATTGTGAAGATAAGATAGATAGTTGATAAGGTGGTGTTAGCTAACCTAATTTTGCTAAACATGTTAGATTTTGATTCATGATGTTTTGAGAACCAATGAGTTGTGAGATTTTTGTTCTTGTTATTAAGAGTCATTTGAATAAAATCAGAATCACATTGAAGTTAATTTGCTCAATCATGATCGAAATGGACTTGTTTTGCATTTTTTTTTAGTCTATGGAATTTGGCATCTTACTACGAGGAAAAAATGTGGATTAAAGATTTGGAATGTTTTTTATATAGGATGTGGATCATATTCATTTTCATTCGATTATTGGATAAATAATTATGAGGAGTTTAGATAAAAGCTTATCACCTTACACATGGTGGATCGCTCTAAGAGGAGAATTGTAAGTTATCCTTGTTGAGATATGAATAAGACTTTGAATTCATGAGTTTTGAATTTGGAAGATGAAATTAAATATCTGAGTCAAGTGTCACCTTGTGAAGGTGAAGAAATGAATTCATTCTAGTGAAATCGTATGAACTAAGGAATATGGATCAATGGTTCAATATCAAGTGCAAAGAAATGCTATGTGGGAATGTAGATTTTAAGCAGTAATTGAAAATAATCAGCATAAAATTTATCATTGTATATTGTAAGATTTTCTATTGGCTGGAATCAATCTTGCGTTTAAAGAGGATAATTGCTTAATTTGAAGTGATTTTGGTTTAGTAAAAGAAAGAGAAAAGTATCTTAACTTGAGGATATGAATTGATATTTATTCAGTTGTTGAAGTACAATCTTTAGACTTCTATATTGAGTGCTATTAATTTGATAATGATGAGAGTGATTGAATTGTGATAATGATTTCAAAAATTTTGAGGTACAATATGAGATAAATTCTAATAATGTTTAATGGTATATGGTACAGGTTATGTGATGTGTATGCATAAAGGTTAAGGTAATTATCATCTTAAGATCATATTAAGGAAGTTGATTTTGATTGAGTATTTCAAAAAAAAAATAGCATTAATGAAAAGTGTGTTCTAACGGTTGGAGATGAGTAAATAAATAAGTAGATCTTTTATTTTCTTATTATGAGTCTACAGATTTAATTGATGGATGAAGGTTTCATAGCTTTTGTGGAATGTGTTAAGAACCCGAAGCCCGACCTCAATAACATCCCCGTAGTGTTTTCGGAAGAGTTACTAGGATTACCCCCTGATAATTCATTTTGTGGTTAAACCAAAAATTCATGATTGTTATATATATTTGGTGATATAGAGTACGTATTAAATTTTGAAGAGATTGAGAGATCAATGAGATTATGTGATGAATACGATTGGTAATTAGAGTTGTGATCTAGATATAAATTCCATTATTTTGGGTTAATAATGTATTTTGCTAACAGAAAATTTTGGATTATGATATTATAAGCTCTGCATTGATCTATGGAATTTGAAAGATATTAATATTTCAAAATTGGAGATCAGTTGGATACTCAGAGATATATGTTTGAAAGTGTTGATGTCATTATTGAAATGTAAAGTTTAATATGGTTATAATTACTTAACATGATTTGCAAATTCTATTCTAAGAAATTTGGTGAACAAGAAATTATATTGATCCCGGACAATCTTATGAACAATAACTTTGTTGTTTTCATGGTTGCATTGGAATGGCAAAGTAGTGGCATATCGTTCTCGACAGTTGAAGGAGCACGAAACGAACTATCCCACACATGATCTAGAGTTGGCAGCGATGGTATCTACCTTGAAAATATGGAGACATTACCTCTATGGATAAAGGTTTCAAATTTATACCGATCACAAGAGTTTAAAGTACCTATTCTCCCAAAAGGAACTAAACATGAGGCAGCGTAGATGGATGGAGTTGTTAAAGGACTATGATTACGAGATACTGTATCACCCGGGGAAAGCTAATGTTATAGTTGATGCTTTGAATAGGAAAAGCTTAGGGGCAGTGTCTTATATAATGGTTAAAGAATGAGAGTTATTGAGACAATTTGCAAGCCTTGGTATTGACATAACACCTTCCAAGCAGAGTCCTATAGTTGCTAGTCTCAGGGTTGAATCAAGCTGATGGAACAGATTAGACAAGCTCAGAAGTCTTATCAAAAGTTGATTGAGGTCTTTGGGCAGATTCATAAGGGCTAGAATATGCAGTTTGAGGTTGGTAGTGATGGATTGTTAAGGTTACAAGGACGGATCTATATGCCCAATGATGAGGATTTGAAGAGGTTGATTTTGACTGAAGCCCACAATAGTAAGTACACTTTACATCCTAATAGTACCAAAATGTACCAAATCTACGATGGGTGTATTGGTGGCCTGGAATGAAAAGAGATATGGTAGAGTTTGTAGCTCGGTGTCATGTATGCCAACAAGTGAATGTGGAACACCAGAAATCGGTAGGCTTACTTCAACCCCTAGTTGTGTCAACTTGGAAGTGAGAACACATAACCATGGATATTGTTACGGGTGTACCTAGAACTCGAAGAAAGCATGATGCAATCTGGGTAATTATGGATAGGCTTACCAAATCAGCCCACTTCTTGGCCATTAGCTCCACCACTCCTTTGTATGTATTGGCATATTTTTTTGTCAAGGAGATAGTGAGATTACATGGAACCCCAATTAGTATCACCTCAGACAGGGACTCTAGGTTCACTTCACAATTTTGGAAGTAAATATAAGAGTCTTTGGGGTCTAGAATATAGTTTAGCACAACATACCATCCTCAAACTAATGGACAGTTCAAATGGACGATACAAACCTTGGAGGATATGTTATGTGCGTATGTGATAGATTTTAGAGGTTCATGGGATAAATACTTGTCGTTAGCAGAGTTTGCGTATAACAATAGTTATCATGCCAGTGTAGGAATGACCCCATATAAAGCTTTATATGGATGGAGATGTAGATCACCGATCGGTTGGGAAGAGATTGGTGATAGGAAGAGTTATGCTTCGGACTTGGTTGAGTAAGCATCCGAGAAGGTTCGTATGATTTGTAAAAGGCTCAAGACAGCCCAAGATACACAAAAAGTTATGCAGACCATCGAAGAAGGGATTTGAAGTTTGAAGTGGGTGATCATGTCTTCTTAAAAGTTTTTTCGACAAAAGTTGTTATGAGAATTGGGAAGAAGGGCAAGTTGAGTCCTCGGTACATAGGACATTTTGAGATATTGGAGCATATTGGTAAGGTAGTGTACCGACTAACTTTACCACCCCAGCTAGTCGACGTACGTAATATATTCCATGTATCCATGCTCCGTAAATACCAGCCCAATCCTTCACATATCATTGTATATGAACCTTTGGAGATAGGGAAAGACTTGATCTACGAGGAGAAACCGATTCGAATTCTGGATAGGAAGGATAAAGTCCTGAGGTCTAAAACCATTCCTCCTGTCAAAGTTCTCTAGCAACACCACAGTACTTAGGAAGCGACTTGGGAGTTGGAGAGCTTGATGCGAGAGAAATACCCACATCTTTTTCTAACTTGGCTCGAGAATTTGAAGGATAGAATTCTATAAGGTGGGGAGAAATGTAAGACCGCTAGTTAAATACTAAGTCATTTTTAATGTTGACGCGTAAATCAGTTCATTTAGTTAAATTGGAAATTTGAAATGTATAAATATACATGTAAAAACATATTTTTAATAATTTTCGGAGACATTATAATTTAGAAATAAAATTGGAAATATATATTTATGTATATTTAGGTAAACTAGAAATTAAAAAAAATGTATGTATGTATATATTTTGTTAATTAGAAATATAAATAAATAAAAGAAAGAGAAGAGAAGAGTAAAAAAAAAAAAAAAGGGAATTCCAGCCCTCCCCTCCCCCCTCTCTCTTTTTCTTCTCCATTTTCCCACTGTCCCCTGTCGTCCGTTCACCACAACGGCCACCGATCGACCCCGAGGATTCCCCCCTCCTCGCGTATGAGCACCCCCTTATTTTTCTCCACTTCTCCCTTCCCCTGCCATCCACCATCCAATCGTCGGCCACCCGACCCCACCATAAATCGAACCTTTAACCTCTCCCCTTTCCTCCCCTCTCCTTTCCTTTCACTGAAAACCAAGAACCCAGCAAACTCGAACCATCCTCTTCAGCTTGTTTTGCAAACCAGTCACCGGTGAAGACGTCGGCCACCCCTCTAACCCGCAAGCTTCAATGACAGTCAACACTCCCATCTTTCCAATTCACGCCTTCCCTATTCCCCTTCGATATCAACAATAGCCAAATCCAACAAATACTCATTTTTCTTACATCTCCATTTTTTAACCAGACAACTTCTAGGCAAAAAACTAAATTTTTATCTAGCTAAATTAGTATACAAATTATGTTATAAATGTGGAATTGTTGTATAAATAAATTTAATTATGGTTTTGAAAAACTTAAGAAATTATGGCTTGTAATTTAACAAAATTTGGGGGTTTTGATACTTAGATTAGAAATTGAAAAGTGGATAAAATTTGTGAAGAATTGAAAAAAAAATTATTTGTTGAAATAATGTAATGGGCATAAAGAGTTGAATTCGGCAAATTGGGAAATTTAGAGAGAAATAGTAAAATTGAGAATCCAAGGTTTGAAGTAATTAAATTGTGTTATGAACAGTATGTTTGTAGTGTAGCATTATTAGAAATTTAATGCCCATAAGTTGAAGTAGAAATTAAGGTTTTAGTGACCTTGGAAGGGTAGGATTAATCTATCATAATTGGGAATTTAGTTTAAACTTAATCAAATAATGTAGGTTATTTTTTGAAAATTAATTAATATATAAATAAGTTCTTATAAGGTTAAAAGGAATATAAAATTTAATATACAAAATATCATGGCAAGTCTAATTAAAGTGTTCCATTAATTTATCTAGTAATGGGAACTAATAGTGATAAATAAATAATTATGTTAAACCTAAGACGAATTCATATTTAGATATTAAGCTTAAAACAAAAGGATATTAAAATAAGATGGTTTTATTTTAATGGAATTAGTAAAGTATATAATACTATTTTGGAAATAATTCTAATTATAATTAAGTTGTCGATTTCATATTTAAGAATGCTTGGAGGAATCTAAGGATTTAGAAATTTGGGGATTTCATTCTGAAGAAAGAAATTGGATTTATAAGTGAATTATGATGAAATCAGTATTTAGTTAATGGTTGAGTAATCAGATTTGTGTAAATTGATATTATATCGAATGAAAACGAATGTTGATGCTACCTTAATGTATTCAGGGATTTTACAACAAATATCCTTTCGAGTGGTAAGGCAAACAAAAAGGAGACATAGGTACATATATGCGTGCCTAAGGCGAGAAGGGTAAATAGTATGCGTCGCCTTTGTGGTAAGGGATTTATATAGTCGTAACTAGTAGGATACCTCAAGTTAAACTAAAATCTTACTAGGAACCATAGGTTGTTAGTTTAGTTAGGGATTTATTTTAAACTTAGTACCTAACTTACCTGATTTTTATCAAAACCGAAACTTTGTTCATAGTTACTAGTCTTAGTAAAAAAGATGCTATAAATATAAGTGTACTGATTTTTAGAACCAATGAAAATAGTTAAACCTAAATGAGTATAAACGTCTTTCTACCAAATTTTATCGTTTTGCGCATTCAAGCATGATGTTTATAACTTAGTTGCATGGGCTATTTTCAAATATGATTTGGGGAAAGTATGATGGTGTACAAAATGATATTAGCATGCTTTATGATAATACTACATGCTTCTAAAATTGTTGGTGGACTTTTCTGTGAACGTGATGTTGAAATGAATTAATTTTTATACTTTTACCGTGCACCTACTAATGTAAATTTTGAGATTGCTGGCAAACCCTAGAAAATGCTTGTGTGGCAGTCATGTCCTATGAGAGCCATCTCTAGCACCGGTAGGAGGTTATGTGTGATTGCCCTACGATGTGAAGTGTTTCATAGGGGTGCTTGGGTGGCATCGAGTTTATGAGACGTGAGAGCCATCTCTAGCACTGGTAGGAGGTTCTATGTGATTGCCCTACGGTGCCAAGTGCTTCACGAAGATGCCTTTGTGGTATTGAGATTTTCTAAGTATCACCGACAAGAGGTCCTATGTGATTTCCCTATGGTGCCAGCTACCTACTACTGTAGACCTTGATCCTGTCTTCAGTACCCTAGTCCATACCTGATTAGTCTAGGATAGGGCAGTAGTCACTATGGCCATAGATGTGTTTACATTGTGTAACTAGTTCCATGACAAGTTAAGGGTTATGCCACTTCTCTTCTATCTAAGTTATATGTTTGATTTGGGCCCATGCATGATTTCGACAGACTACATGTTTTAGAATGGGTGTCGGGTTATCAGATGTTAAGTTTTCTTTCCATATCTTGAATTTGCACCCGAGTTTATAAGCTAAATGTTATGTAGCATGTTTTGTGAAGTGAACTAATTTCAAAAAGGATTGATTTACAACACTTGTTTTCGATATTCCGTTCTATGAAACCTTTACCTTTTAAACCTAAAACTGAGGTTTATACATAGTTTTAAAAGTGCATGATGTAATTGCATAATAACTTTGATTTACCCAAGCTTGGTATTTTATTAGCTTTAGTTATATATCTTCCTTACTGAGCGTGTGGCTGCTCAACCATTCCTTTAAAACATTTCAGATTAACTAGTGGATGAAGCGCTCGAAAAAACTGCTAATTTCTCGTGCTAAGTGCGCGGGTTTGGTGCTAATGTATACGCAACTAGTGTAAAGTTTTTGTTTCAAACTTGTGTGTATGCATATATGTATGTAAATAATGGTTTTGGGATGTATTAGCTATTTCGTCATAAGTAGGATTATTAAGGAAGTCAATATTACCTTTTCGTGACAATACACCTATGGAATTAGCTTACTATGAAACTAGGTTGAATCTTAAACTTAATGAACGGGTATGAAGTTAAAATTCATAATTGTTAGTTACTTGGGATTATGTGATGGGTTGATGATGTGATTGTGATTAAATGATTGTTAGTTGTGGATAGTTAGGATTGCTAATATATATTTGGTTGTGAGAACTGATCATGTGGTTGTGGATTGTGGTTTTTGGTTGCTATATTGTCTTGTTTGCAGGTTGGGTATAGTCAAATTGCAGTCGTTACGCTATCGAAATTTCTAAAAAAATTTAGGACTTTAATAAAATCCTTCACATATTAATCTGAAAGAGTTAAACCTATATCAAATACGAAACTATAAAAAAAGATCTGAAAGTTATAATGATAAATACTAGCCAAGGTTAGTTCATTTTAAAACGTTTCTGCATTAATTTAGGTGCTTAGGGATAAAAGTAGAGGTCACGGGTCGTGACAGCATTAGTTTGAGTTATTTTGCATTTTTCTTTCATTTAATTAAATTAGTTTCATGCATATTTTATTTTCATATTAGGATTTTTAGTTTTATTTTTATTATTTGCATTTTTAGCTCATTATTTTCTTTATTTGCATTTTAGCCCATTTTCCTTACTGACTTTTATTTTTTTTTTTATTTCTTTGCAGTTGCTTTCTTATTTGCTACAGGGCTTTTTGAGTATTTCTTTTCAAGTTTTTATTTTATTTTATTATTTTTTCATTTATTAGGCTTAACAGATTACCCTATTTACATAATTTGCTAGGATGTATCTAAAGTGTAATTATCTAGTAATTAATTAAACTAATTAATCTCTATGGGACGATATTTGAACTCCCATCCGTATTACTTATAGACCGTATACTTAGTGGTAAACTCAAAACTACCACCCGTGAACGTAGGCACATTATCGAACCACATAAACCATTGTGTCCATCTCTTTACTTACTATATTCACCACTTTGTAACAATTGGTGCTCTTGTTGAGAGTTGAACTCAAGGAAATTCCTCTCTGCAACACTCCTGATCAAGTTTGTCTCAAGGAAAGGATATAACTTATCCTACAATGCTACATAAAAGAAAGGTTATGGGAAGATATGGTTCAAGTCGCATTCCGAAGATCCATGAGCACAATGTGAGATGAAGAGTGGATGTGACTCCACCTCTTAAAACCACTACAACTTCGACGACATCTTTAGCTGATGAAGAAAGTCAGAGCCCTAATTTGCAAGAAAGGCTAAGGAGAAGTGTTAACCATAGCATGCCTTTTGCTTATCTTAACAAAGTTGCAGAGGGAGAAATTAATGAGCTACGACAAGAAATCCACAATCTGACCTAGATAGTGAGAGATCATGTGAGTCCCTCACCCATAAGAGAAAACTCTAAGGAGGAAACGTTGCACTAGGATGTCGAGATCATCTTGACACCGCTCCTGAATATAATTCAATTAAAGAAAATAGTGACAAAAACCCATCTTGGATAAAAAAAAAAAAACTCTGTGAGACGTCTAGCTCCCCAAATACATCAATGACTCCCACTGACCACATGACTAAAGGTAGAACAAGTCTGAGAAGAGAAAGCGTGATTGAAGTGGGGTTGGATTCAATGGCCTTACAGATTTGAGAGAAAGGGATTGAAAAGAGAAGGGCTCCAAAAAAGTTGAATGATAGGTTGGATAAAGATGAGGAAAAAGAAGAAGTGAACTTAAGAGAAAAGCTTCAAAAGCAAAAAGAATTAACTGATTCTAACAAACAAATGAGCAAATGCAAGAAAAAATGCAAACATGGAACAAAGAGTGACAGAAAAGACCATATATCTAGACCTAGAGGTCATAGGAAACATACCATTTACAAAAGAAATCGATGTGGCAAAACCTCCAAGGGGATTCAAACTTCCCATTTTTAAAGCTTACAATGGGTCAGCTATCCTATTTATCATTTGAAGATGTTTAGAAGAAGTATGTTGATCTAAGGTGTCATGACCCTTTTTATCCATTTCATCTAAAAATCACCATAAATTTTTTGCTTTATTCCTTAACTTACCCGGTCGTGAACAACCCTCACAAACACAGTTGGGCTGTGAGTCAGTAGTAATCATCATTTACCATACCTCTTTCAATAAATCAAAAACCAACACATACACTTGCAAGTTTAAGTCATATACTTATACATGACATGTTTGCTAACATTTACATCCCCCATATTACAATTCAAAATGATTACTATGCTATTACTTGCTTAGATACAAAAAGAATTCCTGTGTGTAAACCTCTTGGCGATGGAGAGCAGCGGATATCTAAATACAACGCCTCAGTCCTTCACTAGGCTACTATGCACGCTTTGTAGAGGGGGAAAGTGAATGGGATGAGCAACCACACGCTCAGTAACGCAATAATGCAAGCATGGTAGATGACTACACTATCTACATGCTTATAGTATCATGCATAAAAATCATTAAAATCCAGAGCATGAGGAAATATTAAAACTATGCCACATGTATATATATATCATGTACTGAAAACATGAAAATCGGCATGTAAAACATGGAAAATTGTGAGGTCCCGGCCCAGCCCAGCCTACACAGGCACAACCCCTCATGGGCCCCTAGTCCGACTGCTGTGACATCGACACCCCTCACTCAACCGTACTGTCCTCTTTAGCCGCCCACAGGCCCCTCAAGGTTTTCTTTTGCGTCCCGGAGTGCTCGAACCCAGTGGTATCAACGGAGTGCAAGAACTAGGACTTGGTCCTGGGTTCGAGCACTCCGGGACGCGAAAGAAAACCTTGAGGGGCCTGTGGGCGGCTAAAGAGGACAGTACGGTTGAGTGAGGGGTGTCGATGTCACAGCAGTCGGACCAGGGGCCCATGAGGGGTTGCGCCTGTGTAGGCTAGGCTGGGCTGGGACCTCACAATAAAAGGATTGGCTCAGTGGTATCAACGGAGTGCAAGAACTAGGACTTGGTCCTGGGTTCGAGCACTCCAGGACGCGAAAGAAAAACTTGAGGGGCCTGTGGGCTGCCAAAGAGGACAGTACGGTTGAGTGAGGGGCGTCGATGTCACAGCAGTCGGACCAGGGGCCCATGAGGTGTTGCGCCTGTGTAGGCTGGGCTGGGTCGGGACCTCACAATAAAATGCGCTTTTTATTGTGAGGTCTCGGCCCACCCCACCCTACACAGGCGCAACCCCTCATGGGCCCCTGGTCCGACTGCTGTGACATCAACGCCCCTCACTCAACCGTACTGTCCTCTTTGGCAGCCCACAGGCCCCACAAGGCTTTCTTTCGCGTCCCGGAGTGCTCGAACCCAGGCCCAAGTCCTAGTTCTTGCACTTCGTTGATACCACTGAGCCAATGGCTCAATGGTATCAACGGAGTGCAAGAACTAGGACTTGGTCCTGGGTTCGAGCACTCCGGGACGCGAAAGAAAACCTTGAGGGGCCTGTGGGCTGCCAAAGAGGACAGTACGGTTGAGTGAGGGGCGTCGATGTCACAGCAGTCGGACCAGGGGCCCATGAGGGGTTGCGCCTGTGTAGGCTGGGCTGGGCCGGGACCTCCCAAAAACTATCATGTAAAACCTCTCATGTTCAACATAGTAAAACGCATGATAAAAGGGAAACTCATCATAAAATCATCTCTTAGGATTTATCACTTTCTCAAAACATATCAAAATTTATCACAAACAACAAGTGTCATCTCTTTAAAAACATCCCTCAAGGCTCGACCCCTCCCTCGGACCTATCCTGGATAACACAATTCATACTCAGTATACAAAATCACGTAATATCATGCGAGACAGGTGGTCACTATATATATATATATATATATATATATATATATATATATATATATATATATATCAAGGACTATGTTGGCCAACTATGTCATTGTCATCCCAGACCACACGAATCCCGGTGTGTGGGGTATCATGCTAGAATGAAGGTGGGTTAGTCCTACGTAAGACTTTCAAATCAACATCATAACCTCACGATATAGTGTACTCCATGTGATATACACAGTACAAAGTACTCTGTGGACCCATCTCATCGTTCAGGGTGCCTGCCATAGGTCTTATCTACCCTATGCCATGTATAACCTACTCAGTCTCGAGTGCACGTGCGAGCATCTCATCCGTGTGACTAACGGTCTACATGAGGCATCCAGCACGACTCATGCGAGCATCTCATCCGTGTGACACACAGTCTACACGAGGCATCCAGCACAACTCATCACATATCACAATGTGAAAACCAGTGCGAGCTAAGCTCTAGCACGATTCATGCATCATCAATAAATTCTCTCGTACAAGCAATGCTCTAGTACGACTTATGCATAATAAATAATGTGGAAATCAGGTACGAGAATAGCTCCAGTATGGTTATGTGCATAAGAAAATCAATGGAAGACCACGTACAAGTTAAAGCTCATATACGGTTTATAAAACATCATAGCTCAAAACAGTGTTCGAGCTAGGCTCCAGCACATTTCATACATATCAAAACATCAAAATTCAGTGAGAGCTAAGCTCCAGCATGATTTAGCTCATATAAATTCGATAAGTGGCTCCATTTCAACAAAACACATTAAAAATCATAATTTGCACTTGACTCGTGCTCTTTCATGAAATTATGAAATCATTAGCTAGCCTATCTACAAATTTGCTTAAACCAAAGCAATGTAGTTCATAAAAAATACCAAAACATGATAATTATGTAATTATTAGCCTTACTATCCCTTTTTGTAAGATTCACTTTAAAACCAAATCATATATATTCGTAGCCTTTCACACAAACCATTTATTCTTTTCTAGATAACCAAACAATTGCAAAACCCTATATACACCCATAAAATACGTGCAGCTATCTCTAAGTAGTTACAAAATTCTCTTACCCAGAATCGCGTCGAGTGACTCCAATTTCCTTAGAGCTGCTTGATTGTGTAATTCGTCTTCAGGACTACACGAAATTACATATCACCTCAATTTGATCCAATCAAATAAAATTCTTGCATTTACTACAGTCTATTCGACTTATAGTCTTCATTAACACTCATAAGGCCTTATTTTAATTGCTCTACTTATTTCTCAAGAGTCTGTTGAACTCTTTAGGCCTATTGATTCACACTAAATCGGTATTAAACTCATAGTGCCTCTAGTTCATCATTTAATTCACTATGGAAATTTATCAAATACCTCATATGCTTATTTTCATAACTCGACTAATCTCACAATGTACCTTCATTCAATCATCTCAAAATCATACATATCACCTCACTAACACCTTAGTATAAGCCATTTATCATCAACTCAACCATATCACATTTTCTCACACTAACTCATTCTAGGTTATGCTTGTTCCATTACATTCTAGGTAGTTTCAATCATCAATACATACACCAATCTACTCACAACAAAAACTAGATAAATATACTTTGAGTTCATGTATTGGAAACTCACCTAGCTTGACTTTCCTCTTTTCCAAGTTTGAAGATTTCTTTGCTCCTTCAATCCAACAAATGAAGTGTTGATTCCAAGCTATGTTGTTTTTCTCTCCACAATGAACAACTTTGCTCTAATAGCTTTTTCTCAAATCTTTATGGAAATGTCATGTTTTTTAGAGTGAGAAAGCCAAGTTAATGTTTAAAATGGAGGAAATGAATTTGTTCCCGTGAAATGCAAATCCAACTGCCCAATTTTTATAGAAAATGCCTTAGCATATTGATCTCCATAGGGGGGAGAATAATCTACCTTGCTTAAATCCTTCATAATTTCAACCATTTGCAGGCAGGGGATCGATCTGTTGGAGTGCATGAGATCGATCTGCTCAAGGTAATGAGATCGATCAGTTTGAGGCAAAAGGCTTTGGATATCAATCTGGCCTTAAGAGGAGATCGATCTGGCCTATCCAGAGACAAATGGAGATCGATCTGCCTATGAGAGGAGATCGATCTGGTCCAACCCGAGACAGAATGAGATTGATCTGCTTGAGTGAGGGATAGATCTCTCTCTTGCAGAATGCTTGGCATTGTGTTTTCCAGGCCATGAGATCGATCTCTCCTTGCATGGGATCAATCTAGCCTTCATCCTGCAGTATTTCAGTGGCAATTTTCCAAGTTAAACTCCCATTCAATATCCATTTTGCATTTCATTCACACTTAACACTCAAAAATATCCAAGTCTTATGATTCATTTATCCTGTAACTTGTTTATACATTACAGAATCATACTTATTACATGAAAATTTTACGGGTCTTATAATCCTCCCCTCCTTCAGGTAATTTGGTCCTCCAAATTAGAACCAAGTTAACCTGAGAACAACTCCAGGTACTTCTCTTGTATCATGCTTTCTAATTCCCATGTGGCTTCCTCTGGAGTGTGATAATGCCAAAGAATTTTCACAAAGGGAATCGTTTTTGATTTCAGCACCTTCTCTTTCCTATCCAATATCTAAACTGGCTTCTCAACATACGTCATACTCTCATTGAGCTCCAATGGCTCATATCTTATCACATGTGCCAAATCCGGGTGGTACTTTCGAAGCATAGAGACGTTGAAGATGTTATGAACACCTGCTAACTCTGGTGGCAATGCCAACCTATAAGCCTTATTTCCCACTCTCTCCAGAATCTCGAAGGGTTCGATATACTGAGGGCTTAACTTTCCCTTCTTACCAAACCTCATAATCCCTTTCAAGGGAGAAACTCACAAAAATACTGACTCACCCACAGCAAACTCCAGTGGTCTCCGTCTTCGGTCAGTATAACTCTTTTACTGGCTCTGAGCTGTCCGTAATCTCTTACATATCAACTGGACATCGTCAGAGGCTTGCTGCACTAAATCGAGAGCAAAAATCTATCTGTTACCAACCTTTTCCCATCCAATAGGGGATCGGCAGCTGCGTAGATACAATGCCTATATGGTACCATCCCGATACTCGCATGATAGCTGTTATTATATGCGAACTCAGCTAATGGTAGGTGATTATCCCAGGAGCGTTTAAAATTTAGCACACACGCTCTCAACATATCCTCCAAGGTCTATATATTCCTCTCAAACTTACCATCTGTCTGAGGATGAAAAGTGGTGCTACAACTCAGTTGGGTCCCCATCGCTTCCTGAAAATGTTTCCAGAAATAGAAAAGGGAAGCGAGCATCCCGATCAAAAACAATGCTCACTAGAATACCATGCAACCGAACTATCTCTTGAACATATAAGTTTGCCAACTGACTTAGAGTATCGATAGCTCTCATAGCTAAGAAATGGGCTAACTTTGTCAACCGATCCACAATCACCCAAATGGCATCATGACCTCTGCGGGTCCTCGGTAAACCCATCACAAAATCCATGGTGACGTGCTCCCACTTCTATGTTGGTATCGGTAGAGGCTGTAATAACCCTGCAGGCTTCTGATGCTCTATCTTCACCTGCTGACAGACGAGACATCTAGTGACATATTCAGCAATGTCTATTTTCATTCCAGACCACCAATAAACTTTTCAAAGGTTCTGATACATCTTGGTACTTCCTGGATGTATCGTATACCTCGATGAGTGAGCCTTAGTTAAAATCAATCTCCTGATCTCATGATCATCAGGAACACATACTCTGCCCCTGAACCGTAGTAATTCATCTATACTCAGTTTAAAATTAGTACCCTCACCTGTCTATACCTGACTCAACCAATCAATACACTGTCGAACACTCCGCTGAGCCTGTCGAATACGATTAACCAATTTTGGCTCCAATCTCAAATTGGCCACAATATCAGATCTTTTTGTACTAGGTGGGGCTACATCAAACTGGGGTTCGCAAATTGCTCTAACAACTCGTGTTCCCAAACCATCATATAAGACACTAACCCGAGGATCTTCCTGCTCAAGGCATCGGTAACTACGTTCGCCTTACCCAGGTGGTACATGATTTCACAATCATAATCCTTTAGGAGTTTGAGCCATCTTCTCTGTCTCATATTCAACTCTTTCTGTGAAAACAGATACTTAAGGCTCTTATGATTCGTATATACCATAAATTTCTCACCATAGAGATAGTGGGGCCATATCTTCAATGTAAACACTACGGTCGCCAACTCTAAATTGTGAGTCGGATAGTTCCTCTTGTGATCCTTCAACTGTCTGGATCCATAGGCAACAACCTTCCCATCCTGCATAAGTACACAGCCTAATCCCTAGTGTGATGCATCCGTATACACAGAGAAACCTCCTGAGCTGGTAAGAATGGTGAGAATCAGAGCAGTGGTCAACCGAAGCTTAAGCTCCTGAAAACTCCTCTCACATGCCTCATCCCACACAAACTTAACATCTTTCTGTGTGAGGCGTGTCAATAGAGCAGCTAGTCTAGAGAAACCCTCAACAAATCTTCGATAAAAACCTATCAATCCTAGAAAACTTCTGAACTCAGTGATTGTCTTGGGCTATTCCCAGTGTACAACTGCCTCAATCTTGGATGGATCCATTGATACCCCATCCTTCGATACAACATGGCCCAAAAATAAGATCTGCTCTAACCAAAAGTTACACTTACTTAGTTTGGCATATAATTCCTTCTTTCGGAGGGTTTGTAGAACTATCCTCAAGTGTTGCTCATGTTCTTCCCTGGACTTGGAATAAACCAATATATCGTCGATGAACACTATCACAAACTGGTTTAGGTATGGCTTAAATGCATCATTCATCAAAGCCATAAATGTTACGAGGGCATTCATCAATCCGAATGGCATAACCAAAAACTCGTAGTGACCATAACGGGTACGAAATGCTATCTTGGGTACATCTCCACTCCATATCCTCAACTATGGTACCTAGATCGCAGATCTATCTTAGAAGAGACCTGTGCTCCCTGAAGCTGATCCAACAAATCATCAATGCGTAGAAGGGGGTACTTGTTCTTAATGGTGGCCTTATTTAACAACCGATAATCTATACACAATTGAGGGATCCCATCCTTCTTCCTCACAAATAACACCAGAGCTCCCCAAGGTGAGACGCTCGGTCTAATAAACCCCTTCTCTAGCAACTCTTGCAATTACTTCTTTAGCTCTTCCAACTCAATCGGAGCCATTCTCTACGGTGGCTTAGATATCGACTCTGTACCAGGTACTAACTCTATACAAAACTTCATTTCCCTATCAGGTGGTAGCCCTGGTAAATCGTCCGAAAAGATATCAGGAAAATTTATAACTACTGGAGTGTCTCTCACTTCCGAATGTGCCTTATCTATGTCAACCACGTATGCAATAAACCCTTCACATCATCCTTTCCTCCGTGAGCAACATAAGTCATCACATTAACATTTAAAATTAATAAACAAATTCATCTCTCGAAAATGATGAATTAAAATTATACTCTTTTCATTTACAATAATCATGTTCTTTCATTTCCTTTCAACAAAACTTACAATGAGGTTATCTATCTCTGAAAACATCAATGTCTTAGCATGACAATCTATAACAACACGATTTACAGCCAACCAATTCATTCCTAAAATTACATCAAAATGGCTCATACTCAATAGAATTAAATTGGGTGCCATATCTTTTCCCTCTATCTTCAACTTACAATTCCTATATACATACTCAGTCAATTGACTATCATTCATAGGTGTGAAAATCATCAACATTCTATCTAACAACGTAGGCTTTACATGCTACAACAACTTATGTGCAAAGGAAGGCGATATAAAGGAATGCATGGCACTAGGATCAAATAACACAAATGCTTCTAAATAAAAAATTTCCATGGTACCTTTAATCACATCCCTTAAAGTGTCTGCGGTGTCCTGGTCCAGCGCATGTACTCGCCCTCTTCCAACCACTTGTTTCCCTTTTTCCTCAACTGTAGCTCTCTTCCTCGGAGAAGCTGTCTCAACTGGAGCTCTCGTTGTCTCCTTGCCATTTTGTGGGGTAGTCTCTATCATCTCTGGACAATACCTCACTATATGTCCGAGCTTCCCACATCTACAAGATACAGTAGGGGTCGTCGGACAAGGCCTGGTACCGTGAAATCTACCCCATCTCCTACACTGATCGATAGTAGGTCGTGGTCCTCCAATGACTACACCCCTCGGTGGAGATAAAGCTAGGTACATAGAAGGTTTAGCAGCTCTCTCCTACACCTCCTCAATCTTGGGCCTCTTCTCAAACAATCTCTGGTCTCCTCTTTTGACCACTCTATCAGTCCCAGATCTCTTCCGATCTCTGTCTCTCCTAACACTAACCTTCCCAAACTCGGAGGCATTCTGCTCAAAGTCCTGTTCACATAATTGCGCCCTACGCACTACCTCTTCATAAGTAACGATGTCGAATGGAGCCAATCTAGATCTGATGGCTGGTCTCAATCCATCCATGAACTTCTCAACCTTTATAGCCTCACTGCTTAATGTATCAAGGTCATATCTCCCTAAGGATATGAACCTCATCAATAGAGCGGGTCCCCTGAGCCAAATTCATAAACTCCATCCTCAGCTTCCTCCGTGCTGTGGCTAGGATGTACTGCCTCCTAAAGGCCTCCAAGAATATCTCCCATGTGATCTCGGAGTGTCGAGCCCTTAGAATAGATATGGTGGATCTCTACTAGTGTTTTGCCTCGTCTTTCAGCATAAATACGGTAAAGGCCACTTTCTCAGTCGATGTACATCTGAAGAACCCATACAACTTTTCCATCTCATAAACCCAATCCTCAGTAACAACCGGGTCCTTCACTCCTCTAAATACTGGATGTTTCAACTCCTGGAACAGCCTTAACCTACTCAACTTACATTCATAACCCAGGTCACTCTTGCTCAGCTGTAGAACGATAGGAGAAGTCGTATCCTATACTGGGGGTGGTGTGACAGTGCCTGTAGTCTGAGGCCTCTCTGCCTCTGCAGTCGCCTTTCCAGTAGTAGTAGGCTGAACGGCTGGTCCTCGTCTATCGCCAGCACCCAATACCTGCGTGACTATCTCAACGAGCCTCTCAATACTCTGCTCTATCCTAGCAAAGCGTGCCTCGGTATCCCCTGGTCTCTTAACAGGGTCCTATGGAGCCTAATCAGTCTGTGGCTCCGCATGGCTCTAAGGCCTACCTCTACGGACTCTAGCACGTGCACCTACCCCTCTACCTCGATGTGTAACAAGCATAATGCCTACTTTCCTATATCCATAACCATTTATTAGTCTCATTCCATCTCAGTATACATAATTATATCTAAACAATAGCACAATAATATGGGGATGTAACTTTCCTACTTATTAATACCGACTCACATCAAATCAACTCAGCTCTAATACCAATCTCTGTCACGACCCTTTTTATCCATTTCATCTAAAAATCACCATAAATTTTTCGTTTTACTCCTTAACTTACCTAGTTGTGAACAACCCTCACAAACATAGTTGGGCTGTGAGTCAATATTAATTATCATTTACCATACCTCTTTCAATAAATCAAAAACCAACACATAGACTTGCAAGTTTAAGTCATGTACTTATACATGACATGTTTGCTAACATTTACATCCCTCATATTACAATTCAAAATGATTACTGTGCTATTACTTATTTAGATACAAAAAGAATTCATGTGTGTATACCTCTTGGTGATGGAGAGGAGCGAATATCCAAATACAACGCCTCAGTCCTTCACTAGGCTACTATGCACGCATTGTAAAGGGGGAAAGTGAATGGGATGAGCAACCACACGCTCAGTAAGGCAATAATGCAAGCATGGTAGATGACTACACTATCTACATGCTTATATGTCATGCCTAAAAATCATTAATATCCAGAGCATGAGGAAATATTAAAACTATGCCACATGTATATACATATATCATGTACTGAAAACATGAAAATCGACATGTTAAACACGGAAAACCATCATGTAAAACCTCTCATGCTCATCATAGTAAAACTAATGATAAAAGGGAAACTCATCACAAAACCATCTCTCAGGAACATATCAAAATTCATCACAAACAACAAGTTTCATCTCTTTAAAAACATCCCTCAATGGTCAACCCCTCCCTCGGGTCTACCTTGGACAACACAATTCATACTCAATATACAAAACCAAGTGATATCATGTGAGACAGGTGGTCACCATATATATCAAGGACCATGTTGGCCAACTATGTCATTATTATCCCAGACCACACGAATCCCGGTGTGCGGGGTATCATGCTGAAATGAATGTGGGTTAGTCCTATGCCAGACTTTCAAATCAACATGATAACCTCACGTTACAATTTACTCCATGTGATATACACGGTACAAAGTACTCCGTGGACCCATCTCATGGTTGGGGGTGCCTGCCATAGATCTTATCTACCTCATGCCATGTATAACCTACTCAGTCTCAAGTGCACATGCGAGCATCTCATCCGTGTGACTAACGGTCTACATGAAGCATCCAGCACGGCTCATGTGAGCATCTCATATGTGTGACACACAGTCTACACGAGGCATCCAGAACGACTCATTACATATCACAGTGTGAAAACCAATGCGAGGTAAGCTCTAGCACGATTCATGCATCATCAATAAATTCTCTCGTACGAGCAACGCTCTAGTATGACTTTATGCATAATAAATAATGAGAAAATCACGTACGAGCATAGTTCCAGTACAATTATATGCATAAAAAAATCAATGGAAGACCACGTACGAGCTAAAGTTTCAGTAAGTTTATAAAACATCATAATTCAAAACAAGGTGCGAGCTAGGCTCCAGCACATTTCATACATATCAAAACATCAAAATCCAGTGTGAACGGAGCTCCAGCACGATTTAGCTCATATAAATCTGATAGGTGGCTCCATTTCAACAAAACACATTAAAAATCATAATTTATACCTGACTCGTGCTCTTCATGAAATTATGAAATCATTAGCCAGCCTATCTACAAATTTGCTTAAACCAAAGCAATATAGTTCATAAAATATACTAAAACATGATAATTATGCAATTATTAGCCTTACTCTCCTTTTTTGTAAGATTCACTTCAAAACCAAATCATATATATTCATAGCCGTTCACACAAACCATTTATTCTTTTCTAGATAACCAAAAATTGCAAAGCCCTATATATACCCATAAAATAGGTGCAGCTATCTCTAAGTACTTACAAAATTCCCTTACCTGGAATCGTGTCGAGTGATTCCAATTTCCTTAGAGCTGCTTGATTGTGCAGTTCGATTCGTCTCCAACGAAGTCTCCGAGACTGATGAAATTACATATCAAATCAATTTGCTCCAATGAAATAAAATTTTTGCGTTTACTATAGTCGATTTGACTTACAGTCTTCATTAACACTCATAAGGCCCCATTTTGATTGTTCTACTTATTTCTCGAGAGTCTATTAAGCTCTTTAGGCCTATTGATTCACACTAAACCGGTATTAAGCTTATAGTTCCTCTAGTTCATCATTTACTTCACTATGGCAATTTATCAAATACCTCATATGCTTATTTTCATAACTTGACTAATCTCACAATGTAGCTTCATTCAATCATCTCAAAATCATACATGTCACCTCACTAACACCTTAGTATAAGCTATTTATCATCAACTCAACCATATCTCATTTTCTCACACTAACTCATTCTAGGTTATACTTGTTCCATTACATTCTAGGTAGTTTCAATCATCAATACATACAGCAATCTACTCACAACAACAACTAGATAAATATACTTTGAGTTGATATATTGGAAACTCACCTAGCTTGACTTTCCTCTTTTCCAAGTTTAAAGACTCATTTATTCCTTCAATCCAACAAATAAAGTGTTGATTCCAAGTTATGTTGTTTTTCTCTCCACAATGAACAACTTTGCTCTAACAGCTTTTTCTCAAATCTTTATGAAAATGTGACGGTTTTTAGAGTGAGAAAGCTCGGTTAAAGTTAAAAATGGAGGAAATGATTTTATTCCCATGAAATACAAATCCAACTGCCCAGTTTTTATAGAAATGCCTTAAGAGATCGATCTTCATAGGGGGAGATCAATCTGCCTTGCTTGAATCCTTTAGAATTTTGATAATTTGCAGGCAGGGGATCGATCTGTTGGAGTGCATGAGATCGATCTGCTCAAGGTAATGAGACCGATCGGATTGAGGCAGAAGGCTTTGGAGATCGATCTGGCCTTAAGAGGAGATCGATCTGGCTTGTCCAAAGACCAATGGAGATTGATCTGCCTATGAGATGAGATCAATCTGGTCCAACCTGAGACAGTTGGAGATCGATATGCTTGAGTGAGGGATCGATCTCCCTCTTGCAGAATGCTTGATATTGTGTTTTCAGGCCATGAGATCGATCTCTCCTTGCATGGGATCGATAGAGGGATCGATCTGGCGTTCATCCTGCAGCATTTCAGCTACAATTGTCTAAGTTAAACTCCCATTCAATCCATTCAACATCCATTTTACATTTCATTCACATTTAAAACTCAAAAATATCCAAGTCTTCTGATTCATTCATCGTGTAACTTGTCTATACATTACAGAAGCGTATTTATTATATGGAAATTTTACAGGTCTTACATAAGGCACTAGAGATGCCATTATATCCAAAGCTTTCTCTGTAACCTCGAAGAAAGTGACAAGATCTCAGTACTCTTTATTAAAGTCGAAGTCGATTAGCTCTTTCAAAAAACTAGGAGCCAAGTTTGTTAGTCACTTAGTCAGCAGTATTGTCCACAAGAAAACTTCTATCACACTTATATCAGTAAAGCAAAAAAATGTGAGTCCTTCAGAGAGTATGTTTCTAGGTTCAACCAAGAAACACTCAGTGTTAAAGACTTAGATAATACTATAATCATTGTTCCTTTTACTAATGGACTCAAGGATCAAGATTTCACCAAGTCCTTAACCAAGAAACCACATAGAATATTCGTCAGTCTTTTGTTCAAGGCTAAAAGGTACATCAACATAGAAGAAACAATGGCAATTAAGGGACAAGAGAATGAGCAATTAAAAAGAATGCCATGAGATGAAGGATCAAGGAATCTAAGGCCAGATATGTTTATGCAACAAATGAACCCCATAAAAAGGACTTATCGATTCTACCCTCCACTTAAAATGCCAATGCGAGATATTTTTGCTATCATGGAAAAAGAAAATCTCCTAAGGCCACCTAAAAAAAATGGAGACACTTGGGAGAGATGGCTCTAATTACTACGTGTTCCATAAAGGATATGGACATGCCACTGATAGATGTATAGAGTTTAAGAATCAAATCAAAGAATTGATAAGGCAAGGATACTAAAACATTATGTGGCAGAAAGATAAGGTCCAAAAAGAAGGAGTTTTGAATTAAGGAATGATGGAAAATAGCGGGGCAGGCCTTTCCAAAGGAAAGATAGGTGGGACTACATAAGGAAAGACAAGAACGGTGAACAAGAATCACGAGTAAAAGTTCAAGATGAAAGATGAAAAAAGAAATTGGAACGAAACATCGACCACCACTCATAGACCCATTGTTGACGTGATTAACACTATCACAGGTGGTTTCATCTTTTGAGGACCAACCTCTTCTAGTCGTAAGAGTCACATCAAGTTAAATATCATGGCTACCTATGCGAAACAAGCTTAAAACATAGAAAAACTAAAGCATTTCTTTTAGACTTATGGATTTTGGTTCCATCTAATATCCTCATGATGACACAATAGTGATCGCAACCACTATTTGCAATCATGTTGTTAAGAGAATACTTTTCGACAATGGAAGTGCCAATGATGTCCTTTATTATTACTATATGAAGAAGTCAAGCATTGTCTTATGACCAATTAAGCCATTCCTGGCATCCTTGGTTGGTCTTTCAAATGAACTAAAGGTAGAAGGAATTGTAACTTTGCCTCTGACATTAAGAGAATAACCCACCAAAGCTATAATAATGATCCATTTTTTTGTGGTTAAAATCCTATCTGTATCCAATGCCATTCTTGGTTGCCCAAGTTAAAACACTATGAGAATGATTCAGTCTTCTCTTCATTTGAAGATCAAGTTCCCAACTCTTAATGGTATCGAAGAAGTAAAGGGAGATCAAACAATGGCAATGTAGTGCTTCAACACTCCATGAAGTTGGGTTTTAATGAGCAAAGTTGTTAGGACTGGATGATGAATGGACTTTTAATGGAGCAAGAAGATCATGTTCAAAGTACTCAGTAGAGATTAATATTGCTTCGTATCTCTTGAGGAGTTGGTTCAATTTATCTCGTCGGCACTATGAAACATCAAGCTATCACCCAGCGAAGTTCATTATAATCCACGCTCGTGGAAGATCAACAAAAGAGTTAGTGATATGTCTACCTTTTATCTTTTTAATCAAATTTTGTTTTTGAAAGTACTCAATAGTAAGCAGTCACCTCAAAGAGACTTTATTTTCATGTATAAAGTCATTGGAGTAGGAAGTGATGAAAAACCTTTAAGAATTTTATACTAGCCTAGTAAAATTTGCCTAGGACTTGAGGGACTATGTGATGGACACATTCATGACTTGTTCAAGAAAAATAATGCGTAATAGAACTCAATCACTTTGTTGAAATCTAAGAGTTTGATCAATAGCTTATCATTTAGCTTCAAAAATCAATGGTTAAAGGTATTAGAGAAATGGTCATTACCTTAAAAGATGAGATTCTGAGTCAAATGACTAGGAAAAAAATTCAATCATAAGCTACTCAAACATCATGTCGCCAAATAAGAATGATGATTTAGTTTTGAAAGCATGAGTCTACATCGAGTATCCTATTTCCTATATCATGTCAAGACTCTCCATCAAAAACTCGGATTCACCAGAAATACGACAGGTATTCTGGATGAGGATTTGATCCTCAATTCTTTGCTATTCCATGAGAAGGTATTTTGAAGATGTAACTTGATAAACGTAGAAGGAGAAAATGACATGACTATAATCTTGCACCGACAAAGATCCTCTTTTAACATCTGCTCCAAATCATCCTTGGACAAAGTTTGCAAAAATTGATTATGCTTACAAAAGATATTATTTTGAGATACAAACTATGTCGATTATACCTCAAAAATTTGCATTCAATAATGTTAGACTTGAAAAATATGTATAAAGCATCCCTTGAGTTGAATATGAAAAAGCCTTAACTTCACAACAACAAAAACTTCATCCAAGGCATGTGCTTCAATCATACTCAAACAAAGTTTATGAAAGCAGTGAGTAGAATATGAATGCACGCATGGAAGGATGTCATTTGCATACCTAGCAAGGACAAGTATCAAAGCTATCTATAAAGCTTTAATATGGAATCATGTGAGATAGTGAAAAAGTTTTGATTCAACCAACCATAAAGAAAATTGAGGTGAAGCCAACAAAAATTATGATGAGTAAATAACTCGAGAGAAGATGACAATTCGAGCTTTTGAAACAAAAATGAGTCTTAAATCCTCAAGAAAACATCCTATTTTTCTTAAGCATCTTTATGACAATAAAATGATGGTGGATGAATAAAGACGCGAACATTCTTTGAATGGTAGCTTGAGCAACAAGTTGGACAAAAAAAGTTACTACCAATGACTAAACAATGCCATCATTGAAAAGCTATCTAAGAAAAAGTAAGTATGAGTCCAATAAAGTTTACTTCACAACTTGTTTCTTGTTCGACAAATGAAACGTACCAAGAGGATTCCAATTTCCACCTAAAACAATGATGTCAATATCTCAGAAACTATATCCCAAAGGAATCACTCTTGAAGAGGCAGAATTCAAGGATTCATTCTAAGAATCGATTTGACTTGTGAAGAATCATATCAAAGGCCGTCACTAGCCTTATCTTTTGACCATGGGAATCTGGATGATCTATCTGAGTGAGTTGTTTATAACAAAAACATTTATCGTCAACAAGCAATGAAAAAATGATCTCTTTATCTATGATGACTACTATCTAAAGTGGCACCAAAGAAATCTTGATGTGGCAAAGAAATGATAAGCTCAAGCATAATACAAGAATAAAGACAAGCAGTGGTGTTGTCATATCTACAGCTCCCACAAGAATCTGATTTTGTCTCTTTCAAATGTAATTCAACAATGCAAGTCAAACAAAGCATATAATCAAAGTCATGCAGATATTCCCACAAATAATGCCAAGGAATAAGACAAGTGGATTCAAGACAAGTGGATTCACCAAGACAAAATCCACACAACCTCAACATTTAACCATGTATATTGATATTTCCAAAGGTGGATTAGAAGGTAGACTCTATGCCAATGATGTGGTCAACTGCCTCAAGGAAATAGCTGATAATCCAAAAGTTTAACCAATGATTCCAAGTCTGCGACACATTGACATAACTGAAAGTGGATTAGAAGGTAAACTCTTAGTGGAAATAATGATTAATGAGGAATAGTTGTCACGCCCCGAAAGCACGAAAAACAGTGCAAATTTAAACTTTTATTTACATCAATACACATTTATTGGTGCATTCTTGTACAGTGTCATGCATCAATATTTGTATATATATCATAAAACCACACCTCAGGATCTAATCATCACATAATTAAATATATCAAATCAGATACATTCCTCAACTCAGATTGAATTATCCTAATACATCCCATACATCATAGTACATCAAGTGTCTGTAAATACAATTATAGTCTGGTTCCATGAAATAATAAAATGTACCTCAAATACAATATGTGGCCTGGAGCTCGAGTCCTCCACTGCCCACTAATTCGTACGTCGCAGGAAAATTCTCTTCACTTGAAGAAGTCTGGGGAAAAGATAAAACAGGGTGAGCTTCTAAATCGCTCAGTAAGAGGATAAGGGATTCATTAATAAGAAAATGATTTACACCACACAATCATTTTGTTTTACATGAAAAACTCAATAAACGTAGTGAAAAAGGTTGCATGAATAGTTAAAACATCATCTCAAAGCCTATGTAAAAACATGATAATAAATGGCTCAATTTAAGGTTACAAGCATGTAGAAATCAAGATGCGATAATGGCTTTTCTCTTTAAAACGTGATGAAAATCACTGCAACAGTAATGCACGTGGCACGGCCACTAAATAAAATCTACACGTGGCACAGCCACTAATTAAAATCTGCACGTGGCACAACCGCCAAATACACATGGCACAGCCACTGATTAAGATTCACACATGGCACAGCCACCAAATACACGTGGCATAACCACCAAATACACGTGTCACAGCCATTAATTAAAATCCGCATGTGGCACAACCACTGATTAAGATTCACACGTGGCACAGCCACCAAATACACGTGGCACAACCACTGATTTAGATTTGTACGTGGTAGGTAACCAACGCTACCAAAGTAGGGGTCATCTCACGTTACCAAAATGAAGGAATATCGGACTTACATGCTACTAGAGTAATGCCCGGTGCATTATCATAAAAATCGTTTTACCTTCACGTAAAACTCATAATGGTTTTCTCTCATAAAACTTATTTCAAACCGTTTTGTACTCAACACAAAACATGTTAAAACTAAGCTTCAACCGGCAAAACCACGAACACATTTCTCAAATCTCAGTATGCCTTAACGTGGGGCCCAAAACACTTTTCACATTTTAAACACAAAATGTTTATAAAACGTTTTCACATATAGTTTACAACTCATAAAAGTTGAGCCCCAATCGGCTATAAAATCGTGTGCAATTCTCATTCACAACACATAAAACATGCTTGTTTTCTCAATCAAAAATCATGCTACAATATTATCACAAAACACAAACACAAATGAGTTTAGTTTTCCCTTACCTCTTTGCACCTCATATAGTGCAATTGTTCCCTCGTATCACGGACTAGCCTCGCATTCCACTCTGGAACTCCTGAGTTGTCCAAACGATGTTAAAAACATCAATATCTCAACTCAATTTCATTATCAAGCATACATTTGCTCATATTTCTCACTAACACCTAAATCTCTCAATTCTCATAACTTTATCACCATTCATAATACCATTTACTACATTTCCAATCCTACATTTATTGTGCACAAAAATCCATGCCAATATTCATCTTATTCCCTCAATTTCAATTTATAGCCCAAAATTACCACAAATTGCATAATAACATCTCTACTCCAATGAAATCATACTTTCATCAATCCCTAATCATTTCTCAACTATTTCATCACAATGCCCATGTCCACAATCACTAAAGATTACATCAAAATCAAGGATTGAAGTTTAGAGATTACCCAAACTTATGGAGTGCTCAACTCACACCTCGATTCGATTCGTCCTTCGGTTTCCAAGTATGTTATTCTCCTTTGGATTAGGAACAACTTTCCCTCTTGCCACAACCTTCAATTTAGATAGAAATGAGGACTTTGAAAGAGAGAGAAAGTTAGAGTTCGACTGAAATGAAGGTTGGAAGAGAGAGAAAAGATGAAATGCAGAAAAACACAGGGATCTTTATATAGGCCGAGGGTAGGAGATCAATCTGACTCTTAATAAGATCGATCTGCATTTGAATTTGGGGACGATTTGGGGTAATTTTATGCCTAGGAGATCGATCTGTCGAGGGGTGAGATCGATCTCTTAATGGCTTTATGAGATCGATCTACTCCGATTATGAGATCGATCTCTAGTTTATAGAATGCTTCATGAGATCGATCTGCTCCCTGAGGAGATCAATCTTCTCCTTAACATAAACATTTTAAGATCGATTCCTTCCTCATGAGATCGATCTCTTTATTACAGAATCATAAGGAGATCGATCCTCTTCCATTGGAGATCAATCTGCTCACTTAATTTCCTCCTTCCTTGTCATTTTTAACTTACCAGATCGATCTTTCCTTCTCCAAGATCGATCTGGCCCCATAGTTTCACACTTTAACATAAAATCTCATTTATAACTCATTCATCACTTAAAATTTCATTCCATACCACCTCAATATATGAATACATCATATTTAGTTCAATCAATTATACTTCATGTTCTCATTACATAATTTGATATGTGTAAAATTCTCATATCTCACATCCTCCCCACCTTAAAAAAAATTTGGTCCTCCAAATTCAACTCAACTCGTCAAATAGATAGGGGTATTTCTCCTTCATGAGACTTTCCAATTCCCACGTTGCCTCTTTCATTGAGTGATGTTTCCACAACACTTTCACTAATGGGATGTTCTTGGTTCTAAGTACCTTCTCCTTTCTATCGAGAATCCGAACGGGTTCTTCAGTGTAACTCATGTCCTCTTGTATGTCCATCTCTTCGTACTCTATGACATGAGAAGGGTCCGGGTGGTACTTCCTCAACATTGATACATGAAAGACGTTGTGTATTCTGGACATATGTGGGGGTAATGTCAATCTGTAGGCTACCTCTCTCATTCTCTTAAGAATCTCGAATGGTCCTATGTATCGAGGACTCAATTTCCCTTTCCTTCCAAATCTCATGATAACCTTACTCGGTAATATTTTCAGAAATACTGCATCACCAACATCAAACTCAAGTGGCCGTCTACGCACATCCGCGTAGCTTTTTTGTCTACTCTATATAGCCTGTAATCTCTCACATATGAGTTTCACAATATGTATAGTCTGCTCAACAAGCTGTGGAGCATTTATCTTTCTGTCACCGACTTCTTCCCAAGCTACAGGGGATCTACACCTCCTACCATATAGAGCCTCAAAAAGTGCAATTCTAATACTCGCATGATAGCTGTTATTGTACGCAAACTCTGCTAGGAGCAGGTGATCATCCCATGATCCCTTAAAATCCATCGTACACGCCCTCAACATATCCTCTAGGGTCTGAATAGTCCTCTCTGATTGACCATCTGTCTAAGGATGATAGGCGGTACTGAAACTCAATCGAGATCCCATGGACTCCTGAAACTGGGTCCAAAATCTGAAAGTAAATCGGGAATCTCTGTCAGAAGTAACTCACTGGAGCCCCATGTAATCTAGCTATCTCACTGACATATAACTCAACTAAGGCATCCACAGTATCTGTGCTCTTGATGGCAAGGAAGTGGGCACTTTTTGTCAGTCTATCCACTATAACCCATATAGCGTCATAACCTCTCCGAGTTCTCGGTAAACCCATAATAAAGTCCATGGTGACATGCTCTCATTTCTATGTAGGCACAAGTAAAGGCTGTAGTAGTCCTCCAGGCTTTCGATGCTCAGTTTTCACTTACTAGCATACTAAACATCTCGCCACATACTCTGCCATGTCTCGCTTCATACCACTCCACCAGTACACCTTTCTCAAATCTCGGTACATCTTAGTACTCCCTGGTTGCATGGTGTATCAAGAGCAGTAAGATTCTCTCAGTATCCGTCTCTTTAGGGTATCATCATCCGGTACACGGATTCATCCTCTGAACCTCAATAATCCATCCTCACTGATTGTGAGATCCGACTGCGAAGTCAGCTCAGCTTGGCTAACCATATCGATCAACCTCTGATCACTGCGCTGCCCAGTTCTAATCTGATCCATGATCCTGGGCTCTATTCGCAGGCTAGCCAAAAATCCAATCTCTATCTCTTTAACTCGGATCGGAGTTCGGTGAACTGTTCCAATAAATCCCATTCCCTGATCATCATAGCAGATATCATACCCTTTCTGCTCAGGGCATCAGCAACTACGTTCGCCTTACCCGGATGGTACAAAATCTCACAGTCATAATCCTTAAAGAGTTCCATCCATCTCCTTTGTCTAATGTTTAACTCCTTCTGATCAAACAAATACCTCAAACTCTTGTGGTCGGTGAAGATCTGAAATCTTTCCCCACATAAGTAGTACCGCCAGATCTTCAATGCAAATACCATAGGAGTTAACTCTAAATCATGCGTGGGGTAATTTCGCTCATGATCTTTCAATTGTCGCGATCCATAAGTGACCACTCTTCCATGCTGCAAGAGCACACACCCCAATCCTTGATGAGAAGCATCATTATACATGGAAAATCCTCCTGATCCCTCAGGGATAGTCAACACAGGTGTCGCTGTCAATCTCCTCTTCAATTCCTAAAAATTGAGCTCACACTGATCAGTCCATATGAATGGAGTCTCCTTACGCGTGAGCTTAGTCAAAGGAGCAGCAATCCTGGAAAATCATTCCACAAATCTTCTGTAACACCCTGCCAAACCAAGGAAGCTTCATACTTTTGTAACTGCCCTCGATCTTTCCCAATTAAGCACAACCTCTACTTTACTTGGATCTACTGATACTCCTTCCTCTGAGACTATATGACCAAGAAAAGCTATCTGATCTAGCCAAAACTCACACTTACTAAGCTTTCCATATAATTGTTTATCTCGGAGTATCTGAAGTACTAACCAAAAATGTTGTACATGTTCCTCATATGACCGAGAGTATACCAGAATATCATCAATAAAAACTATCACAAATTTATCTAAATAGTCTCTGAACACCTCGTTCATTAATCTCATAAAGGCTGCAGGTGCGTTCGTCAATCCAAATGACATCACTAGAAATTCATAATGGCCATAGCTTGTCCTGAAGGTCGTCTTCGGAATATCTTCTTCCTTAATCCTCAATTGGGGATAGCCCGATCTCAAATCAATCTTAGAAAAGACTGAGGTCCCTCTCAGCTGATCAAGTAGATCATTAATCCTGGGCAATGGGTATTTATTCTTCACCGTGGCTTTATTTAATAATTGGTAGTCTATGCATAATCTGAGACTACCATCCTTCTTCTTAACAAATAAAACTGGTGATCCCCATGGTGAAACACTGGGTCTAATAAACCCTTGATCCAATAACTCCTGTAGTTGTTTCTTCAATTCCTCAAGTTCCACTAATGCCATCTTGTATGGAGGTCTAGAGATCGATTGAGTATTTGGTACCAAATCAATGGTAAACTCTAGCTCTCTTTGGTGGTAAACCTGGTAACTCATCTGTGAAAACATCCAGAAATTCACACACCACAGGTATATCCTAATTCCTCGGATGTTCCCCACCATCATCTGAGATGAGTGTTTCATAACCTTTACATAAACAATCATATTTAGTACTCTCAAGGGCAACATCAAAATTTCAATTTGCTTACAAAATTTCATACGTCTATTTACTCAATATTTCAAACGTACACTGTAAGGTTCAGGTAGGGAGAAAGTTGCAATCTTAGTGTAGCAGTCTAAAGTCACTCGATTGGTTGCCAGCCAATCCATTCCCAAAATTACATCAAACCCAAGCATATTTAATATTATTAGATCTGCTAACATTACTCTATCTCCCACCTTTATTTCACATCTTCTACAGCTCAAATCAGTTCTATAGGATTCACGCATAGGGGTATTTACATGTAGACTCTAGAGGTTCAAAGTTCAAATTTAATCTACATGCAAAATACTCAGAAATAAACGAATGCATGGACCCTGAATCAATCAACACAAGAGCCTTATAATTACAGACAGAGAGTGTACCTCTTATAGTTTCTGCAAAAGTGTCTGCGGTTTCCTTATCCAGGGCAAACACACGTCCCTGTGTAACAGGCTTCTTCCCTTTCTCTGCAGCAGTGGCCCATCTCTGGGGATTCACTCTCTGAGGCTGTTGTCTAGTGGGCTCCAGAGCATGTGGTCTCTAAGGTTGAGGGTAGTCTTTCACCATATGACCCATGTCTCCACATCTAAAACATCCATGGATCAACACAGTAAAACTTCCCTCATGTATTCGGCCACAATTTTTGCAAACCCTTATCTCAGGCCTGACATCTCGAGGGGTCTCCCTAATGATGGGATAAGCTCTGGGTCTCTCTAATCTACCCTTCTGCACCTCAATCCTTCCTCTTCTGAAGGAACCTCTCCGAACATCTGTTTAGAAAATCGCTGGCCTCTTGCCCTTATCCCTATTCACCGCTCTGAGCTCATTCTGGGATTATACCATTTCGATTCCCCTCTCAATCTCTTGTGCTCGTCTCAGAGCATCTCCAAACTCAGTAATACATAGCCCTATCAATCTATCTTTGATGATGGGCTTCAATCCATATATAAATCTCTCAATACGGAGCTCTTCATTCTTGAAGGTCTCTAGGTCATATCTCAATAGCACGATGAATTGGCTCCCATAGTCATCCACAGACATATCACCTTGTGCCAAACTCAAAAACTAGGCTTGCTTCTTTCTCTGGGCAGCTCATGGTACATATTGGGTTCTAAAGATTGTTTGAAACTCTTCCTAACCAATCACTTCCTGGAGGGACTTCAGAATACCCTGGGTAGTACCCCACCAATCTCGAGCTCTCCTTTTCAACATATATGCACTCATACTGACCCTTTCAACATCTGTGCACCCCAAATAGTCGATTATGACTCTCAACTCCGTCAGCCACTCTTCAACCTCAGCGAGATCCTTTTTCCCTCTGAACGCGGGCAGATTCATTTTCAAGAAGTCTTTCAGTCATGCCATACTTCTGTCATCAGGCTGAGTGACGGGAGGAGCCGAGTCCATCTATACTGGGGGCACGTGAGGTCCTTGTGGTGGTGTAGAAGTAGTACCCGAGGCATTAACTCTAAAATGTTACGCGAATAGCACTGCCATTTGCTCAAAACCTTACCTCACATCGATCTCAATCTGATTAAATCGAGAGTTAGGATTCTCTGGTTGTGGGGCATGTGGTGGACGTGGCTCTGCCTGCCTCCTTGAACGACCTCGTCGTCCACTCATTCTTAATCTCAATTTGGTTCCTGCGCTTACACATTAAACTTGATTGAAATCTCAATCCTCAAATTCAGTTCATGACCAGACTATTACAGACACTTAAGATGTATTCTATTTCGCTTAACCGACACTAACAGTACTAGACACCCTAAGATTTGATACCAAGACAACTCTGTCACGCCCCAGAAGCACGAAAAATAGGGCAAATTTAAACTTTTATTTACATCAATATACATTTATGGGTGCATTCTTGTACAGTGTCATGCATCAATATTTATATATACATATATATCATAAAATCACACCTCAGGATCTAATCATCACATAATTAAATATATCAAATTAGATACATTCCTCAACTCAGATTGAATTATCCTAATACATCTCATACATCATAGTACATCAAGTGTCTGTAAATACAATTATAGTATGGTTACATGAAATAATAAAATCTACCTCAAGTACAATATGTGGCCTAGAGCTCGAGTCCTCCACCGGCCACTAATCCGTACCTCGCAGGAAACTTCTCTTCACTTGAAGAAGTCTGGGGAAAAGATAAAATATGGTGAGCTTCTAAATCGCTCAGTAAGAGGATAAGGGATTCATTAATAAGAAAATGATTTACACTGCACAATCATTTTGTTTTACATGATAAACTCAATAAACTTAGTGAAAAAGGTAGCATGAATAGTTAAAACATCATCTCAAAGCCCATGTAAAAACATGACAATAAATGGCTCAATTCAAGGTTACAAGCATGTAGAAATCAAGATGCGATAATGGCTTTTCTCTTTAAAACGTGACGAAAATCACTGCAATAGTAATGCACATGGCACAGCCACTAAATAAAATCTACACGTGGCACAGTCACTAATTAAAATCTGCACGTGGCACAGCTACCAAATACATGTGGCACAGTTACTGATTAAGATTCACACGTGGCACAGCCACTGATTTAGATTCGGACGTGGCACAACCACCAGATACATGTGGCACAGCCACTAATTAAAATTCGCATGTGGCACAGTCACTGATTAAGATTCACACGTGGCACAGCCACCAAATACACGTGGCAGAGCCACTAATTTAGAGTCGCACGTGGTAGGTAACCAACACTACCAGAGTAGGGGTCATCTCACGTTACCAAAATGAAGGAATATCGGACTACATGCTACTAGAGCAATGTCCGGTGTGTATTCAAAATGACACACCTAGTCTCAATCAATAGTCATTATCATAAAAATCGTTTTGCCTTCACGTAAGGCTCATAATGTTTTTCTTTCATAAAACTCATTTCAAACTATTTTGTACTCAACACAAAACATGTTAAAACCAAGCTTCAACCGGCAAAACCACGCACACATTTAAACACAAAATGGTTATAAAACATTTTCACATATAGTTTACAACTCATAAAAGTTAGGCCCCAACCGACTATAAAATCGTGTGCAATTCTCATTCACAACACATAAAACATGATTGTTTCTCAATCGAAAATCATGCTACAATATTATCACAAAACATATACACAAATGAGTTTAGTTTTCCCTTACCTCTTTGCACCTCGTATAGTGCAATCATTCCCTCGTATCACGGACTAGCCTCGCATTCCACTTTGGAACTCCCGAGCTGTCCAAACAATGTTAAAAACATCAATATCTTGACTCAATTTCATTATCGAGCATACATTTGCTCATATTTTTCACTAACACCTAAATCTCTCAATTCTCATAACTCTATCACCATTTATAATCCCATTTACTACATTTTCAATCCTACATTTATTGTGCACAAAAATCCTTGTTGATATTCATCTCATTCCCTCAATTTCAATTTATAGCCCAAAACTCCCAAAATTACCACAAATTGCATAATAACATCTCTACTCCAACGAAATCATAGTTTCATCAATCCCTAATCATTTCCCAACTATTTCATCACAATGCCCATGTCCACAATCACTAAAGATTACTTCAAAATCAAGAATTGAAGTTTAGAGATTACCCAAACTTGTGGAGTGCTCAACTCACACCTCGATTCAATTCGTCCTTCAGTTTCCAAGTATGTTATTCTCCTTTGGATGAGGAACAACTTTCCCTCATGCCACAACCTTCGATTTGGACAAAAATGGGGACTTTGGAAGAGAGAGAAAGCTAGGGTTGGGCTGAAATGGAGGTTGAAAGAGAGAGCAAAGATGAAATGCAGGAAAACATAAGGGTCTTTATATAGGCCGAGGGTAGGAGATCAATATGGCTCTTGATGAGATCGATCTGCATTTGAATTTGGGGATGATTTGGGGCAATTTTATGCCTAGGAGATCGATCTGTCGAGAGGTGAGATCGATTTCTTAATGGCTTTATGAGATCGATCTGCTCCAATTATGAGATCGATCTCTAGTTTACAGAATGCTTTATGAGATCGATCTGCTCCAATTATGAGATCGATCTCTAGTTTACAGAATGCTTTATGAGATCGATCTGCTCCTTGAGGAGATCGATCTTCTCCTTAACAGAAACATTTTGAGATCGATTCCTTCCTCATGAGATCGATCTCTTCATTACAAAATCATAAGGAGATCGATCCTCTTCCATTGGAGATCGATCTGCTCACTTAATTTCCTCCTTCCTTGTCATTTTTAACTTACCAGATCGATCCTCTCTTCTCCAAGATCGATCTGGCCCCATAGTTTCACACTTTAACATAAAATCTCATTTATAACTCATTCATCACTTAAAATTTCATTCCATACCACCTCAATATATGAATACATCATATTTAGTTTAATTAATTACACTTCATGTTCTCATTACATAATTTGATATGTGTAAAATTCTCAGATCTCACAACAGTACAACTGCTCCTAACTTTAAAAAGTATAATCAAACAAGTGAAGTTTCAGTTCTTCAAAGTTTGACATATATCGACACTCCAAAAGTGGATTTTGACGTAAATTCTCCTGGAATGCGTGGTTAAAGGAAAGATACTCAGTTCTCTTAAAGACCGCCACATTTTTACATTTCCAAAAGTTAGATTTGGAGGTAAACTCTCCACTAATGATGTTGTTAAGAACTCAATTCCCCCAAGATTGTCATACTTTAACATTACCACAAGTGGATTTAAATGTAGACTATTTACTTATGACGTTGTCAAAACAACAACTCAAAGACTTCATTATAATGAAAATGGTAGAAGTAGACAACAAAGATTAAAAACAACACAACATCCCTCACATTTCATCCTCACACTAAAGAAAAAACAAGCTACAAAGATAAAAAACAATGCAATCCCTTACACAAGTCAAAAATTACTATGGTTGAACCTTGTAAGATTAAAGCAAGGTCATCATTTCATCATTAAAAGGCAAAATGTTCCCCTATAATAGCAGACACCATGGCAACATAACCATGCTAACTTAAGGCGACAACGACATCAAAACTTCATAACTCTAATAGAAAGATGGTTGAATCATATATAGGTGACATTTTGAAGACTGAATATCATCGTTACATCTTGATAGCCAAATTTAGAAGGTCATATTTATTATTGGATTAGATAAGAAAAGAACAAGACATGAATTTTTCATGATGAGGAAAAAGATTTTGTGCAAAAATGGCAATCAAAAGTCATGTATGACATATAGCATACAAAGACAAGGAAAATTCAAGTCAAATAGCTTAAAAGAAGGAAAAATCAAAGTGCTCATGGAAAAAAAAATTCATACAAAAGCTTGAAGGCACTTAACACGCTGAAGTAGTAATTCAAATGGAAGGTTTGATTAACCGTCCATTTGGACTACTATTATAGCGTTGCTATGGAGGCAGCAATACTTTAGCAATGACAATCACTTAAAGAGGACGCCCTCAGAAGTGCAATAAGTCATATGAAAAGAGTTAAGTGATAAAGAATAATCTAAAGCTCAAATTTTGTATTCACCTACCGAAGAAACCGTTGTGGTAAAAAGTGAATCCCTAAGACTATGAGGCATGCACGCTTGTATACTTGAAAGCCATCTATGGGACGTGAGAAAAGAGATTCCTAATATTAAACAACTTAGATGTTATTCTGCTAAACCTTGTAGGTAGGATCACCGTAACAAAAAAGTCGCTGGAATGGAGCAAAAACATCCTATATAGGTAATTTTATTCTAAGTACTCAAGTATTGTGGAATTCAACTTGTATGCCACCTTAGTTGATCCTCTAAGAGCGAAGAAAACCAAAACCTGGGGGATATGCTTTCTCTGATGACTTGGATGCCATCTAATGGACGAGATGAAAACAGTACCCAAGCCTTGAAGTTGGCAACTTCTTATAGCTTGGAGGATGCTTGGCAAGCCTAAAAGGTATAAATCCTTACGTACGAGCTGATGCCTCGACATGTCTTGATGTTTAGCATGAGCATTAGATGTCGTTTTCAGGACATGGTAAAACTTGGCAGAAACTTTTAGCCACCACAAGCGACATTGTAACCTTAGTTCCCATACATTTTAAGTATAGAAGGCAAATATAACCGTAACCCAAGGACCCAACCAAGCTTGGAAGCCATCCATGAGATAGATAAAGTAGACATAGTATCCTTACCCCAATATTAGATTCGTCCTAGAGATAAGATAAAACTCTTAGCTAAATTCCTTGTGCATCATGTCTTCTCCACCCAATCACTTATGTGATGCACATGCGTAATTTGGTGTTAATATAAAAGTTGACTTCAAGAAGAATTTTATTTCCAAGCTTGACATGCTTGGTACCGCAAAAAGTTGTTATCTTCTAAAGCATTGGTTATTCTTCAACACAAATATCCTTGAATATGAAGATATCTTTTCTCAAATGAGTTACCAATATTTGAGCTCAAATATATTCCACACATTCTAAGTACAGAAGCCATCCTTCAAACATGAAAAAATGTATTCTAACATATGTTAAGTATGGATGTCATCCCTTGGATGAGAGAAAATTCATCTTTTCACTTTTTAAGTATAGATACTACCTAATGGACAAGATAAAATTCCTTATCACACATTTTTAGGCATGAAGTGTCACCACTGCAACTAGGAGAACTACACTTGTTACATGCCTAAGTATAGAGAACGTCATCAAAAAAGCCGTGTAAAGCATTTCATCGCCGTGTAAAACATGACAAACTACTCAAAGAGGTGATACTTATATAATCCTCTAAGTCTGAAGTTGAATGCTAAAGCATGGTTTATGAAAAGATGGATAGAAAGCATACTGTGTTCTAAAATCATGAGAAGTTTCCCTTGAAACAAATCAAGGAAGTGGCACAGTTATAGTAACATAAAGCTACTAAGTGTAGAGCTTAATTTAAAAGCAACTTACTATAAAGTCCTCATCGAAACATCAAACAATTGAACAAAGATGAGAAAGTCATTTGTGGCACATGGCATGACAGACTGGTGGCAAATAAAAAGAAAAAGGTATGAAAGTCATCCATTGGAAATGAGAAAATGCATTCCCATATATTCTAAGTATAGAAGTCATCCCTTGGACGTGAGAAAATGCATTCCCATATATTCTAAGTATTGAAGTGTCATGACCCTTTCTTTTTATGTAGCATATTGCAAGACCCAAAACTTTAGGCTGAAAAATTTTCTTTGTTTGAATCCATAATTTAATTGTTTAAGTGTGTGTGGTATAGATATGTCTTTTAGCTACCATCATTGAGCATATTAAAAACTTGGTTTCATTTAATTAGGTCCCAATTTAGCATGCCAAGGCTTATCCACATATTAATCTTTAAATTAGCATACTACGATGTAAAGTTCAAGCATTACTCATGTAAGACTCGTATTTCATGTGTAACTTTATGGATTCATAAGTGTGGTAATGTACTTTTAATGTGAAGTACAATTGATGTAAAGTCCATAAATGTAATGTACATGCATGTAACATGAGTTTGTGATGTACATACAGGTTTCATTGTGTATGAATATGAAGAAATGAGATTTTATAAGTGATGAATGTGCTTGGAACTCAAAACGAGTAATGTGGTAGAATGGAATGAAGTTGTACTTCCATTTGGTTTTGTAATGTGTACCTTTGGATATACAAAGAATACACACAAGTTCTAATATGTATAAAACTTGAATGGATGTCGTTTTCAAGTCATGAAGGTGGTCGGATGAGAAAATGACCATGGCAGCAAATTTAGAATGTTTGGGTGTGAGTTGTAACAGAAAAACTGCAAAAAATCTGAAAAATATGAAGGTCAGATCGATCTCATAGGATGAGAGATCGATCTGGAAGAGCCAGAATGCTCTTATTTGAGCAATGGAATAGAGCATATCGATCTCCAATAGGGCCAGATTGATCTCCTAAACATTTTGTAAAATAAAGATGGATCCTCAAGCCTACAGATCGATCTCCTTAGCTCTCTGGTTAGAGCAGATCGATCTCAAGCTTCGACAAATCGATCTCATGCTTGAAAATGCCGTGAAAAAATAGGAATTTAAGGGGGGCCAGATCGATCTCCTACTAGTGCGAATCGATCTCATCAAGTGATTTCTATAAAAAAGGAGCTGAAATCTGCAACTTTCGGGAAAAACACCACCCTTTCCATTTCCAACCCAAAACCTAACTTTCTCACTCCTAAATCCACCCATTTCCATTAAGATTTGAGAGGGAGTTATTAGACACAAAGTTGTTCATTTCAAAGAGAAGAACAACATAGTTTGGAACTAATGTCCCATTGTTTGTATTGAAGGAGCAAGGAGCATTTCCCATTTGGAGCAAAAAGAGAAACTAGATTTAGTAAGTTTCTAATACTCTAGCCCAAGTACATTGTTTATTTATTAACTTTTGAGTTTATTTGTATGGGTAGTGATGGTTGAAACTACCTAAGATGTATTTGAATAAGTTAAACCTAAAAAATTGAATAAGTCTAGTCTGAGAAAGTATAAATTTGATGAGTTGGTGATTTATGGGATTTGTTAAGTTGTTATTTGAGTAATGTGGGTATTTGAATTGGTCATGAGGAGTTATATTGTGAGTTTAGAGAATTTAGGAAGATGGGTATATGAGATGCTTGATAAAATGTCATAGTGAGGAAATTGACGAAATATGAACACTATAAGCCTAATATCGATTCATTATGAATAAATAGGCCTAAAGGAATCCATAGACTCGAGATATGAATAGAGAAATGAAACAGGGCCTTTTAAGAGATGATAGAGGCCATAGAGTGAATTGACTATAGCAAACCCAAAGGTTGTGTTATAATAGACTAAAATAATGTGAAATGCGATTATGTGCAGTTTCAAAGAATTCGTTGGAGACGAATCGAACAGCACACGTAAGCAACTTTAAAGAAGTGGAATCAAGCAACACAATTCCAGGTAAGGGAATTCTGTAAGTATATAGAGGTAGCTGCTTATATTTTGTGGGTGTATAGGGCTTTGAAAATGTGCATGAGTTTATAGAAATGTGTTTGACGATGTATGGAAGTAACTATGAGTATTTGTATGAGATTTGGTTGTTGAAATAGTATTATAAAGAAATGGGATAGTAAGGCTAATAATTGCATAAATCAAATGTTTTGAATGTTTTCAAAAAACATATTGCTTTGTTTTAAGCAAATTGATGGATAGACTGGCTAGTGTCTGAATGATGTTGTATGATAGCACATGCAAGGTGCTAAATGTGTTTTAAGATTGGTTTTTGAATGTTTATGAGCCGCCTATCATATTTATGTAAATTAAACCGTGTTAGAGCCTAGCTCGCATTGGATATTGATGTTTTTCCATGTTTGAAACGTGCTAGAACTTAGCTCGCACTTTTATTTGAATTGTGGTAATATTTTATAAACCGTACTGGAGTTTCTTCTCATACGTTACTTTCGAGTGATTTTCTTATGCGTATAAACGTACTGGAGCTGTACTCATACGTGGTTTCTTTATGATATGATGCATGAGTCGTGCTATAGCTTTGCTCGCACAAGTTTGTACATTGTGGCACGTATGATGTCGTGCAGGTGGTAAGACCCTCAAGCCCTACATCCTTAAACTAACATCCTTAAGCCCGAGGAGGCGAGGAGGCTCTGTTAGGCAGGGAGGCTCTATTCCGTGGGGAGGCTCTCTTACGGTAAGATCCTCAAGCCTGAGGAGACGGGGAGGCTCTCTTACGGAAGGATCCTTAAGCCAACATCCTTAAGCCTTAAAAGGGTGGGGAGGCTCTGTTTGGCAGGGAGGCTTTCCTACATGAGTACGGCAAGTTCTTGGTATGGGGTAGATAAGACCTACGACTGGCACCCCCAACCATAATATGAGTCTGCAGAGTACGATGTACCGTGTATATCACATGGAGTACGATGTACCGCATGATGATTTTGTGATGAGAAAGTCTGGCGAGGGATCATCCACCTTCGTGCCAGCACGATACCCTGCACACCCGAATGCGTGTGGTCTGGGATGTTTTATGATATAGTTGGCCCGCATAGTCTCTGATGTAAAGTGACCCGTCTCACTTGCTAATGCATAATACCACATGATTTTTATACATATGTGTGATTGTGATTGTTCAAGGTAGATCCGAGGGAGGGGTCGAGCCTTGTAGGATTTGATTTGTAAAATGGTAATGATGTTTGTGATTGAGAAAATGATTTGTGATGGGATGATATGTGTTTGAGAAAGATGTGTGATTTCAAAAGGATGTTTCTTAACTGAATTGCCCTTTTCTATGAGATTTGACAATTGATAAGCATGAGATGATTTGTACATGATGATTTTACCATGTTTTATATGCCAATTTTTATGATTTAAATACATGATATAAATACTCATATGGCATAGTTTTAATTCTTCATGCTCCTGTTATAAAAGATTTATGCATAACACTATCAGCATGTAGATAGAGTAGTTATCTGTCATGTTTACATTATTGTCTTTCTAAGCATGTGGTTGCTCATCCCTCTCTATTTCGCCTCTCCTACTGAGCGTACATAGCGACCCAATGAAGACTGAGGCATTGTGTTTTGGATATCCGCTGTCATCCATCGCTAAGAGGTATACACATGAAGATTCTTTTTGTATCTAAACAATTGTAAAAGCACAGTAGTCTTTTGAGTTGTAAATATGGGGGATGTAGATGTCAGTAATCATATTTTGTATAAATAAATGATTGACGTTCAAATGTATGACATCACTTTTATTAACTGAAAATGGATATTACGAGTGGATTATTATTGACTCACAGCCCAATAGTGTAGTGGTAAGTTTGTTCACAATCGAGTGGGGAAAAGAATAAATGCGAAAAATTTATAGTGATTTTTGGTAAAAAGAATTAAATGGGTCGTGACAACTCATTTTACATCAATTAGCATGTTCGGTAAGTACATAACAGCCTTTACAGATTAACACATTACAACAATTGACATATTCAGCCATTTCATATTTGCCTACATATCAAATCCCAATTTTGTAATCACATTTACTTTGTAACCTTTCATAATTGGTCACTACCAGTTGGCCACTATCACTACAAACAAACATCGCTACAATTTTTGCATTGCCATGCCGAACCTAAGTTTAACCATATCACTTTATGCATTATATTACTTACTGAGTTATAACTTTCATAGAAATTTCGGCAATATAACGACTTATATTTGTCCTATCCTTCCTGAAAGGTAAACTCAATATAGTAAATTAACTACAATCTCAACTCAATCATAATCAAAACAGTCCATTTATGTATCAAACTCAAAGTGATCAAATTTCTTTAGCCATGCGATATCATGTTACCATTAGGTACCATCACAAACCCAACATAAGATAATTACATCCCAATAATTAGCTACCATTGAAGCATAGTAAATTCAAAATCATGCTTATAATGTCAAAATCATCATCATATATCCCACATATCAAATACACACACACACACACACACACACACACACACACGCGCGCGACTACAATGTTATGCAAACCCACTTAGTCTACATACACACACACACATATATGTACACATAAAAAGAAATGCAGCAACTTGTACCTCACACTAGTAATAATAGAGCCTTAGAGTAACACAAAGTTTGTAGTCTATCGAGGACTAATCATGAGGCTAATCTACTAGGAGAATCATGAGGCTAATCTACGAGGAGAATGAAGGGGTGTGCTTGTGAGGCTCAGTAAGGGAAATTATAAGCAATCATAAAACCAATAGTCAGAAATACCTTTTAAATTCCATCATGCCGAGAAGTCAGACTATAAATATCATTCAATTACTTACAATCATGTAGTAAAATTTGCATTTAAAGTCAAGTAGGCATGCATCAAAAACATCATGGTCCCTATCATGTCAATTTCCAAATCCACGAGCTCAATGGTACCAGGGATGTCGAATCAGGCATGATGTCCTGAGTTCGAACCCTTGGGGACGCGAAAGAAAACCTTGAGGGGCCTGTGAGCTGCCAAAGAGGACAATACGGTTGAGTGAGGGGCCAGGGAGCCAATGGGCGGCCCTGTGGAGGCAGGACCTCACAACCTCGGATCTCAATAGTCTCATACTCGATTACATGTGAGGGATCGGGGTGATATTTCTACAACATGGACACATGAAATACATTATACACACTAACCAACTGAGGAGGTAGAACTAACTGGTATGCAACATCACATTCTCGAGTATCTCGAATGGTCATATATACCGCACATCATAAACTCATCACACAACACTCATACAATTAAATCAAAGTAAAAAACAAGATCTTACCTTTAGTACTAAGAGTGCCCAAGCTATACACTTAAACTCCTCAAAATTTTCTCACATGCAACACCAATTTCTCCCACAATTAGCCTTGACCGAAGAGACTACTTTTCATGAATTCATCATGAAATGGAAACTCAAGCTATGGCCAAGTACACTCTCCCTCACCCTAGCGGATTTTACCTTGAAGTTGTTTTTTTTTCTTTTTCACTCAACACTGAATGCTTCTTTTCTTTTTCTTTAATTTTTTGTTTTGATAATGTAAACGGGTCAGGTTCTTACTAATTTTGGGATACCCGAACTTAAATCCGATTATTTTTCATAATACCCAAACTCGATTAATTGCTTGATTATTTTGATTTGTATATGTTACCTTAATCCTACCCCTATAATATAGAAAATACTCATTAACTACCCAAACCCGATTAATTACCCACTTATTAAATTAAAATTTGACTTTTAAATTTAAATTTAAACTTAAATTCAATTTTAAAACAAGTTGTTAAAAAAATTGAATTAATAAATTTAATTTAACTCAAAAATAAAATTCAAGTTAAAAAGCATAATTATAATCTTTAATGAATTAATTTAATTAAATATTATATTAATAATGAATAATTTATAAATAAAATATATAAATATCATATAAAAAATTATTATTTATTATTTATAAAGCGAGTACTCTAAGAATCCTATCTAAACTTGTGATGGATAATAATTTTACTATACGAATCTGATTATATAGTAACCTAATTCTACCTAATCGAGGCCAATAGTGCCAAGTACCAGTGTGGATACCTATTGCCATCCCTACTTGGATTACTGGTAATGGAGACCACGCTTACTTCCTCTCTCAATTGCCGATTCTCTTCTTCACTTTTGCCTTTAGTTTCAGTTAATCACAATGCAAGGAAACCATCGACGGTTTCTCTCAAGACCAGTAATAACCATTTGGTTTTCTTAATTGTTTTGTTAATGATACCATGACCACCCCACACCCCCCCGGGTTTTCACTTCATCCCACTTAAAATGGATTTCTTCAATTCCTTTAGTTTCTTAACATGCAAAGAGTTCCTGGTTTCTCATTACTTTACACGTGTTTTGCTTTTGTTTATCACTACTGACTAGCTAGTGTCTCCTCTTCATAAACACTTGTACCTAATATTAGATATTAACATGCATGTTACACGTTTTATTCCCCACTTACACGTTTTAATATCTTGTTTCTTAAGTTTCTTAGTTAATAACAAGGTGGGATTACTCATCAACTCCCACTAATTCACGATTCCCACTATAATATCATATTAATACTTTAATTATAATTCGTTGTTACTATGCATTCTAAAATTATTTGATTAACATTACATTAGTCTTATTTTCATGGCTATTTAAAATATGACGATTGTTTCGAATTAGGTATTTCAGTGAATTTTTAAAGTTCTACTGATGTAGAGTACCAAAAGATTTGAATTAAATCGAAAAGGTAAAAGAGAGATTTAACCAATAGTTTGATTAGAAAGATTCTGAAAGGGTCTAAATGAGGTAAAAATAATATTCATTGGGTCCAAATATAATAAGGAAATTTCGGTTTATTGTGCTAGATATGGGAGTGCACGTGACTCACGGAGGGCCATATACATCTCGAAATTTTATAAACACAAATGTATTCGAAGATAGGTAAGATAATTTGATTTTTGATAATTAAAATAGTTAAATCGTTATTATGAATAAATCAAAATTAAGGAAGTGTCCACAATAAATTAAAATGTGAACCTTATATATTTAAAAAGATATTTAGTAAATGCTATAACACATCTTGATTGATGAAAGAACTAAATAAAATTCAAGTGTGGCTAACTTTTCCGATTTCATCACATTACAAATCAGAGTTTAGTAAGTGTTTTTCTCGGCGCTTTTATATTGTTTGTGCAGATGACCACAACAATTGCCATAGAATATATAGACAAGAGGTTAAGATATTATGAGCTTTAACTGCTGATAAGAATTTGGTTTAGTTCTATGATGTATATGAAAATGATGACAATGTTTTAGTAATAGAGTAAGTTTTAGCATATTGACCTTTCTAGTAAAGCTTTCATTGTTATGCAGGTCAACTTTATTGTTAATATGGGAAACAAATCATACACTTTTCTTCAGTTTTTTTCCAATATAAATGTACTATGCAGCAAAAATGTTAAGTGCAAGAAAGCTTGTTGATTAAAGATAATTAAATGTAATTTGTACCTCACACTTTTGCTCTTGCCCTGATCTTTTCAATGCTAAAAATTTAGATTGCATTATGGAAAAATCTATGCCGAAAGTTCCATGATATTCTGAAAGTTTTAGTCTTCTTAGATGTGAATTTCTGGAGAAATTGTGCAAACTGTTACTCGATTTAACATTTGATTTTGCATCAAAATGAAAAAATTCTATGTACGAGTACTATTAGTCTTCTTGGATGTGAATTTCAGTAGAAATTATTATAAAAACTATTCCTCAATCTGACATTTGAATTTGCATAAAAATGAAAAGCATTTTCACCTTTTTAAACGTAGTCAGAAGTTTTTCATGCCATTTTTTTCCTTTATCAAATACATTATTACTTTCTTTTTGAAATTCTATGTTAACCTCTGAGCATATTGTTTCATCAAGGAAGGGAAAATCCGCAAGAGACTTCACCACCTCAACCATTAACATTAGCACAATTATGTATACAAGTGGCACCAGTGGAGATCGTAAAGGTGTTGACAAATGAAACAATTGCAATATCTGTACACATTGTTCATCTTTTCTTGGATCAACTTGATGACAAGGTACACTTAATGCTTAGACTTCATATAGACAATCTCTCCTGTTGTTCAAGTACGACTGGAGTAATCTTTCTTGCTAATATTTACTTTGTGTTAAAACAGCACAGTGATTTAAACTGTGCCCTTTGTACAAGTATAATGTTGGTTCTCCTTTCTGATATATACTTTTGTTGAGAAGATGACAGCCGATGACGTGTATTTGTCCTTTCGGTCCCTTGCTCATACGCTTCACCGCATGATTGAGGAATATTTTTTCCATACTATCATGGGGTATACCGTTGGACCTTTGTCCCTTGAATATATTAAGAGCTCTTTTGGATCCCCAATTACATGTCAAAAAATAGACGAGGGGAGAAAAGGAATTGGAAATGAAAAACATATATTCTCATGTTAGGTTTAGGAAATGTAAAAGCAAGGCGGGACTGAAGGTGTGGGGTTGCTCCTGCCATGCACCCCTCTTAAAATTCTCTATGATGACATGTTTGCATTATATATCAGCAACCTACACTGATGATATTAAGAACGCTTTGAACAAGAAACATTTGGTTCCGCTGTATTTGTTAATTCGGTCAATGCTACCACAACAGTCATGTATGGCATTTTCTATTGGTTTTCTGTTTGACTTTTCAATGATTCAATGACAGTGTTCCAATTAATTGCGTCCTTCTCCATCCTCACTGCTGAAGGAACTTGGAAAATGTTAAATGTCATGAACCGGAATTCCTGCAAAGAGATGTTCAACTAATCCATATATCGACTCCACATTCTACAATTTTAGTCTTTTTTGGCTATTACACTTTTTCTCTATGATCATGTTCTTTACCTATTTAATTATATATGCGGATACTTAATACTCACATGATCTGCCGTCTTGAAATTATTGTATTTTGCAGGGTCATGAACCATTAAAGTCATCATGGCAATTCTCCTTGGTGTTGCATCAAAAGCAATCAAAACAATGGATCATGTGGTTGAAGGTATATGTAAACCTCATTTTGATACAATAATGCTGACGGCAAAGAAATGACACCTCTCTGATCTTCCTAGTGCCAAGACAAGCTAAAAAACCATAAATGCATGTGACATTGTCAAAAGAATGGTATGTTTGTTTCCCCTTTCCCAGTGTAACTTTCAATAATTTATATGATGAAAAATAAATAAAATCCTGCAGCAGGCCACAATTCTAGTATAAATAATTATGAATAATTTTCTTTTAAGTATTTAATAATAAGGACAATTATCCTACACAAGGTTAATAAAATATTTTGACTTCACAAATCAAATTTTAATGATTACACCTCTTTTTTATTTTAATATTTTTAAAAAACATGTATAATTATTTTAACCTTACTTATAAAATTAAAAAACTCCACTGATAATATATAAAATAATTGTTCTAATAATAAACTATTTTAGTATTTAATATTATTAGTAAAATATAAATATTTTACAATACTAGTAACTAAATAGTTTAAATATTTTAATAATAAAAATATATTTTCCATAAACACAATCAAAAATATTTTTCATGAATTCATCCAAACAATAAAAATAAATTTTCAAAATGTGTAAATATTTTTTAAAAATTATTTTTCAAAAATCAATTTCTCTCAAACTAACAGCTCTTAAATTTCGACTTCGCAATTCTAATTCGATCTAAAAGAAACACCTAATCCCGGAAAGAATCTAAATAATAGTAGCACTGCTACTACGTTTCAAATTACAATGGGGGCGGTGGTGATTAACTTGGGCGATGGTTTTCTCATGGTCATGGATAAACAATTTTACGCTATACGACTAAGTGATACTTGCTTCGTCCAGATAAGATACCGAATATTGTACTTGGTAGAGTTTTATACTTCTTTCTTTGGTATGCAACAAGAAAATTTTGCTCCCATTGATGTTTGTAGCACAACAGATCTTTGAGCTTAACCAGAATGCATCAGGGTTAAGGACGGGCACATAGCGTCCTTATGGCATATGTAAACCCACTCCCACAGTAAACTCTGACTGTCTCATCTTCGTGTAGAACTTCATGACCTAAACTAACTGTTTGAGGGCTACTTTGATCGCATGTACTCCCAAGACCAAGCTGGCCATGTTCACCCCAACCCCATGTCTTAATCGCTCCATCCTCTGCCGTAAAAATGCACAAGTGGGAAAGAAAGATCACTAAACAGAATGACTAGGAATAAAACAAAGAAAAAGGTTGTCGAGGCTTTGCCTGTTACAACAGCAGAGTGCTCTGCACCAGCTGCAATTTGCACAACTTTCATCCCATCTAAACCAGGGACTCTCTCCAAAATAGCTGCTCTTGTCTCTGCCAAAACCGAAAAATTGCATTTAAACTGAGGGATGTAAAGTTGCCAAACAAGAAAAAAAAAAAAAAAAAATCAAAAGGGATTACACACACACATTATAAATATATATATATATTCCCATTCTTATAGTTAAACCAACAGCTATAACTTTCTATGATGTGCATCTTTAATGTATATACTTAAACATCAACCCTAATAGTCTCGAATTTCTTCTCATCTTAGTTTTCCTAATGCATTACCAGATAAATGCATTGAGGGAGTTACTTTCTCCGGATTGCTTAGGACTCCATGGTGGCTACCACCAAGCATAAAAACTTGTCCATCATCTGCTACACAATGAAAATGATGTCATAAACATGTTTAACATATCTTGTTTCTTTTTTTCCTTTTTTATTTGGAGGTTGGGTGTGGTTTGGGGGTCGGTTGAGGAAGTAAGTTGATTCTTGGGTAGCTCAAGTAGAAAGGTAAACCACAAAAGATTAACAAGTGTGCATGGATACCAGATAATACAAGAGCATGATTCCAACCAAGCACAGCTTTAGAAAACTGCAATGGAGGTAAATGTTGAGGAGTGAGAAAATCTGAGTTGGCACCAAAACCTCTTCCCCAAGCGTACAGTTGTCCATCAGCTGGTGTAACAGACAAGACAATAATAAGAATTACTTAGAAGTTTAAATTTAGTTAGCAACATATGACCAGACCTAAATTTTATTTATGTTCACTGTTTATGGGGTTTGGCATGCATAATAAAAGGTTTATACTTATGATCCAACAGGTTTTATGCTACAAATATTCTGCTGATTGGGTGTACTTACCAGATAATGCCGCACTATGGTCTCCATTAGCATTGATGCTAATGATTTTAACACCTTCCAATCCACAGGTAGCCTGCGGAGTATTAACCGACTTGATTCTATCTATTGAAATACCCAGTTGACCACGCTTTCCAGATCCAAATCCATAAAGTTGATTTCCTGAACTATCTGCAGAGAGGAATCTTGGTTATTGAAGACTAAAGTAAATGAAAATGATTAAGCTGAAGCCTCAACTGGTACCCATCTGGTCTTCTTCCATATTTACCAAGCATCCAAGAGAGAAAACTATGCTTTTACTCTCATGAGATCCGTTATTCAGTGTTTAGAGAAATTCCATTTCATCCAAAAGGTAGGCAGAATGTATCCAACAAAGCTTCATTTTAGATCATCATTTTGCAAAAAATGTTTTAAAAGCAGTAAAATATTTATTCTCTGGTATATATCACAAACAGAGTTTCTCTTAAAATTTTGTGAAAAATGATTTTTATCAGTTCTTCTTTCTACATTTTGTCCTGTAGATGAAATGAACTTTATTCTAAAATAACAAAATATAATGTTTTCAGCAGGTTAAGTGAACAAGTAAATGATCAAAGAGTAGACATACACAAAAGATAGAAAAGAAACATAAATAATTTATATTGAAAAATAAATTCTTCATGTTGAACTTGATGGCTACTAGCAGCACAGCTAATTTATTTTACATTTACCTTTCAATAAGACAAGTGAATGGCGCATACCACATGCTATCTGTTGAACATGCTTATTAACAAAAAATGATACTTTAACAGGAGAGCAATGTGACCTGTAATCACCATGCCCGAGCTGACCAAACGAACCATCTCCACACGTAAAAACACTGCCTTCATCTGAAAAGGAATTAGAAAGAAGTAAGTCCAGTAGCAAGCTCAATTACAAAATTCATAATCAGAAGTTAATTACAGTAAAGCAATTTCATATAACGAACCTGAAACAAATCCAGAGTGGCTCCATCCAGCTGAAACGTGAGTAATGAAGTAACTCCCCAAAGACAATACAGGCTTTGGAGTTAACAGGCTATTAACCATCTCCCCTTGGCCTAACTGACCAGAGTTACCCCTTCCCCACGTCAGCACTTTCCCACCTGCAAAATCATTACCCAAAGTTTTGCGAAACAACATAATTCATTCCATGAGAAATCGACCAAGAAAAAAGAAAAGGAGAAGGGTGTAGCGGAGGGTACCAGTGGTCAAGGCAACAACATGAGCACCGCCACAGGCGAGCATGGAGACGGGACCAGAGGAAGAGAGAGAAGGAGGGTTAAGGAGTTGAGGGATGTGCTCGTCTTGGAGCCTGGCAGTGCCCAGCTGTCCATCCGTGCCTGCTCCCCAGCTCCATAGCCGTGCTTCTTCTTCTTTTTCTCTCTGTTGTTCATTATCTTGTTGTTTTTGTTCGATAATTGTTTCTTTGCTACTCTGATTTACTTCCATTGCCGCTTCCGATTGTTCTCTGCTATGCTATCTATCTTTTCGAAAGAGCCTAGGCTTCATCTGCCAAAGTACCTTCCTTTTAAAGGCCTGCTTGGGGGAGCATTAATAAAAAGTATTGTTGGAGTAAAATTTGTTTAAGAGTGTGTTTTTAAGAGGATTTAAATTAATATACGATAAATTTAATATAAAAGTGTAGTAAAATGTTAAAAAATATTTAATATATTTTTAATGAATATAAAAATAAATAATAAATTAAATCAATAGTTTTTAAGTGAAACAAATATATAAAATAATAAAATACTTTTGTTAATTAAAATAAAAATAAAAGAAATAAATTTAAAAATTACAAAAAATAAATAAATTAATATGAAATAATATAATGCTCTTTATAATTTTTTTAAATTTTTGAAGAATAAAATGAGAATGTAAAAAAAAAAAAAAAACCTAAATACATGTTAATAAAATTAATACTTCTTGAAATATGTTTGATTTATAGTTTTATTAAAATGTTTCAATTTACTTTTTTTGTATAAGTTAAAAATTTTAAAATTTTGAGAGTCAAATACTTAATTTTTGCTTCTACAATAGATATATTCTTTCTTAAGTCATCTCTAGGAATTAGAGACCGTAACTAATAAATTCTATACACAACCATAATTTTTTTCCTTGCAACCTAATATACTAAAACCTAGTTTGAATTGACCATAAAATTAACTCTAATGATATTGAAATTAGTAATTACAGTGATATTAATTATTGTAACTAAAAAATCGATATTATAACGGTAAGATTAAAACTAGGAGTGGCACATGTTGTTGGATGCAAAAACAATAATAGCAGTGAAGTGAAAAATAAAAAGAAAATAAAATGACAACTAAGGATATTAGAATAAATTTTGTATAAAATAATATTTAATACATATTTGATATTTGTTTAATTAATAAATCATTAAAAATAACTCAAATTATATTTATCAAATAATAATATAACTTTATTTGAAAAAAATAATAATATATGTACAGATCTCAAAATAAAATTTGATAATATTTGTTTACTTTATTATTTATATAATTATTTATCTTAATCAATTACTAATTATAAAAATATTTATTTATATATTTATTTATTAATTTTAAAGTAGAAATTAAAAAAATAAGTAAAAGAGGGGATGGGCAAAATTGGAACAAGCACCTCCACTAGAGATGTTTATTCCTCGCTACGCCCCTAAGGGTCCATTGCAAATTTTCAGTGCAACAGGGTGGGAGAATCCCACCATGCCACACCACTGGACACCTAAATAGGTGCTACAAAAAATGACTCATGGATTCCACTGCACCAACAAATCCTAAGTATTGATTTGGATAGACAAGAAAATTAGTTTCAATAAAATTAAAAATAGAGATAAAAGTGAGATTATTTATTATAGTCGTGAGATTGAGTATTATAATAATAGATAAAGATTAACGGTGAGATATGTATTTAAATGCAAATGTAAGTAGTAGTGGTGACATTAAATATAGTGAGAAGAAAGAATAACTACTAAATATATTAAATTAGAAAAAATTTGTATATAATGAAAATTCTAAATTATATATTTGATATTTGTACAATTAAATAATTAAAAAAATATTAAAATTTTTTGATGTCAAATAATACTTTTATTATTAATACTTAAAAATTGTTTTATGTTATTTTAATGTTATTAAGCATTTAAATTTTATTTAAGAAATGGTTATATTTGGATTTTAAATAATAAAAAATTAATAATTATCTATTTTGAATATAAAATTAATAATATTACATATAAATTTACATATATATAAATTTATTTATAATTTAAATAAATATAAAATAAAAAAATTCAAAATAAATATACGGTTAATAGCACGGATAACCCTAAGCTATAAGGGTTAATGCAATATCTTCCCTAAACTTTAATAAAATTCAATGTGGTACTTGTATAATCCCATTGTTAATGTAGTACCTGACACTAAGGGGTCATTTGGTATTAAGAAAATAATCACTTTGCGCTGCAATTTAATTGGGTGCAAAGTGATTACAACGTTTGTTATCAAGAAAGTTGGATGTAAAGTGATTGCAACTGCAATCACTTTACATCCAGAAGCTGCAAAGTATATTTTACCAACATATCCTTTAACAAAACAACCTAATTCTTTCTCTTCTCTTCTCGCCTCTTCTACTTTCCTCATTCTTTCTCTGCAGCCTGCATTCTTCCATCTCTCTCATCCCCTCGTTTTCTACTTTCCTCATTCTTTCCATCCCCTTTTCCATTTTCTAGTCTTCCATCTCTTTCATCCCCTTCGTTTTACGCTTTCTCTTTCTGTTTTTTTCCCCTAATTCCGCCCAGCAGAACAGAATAGGTAAACGTAAAAATTCTTTAGAACCAAAATCATGAAATATGGTTTCTTTAACTTTATATTTTTTAATTTCACATTTGCTTTGTTCTTTCTAATTTCACCATTTTTCTTGTTTTCGCAGGTATCATTTAAAAAATTTGCAGCCTGCATTCTTCCATCGCATTTGGTTTCTGTTCTTCTCCAACAGCTAAAGTAAGTAAAAACCCATTGGTTCTTATGCTTGATTGTTTCAATTCTTTTGGGTAATAAATATTTTATGACATATATATCTTTCGAATGATTGGGTTGATATAATTCTTCCTGTTACTTCTGTAGAATTTAGATTGCATTTAACTTGTCCCTTGCACTGCAGACTATACCTTTGTTTTCTTAATCCATTTATTAGCATTCTAATTTCCTTTTTGTTCCTGTTTAACTATACTACAATACATAACATATTTGGTTTATATCCAGACTTGGCAAGTAAATCTATTCTACACTTCATCCGGTATATAAATATATATATATATAGCCTGAACACCCATCGATTCAGTCAGCCTATGTCCTTCCTTACAGCTAAATAAAGATGTCATACCTTTGCTCTGCTCGATCACACTTAAGTTTTACAGAGTCCAGTGGTACAATCTGAAAGCATAGCCACATCACTTCATATCATTTAGTTCTTGCAAAAACTAAGATAATATGAATTTCTCATCTGAAGTACTCTAGTTTGAATATTGACAATATGGAAAATTAGGTTCTAGCTAGAACAACATATAACAAGCTCAAATGTTTCAGGAACAGATTTTAATAAATATACTACAAATGTGTAAAGATATTGAGCATTAGAGTAAGCTATGAATGACCTTGTGAGAAAGCTTTTGGATTGAAGTCCTCTTAGTACAAGACAACAATGTTGATGTGTGTTTTGCATCTGTTCTGCCAGCATGAATCTTATCCTTTCCCTACACAAACATACACAATGCCCTCTTAAGTTGGAGGGAATTAGAAAGTGAGATAACAGAATGTTAGTTCATTTAAAAGTATGAAAGTTTGAGCAAAACAAATAAGATAACAGAAGCCCATTTGAAAGTGAGCAATGACTAGTATGTTAGTCTCACCAGAGTCGTAGCTATTAACCAAGAAATTAGATGGAACAATATTATAAAAGAAGATAATGTTATGGAACAGCTTACCAACAGCTCCAGCTATGAAATGTGCCCAGTGGCCCCTAAGGTTAAGATGTGATTCTTCAATCCATTTTTTAGTAGACTCTATGAAACCAAAGTATGTTGCTCCAGTTGCAAGAGGTCTAGTGATTCCAGGGGCTACACCCCTATAGAAACCTAAAAACATGGTCAGTCCATATAAACTACATAACGTGGTGGAAGTATAACACATGATTAAAGAAGGGATCCATTAGGCAAAGCCCAAGGCAAATTATGCTACATAGAGCACATAAGTAAATCAGAAATGTTAGAATCATAAAAAAGTTGAAAATAATGGGATGGCCATCGACAAAATAAAAAGTGAATGCATATACCTCTTAAGCCATCTGTGACCCAGACAGTTTGAACCATCTGCACAATACTCTTTTGACTCTGCTAGCAATAGAAAATATATATATTGACAAACAAGTACTATGAAACGAATGAAAATCCAGTCGAAAATTCAATATCATCATACATGACTTCCACTAAGTAGAGCTTGACTTTGTATTGTTATCTTTATGGTATCAATGGGATGCAGCATCCCCTCTCCAAATGCTCCAGCTATAGCTCCCCATAAGAACTCTCTCCACACTATATCAACAATCCATCAGAAAAGATCCATTTAAGGATTTTCATTTTTAAGCCCATTGTTAACTGTTAAGACGTCAATGAGACTAAGAGACAAAATCTTCAAAAAATAAAAACATTTCAAATTTCATTCTTACAAAAGAACAAAAGAACTTCTTAGACCAGCCATAAAAATACTACTAGGAAACAAAATTTTAATTCCATTTCTTCAACAATATACCGAGGGGCAAGAAAATGTGTTCTGTTTCTAGTTCTAAAACTCCTGCTCTTTTTCTTCTTTCTTTGACAATATCCAATGAATCCCAAACAACCTAATTGGGTGCATTACAATTTTCTTGTGTTTGAACAGAGCATTGCACATATCAAGAAATTATAAGATTTTCTTTTTGACATTTTCCTGGGAACCAAACATAGCGGAGTAGTAGTAAAAACAAGGAGAAAGCAGCTAATTACCAAAGAACTGATTTTGGTTGTGAGTGGATTTGTTGTTTATATGAGACAATGGAGCTTCCAATTTGGTGGAAGAAGAACCGTTATTGGCCATTTCAAGATTGAAGCTGCAGAGTTCTGTTTCCTTCTCTTTGTTCTTTGAAATCTATTCTACACTTTATTTGGTATATATATATATATTAGCTAGAATACCCATCGATTCAGTTAGCCTGTGTCCTTCCTTACAGCTAACTTCAGTCCGTCCCCACATTTCTCTACTGTAGTCGCCCCCTTTTCCTGTCCTCGTTCAGCTTCCATTTCTATCCTTCTTCATGTCGAGCCTTCATAATCATTTCTTCATCACATCTTCCTCCATGTCACCTACCCTTTACTGCATCCATATATGTACATATATACATTCTTTACCTTATGGCTGCCCTCGGGATTGGCTTCATTTTGGAAGCCAATCTGCAGGTTCTTGTGTATGTACATATATGTATTTATACACACATATTTATATGCATGTACTTATATCCATGATATATGAAAGAATTGAGCAAATTAATTGTTTGTATTTGCATAAAAAAATGCCCATAAAAAAATTTAATCATTTCTACAATTTTGGTAATTAGATATGGCAAAGACATACGTAGTGTATGTTGGATACAGACCGGGCATCAATAACAGTTAGCCGGAAGCTCAAAGATAAGTCCATGGGTTTAGGGGAGTAACTTATCAATCATTTCCTAATAAAGCCCAAGCTGAACAAGCTTTTCTGGATTATTGGGGATTGAATGATTATTCTAATACTGAAATACCAAGTGTCGATGCTATTAGGCACCAAGATAGACAGTTAAATGATCAACAGCGTCATATTATTCAACATCAACCTTCCACTGTTTATTGGTGTCATTTAGTAATTGCATTTTATATTAGTGTTATTTTAACTTTGATTTGTTTTCGTAATGGTTAGTGTAATTGTTTTGATGGTCTTGTAATTTGAATTCTCATATGGATTTTAGGGTTTAATATGACAATGTGTTAGACAATAAATATGTATGTTGTTAGTTAAATGATATGTGAACTCGTTATGTTAAATTACTTTTTTATTGAAACTTTTGTTAATCACAAAATGAAAGGATTCTCCCAACAACAATATGCAATGGTGGCCATCGTCATAGCTTTATGTCTGAAGCTTTTAAACATTATTAACTTGGTTAATGTTTCTCTTCAAGATTGTGGTGTTTTGTTATTGAATATGAGAAAGCGTAAAAAGGGGAGTGATACTAGTTATGAGAGAAATGTCATTAGGCAGTTTAATTTTAGAAGGATGGTATTTGATTTTGATTTGACATGTGTTGAAAACATTAGAATGGACAGGCATTGCTTCTATAAACTATGTAATATGCTTCAAACTATTAGTAGACTTGCACCAACAAAAAACATGAATGTTGAAGAAATGGTTGCAACTCCATATCGAGGTCAAAGGTATCATTTAAGCGATTAGAGACAGAATCACACCCCTCGATCAAAAGAAGAGTTGTTTAATTTTAGACACTCTAGTGCCAGAAATGTTATCGAGAGATGTTTTGGGTTACTAAAAATGAGATAGGTAATCCTTCGAGAGAGGTCATGGTATCCAGTGAAAACAAAGGTTAGAATAATTTTTGCATGTGCTTTGTTACACAACCATATAAAGAGAGAGATGTCAATTAATCCACTTGAGGCTGAATTAACAGAGGGAGTTGTTGAATCTAATCAAGATGCTGACACCATCGCATTCATCGAGTTTTCTCCTGAATGGATAAATTGGAGAGACAACTTAGCACAAGAGATGTGAACTGAATGGCTTGCTTCTAGGAACCAAAATTAATCTATGTCGTATTGTGTTGTTTGTTTCAATTTGAACAATCTAATTGTGTTTGATTTATGTGATTTATCATAAATGGTTGTACTTGTTTCTGATATTTCTTTCCATTCGTACTACTTAAACTAGACACTTGTAACGGTTGTTTATTTCAATGTCTTATTTTAATGTACATTTTCTTCAAACTATTTAATTGCTTCCAACAATTTGTTTGTCTAGTTTGCTTCTATAACAGGTTGGTGAAAGGTGATTCATCCCAACGTGCTGCAAACAGAAGGTCCACTCACCAGTGAACATCAACTGAAGATGCCATCTTAATTGATTGTTGTATTGAGCTTGTCAACCAGGGTGGTTGGAGTAAAGACAATGCAACATTTAAGGCTGGATACTTAATGTAACTTGAGAAATGGATGGTCGAAAAAATCTCGAATTGTGAAATCAAAGGTAACCCTCACATAAACTCTAGGATGAGAACGCTCAAGTCACAATATAGAGAAGTTGCTGTAAGACCCGATTTTAGTTAAAACACGAAATTAAAAATGCAAAAGGATTGAAATGGAATTCTCAAACACGTGCAAGGGCAAAATGGTCAAAAGATCAAAATTCGATATAAATTCGACAAGAAAATTTCATTAAAAATATGGGATTGAGAAATCTTGATCAATAACGAAGAAATAATTAAATTTCAGGTTAAATTGATCAAGATATGAATTTATGAGAATTAATCAGAATTTTTACCTCGAAAAAATTATCCTGAAAATAATCGAAAAATATACCGAAAAGTTGAAATAATACTGATAAATTCAATTAGGGATTAATTGAATAAATTAATATTTTTTTTAGATATTTTGATAAAATAATAGTATTTTAATGATTAAAATAATAATGAAAATAATAAAATAAAAAAAAATAAAAAATAAAAATAAAATTTATTATGAAAAAAAAGAAAGGAATCAGAAATTGGTCGGGGAGAGAGAAGAGAGAAATGGAAAACGACCCACGCTGCACCGCGAAAATTGAAACCCACCGACGAACCACCGGCGACCGACGACCCCTGACGAGGAGCCGAGGAGGAAGAGGAGAGGCCGGCGATCTTCAGGACACCGGAGACGCGCCATTTGGAGGTCGGAAGACGTCGATCGGAGGAAGCAAAAATCGAGGGAGAAACGGCCTGATTCCCGACGATCTACGGCGGTTGGGCTTGAACGGAGGTCACCAACGAGTTCAGGAGGAGGAGCCGATCATTTTGAGATCGGTAGCGGTCAGCGAAATGGTCGGAATCCTCGGCGACGACCAAGACCAGAAATGGGTACTGATGGCCGAGAGAGAACAGCCGGTCCGACGACTTTTCGACGACCTTGGACGAAACTGAGGGCAGATTCGCGCTTCGGATGGCCCAGCGGAGCCACTGGCGGCGGAAGCGGCCGGAGAACCGACCGGCAAGGCACTAAATCGCCCGAACCGGAGTGAACTGGTGGTTCGAACCGGGTTGAACCGGACCGAACCGGTTCAGCCAATGAGGAAAGAGAAAAGAGGAGAAAAAGGGAAAAAGGAAAAAGAGAAAAAAATTGAGGAAAAATCCTGGTGGTGTAATCGAGTTACGGGTAAGTCGGTAAGAGGTTGAAATTGATCGATTTGAATTTTGGAATATTTTATTTAATTATTATTCGACTGAAAATTTACCCAGAAATTTATGAAATTGTGTAGCTTGACAATCGACGTCAAACGAGAGCTCGAGACAGCCTCGATTTACGTACTAACATGGAATCTCGGGTAAGTAACTCTTATTTACGATAATTTACATCGTTATACGTACTTCGGATTTAATTATCGCATAAAATAAATTAAATTATGGAAATTTAGATAAATTGTCGTAAATAATAAATTGAGCTATTCGAGAGTTAGAACGAGGCCCAAGAAATTGTTGGTGGGCCCAATGAGCCTAATAGGCCTCGATAATGTGAAAATTAAGTGGAAAATGGGCTTAAGGCCGAGTAAGGCCCATTAAGGTGCAATCAGGCCCAATAATTTAAATTAAGCCCAGAAAATAAGAAATACAATTAAATTGTATGATATCTGACCTGAGGAATATTTATACGCAGTTCCGGACATTGGATTGGGAGCAGATCGGACTGCGTGACAAGACAGCAGTGGAAAAAGGAAAGGTCAGACTCTACAAAAAAATAAGGTAAGGGAATTCTATGGACTGCTAGAGGTAACTTTACGAAATTTCAAAGTCATATGCAGTCTTTTAAATTATTTGAAGGGTCTAGAAGTAAGTTAATAATTTTAGTGCCCCGAATGGGAAAATTACCAAAATTACCCTTGTTAAGGGTAAAATTTACAATTTTAAGAAAAATTGGGAGGAGCAAGAACAAGAGGTTCCTGCTCGTTCTGGAGATGTTTTGATGCATGCATGAGTAGGCTGGCTAACCTTGAAAGAAAAATGCACAACATTGCATATTTTCAACGAGGAAATTGTTTTGAAAACTATTTTAAGGAAACAGAGCTGCCTACGTGTTTTTATTGACATGTGACATGCTAGAGCTCTGCTCGCACGATGTTTTGACTTGTGTGATGCATGCATTAGTGCTGGAGCGAGAGCTCGCACTAGAGTTTTACATGCATTGGTGTTGGAGTCCAACTCGTACCAGATTTTTATATATATATATGATTTTTGTGACACGGTGCTAGAGTCTAACTCGCACCAGATTTTACATGATTTTCGTGACAGGGTGCTAGAGTCTAACTCGCACCAGATTTTTCACATGATTTGATGAGAGTGCTAGAGCTTAGCTCGCACTAGTTTTACTTGAATTGACGAGAGTGCTGGAGCATCGCTCGCACCCCCTACTGATTTTTATGAGAACATGCGATGAGCCGTGCTTAGAGCGTCGGGTAGACTGTGTGTCACTGATTAAATAGGATCGCACGTGTGTTTTGAGACATGGCATGAGTATAGAGATATGATATGGGTCCACGGAGTACGTTGTACCGTGCAAGTAGTATGGAGTACGTTGTACCGTGTGGTATCTTTAAATACGGGGTATCTTCGGATAGGGCATCTTCGGATGTGTGGGATCGGATAAGACTGACGGGTTGGATTGACCCACCTCCCGGGCGGTTCCCAATCAGGGTGAGACCCCGCACACTAGGATCCGTGTAGCAGAGGGGCTCACGATGACACACGGCCATAGTCCTAGTTATTATCGATATATAGAAACTGGGTTTTAAACTAAATTTGCATGATGTTATTTTCATGCTTTTTAAACCCATGTGTGATGTAAACAGATTTTCATAGTTTTGTGTGAGTCAGGACTACCCGAGGGATGGGTTGAGTCGTGGATTTGTTGTGAAATTTTAAATGAGAAAGAAATGATTTGAAATAGTTGCATGTTGACTTTTCCATGCAAACTTGTTTTACATGACATCATGAATCATAGCATCAGTTTTAAAATGTGTGGAGAAAGGGTGGTTTATGCATGGCACCACGTTCATGTAGGTAGTATGGTTACCTACTTGTTCGTAGGATTGCCTTACTGAGCTTGATGTGCTCACCCCTTTCATTTTCTCACACAGATAATCTCCAATAGATGTTGAGGCGACTGAGTACTGCATTTCGGATATCCGCTGCTGCCCATCATTTAAGGTATATACACTTATACATATTGTATCTAAATAAGCATATCACAGTAACATGTTTGTAAATAACTTTAGGGGATGTATAAATATTGTAAACACTTGTAAATGACTGAGAAAGAATTAAGTTATATGGTAAATGAATGGTGGGACTGGCATTGACGCACAGCCCAATTTGTTAGTGGAGTGTGGTCACGATTAGAGGATAGATAAGCATGAAAGAAAATAACAAAACACGAAAAATTTACTCTGATTTTTGAGTAGTTTTGGGTCGTGACATACAAAGGTGGTATCAGAGCAGAAATTAATCTGATGTGTGTCAGTGTCAGTAATTAGAAAATTACATCCCCGTGTTACTGTTCTTGGTTAGATAAAATAGTGTATATTGAGATGGGTTTTAACTAAGAAATGGTTTAGAATGCAGGAATGCCTAATATTAGTCGCGATAGAGAAGGTAAAGCACGAGGCAGAGGTCGTAGAGGTAGACCTGAGCCTGCTAATAAAGCTGAGTTGACCTGTGAGAATCAGGATGAGATTGAAATGGAAGCTAATGTTGAGCATGCCCCACAAAGTCCGACAGAGAGATCGGACAGCATTGAGACACGCTTCGCGAGGTTGGAGCAGAGTGTGGAGAATATTTGAGAGCTAATTGCTCAGAGTATGCATGGGATTTGAGGGCGAGCCAGAGCATTGGTGGAAGTCCGCTCGACCCATCTTAAGAGTTGACATGAGAAATGTTTTGGATATATTCCGGTGATAGAATATCCCGAACGTTATTTAAAGGAAATTTCAGGTAAAATTTCTTACACTGCCTAGGGACATTGGTTGATTGACGAGTACGAATCTCATTTTATAAACCTGCCTAGGTATTACTTCGACATTATGGGCAGTGAGCGTCGGAAAGCCCAAAAGTTCATGAAAGGGCTCAAATTATCAATTAGAGTCCGATTGGCCCCGTTAAATATCACTATCTATACCGAGGCAGTGAGCAAAATACAATTGAGCGAATAAGATCGAGTGCTGCATGCTTCTGAGATTATGAAAGGTAGTAAGGGCCGAAATAGAGACAAAAAGAGAATCGAGAATGATAGAGATGGCAGAACGAGGAAAAGGGGTAGTTTGGTAAAAGATTTGATTTGATGAGTTATGGGTTAAGATGATTGGTAAGGCCACAGTTATCCGATTGTAGCACTTTTGAGGGGTATTGTGATTGGAGAACCCCGATCTGCTACGGATCACTGTAGAATATGTGGTAAATACCACGGAAGTAGGACCTACACCTACATATTATTGATGAAAATGGCCGTTAAGTGTGGTAAGACGGACCATTTATTATGATTGCTCAGAGTTTGGGCGAGATTGCCCCACAGAAAGGTAAAGAGATAGAGAAAACCCTGTTGAGATAGCTGCATCGAAAAGGGAGGCCACAGCCGAAGAGAAAAGGAAAGTAGGCTGTTGGACGAAGGTGAGTGTATGTCTTGAACCAGGACACTACTGATGTTTTACAGGATGTGGTGAAAGATACCACACTGCTTATAAATAAAGAAGTAATTGTGTTAATTGATCCTGGTACCACGTATTTCTTCATAGCGCCTTTATTCGCATGTAAGTGAGTAAAAGACATGAATGCCTACACTTGGGCACAATGCTGATAAATGAGTACCTCAATAGAGGAAGGTTAACTAACAGAATAATTATGAAGAGATTTTAAGTTGAAAACGAGGGAAGAAGTATAAGTCAGTCGATTTTATTTAATGGACTATGAATAATTTAAAGTAATATTTGAGAATAAAGTAGTCGGCTGCATATTATCATGTTCGAATTTCTATCCTAAGATAGTGATATGATTACCCCTGAAAAGTATACTGTAAGTTTTGATAAGTACTAAAAAGGGGTGCAACGGTTGAATTAAATGAGCAAATAATTGTACTCACGGAATGAATAAATGACAGAGTTTCGTTATAATTGATATACGAAGGAGATACTCTTTAAGAAATGTTTGATCCTAAATACAAGATGTACTGGAGTAAGGGGCGTATGCTAGGTAAGAATACCCTTAAAATATGAAGTAATTTGGATTAAAGCAATAAGTAGTAAATATGAATTATAACCAAGGATAAGGGTGGATATAACCATAACTACTCCCTGTGGTTAAGTCTAAGGGTTAATAAAGGTATTTCAAAATACCTCCCCGCCTGAAGACTTGACAGCGTCTAGAAATATATATATAATCTATGACTTGAAATCGACCGTAGTAAGATATATGCATTTAAAACTTGGACACCTTCACTAGTATGATAAAGAATTATAAAATTCGATTAATCATGAAGGTTAAAATATTAAAATTTAATAAAAACCGTTAATATAAGAAAAAAGGAAATGACGCGGGTTAGTATCGTGAACAGAAGCAATTTTAAAGTGATATTATACGCTTATGCGTACATAGGTCAAGATATGGACGATTGTAATATGTAGTGGAGCTCAACTACAATGAGTTATTTAAACTTTACCTGGACTGATTTGTCATCATCCTTATTGATGATATGCTAGGTGTATTTAAAGTTCAGGGAAAATTATAAGCAACAATTGGAAATTGCTTTTATAGATGATTGTTGCGAGTTCTAAAAATGGTATACTTTGTTGACACGTTTAACTAAGAAAGCGTGGTATTTGAATGGGATGATAGACGTGACAGGAGTTTTAGTGTAATGAAGTATGAACTGACCACCGTGATTATTTTCACCATACCCAACAGCTTAAGAGGCTCTCCGTGTGTATGAATGACTCAAAATAATGAATGAGCTGTGTATTGATGCAAAATGGGAAGATAGTCGATTATGGATCCAGTTAACTCAAGGATCATGAAAGAAACTATTTGACCCATGATTTAAAAAGTTGGCAGCGATAGTATTTGTACTGAGTAGATGGCACTACTAGGTACACGATGAGGAATTATGGATATTCACTGATCATAAAAGCCCCGAGTATTTGTTTTCACAGAAAGAGTAGAATACCAAATAATAAAGTGGGTTAGAGCTTCTGAGAGATTTTGATTGTGAAAAATTGTACCACCCAGGAAAGGCTAATGTGATGGCTGATGCCTTGAGCAGAAAGAGTCTTGGGATGGTATTACATATGATGGTCAGGGAGCGTGAGCTGCTAGAGCAGTTGTGAGCCTCAGTATTGATGTGATCCCTTCTGATGATGACAGTGATTATGTGACAGCTAGCCTGAGACTAGAACCGGATGAGAGTGCTCGGATTTGACAGGCTTAGCGTGATGATCAGCATGGTGTCGATAGTTTGGGTCAGATTCAGAAGGGTACAATGACAGAGTTCACAGAGAGTGTCGATGATTTACAGAGAGGTTCAGAGACAGTATAAGTGCTCCCCAGGACCACAGTTGATGAGATAGTAATATTGTCAGAAGCTTACTCTTCGGGATATACAGTGCATACGAAAAGTAATGAATATATATATATGAAATCTTTGAAAAGGGTATAGGTGGTCAGATGTGAAAAGAGATATGGTAGAGATTGTGGAAAAGTGCCTAGTATGTCAGCAGAATAAGGTAGAATATTAAAAGTCTGCAGGGTTATTGCAGTCTCTACCTATATCGACACAGAAATGGGAGCAAGTCTCCATGAATTTCGTGATGGGTTATAGAGGACCCGGATAAATCACGAGGCTATCTGGGTGATAGCCGACAGATTGCCTAAGTCTACCCACCTTTTGGTTATGAAATCCCCAGATACTCAGAGTGTGTGCCGTTAATTTTATAAGCTCCTGGAATGATCAGTTGTTACAAATTGAAGTCGCCAATAACGACAGTTGGCACTTGAGTATCGGGATAACAATTATGAGGCAGTGTATGGCCGTAGGGGTTGTTTCCGTGACTTGGATAAGAAAAAGTGGGTGACAGATAGAAATTTCTTCCGAATTAGTATAATAAGTCTCTGAGGATGTTCAGTTGAGTGAGAGATTAAGAACACCTCAGAGCAGACAAAAAACATTGGAATTCATCGAGGGTGAATCTGTATTGTTGAAGTTATTTATCCTAAGGGAATAACGACATAACGAGACTTGGGAAGAAGGCAAATTGAGTTTTGCTGAAATGAATTTTTGAGAGGTTGGAGAAGTGGGAGATAAGACCTGTAGGTTGGCGTTATCACCTGAATAAACAGGTATCCATAATGTGTCCCATCTTTTGATGCTTCGGCAATACTATCCAGATCCAGCATAGGTGATCGGATATGAACTCCAACAGTTCAGCTCAATGCAAATATAAGTATATTGAAAGTCGATTCGGGCATTAAAACTGAAAGGAGAAAGTATTGAGGTATAAGACGATCTGCCTAATTAAAGTCCTTTGGTAGTATTACACTCCGGAAAAAGGTCACATGAGAATTAAAAAGTATGATACGATTGATGTATCCGGAGTTATTTACAGACTAACTTGGTTCTAATTTGGAGGACCAAATTCCTTAAGTGGAGGAGATTATGTAAGACCCGATTTTAGTTAAAACACGAAATTAAAAATGCAAAAGGATTGAAATAGAATCCTCGAACACGTGCAAGGGCAAAATGGTCAAAAGATCAAAATTCGATATAAATTCGACAAGAAAATTTCATTAAAAATATGGGATTGAGAAATCTTGATCAATAACGAAGAAATAATTAAATTTCAGTTTAAATTGATCAAGATATGAATTTATGGGAATTAATCGGAATTAATCAAAATTTTTACCTAGAAAAAATTATCCCGAAAATAATCAAAAAATATACCGAAAAGTCGAAATAATATTGATAAATTCAATTAGGGATTAATTGAATAAATTAATAATTTTTTTAGATATTCTGACAAAATATTAGTATTTTAATGATTAAAATAATAATAAAATAAAAATAAATAATAAATAAAAATAAAATTTATTATGAAAAAAAAGAAAGGAATCAGAAATTGGTCGGGGAGAGAGAAGAGAGAAACGAAAAACGACCCACGCTTCACCGCGGAAATCGAAACCCACCTACGAACTACCGGCGATCGACAACCCCCGACGAGGAGCCGAGGAGGAAGAGGAGAGGCCGGCGATCTTCAGGACATCGGAGACGCGTCGTTTGGAGGTCGGAAGACGCCGATCGGAGGAAGGAAAAATCGAGGGAGAAACGGCCTGATTCCCTACGATCTACAGCGGCTAGGCTTGAACGGAGGCCACCAACGAGTTCAGGAGGAGGAACCAATCATTTTGAGATCGGTAACGGTCGGCGAAACGGTCGAAATCGCCGACGATGACCAAGACCAGAAATGGGTACCGACGGCCAAGAGAGAACAGCCGGACCGATGACTTTTCGGCGGCCTTGGACGAAACCGAGGGTTGATTCGTGCTGCGAACGGCCCAGCGGAGCCACTGGCGGCGAAAGCCGGTGGAGAATCGGTCGGCAAGGCACTGAACCGGCCGAATCCGAGTGAACCAGTGGTTCGAACTGGGTTGAACCGGACCGAATCGGTTCAGCCAATGAGGAAAGAGAAAAGAGGAGAAAAAGGGAAAAAGGAAAAAGAGAAAAAAATTGAGGAAAAATCCCGGTGGTGTAATCGAGCTACGGGTAAGTCGGTAAGCGGTCGAAATTGATCGATTTGAATTTTGAAATATTTTATTTAATTATTATTCGACTGAAAATTTACCCGAAAATTTATGAAATTGTATAACTCGATAATCAACGTCAAATAAGAGCTCGAGATAGCCTCGATTTGCGTACTAGCATGGAATCTCGGGTAAGTAACCATTATTTACGACAATTTACATCGTTATACATGCTTCGGATTTAATTATCACATAAAATAAATTAAATTATGAAAATTTAGATAAATTGTCGTAAATAATAAATTGAGCTATTCGAGAGTTAGAACGAGGCCCAAGAAATTGTTGGTGGGTCCAATGAGCCCAATAGGCCTCGATAATGTGAAAATTAAGTGGAAAATGGGCTTAAGGCCGAGTAAGGCCCATTAAAGTGCAATCGGGCCTAATAAGGGTAAATGGGCCCAATAATTTAAATTAAGCCCGGAAAATAGGAAATACAATTAAATTGTATGATATCTGACCTGAGGAATATTTATACGCAGTTCCAGACATTGGATTGGGAGCAGATCGGACTGCATGACGAGACAGCAGTGGAAAAAGAAAAGATCAGACTCTACAGAAAAATAAGGTAAGGGAATTCTACGGACTGCTAGAGGTAACTTTACAAAATTTCAAAGTGATATGCAGTCTTTTAAATTATCTGAAGGGTCTAGAAGTAAGTTAATAATTTTAGTTCCCCGAATGGGCAAATTACCAAAATTACCCTTGTTAAGGGTAAAATTTACAATTTTAGAAAAAATTGAGAGGAACAAGAACAAGAGGTTCCTGCTCGTTCTGAAGATGTTTTGATGCATGCATGAGTAGGCTGGCTAACCTTGAAAGAAAAATGCACAGCATTGCATATTTTCAACGAGGAAATTGTTTTGAAAACTGTTTTAAGGAAACAGAGCCGCCTACGTGTTTTTATTAACATGTGACGTGCTAGAGCTCAGCTCGCACGATGTTTTGATTTGTGTGATGCATGCATTAGTGCTGGAGCGAGAGCTCGCACTAGAGTTTTACATACATTGGTGCTGGAGTCTAACTCGCACCAGATTTTATATATATATATATATGATTTTCGTGACACAGTGCTAGAGTCTAACTCGCACTAGATTTCACATGATTTTCATGACAAGGTGCTAGAGTCTAACTCGCACCAGATTTTCCACATGATTCGATGAGAGTGCTAGAGCTTAGCTCGCACTAGTTTTACTTGAATTGACGAGAGTGCTGGAGCATCACTCGCACCCCCCACTGATTTTTATGAGAACATGCGATGAGCCGTGCTTGAAGCATCGGGTAGACTGTGTGTCACCGATTAAATAGGCTCGCACGTGCATTTTGAGACATGGCATGAGTATAGAGATATGATATGGGTCCACGAAGTACGTTGTACCGTGCAAGTAGCCTAGAGTACGTTGTACCATGTGGTTTCTTCAGATACGAGGTATCTTCGAATACGGCATCTTCGGATGTGTGGGATCTTATAAGACTGACGGGTTGGATTGATCCACCTCCCAGGCGGTTCCCGATCAGGGTGAGACCCTGCACACTAGGATCTGTGTAGCAGAAGGGCTCACGAGGACACACGACCATAGTCTTGGTTATTACCGATATATAGATGTTGCCTAGTCTCGCATGTTGATGATTTTGATGAGACTGAAACTGGGTTTTAAACTAAATTTGCATGATGTTCCATGCTTTTTAAACCCATGTGTGATGTAAATTGATTTTCATGGTTTTGTGTGAGTCAGGACTACCCGAGGGATAGGTTGAGTCCTGGATTTGTTGTGAAATTTTAAATGAGAAAGAAATGATTTGAAATAGTTGCATGTTGACTTTTCCATGCAAACTTGTTTTACATGACATCATGAATCATAGCATTAGTTTTAAAATGTGTGGAGAAATGGTGGTTTATGCATGGCACCACGTTCATGTAGGTAGTATGGTTACCTACTTGTTCGTAGGATTGCCTTACTAAGCTCGATGTGCTTACCCCTTTCATTTTCTCACACAGATAATCTCCAATAGATGTTGAGGCGACTGAGTACTGCATTCCGGATATCCGCTGCTGCCCATCATTTAAGGTATATACACTTGTGCATATGGTATCTAAATAAGCATAGCATAGTAGCATGTTTGTAAATAACTTTAGGGGATGTATAAATATTGTAAACACTTGTAAATGACTGAGAAAGAATTGAGTTATATGGTAAATGAATGGTGGGACTAGCATTGACGCACAGCCCAATTTGTTAGTGGAGTGTGGTCACGATCAGAGGAAAGGTAAGCATGAAAGAAAATAACAAAACACGAAAAATTTACTCTGATTTTTGGGTAGTTTTGGGTCGTGACATTTGCAGATATGTTAGGTAATGCTGCATCTGGATTTGGGTGGGATGAAGAGAAAAAGTGTATAACATGTGAGCTTGATGTTTGGAATGGTTGGTTAAAGGTATTATACATTATAACTTATTCTACTTCATATATATTTCTGATATAATATTGTTTAATTAAAGAATGTGCATGATTTTGAATTTAATTGCAGGGTCATCCCGGAGCAGCGGGACTACGGAACAAGCTTTTCCCTCACTTTGAGAAGTTGGCTCTCTTTTTTGGCAAAGATAGGGCAACTGGTTTGACAGCAGAAACTCTTGGAGAAGCTGTTGATAATATCGAAACTGCAAATGCGAATGCTAAAATCGAGCTTGAGGACATGAATCTTGAAGCTGATGTTGGTGACAATGATGCCTTCACACCATTCAGTGATCCATCCGTTGGTACTCAAAGACGTTCAGTTTGCAATGCTGACAATGTCACTCACAATATAAACAAGAAAAAGAAATCCGGAGATCATGGTATGGAGGCAGTTGCAGATGCTTTAGTCCAGAATATGAATGGCCTTCATAGCATATCTGAGAAAGCAAGTGAACAAGTTGGTAAGTTGGCTGATTGCTTTAAATTTATGGCTGATGATGCTGCTAGAAGGATGAGGGTGATGGATTTAATTTCAGAGCTGAAGAATGATGTAGAAGGACTGACAGAAAATGATATAGTTGAGATTATAGAAATCATCCTCAGTAACCCAACCAAGGTTGACGTTTTCTTCTCATGTTCTTATGAAAGGAGAATGCTTTATGTGAAGAAGTATCTTCGTCAACTTCGTGCTGCATCTGAGATATAGGAGTTTAAGCTTTGGATGATTGACTTAGATGTTTATGACTTCTTGTAACTTGAATTATTATAACGTATTTTGGATTATTATCCATAGGGATATGGTAGTGGGACTCCGTTGGATTATTATAACTTGATGGATGATTATGGGTAGGTATGAATTATTATGTATGAGGATATTCTAGTAGGACATATTGTATTTTATGACTTGATGAATGGCATGACATTATGAATTATGTATGAAAAATATCTTATTAGGACTTATATGAATTATTATGACTTTTATGAATGTTTTTAGGAATTATGTATTTTACATGGATTTGGATGAATTATTATAACTTTTATGGATGTTATAGGTACTATGTTAATGTCATGATAATTGAAAATTTACAATTGATACATTAAAATTTCGAATTACATTAATAATATATGAATTATTAATATTATACTAACTAAAATTTAAATTAATAATAATACATGACAATTTAAAATTACAAATGATGAGTAATATTAATAATACAACTTTTATTTTAATTAATTTTCATTGGAAAATTGTTTTATAGTCAGGGATATTTTTGAAATTTGTTACTACTTTCCCAGCAAAGTAACTGCATACCAAACGCTGTGAAGTTACTTTCCCTGCAATTTAAACAGAATTTTACATTGTCATACCAAACACTGCAAAATTACTTTTTCAGCAATCACATTCCCTACAATCACTTTCCCTACAATCACTTTCCTTACAAGTTATAAATTCATTACCTGTGGCAAATTATGCGGACTCCAACCAATGAAATACCATTTGGCTCGACAGTCAACACATGGCATGCCATGTCGTTTAATGACTAAACAATATGGCATGCCACGTGTTAGTCTTTGATTGGAGGGTGGTATAAATTACCTTAAAAAAAGAAACTAATTAAAAAAATTAAAAACCAAATAAAAAGAATTGAAATCAAATTAGAAAAACCATTTATAAAAAAAATGAAGAAATTGATTGATTAACCCAACACAAAATAAAATCAAAACAAGTGAAGAAACTTAGTCAAATCAAAATATTGAAACCCTAAACCCCTCTAAAACAAAACAATTGAAGAAACTAAAAAGAAACCCTTTTGATTCATGATTATTTGTTGCAGCAAAAAAAAACGATAATCATATTTTCAAGAAACCACCTACAAGCATATTTTCAAAATCGGTCAAGCATATTTTTGAAATTAGATAGCGAAACCCTAATCCCTTTTATTTGAAAGCAATTCCTGAAAAGGAGATAACATTGAGAAAAGAATAACAATAGTAAGTGCAAGTGATTTCCAGCCACTTTTCAATTGTCCTCTCTAACTTTAGAATATTGATACAAGTATAAAACTTTTTTGGATATAACTTCATGCTTTTTATGGATTTATCTATTGTTATGATATCGAAATAAAGTTGTAAAAAATTTGAATGTGGCCCCTAACATCGTGCATTTTCTACATTATGCATATTGTTGTATTGAAATACTTGCTTTTTTATTTATTTTTGTTAAAGTTGCTACATTACACATGTTTTAATATTCGTTTTAATACTTTTATCATAATCTTATTTGTTAAAACTGTTTTATATTATTTTTCATCATTTTGCAGATTTGAAACGACTTTTATAACCTTACCTGTACACATGAATATGTGTGGGGTATTCATAGAAAAATCAAAATTAACATATGTGCATGGTAAGGTAGATAGTTGGAATGTAGATTCTAATGTAGTTTCAGATGGAGTGTTATGTAATATGGTTAAAATTGTAAGTAGCATTTGATACTGAGGTTTGAATTTTATGATAGGTTAGTTCATGCTATGATGATGCCTTTTTTTACACAAATGATAGGACATATGATGTAAGAAGGGGAAAAACATGTATATGTAGAGCATGCGATTGATGTGCAAAATTTGGTTAATGATCATTTATTGTTATGTCAAGGTAGTTTTGTTAGGGGAAGGGGAGTCATCCAATGTGGTTTTTGGTTTAAAAAAAATAGATGAAGATAATAATATAGGGTTAGATGGGGATATTAATGTAGGGTTAAATGGACTTAATATTAGTGGATCTCATGTCAATAATGATGAGTTATGATTGTCACTATAGTAGAAGTAGGTTCTTATGAGGGCTACTATGAAGATAGTGATGAAGAGCCCCAAAAAGGAGTTTGACTGGTGTTCAGACAACGATGATGAGGAGTTACAAAAGATTAAGACTAATTTGAATAATTTCAGAAGGGGAAAAAAATGAGAAATGTGAACTCAATTCAAATTCCACCAGAATTTAATTTTGAGGGTTTAGTACAAGAGATAAAAAAAAAGAATTTATGAAGAAAAGTAAATCAAGTTTGGTTAGTGAAGTTAACAAAGACCTTAAGTGTGGAAATGACACTGACTACATTGACTTTAATGACATAGGAAGCTATGAGATTGCTTCTGATTCACAGCTAGGATGCAAGAAAAATAGGAAAATTTATTTTGACGCATGATGTAAGATCCACAATTTTGTATATGTAACCTTCATGACTTATGATGAGGATATAAGTCACAAATAATGAAAATCATGAGGAATGTATATGTGAAGTTTGTAAATGTGTATGGAATGAATACATGCAAGTTTTAAAGTGTATAGCAAGTGTAAAAGGGATATTTCCATGAGTGGAATGTGACTATATAGAGTTTTGAGTGGTTAAGTAAAATGGAATGAGTTTTATACTTCCATTTGGTGATGCATTGTATACCTTTGGCTATACAAAGAATGCACACAAGTTTCAATGTATATAAAGTATGAATGGATATCATTTTCAAGCCTTAAAGGTAATTGGATGAGAAAATGACTATGACAGCAAAATAAGTGAAGTTTGGTGTGTGTTTACTGCAGAAAACTGCAGTAAAATCTGAAAAATATGAATGAGAGATCGATCTCATGGGATGAGAGATCCATCTGAAAGAGCCAAAAAATGCTCTTATTTGAGCGATGAACAGGTCAGATCGATCTCCAATGGGGCCAGATCGATCTGGTAAACATTCTATGTTGAAGGAATTGATCTCACAAGGGCCAGATCGATTTCCTTAAGCTACTAACTTGCAACAGATCGATCTCATGTAAGAGAAGATCGATCTCCTTAAGGTTCTGAGTTGATTTAGATCGATCTCATGCTTGGGAGCCGATCGATCTCATGTGGTCTGGAAGGTCAGTTTCAAGAGGAAAAATGTAGAGCAGATCGATCTCCTAGGGTAGCAGATCGATCTCATCAAGACAATTCTATAAATACTAGGCTTCTGCACTTCATTTTCCCGAGAGTTACTATTCTATTCAAGAACTAAACCTTAACCTAGCCAAGAAACACTAGAAAACTTTAGTTGTGATCAGTTTTGAGTGAGATACAGTTAAGAAAAGTTGTTCTCAGTAAGAGGAGAACAACATACTTGAAAACAAAGGATTGAAATCAAGAGTTGAAGGAGCAAGAAAGATTTTACCAATTTGGTGAAAAGGGAAGGAAAGTTCAGCTAGGTAAGATTTAATGCACCAAGTTGATATATGTTAAACTAGATGTGTTAATGAGATTATTGGTGTATATATGATTTGTTGGAAAGGAAAGGATCATGAAAAATCACCATGACCTAGTTTAGGCATGAAAGTGAGAAAGTGATGAGAAAATGGTATTAACATTGATTTAATGATGAAATATGCATATATGGAAGATTATGAGGTAATCTTATGAAATGCATATATTGGAAATAAAGAGAACTAAAGATAGTTATGTGAAAATGTGGATTTATACCATATTCGGAGAAAGTGATGAAAACTAAGTATTAAATTGAGATTTGGCAAATGAAATGAGTATATAGTGATATACTAATGCCAATATTTATCACAGCTTCGAAAATCATTGTGGGAGCTGCTCGGACTGCGAAAGTGAATTGCACCAAGGAAGAGAGATTACTTGACGTGATCCGAGGTAAGAGAATTTTGTGAGTAGCTAAAGATGGCTACACGTATTTTAAATAGAGTTTTGATATTATACTCTATATGAATTGTCATGACCCAAATTTCTTAAAAATCACTACTAATTTTTTGTTTTTTTTTTTGTTTTTTCGTTTATTCTTTAATTCTTGCCTTCTCGCATCGTGACCATCCTACTAACAGTTGGGCTATGATTCAATGTTAGTCCCTTCTCACCTATTTACCATTCTATTTCCATATTTACATTCACACATCAGGATTTACTATCCTTTGACTTTAACTAAATACATTTACAATGGTATTTACATAACCTTACATCCCCGACATCATATCCGTTTACAGTACGGTGCATTTACATGTTCAGATACAAACTATATAAATGTGTATACCTGTCTCTCGATGGGACGTAGCGAATACCAAGAATACAAGTCCTCAGCCGCTTACTAACAACTGCGAGTGCTCTGAAAATATGAAAAAATAAGGGGGTGAGCAAACCACACGCTCAGTAAGGCAATTATGCAAGTAAGTAGATAGCTCCACTATCTACATGCTCATAATGCCATGCCCTTAAAATTCATTTCTTTTCATTTAAATCTCACGCACAAAATCATGCATACATCATTGCTATAGTTTATAAAAACTATTCGTGCATATAGAAATCATGACACTCATGCATCAATGGCATTTTATGAAAAATCATAAAATCGTAATTAGCATGAAATAAATCAAGATCATGCATTAATTCATGCCATGTGAAACAAATCATGAGAAACAGTTCTTTTCATGAATTTATAAACAAAGCATGGAAAACTCATCATGCTACTGTAGTTAAATCACTGCATTAAAACTCAGTATAAAATAACCCTTCCGGGTCAATCATCTCATAAATCAATCTTAAATTCATTAAAATTTCATTATAAAATTCTGTTATAAAATTACCCTTCTTTTAGGGTCACATGTCATAAAATCCTCTGAAAATCTAGCATCATAGTAGAAAATCACAAAATCGGGGGCCTGACCCCTCCCTCGGGTCTACCCTGGTCTATCGAGACCAAAAGTTATATCATGTGAGACATGTAGGTGACTATATCAGTAACATCGAGGACTATGGCCATAACCTAGTGATCCCTAGCTACACGGTACCTAGTGTGCAGGGTATTACACCTGAAACGGGAGGTGGGTCAATCCTGCCGCCAGAACAACATAACATCAGGATTGCAAGGGTAAGGCTTGCTGCCTCGTGGCTAATACCACTCCACTCCAACAATCCCTACAGTACAGCGTACTCCATGTGATATACACGGTACAACATACTCTGTGAACCCAATCTTAGTCAAGGGGTGCCTGCAATAGGTCTTATCCACCCATACCATCTATGTCTCAGTATGCACGTGTGGCATATCATCTCACTGTGACACACAGTCTACAGAAGGCTCCAACACGGCTATAGCATGTAATATAAATCCCTGTGTGAGCGAAGCTCTAGCACGATTTCATAAAAATCAGTAAAATCTGTATATGAATAACACTCCAGTACGACTTTAAAATAAGTTATAAATCCATATAAAATCACGTGCGAGCAAGCTCCAACACGTTTTTATGCATAAATAAATCAAATCTCGTGCGAGTTACACTCAAGCATGGCTTTTATGCAATTATCATATCAAAACAGGATGCGAGCTAAGCTCCAGTACCTCTCATGCATGTCAAATCATTAAAACTAGTGCAAGCAATTGCTCCAGCACCTTTTATGCATATCAAGACAAAAAAGTCCAAAACAGTCAAAACAGGGTACGAGCTAGGCTCCAGCACCTCTCATGCATTTCACAATAATAAAATCAGTGTGAGCAACCGCTCTAGCACATTTCATGCATATGATGTCACACAAGTCGATGCAAGCAACCGCTCTAGCACATTTTATGCACACTCACAAACGCAGATATAGTGCGAGCTATGCGCCAGCACTATCTGTTTCCATATAAACTTGATAGTTGGCCCATTTTTCAAAGAAATTTCCTTTAAATATTAATAACACTTACGTAGTGTTATATTGTGAAATTTATGCAATTACTGGCCAATCTACCGTTTTGCTTTGCTTAAAAACCACGAAAATTCCTTAAATCAGATAATTCCTTAAATCATGCATTTCATGCATGTCATGCTTTCACCATCCTTAGGTGAATTCCCTCAATAGGGGTAAAGTAGTCGTTTACCTATTTCGCGTCTTTAAAATCTTTATACATATTCAGTGTATACAAAAGCTATTAAAATACGCGTAGCTACCTCTAGCTACTCACACAATTCCCTTACCTTATTTTTCTGTACAGTTTGACCTTTCCACTGATGACTCATCACGCAGTCCGATTTGCTCTCAATCAAATCTCTGGAACTGCATATAATTATACATCAGGTCAAATACAATACAATTTATTATATTTCATATTTTTGGGCTTAATTTAAATCATTGGGCCCGTTTACCCATATTGGGCCAAATTGTACCATAATGGGCCTTAATCGACCTTAAGCCCGTTTTCCACTTACTATTCACATCATTGAGACCTATTGGGCTCATTGGGCCCATCTATATTTATTAGGCCTCGTTCTAAACTCTCGAATAGCTCAATTAATTATTTACGACAATTTATCTCTAATTCCAGAATGTAATTCATTTTATGCAGAAATTAAATCCGTAATTTATGCGAGTAATTTCTAACACGCATAATGATGTAAATTATCGTAAATAAGGGTTACATACTCGAGATTTCAGTACACAAATCGAGACTGTCTCGAGCTCTCGTTTGACGTCAATTGTCGAGCTACACAATTACATATTTTTTCGGGTAAATTTTTAATCGAATATTAATCAAATTAAATATTCTAAAATTTAAATCGGTCAATTCGACCGCTTACTGACTTACCCGTAGTTCGATTGCATCACTGAATTTTTTTCCAATTTTTTCTCTTTATCTTTTTCCCTTTTTTTCCTTTCTTTTTCTTCTTTTCTGGCTGAACTGGTTCGGTCTGGTTCAACCCGGTTCAAACCGGTTCGATTTAGTCGGTTCAGTTCGGTTCGATTGGTTCGAGGCTTCACTGGCTGGTTCTTCACCGACTTCAGTCGACAGCAGCTCTGCGAGACCTCGCGAAGCTCGGATTTGGGATCTGTTTGGTCAGAGGTGGCTGAAAAGTGGCCGGTCCGGCTCTTCTCCCTTCCGACGTAGGTGCCTTTTCTTTTTTGCTGTCGTTGCCAACTTTAGCTGCTGTTCTACTGGCCGATGCTGCCACCATTTGCGTTGCTTGTGCCTGGGGAACGCTCGGCTGGTGGTGGTGGGGCCTAGATTGACCCCGGTCACCGGATTCCTCTCTCCCTAGCTCGATTTGCTCTCTTTCTCCTTTCGCGGGCCGTAGTTCACCGGTTTCGTTGGTGCCGGTGGTTCTCATGGGGTCGGCTGCCTCTCCCCCGTTAGCTTCTTGCCTGGTCTGTCATCGGTCGCTCTGTCCAGTGAGGGAAAAGGGCTCCTCGATTTTTGCCTTTATTTTCCTTCAAAAATTACGTTTCGTGATTTTCTGTTTATTTTATTTTATTTTATTTTATTTTTTATAAATTATTTTTATTATTATTTTAATCATTAAAATATTATTTAATCCCCAAAATATCTAAAAAAATTCTTATTTAATTCATTTAATCCATAAATAAATTTATCTGTCTTATTTCGTCTTTTCGGTATATTTTTCCAATATTTTCAAGATAATTTCTCGATGTGAAAATTTCGATTAATTCCAATAAATTCATATCTTGATTAATTTAATCTGAAATTTAATTATTTCTTCATTATTGATCAAGATTTCTCAATTCCATTTTTTTAATGAAAATTTTCTTATCCAATTAATACCGAAATTCAGTCTTTTGATCGTTTTACCCTTCAACGTGTTCGGGAATACCATTCCAACTTCCCTTCACGAACACTCATGCATTTCGTGTTTTAAATAAAATCGGGTCTTACATGAATTCCCTGAAATAGGTATGTTATTGTTCTAAGGATTAATGAGATAAAGTGTGTTTTATCCAAAAATAGGATAAAAAGCCTTAGAAGCATGTTGTGACCCAAAATGCATGAGCTGCATGATAGAATGGCTAATGTTTTCACGTATATGTGAAAACAACACATTTAAGTGCTAATTTGATTTCAACTGAGAGAGTTGTGTTTCGAATAAGCCATCTATCTGGTTTTGTGTGAAAACCATAAGTGCTAGAGAATACTCACACTATATTTTGAGATATGCATCACATAATACTGGAGGATATACTCGTACTACATTTTAATGTTATTTTATGCATGTTAGAGTACTGGGAGCATTTCTCGTACTCAGTTTGTGATTGATGCATATAGAGTATTGAGAGTTATGCTCATACTCAGTTTTACATGATAGAGTACTGGGAGCATTGCTCGTACTCGACTTTTCATGAGTTATACATGATATCGTACTAGAGCGATAGCTCGTACTTGATTTGAAAAGAGAATTATGCATTTACCTAGTGCTAGAGGTTACTCACACTAGTTTTTGATATTTTGAAATGCATACACAGTGTTTAAGAGGCGGAGTGTTGATTGTGAGTCACACTCAAGACGCGCACTGTAGTTTTTACGTGATATATAATACATGTTATAGCAAAACCGTGACGATTTCCTCCGTGTAGACTGAGTGTCACACTGTTGAGATGTTCGCATGTGGATTTCGAGACGTGGCATTTATTCCATAGTATGAGGGCTAAGACTTATCGTAAGCACCCCGACTATGATGTATTTTCATGGTGTGAGGACTAAGACCTATGACAGGTATCCCGACCATAAAGAGAGGGTCCACAGGTGTACGTTGTACCGTGCGAGCGGTATGGAGTACATTATATCGTGTGTTGTGTGGAGTTATGGAGTTGAGGAGTATATAGTTGGCAGTTGTGATGGACTGACCCCCCTCCCGTTGCAGCAGTGATAACCTGCACAATGAGATTTGTGTTGCCTGAGATTTTACATTATAGGATATGACCAAAGTCCAGGAGAGTATTGCATTTAGCCACTGAGTCTCGCATGTTATATCACTTGTTTTTATGATACGGTTAGACCTGAGAGAGAGATAGGTCAGAAACCAGTATGTGTTGTGTTAAGAACTGCCATATTTACTTTGATTTAAATGTAAATGGCATGATTGATATAAAGGCATTCCGAATTTTTATAAAGATGCACTGTTTTGCATGAATGCCTACATTTGATAACTCATCATGATTTTAAGTACATGAAATTTATTATGTACTATTATTATATCATTTTAATACATGCTTTGAGATGAGAGAAGGAAAGGCAAAACCTTATTTTCAGTAGATAGTGTGGTTATCTACTTGCTTGCCTAATTTCCTTACTGAGCGCATTGTTTGCTCATCCCCCTTTATTTTTCACTCTCTACAGATCATCCATAGTAGATTGAGTCCGACTGAGGTATATCATTCATTATATCCGCTGCCTATCCATCTCAGTAGAGGTATACACACTCGAACATTTTGTACTGAACAATGTATAAGCACAGTTATGTAACCAATTGTATGGTCGGGATATATATATATATACAAGTACTGTATAACGGTTTATGTTATCGAAAAGAATACTAAATTCTATGTATATTACGAATGAATGTGAGTGAGTGACTAATATCGAATCACAACCCAACTGTCGAGGCGGGAAAGGTAAGTAAAATAAAAAGCAAAAAATTTATAGTGGTTTTTGGTAAGTCACGGAATGAGGCCATGAAAGAATGTTATCAGAGCATAGTTGGTCTGATGTGAATTGATATTAGTAATTAGGAAAGTGTACATCCCATAGTTTTGTGCTTTGTTCAGTTACAATTGTGTATACAAGGTGGGAATCGAACTAATTAATGATTATGAATGTAGGAATTTAGTCTATATAGCTAATACTAGTCGTGGTAGAGGGGCTCGAGGTAGGGCTCGAGGCCGTAGAAGTAGGCCAGAGACCCAAGATGAGAATGTGGGTACTAATGAGGTACCAGAGACTGCAGAGGTACGTTTCACGAAGATTGAGCGTAGCCTAGATATGATAGTAGAGATACTGGCATAGACTAGGCTAGGTAGACAGGGACAGGATGCTGAGACTGCGACACGAGAGGCAGTTGCACCTGACACACCTGTACACCTACACTTGAGATGCCACAGGCTGCAGATACTCCTACACCCCCACCAGTTCAGGAGAGTAGTGGATTGGGATATGGATGCAATTTAGATAGATTGCGATAATTCCAAAAGCTTGGACCTCCATCTTTTAGAGGGGTCAAAGACCTAGTTGTTGCTGAGGAGTAGATTAGAGAGATGGAGAAGTTGTACAGATTCTTTGAATGTACGACTTCAGAGGGAGTCGCATTTACTGCGTTCTTACTGAAAGGAACGACAGAGCATTGGTGGAAATCCACCAGGCCATATTGAGAGCCCGACATGCTGAGATTAGTTGGGAGCTATTTTTGGATGCCTTTAGGAGGCAGTTTGTTTCAGATACAGCACAGCGGAGGCTGTAGGCCGAGTTCTTAGGGTTGAGCCAGGGGAGTCTATCAGTGGACAAGTATAAGACTAGATTTTTAGCCTTGGGAAGGTATGACCCCGATACCATATACAACGAGACTAGGAAGCTCTGCAGGTTTATCGATGGATTGAGGCCAGTATTACGGTCTAAACTGGTTTCATTCGACATTTCTACCTACGATGAGGCTGTGCTCAGGACGCAACTCTGTGAACAAGATTATGAGAGAAATGCCTTAGAGTTCAGAACAGTGGTAAAAGGTAGAGACAAAGACAAAAAGAGACCGGTGAGTGATAGTGCTCGAGGTTTCGGTTATCGAGGAGAGAGGAGACTCTTCGGTAAGAGATCACAGATAGAGGAGGTGAGAGAGAGATTAGTTAGACCTCCTACATACTCGACTATAGCTCCGACAAAGGGCATTATGATTGGAGGACCGAGGCCTACTACTGATCAATGCAGTAGATGTGGTAGATACCATGGTGGTAGACCTTGTTCGATGAGTCCTATTATGTGTTTTCGATGTGGGAAACTAGGACATATTGCTAGAGTTTACCCAGAGATGGTTGAGACTGCCCCACAGAAGGGCAGGGAGCCAGAGAAAGCTCTAGGTGATACGTCTGCACAGAGAAGGAGAGCGACAGCAGAAGAGAAAGGGAAGCAAGTGATGGGATGAGGGCGAGTACATGCCTTGGACCAGGGGGCAGCTGATGCTTCATCGGATGTGATTAGAGGTAACATCCTGATTTATGATTTAGAAGCACATGTTTTGATTGATTCTAGTGCACTGCATTCATTTGTATCACCTTCATTTGCATGTAAATTATCAAAGCATGTGAAGTGTACTCCTTTGAGTAGGATGTTGTTGATTAGTACGCCTATGTATAATAGTCAGCTAGTGGAGTATGTGTTAAAAGGTTGTAAGTTAAAAGTAGGGGAAAAGGACATGACAGCCAATCTAATATTGTTAAGTATGAGTGATTTTGATGTAATCTTAGGAATGGATTGGTTATCTGTAAACCATGCTGTTTTAGATTGTTATGCTAAGAGAGTTATGTTTCCTAACCCTGAAAGGCATGTTGTAAAGTTTGATCAAAAGTAATAAAAGTAGCAATTATAGTTATACTTGATAATTTACTATGTTGACTGAGAGATAAATATGTTAAAGGTTTCATTACGTACGTGGTTGATACAGATAAGGTACATTCGGAGTTGAAAGATATTCCTGTGGTTAGTGAATTCTCAGATGTCTTTTCGAATGAATTGCTAGGGTTACCACTAGACAGAGAGATGGAATTCTATATAGACTTGATGCCTGGTACTAAACCTATATCGAAACCACCGTATCACATGGCTTTAGTTGAACTAGATGAGCTCAAGAGACAGTTACAGGAGCTTTTGGACAGGGGCTTCATTAGGTCGAGTGTTTCACCTTGGGGAGTACCGATTTTATTCGTGAGTAAGAAGGATGGGAGCCTCTGATTGTGTATTGATTACAGATTGTTGAATAAGGCAACCATCAAGAATAGATATCCCCTTCCATGGATTGATGATTTGTTAGATCAGCTCCGGGGAGCGTAGGTCTTTTCTAAGATTGATTTGAGGTCTGGGTATCATCAATTGAGAGTACGGAGTGGAGATGTGCTCAAGACAGCATTTAGGACCCGATATGGCCGTTATGAGTTTTTAGTTATGCCATTCGGATTGACGAATGCTCCCGCAGCTTTCATGGCATTGATGAATAATGTGTTCAAGCCATAGTTGGATCAGTTTGTTATCGTCTTCATAGATGACATTTTGGTATATTCTAAATCTGAGGAAAAGCATGAGAGACACCTTAGGATTATGTTGCAGACTTTACGAGAGCAAAAGCTATATGCTAAACTCAACAAGTGTGATTTTTTGTTGTCACAGATCTTGTTTTTAAGACATGTAGTGTCGAAGGATGGTGTATCAGTAGATCTATCTAAGATTAAGGCTGTAGTTCAGTGGGAACAGCTGAGGACAGTCATTAAGATCAGGAGTTTCTTGGGTTTAGTAGGATATTATTGAAGATTCGTTGAGGGATTTTTGAAATTAGCTGCTCCGTTGACACGTCTCACTAGGAAGGGTGTAGCATTTGTGTGGAACAAGGATTATGAGAAGAGTTTTCAGGAGTTGAAGAGTCGATTAACTACTGCTCCGATTCTCACTATCCCTACCAGCTCAGGAGAATTTACATTATATACCAATGCTTCGCATCAGGGATTGGGCTGTGTATTGATGCAGGATGGGAGGGTAGTTGCTTATGGATCCAGACAGCTGAAGGACCATGAGAAGAACTATCTGACCCACGATTTGGAGTTAACGGCAGTAGTGTTTGCATTGAAGGTATGGCGCCACTACTTGTATGGAGAGAAATTCTAAATATTTACCGACCACAAGAGCCTCAAGTACCTGTTCTCACAGCAGGAATTGAACATTAGACAGAGAAGATGGCTAGAGCTTTTGAAGGACTATGATTGTGAGATACTTTATCATCCAGGTAAGGCTAATGTTGTAGCGAATGCATTGAGCAGGAAGAGCCTTGGGATGGTATCGTATATGATGGTTAGGGAACATGAGTTGCTAGAGCAATTTGCTAGCCTTAGTTTGGGAGTTATGCCTTCTAACATGGATATGGACTGTGTGATTGCTAGCCTACGTTTGGAGCCAGACCTAGTAGAGAGAATCAGAGTGGCTCAACAGACTGATCCATATTGCATTGACATGAGAGGTCAAATACAAAAGGGCACAGTGACTGACTTTGATATAAGTTCAAATGGACTCCTAAAGTTCAGAGGTAAATTGTGTGTTCTCGAGGACCCAGAGCTCAGGAGATTGATATTGTCGGAAGCTCATTCGTCGAGGTACACGCTTCATCCAGGAAGTAACAAGATGTACCAAAATCTCTAGAAGGTGTACTGGTGGTCAGGTATGAAGAAGAATGTTGCAGATTTTATGGCAAAATGTCTTGTATGTCAGCAAGTGAAGGTAAAGCATCAGAAACCTATAGGGTTATTGCAGCCTCTACCTATATCGACATGGAAATGGGAGCACATCACCATGGATTTCATGATGGGTTTACCAATGACCCGGAGGAATCACGATGCTATATGGGTGATAGTTGATAGACTGACAAAGTCAGCCCACTTTTTAGCTATGAGAGCTATCGATACTCTGAGTTCATTGGCAGAATTGTATGTACGCGAGGTAGCGAGGTCACATGGTATTCTAGTGAGCATTGTTTCAGATAGGGATTCCCGCTTTGCTTCCCACTTTTGGGAACATTTTCAGGAAGCCATGGGAACCCAGTTGAGTTTGATCATCGCTTATCATCCTCAGACAAATGGTCAATCAGAGAGGACTATACAGACCCTGGAGGATATGTTGAAAGCGTGTGTGCTGGATTTTAGAGGCTCCTTGGATTATCATTTGCCACTATCCAAGTTCGCCTATAATAATAGTTATCATACGAGTATCGGGATGACACCGTATGAGGCTTTGTATTGCCGTAGATATCGTTCCCTTACCGATTGGGAAGAAATGGGTGACAAAAAGATTTTTGCTCCTGATTTAGTTACAAAGCCTCTGAGGATGTCTAGTTAATTGTTGAGAGATTAGGGACAACTCAGAGTAGACAAAAGAGTTATGCTGACAGAAGACGTAGGCCACTTGAGTTTACAGATGGTGAGTCAGTATTTCTGAAGGTTTCTCCTTCGAAGGGTATAGCGAGATTTGGGAAGAGAGATAAGTTGAGTCCTCGCTACATTGGACCCTTTGAGATACTGGATAGAGTGGGAGATAAGGCATATAGATTGGCTTTGCCACCAGATTTATCGAAAGTGCATAATGTCTTCCACATTTTGATGTTGAGGAAGTATCATCTAGATCCAAATCACGTGATTCGATATGAGCCATTGGAGCTCAAAGATGATTTGACATATGTAGAGAAATCGATCCGAATATTGGATAGAAAGGAGAAAGTCTTGAGGAATAAGACTATCAGGTTAGTGAAGATTCTTTAGCAACACCACACTTCAGAGGAAGCTACTTGGGAGCTAGAGAGTCTAATGCAAGAGAAATATCTCCAATTGTTTAGAGATTAACTTGGTTCTAATTTGGAGGACCAAATTTCTTTAAGGAGGGGAGGATTGTAAGCTCCACAATTTTGTATATGTAACTTTCATGACTTGTGATATGGAAATAAGTCACAAATAATGAAAATCATGAGGAATGTATATGTGAAGTTTGTAAATGTGTATGGAATTAATACATGCAAGTTTTAAAGTGTATAGCAAGTGTAAGAGGGATATTTTCATGAGTGGAATGTGACTATATAGAGTTTTGAGTGGTTAAGTAAAATGGAATGAGTTTTATATTTCCATTTGGTGATACATTGTATACCTTTGGCTATACAAAGAATGTACACAAGTTTCAATGTATATAAAGTATGAATATATGTCATTTTCAAGCCTTAAAGGTAATTGAATGAGAAAATGACTATGGCAGCAAAATAAGTGAAGTTTGGTGTATGTTTATTACAGAAAACTGCAGTAGAATCTAAAAAATATGAATGAGAGATCGATCTCATGGGATGAGAGATCGATCTGGAAGAGCCAAAAAATGCTCTTATTTGAGCGATGGAACAGGTCAGATCGATCTCTAATGGGGCCAGATTGATCTGCTAGATCGATCTCAGAAGGGTCAGATCGATCTGCTAGATCGATCTCAGAAGGGTCAGATCGATTTCCTTAAGCTACTGACTTGCAACAAATCGATCTCATGCAAGAGAAGATCGATCTCCTTAAGGTTTTGAGTTGATTCAGATCGATCTCATGCTTGGGAGCAGATCGATCTCATGTGGTCTGGAAGGTCGATTTCAAGAGGGAAAATGCAGAGCAGATCGATCTCCTAGGGTAGCAGATCGATCTCATCAAGATAATTCTATAAATACTGGGCTACTGCACTTAATTTTCCTGAGTGTTACTATTCTATTCAAGAACTAAACCTAAACCTAGCCAAGAAACACTAGAAAACTTCAGTTGTGATCCGTTTTGAGTGAGATACAGTTGAGCACAGTTGTTCTCAGCAAGAGGAGAACAACATACTTGAAAACAAAGGATTGAAATCAAGAGTTGAATGAGCAAGAAGGATTTGACCAATTTGGTGAAAAGGGAAGGAAAGTTCAGCTAGGTAAGATTTAATGCACCAAGTTGATATATGTTAAACTAGATGTGTTAATGAGATTATTGGTGTATATATGATTTGTTGGAAAGGAAAAGATCATGAAAAATAACCATGACCTATTTTAGGCATGAAAGTGAGAAAGTAATGAGAAAGTGGTATTAACATTGATTTAATGATGAATATGCATGTATGGAAGATTATGAGGTAATCTTATGAAATGCATATATTGGAAATAAAGAGAACTAAAGATAGTTATGTGAAAATGTGGATTTATACCATATTCGGAGAAAGTGATGAAAACTAAGTATTAAATTGAGATTTGGAAAATGAAATAAGTATATAGTGATATACTAATGCCAATATTTATCACAGCTTCGAAAATCATTGTGGGAGCTGCTCGGACTGCGTAAGTGAATTGCACCAAGGAAGCGAGGTCACTTGACGTGATCCGAGGTAAGAGAATTTTGTGAGTAGCTAAAGAGATAAATGAGAAAGTAAGTGGAGCAGTTCGGTAACTTCAGTAATGGGTGGTCTGAACCGAGAAAATGAGGAGAAACTGGTGATAGACTGTGGTACTACACTAAATAAAAAAATTATTAATAAATAAATGAACAAAATATTGCAGCTACCACACAATGTCAGGTGGAAGCAGTTGGAATCGTAACAGTCTGGTGTAAGGACTGCAGTGCATGGGGCAGACCGAATGTGAGTGGGGTTGGCTGAAAACTAAGAGCAGGGATCGATATGAGAAAAGTAAATAGAGAACTTGAAAACTAAAAATAAAAAGGATTGAAAGAAATCTCTGCTGGAAATAAGAAGAAAAAGAGCGAATACAAGAAAGAAGCAGAGAAACCCCGCGGTTGCTCCTGGAAACGATGGTAGGAATGAAACATATAAATATATATGTATATAGCACTGAGATCAACAACAACAACCCATGATCCAAGGTAGGAGACTTGGGGAAGAGCATGAAAGAAAAAGAATGATGGAGCAGTTTAGAGAAGAAGGAAGCTCGTGAGACATGAACAGAGAAGCTGAAGCAAGGGAAAAGAAAATAGCCTGTTGTAAATGATGGGAAGAACCAAGGGTGTTTTGTGTTATTGAGGATTGAAGCGAGGAAAGAAGGATGAGGGGAAAAGCAGGGCTAGCAAGGAAACTGAACTGAAGTAGAGGAGGTAGGCGATGATATTGACTCTCGACAAGGGAAGACTGCATGGGAAGATTTCAGTTCTGCCATGGACAACAACCAACGAAGGAATACATGCTGAAGAAGGGCTGGTTTCGAGGGAAAGAAACAAGGAGAGAACCTCTGTTGTTGCTGTTACAGCAGCTTGGGAGGAAGAAAACGACATGAAAGGCGCTGGCTGGAGAGCTGTGTGGGTGCCTTGAGGGGGTTACTGGCTGAAGACAAGGAGAAGAAAGATGAGCGGCGCTGAAAACCTGAAGGCAACCATGAATAGGAGGAGAAGAAGACAAAGCTTGAGAAAATACAGAGGATGAATACAGAAGCAGTGCAAGCCGACCTCGGGTTGGAGCAGTACTGAATGGTAGAGGCGAGAAGGATAATGGAGATGCAAGCTAAACTGAGAACAAAGAAGGAGGAGAGGGCAGCACCGGTGATACTGAAGAACGGTGCTGAAAACGTGGAACAGTAAAGAAAAGAAATTGTGAAGAAGAAAAAAGGAATAGCGGGAAAGAAAAAATGAATGATTCAAAAAAAAAAAGAGAGAAAAAAGAGTAATATAAATATATACATATATTTGTTAATAAAGATATACTCTGAATCCAAAGAATTATAAAGACTTATCAAATCTCTTGAAAGTGTATTAACAATCAAGTACGATAAGAGAAATAATTGAAAGTGAGATTAAATGTCTCATAAGTCAACAGGTTAAGGTAGAGCACCAAAAGCCTATGAGATTATTATCCATGCCTATATAGAATTGAAAGCATGTGCCAGGATTTTAAACGCTCCTGGAAGGACCAATTGCCAATTAGCAACGATTGTATATAATATCAATTACCACTCAAGTGTCGGAATGACGCCGTATAAAACGTAGTATGACCAAGAATGTTGGTTACCAAGATAATTGCTCCTGATTTGGTTAAGTAAGTTTCTGAAGATATTCAACTAATTTGTGAGAGGATGAGGAAATTTCAGAGCAGACTAAAAACGTTATGCTGACCAAAAACGAAGACCTTTGATTCAGTATATTAAAAGTTTCTCCTTCCAAAGGTATAATGAGATTTAGAATGAAAGAGAAATGGAGCCTCTACTATATTGGACCTTTCGAAATCTTAGATTGAGTGGGAAACAATGTTTACAGATTGGAGCTACTGTCGAAATAGTCGAGTATTAACAACGTCTTTCATGTTTCGATACTACGCAAGTATTATCCAGATCCGATCCATGTGATTAGGTATGAACCATTGGAATTGAGAGAGAATATAACAGCTGTGGGGAAACTGATTCGGATCTTGGACAAGAAAGAGAAAACATAATGGTCTAAGATAATTCCTTTAGTCAAGATGAGATGGTCATATCATACTTTGGAAGAGACAACGTGAAGATGAGGAGGTTAAACGTAAAAAAGTACCCACAACAATTGGGTTAAAAATATGATTATTGGTGGATAATTAAGTAAATTACATTTCTAAATGAGAGACTTGAGGGGTTGATGAATTATGATGATGGCCACTTGAATAAAAATAAAATAATAATAGAAATGAATGATGGTGATGTGTTATACCTGCTGCTGTTAACTGCAGCAAAAGAATTGAGAAAAGATGGCAATTTAGTAGCCGCATAGTAACCCACCCGAATTCCCATGCTAGTCTACTTTTGTAAGAAAAAAATTGTGTCCTTTTAAGATCTAAATTAATGTTGACCATGACTTGCCTAGGAGAAAGTTAGAAAAAAAATGAAAATGGTAGCAAACGAAGAAGACCAGAAATATAGAGGAATGAAGAGTTATTAATGGCCTGAAAATGAAAAGGAAAAAGAAACAAAGAAGACATGCCATGGCTGCAAGGAAATTAAAACAGATAAATGAGAAAGTAAGTGGAGCAGTTCGGTAACTTCAGTAGTGGGTGGTCTGAACCGAGAAAATGAGGAGAAGCTGGTGATGGGCTGTGGTACTACACTATATAAAAAAAATTATTAATAAATAAATGAACAAAATACTGTAGCTACCACACAATGTCACGCAGAAACAGTTGGAACCGTAGCAGTCTGGTGTAAGGACTGCAGTACATGGGGCAGATCGAGTGTGAGTGGGGGTTTGGTTGAAAACTAAGAGCAGGGATCGGTATGAGAAAAGCAAACCGAGAACTTGAAAACCAAAAATAAAAAGGATTGAAAGAAATCTCTACTGGAAATAAGGAAGAAGAAGAGCGAAAACAGGAAAGAAGCAGAGAACCCCCGCGGTTGCTCTTGGAAACGATGGTAGGAATGAAACATATAAATATATATGTATATAGCACTGAGATCAATAGCAGTAACCCATGATCCAAGACAGGAGACTTGGGGAAGAACATGAAAGAAAAAGAATGATGAAGCAGTTTAGAGAAGAAGGAAGCCCGTGAGACTTGAACAGAGAAACTGAAGCAAGGGAAAAGAAAATGGCCTGTTGTAAATGATGGGAAGAACCAAGGGTGTTTTGTGTTATTGAGGATTGAAGCAAGGAAAGAAGGACGAGGGGAAAAGCAGGGCCAGTAAGGAAACTGAACTGAAGTAGAGGAGGTAGGCGATGATATTGACTCTCGGCAAGGGAAGACTACATGGGAAGATTTAAGTTCTGCCATGGATAGCAACCAATGAAGGAATGCATGCTGAAGAAAGGCTGGTTTCAAGGGAAAGAAACAGGGAAAGAACCTATGTCGTTGCTGTTGCACCAGCTTAGGAGGAAGAAAACGACGTGAAAGGCATTGGCTGGAGAGCTGTATGGGTGCCTTGAGGGGGTTACTGGACGAAGACAAGGAGAAGAAAGATGAGTGGCACTGGAAGGCTGAAGGCAGCCTTGAACAGGAGGAAAAGAAGACAAAGCTCGAGAAAATATAGAGGATGAATACAGAAGCAATGCAGGCCAACCTCGGGTTGGAGCAGTGCTGAACGATGGAGGAGAGAAGGATAACGGAGATGTAGGCTAAACCGAAGACGAAGAAGGAGGAGAGGGCAGCGCCGGTGATGCTGAAGAACGGCACTGGAAACATGGAACAGTAAAGAAAAGAAATTTTAAAGACAAAAAAGGTAATACCGAAAAGAAAAAATAAATGATTCAAAAAAAAAGAAAAAGAAAAGAGAGTAATATATATATATTTGTTAATATATATATAAGAAAATAGAAGAAAATTGAGGAAAGAAGAGAACGTACTGAGTGTGAGACCCCGTATATGTATAAGGGTATTTATGTACATAGAAGTGTAAATAGAGTTGTACTATGAATTCATAAGTGAAGTATATGTGATGTAAGTCCATAAGTAATGTACACACTTGTAATGAGAGTGGTAATCGTACATACAAGTTTCATTATGTATGAATGTGTAGAAATGGACTTAAACATGTGGAGAATGTGTGTAGAATGGATTATGAGTAGTTTGGTAAAATGGAAGTAGAATTGCATAAGATGTGCACTTCCATTTTTGTTTATATTAAGTACCATTGGTCACACAAAGATCCTACACAAGTTTTAATGTGTATGAAGTGAGGAGGGATACCATTTTCAAGTCTCAAAGATGAATGAATGAAGGAATGATCATGGTAGCAAATTAAGGATGTTTGGTAAGTGTTGTTGCAGAGGAAATCTGGAAATTTTGAAGGGCAGATCGATCTCATGGGATGAGAGATCGATCTGGAAGAGCCAGAATGCTCTTATTTGGGCGAGAGAATAGAACAGATCGATCTCCAATGGACCAGATCGATCTCCTTAGCTCTCTGTTTGGGAGCAGATCGATCTCATGCTTCGACAGATCGATCTCATGCCTCAACAGATCGATCTCATGCTTCGACAGATGGATCTCAGGCTTAAAAATGCCGTGAAAAAGAGGGATTTTAAGGGACCAGATTGATCTCTTCTTGGACCAGATCGATCTCCTCAAGCTATTTCTATATAAGGAATGCTGAAATCAGAAAATTTCGGGAAAAACACAAACTTTCCACTTTCAACCCAAAAACCTAACATTCTCTCTCAAAAATCAGCCATTTTCAGTGAGGTTTGAAGAGAGACCATTAGAGACAAAGTTGTTCCTATCAAAGAGAAGAACAACATAGTTGGGAAGCATTTTCCCATTGTTGATATTGGAGGAGTTAAGGGCATTGCCATTGGAGCAAGAAGAGAAATCAAATTTGGTAAGATTCTAACACTCCAACTATGGTACATTGGTTATTTAATTGATTTTGGAGTTGTTTGGCATGAGTATGGATGGTTAGAAACTATCTAGAATGCATTGGAATGATTTTGACCTAGAAATGGTTTAGTGTGAGAAAGTGAAATTGATGGAGATTAATGATGAATGAGATATGTAGAAATCATTAATAGTGATTGTGGTATGATTTTAAGATGTGGTTAGTGGATAAATTGTGAGGTTTACCTAAAAGAGGTAAAATGAGGGTTAAGGCATTTGTAAAATGCATAAGTAAATAATGTTGACTAGTGAGGTCAATTATGGGTTAAATACGTTAACTCAATCGATTTTATGAATGAATCGCAGCTTCCGAGGATACGCCGAGGCGAGTTGAGCCAAGAGCGTGAGAAGCTAAAAGGAAAGGAGTCACACCAAGTAAATCGAGGTAAGGGAATTGTGTGGACTCTTAGAGATATTGTGCGCACTTTGGGCGCATAAATGTTTTGCTAGAATGCATGAGATTAGGAAATGTTGTTGTTGGGTGATTGAAGGGTAAAAGTTGGGAGTTTGAGAAATGTGCATGAAAACAAAAGCATATTTCTTTGGAAATCATGTTTTATTGCTTTTTAGCAAATGATTGGTAGGTTGGCTAACATTGAAATGATTTGCAAAAGAAATGAGTATGTTTTGGTTTTGTTAACCATATTTTGCAAGTTTTGAGCCACCTACATGATTTCGTGAGTATGAAAGAGTGCAAGAGGCACTAGTTTTCACATGGATTTCATATTGTTTTGGCATTGTGCTTGAGTTTGTCTCGCACTGGATGCCCACCTTGCATGTTGCCGTGTTTGGAGCTTCGAGTAGACTTGGTGTCATATCAATTAAATAGGCTCACACGTGCATGTTAAAACAACCTGATGAGCCCGAACGAGGGATAAGGGTTGGAGATCCACCTGATGAGCCCGAACGAGGGATAAGGGTTGGAGGAACAGCTGATGAGCCCGAACGAGGGATAAGGCTGGGGGTCCACGGAGTACGTTGTACCGTGCATGTAGCATGGAGTACATTGTACCGTGTTGTGATGTGATGTGCCGTCTTCGGACGAGATCTGCTATGGACCGACGGGTAGGATTTGACCCACCTCCCGTGTGGAAGCAGATGGTGGTGATATCCCGCACACCTGATCCGTGTAGCCGGTATCACAGGTTATGTACATAAGCCTTGAGGTTATTACCTATTGTTGAACTGCCTATCTCACATGTCTAATGCTATTTGAGAATAAATCCATGTTTGAAGTGATTGTGGTCAGGAAAGCCCGAGGGATGGGTTGGGACCTGACGTTGATTTGATTTGTTAATGGTTTTTAAAGTGCACGGATGCATGATGTTTAATGCCATGCCTTATTGTGAAAATGCATGATGTTTAATGCCATGCTTTTATTGTGAATTATGCATGATGATTTATACCATGCTTTGAGTGGAAATGTGCACTGAATTTTAATAGCATGAATGCTTTACATACCATTAACACAATCATACACTCATGTTTTGAGATAAACAATGAAATAAATGCTTTTGAGCATGGCATCACGATCACATAGATAGTACAGTATCTACCTGGTCGCATGATTGCCTTACTGAGCGTGTGGTTTGCTCACCCCCCTTATTTTCCCCTCTCTACAGAGATTTGAGTATAGATTGAGCGTGACTGGAGGTGTTCCTTTTTGGTAATCCGCTGCATCCCATCGCTAAAGGTATACACACTTAGATTATTTTGTATCTAAACTAGACATAGCACAGTAGCATTTTGTATGTAACTACTGGGGATGTAAAACAATGTAAACACATGTAACAACTCTGATATATATACATTTATACAAGTGTTTACTCATAAATAATATTTCAAATTAAATTGGTATGGTGGAGTGAGTTAGACGTCGACACACAGCCCAACTGTTAAGCGAGTGGTTGCTCACGATCGAGGAAGGATGATTAAGGATTGATGTATGAAAATGCGAAAAATTTGTACGTATTTTGGTAAGTTGAGGGTCGTGACAGAAGTTGGTATCAGAGCTCGAGTTGGTTTGACGTGTGTCGTGTCTAAAATACTTAATAAGTAAAAAATTTGCATCCCCAAGTTACTGTGCTTGTTTAGATACAAATAGTGTATGTCGATGGGTTGACTAAGTAATTGGTTGTGAATGTAGGGAACTGAGTAAGTATGCCTAATACCAGTCGCGGTAGAGGGATGAGAGCACAAGCTCGAGGTCGTAGAGGTAGGCCTGGGGGTCGTGTGGAGCCAGAAACACACGAGGCTCAGGAAGATGTTGAGGTGGAGGTCGACGTTGAGCACGCTCCACAGGGTCCAGAGGAGAGGCCCGAGAATACTGAGGCTCGCTTCGCGAGGATTGAACGGAGCATTGAGATGATTTTGGAATTGGTCACTCAATCTTTACCTGGAGTTGACGGTAGACAGAGTCCCGCTACACAGGGCGATGCCGAACAGGCAGCAGCTCCTGAGGCACGGGCAAGGCAAGCCCAAGGACCTCAGATGACAGATACCCGACCCCCACAGGATGTACCTACGCCGGTTGCCATGCCAGGCAGTAGAGGTTGGTGATATGGATGTGATTTGGATAGACTGCGGCAGTTCCAGAAGTTTGGACCGCCGTCTTTCAGTGGAGTAAAGGACCCAGTAGCGGCTGAGGATTGGATCAATGAGATCGAGAAATTATATGGGTTCTTTGAGTGCACTACTACCGAGATGGTAGCATTTGCCGCTTTTATGCTGAAGGGATCAGCAGAACATTGGTGGAAATCCACCAGGCCTATTTTGAGAGCCCGGCAAACTGAGATCAGCTGGGATGTGTTTCTAGAGGCCTTCCGGAGACAGTATGTTCCGGATACCGCCCAGCGAAAGCTAAAGATGGCATTTTTGGGACTGACCCAAGGGAGCAGGACTGTGGACGAGTATGAGACTGCTTTTATATCCCTGGGCAGATAGGATCCCAACACGATGAGTAATGAGGTCGAGAAGATCCAGAAGTTTGTGGATGGATTAAGACCAACCGTCAGGTCTAGATTGGTTCCCCTAGATATACCGACCTATGAGGAGGCAGTGCGCAGGGCGCAATTATGTGAACAAGATGTTGATAGAATCGCCTCGGAGTTTGGAAAGGTTGGTAAGATGAGGGACAGAGATAAGAAGAGACCTATGATGGAAAGAGGCTTCAGCTATAAAGGAAGCAAGAGATTCTCTGGAAAGAGGCCGAGAATTGATGAGATCCGGGAGAGGACAGTTGATACTCCCATGTATCCGGCCATTGCTCCAGCTAAGGAAATCGTGATTGGAGGACCACGGCCTACTACAGAACAATGTGGCAAGTGTGGTAGGTACCATGGTACTCGACCATGTTATGGACCTCAAGTTGTATGCTTCAGATGTGGGAAGCCAGGGCACATAAGCAGAGATTGCCCCGAGATGATAGAGAGAGCCCCACAGAAGGGCAAGGAACCAGAGAGAGCTCCAGTTGGTACAGCTGCTCCGAGGAGGAGGGCTACAGCTGAGGAAAAGGGGAAGCAAGTAATGGGTGTAAGCAGAGGACGAGTGCACGCACTGGATCAGGATACTGCAGATCAGTCATCAGATGTGGTAAAAGGTACCATCCAAATCTTTGATTTAGAAGCTTATGTACTGTTTGATCCTGATGCCACGCATTCCTTTATTTCGCCATCCTTTGCATGTAAATTGTTGAAGCATGTAAAACCCACGCTGCTTGATAAGATGTTGTTGATATCTACCCCTATGAATGATAGTCAGTTGACTGAGCATATATATAAGGATTGTAAAATGAAGATAGGAGGTAAAGAGATGGCAGCCGACTTAATTTTATTAAACATGAGTGATTTTGATGTGATCCTAGGAATGGATTGGTTGGCTGCCAATCATGTTGTTATGGATTGTCATGCTAAAACCTTGATGTTTCCAAAGATAGACAATCTTGTAGCTAATTTTGTGAAATGAAATTAAAGAACATGATTTTTATAAGTGTGATGAGTATAATCTTGATACATGATGTATGAAAGATAAATTTGATTTCATTTATGTATGTGATGAGATGATTTATGATACTAATGGTGGAAAGAATAATGTGAAGGATTCATCGCTTTTGTGATTGAGATGGATAAGGCACGTCCGAAATTGGAAGACATACCAGTGGTTAGGGAATTTCCAGATGTCTTTCCGGATGAGTTACCAGGGTTACCTCCAGATAGGGAGATGGAGTTTGGTATAGATTTGGCACCTGGTACAGAGCCGATGTCCAAGTCACCATACAGGATGGCTCAAGTTGAGTTAGAGGAGTTAAGGAAACAATTACAAGAGTTGCTGGAGAAGGGGTTCATCAGGCAGAGTGTCTCACCTTGGGGAGCACCGGTTCTGTTTGTAAGGAAGAAGGATGGAAGCCTCCGACTGTGTATAGACTACCGGTTGTTGAATAAGGCCACCATCAAGAATAAGTATCCCCTCCCACGTATCGATGATTTGTTGGATCAGCTTAAGGGAGCACAGGTCTTTTCCAAGATAGATCTGAGATCAGGGTACCATCAGTTGAAGATACGAGATGGAGATGTACCCAAGACAGCTTTTCGCACCCGGTATGGACATTATGAGTTCATGGTTATGCCATTCGGGTTGACGAATGCTCCCGCAGCTTTTATGTCTTTGATGAATGAGGTATTCCACCAGTACTTGGATCGATTTGTTATTGTGTTTATTGATGATATACTGGTGTATTCAAGGTCTAGAGAGGAACATGAAAGGCATTTAAGGATAGTGCTACAAACCCTTCGAGAGAAGAAGTTGTACGCTAAACTCAGTAAATGCGACTTTTGGTTGGAACAGATCTCTTTTCTGGGTCACATAGTATCAAAGGATGGAGTATCAGTGGATCCATCTAAGATTGAGGCCGTTGTTCAGTGGCAGAGACCCCAGACAGTGACAGAGATCAGAAGTTTCCTGGGTTTAGCTGGATATTATCGAAGGTTTGTAGAGGGATTTTCGAGGTTAGCTGCTCCTTTGACACGCCTTACAAGAAAGAATGTGGAGTTTGTGTGGGACGAGAAGTGTGAAGAAAGTTTTGAGGAGCTGAAAAGGAGATTAACCACAGCTCCGATCCTCACCATTCCTACCAGCTCAGGAGGTTTCTCAGTGTATGCGGATGCTTCACATCTGGGACTGGGCTGTGTATTGATGCAGGATGGGAAGGTAGTAGCCTATGGATCAAGACAGTTAAAGGATCATGAGAGGAACTACCCGACCCATGACTTGGAGTTGGCAGCGATGGTGTTTGCGCTGAAGATATGGCGCCACTACCTCTATGGTGAGAGATTCCAGATTTATACAGATCATAAGAGCCTTAAGTACCTGTTCTCACAGAAAGAGTTGAACATGAGACAGAGGAGATGGCTCGAGCTGTTAAAGGATTATGATTGTGAAATCCTATACCACCCGGGTAAAGTAAATGTGGTTGCTGATGCATTGAGTAGGAAGCATCTCGGGATGGTATCCTTCATGATGATCAGGGAACACGAGCTGTTGGAACAGTTCATGAACCTCAGTTTGGATATGACCCCGCCTGACGCTGATAGTGGATTTATGATAGCTAGCCTGCACTTGGAACCGGATCTGGTAGATCGAATCCGACAGGCTCAGCGAGTTGATCAGCAGTGTGGTGATATTGTCGGGCAGATACAGAGGGGTATAGAGACGGACTTTGGGTTGAGTTCGGATGGATTGTTGAGGTTCAGAGGTAGGATATGTGTTCCTGATGATGCAGAGATCAGAAGGTTGATCCTGACAGAGGCTCACTCATCGAAGTATACGATACATCCAGGGGGTACCAAAATGTATCAAAACCTTCGAAAGGTTTATTGGTGGTTGGGAATGAAAAAGCACATTGCTGAATATGTTGCTAAGTGTCTCGTTTGTCAGCAGGTGAAGGTAGAGCATCAGAAGCCTGCAGGGTTATTGCAGCCTCTACCGATACCGACATGGAAGTGGGAGCATGTCACCATGGATTTTGTGATGGGATTGCCGAGGACCCGGAGAGGTCATGATGCCATATGGGTGATTGTAGATCGGTTGACGAAATCAGCCCATTTTCTAGCTATGAGAGCTACTGATACTCTGAGCCAGTTAGCGAACCTATATGTGCGCGAGATAGTGAGGCTACATGGAATTCCAGTGAGCGTTGTTTCTGATAGGGATGCCCGCTTCACTTCCCACTTTTGGGAACATTTTCAGGAAGCGATGGGGACCCAGTTGAATTTTAGCACCGCGTTTCATCCTCAGACAGATGGTCAGTCAGAGAGGACTATACAGACCCTGGAGGACATGTTGAGAGCGTGTGCATTGGATTTTGGAGGCTCCTGGGATGACCATTTGCCACTCGCAGAGTTCGCGTATAATAACAGTTTTCATGCGAGTATCGGGATGGCACCATATGAGGCATTGTATGGGCGTAGATGTCGTTCCCCTATTGGATGGGAAGAGGTTGGTGACAGACAGATCTTTGCTCCCGACTTGGTTAGACAAGCCTCTGAGGACGTCCAATTGATATGTGAGAGGTTACGGACAGCTCAGAGCAGGCAAAAGAGTTATGCTGACAAGAGACGGAGACCACTAGAGTTTGAGGTGGGTGAGTCAGTGTTTTTGAAAGTTTCCCCTTCGAAGGGAATTATGAGATTTGGGAAGAAAGGAAAGTTGAGCCCTCAATATATAGGGCCATTTGAGATACTTGATAAGGTGGGAGACAAGGCGTATAGGTTGGCATTGCCACCAGAGTTGGCAAGTGTGCATAACGTCTTCCACGTATCCATGTTGAGGAAATATCACCCGGACCCGGCACATGTGATAAGATATGAGCCACATGGGAATTGGAGAGTTTGATGCGGGAGAGGTATCCCGAGTTGTTCACAGAATAATTGGTTCCAATTTGGAGGACCAAATTTTCTAAGTGGGGGAGAATGTGAGACCCCGTATATGTATAAGGGTATTTATGTACATAGAAGTGTAAATAGAGTTGTACTATGAATTCATAAGTGAAGTATATGTGATGTAAGTCCATAAGTAATGTACACACTTGTAATGAGAGTGGTAATCGTACATACAAGTTTCATTATGTATGAATGTGTAGAAATGGACTTAAACATGTGGAGAATGTGTGTAGAATGGATTATGAGTAGTTTGGTAAAATGGAAGTAGAATTGCATAAGATGTGCACTTCCATTTTTGTTTATATTAAGTACCATTGGTCACACAAAGATCCTACACAAGTTTTAATGTGTATGAAGTGAGGAGGGATACCATTTTCAAGTCTCAAAGATGAATGAATGAAGGAATGATCATGGTAGCAAATTAAGGATGTTTGGTAAGTGTTGTTGCAGAGGAAATCTGGAAATTTTGAAGGGCAGATCGATCTCATGGGATGAGAGATCGATCTGGAAGAGCCAGAATGCTCTTATTTGGGCGAGAGAATAGAACAGATCGATCTCCAATGGACCAGATCGATCTCCTTAGCTCTCTGTTTGGGAGCAGATCGATCTCATGCTTCGACAGATCGATCTCATGCCTCAACAGATCGATCTCATGCTTCGACAGATCGATCTCAGGCTTAAAAATGCCGTGAAAAAGAGGGATTTTAAGGGACCAGATCGATCTCCTCTTGGACCAGATCGATCTCCTCAAGCTATTTCTATATAAGGAATGCTGAAATCAGAAAATTTCGGGAAAAACACAAACTTTCCACTTTCAACCCAAAAACCTAACATTCTCTCTCAAAAATCAGCCATTTTCAGTGAGGTTTGAAGAGAGACCATTAGAGACAAAGTTGTTCCTATCAAAGAGAAGAACAACATAGTTGGGAAGCATTTTCCCATTGTTGATATTGGAGGAGTTAAGGGCATTGCCATTGGAGCAAGAAGAGAAATCAAATTTGGTAAGATTCTAACACTCCAACTATGGTACATTGGTTATTTAATTGATTTTGGAGTTGTTTGGCATGAGTATGGATGGTTAGAAACTATCTAGAATGCATTGGAATGATTTTGACCTAGAAATGGTTTAGTGTGAGAAAGTGAAATTGATGGAGATTAATGATGAATGAGATATGTAGAAATCATTAATAGTGATTGTGGTATGATTTTAAGATGTGGTTAGTGGATAAATTGTGAGGTTTACCTAAAAGAGGTAAAATGAGGGTTAAGGCATTTGTAAAATGCATAAGTAAATAATGTTGACTAGTGAGGTCAATTATGGGTTAAATACGTTAACTCAATCGATTTTATGAATGAATCGCAGCTTCCGAGGATACGCCGAGGCGAGTTGAGCCAAGAGCGTGAGAAGCTAAAAGGAAAGGAGTCACACCAAGTAAATCGAGGTAAGGGAATTGTGTGGACTCTTAGAGATATTGTGCGCAAGTTGGGCGCATAAATGTTTTGCTAGAATGCATGAGATTAGGAAATGTTGTTGTTAGGTGATTGAAGGGTAAAAGTTGGGAGTTTGAGAAATGTGCATGAAAACAAAAGCATATTTCTTTGGAAATCATGTTTTATTGCTTTTTAGCAAATGATTGGTAGGTTGGCTAACATTGAAATGATTTACAAAAGAAATGAGTATGTTTTGGTTTTGTTAACCATATTTTGCAAGTTTTGAGCCACCTACATGATTTCGTGAGTATGAAAGAGTGCAAGAGGCACTAGTTTTCACATGGATTTCATATTGTTTTGGCATTGTGCTTGAGTTTGTCTCGCACTGGATGCCCACCTTGCATGTTGCCGTGTTTGGAGCTTCGAGTAGACTTGGTGTCATATTGATTAAATAGGCTCACACGTGCATTGTTTTGAGACATGGCATGTTAAAACAACCTGATGAGCCCGAACGAGGGATAAGGGTTGGAGATCCACCTGATGAGCCCGAACGAGGGATAAGGGTTGGAGGAACAGTTGATGAGCCCGAACGAGGGATAAGGCTGGGGGTCCACGAAGTACGTTGTACCGTGCATGTAGCATGGAGTACATTGTACCGTGTTGTGATGTGATGTGCCGTCTTCGGACGAGATCTGCTATGGACCGGCGGGTAGGATTTGACCCACCTCCCGTGTGGAAGCAGATGGTGGTGATATCCCGCACACCTGATCCGTGTAGCCGGTATCACAGGTTATGTACATAAGCCTTGAGGTTATTACCTATTGTTGAACTGCCTATCTCACATGTCTAATGCTATTTGAGAATAAATCCATGTTTGAAGTGATTGTGGTCAGGAAAGCCCGAGGGATGGGTTGGGACCTGACGTTGATTTGATTTGTTAATGGTTTTTAAAGTGCACGGATGCATGATGTTTAATGCCATGCCTTATTGTGAAAATGCATGATGTTTAATGCCATGCTTTTATTGTGAATTATGCATGATGATTTATACCATGCTTTGAGTGGAAATGTGCACTGAATTTTAATAGCATGAATGCTTTACATACCATTAACACAATCATACACTCATGTTTTGAGATAAACAATGAAATAAATGCTTTTGAGCATGGCATCACGATCACGTAGATAGTACAGTATCTACCTGTTCGCATGATTGCCTTACTGAGCATGTGGTTTGCTCACCCCCCTTATTTTCCCCTCTCTACAGAGATTTGAGTATAGATTGAGCGTGACTGGAGGCGTTCCTTTTTGGTAATCCGCTGCATCCCATCGCTAAAGGTATACACACTTAGATTATTTTGTATCTAAACTAGACATAGCACAGTAGCATTTTGTATGTAACTACTGGGGATGTAAAACAATGTAAACACATGTAACAACTCTGATATATATACATTTATACAAGTGTTTACTCATAAATAATATTTCAAATTAAATTGGTATGGTGGAGTGAGTTAGACGTCGACACACAGCCCAACTGTTAAGCGAGTGGTTGCTCACGATCGAGGAAGGATGATTAAGGATTGATGCATGAAAATGCGAAAAATTTGTACGTATTTTGGTAAGTTGAGGGTCGTGACACTGAGAACTTGGGAAATCCTTAGAAAGAGCTCCAAAAAATTTACCGAGTGGATCGGACCCGTCGACTCGCTAAGTCGAAACGATCAAGGATTACGGACAGTTACCGAGGTAAGGAATTTATGCAAGTTTTAGAGATAACTATATGCATTTTATGATTTCGAGTGGCTAAATAGATATCTTAGAGATAGAAATTTCCTATATTACCCTTACCTATAGATTAAACCGTACCGCAAAGTGTTGAAAATCATAAATGCATAAACTGCATGTTTTCAGTGATTTCATCGTTGAATAATGTTTCCAATAGTATATGGATAAGTTAGCTATTGTTTTTACTGTCTACATGAAGTAGCACATTTTACGAAGTTTAGTGTGCTTGAGTGGGAGAAATTCCATGATGGGTGACCTCCCAAAAAGTCTCCACTCACATATTGTTTATGCATTGTTTTTGTATTGAATACTGATTTTTATATCATTTTTGAAAGAATTGAACCACCTATCCGATTTTCGATACGAAACAGTGCTAGAGCCCTCGTGTAGATTGTGTATCACACTGAATTGCTCACACTGGATTTTTATATGATTTATGAGAAAAATCATGCTTGAGCCGTCGTGTATTGTTGTGTAATCTTGTACTGACCTAGTCGCATTAGATTTTAAGACTAAGGTGCTGGTTGATACTGATGCTGGGGGGTAAATCCTTGAGACTACTCGGTACCCTCAGTCATATTGTACTGTATCGGGGTCCACAGGGCACGCTGTACTGTGTGGACACACATGGAGTATGGTGCACCGTGTATTGAGTCTTCGAACTACTGAACCAAACTTAACTGAACTGAACTGAATTGAATTGTACTGTTTTGATTGGCCGACGGGCTGGACTGACCCATCCCCCTGAGGCGTATGACACTCGGGCACACCTGGCCCATGAGGCGCGGGGTCACTAACTATGACCATATGTCAACTGTACTGTTATTGATTGAATCTTACTGTTATTGATTTAATCCTAACCTAGTCTCGACAAACTGAACTATTTATTGATAGAAAGAAAACTGAACTGAATTGTTTACTGATTGAATGAATCGTTTTTAAGAAGCGAATTTAAGTGTTTTACTGCATTGATTGAACAATGAATGTTTTTATCGTACCGACCATATTGAATGCATATGTTTTACATATGGTAAAGTATAATACCGAAAATAGAGTGTGATTGAAAGTATTTTTCAAAGAAAGTGCATCGATTGTGAATCGTTTTCAGTATTAATGAATTGATTTATATGCAAGTGTTTTATAGTGTTTTATAACTGATCATGACATACATTATAAGCATGTAGATAGTATAGTTGTCTACTGCTTTCATAAGTTTCTTACTGAGTGCATTAAGCTGTAAGGCCCATATTTTTTATTGTAACCTTATGAATTCATAAGTATATACATGTACATGCTATGCGAAGCATAAGTGATGTAAAGTCCATAAATTCAATGTACACACTTGTAATATGAGTTTGTGATGTACGTACAAGTTTCATTATGTAGGAATATGAAGAAAGGGACTTTTGTATGTGATGAATGTGAGTGGAATGAAAAACGAGTAGTGTGGTAAATGGAAATGAAGTTGCATGAGTTGCATAAATCTTTGTACTTCCATTTAGTTTTATATTGTATACCTTTGGTTATACAATGAATGCACACAAGTTTTAATGTGTATAAAGTATAAATGGATGTCATTTTCAAGTCTTAAAGGTGGTTGGACGCGAAAATGACTATGGCAGCAAAATTAAGGAGATTTTGTGTGAGTTACTGCAAAAAACTGCAGTAAAATCTAGAAAACATGAATGCCAAATCGATCTCATAGAAGGAATCTGGAAGAGCAAAAAATGCTTTTATTCGAGCAATGGAACAGGGCAGATCGATCTCCAATAGGGCCAGATCGATCTTCTAAACATTCTGGAATGAGGAGATCAATCCTCAATGCAAGCCAGATCGATTTCCTTAGCTCTCGGCCAAAAGCAGATCGATCTCATCCTTGTGCTAGATCGAACTGTTTAGCTCTCTGCCTGGAACATATCGATCTCCTGCTTATGGGCAGATTGATCTCGTGAAATCCAATGCACTGAAAAGTAAGGCGAAAAAGAAGGAGAGATCGATCCTCTCACCATGCAGATCGATCTCCTAGTGAAATTTCTATATAAGAAACAAGAATTGAGACTGAAAGCCACAGTGACCTAAAACCTCTCAATTTTTGCTTAAGTATTCAAACACTTTTCCTAGACAAACCACCCTTTCTAGCCAGAATTAAGAGACGTTTCCTTCTACGAAGTTATTCGTTAGCCAAAGGAGAGTAATATAGTTGGAAACGAGACCTCGATACAATAAATCCAAGGTGTTGGTAGATATTACGAGATTTTGGACCAAGAGGCAAGAAAAGGAAACTAGGTAAGCTTTCAGGCTACCAAATTCTAGTATGTTAACCTAGCTACTGCTATGAATCTATTGATATACGAGAAGATAGCTAGAAGTGACTATAACATGTAAAGTCACTAATGACCTATGTTAGGTCAAAGAGGAAATAAGAGAATAAAATGGTGTTTTGATGATTCGAGATTATAGAAATGATGAATGATACGTTTTATGTGTATCTGCACGTTCGGAGAGATAGACGGAGCTGTAAACGTAAATGGTTCCATGTGAAGCAGCGTGAGATAAAGAGATACACTGTAAGATCAAAGTAAGGGACTTATGTAAGCTATAGGGATAGCTATACGTATGTTTTCTTATCTGCTGTGTGCACGTGTATGCGATAAATACATAAATATTGATATGGCTAGATAGAAAACTACGTATGAGAATAAGTCGATAGTCTGAATTTGCATGACTTCTATGATTGTTGTGAAAAGAGGTTTTTCCAAACGTTTTAAGAAAGAATAACAATAGACGGGCTCTCAGTTTTGATGAGTTGCAAGAAATACTTTTAGAGAGTGATTGAAGGGAGGTTGCCTTCTCACTCATGACTATACATAGAGCCCTTTCTATTTCTTTTCTATGTGAAATCGTGCTAGAGCATGAGAGGCAACGGTAGATTGACCAACCTCGCTCGCACATTATTTTCAAAGTCTTTTTGGGAAAGCTAAAGAGTGCTTGATGCCTCGGGTGATGATGTGTGTTCCACTCGAGCTGCTCGCACTAGATTTTGGGAAATCATGTTGGAGCAGTAGAGTACTTCTCAGTGATTTTGCTCAGATTATGCTCATATGTGACCCTATCGATTTAAAGTGATTGGACAACAATACTAGATGCCTCAGATATGTTGTGTGCTTTACATTGAGTTGCTCGCACGTAATCTCTTGAGATTCTGTGTGATGAGTAAAACTGTGCTTGATGTCTCGATAATACTATGTGTTCCACTCGAGAGCTCGCACGAGAGTTTATGAAATTGTTTTGTGATGGATAAACCGTGCTAGAGCCGTCGTGTACTGTTGTGTGTCTAGCACTGACCTGCTCACACAAGATTTTAAGACAACAAAAATGAGTAATTAAGGATCCACGGGAGCATGATGTACCATAAGCGTTAGCCATGGGGTACGATGTGCCGTGAATTGAGTTGAGCTAACGGGATGGTTGATCCGCCTCCCTAAGCGTAGGGTTCCCGCACACCTAATCAATGTAGTCTGAAATCCGACTATGGCCATAAGTTTTATATATTTGTGTGATATGATATTGTCATTACTGTGTGAGGTGACAAATATCTTCCCTTGTTGTGTGTCTGGGGAATGTGATAACACATGATTATGTCTCACATGAACATTGATTTGCTAGGTGCAAAGTGATTTCGAAATGAACCTGTGTGTTTTTAAGTAAAGCATTTTCTATATATGAACTGTGTGAATAGATTATGCTGTGAAAAGTTGTGTGCTACTGTGTGAATATGCATATACTCATCTAGCGAATTAATGATTTCGCATTGGGGAAGTTGTTTTAACGAACATGAATATTGTTTTATAAGGAAAATGAGCATATATTTACTTTAGCATGTAGATAGTGTATATATCTACCTGCTTGTACATTTTCCTTACTGAGCGTGTTATGCTCACCCCCTTATTTCCTCCTCCACAGATACTACACAGTAGTGAGTACTACAGTCATCCCTGCTAAGGTGTTCTCCAGTTCTCTAGCAATATAGAGAGGTATACACTTATATTGAGAAAAATTTTGTATCCTGTAAATTAATGCACAGTCTAGTGATATTTAGTACGAAAGGAATGTATAGTTAATAGAAACTGATGTAAACGCTTCCGCATATTTATAAGAGTCTAGTTTCTATTTTATTTCAATTAAATGAATTTATATAAGATGTGGATTAGATGTTGACTCACAGCCCAACTGTAAGAGGTCAGTGGTAAGGTAAAGGTCACAAACTGGTATAGAGGGTCGTGTCCACGATAGAATGGTATCAAAGCTGAGTTGGTCTGATGTGAGTCATATCCACAGTTAGGAAATTATACATCCCTAAAGTATTGTGCCTTATTTGGATGCAAATGTGTATACCAAGCTGGAAAATGTGACTAAGACACTTATTTTGAGTATGCAGGATGTTTGATAGACGACGTATTCGTAGAGGAGAGAGTTTGTACTCTCAAGGGTATAAAGATGAGCCCGAGAGACGCAGTGGGTCTAGTTCTCATAGAGATCCAACAAAGCTTAGTAAGGCCACTGAGACCCATATAGCGCAATTACAGCGCAGTGTAGACACAGTGATGGAGATGTTTACATAGGCCCTAGCCAGAATGGAGGGTAGACAAGAAAACCCTATTGGTCAAGCTGCTGCACCTAAGAGAGATGAGCCAGCACAGCCTGCACCGAGACCTCAGGCTACAAAGGCAGAGATACCTACACCTCCCCCAGCTCAGGACATTCTCCCACCGGTTCAGGATCCTGTAGTTCCACAACAGGTTGGTGGAGAGGGAATTTATGATTGTGATCTGGGTAGACTGAGAGAATTTCGAAAGTTCAGACCACCTTCATTTAATGGGGTGAAGAACCCAGTGTCTGTTGAGCATTGGATACGCAGTATGGAGAAGTTCTACTGATTTTTCCATTGCTCCGACACAGAGAATGTCACCTTTGCCGCTTTTGTGTTAGAGGATGAGGCCGAGCATTGGTGGATGGCTACACAATCGATGTTGAGTGTACGTGTGAGAACCCTGCTGCCCACCCCACACCAGGTCACAGGCTTATAGGTCTCAACAACTCCACATATTGTCCGCTTTTGGGTCTGGGGGGCAAGCCCATCTCCAGCCCATCACGGCTTTGCTCACCCAGGGCGCGTCCCCAAGGGTTTGAACTCAGGACATCATGCCTGATTCGACACCCCTGGTACCATTGAGCTCGCGAGCTCAATGGTACCAGGGGTGTCGAATCAGGCATGATGTCCTGAGTTCGATCCCTTGGGGACGCAAAAGAAAACCTTGAGGGGCCTGTGGGCTGCCAAAAAGGACAGTACGATTGAGTGAGGGGCGCCGATGTCACAGCAGTCGGACCAGGGGCCCATAAGGGGTTGTGCCTGTATAGGCTGGGCTGGGCCAGGACCTCACAGTACGGCACTCGGTTGTGACATGGATATATTCCTAGATGCCTTTAAGAGGTAATACATTCCAGCTACTGCTCAGAGAAAGATGTAGTTGGAATTTATGACATTGACTCAGGTGAATCGGACAGTGGATGAGTATGAGTCTAGATTCACATCCTTGGGAAGATATGATACAATCACCATGAGCCTTGAGGATAGAAAGGTTCAAAAATTTCTTGAGGGACTGAGACCTTCCATTAGAGCTCGACTAGCTCCATTGGATATTACCACCTACGATGAGGCAGTACGCAGAGCTCAGCTATGTGAGCAAGATTATGAGTTGGATGCCTCAGAATTGAGTAAGAGTGGTAAGGGCTGAGATAGAGACCGAAAGAGGTCAGTTGATGATAGAGGGTTCAGAAAGGGTTGAAAGTTATTTGGTAAGTGGCCTAAGATTGAGGAGACACGAGAGAGGCCTGTGAAACCTCCAGTTCATCCAGCATCGAGGGGCATCGTAATTGGTGGACCCAGACCTACCACCGAACAATGCTGGATGTGTGGTAGATATCATGGGGGTAGTCCATGCCCTATGACGAGATTATGCTATAGATGCAGTAAAGCAGGGCACATAGCTCGTGAATGCCCAGAGTTGACTAATATAGGGCAAAGAGCTAGAGAAGGCTACGATTGAAACACCTACAGCTAAGAGGAAAGCCACAGCTGAAGAGAAAAGGAAACAAGTTGTTGGTCGTGGGCGAGTGTTTGCTTTGGACCAGGCTTCTACAGAGACTTCTACGGATGTGATTAAAGGTACCATCCTAGTCTTTGATATTAAAGCATTAGCATTGATTGATCTTGGTGCCACGCATTCATTCATATCGCCTACTTTTAAATGTAAATAGATTGAACATGTAATACCTGTACCTCTAGGTAAGACTTTGCTTATAAGCACTCCACTTAGAGAGAATATAATGACAGAGTATATCTGTAATGGTTGTAAGCTAAAAGTAGGGGAAAAGGAGATGTTAGCCAATCTCATTCCCTTGAACATGAAAGACTTTGATGTAATATTAGGGATGAATTGGTTAGCTGCAAACCAAACTGTCTTAGACTGTTATGCTAAGACAATAATGTTTCCTACCCCTGAAAAGCATGTTGTAAGCTTTTGTAAAGTAATGAAAGAAGTAGTAAATTATGTCCAAGGACAGATGATTTTACTACTCAAATGTGATTATGATATGTTGAAGGTTTTATAGCCTATGTGGTTAATTTGGATAAGTTGTACCCGAATAAGGTTGGCATCCCAGTGGTAGAGAATTTTTTGATGTCTTTCCGGAAGAGTTACTAGGATTGCTACTAGATAGAGAGATAGAATTCTGTATCGAGTGGAACCACATTTGATTAACCGGATACGCCAGGCTCAGCGTGCCGATCTACTGTGTGAGGATCGTGCGAGTCAGATTCAAAGGGGTGATGTGGTCGATTTCCTTATGAGTGACGATGGCCTAATGAGGTTTAGAGGCAGGATTTGCGTTCCCGATGACGTAGAATTAAAGAGATTGATTTTGACAGAATCTCATTCATCGAGATACACATTGCATCTGGGAGGTAACAAGATGTACCAAAGCCTCCGAAAAGTGTATTGGTGGTCAGGGATGAAAAAGGATATTGCAGAGTTTGTGGCAAGATGTCTAATATGCCAGCAAGTGAAGGTAGAGCATCAGAAGCTTGCAGGGTTATTGCAGCCTCTACCAGTACCGACTTAGAAATGGGAGCATGTCACCATGGATTTCATCATGGGATTACCAAGGACTAAGAGGAACCATGATGCTATCTGGGTAGTGGTTGACAGATTGACAAAATTCGCCCATTTTCTAGCTATGAAATCTACAGATACTTTGAGTAGCTTAGTAGAGTTGTAAGTATGAGAGATAGTGAGGCTACATAATGTTCCAGTAAGAATCGTATCAGATGGGGATTCCCGCTTCACTTCTCACTTTTGGGAACAATTTCAGGAAGCTATGGGAACCTGATTGAATTTCAGTACTGCTTTCCACCCTCAAACCGATGGTCAATCAGAAAGAACCATCCAAACATTAGAGGACATGCTGAGAGCAAGTGTTATGGATTTTCAAGGCTCTTGGGATGATCACCTGCTGTTAGTCGAATTTGCATACAACAATAGTTATCACTCGAGTATCGAGATGGCACCATATGAGGCCTTGTATGGTAGAAGGTGTCGATCCCTTATTGGTTGGGAAGAAGTGGGTGAGAGGAAAATGTTTGCTCTTGATTTGGTATAACAAGCCTCTGAGGTTGTTCAATTGATATGTGAAAGATTGAGAAAAACTCAGAGCAGGCAGAAAAGCTACGTTGACATAAGACGCAGGCCACTAGAGTTCACTGTGGGTGACTCAGTATTGTTAAAAGTATCTCTCTCGAATGGGTTTATGAGGTTCGGTAAGAAGGGTAAGTTGAGCCATCAGTATATCAGACCGTTTGAGATACTGGAGCATGTGGGAGATAAGGCCTATAGGCTAGCATTGCCATCGAAACTAGCAGACACTCATAACGTCTTCCATGTCTCGATGCTTCAGAAGTACCATCCAGATCCGACCCATGTGATTCGGTATGAGCCATTGGAGCTCAAAGATGATTTGACATTTGTAGAGAAACCGATTCGAATACTGGATAGGAAAGAAAATGTGCTAAGGAACAAGACGATTCTGCTTGTTAAGGTTCTCTGGCAACACCACAATTCGAAAGAAGCGACTTGGGAGCTAGAGGACTTGATACGGGAGAAATACCCCCAACTTTTTGAAGAGTAACTTAGTTCTAATTTGGAGGACCAAATTCTTTTAAGGAGGGGAGGAATGTAAGGCCCTTATTTTTTGTTGTAACCTTATGAATTCATAAGTATATACATGTACATGATATGTGAAGTATAAGTGATGTAAAGTCCATAAATTCAATGTACACACTTATAATATGAGTTTGTGATGTACGTACAAGTTTCATTATGTAGAACTATGAAGAAATGGACTTTTGTATGTGATAAATGTGAGTGGAATGAAAAATGAGTAGTGTGGTAAATGGAAATGAAGTTGCATGAGTTGCATAAATCTTTGTACTTCCATTTAGTTTTATATTGTATACCTTTGGTTATACAATGAATGGACACAAGTTTTAATGTGTATAAAGTATGAATAGATGTCATTTTCAAGTCTTAAAGGTGGCTGGATGAGAAAATGACTATGGCAACAAAATTAAGGTGGTTTTATGTGAGTTACTACAGAAAACTGCAGCAAAATCTGGAAAACATGAGTGCCAAAATAGATATCATAGAAGGAAGGATCAATCTGCAACAGTAAAAAATTCTCTTATTTGAGCAATGGAATAGGGCAGATCGATCTCCAATGGGGCCAGATCGATCTTCTAAACATTCTGGAATGAGGAGATCGATCCTCAATGCAAGCCAGATCAATTTCCTTAGCTCTCGGCTAAGAGCATCATCCTTGTGCCAGATCGATCTGTTTAACTCTCTGCCTGGAACAGATCGATCTCCTACTTATGGGCAGATTGATCTCATGAAATCCAATGTACTGAAAAGTAAGGCGGTAAAGAAGGAGAGATCAATCCCCTCACCATGCAGATCGATCTCCTAGTGAAATTTCTATATAAGAAACGGGAATTGAGGCTGAAAGCCCCAATTACCTAAAACCTTTCAATTTTTGCTTAAGTATTCAAACACTTTTCCTAGACAAACAACCCTTTCTAGCCAGAATTAAGAGACGTTTCCTTCTACGAAGTTGTTCGTTAGCCAGAAGAGAGCAACATAGTTGGAAACAGGATCTTGATACAATAAATCAAAGGTGTTGGTAGATATTACGAGATTTTGGACCAAGAGGCAAGAAAAGCAAACTAGTTAAGCTTTCAGGCTACCAAATTCTAGTATGTTAACCTAGCTATTGCTATGAATCTATTGATATACGGGAAGATAGCTAGAAGTGACTATAACATGTAAAGTCACTAAGGATCTATGTTAGGTCAAAAAGGAAATAAGAGAATAAAATGGTGTTTTGATGATTCGAGAGTATAGAAATGATGAATGATACGTTTGATGTGTATCTGTAGCGTCCAGAGAGATAGATGGAGCTGTAGACGTAAATGGTGCCATGTGAAGTAGTGTGAGACAAAGAGATACACTGTAAGATCAAAGTAAGGGACTTATGTAAGCTATAGAGATAGCTATACGTATGTTTTCTTATCTGCTGTGTGCACATGTATGCGATAAATACATAGATATTGATATGGCTAGATAGAAAACTACATATGAGAATAAGTCGATAGTATGAATTTGCATGACTTCTATGATTGTTTTGAAAAGAGGTTTTTACAAACATTTTAAGAAAGAATAACAATAGACGGGCTCTCGATTTTGATGAGTTGCATGAAATACTCTTAGAGAGTGATTGAAGGGAGGTTACCCTCTCACTCATGACTATACATAGAGCCCTTTCTATTTCTTTTCTATGTGAAAGAGTGCTAGAGCATGAGAGGCAACGGTAGATTGACCAACCCCGCTCGTACATTATTTTCAAAGTGTTTTTGGGAAAAGCTAAAGAGTGCTCGATGCCTCGGGTCATGATGTGTGTTCCACTCGAGCTGCTTGCACTAGATTTTGGGAAATCATATTGGAGCAATAGAGTATTTCTCAGTGATCTTGCTTTGATTATGCTCGCATGTGACCCTCTCGATTTAAAGTCATAGGACAACAGCTAGTTGCCTCAGATATGCTGTGTGCTTTACATTGAGTTGCTCGCACGTAGTCTCTTGAGCTTCTGTGTGATGAGTAAAATCATGCTTGATGCCTCGATGGTACTGTGTGTTCCACTCAAAAGCTCGCACGAGAGTTTATGAAATTGCTGTGTGATGGATAAACTGTGCTAGAACTGTCGTGTACTGCTGTGTGTCTGGCACTAACCTGCTCGCATGAGATTTTGAGACAACGAAAATGGGTAATTAAGGATCCAGGGGAGCACGATGTACCATGAGCATTAGCCATGGGGTACGATGTGCTGTGAATTGAGTTGAGTTGACGGGATGGTTGATCCGCCTCCCTAAGCGTAGGGTTCTCGCACACCTGATCAATGTAGCCTAGAATCTGACTATGACCATAAGTCTTATATATCTGTGTGATATGATATTGTCACTGCTGTGTGAGGTGACAGATATCTTCCCTTGCTGTGAGTCTGGGGAATGTGATAACCCATGATTATGTCTCATATGAACATTGATTTGCTGGGTGCAAAGTGATTTCGAAATGAACCTCTGTGTTTTTAAGTAAAGCATTTTCTATATATGAACTGTGTGAATAGATTATGCTGTGAAAAGTTGTGTGCTACTATGTGAATATGCATATACCCATCTAGCGAATTAATGATTTCGCATTGATGGAAGTTGTTTTAACGAACATGCATATTGTTTTATAAGGAAAATGAACATATATGTATTTTAGCATGTAAATAGTGTAGTTATCTACCTGCTTGCACATTTTCCCTACTGAGCGTGTTTGCTTAGCCCCTTATTTCCTTCTCCACAGATACTACGCAGTAGTGAGTACTGCAGTCATCCCTGCTAAGGTGTTCTCCAGTTCTCCAGCAGTATAGAGAGGTATACACTTGTGTTGAGAAAAATCTTGTATCTTGTAAATTAATGCATAGTCTAGTGATATTTAGTACGAAAGGGATGTATTGTTAATAGAAACTAATGTAAACGATTCTGCATATTTATAAAAATCCAGTTTCTATTCTATTTTAATTAAATGAATTTATATGAGATGTGGATTGGATGTTGACTCATAGCCCAACTGTGAGAGGTAAGTGGTAAGGTAAAGGTCACGTACTGGTATAGAGGGTCGTGTCCACGACATAAGCTCACTCCCTACTTTCCTCCGCAGAGTCTCATCAATAACTTGGATGCTTTCATTAGTAAGGCATATCTCACAGCTATGGTTTCGCGGAGTATTTTTGTGTCGAAGGTATACCTAGTTGTAAGAAATTCTTTTGTATCTAAAATTTTTATAAGTACAGTGTTGGCTTTACCGAGAGGGGGGTGAATCAGTTTTCTAATGTTAATGGCAAATTTTAAATTAATCCTAATTTAATCAGCAAATGATAAAGAGCAATACAATGAAATTAAACAAATTAAAGCAAGATAGGGAAGAGAGAAATAAACACAATCGTTTATAGAGGTTCGGTCAATCTCTTGCCTACGTCCTCTCTCCTTGACCTTCTTGTCAAGTGCTTTCTTTCTCTCCTTCAACATAAGTTACAATGTTCCTTTTCAGGTTAAGGAATAACCTCTCTACCCTTTGCAATACAAAGAAGTATTCACCCTTTTACAATGTTTTTCTCACTAAGGAACAATCCTCTTCTCTTTTGAGGTAAGGATGAATACAATGTCAAGCTTTAATGTGGGTAGGACAATTACAGCTTTTGCACTTAAGCTTATACAACAAACTCAATAAATGAGGAATGAAGACACAAGGAATGAAAGAATTAAACTCTTAAGAATGTAAGAAAAATGTGCAGCAATGGTCTCTCTTCTCATTGTCTTCAATGCTTGGTTAAATACTGAAGGATTGGTAGTTGGAGCATTAAATGCTTTTTTCCCGTTGAGATTTTTGCAGAACTAGCCGTTGGGTACCTCCAGTAGAATGTCAGATCGATCTACCATCTTGGCCAGATCGATCTCTTAGTTATAAATCCTGCAAGATCAAAGCAAAATAACACAAGGAGATCGATCTCATATGTGAGCAGATCGATCTCATGATTTGAAAATATTAGAGGAGATCGATCTGTCGAATAGGCAGATCGATCTTCCAATCTCTCTGTTTGAGGCAAGATCGATCTATGGATCGATCTGCCAAGTAATCTCGTAGTGAAGAGATCGATCTCTTATTACCCCAGATCGATCTCCTTAGCTCTCTGACTTTGAGAAGATCGATCTCTTCCTATACCAGATCGATCTCATGAGCTCTCTGTTTGAGTATAGATCGATCTCACAGATCGATCTACTGTCTTTACTTTAGGGGAGATCGATCTCTTCTTAGATCAGATCGATCTCCTCAACTCCAGTATTAGGCAGATCGATCTCATAACCCTTAGAGATCGATCTCAATCTGCCTCAATACCTTTGTATAAGTTCACAGCTTAGCAGATCGATCTCATGTCTTTATGAGATCGATCTCTCATCCAAGAAATCCAAAGAGATCGATCTCTCATAAGCCAGATCGATCTCTCATCTACAGAAACTCAAGTTCTGGTACTGATAACCTCTAAACATGTTTTTATATCATCTTTATATTATTGAATTTACTTGTTTTGTCATTTCAAAATATATTATCACAACAATCTCCCCCTTTTTGATATGACAAAACCTATTCAATCAACATGTTTAGTTAGTTTGCACAAGCTCCCCCTTTTTGTAAGCTCCCCCTTTCTTTTAGCTTTTGACCTCGTTACTTTCTTAACTCCCCCTCATTTTAATCATTCCTTTAAAACTTTAGACATGTTTCTTAAAGCCATTTACACATCTTTTAATTAACCCACATGCACATGTTCACATGCACATGTTCTCTTTTCTTCTCCCCCTTTTTGTCATATCAATGACACTAAAGATTAAGGAAACAGTCCAACTGGAAACACATTATGCATTTCAAAATAGTAATTCATTTGAGCATATTTCAACAACAATATCACTGATATATCATTTCATTCAAGCAAATGCAGTACTAAAAACAATAAGAAGTACACATGAAAACTAACTAATGTTATCCTAATATGCATAGCCTACGGTGGAGGAACTCGATCCATAAGATCCTCAATGTGAGTGCGAGCGACCTGAAGCTCATTAAACATCGCCTCCTGAGTAGCATGAAGATTTGCAAAGCCTTCATCGACTTTGCGATTCAGTTCCACGAACAGCCGCTGCTGGGTTGCATGAAGGTTTGCAAAACCCTCATCGATCTTCCGGTTGAGTTCACTCATCATGGTCACTATGGACTCCATGCTAGTGGGTACAGTGGGCTGAGCAGAGGAAGAGGACGGACCCTCAGTCGGTGCAGCAGGTGGAGCAAGGGGCTCGTCTGTGGGATCTTCCTCCATGGCTGCTGCAGGCTGCTGTTCCCGCTTCTTCTTCCAATCCCCTCGGAAGTCTTTGTAGTATCCCATGTGATGAAGTGTTCCGATGTTTAGGACGCTCTTTGGGGAGGGCACTTCACCCGTTTCACAACTGCAGTCCACTCCAAGTCGTTGTAGAAAGTACATCAACGGTTGTGGAAAAACTATCGTGGTGGCTTGGCCGCGTACGATCTTCAACCAATCTTCATAGATAAAATGGATAAGGTTGGGTTTTTGACTTGTGGAGTGGATGTGGTGGATCCAAAAATGATCTAACCTCCTAACGGTGGAATGACGGGTACCGAAAGGACGAAGGTTCCATGAGATGATGAGGTGGAGTAACTGTGGGTGCATTGGGAGGTCACTCGCCTTATCCCCGGGAAGGTCAAACTCCAAAGGGACTTCCTCATCTTCATTTGTCAAGCCTTCATCGCGTATGTTGAAAGCTTGGGCTAGGACTTCATGGTCTATTGCAATGGATATGCCCATGACATATGTTGTAAACCCGAGAATTTTACAAGTGTCGTGAGGATCATAGGTGAGTTCGGCATTGGAAAAGAATGCTCAAACGATGTTTGGAGGTACGGGAGTATTGATTTTGAGGAACGACATCCAACCAAATTCTTCAAATTTGGATAGATAGGGAAAATCAATGCGGTTTAAGAAGGAGAAATCGATTGTTCGCCAATGTTTAATTGGCATGGTGGAGAAATATTCTTCATAACGCTTCCTTTTGGCAGGTGTTTTAAAACACCTGTTAAAGGTAGTGACTGAAGGGGTAGAAGGTGGTTGGGAGGAGGTTAGTCCAGATTCTCTATTGGCTGTTCTCTTAATACGAGGCATTTTTCTAGACACAAGACACACTTAAAACTAGTTCTCTAAACAACTAACCAATGAAACAGTAACTAGATTTGACCTAGTGAGAAATTGAGCACAAAACTTAAGAAATTTTTGGAAAAAAAAATCAAGAATGTGGGTTACTATACCAGTAAACGAGGGAGAGATGGGACGATGACCGTACCGAGATCGATCTAAGGAGGAATCGAGAGAGGATGTGCGAGGGAAGTTAGGGATTTGAGATTTTGGAGATTTGAAATTTTGGGATTTTTCGCCAGTTTTTATAGTCTAGGGCACAGGAGATCGATCTGTCGAGACGACAGATCGATCTGTCATTTCCAGAAGCCCGAAGAGATCGATCTGTGGTTCCATAAGATCGATCTGCAGAATACAGAAGCTTAAGGAGATCGATCTGTCGTATGCACAGATCGATCTGTCGTATGCACAGATCAATCTGCTGTTTGACAGAGGCTTAGGGAGATCGATCTGTCAAATGCATAGATCGATCTTCAAAATACAGAGGCTTGAAGAGATCGATCTGTCATATGCACAGATCGATCTGCTGTTTAACAGAGGCTTAAGGAGATCGGTCTTATGGATAGAAGATCGATCTGCCTAGCTTAACCTTAATACTTTAGGCTTGTTGGAAGTATGGAGATCGATCTATATTGATAGGAGATCGATCTCTCATACTTGTTGCCCAGAAAAATCCTTGAAAAACTCTTTTAAAACAAACTTAAAACCAAGATTTTGAAGCATATACATCTTAAGGGATATTCATGAGTCCTAATTCACCTCTAAGGATACAAAACCTATCTCTATCAAGAGGTTTGGTGAATATATCAGCTATTTGATGTAGAGTGTCAATATACTCTAGAATTATATCCCCCTTTTGAACATGTTCTCTAAGGAAATGATGCCTAATCTCAATGTGCTTGGTTCTAGAGTGTTGAATAGGATTTTTAGATAGGTTGATAGCACTGGTATTGTCACATTTAATAGAAACTTGTTTCATGTCAATACCATAGTCTTTCATTTGTTGTTTTATCCACAACACTTGAGCACTACAACTACCTGCTGCTATGTATTCAGCTTCAGTTGTGGACTGAGCCACACTGTTTTGTTTCTTAGAGAACCAAGAGATTAATCTATTCCCTAAGAATTGGCAAGTACCTGAAGTACTTTTCCTATCTATTTTGCACCCCCCAAAATCTGCATCTGAAAATGCATGTAGTGTAAAGGTGGAGTCCTTGGGGTACCAAAGTCCTAGAGAGGGAGTGTCCTTAAGGTATCTAAAGATCCTTTTAGTTGCTAATAAGTGTGATTCCCTAGGAGAGGATTGAAATCTAGCACAAAGGCATACACTAAACAAAATATCTGGTCTACTTGCAGTTAAATAGAGCAATGAGCCAATCATAGACCTATAGAGTTTAGTGTCTACACACTTACCACTTTCATCTTTATCAAGCTTGATGTTGGTGCCCATTGGAGTTGCTTGAGGTTTGCAATTGTCCATTCCAAATCGCTTGAGCAAATCCTTAGTATACATTGCTTGATTGATGAAGGTTCCATCTTTTGTTTGCTTCACTTGAAGTCCCAAGAAGAAGGTGAGTTCTCCCATCATGCTCATTTCAAATTCTCCTTACATGATCTTAGCATCTTGGCATAAAGATTCATTAGTTGATCCAAAGATAATATCATCTACATACACTTGTACAACTAGTAAATCCTTATTTTTATTTTTGATGAATAAAGTGGTATCCACTTTTCCTCTTGAAAATCCCTTTTCTATCAAGAATTTTGATAACCTTTCATACCAAGCTCTAGGAGCTTATTTCAAGCCATAGAGTGCCTTAGATAATTTGAAAACATGTTCAGGAAATTCATGATTTTCAAAGCCGAGAGGTTGTTCAACATAGACTTCTTCATTAATGAAACCATTTAAGAATGCACTCTTTACATCCATTTGATATAATTTGAAGTTTTTATAACATGCAAAGGCAAGTAACATTCTTATTGCCTCTAGTCTAGCTACCGGTGCATAGGTTTCATCATAGTCTATACCTTCTTCTTGTCTATAGCCTTGTGCAACTAACCTAGCCTTGTTTCTTATGATCACACTATTTTCATCCATCTTGTTCTTGAATATCCATTTAGTTCCAATTATAGAGTGATCATTAGGCCTAGGAACTAGTTTCCATACTTTGCTTCTCTCAAATTGATTTAATTCTTCTTGCATTGCTAGGAACCAATTATTGTCATCTAAGGCTTCATTGACATTCCTAGGCTCTATTTGAGATACAAAGGCTATATATTGACACATATTCCTTAGAGATGATCTAGTTCTAACTCCAAGAGTTGGATCTCCTACTATTTCACAATCTTTTACATATCCTAACTCTCTTGGTGCTCTAGACTCTCTCTCTAATATCTCTATTTCTTCTTCATCTTCTTTATTTAAGTCTAGTTTATCTAATAAATCATCTTCTAAGTTTGGAATTTCCTCCAAGTTTTCATCAAATATTCCAACATCCTCATCATTGGTTGAATCTTTAGATACATCATTGACTCATCAAATATTACATGAATTGATTCTTCAACCATCAATGTTCTTTTGTTATAGACTCTATAAGCCTTTGAATTCAAGGAATATCCCAGAAAAATTCCCTCATCACTCTTGGCATCAAATTTTCCTAAATTATCTTTACCATTATTTAAGACAAAACATTTGCAGCCAAAAGGATGGAAGTAGCTAATGTTAGGCTTCTTACCTTTGTAAAGATCATAAGGAGTTTTCTTTAGCATGGGTCTAATCATAGCTCTATTAATTATATAGCAAGATGTGTTTATAGCTTCAGCCCAAAAATACTTTGGTAAATTATTCTCACACAACATGGTTCTAGCCATTTCTTCCAATGTTCTATTTCTTCTCTCAACTACACCATTTTGTTGTGGTGTCCTAGGGGCTGAAAAATTATGGCTAATTCCTTGATCATTGCAATACTCATCAAATCCTATATTTTCAAATTCCTGGCCATGATCACTTCTAATACTAGTTATTGTGAATCCCTTTTCATTTTGAGTCACTTTTGTATAGGCTATGAATTTTTCTAAGGCTTCATTTTTTACTTTCAAAAAGAACACCCAAGTGAACCTAGTGTAATCATCAACTATTACAAATCTATAGTGTTTCCCATCAAGGCTTGTTGTTCTAGTTGGTCCAAATAAATCTAGGTGGAGTAATTGAAGAGGCCTAGAGGTGGATACACTATTCTTAGGCTTAAATGTTGTCCTTTTATGTTTTCCTTTAACACACGCTTCACATATTTTTTCATAATCAAAGGACATCTTAGGCAATCCTATAACTAGATCCTTTCTAGCTAACTTAGAAAGTACATGCATGCTAGCATGACCTAGTCTTCTATACCATAACCAAGATTCCTTTTTATTATCTACCATTAGGCATATGTTTTCATTCTTAAGTTCATTAAGATAGACAATGTATATATTACCTTGTCTATGGCCTAAGAAGAGAACTCTATTTGACTTAGGATCTACAACATGACATTTCATACAATCAAAAGTTACTTTGTAACCTTTGTCACAAAGTTGACTTATGCTTAGTAAGTTATGCTTTAGACCCCTAACAAGCAATACTTTTTCTAATGAAAAATAGTCATTACCTATTGAGCCACTTCCTTCAACTTGGTCTTTGGAGTTGTCCCCAAATGTGACTTCTCCACCAACCTTTGATTTAAAAGAGTTGAAGTGGCTTCTATCACCCGTCATGTGCCTTGAGCATCCACTATCCAAGTACCAAGCTTCCTTTGTTTTAGCTTTGTGGCCATGCTCAATCACCTATAGACAAATTCAACTCAAGTTTTAGGTACCCAAATTTTCTTGGGTCCTTTGAGGTTAGTGAAAGAAATTCTTGATCCCTTTGGGATCCATTTTGCTAATGCATTACAATCCTTTGAGTTAATGACTTCTTTTGGAACCCATATTCTTTTTACTATTTTTCCTTTAAGAGTGCTCATATTTATATTGCAATTATGTGATGCATGTCCCTTTCTATTACAATATGAACAAGAAGTTGAGAGTTTATTCATGCTCTTTCTAGCAATAAAGCTTTTAAGATGAGTCTCTCTACTTTTTGCATTATATCCTAACCCATTTTTGTAAAAGAATGCCCTTTGGGTCTCTAGCATGCTATCTAACTTTTGTTGACCCATATGGAACCTATTAAAGGAATTATGTAGATTGCCATTTTTCTCTTTAAGGTCACAAATTTCAAGATTTGTCATTTCTAGTTTCTTTTCACATTCTAATTTGTCCCTTAGCATTAACTCATTTTCTTTTCTCAATTTGGATATTATCTTTTTATATTTCATACTCATGCATTCATATTCTAATGCAAGATCATCAAATGCATCTTGCAATTCATCAAAAGAATATTCATTGAGGTTTGAAGTTACCTTTTCATCCTCAATTGCCATGAAGAACAGGTTGGCAATGTCCTCATTTGAGTCATCATCGGAGCAGTCACTGTCGCTCCATGTTGCCACCATTGCCTTCTTTTTGTGGAACCTATCATTGGACCTTTTAAGAAGAGGGCAGTTAAATTTTATGTGTCCTGGTTTTTTACATTCATAGCACACAATTGAATCTTTTCTACCTACTTCTTCTTGATCTCTCTTAGTGTTTCTCCTATTACTACCACTAGCTCTCATTCTCATGAACTTGTTAAATCTTTTGGCAAACATTGCCATCTCAAGGTCCTCTTCACTACCACTCTCATTCTTAATCTCCTCTTGAGCAGTGGATTTTAGAGCAACTCCTACTTTCTTGGGTGGCTCTTCATTTCTTCTTAATTTCATCTCATAAGTGAGTAGTGATCCTATTAATTCATCTAAAGACAATGTGTGAGGATCCTTAGATTCCTCAATTGCAGTCACTTTAGCTTCCCATGATTTAGGTAAGCTATTTAATATTTTCTTGACCATTTCAATATTAGAGTATATTTTTCCTAAGGATTTTAATCCATTAATTACATCCGTGAATCTAGTAACCATATCACTAATTGATTCTCCTTCCTTCATCCTAAATAACTCATAATCATGTGTGAGCATTCCTACCTTAGTCTCCTTCACTTGGGTTGTACCCTCATGAGTTATTGCCAATTTGTTCTAAATTTGTTTGGCATTATCACAACTGGAGACTATATTGTATTCATTTGGACCTAAGGCACAAAATAATGTGTGCATAGCCTTAGCATTTAGCTGAGCACATTTAATATCATTTGAATCCCATTCATCTTCCTCTTTAGGGATATCTCTTCCCTCTATTCTCTTTGTAGGGATTTGAGGTCCTTTAATTATAATCCCCCACACCTCATAATCATTTGCTTGAATGAATAACATCATCCTAGTCTTCCAATAAGCATAATGTTCTCCATTGAACATAGGAGGTCTAACCGTAGAGTGCCCCTCTCCTACCAAACTAGTTGCTACATTGTTGTGAGCCATTTGATCATTTCTAACTCTTAGGAAGTTGTTCCTATGTGATTAAAGAGTCCTAGCTCTGATACCAATTGTTGGCTCTACCGAGAGGGGGGGTGAATCGGTTTTCTAATGTTAATGGCAAATTTTAAATTAATCCTAATTTAATCAGCAAATGATAATGAGCAATACAATGAAATTAAACAAATTAAAGCAAGATAGGGAAGAGAGAAACAAACACAATCGTTTATAGAGGTTCGGCCAATCTCTTACCTACGTCCTCTCTCCTTGACCTTCTTGTCAAGTGCTTTCTTTCTCTCCTTCAACAGAAGTTACAATGTTCCTTTTTCAGGTTAAGGAATAACCTCTCTTCCCTTTGCAATACTAAGAAGTATTCACCCTTTTACAATGTTTTTCTCACTGAGGAACAATCCTCTTCTCTTTTGAGGTAAGGATGAATACAATGTCAAGCTTTAATGTGGGTAGGACAATTACAGCTTTTGCACTTAAGCTTATACAACAAACTCAATAAATGAGGAATGAAGACACAAGGAATGAAAGAATTAAACTCTTGAGAATGTAAGAAAAATGTGCAGCAATGGTCTCTCTTCTCATTGTCTTCAATACTTGGTTAAATACTGAAGGATTGGTAGTTGGAGTATTAAATGCTGTTTTTCCCGTTGAGATTTTTGTAGAACTAGCCGTTGGGTACCTCCAGTAGAATGTCAGATCGATCTACCATCTTGGCCAGATCAATCTCTTAGTTATAAATCCTGCAAGATCAAAGCAAAATAACACAAGGAGATCGATCTCATATGTGAGCAGATCGATCTCATGATTTGAAAATATTAGAGGAGATCGATCTGTCGAATAGGCAGATCGATCTTCCAATCTCTCTGTTTGAGGTAAGATCGATCTATAGATCGATCTGCCAAGTAATCTCGTAGTGAAGAGATTGATCTCTTATTACCCCAGATCGATCTCCTTAGCTCTCTGACTTTGAGAAGATCGATCTCTTCCTATACCAGATCGATCTCATGAGCTCTCTGTTTGAGTATAGATCGATCTCACAGATCGATCTACTGTCTTTACTTTAGGGGAGATCGATCTCTTCTTAGATCAGATCGATCTCCTCAACTCCAGTATTAGGCAGATCGATCTCATAACCCTTAGAGATCGATCTCAATCTGCCTCAATACCTTTGTATAGGTTCACAGCTTAGCAGATCAATCTCATGTCTTTATGAGATCGATCTCTCATCTAAGAAATCCCAGGAGATCGATCTCTCATAACCCAGATCGATCTCTCATCTACAGAAACTCAAGTTCTGGTACTGATAACCTCTAAACATGTTTTTATATCATCTTTATATTATTGAATTTACTTGTTTTGTCATTTCAAAATATATTATCACAACATACAGTAATGCAAGCGAGATGTGTATAGGGAATGTGAACATATTTTGTTTAAATTTAAGAAAAAAATTAATCAGACTGAACATTGTTTTTACCTATATCGACTTGTAGCCCAACTGAAATGTGTGTAATTCGAGTCGTTACAAATTGTGTACAGTAAAAGCATATATGTGGAATACTATGATTGTGTGATGCTAACAATTCTTGAAGATAAGTTTTGGCCTATGATTTATACGGGAGAGATCGACCCAGTCCTGCTTTGAAAGGCTCCCTGGAAAGCTTATGGCCTATTTGGATCTCATCGTAACCATTTAGGACAAAAAAATGTAAGGGTAATTTTTTTTTTAATTCTCAATCTCACTAGAACTAATCTCACCACTCATCTAAATTAGACCTTAGAAAGAGTAGAATTAGGGAGGAAGGTGAAACCTCTAGTGGCACACTCTTGTCAAGGAAAGGTGTCAAAATGAGGTGTCAGGTATGTTTCAAGCTTGGGTATAATTCAAGAAAAAGTTCAAATAAAATGAAGAAGAATAACAATGTAAGAAGTATTTTTGTTTCAAGCTTTGATGGCATTTTTGTCGATTTTAATTGTTTGATGTTTATATTATATTAATTAACCTTATAAAAATGCCATCATTTTTCTAGTGGATTCTAATGAATATGGAACTTAGTCCTTGAATGAAGAACATGGAGATGACTAGCCCCAATCTCCTTAGCAGTTTCAAACATTTTGGTTATTAAAATAAAATTAAAAAAAAAAGGTTATGAGAAGCAATTTGTTGGTTGTTAAAGAATTTCTCATGGTAATGGCTACCTTATAAACAGGTACCTGATTAATAGCCAGTTTAGAGCTCACTGCACCGAGTCCAATTGTTATAGTAGTAATAGGAGAAATTTTTTTTAACTATAAAATAACTTTTTCACCTTTGCTTTTAATTATTTTATTAAAAAATATATAATTGTCATTTTACTTTTTTTCAATCTCGCCGCTTATCTAAACTAACCCTAAGTCGGATTTTGATATTATATATTTGGGTTTGAGCAATAAAATCGCTATTTGTCACGAGTTCGTGTAGAGTTCAAGTAGCGATCTTAGGGTATTCACTACTCGTATCTTATTATAAATAAAAAATTTTAATATGATATTTATATTTTTATTTATAAATTATCTATTATTAATGTAATATTTAATTAAATAATTCATTAAATATTCTAAGTATGGTTTATAACTTTAATTTATTCTTATGAGTTAAATTGAATTTATTAACTTAATTTCTATTAATTTGTTCTAAAATTGATTTTAAATTTCAAAATTAAACTTTGACTTAATAAAATTATAAATGTAATATTAATCAAATCAATTCATTAAATATTCTAATTAAGGTTTTTAACTTTAATTTATCATTTGAGTTAAATTGAATTTATTAATTTTTTATTAATAATTTGTTCTAAATTTAAATTTAAATTTAAATTTAAAAGTTAAACCTTGACTTAACAAATAAATATTTAATGAGTTCAGATAATTAACAGATGTTTTTTATATTATATAGATAGAGTTTGAGTAACACAAATTAAAATAATCAAATAGTTGATATCCGTACTTGTGATCCATTATCCACCGAGTTGAAATTACGTTGATTCCCAATAAAATTTTCTCTTGCAAATATAACTAACAATTTTAGACATCACATGAATAAAAAATATGAACGTGATGCATACTAAAGTTTAGTCAAAATTATATATGAATATAAAAAAAATTAAAAAATAATTTTGTATTTAGTATATTAATATAAATTTTAACATAAAATTTTTATTTTTATATAATATAAATACAATTTTATTTAACATAAAAATAAATTTTATGAACAAATCGTCCAATCTAATCGCGCATAATTTTGGTGGGCCTTCTTGGATGAATATCAAGTGCCTCCCCCGTAACCGATGCAATCAATCACCATGTCTACCATCAGAATTAGATGGTTAAAAAACGAAAAAGAAAAAAAGATTCTAATGTCTCAATTTATTTTTTATTCAGTTTACTTTTCATCCGAAAAAGTTGGCTAATGACCATTTATTGTTGGGGCCCAAACTGGAAACCACATAAAATAAAGGTTTTTAGTAGTAATTTATAAGATTGTTTTTAATTTTTTTATTATTTTATTAAAATAATATACCTTTAATAATTTTTTTTTACCATTTTTAATTTTATCATTCATCTAAACGCGTCTAGAGTTTACATTACAACCAATGCAAAAAGTTTACGCTGAAGACTCAACTATATTTATATATTAAAATTAATATCTTATATACCGTCGGTAGAGTTTTTTAACTTCACAAACAGATTAGGATGATAACATATATTTTATTTTATTTATTTTTTATTTTCTTAACATATTTAAAAAAATGTTTCATTATCTTCTTTATTTGTGAAGTCAAAAATCTAAATTGTCGTTGCTTAGAATAATTATGCTCTATATTAGATGCATACAGTTTTAGTGTTTATGTCACAACCCAAATTACCTAAAAATCCCTATAAATTTTTCATTTTTTTTTTCATTTCCTTACCTGTCGTAAACAGTTTCACTACTAACAGTTGGACTATGAGTCGATGTTAGTCTCTCCTGTCATGTTACTTACCTTAACATCTATTTTTCATATTTCATTTACATATCAATTTATTTTAACTAAATACATCCCCAATATTACAATCCATGTACAGTACTGTGCCTCTATCTATTCAGATACAAAAATTCTACGAATGTGTATACCTGGTCTTGATAGGAAGCAGCGGATAACCGAAATGCAAGACTATTGTCACTCACTTCTACTGAATGTACCCTATGGGACGGAAAATGAAAGGGTGAGCGAAACTTGCTCAGTAAGGCAATGATGTAAGCAGGTAGATAACTATACAATCTACATACTAATAATGTCATGATATAAATCGTTTATAATTGGAGCATGAGGTAAGACTAAAACGATGCCATATGTATGTATATATCATATAAGAGAAATCATGAAATCGACATATAAAACACACATGAAAAAATCATCATGTATGACATCTCATGCTCGTCACACTAAAACTTATTTATTTCATAATAAACTCATCACGTTAAAACTTATTTGTTTTATCACAAATTCATCACGTTAAAACTTATTTGTTTCATTATAAAATAACCACATCAAGGCTAAACCCATCTCTCGGGAATACCTTGATTCATTAAATCGTATCTCGTTTAAAAACATAAATCGGGACCTTACCCCTCCTTCGAGTTTGTCCTGGTCTATTCAGACCGTATGATATCATGTGAGGCATTTAGGTTACTGTATGAAAAATCGAGGACTATGGCCATAATTTGTCCTTGTGATCCCGGGCTACACGGATCCCGGTGTGCGGGGCATCACAACTGTAACGAGACGTGGGGTCAATTCCTACTCGTCAGAATATCAAGTAACATCATCGAGTCATCATGACTGCACGGTACAGTGTACTCCGTGTGACATACATGGTACAACATACTCCATGGACCCATATCATAGTTTGGGGCTGCCTGCCGTAGGTCTTATCCACCCCAATACTATGTCAATAACCAACCCATGTCTCAAAGTATACGTGCGAGCATATCAACTCTCTGCGACACACAGTCTACAAGAGGCTTCCGCACGACTATATGCATGTCAATTCATGTCTAGTGCGAGCGAAGCTCCAGCACCACGCTATGCATATCATGATATCTAAAATCTCGGGCAAGCGAAGCTCCAGCACGGTTTTGTGCACACATAAATTTCTCGTATGAGCAATGCTCCAGTACGGCTTTTCATGAGTAATAAATCAGTAAACTTTAGTGCGAGTAAGACTATAGCACTCTTTTTACTCGTGTAAATATGATAGTTGGCTTAATCTTGATAAAACATCTTTTAAAATCGTAACCGATACAAACCGGTATCCTTTCGTATAATTCATGAAATCAATAGCCAATTTATGTGTAAAATTTGCTTAAATCAAAGCAATACATTCATATAAAACATTAAAACATGATAATCATGCAATTTATCTGCCTTACTACCCTTTTTGTAAATTTTATTCCCAGAGGCAATATCGTCTTTTTCTTTATTCACCCATACCCCGAATTTTCGTAAAAATTATTATTTCGTTTCTAGATACTTAAAGAAATTCTAGGCCCTGTAAATCCCCTCAAAAATACGTATAGAAATCTCTATGCACCTACAAAATTCCCTTACCTCGATTCTCGTCGAACGCGTATCTAAATTCCACTGTCGGAGGCTTGTCTAATCCGATTTACTGCTAATCCAGTCTCTGGGGTTGCAGATAATTATTTATCATGTCAATTTAACCCAATAAATATAATTCTCGCGTTTACTATAGTCGATTTAACAAATTGGGTCAATTTACTCTTATTGGGCCCGATCGTACCTTAATAGGCCTCGACCCATTTTCAGCCCGTTTCTACTTATTAAATCCCTTCTTCGGGTTTACTGGCCTCATTCGGCTTACCAATAATCATCGGGCTTCATTCCAAACTTATTGGATAGCCCGTATACTATTTACGGTAATTACGTTACAATTTCGATTAATATTCCTTTTTATACAGAGTTAATCCATAAATTCCGTAAAATATCTGTATTGAGGACTCTAATTGTCAAAAATTAAAATGTACTTACCCAATATGATGCGGGGTACAAAAATCGAAGCTTAATCGACTCTCGTTCGGGTTCTGTCGTAAAACTGCACAATTATATATTTAATTTCGGGTTAATTTTCGATTAAATATAATTTAAATAAATTTCTCGAAAATCAAATCGGTCACTTTTGACCTCATATCGACTTACCCGAAATCCGATGTATCCCCGAAAATTCTTTCCTTTTTTTCTTTTTTCTCTTTTTCTCCTTTTATTTTCTCTCTTTCTTGGCTGAACCGGTTCGGTCCGATTCAACCCGGTTCAGACCGGTCCGGTTCAGCCCGGTTCACTCTGCTTTGGCCGGTTCAGGGCCTCGCCGGCCGGTTCTCCATCGACTTCCGCCACCAGCAACTCCGCTGGGTCGTCCAATTCTTGAATCTGGCCTCGGTTTCGTCTAAGGCCGCAGAAAAGTGGTTGGTCCGCTGTGTTCTCCCTTTGCCGTCGGTGGTTCTCCTTCCTTCCGCCATTTCTGGCGCCGTCTGTCGGTTTCGATGGCCGAGGCCACCACCGATCGCGTAGCCTGTGCCTGGGGAAGCCTCGGCTGGGGTCGGTTGCGGATAGATCTCCTTTTCTCTCTCGACTTCTCTCTCTCTCGTTGATCCCTCGCCGTTCGTCGGTTCTCTCTCGGCCTACCAGCGCAGGCGAGGCTCGACTCTCATCTGGCTTCCTTCGTCGACCTCGTCTGGCCGCTGGTGGCTGTCCGTCGGTGGAGGCAGAGGCTCGACCTCGTTTTCCTCTTCAGTTCACGATTTCGCGATTCCCCCCCACTTTTTTTAATTTATTTATTTATTTATTTTATTAATATTTTAATCAATAAAATATGTTAAAGAAATCAAAATATCTACAAAAATCAATTATTTATTTCAAATAAATTTATTTAGTTTTATTTAATTTATTTATTATATTTTTCATTTTCTCGGTATATTTTTTCGTATTTTCGGGATATTGTCCTGAGCAAAAATTTCGATTAATTTCAGTAATTCATATCTTGATCAATTTAACCCGAAATTTAATTATTTCTTCGTTATTGATCAAGATTTCTCAGTCCATTATTTTTAATTAATTTTTTTTGTCGAATTTATACCGGATTTTGATCTTTTGACCGTTTTGCCCTTGCACGTGTTCGGGAATACCATTTCAATCCTTTTGCATTTTTAAATGCACTTGAAAATTTCCATTCATTCCCTTTTGCTCTTACGATAAAACCGAGCCTTACAATCTCTCCCACTTAAGAAATTTGGTCCTCCAAATTAGAACCAAGTTAATTGGGTCCATAAACAACTCCGAGTACGTCTATTGTATCATATACTGTCATTCTCAAGTGACTTTTTTCGGAGTGTAATACTACCAAGATACTTTAATTAGGGAGATCATTTTAAACCTCAACACTTTCTCTTCCTGTTTAATACCCGAATCGAGCTTTCAATCATACGTTAAACTTTCATTGAGCTTCAATAGCTCATATCCGTTCACATATACTGGATCCGGATAGTATTTTCGAAGAATCATAAGATTAAGACATATTGTGGATGCCTGCTAATTCAGGTGGTAACGCCAACGTATAGGCCTTGTCTCCCACTTTGTCCAATCTCTTTCTGAATCTTGTTACGTCCTTATGCTATGTCCTAAGGGCATGTAACTTCCAACAATACTAATTCACCCTCGGTGAATTCCAATGGTTTCTATCTCTTGTCAGCATAGCTTTTCTATCTGTTCAAAGGTGTTCTTAATCCTTCACAATTAACTGAACATCCTCAAAAGTTTGTCTTACCAATTCGGGAACAATTTTCTATCTGTCACCCACTTCTTCTTATCTAAATCGGGGAAACAACCATTACGGCCATACAATGCCTCATCTGAAGTCATCCCGATACTCCAGTGACAACTGCCATTATTGACAAATTCAATTAGTAGCAACTGACATCCCAAGAGCTTATCAAATAAATGGCACACGCTCTCATCATATCCTCTAGAACCTGTACAGTCCTCTTTGATTGACCATCTATCTGAGGATGGAAAGCTGTGCTAACACTCAATTGGGCTCCCATAGCTTCTTGAAAACGTTCCCAGAAATGGGAAGTGAAGCGGGAATCCCTATATCATACCATGCTCACTAGAAAAATACTTGGTATTCCACAATTTTCCATACACATAAATCCGCCTACACACTTAGAGTATCTGGGGATTTCCTAACCAGAAGGTGGGTAGACTTAGTCAATCTATCGACTATCACCCAGATAGCCTTATGATTCATTCGGGTCCTCTGTAACCCATCACGAAATTCATGGTAACTTGTTTCCATTTTCGTGTCAATATAGGTAGAAACTGCAATAACCTTGCAACTTCTTTTGCTCTACCTTACTCTGCTGACATACGAGACACTTTTTCACAATCTCTACCATGTCTCTTTTCATATCTGACCACCAATACCCTTTTCTAAGATTTCGGTATATTTATTACTTCTCGGATGCACTGTATATCCCGAAGAGTAAGCTTCTGACAATAACTCTATCTCATCACTATGATCTTGGGGAGCACTTATACTGTCTCTGAACCTCAGTAAGCCATCATCACTCTCTGTGAATTCTGTCACTGTACCCATCTGAATCTGACCCACACTACCGATCATCATGCTAAGCCTGTCAAATTCGATCACTCAAATTCGGTTTTAATCTCAGGCTAGCTTTCACACAATCACTTTCATCATCAAAGGGGATCACATCACTACTAAGGCTTACAACTGCTCTAGCAGCTCACGCCCCCTGATCATCATATGTAATACCATCCCGAGGCTCTTTTTGCTCAAGGCATTAGCCATTACATTAGCCTTTCCTGGGTGGTACAATTTCCACAATCATAATCCCTCAGAAGCTCTAACCCTCTTTGTTCTCATATCCGACTCTTTTTGTGAAAACAGATACTTGAAACTTTTATGATCAGTGCATACCTGAAATTTCTCACCGTGTACATAGTATTGTCATATACTCAATACAACCACTATCGCTGTCAACTTTAAATCATGGGCCAGATAGTCCTTTCATGATCCTTGAATTATCTGGATCTATAATCGATTATCTTCCCATTTTGCTTCAATACACAGCTCATTCATTATTTTGAGGTATCCATAGACTCATGAGAAACCTCTTAATCTGTTGGGTATGGTGAGAATAAATGCAGTGGTCAATTCATACTTCAGTATACCAAAACTCCTGTCACGTCTATCATCCCATTCAAATACAACTTTTTCTAAGTTAAACGTGTCAATAAAGTGGTCCATTTTGAGAACTCTCAACAAATCATCTGTAAAACAAAATTTTTAATTGTTGCTTATTTTCCTTGGACTGTAAATACACCCAAAATATCATCAATAAGGATGATGACAAATCGGTCCAAGTAAAGTTTAAATACCTCATCGTAGTTGTGTTCCACTAAATATTTCAATCACCCATATCCTTGACCTATGTACGCATAAACGTATAATGTCATTTCGAAATCACTTTCGTTCAAGATACTAACTCGCGTCATTTCCTTTTTCTTATATTAACGGCTTTTATAAAAAAAATTTAATTAATTTTTAAACCTTCACGATTAATCGAATTCTATATTTCTTTATCATACAAGTAAAGGTACCTTAATTTTAAATGTATATATTACGACTGTCGATTTCAATTTATAGGTTGTGTATACTTTTAGACGCTGTCAAGTCTTCAGGTGGGGAGGTATTTTGAAATACCTTTATTAACCCTTAGATTTGACCACAATTACTTTACATATCAGTCCATGTGGTCACAATTCATATTTGCTACTAATTGCTTTAATCCAAATTATTTCACATATCAGAGATATTCGTACTTTGCATACGCCTCTTGTTCCAATAGATTTTGTATTTAGGATCTATCACATCGCAAAGCTTATCTTTTTTCGTATATTACATATAACAAACTCTGTCATTACTCATTTCGTGAGTACAATCATTTACTCCTTTAATTTCAATCGCTACACCCCTTTTATTACTTGTCAAAACTTACAGTATACTTTTCAGGTGTAACTATATCACTATCTTAGAATAGAACTCTGAACATCATAATTTGCAGCCGACCAATTGAGATTTATTCTCAATATTACTTCAAATTATTCATAGTCTATTGAATAAAATCGGCTAACTTATACTTCTTCCCCCGTTTTCAACTTGTAATCTCTTAATAATTATTTCGTTAGTTAACCCTCCTCTATTGGGGTACTAACTATCAGCATTGTGCCCACGGATGTAGGCATTCACGTCTTTTACTAACTTATATACAAATGAAGGCGAAATGACTAAATACGTGGCACCAGGATTAATTAAAATAATTATTTCACTATTCTTAACTAGTGTGGTATTTTTCACCACATCATATGAAACATCAGTAATGTCCTGGTCCAAGGCATATACTCGCCCTCGTCCAACAGCCTGTTTTCCCCTTTCTCTTCTGCTATGGCCTCCCTTTTTCGGTGCAGAGATATCAACATGGTTTTCTCTGTCTCTTTAGCCTTCTATGGGGCAGTCTCACCCAACTCTGAGTAATCATTAAATAATTGGCTCGTCTTACCACACTTAATGCCTATTTTAGTCAATAAAGTATAGGTGTAAGCCCTACTTCTGTGGTATCTACCACACATCCTACACTGCTTACACTGCTACACTGCTGGCACTATTACACTGTTACGTTGTTACACTGTTACACCGCTACACTGCTTACACTGCTCACTCTGCTACGGAGCAGGTCAGGGTCCTTCAATCACAATACCCCTCAAAAGTGCTGAAATTGGATACTCTGGGGCCTTACCAATCATCTTACGCATGATTCATCAACTCTAATCTCTTATCAACTGGTCTTTTTCCCGCTCTGACATCTCTGTCATTCTCTATTCTCTTCTGTCTCTATTTCGACTCATACTACCTTTCTCAATCTCAGAGGCGTACAACACATGATATTATTCACGTAACTATATTCTGCGCACTGCCTTGACATAATTAGTGAGCCAATCAGACTCTAATCGACAATTTGAGCTATTCCATGAACTTTTGGGCTTTCTACTCTCACTACCCATAGTGTCGGGGTAATATCTGGGCAGGTATATAAAGTAAGATTCATACTCATCAATCAACCAGTGTCTCTGGGTCAGCGTAAGAAATTTTACCTGTAATTTCCCTTAAGTAATGTCCGAAATATTCTGTCATCGGAATACATCCAGAATTATTTCTCATGTCTGCTCTGGACGTCTAACTCTTCAGATAGGTCGAGCGAACTTCCACCAATGCTCTGCCTCGCCTCCAACATAAATGTATTTAAAAGTCATCTTCTTAGTCGACATACACCGAAAGAATCCATACAACTTCGCTATCTCATTCACCCAGTCCTCAGCAACTATTTGTTTCTTTACTTCGCTATATACCGGAGGGGTGTGAAAATCTCTATAGTCTGAGGCATCTGTTTAGGCTTTACCCTGCCTATCCTCAACTACCTGCATAGACTGAGTAAACAACTCCGAAATATTTTCTACACTCCACTCCATCCTCTCGGAGCGTGTCTCAATACTGTTTGGTCTCTTTATAGGACCTTGTGGAGTATGCTCAACATCAGCCTCCACCTCACTCTCATCTTGAGTCTCATGTGACAACTCATTCAACTCTCAGGCCTATCTCTACGACCTCGAGCTCGTGTACTCACCCCTCTACCATAGCGGCTATCAGTTATAAAAACTATATTCTTGCATTCGAAACTAAATTCTTAGCTGCAGTTCCATCTTGATATACACAATTGTATCTAAACAATGCACAGTACATGGGGATGTAAATTTACTTAACCACTAACACCGACTCATATCAGGCCAACTCTGCTCTGATACCACATTTTTGTCACGACCTAAATTACCTAAAAATCCCTATAAATTTTTCATTTTTTTTCATTTCCTTACCCGTCGTGAACAGTTTCACTACTAACAGTTGGGTTATGAGTCGATGTTAGTCTCTCCTATCATGTTACTTACCTTAACATCTATTTTCCATATTTCATTTACATATCAATTTATTTTAACTAAATACATCCCCAATATTATAATCCGTGTACAGTACTGTGCTTCTATATGTTCAGATACAAAAATTATACGAATGTGTATACCTGGTCTTGATAGGAAGCAGCGGATAACCAAAATGCAAGACTATTGTCGCTCTCTTCTATTGAATATACCCTGTGGGGTGAAAAATGAAAGGGTGAGCGAAACTTGCTCAGTAAGGCAATGATGTAAGCAGATAGATAACTATACTATCTACGTGCTGATAATGTCATGATATAAATCGTTTATAATTGGAGCATGAGGTAAGACTAAAACGATGCCATATGTATGTATATATCATATAAGAGAAATCATGAAATCGACATATAAAACACACATGAAAAAATCATCATGTATGACATCTCATGCTCGTCACATTAAAACTTATTAATTTCATAATAAACTCATCACGTTAAAACTTATTTATTTTATCACAAATTCATCACGTTAAAACTTATTTGTTTCATCATAAAATAACCACATCAAGGCTAAACTCATCTCTCGGGAATACTTTGATTCATTAAATCGTATCTCGTTTAAAAACATAAATCGAGACCTTACCCCTCCTTTGGGTTTGTCCTGGTCTATTCAGATCGTATGATATCATGTGAGGCATGTAGGTTACTGTATGAAAAATCGAGGACTATGGCCATAATTTGTCCCTGTGATCCCAGGCTACACGGATCCCGGTGTGCGGGGCATCACAACTGTAACGAGAGGTGAGGTCAATTCCTACCCGCCAGAATATTAAGTAACATAATCGAGTCATCATGACTGCACGGTACAGCGTACTCTGTGTGACATACACGGTACAATGTACTCCGTGGACCCATATCATAGTCTGAGGGTGCCTGCCGTAGGTCTTATCCACTCCAATACTATGTCAATAACCAACCCATGTCTCAAAGTATACGTGCGAGCATATCAACTCTCTACGACACACAGTCTACAGGAGGCTTCCGCACGGCTATATGCATGTCAACTCACGTCTAGTGCGAGCGAAGCTCCAGCACCACGCTATACATATCATGATATCTAAAATCTCGTGCAAGCGAAGCTCCAGCATGGTTTTGTGCACACAAATTTCTCGTACGAGCAATGCTCTAGTACAACTTTTCATGAGTAATAAATCAGTAAACTTTAGTTCGAGTAAGACTTTAGCACTCTTTTTACTCGTGTAAATATGATAGTTAGCTTAATCTTGATAAAATATCTTTTAAAATCGTAACCGATACAAACCGATAACCTTTCGTATAATTCATGAAATCAATAGCCAACCTATGTGTAAAATTTACTTAAATCAAAGGAATACATTCATATAAAACATTAAAAAATGATAATCATGCAATTTATCTGCCTTACTACCCTTTTTGTAAATTTTATTCCTAGGGGCAATATCATCTTTTTCTTTATTTACCCATACCCCGGGTTTTCGTAAAAATTATTATTTCGTTTCTAGATACTTAAAGAAATTCTAGGCCCTGTAAATCCCCTCAAAAATACGTGTAGAAATCTCTATGCACCTACAAAATTCCCTTACCTCGATTCTCGTCGAGCGCGTATCTAAATTCCACTGTCGGAGGCTCGTCCAATCCGATTTACTGCTAATCCAGTCTCTAGGGCTGCAGATAATTATTTATCATATCAATTTAATCCAATAAATATAGTTCTCACGTTTACTATAGTCAATTTAACTAATTGGGTCAATTTACTCTTATTGGGCCCAATCGCACCTTAATGGGCCTCGACCCATTTTCAGCCCGTTTCTACTTATTAAATCCCTTCTTCGGGTTTACTGGGCTCATTCAGCTTACCAATAATCATCGGGCTTCGTTCCAAACTTATTGGATAGCTCGTATACTATTTACGGTAATTACGTTACAATTTCGATTAATATTCCTTTTTATACAGAGTTAATCCATAAATTCCATAAAATAATCGAAACTCTGTATTGAGGACTCTAATTGTCGAAAATTAAAATGTACTTACCCAATATGATGCTGGGTACGAAAATCAGAGCTTAATCGACTCTCGTTCGGTCTCTGTCGTAAAACTGCACAATTATATATTTAATTTCGGGTTAATTTTCGATTAAATATAATTTAAATAAATTTTTTGAAAATCAAATCGGTCACTTTTGACCTCATATCGACTTACCCGAAGTCCGGTGTATCCCCGAAAATTCTTCCCCTTTTTCCTTTTTCTCTTTTTCTCTTTTTTTTCTCTCTTTCTTGGCTAAACCGGTTCAGTCCGATTCAACCCGATTCACTCCAGTTCGACCGGTTCAGGGCCTCGCCGACCGGTTATCCGCCCACTTTCGCCACCAGCAACTCCGCTGGGTCGTTCGATTGTCGAATCTGACCTCGGTTTCGTCCAAGGCCGCCGGAAAGTGGCCGGTCCGGTGTGTTCTCCCTTCGCTGTCGGTGGTTCTCCTTCCTTCCGCCGTTTCCGGCGCCGTCTGTCGGTTTCGCCTGTCGAGGCCACCACCGATCGCGTCGCCTGGTTCTGGGGAAGCCTCGGCTGGGGTCGGTTTGGGCTAGATCGGCGCCGGTTGCCGCCGATCTCCTTTTCTCTCTCAGCTTCTCTCTTCCTATCTGATCCCTCGCCGTTCGTCGGTTCTCTCTCGGCCTACCAGCGCCGGCTCGGCTCGGCTCTCACCTGGCTTCCTTTGCCGACCTCGTCTGGCCCCCGATGGCTGTCCGTCAGTGGAGGCAGAGGCTCGACCTCGTTTTCCTCTTCAGTTCGCGATTTCGCGCCCCCCCCTTTTAATTGATTTATTTATTTATTTTATTAATATTTTAATCATAAAATATGATAAAGAAATCAAAATATCTACAAAAATCAATTATTTATTCCAAATAAATTTATTTAATTTTATTTAATTTATTTATTATATTTTTCATTTTCTCGGTATATTTTTCGTACTTTCGGGATATTGTCCCGAGCGAAAATTACGATTAATTTCAGTAATTCATATATTGATCAATTTAACCCGAAATTTAATTATTTCTTCGTTATTGATCAAGATTTCTCAGTCCATTATTTTTAATTAAATTTTTTTGTCGAATTTATACTGAGTTTCGATCTTTTGACCGTTTTACCCTTTCACGTGTTCGATAATACCATTTCAATCATTTTACATTTTTAAATTCACTCAAAAATTTTTATTCATTCCATTTTGCTCTTACGATAAAACCAAACCTTACAGTTTATCTATTAAGCAAGACTAGATACGTCGAAATTACTGGTTTTGCTCGGTATAATCATCGCTGCATTGCCGTTTGGTGATGAGTACCAGTTTGAGAAGTTAAAAAAAAGGATAAGCATTTTGCATAGCAGCAAAGGCAGCTGATAGAAAATTCAATAGAAATCGAGGAGTAGAGGGATTGGCAGGAATCTGTCATAAAAGCATTTCGAAGCATTGAAACAAATTGAGTTCAGCAAAGCATTGGATTGTCCAAAGAGCCATAGGCATTTGTGACCCGTCTCAAATCTGAAACGGTGAATATATTTCTAAGTTGCCACTTGCCAGAGTAGGTTTGGACTTGGAACCAGTTGTAAAATCTGAAATTAAGAAATCACTTCTCGCATCGTTTAAACTTTTGCAGTGTTGCGGGAGCATAAAATGCTAATCAATATCGAAAACCTCACTCAAGTCAAATGCAGTTTCTATTAACTTAGGATGCAATGGAAATCATTCATGTGAGAGAAACGCTTAGATCTTTCAAAAATATCATAAACCAAATACTGCATTCATCATTAGAAACCATAAACCAAATCCACACCATTCCTTACACTCATTTCTCCAACTCCAACACACAACAATTTCACCCTATGGACATTAGCTTGTGGAAATTAGGAAAAAAAAAAAAGAGCTAATATCAAACTTGCATTATTGTTACAAAGTGGTAAGATTTTCTCCAACTCATGCACTACAGAATATCATTATATGCAACAATTTCTCTACCTTTAAAAGTCACTTCTAAAATTGAAGGACCCCCATTGGTACTTGGAGGGTTGACTATAGCTGATGCAAGCTTATTACCTCTTCCATGCCTGCTCAAAGGCACCTCAGGCCGCAGAAGCTTTGATGACGACGACGACGGCCCATTATCCTTATTAGCACCGACCGTTACTCCGTCTTTCCATTGAGCTAATGGATCGGTTGCCCACATAACTTGAACCTGCAAGCAAAATCACAATTCAGATCTTGACGTCAAGGAGCAAAGCAAAGCTCTACAATTTAACTCAGCTCCTCATTAAAGGGGAATGATTTCAATTTAATCTACTCTTTTAGTTTCAGTTCAACCATAAAGCTATCCAACTTAGTTTAATTTAGCCAAATTAGGCTCCAAACTACCAAAACAGCAAGAAAATTCCTTCCTTCTGATTTTCTCTTTCTACTTTCCCACACTTTATAAGTAACCAAACAAGAAAAACGAAATTAAACACAGTTATATATATATATATAATTACCCTTTTGGAATCAACGGTAATGCCGAAAGAGGAATCGAGGGAAGCGGCAATGGCAGACTTGGCGGATTCCTTGGAGCGATATGCTATATAGCCGACAGAATCACGGTTGATGCGGATGCGGGAGATTGAGCCGTAGATCTCAAACCTCGACTTCAAATCCAGCACAGAACAATTTGGGGGAAGACCCATGACGACCACAGCCGGTGGCGGCGTTGGCTTGAAGGATGGCTTGTCCTCATTCTCGGTTCGCGGCGGCGGGTGAGGTGGCAGAGGACGACGTCTTTTAGAGATGGAAGCGGGGTCGTGGCGGGAGAAGTAGGGTTTGTCTCTCTTTCGACTCATGCCGCCAGATAATCTTCAGAAAACAAAAAAGTATTTTCCACGATTTCTATGGTTAAAGTAAACACAAGGAAAAAAAAAATTAAGATAATGATTGAGACCGAGAGAGTGTGGAGTTTGGAGTTGAGTTCGTGGGTTTTGTTTGTCCGTCTCCCGTAAGTACTTGGAGATTGAGCATGCGAGTTCGACTCAGCTTTCCAGCTTCGCACGTGGCGCGTAAGGGATGAACTTCAACGCCGTTGTCTATTTGTCTTGGAGAAATTCTAAAGAAAATAAAATATATATATATATATATATATATATATATATTTATCCTTGCGGGAGAAAAAAAATATTGTATTTAGCAACCCTCATTATTTTGTTGACAAGCATAATAAACGAATTGAATAGCAAATTTTGTTGTGTTTTTGAGTTATTCATTTATATTTGGGATTGTTTCTGATCGATTCCAATTTGATAAGATAAGAAGCTTTTCTTTATATTTGAGCTTGATTCATTTAAATAATAGATCCACTCAAGATAATTTTGATTAAGTTAAGTTAATTATTTCAAAAATGTTAAATGAATATATTTACAAATATACAAACCAATATGTTAATAAACAATTAAAAATGTGTTCATCAAGAGTAAATAAATCATGATTAAATCAAATTAAAATAAATAATTACAAAATTATAACATATATATTACGAACTTAAAAATTTTTACAAAATTAAAAATTTTTACATAATAATCAAATTAAGAATTATATATTATTAAGGTTAATGGATAATATTGTTATTTTATTATTATTGAATAATAAATGAATTTTAATTAATTTATAAACAATCGAATTGTAAATAATGTTTTGTTGGGTTTTGGTTTACCTCCATATGAAGGCTCACCCAACTCTTTCATTACCAGTGCCTCGAGATGAAGAATTTTAAAATTTTGAAAAATTTCTAAATATAAGCATTTCAAAATTCATCAATTTGAAGAAATAACATTTATTCTTGTATTTTTTTAATAAATTTTTTGAGAGAATTTTAACTATTAGAATTTTTTTAAAATAAAAAAATTATAAAATAAAAATAATGATATTAATTATAAGAAAAAGAAAAATATAAAATAAAATATTTAATATGTGTATAATTAAATTTTTAAAAATGTATAGATATTCTTAATAATATGAAAAAATATTGTTATGTTTAGAAAATTAATATTTTTCTTTAGTTCTGTTTTAATCATGGGTTATATGTAATAAAGTTGGGGTAGTTTTAGAGGAATTTTGAAAACCACCTATTTAGGTGGATTTTATGGAGAAATTTAAGTATCACAAATTCCCCATTGAAATTCTTTTGAAATTTTAAAATTCTTTAAATATTTTTGGCAAACAAAGAAATTGAATTTTGGACTTTTGAATATACTGATTAAAATGAATTCCCTCTTTGAAATCCCTCATCCAAACACACCCTAAGGGTTTTAGTGTTCTTTTACCATGACGAGAGAGAGAGAAAGAAAAAAAAAGGAAAAAAGTTTTGTGAAGCTAAAAAAGCTCAACAAGGTTGATGAAAATTGGGTTTGGAGCTTCCTACCTACGATTTTGGTAGAGTGTATGTTGAGCCACCATTTGAGTGAGATTTCTTCTATCTTAGCTAAGAATTGTTGTTCTTGAGGTATTGTGTTTGTATACCTTTAGTTTTAGCTAGAGTGAACCTCTGTATTCCTATTATTGTTGATAGTAGAGATTGTTGTTAGTACCCATAGGACTGTAGTCTTTACTTCTTGATTTGAGGAGGTTTTCCACGTTAAATTGCTTGTATCCTTGTGTCACGACCCGAACTACCCAAAAATCAGAGTTAATTTTTCGCGTTTTGTTATTTTCTTTATTAAATTCTTATCTGTCCTCTGATCGTGACCACACTCCACTAACAAATTGGGCTGTGCGTCAATGCCAGTCCCACCATACATTTACCATATAACTTAACTCTTCTCCAGTCATTTATAATTGTTTACATTATTTATACATCCCCTAAAGTTACTTACAAACATGTTACTGTGCTATGCTTATGCAGATACAATATGTACAAGTGTATATACCTTATGTCGATGGGCAGCAGCGGATATCCAGAATGCAGTACTGAGTCGTCGCAACTTCAACTGGAGATTATCTGTGGGAGAAAATGAAAGGGGTGAGCACATCAAGCTCAGTAAGGCAATCCTACGAACAGGTAGGTAACCATACTACCTACATGAACGTGGTGTCATGCATAAACCACCCTTTCTCCACACATTTAAAACAGATGATATGAAAGTTATGATGTTATGTAAATCGAATTTGCACAGAAAATTCAACATGCAATTATTTCAAATCATTTCTTTCTCAATTAAAATTTCACAGTAAAGTCAAGACTCGACCCCTCCTTCGGGTGATCCTGACTCACACAAAATCATGAAAATTCGTTTACATCACATATGGGTTTAAAAGCATGGAAGTAACCATCATGCACATTTAGTTTAAAAACCCAGTTTGATTTCATCAAAATCGTCGACATGCGAGACGAGGCAATATCTGTATAACGGCAATAACCAGGACTGGCCAATATGTGTCCTCGTGAGTCCCTCTAGCTTCACGGATCCCAGTGTGCGAGGTCTCACCCTGATCGGGAACCGCCCGGGAGGTGGGTCAATCCAACCCGTCAGTCTTATCCGATCTCACGCATCCGAAGATGTCGTATCCGAAGATACCCCGTATCACAAAGATACCGTATCCGAAGATACCCCGTATCACAAAGATACCGTATCCGAAGATACCCGTATCACAAAGATATCGTATCCGAAGATACCCCACGGTACATCGTACTCCATGCTACTTGCACGGTACATCGTACTCCATGGACCCATATCACTTTAGGTACTCCAGCCCAAATGGCCTGCTTCCCACAGAGAGGTTTTGTTTCTCAATACTCATGCCATGTCTCAAAACGCACGTGCGAGCCTATTAAATCGGTGACACACAGTCTACCCGATGCTCCAAGCACGGCTCATCGCATGTTCTCATAAAATCAGTGCGAGCGATGCTCAGCACTCTCATCAAATCAAGTAAAATCAGCAGAGCCCGCTGTACATCCCCACAAGGCCGCCAACCTCATCCCTCACTCTCACCCTACTTAAGAGGTCTTTTGAGCCTGTTGGGCCTTTTGGCTGACTCCAAGAGCAGACAGCGCTACTCCACAAATCCAGTAAAACTAGTGCGAGCTAGGCTCTAGCACTCTATATATAAATCACCTGAAAATCTTATAAAATCTGGTGCGAATTAAACTCCAGCACCTTGTCACGAAAATCATGTAAAATCTGGTGCGAGTTAGACTCTAGCACCGTGTCACGAAACAAGCATGTGAAATCTGGTGCGAGTTATACTCTAGCACCTATGCATGTAAAACTCTAGTGCAAGCTCTCGCTCCAGCACTAATGCATGCATCACACAAATCAAACATCGTGCGAGCTGAGCTCTAGCACGTCACATGTAAATAAAAACACGTAGGCGGCTCGGTTATCTCCAAATAGTTTTCACAGAAATTACATCGTTTAAGGTATGCAATGCTATGCATTTTTCTTTAAAAGTGAGCCAGCCTACTCATGCATGTGTTAAAATACCTCCAGAACGAGCAGGAACCTCTTGTCCTTGCTCCTCCCAATTTTTCCTAAAGTTGGAAACATTTACCCTTAACAAGGGTATTTTGGTAATTTTGCCCATACGGGGCATTAAAATTATTCTTCGACCTCTAGACCCTCCAGAACATTTTTAAGGACTGCATATGAATTTAAAATTGCGTAAAGTTTACCTCTAGCAGTCCGTAGAATTCCCTTACCTTATTTTCCTGTCGAGTCTGACCTTTTCTTTTCCACTGTTGTCTCGTCGCGCAGTCCGTTATGCTCCCAATCAAATGCCCGGAACTGCGTATCAATATTCCTCAGGTCAGATATTATACAATTTAATTGTATTTCCTATTTTCTGGGCTTAATTTAAATCATTGGGCCCGTTTACCCCTATTGGGCCCGATTGCACCTTAATGAGCCTCAATCGGCCTTAAGCCCGTTTTCCACTTAATTTTTGATTTATCGAGGCCTATTGGGCTCATTGGGCCCACTAATAATTTATTGGGCCTCGTTCTAATTCTTGAATAACTAAATCGATTATTTACGACAATTTATCTAAATTTCCATAATTTAATTCAATTTATGCAGAAATCAAATCAATATCACGCATAACGAGGTAATTATTGTAAATAAGGGTTACTTACCCGAGATTCCATGCTAGTCCGCAAATCGAGGCTATCTCGAGCTCTCGTTGGATGCCAATCGTCGAGCTACATAATTTCATAATTTTCCGGGTAAATTTCCAGTCGAAAATTAATTAAATAAAATATTTCAAAATTTAAATCGGTCAATTTGACCGCTTATCGACTTACCCGAAACTCGATTGCATCACTGAAATTTTCCCCAATTTTTTTCTCTTTTTCTTTTTCCCTTTTTCTTCCTTTTTTCCTCTCTTTTTGGCTGAACCGGTTCAGTCCGGTTCGGACCGGTTCAGACCGCCGGTTCTCTCCGGTTCGACCGGTTCACCGCCTTGCCGACCGGTTCTCCGCCGGCTTCCACCGCCAGTGGCTCCGCAAGGTTGTCCGCACCTCGAATCTGGCCTCGGCTCCGTCCAAGGCCGCCGAAAAGTCGCCGGTCCGGCTGTTCTCCTCTTTGCCGTCGGTGGTTCCCCCTTTTTTCGTCGATTCCGGGGCCGTCCGTCGGTTTCGCCAGCCATGGCCACCACCGATCGCATCGTCTGGGCCTGGGGAGTCCTCGGCTGGGGGTGGGGTCGGCCAGATCGGTGCCGTTCGCCGCCGATCGGAGCTCTTTCTCCCGCGGCTTCTCTCCCCCGATCCGTCGGATTTCGGCGTCGGTAGGCTGCACCGCCGGTACCATCTTGCTCGCCGAGCGTCGCTCTACGTTTTCCGACCTTCGCCTGGGCTCAACGGTTGCCGGTGGCTCGCCAGTCTCCCTCCCCGTTTTCGGCTTCCGTTTTCATTTTCTCTCTCCCCGATTTTCGTTTTCTGACCTTTTTTTTTTTTTTTCAATTCTTCTCTTCTTTTTTTTTTTTCATTTTTTTTATCAATTATTATTATTATTATAATTTATTTAATTATTACACTATTAATTAAAAAACTCTAAATACCCAAAATATCTACACTTATATTATTTTTATTTTAATTTAATTTATTTAATTTAAATTTAATTTATTAAATATATTTTTCTCCAAATTTTCGATATTATTCCTTCGCGCTTTTCGAGATATCGTTCCGATAATTTTTCGATATTTTTAAAATTTTCGAATCTTGATCAATTGACCCAAATTGTATAATTTTCTCATTATCGATCAAGATATCTTACATCCTTATTTTAAATTAAAATTTTCTTATCGCCTTAATACCGGGTTTTGGTATTTTTACCATTTTACCCCTGCTCTTGTTTCAAAAATCAATTTTAACCTGGCCTTCCTTCATACATCCCCCATCTTTTCTTATTTAATTTTTGTATTTTAATTAAACTCGGGTCTTACAACTCTCCCCCACTTAAGGAATTTGGTCCTCCAAATTAGAACCAATTCATATGAGTTTATAGACTACTCCGGGTACATCGATCGTATCATACTCTTAAATTCTTATGTGACCTTCTCCGGAGTGTATTACTACCAAAGGACTTTAATTAGGGAGATCATCTTAAACCTCAATACTTTCTCTTTCCTGTTTAATGCCCGAATCAACTTATCAATATACTTATATTGCACTGAGCTGAACTGTTGGATCTCATATCCTATCACCTATGCTGGATCTGGATAGTATTGCCAAAGCATCAAAAGCTGAGACACATTGTGGGTGCCTGTTAATTCAGGTGATAACACCAACCTACAGGTCTTATCTCCCACTTGTCCAATCTCTCAAAAGATTCCATCCAGCGCAACTCAATTTACCTTCTTCCAAAAGTTCGCTATGTCCTTATTCCCTTAGGACAAGTAACTTTCAACCATACTAATTCACCAAAGGTGAATTCCAATACTTGTCTATCTGCTCTGAGGTGTTCTTAATCTCTCATCCTTAACTAAACATCCTCAGAGACTTATTATCCAAGGTCGAAAATGATTCTATCTGTCACCCACTTTTTCTTATCCAATTTGGGGAACAACCCCTACAGCCATACACTGTCTCATATCTTGTTATCCCGATACTCAACTGCCAATTGTCATTATTGGCGACTTCAATTTGTGACAACTGATCATTCCAGGAGCTTATAAAATCAAGGGCACACGCTTTCATCGGATCCTCCAGAACCTGTACAGTCCTCTCTGACTGACCATCTGTCTGAGGACGGAAAGCTGTGCTAATACTCAGTCGGGTTCCCATAGCTTCCTAAAAATATTCCCTGAAGTAGAAAGTGAAGTGGGACTCCCTATATGATACCATGCTCACTGGAACGTTACTTAGTGTTCCACAATCTTCCTTACACATAAATCCTCATATATACTCTGAGTATTTGGGAATTTCATAACCAAAAGGTGGGTAGACTTAGTCACTCTATCGACTATCATCCGAATAGCCTCGTAATTCACCTGGGTCCTCTGTAACCCATCACGAAATTTATGAAAACTTGTTGTCATTTTTTTGTGCCGTGTCGATATAGGTAGGTGCTGCAATAACTCTGCAGACTTTTAATACTCTACCTTATTTTGCTGACATACTAGCACTTTTCCACAATCTCTACCATTTCTCTTTTCACATCTGACCACCAATACCCTTTTCAGAGATTTTGATATATTCTTTACTCGTTACTTTTCGTATGCACCGTATATCCCGAAGAGTGAGCTTCTGACAATATTACTATTTCATCAACTGTGGTCCTGGGGAGCACTCATACTGTCTCGGAATCCTCAGTAACTCATCATCACACTCTGTGAACTCTATCACTGTAGCCTTCTGAATCTGACCCCAAACTATCGACATCATGCCGATCATCACGCTAAGCCTGGCAAATCCGGGCACTCTCATCCGGTTCTAATCATCAGGCTAGCTGTCACACAATCACTGTCATCATCAGAAGGGATCACATCACTACTGAGGCTCACAACTGCTCTAGCAGCTCACGCTCCCTGACCATCATATGTGGTACCATCCCGAGGCTCTTTATACTCAAGGCATTTGCCATCACATTAGCCTTTCCTGGGTGGTACAATTTTCACAAATCAAAATCCCTCAGAAGCTCTAACCCACTATGTATTCTCATATTCGCCTCTTTCTGTGAAAACAGATACTCGGGCTTTATGATCAGTGCATATCCACAATTTCTCACCCTGTACATAATAGTACCATATCCTCGGTATAATTACTGTTGCCAATTTTAAATCATGGGTCAGATAGTTTATTTCATGATCAAGGAGTTGTCTGACTCCAAAATTGACTATCTTCCCATTATACATCAATACACAGCTCCTTCATAATTTTGATGTATCCATGCTCACTGAGAACCTCTTGAGCTGTTGGGTATGGTGAACTTAATCAAGGTGGTCAGTTCATACTTCATTACACCGAAATTCATGTCACATCTTTCATCTTATTTATCATCTTATTCAAAGACCACGTTTTCCATAGTTAAACGTGCCAACCAAGTAGACCATATTAGAACTTGCAACAACCATCTGTAAAAGCAATTTCCAATTATTGCTTACAATTTGCCCTAGACTTTAACTACACCCAACATATCATCGATAATGATGATTACAAATCGGTCCAATCCTTGATTTATTTACGCATAAGCGTATAAGATCCTTCAAAATCGCTTACGTTTTCGGGTACTAACCTGCGTCATTTCTTTTTCTTATCTTAACGGCTCTTATCAAATTTTTACTATGTTAACCTTTATGATTTGTCGCATTTTAATATTCTTATCGTCTTAGTAAAGGTATCCTAATGCTAAAGGTATTTATTACAACGATCGATTTCATGTTATAGGTTATATATATATACTTTTAGACGCTGTCAAGTCTTCAGGCGGGGAGGTATTTTGAAATACCTTTATTAACCTTCAGACTTAACCACAATTACTTTATATGTCAGTCCATGTGGTCACAATTTGTATTCGCTACTAATTGCTTTAATTCTAATAACTCCATATCGTAAAGATGTTCTTACCTAGCATACGCCTCTTACTCCAATACACCTTGTATTTAAAATCAAGCATATCATTTCTTAAAGATTATCTCTTTTCGTATATCCCTCATGACGAAACTCTTTCATTATTGATTCCGTGAGTACAATCCTTTACTCCTTTAATTTCAACTGTTGCACCCCTTTTTGTCACTTAAAATCTCTATATCCATATTCCGTTAATTAATCCTCCTCTATTGGGGTTCTCATTTATCAGAATTGTCCCCAATGATGTAGGCATTCATGCCTTTTACTCACTTATATGCGAATGAAGGCGGTATAAATAAATATGTGGCACCAGGATCAATAAACATATGTACTTCATTATTCATAACAAGTGTGGTATCTTACACCACATCCATGAAACATCAATAGTGTCCTGGTCCAAGACATCCTCTCGCCTTCGTCCAACAGCCTACTTTCCTTTTTCTTTTCTTTTCGGCTATTGCTTCCATTTTCGTTGCAGCTATACCAACGAAGTTTTTTCTGTCTCTTTACTTTCCTGTGGGGCGATCTCGCCCAACTCTGTGCAATCAAAATCAATGGTCCGTCTTATCACACTTAACGGCCATTTTTATCAATACAGTGTAGGTATAGACCCTCCTTCTGTGGTATCCACCACACATCTCACACTGCTTACACTGCTACACTGCTTCGTAGCAGGTCGGGGTCCTCCAATCACAATGCCCCTCAACAATGCCAAAATTGGATGCACTGGGGCCTTACCAATTATCTTACTCCATGACTCGTCAAATTAAATCTTTTACCAATTACCATTTTCCCATTTTAACATCTTTGTCATTTCTCGAATCTCTTTTCTGTCTCTATTTCAGCCCTCACTACCTTTCCCAATCTCAGAGGCGTGCAATTCATGTTCTTATTTACCTAACTGTAAATCTGCGCACTGCCTCGGTATAAGTAATATCTCACGGGCCAATCGGACTCTAATTGAAAATCTGAGCCCTTCCATAAACTTTTAGACATCTCGACTGTCACTGTTCATAGTGTCGAGGTAAATTCTGCCAAAGAATATAACTAAGTTTCATACTCATAATCAATTTAGTATTCTTGGGCAGTGTAAGAAATTTTTCCTTTAAATCATGTCCGGGATATCCTGTCACCGGAATACATCCAATAAGATTTCTCATCTTAGCTATGGATGTTTAACACTTAAGATGGGTCGAGCGGGTTTCCACCAATGTTCCGCTGCGCCCTTTGATCTTATTCATAATCTGAGCAATTAGCTCCTCAAAATAATCTCCACACTCCGCTCCAATCTCGCGAAGCGTGTCTCCATACTATCCGATCTCTCTGTCGGACTCAGTGGGGCATGCTCAACATTAACCTCTATTTCAATCTCATCCCGATTCTCATAGTCAACTCAGCACGACTTAGCAGACTCAGGTCTACCTCTACGACCTCTGCCTCGTGCGCTATCTCATCTAACGCGACTCATATTAGGCTTTCCTGCATTCTCAACCATTTCTTAGTCAAAACCCATCTCGATATACACTATTGTATCTAACTAAGCACAGTAACACGGGGATGTAATTTTCTAATTACTGACACTGACACACATCAGACCAATTGCGCTCTGATACCACCTTTATATGTCACGACCCGAACTACCCAAAAATCAGAGTTAATTTTTCGCGTTTTGTTATTTTCTTTATTAAATTCTTATCTGTCCTCTGATCGTGACCACACTCCACTAACAAATTGGGCTGTGCGTCAATGCCAGTCCCACCATACATTTACCATATAACTTAACTCTTCTCCAGTCATTTATAATTGTTTACATTATTTATACATCCCCTAAAGTTACTTACAAACATGTTACTGTGCTATGCTTATGTAGATACAATATGTACAAGTGTATATACCTTATGTCGATGGGCAGCAGCGGATATCTAGAATGCAGTACTGAGTCGTCGCAACTTCAACTGGAGATTATCTGTGGGAGAAAATGAAAGGGGTGAGCACATCAAGCTCAGTAAGGCAATCCTACGAATAGGTAGGTAACCATACTACCTACATGAACGTGGTGCCATGCATAAACCACCCTTTCTCCACACATTTAAAACAGATGATATGAAAGTTATGATGTTATGTAAATCGAATTTGCACAGAAAATTCAACATGCAATTATTTCAAATCATTTCTTTCTCAATTAAAATTTTACAGTAAAGTTAGGACTCGATCCCTCCTTCGGGTGATCTTGACTCACACAAAATCATGAAAATTCGTTTACATCACATATGGGTTTAAAAGCATGGAAGTAACCATCATGCACATTTAGTTTAAAAACCCAGTTTGATTTCATCAAAATCGTCGACATGCGAGACGAGGCAATATCTGTATAACGGCAATAACCAGGACTGGCCAATATGTGTCCTCGTGAGTCCCTCTAGCTTCACGGATCCCAGTGTGTGAGGTCTCACCCTGATCGGGAACCGCCCGGGAGGTGGGTCAATCCAACCCGTCAGTCTTATCCGATCTCACGCATCCAAAGATGCCGTATCCGAAGATACCCCGTATCACAAAGATACCGTATCCGAAGATACCCCGTATCACAAAGATACCGTATCCGAAGATACCCGTATCACAAAGATACCGTATCCGAAGATACCCCACGGTACATCGTACTCCATGCTACTTGCACGGTACATCGTACTCCATGGACCCATATCACTCTAGGTACTCCAGCCCAAATGGCCTGCTTCCCACAGAGAGGTTTTGTTTCTCAATACTCATGCCATGTCTCAAAACGCACGTGCGAGCCTATTAAATCGATGACACACAGTCTACCCGATGCTCCAAGCACGGCTCATCGTATGTTCTCATAAAATCAGTGCGAGCGATGCTCAGCACTCTCATCAAATCAAGTAAAATCAGCAGAGCCCACTTTACATCCCCACAAGGCCGCCAACCTCATCCCTCACTCTCACCCTACTTAAGAGGTCTTTTGAGCCTGTTGGGCCTTTTGGCTGACTCCAAGGGCAGACAGCGCTACTCCACAAATCCAGTAAAACTAGTGCGAGCTAGGATCTAGCACTCTATATATAAATCACCTGAAAATCTTATAAAATCTGGTGCGAATTAAACTCCAGCACCCTGTCACGAAAATCATGTAACATCTGGTGCGAGTTAGACTCTAGCACCGTGTCACGAAACAAGCATGTGAAATCTGGTGCGAGTTATACTCTAGCACCTATGCATGTAAAACTCTAGTGCGAGCTCTCGCTCCAGCACTAATGCATGCATCACACAAATCAAACATCGTACGAGCTGAGCTCTAGCACGTCACATGTAAATAAAAACACGTAGGCGGCTCGGTTATCTCCAAATAGTTTTCACAGAAATTACATTGTTTAAGGTATGCAATGCTATGCATTTTTCTTTAAAAGTGAGCCAACCTACTCATGCATGTGTTAAAATACCTCCAGAACGAGCAGGAACCTCTTATCCTTGCTCCTCCCAATTTTTCCTAAAGTTGGAAACATTTACCCTTAACAAGGGTATTTCGATAATTTTGCCCATACGGGGCATTAAAATTATTCTTCGACCTCTAGACCCTCCAGAACATTTTTAAGGACTGCATATGAATTTAAAATTGCGTAAAGTTTACCTCTAGCAGTCCGTAGAATTCCCTTACCTTATTTTCCTGTCGAGTCTGACCTTTTCTTTTCCACTGTTGTCTCGTCGCGCAGTCCGTTATGCTCCCAATCAAATGCCCGGAACTGCGTATCAATATTCCTCAGGTCAGATATTATACAATTTAATTGTATTTCCTATTTTCTGGGCTTAATTTAAATCATTGGGCCCGTTTACCCCTATTGGGCCCGATTGACCTTAATGGGCCTCAATTGGCCTTAAGCCCGTTTTTCACTTAATTTTCACTTTATCGAGGCCTATTGGGCTCATTGGGCCCACTAATAATTTATTGGGCCTCGTTCTAATTCTTGAATAACTAAATCGATTATTTACGACAATTTATCTAAATTTCCATAATTTAATTCAATTTATGCGGAAATCAAATCAATATCACGCATAACGAGGTAATTATCGTAATAAGGGTTACTTACCCGAGATTCCATGCTAGTTCGCAAATCGAGGCTATCTCGAGCTCTCGTTGGATGCCAATCGTCGAGCTACATAATTTCATAATTTTTTGGGTAAATTTCCAGTCGAAAATTAATTAAATAAAATATTTCAAAATTTAAATCGGTCAATTTGACCGCTTATCGACTTACCCGAAGCTCGATTGCATCACTGAAATTTTCCCCAATTTTTTTCTCTTTTTCTTTTTCCCTTTTTCTTCCTTTTTTCCTCTCTTTTTGGCTGAACCGGTTCAGTCCGGTTCGGACCGGTTCAGACCGCCGGTTCTCTCCGGTTCGACCGGTTCACCGCCGGTTCACCGCCTTGCCGGCCGGTCTCTGCCGGCTTCCACCGCCAGTGGCTCCGCAAGGTTGTCCGCACCTCGAATCTGGCCTCGGCTCAGTCCAAGGCAGCCGAAAAGTCGCCGGTCCGGCTGTTCTCCTCTTCGCCGTCGGTGGTTCCCCCTTTTTTCGTCGATTCCGGGGCCGTCCGTCGGTTTCGCCAGCCATGGCCACCACCGATCGCATCGTCTGGGCCTGAGGAGTCCTCGGCTGGGGGTGGGGTCGGCCAGATCGGCGCCGTTCGCCGCCGATCGGAGCTCTTTCTCCCGCGGCTTCTCTCCCCCGATCCGCCGGATTCCGGCGTCGGTAGGCTGCACCGCCGGTACCATTTTGCTCGCCGAGCGTCGCTCTACGTTTTCCGACCTTCGCCTGGGCTCAACGGTGGCCGGTGGCTCGCCGGTCTCCCTCCCCGTTTTCGGCTTCCGTTTTCATTTTCTCTCTCCCCGATTTTCGTTTTCTGACCTTTTTTTTTTTCAATTCTTCTCTTCTTTTTTTTTCATTTATTTTATCAATTATTATTATTATTATTATTATTATTATTATTATAATTTATTTAATTATTACACTATTCATTAAAAAACTTTAAATACCCAAAATATCTACACTTATATTATTTTTATTTTAATTTAATTTATTTAATTTAAATTTAATTTATTAAATATATTTTTCTCCAAATTTTCGATATTATTCCTTTGCGCTTTTCGAGATATCGTTCCGATAATTTTTTGATATTTTTAAAATTTTCGAATCTTGATCAATTGACCCAAATTGTATAATTTTCTCATTATCGATCAAGATATCTTACATCCTTATTTTAAATTAAAATTTTCTTATCGCCTTAATACCGGGTTTTGGTATTTTTACCATTTTACCCCTGCTCTTGTTTCGAAAATCAATTTTAACCTGACCTTCCTTCATACATACTCCATCTTTTCTTATTTAATTTTTGTATTTTAATTAAACTCGGGTCTTACACCTTGTGCTTGTGGTTGTGGTGATTTTATTTGCCTCTTGATATTTTTGAGGTTGCTCTATTTGATTATTTCCTGCTGAGTTCACACAAGATAGCGATAATTTGATTTTTCGCTATGTTACATATTATGTCGGAATATTGTTATTGTTGCTTTTATCCCATCAAAGTGGTTTTAAAGCTGTGATTATTGTCGTGTTTTGACTTTGTGTTGAACGCAAAAGTTAATACAAGTAGAATAGTTAATTTTAATGGTTCAAATTATCACATATGGACAGGTAAAATGGAATATTTTCTATATGTAAAGGATTATTATTTACTCGTGTTTGGTACTAAAAAGCCAGAGAATAAAACTAATGAAGAATGAAATTCATGCCACAGACAAGTATGTGGGTATATTAGATAGTGGGTAGATGATTATGTTTTGAACCATATTAACGAAGAGACGCATGCACACTGTCACATCCTGAGGAACATGACGTCACTATCACTTATTGCGGAAACATAGTTATTATGGCTTATATATTCAATAACACTAACAATGGTTTGTCATGAGAGTACAGTCCTGCAGTCATATTGTGCATTTATCTATGTAATATCGGTTTAAGACACCTTGCCTAGGGCCTAGTCATATTCTTAAATCAAAATTGTGGTAAAAAACAATTTAGGTAGAGTTTTCGCATATACGCGTATTTTCCCCCATCAATCAATACAAAAAAACAGCCTGAAAATATTTCACAGCATTCCGAATTCAAAATTTAACCCGCAGTTATGTATAACACTCTTGTATCTACTTCCCACAATATTTTCAAAATTTTCAGAGTTCATCTTGGACTCTAGAAAATTGTATTATGAAATAGTATATTATTTTACTATTTCTGACACTTTGTCAATAATTGATGCATTTACATCTTAGTAAATCAAGTTTCAATAATATAAACATTCATATACTTAGTACTCATCCCAACTTAGCTACTAGTACAATTTTGTTTGAAAAGAAAATAATTATACAGTCAAATGTATACCTATAAATGTACTGCAAGAGTTTCAAAGTCAGAAACTTTTGTACCAAATACTACAATCGATCAAAATTAACTCTACAACTGACCTATGATGGAAAATAGAGGGGGTAAGCTTTGGGGAAGTTCAGTAAGCTAATCACACAATCGTAGAATTAACTAAAACATAATATTGGTTTAAATAAAATGCATGTTGTACAAATCACATTTCGAAATCAATTATCATGTCAAAAGTTTATATCATAAATTAGAGTCTTTCAATAAATCACATCATGTTGGGTTTCAGACTAGAATCTTATTTATACATTGTCAAGTCTTTCAATAGAGAAGTATTTTTAAAATACCTCAATTGACCACTAGATCTGACCATCTTGAACGAAATACAATAACATATCCAAATGCAGAAAACCGAGATTTAATGCAAGTTCAAAAGAAATAAATTCTTATGTATCAAATTTCTTAAACCAAACACTTGCATCAAAATACATTTCTCTACACATTTCTCATATACTTTCACAAGCTTCAATAAATTGAATCAAATTTGTATGGTTCGATAAAATTTATATTATGTTTATATATTAGAAAATAATTTCAAAACCATATAGTCCGATATATTATTCACAAAGTTCGATAATCTGATCATACGAATACATGCGAAGTCAATAAGTATATCCTGATAAAGATTTTCCCATTGTAGCTCTCAGTGAGCCGAAACCATAGATCCAAAAGTGTCTAATCCTAGTGATCATCCAGAACCGAAACCTGTCATGACAATGTCGGATAAGCAAAACTGCTTGTAAAAGAGTTGTAAACTTAAAGTTGTCTCCATATGCTCTATCGGGAATAACATAGCCAGAACGCCCATAAACGATAAAACATTTAAAAAAACATGCTTCCAAAAGTCATATAATAATCGAGATGGAAAACAGCTTATGCTTAAATCCAAAAACATTAATCATAAGTTAAATAAGCTATATGCTCTAATTAATCCAAAAACAAATTCGAAATGAGATTATAAAGAGAGACATGTATGCAAATAAAAATCTCTACAAGCTTATAAATCTCCCAAATAATGCTATGCAATGATTTTAATAAATGAAAATCATAGCAAGGTTCAAATGTCAAAACGAATCAAAATCACATTTTCGACAACACAAAGATCTTAGTTCGAAATATATGGATAATTTATGAAATTTTTGTAATAAGATCGGGTAACAATTGCTCACTACCCAACCTGCAAAATAGAGAACAATTTATATCCCCAATTCAATTGATTCAATACGTTTCATATTTCAAATCGATCAAAAGGTTCACATATTCAAAAAGTTCAAACAAAGAATTTAAGATAATCAATTGTTTGATTCAAAATATACAGCAATTAGTACGGGGTTAACCCACTGTTTATGAAATTGAACTTACCGAAGCTTCACTAAGCTTTAATTTATCACAACTTTAGCAAATCAGCTCCCATAATACGGTTTCACTCTAGAAGCGTATAATATGACACACTTGCTTAGTAAGCTATTCATAATATCTTAAAGTCGCTTAAAGGCTACTATCTAGCCTAACCTAGTTTATGTCGCATTATTTCATAAAGCGACAAAAGCTATAAAAATTTATTTTCAGATCATTCTAATTGTACATATCATTCGTATGCATGCTTAACACTCTTTTAGGGCCAAAATTACACTGCAATGGTAAAATTACCAAAATTCCCTTACTTTGGTAAAAAATTACATAATTACCCTAGGGTCATTTTTAAGCCACAATATGATTCATTTTATGCTTAATTACATGTTTCTCATCTCCATTTAAAGAATGTCTATGAAATTCCATATGAATTCCATTTTCTCTCACTAAAACTCTAAGGATTTACACTACAAAACCATCATACACACTTCATTTCTTCCAATTGAGTTCATAGGGCATCATTATATATCATATGAATCATGTAACGACCCTTGACCCTTGAAATTTGGGGGATTTTTTTTGTCATTACCTAATACTTACAAAAATCAGTAGAAATTTTTCGCTTTTGAAAAATCTTTCTTACCGCCTCGTGACATATCCCTCTAAACAGGTCGAGCTGTGAATCAATATCGATATACCATTCTAACCATTAAGAAATATCACACGTAAACATACATACTGATATCATTTATCATATAATAGAGTGGTCGATATGTTTATACATCACATGATTCTATATTTACATCCCCAAATATTATTTCATATACAATACTGTGCTGTAAACGTACTAATACAAAATTCTGTACATGCTGTATACCTGATAGTCGATGGGAAACAAAGATATCAGCTATGCCGTCTACTCTTTACACCCGCTATCTCTATGGTGGGAACACTGAAAGTGGGTGAAAAATGAAAGGGTGAGCTCCACATGCTCAGTAAGGCAATAATACAAATGGGTAGATAGCTATACTATCTACATGCTGATAAGAAATCAGGATATATATGAGCATGAGGTAAAAACAATGATATGCCATATATACAATATCATCTGTTCTAAAACAGGAAATCGACATATTAAAACATGGAATAATTCTCATGTGAAAACATCTCATGCTCAATGAATCAACACGTTTTAAAATACCGCATTTGGGTCAAAATATGATACACTCACTAATAAAAATCCATTTCAACAAAATTCTTTATTTTCAAATCTCCCTTATAAAATCACCCTTCTCACAGGGTTACAAATCAATGAAAGTTTCATAAAATCCCTCCATGGGAATAATCAAATCTCAATTGAAATCATAAGAAAATTGAGGCCTGACCCATCCCTCGAGTCTACCCTGGTCTATCAAGACCAATACTTATATCATGTGAGACATGTAAGCGACTATATCGGTAATATCCAGGACTATGACCATAACCTCGTGATCCCTGGCACACGGATCCTAGTGTGTGAGGTATCACACCTGAAACGGGAGGTTGGTCATCTTACCCGCCAGAACAGCATAATATCAGGATTGCGAGGGCAAGACTTGCTGTCTCGTGGCTAATGCCACTCCACTCCAACAATCCCCACGGTACAACGTACTTCGCGTGACATACACGGTACAACGTACTCCGTGAACCCAAGCTCAATCAAGAGTGCCTGTAATAGGTCTTATCCACCCATGTCAAGTATGTCTCAGTATACACGTGTGAGCATATCATCTCACTGTGACACACAGTCAACAGGAGGCTCCAACATGGCTATATGCATGCCATATAAATTCCTGTGCGAGCGAAGCTCTAGCACGGCTCCATGCATATTCATGATATCTAAAACTTCGTGCGAGCGAAGCTCTAGCACGGTTTCATAGAAATCAATGAAATCTGCGTACGAGCAGCGCTCAAGTACGATTTAAACTGATTATAAATTCAATTCAAATCCACGTACGAGCAATGCTCTAGTACGGATGAGTATTAAAACTCAGTGAAAACCTCGTATAAGAAAAACTCCAATACTATAGTCATATAAAATAAATCTGTAAAATAGTGCGAGCAAGGTTCCAGCACTTTGAGTATGCGTTAAAATAAAAAATCCAGTGCGAGCAGTACTCAAGCACGATAACAACTCATATAACATTGATAGGTGGCTCAATTTTATCAAAACATGTTAAATAAATATCAATTGGCACCTAACCTATGCCTTTTCACTTAAAACATGAAAATAATAGCCAACCTATCCATAAATTGCTTGAATCAAAGCAATATCATCATGAAAACATTAAAATCATGTAATTTCATAGCCTTACTACCCTTTTTGAAATTTTTCTAATTGGGGGTAAAATAGTCATTTGTCACTATTTCCATATTTTTTCGTAAAAATTATTATTCTGTTTTCAGGTAGCCTAATTAATTTAACGTAATGTAAATCCCCTCGAAACTACGTACAACTACCTCTAATTGCTTATAAAATTCCCTTACTTGAAATCACGCACGAGCTTATCCCGACTCGATCGTACCAGGTTTCTCAGCCCAATTCGCTCGTCTACGGAGCTGCATATAACCACATATGGGTTTAGTTCAAATATACAGATCAGTATTTCACTCTTACTGATCGAATCTAAAGCTCTGGGCCTGTTTTACTCTATTGGGCCCGATTGTACTTTAATAGGCCTTGAACCCCTTTTTCAGCCTGTTTCCACTTTTAAATCCCCTTTTCGGGTTTACTGGGCTCATTTGATTTATCAATAATCATCGGGTTTCGTTCCAAACTTAGTGGATAGCCCGGATACTGTTTATGATAATTACTTTGAAATTTCGAATAAAATTTCTTTTATGCAGAATTAATCCGTAAATCCGTAAAATAATCCGAACTCTGCATTAAAGGACTCATATTATCGTAATTAAAATGTACTTACCCAATATGATGCGGGGTACGAAAATCTGAGCTAAATCGGCTCTCGTTCGGGCTCTGCAGTAACACTGAACAATTATTTAAATCCGGGTCATTTTTCAATAAAATAATTTTAAATTGAATTCTCGGGATTTATCCGCAGGTCAATCCCGACCCTCGATCACTTACCTGAATTTTTAAGTCATCCCCGGTACACTTCCCGATCCTCGATCACTTACCTGAATTTTTAAGTCGTCCCCGGTACACTTTCTTTCCCTTTTTTTTCCTTTTCTTTTTCTTTTTCTTTTTTTTCCCTTTCCTTTTCCTGGCTACGGTGCCATTTTGGGCATTTCACCGTCACCGGAGATTTCGGCCATCTCGCCGACCGCCAGTGGCCTCAACAGAACCGCCTTGGCCTGGGCAGTACTCGATTGGACTGAATTGGGGCTGGACGTCGCCGTTCGCCAGGACCGAAGCGATTTCTCCCTGGAACTTCCGTTCGTCGATTCGCCAAAAATAGGGGTCGTTGGCATGCGTTGCCGGTACCAATAGACTCATCGGACTCTCCTCTATCGTCTCCGACTGTTGGCTTGGCTCGTCGGACGTCGGTGACTAGTCGGAGGGTATCGGGTTTCGCGGGTCGGCTATGGGTTCCGTTTTTTCACTTTCTCTCTCCCCAATTTTCAGATTTCCAATTTTTTGATTTTTTTATTAATTGATTTATTATTATTTTAATACATTAAAATATATTAAAATACTCCAAATATCCCAAAAAATCTCTTAAAAATTATTATTTTATCCATTTAATCAATAAATGGATTTCTCAGTCTATTTTCGTTTTTCCTGGTATATTTTTCGATTATTTTCAGGATAATTTTTTAATTTAAAAATCCCAATAAATTTCGAATTAATTCCTGTAAATTTAAATAAATTTATATCTAGATCAATTGACCTCGAATTTAAATATTTTTCTCAGTATTGATCCAGATTTCACAAATTTCATATTTTAATAAAAATTACTTATCGAATTTATACCGAATTTTGGTCTTTTGACCATTTTACCCTTATACGTGTTCGGGACTAAATTGAATCGACTTTCCTTTCATCAATCCTCAATCTTTTCCTTATATTAAATTCCTTATTTTCAATCACCTCGATTTAATTACTTAAACGAACTTGTTGCTTCGTTGTTTTCCCGATTTATCCTTATTCGATTTTACGTAATTTATTTCGTTTCATCCACATTTATCAAATCTGAATCAATCATCTTATGAATCCATTAACATATAATAATGTCATACAATATGAAAATCATAAGGAATATCATACAAAAATTACGGATCTCACATTTTTTTGTACTTAATTTACCCACTTATTCCCTTATTCACTTAGGTTGTATTCCTGTTTAGTGTCAAATCACTTTTCCTAATTCTTAATCCGTAATTATATTTAATTTTCATATTTTGACATATATGGCCGATAGAAATTTTGGCAGTATAACGGCTTATATATGAGCCTGCCCACATGCAATTCAATTGTTTTGACAATCCTAGATATCCACAACTACCAAGCATACTTTCCAACAATCCTAGATATCCACAACTACCAAGCATACTTTTCAAATCCACATTTACAACTCAATACATCCATTTCGATTCAATACCAATCATCTTAAAATCTAATCCCAAAAATAATATTCTTTACATTGTTTTCCTTACAAAATACATCCCAACAAAATGTTTCCAACATATGTCTATGCATACAAATATGTCTGGTACAGGAATGTAATTGTATACCTTTCTGCGTGTACAAAAAGTAGCCTAGGGTAGCTCTTTCCCACCAGCCTACGTCATGTACGTGGCAGGTAACGCCTATAGATCACTGCAAATAGTTTAAAGGTATAGGGGTGAGCTTTTGGGGAAAAACCCAGTAAGATAATACTTTTAAAGCAGTTCTGATATATAAAAGCATGTGAAATTGTTCATAAAACCAAACTTTAATGAAATACATAAATTGTCATTTCATGCATAATCATCATAAAAATCATAAAGCATACGTGTCTTTAAAACAAATAACATGCTTAACTATTTTACAAACTTTTCATTGTTCATGAATGAGTTCTTAAAATCATCGTGTTCATAAACATTTCATAAAACATATCTGTTCGTAACCAAGTATCGTAAATCTCATAAGAACACTTATTCATTCATCATAGTCGACTTTCATAAACAAATCGAGGAGACTAGGCTATAACTAAGTCATGCGATACGTGTCATTCTCCGTAGAGAGTCATCATACCTATGGCCATGGTAAGGGGGTTGTAGACTGGATCAGGGTCGTACAACCCTTTCGTAAAATATGGGTAGTATCTATTTTACTTACTTTCACTAGCACCTAGCTAGGACACGGGTACCAAAGGCACTCTCCGTGTGGGAAACATAGTTGTGTGCTGTGCGGGCACGAGATACTACCGAAACATTATCATAAACCACTAGTAGCAAGACATCTTCCACAAAGGTTGAGTCGAGAGCTACAAGGACCCTACGTACCGGCACCCAAGTGGTAGAGCCGGAACACCACAAAAAGTAACCATGCATGAAGCCTATAGTTTCAAAAACTTCTTTTCTTTTTTTCCCCTTTTCCCTTTTTTTTTTCTATGCTTTTGAAATTGTCAAACGTTTCTTTAACGATATGGATATAAAATGATAAATAAGTGTAAAGCTTCCATACATTTCATACCTTAGGAAAAGTTTATTTCATAACATGAAAGGTACTCGGGGAATATTTCTTAAAACTAAAACATGCTTCGTAAACAGTTTCACAAGTATGAAAGCATTGATAAATCATTTCAAATTATATGCTCCTTCATAAAATCTTTTATTGGTGAAACAGGAATGTATTACCAGAACTAAGTTAAATAGTACCCCTTACCTCGATTTATCAAATATTCCGCGTCCGAGTAATGACGCCTCCTAGTGTCTCCCCTAGCTCCTCCTACGATTCTCCTACACTGACACTTGTATACTAAGTATCCTATTCGTACGAATTGTCCGAAATGCATCAAAATTATAACCTATTCGTTACTACCTCGTGTGTACGTGTAATTGTACATACCTAGAGTATTACGTGCGTTTATATATTTTTATTACTATTATTTTTTTGTATGTACATATACTAACATACACATTCATTATATACACCCATATGTATATACACACAAATATATATATATATATATATATATATATATATATACACACACACATATATATATATATATTATTATTATTTGTTTTCATTATTCATTATCACATATATTTATTTATTTGTCTACTTCTCATCTTTACCATTTTTCTTCATGTCTAATTTAATCTACACTAGCATGCTTATATATACAACACATATATATACATGTACATTAAATATACATACATATATATATATATTACTTTTTTTTCTCCAAATTTCCAGTTTTCCCTTTTCTTTTCTTTCTTTTTCTTTCTTTTTTCCTTTTCCTCTCTTCTCTCTCGGTCAGCCCAGCCTTGGTTTTGCTCAGTCTTCTTCCCCCTTCAGCTCTTCTTCCTCGGTTCTGTTTCAGCCTCCTGGTTTTGCTTCCCCTCAAGCCTCAGTCTGCTTTTTCCTTCAGCCCCCTCTCGGTTTGCTTCAATTTCACTCTCGGTTCCAGCCTCTCCTCCCTCTTCCTCGGTTTGTTCTGCTTTCTCCCCCTTCTCTTCTTCTTCTTCTCCTTCCTTCTTCTTTGTCTTTCTTTATTTTCCCTCCCAGCTATACACTCTGTTTTTTTTTTCAATTGCAGCAAAGGGAATTGGCTTTCTTTGAAAGCCAATTCCGTACAATACTATATATATATATTATATTAATATATATATATATTATATTAATTTATATATATATATATATATTATTTGTTTTTGTTTAGTGTTATTATTTGTTTTTGTTTGTTTTGTTTTGTTATTTTTGGTTTATCCATTTCATTTCATTTTTTTTTCATTTTATTCGTCTCATGCTTTATTTTTTTTTATTAATACTTATATATTACATACTATACATTACATAAAATATATATTTGTTATATATATATATATATATTATTATCTATCTATTTAAATTGTCTAGTATATATATATATATATATATATAAATATATAAATATACATATGTATATATATATATATATACACACATTTTCTTCTTTATAAAACTTATCCAAAGACATAATACTCATGCCTTCCATGAAATTTTTATTATTTCGAAAATGAAATATTATTGGGATCTCATCACTCCTTATAAATCCCCGATATAAGTTTTACATCAAAATTTTCAACTAATGAATTAAAATTTTTTTCAATCCCTCCGTGCTTGCTTTGTCACTTCCTGTATTTTGAGTTCCCTATTGTTCACGGGCCTCTCGGTTCCCATACTCCTCGAGCCCTACAACAAATATTCACACTTCCATTAAAATATATTATTCCCATTTTTATATAGTCTAATTAAATGTAGAAAATTTGTGGTGTTTACATTCTCCCTACCTTAAGAGAATTTGGTCCTCCAAATTCATTCGGGTCCATCAGAATAGATGTGGGTACTTCTCCTTCATGAGGCTCTTTAACTCCCATGTAGCTTCTTCAATCGAATGGTGTTGCCAGAGAACCTTTACCAGAGGTATCATCTTTGATCCAAGTACCCTTTCCTTCCTGTCCAAAATCTGGATAGGTTGCTCAACGTAGCTCATATCCTCTTGAATGCTTAAGGGCTCATACTCAATGATGTGTGGGGATCCAGATTATACTTTCTTAACATCGAGACATGGAAGACATGTGTACCCCAGAAAGCTGCGATGGTAAGGCAAGTCTGTAGGCTGCGTCTCCCACTCTCTCTAGGATATCAAAGGACTAATGAAGCGAGAACTCAATTTTCCCTTTTTCTCAAACCGCATGATACCCTTGCTCGGAGATACCTTAAGAAACACGGAGTCCCCAATCTGAAACTCAAGTGGCCGCATATGCTTATCCGCATAACTCTTCTACCTATTTTATGCGGTCTTAAGTCTATCACAGATTATCCGAACACCTTCTGCTGCCTGTTCAACCAACTCGGGAGCTAAGATCCTTCTGTCACCCACTTCTTCCCAAGCCATTGGAGACCTACATCTTCTACCATACAAGGCTTCATAAGGTGCCATCCCGATGCTAGCATGATAGCTGTTGTTGTAAGCAAACTCTGCGAGAGGTAGATGATCATCCCATGAGCCCTTAAACTCTAAAACGCACGCCCTCAACATATCCTCTAAGGTCTGAATGGTCCTCTCGGACTGACCATCGGTCTGAGGATGATAGGTTGTGCTCAGATTGAGCTGAGATCCCATGACTTGTTGAAAATGAGCCAAAAATCTAGAAGTGAATCGGGAATCTCTGTCTAATGTAATGCTCACGGGAGCCCCATGCAACCGAGCTATCTCTCTCACATATAACTCTGCTAAAGCACTCAAGGAGTCTGTACTTTTGATGGCTAAGAAGTGGGCACTCTTAGTCAATCTATCTACGATCACCCAGATTGCGTCATGCCCCTTTCAGGTCCTTGGTAAACCCATAATGAAATCCATAGTAATGTGCTTCCATTTCCAAGGAGGCACTAAAAGAGACTTAAGTAATCCCGCTGGCCTTTGGTGTTCGATCTTAATCTGTTGACAAATCAGACACTTGACCACAAACTCAGCTACATCTCTTTTCATACCGACCTACCAATAAACCTTCCGTAAATCATGGTACATCTTAGTGCTTCTCGGGTGCATGGTGTACCGAGAACAATGAGACTCCTTTAAGATCCTTTGTCGTAGGGCATCATCGTTTGGGACACATATACGACCCCTAAATCTCATCAACCCATCCTCACCGACCATAAAGTCTGACTGTACATCTTATTTTACCTGGCTGACCATGTCTAATTCCTGATCACCCCTCTGTCCAGTTCTGATCTGATCAAGTATACTAGGTTCAATCTGCAAACTACCTATGAACCCAACATCTGTTGTTTCCACACTAACACTGAGTTTGAAAAACTGCTCCAACAACTCCCATTCTCTGACCATCATAAAAGAAATCATCCCCTTCCTGCTTAAAGTATCTGCCACTACGTTTGCTTTGCCCGGGTGATACAGAATTTTACAATCATAATCATTGAGGAGATCTATCCATTGTCTCTGTCTCATATTTAGTTCCTTCTGATCAAATATATACTTCAAGCTCTTGTGGTCAGTAAAAATCTGAAACCTTTCTCCATACAGATAGTGCCGTCATATCTTCAAAGCAAAAACAACCGCGGCTAACTCCAAGTCATGGGTGGGGTAATTCCTTTCATGGTTCTTAAGCTGACGAGAACCATATGTGACAACTCTCCCATGCTACATAAGTACACACCCCAAGCCCTGGTATGATGCATCATTGTACACTACATAGCCTCCAGACCCACTAGGAATGGTTAAGACTGGGGTGGTAGTCAACCTCTTTTGAGTTCTTCAAAACTCTGCTCACACTGATCAGTCTACTCGAATGGAACATCCTTACGTATAAGCTTAGTAAGTGGAGTGGCAATCTTGGAGAAACCTTCTACAAACCTCCTGTAGTATCCAGCTAGTCCTAGAAAACTCTTGATTTCTGTAACAGTTTTCGGCCTCTCCCAGTTAAGTACTGCCTCAACCTTAGATGGATCCACTGACACCCCGTCCTCAAAAATGACATGGCCCAAAAATGCTATTTGCTCTAACCAAAACTCACACTTATCCAACTTCCCATACAACTGCTTCTCTCTGAGAGTTTGGAGCACCACTCTCAAATGTTGCTCATGCTCCTCTCGGGACTTTGAGTAGATCAGAATATCATTGATGAAAACTATGATGAACCGATCTAGAGACTCTCGGAACACCTTATTCATCAGGCTCATGAATGCAGCTGGGGCATTAGTTAGACCAAAGGGCATCACGCGGAACCCATAGTGGCCATATCTCGTTTTGAAGGCCGTCTTCAGAACATCCTCCTTCCTAATCCTCAATTGGTGATAGCCCGATCTCAGGTCAATCTTCGAGAACACCGTAGCCCCTCTTAGCTGGTCAAATAGATCATCTATTTTGGGCAAAGGATACTTGTTCTTAATTGTGGCCTTGTTCAGCAGCCTGTAGTCTATACACAATCTGAGACTACTATCCTTCTTTCGCACAAATAATACCAGAGCTCCCCACGGGGATACACTTGGCCTAATGAACCCTTTGTCTAGCAGGTCTTGCAATTGCTTTTTCAGTTCCTCAAGTTCAACAAGGGCCATCCGGTAAGGAGACTTCGAGATTGGCTGAGTCTCTGGTGCCAAATCTATCGTGAATTCCAACTCTCTCTTCAGTGGTAGTCCTGGTAGTTCATCCGAAAACACATCCGAGAACTTGCATACCACTGGTATGTCCTGAATACTTGGACATTCTTGACTAATATCGGAGATGAATGCAATATAACCTTCACATTAACACGTTTATAAGAAATTTTCATCAATAGTTAAAATCGTACACTTTATTCCTTAACTGCAAAGCATACATTAAACTTACTAGGTAAGGAAAAGGTTACAGTTTTAGAGTAGCAGTCTAAACTGACATGGTTGGTGGCTAACCAATCCATACCCAAAATTACATCAAAGCCATATATTCTCAACAAGATTAGATCTGCTAACATGATCCTATCTCCTACCTTGATTTCAGAATTTCTACACACCATATCAGTCTTTTGTGATTTATACATGGGTGTACTAACGTGTAACGTAAAATCTAGAGATTCAGGCATAATATGCAATTTACATGCGAAATGAGGTGATATGAAAGAGTGGGTGGAACCTGAATCAAACAATACTTGTGCCTCATGATTGCAAATTAAAAGCTTACCCTGAATGGTCTCAGTGGAGGCATCAGCAGTCTCTCTGTCCAAAGTAAAGACTCTCCCATGAGTGACAGGCTTCTTGCCCTTCTCTGCTGCGGTAGCCCATCTCTGTTGGATTTGTCTCTAGGGAGCTTGCCTCTCAGATTGTCGTGGTGGCTCTGGGGGTTGTGGAACTTGGTTCTGTGGGCAATCCCTCATTATGTGACCCTTCTGTCCACACACAAAGCAGCTCCCTGTGGTTAAACGACACACACCTCCATGGAGTTTTCCACACTCTTTGCACAATGGCCTATACTGTTGCGGACCTCTAGCAATCTGAGGAGCAGGTACTAGAATGATGGGTCTATCAAGTCTAGGCCGAAACTCATCTGTCCTTTGCCTCTTGGGCTGGCCCCTCTGAAAATCCTATCTCACAAATTCTGTCCGCTTACTCTTATCCCTGCTCTTTCCCTAAAAGCCATACTCCGTCTGCATAACATTTAGGCCCCTCTCAATCATCTGTGCTCTACCCAAGGCATCCTGGAATTCAGTAATCCATAACCCCAAAAGATGGTCTCGGATAGCTGGCCTTAACCCCGCTAGGAACCTCTCAGTACGACGCTCTTCATTCTGGAACGTCTTTGGGTCATACCTCATCAGCATCATAAACTTACTCTCATATTCATCCACGGTCATACTGCCCTGTACCAAGTTTAAAAAGTCCGTCCTCAACTTCTGTTGGGCAGCTCGTGGAACATACTGATTCCTAAAGGCTGTAGAAAATGCATCCCAACTAATTACTGGATGCTGAGCAGTCAAAAGGACCTTGGTGGATCCCCATGAATACTCTACTTAGCCCTTCAGCATGTACGTCGCCATAGAAACCTTCTCAACATCGAAACACCCCAGAAAATTGAAGATCTTTTCGAGGTCTACTAGCCACTCTTCAGCCTCTACTGGATTCTTAATTCCATTAAATACTGGAGGCTTCATCTTCAGGAAATCCCTCATTCTACTGATATCCCTCTCTCCCTCTGGGCCTGTATAGGAGGCTGAGGAGCCATAGGTACTGGAGGGACTTGTGGAGGAGGATGTGGTGGTGCTTGTGGAGGAGTCGACACCAGAGTAAGAATTGGTGCCGTGCCAGCTGAATCAGAAATGTTTTCCCCTTGGTGTTGGGCAACCATGGCAGCTATCGACTCCAAGCCTCGCTCGAGGCGCTACTCCAAATGCTGCTCGAACTGAGCCATATGAATACTGGGACTCTCTGACTACGGTGGAGGAGGTGGAGGTGGCTGAGCCTTCCTCCGAGGGCGTCCTCGTCTTCCACTCATCATGCAAGTGATCTAATACCTGCGAGTAATTCCAAAGATCAAATCTTAAATTTATTAGGTATACTTTACCTACAACCAGACAAGCACAAACATTTGAGATGTAATTTTATCCTTATTTTCAACACTGACAGTACTAGACAACCTTCGCTCTGATACCACCTTTAACTGTAATGACCCTTGACCCTTAAAATTTGAGGGATTTTTTTTGTACTTAATTTACCCACTTATTCCCTTATTCACTTAGGTTGTATTTTTGTTTAGTGTCAAATCACTTTTCCTAATTCTTAATCCGTAATTATATTTAATTTCTATATTTTGACATATATGTCCGATAGAAATCTCGGCAGCATAACGGCTTATATATGAGCCTACCCACCTACAATTCAATTGTTTTGACAATCCTAGATATCCATAACTACCAAGCATGCTTTTCAATAATCCTAGATATCCACAACTACCAAGCATACTTTCCAAATCCACATTTACAACTCAATACATCCATTTCGATTCAATACCAATCATCTTAAAACCTAATCCCAAAAATAATATTCTTTACATTTTTTCCTTACAAATTACATCACAACAAAATGTTTCCAATATATGTCTATGTATACAAATATGTCTGGTATAAGAATGTAATTGTATACCTTTCTGCGTGTACAAAAAGTAGCCTAGGGTAGCTCTTTCCCACCAGCCTACGTCATATACGCGGCAGGTAATGCCTATAGATCACTGCAAATAGTCTGAAGGTAGAGGGGTGAGCTTTAAGGGAAAAGTCCAGTAAGATAATACTTTTAAAGCAGTTCTAATATATAAAAGCATGTGAAATTGTTCATAGAACCAAACTTTAATGAAATACATAAATTTTCATTTAATGCATAATCATCATAAAAATCATAAAGCATGCGTGTCTTTAAAACAAATAACATGCTTAACTATTTTACAAACTTTTCATTGTTCATGAATAAGTTCTTAAAATCATCGTGTTCATAAACATTTCATAAAACATATATGTTCGTAACCAAGTATTGTAAATCTCATAAGAACATTTATTCATTCATCATAGTCGACTTTCATAAACAAATCGAGGAGACTAGGCTATAACTAAGTCATGCTATGTGTCATTCTCCGTAGAGAGTTATCATACCTATGGCCATGGTAAGGGGGCTGTAGACTGAATTAGGGTCGTACAACCCTTTTGTAAAATGCTGTAGACTGGATCAGGGTCGTACAGCCCTTTCGTAAAATATGGGTAGTATCTATCTTACTTACTTTCACTAGCACCTAGCTAGGACACGAGTACCAAAGGCACTCTCCGTGTGGGAAACATAGTTGCATGCTGTGCGAGCACGAGATACTACCGAAACATCATCATAAATCACCAGTAGCAAGAAATCTTCCACAAAGGTTGAGTCGAGTGCTACAGGGGCCCTACATATTTGCACCCAAGTGGTGGAGCCGGAACACCACAAGAAGTAACCATGCATAAAGCCTATAGTTTCAAAAACTTCTTTTCTTTTTTCCCCTTTTCCCTTTTTTTCTATGCTTTTAAAATTGTCAAAAGTTTCTTTAACGATATGGATATAAAATGATAAATAAATGTAAAGCTTCCATACATTTCATACTTTAGGAAAAGTTCATTTCATAACATGGAAGGTACTCGGGGAATATTTCTTAAAACTAAAACATGCTTCGTAAACAGTTTCACAAGTATGAAAGCATTGATAAATCATTTCAAATTATATGCTCCTTCATAAAATCTTTTATTGGTGAAACAAGAATGCATTACCAGAACTAAGTTAAATAGTACCCCTTACCTCGATTTATCGAATATTTCACGTCCGAGTAATGACGCCTCCTAGTGTCTCCCCTAGCTCCTCCTACGATTCTCCTACACGACACTTGTATACTCAGTATCCTATTCATATGAATTGTCCGAAATGCGTCAAAATTGTAACCTATTCGTTACTACCTTGTGTGTACGTATAATTGTACATACCTAGACTATTACGTGCATTTATATATTTTTATTACTATTATTTACTATTATTTTTTTGTATGTACATACACTAACGTACACATTCATTATATACACCCATATGTATATGCATACAAATATATATATATATATATATATATATACATATATATATTATTTGTTTTCATTATTCATTATCACATATATTTATTTATTTGTCTACTTCTCATCTTTCCCATTTTTCTTCATGTCTAATTTAATCTACACTAGCATGCTTATATATACAACACATATATATACATGTACATTAAATATACATATATATTACCTTTTTTTTCTCCAAATTTCCAGCTTTCCCTTTTCTTTTCTTTCGATTTTTTTCTTTTTTCCTTTTCCTTTCTTCTCTCTCAGTCAGCCCAGCCTTGGTTTTGCTCGGTCTTCTTCCTCCTTCAGCTCTTCTTCCTCGGTTCTGTTTCAGCTTCCCGATTTTGCTTCCCCTCAAGCCTCAATCTGCTCTTTCCTTTAGCCCCCTCTCGGTTTGCTTCAATTTCACTCTCGGTTCCAGCCTCTTCTCCCTCTTCCTCGGTTTGTTCTGCTTTCTCCCCCTTCTCTTCTTCTTCACCTTCCTTCTTCTTTTTCTTTCTTTATTTTCTCGCCCAGCTATACACTGTTTTTTTTCAATTGCAGCAAACGGAATTGGCTTTCGTACAATACTATATATATATATTAATATATATATATTATATTAATTTATATATATATATTATTTGTTTTTGTTTAGTGTTATTATTTGTTTTTGTTTGTTTTTTTTGTTATTTCTGTTTTATCCATTTCATTTCATTTTTTTTCATTTTATTTGTCTCATGCTTTATTTTTATTTATTTATTAATACTTATATATTACATACTATACATTACATAATATATATTTGTTATATATATATACTATTATTATTATTATTATTATTATCTAGCCATTTAAATTGTCTAGTATGTATATATATATATATATATATACATTTTCTTCTTTATAAACTTATCCAAAGACATAATATTCATGCCTTCCATGAAATTTTCATTATTTCGAAAATGAAATATTATTGGGATCTCATCACTACTTATAAATCCTCGATATAAGTTTTACATCAAAATTTTCGACTAATGAATTAAATTTTTTTTCAATTCCTCCGTGCTTGCATTTTCTTTGTCACTTTCTGTATTTCGGGTTTCCTGTCGTTCACGGGCCTCTCGGTTCCCATACTCCTCGAGCCTTACAACGAATATTCACACTTCCATTAAAATATATTATTCCCATTTTTATATAGTCTAATTAAATGTAGGAAATTTGTGGTGTTTACAAATCAACATATATTAAATTGAAACATTGCAACCAACATTACCCCAATAAACCCATTTTGGCCTTATGGTGTTCTCACTCTTGGAGGTTGATTTGCTTCAATCTATTTACATGGGAATACTCTATATTAATCCTTCATTAACATACATAAAAGCCATAGTTTAAATCAAACTTAAACTCCATGAATTTGGCCAAACCATACCATACCCATTTATTCTTCTACAAGCCAAAACTCATTCAAATAATAAGATTTACCTTTGAATTTCGGATATGTTGTAGATGAGAGTGTGTAGAACAATTTTTAGAATGATGCTTGAGCCAAAAATGGATGAAATTGGGGAAAAATGGTGACAAGCTTGGTATGTGAATGAAAATGGTGTTTTTCTTATTTTTTCTATTTTCCCATGAATTTTGTGGGAATTTTTATGCTTTATAAAGAAGATGGCTGATCAAGGTGGTAGGATCTAGTGAAATTAAGCTCATCATAAGCTTTGGTCAAAGTTTGGTTAAAACTTATTAATGGTTTAAATCAAATTCTTTCGATTTAGCTTATTTAAGCACCTTTTTAGTTTTATCGATTAACATCTCAGTACGAAAACTGACATACAGATTTAAGAGGTTGACATAGCTCATTATATACCTTTTAATCAGTCTATAGTGTCCATTCAATCAAATCTAAAAATCGACTAATGGATAAAATCATCATTTTGACAATTATTGCATGTTTACCGAAATAAGTCATAAAATAATCCTCTTAGGGTTCAAAATTTTACTGGAGGCCATATATCATCATATTAAGATGATTTGGATATGTCTGTATAGGTGTACACTCTTGTGGGGACCACAACCCTCTTCGTACGCAAGCGGTCTTGTTTGCACAAAAATAGAAATAAAAGGTATTTTAGCAATTTGAGTTATTCTAAAGACGTACAGTGGCACAATAAATAATAATTTTGTAGTTATTACATCCTTCACACCTTAAGGAATTTGGCCCTCCGAATTTGACTCAATTTGATCCAAAAAGATGAGGGTACTTCTCCTACATCAGGCTCTCTAACTCCTAAATAGCATCCTATGAGGTATGATGTTGCTAAAGAACCTTTATTAACGGGATCGATTTCGATCGAAATGTCTTTTCTTTTCTATCTAGTATTCGAATTAGTCGTTTGATGTAGCTCAAATCATCTCAGATATCCAATGGTTCGTACAAAATGACGTGGGAGGGACCCGCTTGATATTTTTGAAGCATAGACACATGAAAGACATTGTGCACACTGGATAACTGCGGCAGAAGTGCCAAATGGTATGCCACATCTCCTACCCTCTCTAATATCACAAAAGGACCGATTAAGCGAGGAGTGAGTTTTTCTTTCTTCCAGAATCTCATGATATGCTTTGAAGGAGACACTTTGAGGAAAACCTTATCCCCAGTCTGAAACTCAAGTGGTCATCTCTTGGTGTTAATGTAACTCTTTTGATGGCTTTGTGTTGTTATCAGTCTATCACAAATCAGTTTCACTGCCTTGGAAGCTTTATCTACTAATTCAAGAGCAAATATCCTGTGTTCACCCACTTCTTCCCAAGTAATAGGAGATCTACATCTCCGTCTACATAAAGCCTCATATGGAGCCATCTCTATACTCGAATGATAGTTGTTATTGTAATCGATTTTGCTTAAAGGTAGATGGTTATCCTAGTAGTCTGAAAAATCAATGGCACAAGCCTTGAGCATATCCTCCCTAAGGTTTGTATAGTCCGCTCGGACTAACCGTCAGTTTGAAGATGAAAGGTTGTGTTAAACTATAGTAGGGATCCCATAGCTTCCTAAAAGTGTTCCCAAAATCAGGAAGTAAAGTGAAAATCCTTGTTTGATACAATACTCGCTGGAACTCCATGTACCCTGACAATCTCCCTAACATACAGCTCTACGAATGAACTAAGGGAATTTATGGCTCTCATAGGTAGAAAGTGGGCAGACTTGGTGAGATGATCCACAATTACCTAAATAAAATCATGACCTTTTCGAGTTCAGGGAAGTCCCATCACAAAATCCATGGTCATGTACTCCCACTTCTATATCGGTACTAGTAAAGGTTTGAGCATCCTCGTAAGCCTTTAGTACTCAACCTTAATCTGTTGACACTTGAGATATTTCAATACAAAATTTACGATTTCTCTCTTCATACCTGTCCATCTGTATACTTCCCGTAGATTCTGGTACATCATCTTACTACGTGGTATAACATGTATTTTGAATTATAGGTGTAAGACCCGAATTTAATTAAAATACAAAATGAATTAGTATTCGTGAAAGAAAATTTGGGTTAAATTAATCCCGAACACGTGTAAGGGCAAAATGGTCAAAAGACCGAAAGTCGGTATAATTTCGATAAGGAAATTTAATTAAAAATATGGATTTGAGAAATTTTGGTCAATAAGGATGAAATAAATTTATTTTGGGTTAAATTGATCAAGATATTAATTTATGAGAATTAATCGGAATTAATCGAGATTTTTAGTTCGGAAAAATAATCCTGAAAATAATCAAAAAATTATACCGAAAAGTCATTCGGGACAATATCCCGAAAATACGGAGAAATTATATCCGAAAAATGGTTAAAATATAATAAATAAATTAAATTAAATTAATTAATTTGGAATAAAATAATAATATTAAGGGATATTTGGGTATTTTTAAGGTATTTGAATGATTAAAATAATAAAAATAAATAATAAATAAAATATATAAAATAAATCAAAGAATTGAAAAAAAAAAGAATCTGATTGAATCAGGGAGAGAGAAGGAATAGAAACGGAAAAACAGAAGCCGAAATACCGAGGAGCCACCAGCGGCCTGGCGACCAGGCGAGACAGAGGAAGGAAGCCCGATGAGGCCCGACCACCACCGGCCTAATGGAGACGCGAACGGCGACGAACGGTGGAGCAAAACGGCGAAAATCGAAACCGAGAGGGGGAGAGAGAATCACCGGTGATCGACGCCATTCAGGCCCGACCGACCCCAGCCGAAGCTTTGCCAGGCGCAGGCGAGCTTGTTGGTGGCGGCCACGACCGGCAAAACTACCGGCAAACACCGAAAACGGCGAGGAAAGAAAATGGGTTTCGACAGCAGAAAAGAGAAGAGCCGAACCGACGGCGTTCTGGCGACCTCGACCGAAACCGAGGGTAGATTCGTGCTGCGGACGACCTTGCGGAGGTGCTGGCGGTGGAAGCCGGTGGAGAACCAGCGGGCAAGGCGGTGAACTGGAGTGAACCGGGGTGAACCGGGGTGAACCGGCGGTCCGAACCGGACTGAACCGGTTCAGCCAAGAAAGAGAGGAAAAAAGGAGAAAAAGGAAAAAAGAAAGAGAGGAAAAATTGGGGAGAAATTCCAGTGATGCAATCGAGCTTCGGGTAAGTCGATAAGCGGTCAAAATTGACCGATTTAAATTTTGGAATATTTTATTTAATTAATTTTCGACTGGAAATTTACCCGAAAAATTATGAAATTGTGTAGCTAGATGATTGGCATCCAAAGAGAGCTCGAGATAGCCTCGAATTTCGTACTAGCATGGAATCTCGGGTAAGTGACCCTTATTTACGACAATTTACATCGTTATGCATGTTTCAGATTTAAATTCGGCATAAATTGAATTAAATTATGAAAATTTAGATAAATTGTCGTAAATAATAAATTTAGCTATTCGAGAGTTAGAACGAGGCCCAATAAATTGTTGGTGGGCCCAATAAGCCCAATAGGCCTCGATAATGTGGAAATTAAGTGGAAAACGGGCTTAAGGCCGATTAAGGCCCATTAAGGTGCAATCGGGCCCAATAGGGGTAAACGGGCCCAATGATTTAAATTAAGCCCAGAAAATAGGAAATACAATTAAATTGTATGTTATCTGACCTGAGGAATATTGATACGCAGTTCCGGGCATTGGATTGAGAGCAGATCGGACTGCGCGACGTGACATCAGTGGAAAGGTCAGACTCGACAGGAAAATAAGGTAAGGGAATTCTACGGACTGCTAGAGGTAAACTTTACAAAATTTCAAGTTCATATGCAGTCTTTAAAAAATTATCTGAAGGGTCTAGAGGTCAAATAATAATTTTAGTGCCCCGAATGGGCAAATTACCAAGATACCCTTGTTAAGGGTAAAAAATTACAAATTTAGGAAAAATTTGGGAGGAGCAAGAACAAGAGGTTTCTGCTCGTTCTGGAGACATTTTAATGCATGCATGAGTAGGCTGGCTAACCTTGAAAGAAAATGCACAGCATTGCATACTTTCAACGATATAATTGTTTTGAAAAACTGTTTTGAGGAAACAGAGCCGCCTACGTGTTTTTATTTACATGTGACGTGCTAGAGCTTAGCTCGCACGATGTTTGACTTGTGTGATGCATGCATTAGTGCTGGAGCGAGAGCTCGCACTAGAGTTTTACATGCATAGGTGCTAGAGTATAACTCGCACCAGATTTCACATGCTTGTTCGTGACACGGTGCTAGAGTCTAACTCGCACCAGATTTTTACATGATTTTCGTGATAGGGTGCTGGAGTTTAACTCGCACCAGATTTTATAAGATTTTCATGTGATTTATATATATATATATATATGAGTGCTAGAGCCTAGGTCGCACTAGTTTTACTGGATTTGTGGAGTAGCGCTGTCTGCCCTTGGAGTCAGCCAAAAGGCCCAACAGGCTCAAAAGACCTCTTAAGTGGGGTGAGAGTGAGGGATGAGGTTGGCGGCCTTGTGGGGATGTAAAGCGGGCTCTGCCAGTTTTACTTGATTTGATGAGAGTGCTGAGGATCGCTCGCACTGATTTTTATGAGAACATGCGATAAGCCGTGCTTGGAGCATCGGGTAGACTGTGTGTCACCGATTAAATAGGCTCGCACGTGCGTTTTGAGACATGGCATGAGTATTGAGATATGATATAAGAAACAAAACCTCTCTGTGGGAAGCAGGCCATTTGGGCTGGAGTACCTAGAGCGGTCCATGGAGTACGATGTACCATGCAAGTAGCATGGAGTACGATGTACCGTGTGGTATCTTTGTGATACGGGGTATCTTCGGATACGATATCTTTGTGATACGGGGTATCTTCGGATACGGTATCTTTGTGATACGGGGTATCTTCGGATACGGCATCTTCGGATGCGTGGGATCGGATAAGACTGACGGGTTGGATTGACCCACCTCCTGGGCGGTTCCCGATCAGGGTGAGACCTCGCACACTAGGATCCGTGTAGCTAGAGGGACTCACGGGGACACACATGGCCATAGTCCTGGTTATTGCCGATATACAGATGTTGCCTAGTCTCGCATGTCGATGATTTTGTTGAGATCAAATCGGGTTTTAAATTAAATGTGCATGATGGTTATTTCCATGCTTTTTAAACCCATATGTGATGTAAACGGATTTTCATGATTTTGTGTGAGTCAGGATCACCCGAAGGAGGGGTCGAGTCCTGACTTTACTGTGAAATTTTAAACGAGAAAGATATGATTTTGAATGTAATTGCATGTTGAATTTTCTGTGTAAATGTGTTTTACATAACATCATAACTCATATCATCTGTTTTAAAATGTGTGGAGAAAGGGTGGTTTATGCATGGCACTACGTTCATGTAGGTAGTATGGTTACCTACTTGTTCGTAGGATTGCCTTACTGAGCTTGATGTGCTTACCCCTTTCATTTTCTCCCACAGATAATCTCCAGTAGACGTTGAGATGACTCAGTACTGCATTCTGGATATCCGCTGCTGCCCATCATTCAAGGTATATACACTTGTACAAATTGTATCTAAATAAGCATAGCACAGTAACATGTTTGTAAGTGTCTCTAGGGGATGTATAAATATTGTAGACATTTTATAAATGACTGAGAAAGAATTAAGTTATATGGTAAATGTATGGTGAGACTGGCATTGACGCACAGCCCAATTTGTTAGTGGAGTGTGGTCACGATCAGAGGACAAGTAAGCAATGAAAGAAAATAACAAAACGCGAAAAATTAACTCTGATTTTTGGGTAGTTTGGGTCGTGACAATAGGCCTTATCCTATATCAGTTTCCGAAGGGTATTATCCTGTGGCATACATATCCAATTTTTGAATCGAAGAATACCATCTTCACTGACCCTGTACCCAGGCATCTAATCTTGCTCTACCTAACTAGCCCACTGAATAAAAAATGGATCTTCTCATTAAGCCTGTCTAATCTGATTGAGAAGTGATGGCTTAACCCGAAGGCTTATTATCAAGTAGTCATTTATAGGTTTTACATTTAAATCTAATTCTAATAGACCCCACTCCTGAACCATTATATATGAAACCATACTAGTGCTCTTTCTACTCAGAGCATTGGCAACAACATTTGCATTACCAAGATGGTACAGGATCTTGCAGTCATAATTTTTTAGAAGATCCATATAATACCTGTAATCTCCCAAGTATTTGCTTTTATGAAAATATAATGTATATGTACATTTGTTACAAGTGTATAAGTGATGCAAGGATTATGGATTTAATGAAACATCCATGATTTCAAGTAGTGTGCACAAGTTTTAATATTTATGAACTATATGGAATAGATGTCATTGTATGTTAATAGTGCATGGATTGTAAATTGAGGTATGAAGCAAATGTGGATGAATGTACATTGAAAAATCTGTAAAAAACTGCAGAAAATGAGGGTGCAAGGGATGAGAGATCGATCTCATATGAAGGAGAGATCGATCCTCCCCTTATGAAATGCCCAGAATTTGTCGAATGGAACTAGGAAGATCGATCTCATAGGAAGGCAGATCGATCTCCTTAAGTCTTTGCCTAGAAGGAGTCGATCTCTCACAAGGCACAGATCGATCTTCTTAACTCTCGGCCTGGAAGAGACTGATCTCTCCTAAATGATAGATTGATCTCATGAAGGTTCTGTAAAAAGCAGATCGATCTCCTATAAGAGGCAGATCGATCTCCAAGAAGGAATTTGCTTGTAAACAGATCGATCTCACAGTGGAAGAAGATCGATCTGGTAGTAGTTGTGTTTGGTAAAAAGGAATACCAAACCATGTAGAGATCGATCTCCACAAGGACCAGATCGATCTCATGTCTCTGCGTCTATAAAAGGGCACGAGATCTGGACTAAAAGTCAGATTTCCCTCTCACCAAACCGCACCTACCATTTTCTCTCAAGGACCCAAGCTTTCTCACTCTAAAAATACTACATTTCAGCCAGAATCTGAAGAAGCTCAAGAAGGGAAAGTAGTTCCTTGAAGCGAGAAGAACAACATACCCCAAAACACACATTAGTGTGACCAAGAGAAGGAGTTTTGACTACCACAAGTTTGGATAAGAAAAGGGGTAAGCTCTTCAACCTTCAAGCTTTAAAAATGGAATTTTAGGCATTTAATGAGTTGAATGGTATGTGAAATATTGCTAAGAATGATGATTGTAGTGATGAGTGAGTAAGATTAAGAGGAATTATGAAGGGAAATCTATGGGAAAGTGATGGAAAACTTAAGATGAGATATAGTGAATACAAATGGGAAAGGTGAAATGTGATTTTAAGGATTGGGAAGTATGGATAGATAAATAGAAGACAATGTGCATGTTTAGTAGAGGGAAAGGAAAATCACTTAATGATTTACACGTGTAGATTGAAATACGTGGAACACGATTAACTCGGATCATGAACGGAGCAAGCGAGAAGAAGGAAATACAAACTCGATTCGAGGTAAGGGACTGTATGTTAGCGATAGAGATATTCGTACGTATTTTACTGCTATTTTAGTAGATATGATGCTAGAATTAGTACGTTTAGCTATGAAATCAAGAAATGTACTATGATATATATATATATTTATATATGTATTGAGAAAATGGGATGTGAGAAGGAAAACAACCCGACATGCATGTTTTTAATGCTTTTACATCTATACGATGTTTTTGATGTTTTTGATGTTTTCTCAACCATGTATTGATTTTGAGATTGAGAAATGATGATGGATGGGTTGGCTAGTTTTACATGTTTAGCATGGGATGACATGCTATATAAATAAACATGTTTTGAGTTTTTAAAGGAGAAAATAGCCACCTATCAGATTTGAGATGTGAATCTGTGTTGGAGCTCTAGCTCACACCCGTTTTAATGATTTTGACTATGCTGGAGTTTCACTCGCATACGTCTACATGTTTTGATAAACAGTGCTGGAGCGTGACTCGTACGTGGTTTTATAATGATAATGTGCTGGAGTGTTAGCTCGCACATGTTCCATGATTTTGATATGCCGTACTGGAGTTCACTCGCACGATGGATTTTAGAAAGGTGCTGGAGCATTGCTCATACCAGTTTTGCTGAGTTGAGTTGATACAGTGCTAGAAGCTGTTGCTCGCATTAAGAGATACTGCGCTGGAGCCTTGTGATGACTGTATGTCATGCTGATTTGCTCGCTTTGTATATGAGACATGGTTCAGGATGATAAGTCCATCGGAGTAGGGTGGATGGACCGGGTCCACGGTTGTACGTTGAACTGTGTAGTTGTCCATTAGTATACTATGTACCGTGCTGGGTGCATGTGAGTACGAGTATCGCTTAGATGATACATGGCGTACCTTGTACTGTTAGTTAATGAGGAAGGTGATGATGATTGAGATGAGCCAGAGGGTAGGACTGACCCATCCCCCTTTAAGCAAGTGATGCCATGTGCACACCTGATGAGTGAGGCCTGGGATCACTGGCTATGGCCATATGTCATGGATATTAGATTGTCGAGAATTCCATGCTTGTCTTAGAGATAAGACAAATTGAGAAAACTCAAAAAAGAAAAAGATTTGACGAAAAGAAATGATTTGAGAAAAGTAGAGAGATATTGTGATTTGATAAATCTCTTGATTTGAATACTTGTGCTATGATAGCACTATTTTACGACATGTTTTAATTGGAAGTATTGCACATGGTTTTACATGAAAATGCCTACGAGAAATAAATGTTTAAATGCATTTTCTAGTAATATTTCCTTTTATATTGAAATATGATTTGTTTATGCATGCATGGGCTATGTAGATAGTACAGTATCTACCTGTTAGCATCATTTTCCTTACTGAGCTATGGTTTGCTCATCCCACTACTTTTCCCCTCCAGATACTGAGAAGTAGGATAGTGCGGTAGTCTCCAGATCTCTTTTGTATTGGACAGCTCCTACCAATTGCAAAGGTATACGAATTGTATACACAAGAGCATTTTATATCTATTATAATGTATCGTACAGTTATGAATTACAAATGTAAACAGATGTATGGGGATGTTATGTAAAGATAAATTATTATACAATTGATTTTGTATATCTACACATACACCTGGGAGTGTGAATTAAAGTTTTAAATATTTTCGTTGTAAACTTATGAAATTTAGTAATTACATTGACTCACAGCCCAACCGATAGTAGTACATGTATGGATGAGGGACACCCGGAAGTGGGGTGTGACAATCCATCTATCTGCGTTGTCTCGTATTCAAATCTTTTTGTGAAAAAAAATATTTGAGACTCTTATGGTCAATGAAGATCTGAAATTTCTCACCATATAAGTAGTGGCGCCAGATTTTTCAGAGCAAAGACTGTTGTAGCTACCTTGAGATCATGGGTGGGGTAATTTTTCTCATAATCCTTAAGTTGTCTCGATCCATAGGTCACTAGTTTCCCATGTTGCATCAATACACAACTCAATCCCTAGAGAGATGCATCACTATACACTACAAATCCCCCAAAGCCTAATGGAATGGTTAATTGGGGTACGATGTCAACCTCTGTTTTAACTGTTGAAAACTTTCCTCACACACATTTGTCCACTCAAATTGGCATCCTTATGCGTAAGGTGTGTCAAAGGAGAAACTATCTGTAAAACCCAGAATTTTTTAAAGGGATTTAAATCGTTGGACGTAAAATGCGAAATTTAAATGAGAAAAGATAGTGAGTCCGAGAAGAAAAATCGGTCTAAATTAATCCCGAACGTGTAGAAGGGTAAAATTGGTCAAAAGATCCTAATTTTGATGTAAATTCGATGAAGAAATTTCATTAAAAATATGGATTTAGGAAATCTTGATCAATAAAGGAGAAATTATAGAATTCCGAGTCCAATTGATCAAGATACGGAGATATTACGAATTTTCGTAATTTTCACCCGGGACATTATCCCGAAAATATGCGAAAAATACACCGAAATAATTAAAATAAATTAAATTAATTAAATTAATTAATTAATAAAATGTAATATGATTTTTGAGATATTTTGAGTATTTTATTATATTTTATTTGATTAAAATATAATACAATATAATATAATAAAAAAATAATAAAATAATAATAAAGTTAAAAAAAAAAGAAATTGAAAACAGGAATCGGGAATTGGAGACAGAGAAGAAAACAGAAGACGAAGCCAGGGACCCAAACCCGCACCGCCCGTCTGCCTCAGCCGTGAGCCATCACCGGAGAAGTGACCCAGTAGACCGCCCGAGCTCGCCGGCGCCGATAGTGGAGGGAGAAACGGTGACCGGCGAGAGAAGGAGAGATAAAGAGTGAGAAAGGGAGAAACCGAGAGAAAAGAGAGGAGAGAGAGAGATCGGGGGTCGAGGAGGGGAGGAGCGACCCACCACCGGCCAGAGGGGACCCCTACGACGTCGATCCAGGCGTAGATCGGCCTGAAACGCCGTCGAACGACGCGGGAAAAATTGGGTGCCACCGTCGGAGGAGAGAAGAGGCCGGACCGGCCACTTTCCGACGGGCTTTGGCGAAGCCGACCACAGATCCATGCATCGGACTACCCCGCGAACAAGCTGGAGGCGGAAGCCGGCGAAGAACGGACCGGAAAAGCCCCGAACGGCGAGGGAGAAGTTGAACCAGAACTGAACCAGACTGAACCGGACCGGTCTGAACCGGACCGAACCGGTTCAGCCAAGAAAGAGAGGGAAAAAGGAGAAAAAGGGAAGAAAAAGAGGAAAAGGAAAAAGGGAAAAATTTTTGGGGATACACCGGACTTCGGGTAAGTGGGTAAGAGGTCAAAAGTGACCGATTTAATTTTCGGGAAGTTTATTTAAATTATATTTGATCGAAAATTCACCCGAAATTAAATATATAAATTGTGCAGTTCGACGATAAATCACGTACGTGAGCTCGATCGAATTTCGAATTGCGCACTATCGCAAAATCTCGGGTAAGTAAACCTCATTTACGACAATCTATGTAATTATTGCGCATAAAAAGTTTATTTTACGAGTTACGGATTAAATTGCGCATTTAGTGGATTAAATCAAGATTTTTAATTAAATTATCGTAAATGATATACGGCTATTCAAAGAGTTTAGAAAAAGGCCCAATAAGTATTGATGAGCCCAGTGAGCCCAATAGGCCTTGATGAAAGAATTAATATGTGGAAACGGGCTTAAAAACGAATTAAGTCCCATTAAGGTGTAATTTAGCCCAATAAGAGAGAAATTTGCCCAATTAGCTAACTCGACAGTAATAAATATGAGGAAAATATTTATTGAGTTAAATACGATTAAAACGAGGTTTATACCGATAAAACCGAGCAAAAAAAGAGTAAATTCGATAAAGTCAACTTTTGGTCAAAGCTTCGATATAATCACATGTTTGGATATGTTGAAATGAATTTAAGCCGTATGTGATAAGTTGACCATGTTTTGCAGCAGCTCGGTCTATCAACACGTTTTACGAGGTATATTCGAGCATCGAGGAAAGTGCTCTACATCAGTCGCTAAGAGGTAAGGGATATAATTTAGAGTAGCGTTACTACTCCTTTATCCTTACCAGCTGTTTATGTATGAGAATTGGACGAAATGGATTTCCAACTGTATTCAAACCGAAGCCAAAACCATTTCCCGAGTTTTCAGCATGTTTTATATATATGAGATACATTTTTACAGCATACATGTTTATAAAAGTGATTTTTCACTTCTGAAACGAAAGCTAGTATTTTCATATGAGATTACGGGTTAAAGTCCTGAGATGTTTTATGAAATCATGTTTTCATGATACGGGTTAAAGTCCCGAAACAACTTTTAAGCTATATTTTCACAGTACGGGTATGAGTCCCAAGAATTGACTTTGATAACTATGCTTTCCATATTTACACGGGCTAGAGTCCTGCAATGATTTACAAAAACTATGTTTTCTATGAGAAACGGGCTAGAGTCCTGTAATGATTTATGAAAAACGGGTTAGAGTCCCGTAACGATTTTAATACACGGATATGAAGCCCGAAATGATTTTGATAAAATGGGTAAGAGGCCCAAAATGATTTTTGTGGGGTAAAAAGGCATGATATGAAGAAAGTCAGAGGATCTAGGGTCGATCTCGTATGGAGACGATCGAGGATCTACCTAGCCGACGGCCAGAGAACGGGCAGGCTCTGACTTGATATGAGAAACGTGCGTATAGACCACACTTGGTGATGCACGTGAGTTCGTGCGTATAGTCCCCATTTAGTGGTGCACGAGAGATAGGGTAGCGTACGACCCTGATCCAGTCCTACAGCTCCCTGTACTATGGCCATGAGTACCCATGATTTTATCCTACGAGACCAGATGTATGATGTCCTTCGGGACTAGTATATGAGACGATTGCCTGACCCTACACGATGAATTAACGGAATGATATATATATGTTTTCGCACATTTCATGCTACCTATTTTATGATTTGCTATTGAGCACATATTTTTATGATGAGATTTTAAAGGTAGCTTATGAGTTATGTTTTATGAAATGTGCATATGATAGTACGATTTCACTTTCAAAGTGATAAGCATGTTATGATATGCATGATTAAGTTTTGAGATGCTTTTTACTTGTTTACACGACCTGATATGCATACTATATATGAGTTTTACTAAAAAGATGCATGGTGTGTAAACTTATGATTTAAGCATGTTTTTACTACTTTTATGAAATGTAAGCATCTCTACTCCAGTACATATTTATGCTGATTTGTGAAACCATGAGTTTTACCATGTTTTGAGTATTTAAAGCTATTTTAAATGTATCTCTTACTGAGTCTGAAAAACTCACCCCCTCCTCTCCATCTCCCAGATTATCTATAGCGAGTCTACTGCACATACGAGACTGTGGTCATTGACAAGGTAGTCCGACCTTTCATCGGATACTCTCGTAGCCTTGAGGTACAGTCTTACTTATATCCCAGACATGTGATACATAATAGACACTATTGTATATAATAGTCGGGATGTAATAGTTGTAAATGATTTTATATATACAGAATGTATGTGATGTAATGAGATCCTGGAAAATGAAAAGATTTTAATTTTAGACATGGACAGGAAAACAACATAGTTAATGAATAAAAAGTTTAAATTAGCCCCATTTTTCCACGCTTCCGGGGCGTGACAGTTTTCTTGGTATCAGAGCAAATGTTGTGTAGTACTGTCGTGTCTAGTAATAAGAGTGTATTACATCCCAATGTGTCTATACATGTCTGGTAATAAAGTAAGCTTACTTGTCAAAGTATGACTTAATTTATGGATTATGTGCAAATAGTAGATCACTAATCATGAGTGGTAGACGAAGCCGTTCACAGAGACGAGTTGAACCCACTCTACCATCTCCCCCTCAACCCGAGAGCCCTATTGATAGAATAAGGAGGCTCGAGGAGACAGTACATGGTACGAGGGAAAGACTTATAGCTCTTACCACTATGTTTACCCAGCAGTTTGGAGTACGTACACCTGGTACGGAGACAGCTACTCTTACGTCTAATCCTCATCCCCCACTAGTTCCTCCAGTAGCCCCAACCCTCAGCCAGCAGTTTCCCAGCATAGGGATGACAGAGAGACTCAGAGGGTGCGAGATTTTCTTGAGTATGCATCCTTCGGAGTTCACAGGGCTTAAGGACCTGGTTAAGGCTGAGGAGTGAATCGTTGATATTGAGGCGATATTTCAGTTTTGGGGTGTACTGATAGGGAGAGAGTGACTATGGCAAGTTAAATGATAAAGGGACAGGCTAAGTTCTGGTGGAGATCGACACAGACGACATTAGTCGAGGATCCCTTAAAGATCATACGGAATGCTTCTTTAGTCGCATTTCGAGAGCAATATGTACCACTTGCAGCTCGGAGGAAGATGCAAGCAGAGTTGTTAGATTTGTAACAGGGAAGTTCTACAGTAGACAAGTATGAGAATAGATTTACAACCCTGATGAGATACGATCCAGAGACAGTTAGAGATCCCGAGCGCCAGACAAAGAGATTTCTGGCGGGACTGAGATCTGGGATCGGAGATAAGCTGTTGGGTCAGAATATCGTAGATTTCAGATATGCTCTGAGGCGAGCCCAAGAGATAGAGAGGGGCTTAGACGTTACTCAAGCAGAGCATGGTCTCAGGAGATCAGTCAGAATTAAGGGGAAGAGAGCAGTTGCTTCTCGACATGAGTTGAAAAGGGGTCAACCCAAGAGACAGAGGGTGTAAGGACCTCAGATAGGGGCTGGTAAGCCCAAGACTCTGGTTGGTGTCGCAGGTATGATTAGAGGCCCTGAGATAAGAGTGCCACGGTGTAGGACATGTGGCAATATTCACACTGGATCTTGTCGCGTAAATACATTTACTTGCTGCAGATGCAATGAAGTAGGGCACATAATGAGAGTGTCCACTTATAAGATCTCAGGAACCTCGTGAGGCACCTAGACAGACAGAGAGATTGACTCAGGCTCCACAGAGGAGAGCCATAACCGTGGACAAGGGCAAAAAGCATGTCTCCTAGGGTCGAGTGTTTGCTATTGATCAGGAGACAGCAGATACATCCTTCGATGTTATTCGAGGTACTCTCATTGTCTGTAATCAAGAAGCACATGTACTGTGTGACCCAAGTTCCACACACTGGTTTGTGTCACCACAATTTACATGTAAGTTTTTCGAAGTATTCCTAGAGGACTTAATGGGATTACCATAGAGTGAGAAGTTGAGTTTGCCATTGAGCTAGTATCAGATACTCAACCCATCTCCAAGACACCTTACCAAATGACATTGGTAGAGTTGAAAGAATTAAAGAAGCAGTTGTAAGGATTACTCGATAAGGGGTTTATAAGGCCTAATGTGTCACCATGCGGTGCACAAGTACTAATTGCCAGAAAGAAGGATGGTAGTTTCTGTCTATGTATAGACTACAAGCTTTTGAATAAAGCAACAGTTGAGAATAAGTACCTCCTGTCAAGGACTGACGACTTATTTGATCAGCTGAGAGGGGCTTCAGTGTTTCAATGATAGATTTGAGATCGGGTTATCATCAGCTAAGGATTAAGGAGGCTGATATACCGAAGACAGCATTTCGGACTCGATATGGGCACTACGAGTTCCTAGTTATGCCTTTTTGGATTGACTAATGCTCCAGTTGCATTCATGAGTCTTATGAATGATGTCTTTCGAGAATACTTAGATAGATTGATGATAGTATTCATCGATGACATCTCGATTTATTTTGGATCCCAGGAAGAGCACGAATAACATTTGAGGACTGTGCTCTAGACTCTCTGTGAGAAGAAGCTATATGGTAAATTTAGTAATTGTGTTTTCTGGCTAGAACAGATTGCATTCCTTAGACATGTAGTATCTGAGGACGAGGTGCCAATAGATCTATCCAAAGTAGATGCAGCATTGAGATGGGAAAGACTGAGGACAGTCACGGAGGTTAGAAGCTTATTGGGATTAGTATGGTATTCCCGATGGGTTATCGAAGGGTTTTCACGGATAACAGCTCTATTAACCAGACTGACCCGTAAATAGGTTCAGTTTATATGGTTTGAGTAGTGTGAATAAAGCTTACAAGAGCTCAAACGTCGGTTGAATACGACACCAGTCTTGACCATTCCGAGTGGTCTGAGGGATTTGTGGTATATAATGATGCTTCCCATCAAAGTCTCAGCTATGTGCTTATGCAGCATGGTAGAGTGGTAGCTTATGGATCCCGTCAGCTAAAGGATCACGAGCGTAATCATTCCACTCACGATTTGGAGTTAGCTGCAGTAGTGATTGCACTCAAGATATGACAACGTTAATTATATGGAGAAAGATTTCAGATTTTCACTGACCATAAGATCTTAAGTACTTGTTTAATCAGAGGGAGCTTAATATGAGACAGCAGAGATGGATAGAGCTCCTTAAAGACTATAACTACGAGATTTTATACCATCCTGGTAAGGCGAACGTGGCAGTTGATGTCCTGAGCAAAAAGGGTATGGTGTCCTACATGATGATTAAAGAGTGGGACTTATTGGAACAAATTCGTCGAACTCAGGATTAGTGTAGATGAGATTGAGTATGGATACATGGCTAGCCACAGATTGAACCAAGTATACTAGACCAGATTAGAGCTGGATAGTGAAACAATCAAAGATTACTAGATATGGTTAGCCAGGCAGATGAGAGATCGCAGTCTGAGTTTACGGTCAGTGATGATGGATTACTGAGGTAACAAGGCCATATCTGTGTGCCACATGATGACACCTTGAGTCAGAGCATTCTAAAGGAGTCTCATTGTCCTAGATTCACCTTGCTTCCGATTTAATCGAACAGGCAACTAAGGATGTTCAGCTCATATGTGACAGATCGAGGACCGCACAGAAAAGTTATGCCAATGTGCGTAGACATCCTCTTGAATTTCAGGTTAGCGACTCTGTAATTGTTAAGGTGTCACCGATGAAGTGTATAGTACGCTTCCAAAAAAAAAAAAAGAGAGGAAGTGCTACGATGTAAGATTATTCTACTAGTAAAGGTTCTCTGGTAACACCACAAGACAGAAGAAACCACTTGGGAACTAGAGAGCCAAATAAAGGAGAAGTACCCTCACCGGGTTGATGGACCAGCTTGAATTCAGAGGACTGAATTCTTAAAAGGTGGGGAGAAATGTAAAACCCAAAATTTTTTAAAGGGATTTAAATCGTTGGACGAAAAATACGAAATTTAAATGAGAAAAGATAGTGAGTCCGAGAAGGAAAATCAGTCTAAATTAATCCCGAACGTGTAGAAGGGTAAAATTGGTCAAAAGATCCTAATTTCGACGTAAATTCGATGAAGAAATTTCATTAAAAATATGGATTTAGGAAATCTTGATCAATAAAGGAGAAATTATGGAATTCCGAGTCCAATTGATCAAGATACGGAGATATTACGAATTTTTGTAATTTTCGCCCGGGACATTATCCCGAAAGTATGCGAAAAATACACCGAAATAATTAAAATAAATTAAATTAATTAAATTAATTAATTAATAAAATGTAATATGATTTTTGAGATATTTTGAGTATTTTATTATATTTTATTTGATTAAAATATAATATAATATAATATAATATAATATAATAAAAAAATAATAAAATAATAATAAAGTTAAAAAAAAAAGAAATTGAAAACAGGAATCGGGAATTGGAGACAGAGAAGAAAAAAGAAGACGAAGCCAGGGACCCGAACCCGCACCGCCTGTCTGCCTCAGCCGTGAGCCATCACCGGAGAAGTGACCCAGCAGACCGCTCGAGCTCGTCGGCGCCGATAGTGGAGGGAGAAACGGTGACCGACGAGAGAAAGAGAGAGAAAGAGTGAGAAAGGGAGAAACCGAGAGAAAAGAGAGGAGAGAGAGAGATCGGGGGCCGATGAGGGGAGGAGCGACCCACCACCGGCCAGAGGGGACCCCTGCGACGTCGATCCAGGCGTAGATCGGCCTGAAACGCCGTCGAACGGCGCGAGAAAAATTCGGTGCCACCGCCGGAGGAGAGAGGAGGCCGGACCGGCCACTTTCCGGCGAGCTTTGGCGAAGCCGACTACAGATCCATGCATCGGACTACCCCGCGAACAAGCTGGAGGCGGAAGCCGGCGAAGAACCTGCCGGAAAAGCCCCGAACGGCGAGGGAGAAGTTGAACCGGAACTGAACCGGACTGAACCGGACCGGTCTGAACCGGTCTGAACCGGACCGAACCGGTTCAGCCAAGAAAGAGACGGAAAAAGGAGAAAAAGGGAAGAAAAATAGGAAAAGGAAAAAGGAAAAAATTTTCGGGGATACACCGGACTTCGGGTAAGTCGGTAAGAGGTCAAAAGTGACCGATTTAATTTTTGAAAAATTTATTTAAATTATATTTGATCAAAAATTCACCCGAAATTAAATATATAAATTGTGCAGTTCGACGATAAATCACGTACGTGAGCTCGATCGAATTTCGAATTGCGCACTATCGCAAAATCTCGGGTAAGTAAACCTCATTTACGACAATCTATGTAATTATTGCACATAAAAAGTTTATTTTACGAGTTACGGATTAAATTGCGCATTTAGTGGATTAAATCAAGATTTTTAATTAAATTGTCGTAAATGATATACGGCTATTCAAAGAGTTTAGAAAAAGGCCCAATAAGTATTGATGAGCCCAGTGAGCCCAATAGGCCTTGATGAAAGAATTAATAAGTGGAAACGGGCTTAAAAACGAATTAAGTCCCATTAAGGTGTAATTTGGCCCAATAAGAGAGAAATTTGCCCAATTAGCTAACTCGACAGTAATAAATATGAGGAAAATATTTATTGAGTTAAATACGATTAAAACGAGGTTTATACCGGTAAAACCGAGCAAAAAAAGAGTAAATTCGATAAAAGTCAACTTTTGGTCAAAGCTTCGATATAATCACATATTTGGATATGTTGAAATGAATTTAAGCCGTATGTGATAAGTTGACCTTGTTTTGCAGTAGCTCGGTCTATCGACACGTTTTACGAGGTATATTCGAGCATCGAGGAAAGTGCTCTACATCAGTCGCTAAGAGGTAAGGGATATAATTTAGAGTAGCGTTAGTACTCCTTTATCCTTACCAGTTGTTTATGTATGAGAATTGGACGAAATGGATTTCCAACTGTATTCAAACCGAAGCCAAAACCATTTCCCGAGTTTTCAGCATGTTTTATATATATGAGATACATTTTTACAGCATACATGTTTATAAAAGTGATTTTTCACTTCTGAAACGAAAGCATAGTATTTTCATGTGAGGTTACGGGTTAAAGTCTTGATATGTTTTATGAAATCATGTTTTCATGATACGGGTTAAAGTCCCGAAACAGCTTTTAAGCTATATTTTCACAGTACGGGTATGAGTCCTAAGAATTGACTTTGATAACTATGCTTTCCATATTTACACGGGCTAGAGTCCTGCAATGATTTACAAAAACTATGTTTTCTATGAGAAACGGGCTAGAGTCCCGTAATGATTTATGAAAAACGGGTTAGAGTCCCGTAACGATTTTAATACACGGGTATGAGGCCCGAAATGATTTTGATAAAATGGGTAAGAGGCCCAAAATGATTTTTGTGGGGTAAAAAGGCATGATATGAAGAAAGTCAGAGGATCTGGGGTCGATCTCGTATGGAGACGATCGAGGATCTACCTAGCCGACGGCCAGAGAACGGGCAGGCTTTGACTTGATATGAGAAACGTGCGTATAGACCACACTTGGTGATGCACGTGAGTTCGTGCGTATAGTCCCCATTTAGTGGTGCACGAGAGATAGGGTAGCGTACGACCCTGATCCAGTCCTACGGCTCCCTGTACTATGGCCATGAGTACCCATGATTTTGTCCTACGGGATCAGATGTATGATGTCCTTCGGGACTAGTATATGAGACGATTGCCTGACCCTACACGATGAATTAACGGAATGATATATATATGTTTTCGCACATTTCATGCTACCTATTTTATGATTTGCTATTGAGCACATATTTTTATGATGAGATTTTAAAGGTAGCTTATGCGTTATGTTTTATGAAATGTGCATATGATAGTACGATTTCACTTTCAAAGTGATAAGCATGTTATGATATGCATGATTAAGTTTTGAGATGCTTTTTACTTGTTTACACGACCTGATATGCATACTATATATGAGTTTTACTAAAAAGATGCATGGTGTGTAAACTTATGATTTAAGCATGTTTTTACTGCTTTTATGAAATGTAAGCATCTCTACTCCAGTACATTTTTATGCTGATTTGTGAAACCATGAGTTTTACCATGTTTTGAGTATTTAAAGCTATTTTAAATGTATCTCTTACTGAGTCTGAAAAACTCACCCCCTCCTCTCCATCTCCCAGATTATCTATAGCGAGTCTACTGCACATACGAGACTGTGGTCATTGACAAGGTAGTCCGACCTTTCATCGGATACTCTCGTAGCCTTGAGGTACAGTCTTACTTATATCCCAGACATGTGATACATAATAGACACTATTGTATATAATAGTCGGGATGTAATAGTTGTAAATGATTTTATATATACAGAATGTATGTGATGTAATGAGATCCTGAAAAATGAAAAGATTTTAATTTTAGACATGGACAGGAAAACAACATAGTTAATGAATAAAAAGTTTAAATTAGCCCCATTTTTCCGCGCTTCCGGGGTGTGACACTATCCTAAAAAATCCCTCAATAAACTGATAGTAATACCCAACCAATCCCAAAAAACTGCAAATCTCAGTGACTGTCTTCGGCCTATCCCATCTCAACACGACCTCGACTTTAGACGAATCAACTGATACTCCATCTTTTGTCACCACATAACCTAAAAATGAAATATGTTCCAATGAAAACTTGCATTTACTGAATTTGGCATAAAGCAGCTGATCTCAGAGAGTCTGTAGAATAGTCCTTACGTGATGCTCATGTTGTTCCCAAAACTTACAATAAACAAAGATGTTGTCGATAAACACTATTACAAATTGATTAAGGAAGGGCTTAAATACCTCGTTCATAACACTCATGAATGCTGCTGGTGCGTTGGTTAACCTGAACGACATAACTAAGAACTCAAAGTGTCCATATCGGATCTTGAATGCGGTTTTTAGGATATCTTCACCTCTAACTCTCAATTGGTGATACCCAGACCTCAGATCAATTTTTAAAAATACTCTGCACCTTGCAACTGATCAAATAAATCATCGATTCAAGGTAATGGATATTTATTCTTCACTGTGGCCTTGTTCAAAAGTCGATAATCAATACATAATTGAAGGCTATCATCCTTTTTGTAGACAAACAAAATTGGAATGCCCCATGGAGATACACTTAGGCATATAAAGCCCTTATCTAGTAACTCTTAGAGTTGTTTCTTCAGTTCATCCAACTCTGTCAAAGACATACAATATAGGGCCTTCGAAATAGGCTGAGTTCCAGGAAACACATCAATTGCAAACTCAATCTCTCTTTTAAGAGGTAATCCCAGTAAGTCATATAGAAAGACATCAGGGAATTTTCTGACTATTGGGATCTCAGATAACTCTAGATTTACTCTATCTATGTCCTCCACAAAAGCCAAGTAACCTTTACAACACATAACACATATTCACATAAGAATTGAAAACAAAAAGTATTCTTTCATTTCATTAGTTTGCAAAATCTCTTACAACTGACTCAATAAGAGAAAATGTTACATTCTTCTTACTACAATCTACAATAGCATCGTTGGTAGCCAACCAATCCATACTCAAAATCACATCTACATCGATCATATTTAGTAAAACTAAGTCGACCTCTAACTGTTTCTCTCCCACTTTCACTTTACACTTTTTACATATAGATTCTGTCATCTGAGACTCTTTAAGTTGAGTACTTATGTGCAGCATGAATCCTACTGACTTAGGCTCTACATTCAGTCTTTTTACAAATAAAGGAGAAATAAATGAATGCGTAGAGCCTGGATCTATTAAGCATAATGCTTTAAGACCAAAGATGAGAAGCTTACCCTTAACAACAGAGTTGGAAGCATCTTCGACCTCCTAGACAATAGCAAATACTCTGCCATGAGCTACCAATCTCTTACCTTTATCAATAGGCTTAGCTCTCTCGGTAGTGGCAGTAATAATGATAGCTATAGTCGATCTCTTAGTTGTTTTCTCAAGTAGTTTCATCATCGAACAATCTCTGATAAGGTGCCCTATTTTTCTACATTTAAAGCAAGCACTTGTAGCCAAGTGACATGTCTTACCCTTATGAAACCATCCATATCAAGAACAAGCCTGGTCAGACTTAGGCTTTGTGGCCTGTGATCGAGGCTCATCACTCTTCTGCTTCTTTTCTTTACCTTGACCTTTACCTTTATCTTTAGATTTCTTTTTTGGAGCTAAATCACTTTGAGTCAGGCGTTTACCTTTCCCCAAGTCTCTTAGAGAGATTGTGTCTTATTCAGATCTTACTCAACAAACTGGGCTCTTTAAACTTCCTCAGAGTAAGAGGTGATGTTCAATACAGACATACAACCCCTGATCGCTGGTCTCAATTCATCAATAAATTTCACAGCCTTTCAAGACCAATCCCTCGAAATCAGTGGCTCGTACCTACTCAGAGTAGTGAATTTGGACTCATACTGGTCCACTGTAAGGCTTTCCTGTTCAAAACTCAAGAACTTGGTCTATTTCTATCTCTAACACTCTCAGGGAAGTACTGAACACAAAATGCTGTCAAAAACCTATCCCATGAAATCACTGGTTCCTGAATCTGTAACACTTCTTAAGTAGATCTCCACCAATGTTCTACCTCTCCTTCAAACATGTAAGTGGCTAATGGGACCTTCTCATCAAGCTGACAACTCATATGTTGAAAAACTTTCTTTATCTTCATTAGCTATATCTTTGCCATTTCAAGGTCTTTTACCCCCTTAAATGCTGACATATTCTTTTTGTGAAATTGTTTAAACTTGTCCGCACTCGACATTACAAATGAAACTACTGTAGGTTGTGGAACCAAAACTGCCTATGGCTGAAGAGGTGGTGGCTGAGGAGGTGCAGAAGCTTGTGGTAGAATAAGGGCTACAGGTAGAGCCTGTGGCTGTATTGGGGGTACTGGAAGTGGCACATTCTGTGGTAGGGGTTGTGCTTGTTGTAACCCAACTATTATACCAACAAGGTGGTCATAACAATTAGGTTTTGTAATGCAGCTGTGATATCTATAGAATTTCGCTCCAGGTGGTTCATGCAAGCGAGTAGAACGGGTGCCTTTGGCACTCGCAGAGGAGAAGGAGGCGGAGATGGTGTTCTCTCCATTTTACACTTTTCAACAAATCTGTACAAACAATAGCATGCATAAACCAGTATCCATTTCAAACTAGCAGCTTATATTCTGACAAACCAGTACTAAGGGATGTGCATGGGATATAAATGACTCAAAGGATCTTTTTTGGACTAACCCTGCAAGACAATTCCCCTCTGATATTAATAAAGTGTCACATCTCGAGGAACATAACGTCACAATCACTTATTGTGGGAACATAACTATTGTGACTCATATATTCAATAACATTAATAATGGCTTGTCATGCAAGTATAGTCCTACAGTCATATTGTGCATCCATCTATGCAATATCGGTTTAAAACACTTTGCCTAGGGTCCAGTCATATTTTTAAATCAAAATTGCGATTAGAAACAATTTAGCAGAGTTTCCACATAAACACGTATTTTCCTTTTGTCAGTCAATGCAGAAAAACAGCCTGAAAATATTATGCAGCAGTCCGAATTCAAAATTTAACCCTCAGTTATCTATAACACTCATATATCTACTTCCCACAATATTTTCAGAATTTTCAGAGTTCATCGTGGACTTCAGAAATGTAAGACCCAATTTTATTCAAAACACGAAATTAAAAATGCAAAAGGACTAAAATGGAATTTTTGAACACGTGAAGGGTAAAACGGTCAAAAGATCGAAAGCCGATATAAATTCGATAAGAAAATTTAATTAAAAATACTGGATTTGAGAATCTTGATCAATAACGAAGAAATAATTAAATTTCGGATTAAAATGATCAAGATATGAATTTATTGGAATTAATTGAAAATTTCACTCGGGACAATATCCCAAAAAATCGAAGAAAATATACCGAAAAAGTGGAAAAATAGATTAAATAAATTAATTTGAATAAAATATAATTTTTAAGGATATTTTGGGATTTTTAGAATATTTAATGATTAAAATAATATTAAAATAAATTATAAATATAAATAAATAAATAAATAAAAAGAGAAAATCAGAAAATCGCGAAATGCGATTTTCTGAAGGGAAACGGAGATTGAGGGAGTCGGTCCTCCTTCACCGGACAGAAACCACCGGCGGACTAGGCGAGAAGCCGACGGGGGAAGGCAGCTGAGCCACCAGCAACCCGAGGGAGGTGGTGAACTGTAAGACCCGATATTTTCGAGTGCATTTAAAAATGCAAAAGGACTTAAATGGTATTCTCGAATACGTGCAAGGGTAAAATGGTCAAAAGACCAAAATTCGGTATTAATCGGGACAAGAAAATATAATTAAAAATATGAGAATGAGAAATCTTGATCAATGATGAAGAAATAATTAAATTTCGGGTTAAATTGATCAAGATATGAATTTATTGGGATAAACCAGAATTTTCATATCGAAAAATAATCCCGAAAATAATCGAAAAATATACCGAAAAGGTAAAATCGGACTGATAAATTCATTTATAGATTAAATGAATTAAATAATAATTTTTGAAGATATTTTGGCAATTTTAATATATTTTAATTGAATAAAATAATATTAAAAATAAATTATTAAAAAAAAAACAAACAGAATTCACGAAAAACGCGAATCTGCGAAAAACAAAAACAGAGGGAAAACGCGAAGCGAGACCGAGGGAAGAAGAGAGACCGGACGAGCCACCACCGGCGGCCAAGGGCCCCAGGCGAGGGTCGGCGAAGGTCGACCGACCTCAGGCGAACCCACTGGTGGCATCGACGAGCGGCCAGGTGGCCGAAAAACGCCAGATCGACGGAGGGAGGCCGCGGGAGAGAAAACTGGTTTCGCCGGCAATGGCTGCGATTCGACCCCAGTCGAGGCCCGATTTAGGGAGCCCATGCCATGGCGCGCCGAACGGCACCGGAATAGCACTGGGAACCGGCCGGACGGCGCCGGAACGGTAAAATGATGGGTGAACCGGACTGAACCGGCGATCTAAGTCGAACCGGACCCGAGCTGAACCGACGGTCCAAACCGGGTTGAACCGGACCGGACCGGTTCAGCCAAAAAGAGAGGGAAAAAAAGGAAGAAAAAGGGAAAAAGAAAAAGAGAAAAAATTGGAGAAAATTCCTGTGATGCAATCGAGCTTCGGGTAAGTCGGTAAGCCGTCAAATTGACCGATTTAATTTTTAGAATATTTAATTTGATAAATAATCGACTGAAAGTTTACCCGAAAATATATTTAATTGTGTAGCTCGACAATTGGCATCAACCGAGAGCTCGAGACAGCCTCGATTTGTGTACGATCATGGAATAACGGGTAAGTGACCCTTAATTACATACAATTTTATATCGTTATGCGTGATTGATATTTAACGCATGAATTACGGATTTAATTTCCGCATAAATGAATTAAATTCTAGAAATTGGGATAAATTGTCGTAAATAATTCATAAGCTATCTGAGAATTTAGAACGAGGCTAAATAAATATTGATGGGTCCAATGAGCCCAATAGGCCTCGATAAATTGTGGTAAACGGGCTTAAGGCCGATTAAGGCCCATTATGGTGCAATCGGGCCCAATGTGGGTAAACGGGCCCAATGATTTAAATTAAGCCCAGAAAATTGTGAAATACAATTAATTGTATTGTATTTGACCTGATGAATGTGTATCCGCAGTGCCGGAGATTTGATTTGGATTCGGAGCAAATCGGACTGCGTGACGAGACATCAGTGGGAAAGGTCAGACTGTACAGAAAATGAGGTAAGGGAATTATGTGAGTAGCTAGAGGTAGCTAAGCGTATTTTAATAGATTTTCTGTACACTGAATATGTATGTATACACTGATATTGTATAAAGGTCCTAAAAGTGGTTTAAATAATTTTAAGGATCGAAATAGGTGAAATGTCTATTTTACCCCTATTGAGGGAAGTTCACCTAAGGATGGTGAAAGCATGACATGCATGAAATGCATGATTTAAGGAATTTTTCGAATTAAAGATTTGATTGATTTTAATCAAAGTAAATCGATAGATTGGCCAATAATTGCATAAGTTTCCCAAAATAACACTACGTAGGTGTTATTAATAATTAAATGGAAATTTCTTTGGAAAACGGCCAACTATCAAGTTTGTATGAAAACAGATAGTGCCGACACGTAGTTCGCACTATATCTACGTTTGTGATTGTGCATAAATGTGCTTGAGCGCTTGCTCGCACCGACTTATGTGACATCATATGCATGAAATGTGCTAGAGCATGGTGCTCGCACTGATTTTTAATATTGTGAAATGAGAGCTGCTGGAGCCTAGCTCGCACTCTGTTTTGACATGTTTTGATTTGTTTTGACGTGGTATGCATAAAATAGTGCTGGAGCGATTACTCGCACTACTTTTAATGATTTGACATGCATGAGAGATGCTGGAGCTTAGCTCGCATCCTGTTTTGATTTAATTATGCATAAAAGCCGTGCTGGAGTGTAACTCGCACGAGATTTGATTTAGTTATGCATAAAGCCGTGCTGGAGTATAACTCGCACGAGATTTGATTTACTTGAGCATTCATTTGTGCTGGAGCGTTGCTCGCACAAAGTTTTATATGGTTTTCATAATTCATTTGAATGCCGTACTGGAGTTTTTCTCGTACGAGGTTTTCACTGAATTTATATACATATCCGTACTAGAGCATTGCTCGTACGTGGAATTTACATGAAATTATAATCAGTTTAAGTCGTACTGGAGCGCTGCTCGTACGCAGATTTCACTGATTTTTATGAAACCGTGCTAGAGCTTCGCTCGCACGAGATTTTCTGATATCATGAATATGCATGGAGCCGTGCTTGAGCTTCGCTCGCACAGGGATTTATATTACATGCATATAGCCGTGTTGGAGCCTCCTGTAGACTGTGTGTCACAGTGATTTAATATGCTCACACGTGCATTCTGAGACAGATGATATGGGTGGATAAGACCTATTACAGGCACCCCTGACTGAGCTTGGGTTCACGGAGTACTTTGTACCGTGTATGTCACGCGGAGTACACTGTACCGTGGGGATTGTTGGAGTGGAGTGGCATTAGCCACGAGGCAGTAAGCCTTGCCCTCGCAATCCTGGTGTTATGCTGTTCTGGCGGGTAGGACGACCCACCTCCCGTTTCAGGTGTGATACCCCGCACACTAGGTACCGTGTTGCCAGGGATCACTAGGATATGGCCATAGTCCTCGATGTTACTGATAATTACCTTATTGTCTCACATGATATAACTTGTGGTCTGATAGACCAGGGTAGACCCGAAGGAGGGGTCAGGCCCCCGATTTTTATGATTTCATGATTTTCTACTATGCTCAAATATGTTTTAGATGATTTTATGATCTGTGACCCTGAAAGAAGGGTGGGTTTATAACCGGAGTTTTATAATGAAATTTATTGAATTGAGTTTTGAGATGATTGACCCAGAGGGGTTATTTTATACTGAGTTTTAAATGAATTGATTTAAATGCAGTGGCATGATGTGTTTTCCATGCTTTCATTTGAAAACCTTGAATTGTCTTACATGACATGAAAGACTGCATGATCTTGATTAAATTCATGCTTAATATGATTTAATGATGTCACATAAAATGCTTTGAATGCATGAGTTACATGATTTATATATGCACAAATAGTTTTGGATAAACTATGGCATTGAATATGCATGACTTTGTGCGTGTAATTTTAAATGAAAAGAAATGGATTTAAGGGCATGGCATTATGAGCATGTAGATAGTGGAGCTATCTACTTACTTGCATAATTGCCTTACTGAGCGTGTGGTTTGCTCACCCCCTTATTTTCCCATCTTTTCAGAGCACTTGTAATAATTATTGAGCGGCTGAGGACTTGCATGCTTAATATCCGCTGCTTGCTGCTTCCCATCGAGAGACAGGTATACACATTTGTATTGTTTTGTATCTAAATATGTAATGCACAGTACTGTAAATGGATATGATGTCGGGGATGTAGAGTCATGTAAATACCATTGGGTATGTGTTTATTTAAAGTCAAAAGGATAGTAGACTCTGATATATGATTATGGGAATGAAATGTTAAATAGTGTGAGGTGACTAACACCGAATCATAGCCCAACTGTGTTGTAGGATGGTCACGACGAGAGAAAGGTAAGAATTAAATAATAAATGAAAAAGCGAAAAATTTACTCTGATTTTTAGGTAATTCGGGTCGTGACAGGTTTAATGGTATCAGAGTTGAGTTGGCCTGATATGAGTCGGTGTTAGTGGTTAAGAAAGTTTACATCCCCATGTACTGTGCATTGCTTAGATACAGTTGTGTATATCGAGATGGATGTGCAGCTAAGAATTTGATTTTAAATGCAAGAATTGACTCATTGACTGTTAGCCGCTATGGTTGAGAGGCGAGTACACGAGCTCAAGGCCGTTGAGGTAGGCCCATGAGTTGTACTGAGTCGCCACATGAGACTTGAGATGAGATTGACGTGGAGGCTAATGTTGAGCATGCCCCACAGAGTCCGATAGAGAGATCGGATAGAGTCTGACAGAGAGATCGGACAGTATTGAGACACGCTTCGCGAGGTTGGAGCGGAGTGTAGGGAATATTTTACGAGCTAATTGCTCAAAGTATATATGTGATTAGAGGGTGAGTCGGAACATTAATTGAAGTTCGCTCGACCCATTTGAAGAGTTAGACGTCCAGAATGGACATGGAAAAAAATTCTATATGTATTCCGGTGACAGAATATCCCGGACATTGTTTAAAGGAAAATTACAGATGATATTATTTACTCTGACCCAGAGGAATTGGTTAATTAATGAGTATGAAACTCAAATTATATTCCTGGGCAGATGTGACTCGGACACGATGAACAGTGAGAGTCGAGATGTTTGAAAGTTCATGGAAGGACTCAGATTGTCAATTAGAGTCCGATTTGCCCGTTAGACATCACTACCTATGCCGAGGCAGTGCGCAGACTATAGTTGTGTAAATAAGATCATGAGTTGCACGCCTCTGAGATTGAGAAAGGTAGTGAGGGCCGAAATTGAGACAAAGGAGAATAGAGAATGACAGAGATGTCATAATGGGAAAAAGGTAATTGGTAAAAAGCTAAGAGTTGATGAGTCACGGGGTAAGATGATTGGAGGCCCCAGTGTATTTAATTTCAACACTATTGAGGGGTATTGTGATTCAAGGACCCCGACCTGCTACATAACAGTATAATAGAGTAGCAGTGTGAACAGTGTAAGATGTGTGATAGTTACCACGGAAATCAGATGTTGGATGAAGGCGAGTGTATGCCTTGGACCAGGACACTATTGATGTTTCATAGGATGTGGTGGAAGATACCACATTGGTTGTGAAAAAATGAAATGATTATTTTAAATTAATCCTGGTGCCACGCATTTATTCATATCGCCTTCAGTTGCTTATAAGTTAGTGAAAAATGTGAAGCCTGTACCCTTAAGCAAAACGATGCTAGTTAGCTGATTAGCGCTAACTGAATAAGGGTATAGGGATTATAAGTTTGACAAATAATGAAAGAGTTTGTTATAAGTGATATATTAAAGGAGATATATTGGAATAAGAAACGTATGCAAAGTAAGGATTAAGCAATATGTAGTGTATATGGATTGCGACCAAGATAAGGGGTAGATATATCTACACCCAGTCGATGTGGTCAAATCTGAGGGTTAATAAAGGTATTTCAAAATACTTCCCTGCCTGAAGATTTGACAGCGTCTGGAAGTGCACGCATAATCTATAGATTGAATTCGACGGTCATAATATATACATTTAAAATTTGGGTACCTTTACTGGTATGATAAAAAGATATAGAAATTCATTAATCATGAAAGTTTAAAAAAATTAAAATTTTATAAAAGCCGTTAATATAAGAGGAAAGGAAATGACGTGGGTTAGTAGCTTGAACGAAAGCAATTTCGAAATGACATTATACGTTTATGCGTATAAAGGTCCTTTGCGTATAAAGGTCAAGGATATTGGTGATTGAATATTGAGTGGAACTCTACTACGAAAAGGTATTTAAACCTTACCTGGACCGATTGGTTGTCATCTTTAGTGATGATATTTTGATGTATTCGAAGTCCAGGGAAGAGCTTGAGTAGCAACAGGAAACTGTCTTACAGACAAGGTGTTATGAGTTTCTTGAAATGAGTTGCTCAGTTGACACATCTCATTTGAAAAAAAGATTTCATACGAGTGGTATGATAAGTATGAAAATGACTTTCGTGAGTTTTGGTATAAGGAAGTAATAAACTGACCACCGTAAGTATTCTCACCATAACCAACAGCTCAAGAGGTTTCAGTGTGTATGGATACCTCAAAATAAGGATTGGGCTGCGTATTGATGTAAAATGGGAAGATAGTCGTTTATGGATCCAGACAATTCAAGGATCATGAGAGAAACTATCCGACCCATGATTTAGAGTTGGCAGTCGTAGCGTTTACACTGAAAGTATGGCACCACCACTTATACGGTAAGAAATTTCGGGTATGCACTGATCATAAAAGCCCCGAGTATCTGTTTTCACAGAAAGAGTAGAAAATGAGATAACCATGAGGGTTAGAGCTTCTAAGGATTATGATTGTGAATATTGTACCACCCAAGAAAGGCTAATGTAAAGGCTGATGCTTTAAACAGAAAGAGCCTCGGGATGGTATTACATATGATGGTCAGGGAGCGTGAGCTGCTAGAGCAGTTGTGAACCTCAGTAGTGATGTGGATCCCTTCTGATGATGACGGTGATTGTGTGACAGCTAGCCTGAGGTTAGAACCGGATTTGTGTGACCGGATTTGCCAGGCTTAGCGTGATGATCGGCATGGTGTCGATAGTATGGGTCAGATTAAGAAGGGAATAGTGACAGAGTTCACAGTGAGTGATGATGACTGACAGAGGTTCAGAGACAGTGTAAGTGCTCCCCAGGACCACAGTTGATGAGATAGTAGTATTGTCAGAAGCTCACTCTTCGGGATATACAGTGCATCCGAGAAATAATAAATATAACAGAAATCTCTGAAAAAGGTATTGGTGGTCAGGTATGAAAAGTGATATTGTAGAGATTGTGGACAAGTGTCTCCTATGTCAGCAGAGTAAGGTAGAGTAAAAGAAGTCTGCAGGATTATTGCAGTCTCTACCTATAGTGAAAAAAAAAATGGGAACAAGTTAACATGAATTTCGTGATGGGTTACAGAGGACCCGGATGAATCACGAGGCTATCTGGGTGATAGTCGATAGATTGATTTAGTTTACCCACATTCTGTTTATGGAAATCCTCAGATACTCTGAGTGTGTAGGCGAATTTATGTGTATGAAAAATTGTGGGATAATATGTAGCGTTCCAGGGAGCATGATATCAGATAGGGATTCCCGCTTCACTTTCCACTTCTGGGAATATTGTTTTTCAGGAAGCTATGGGAACCCGATTGAGTGTTAGCACAGCTTCCACCCTCAGACAGATGGTCAGTCAGAGAGGACTGTACAGGTTCTGGAGGTTGTGATGAGAGCGTGTGCCATTGATTTTATGAGCTCCTGGGATGATCAGTTGCTGCTAATCAAATTCGCCAGTGATGACAGTTGTCACTCGAGTATCGGGATGAGATTATTTTCGGCATTGTATAGCCATAGGGAGTTGTTCCCTAACTTGGATAAGAAGAAGTGGGTGACAGATAGAAAATTGTTTCCGAATTGGTAAGACAAACCTCTGAGGATGTTTAGTTGATTTGTGAGAGATTAAGAACACCTCAGAGCAGACAGAAAAGTCTATGCTGACTAGAGACGAAAACCATTGGAATTCACCAAGGGTGAATCATTATTGTTGACAGTTACTTGTCTTAAGGACATAACGAGATTCAGATAGAGAGAGATTGGACAAGTGGAAGGTAAGACCTGTAAGTTGACGTTACCACTTGAATAGACAAGCATCCACAATGTGTCCTATCTTTTGATGTTTCGAAAATAATATCCAGACCCGACATATGTGATTAGATATGAGCTCTAACGGCTTAGCTCAATGAAAGTATAACATATGATTGGAGAAATCGATTCGGGCATTTGACGGAAAGAGAAAGTGTTGAGGTTTGAAATGATCTCCCTAGTTAAGCATGATGGTAGTATTACACTCCGGAGAAAGTCACTTGAGGATGACTGTATATGATATGATAGATGTACCGGAGTTGTGTTATGGACTCATATTACTTGGTTCTAATTTGGAGGACCAAATTTCTTAAGTGGGGGAGATTGTAAGACCCGATATTTTCGAGTGCATTTAAAAATGCAAAAGGACTTAAATGGTATTCTCGAATACGTGCAAGGGTAAAATGGTCAAAAGACCAAAATTCGGTATTAATCGGGACAAGAAAATATAATTAAAAATATGAGAATGAGAAATCTTGATCAATGATGAAGAAATAATTAAATTTCGGGTTAAATTGATCAAGATATGAATTTATTGGGATAAACCAGAATTTTCATATCGAAAAATAATCCCGAAAATAATCGAAAAAATATACCGAAAAGGTAAAATCGGACTGATAAATTCATTTATAGATTAAATGAATTAAATAATAATTTTTGAAGATATTTTGGCAATTTTAATATATTTTAATTGAATAAAATAATATTAAAAATAAATTATTAAAAAAAAAACAAACAGAATTCACGAAAAACGCGAATCTGCGAAAAACAAAAACAGAGGGAAAACGCGAAGCGAGACCGAGGGAAGAAGAGAGACCGGACGAGCCACCACCGGCGGCCAAGGGCCCCATGCGAGGGTCGGCGAAGGTCGACCGACCTCAGGCGAACCCACTGGTGGCATCGACGCGCGGCCAGGTGGCCGAAAAACGCCATATCGACTGAGGGAGGCCGCGGGAGAGAAAACTGGTTTCGCCGGCAATGGCTGCAATTCGACCCCAGCTGAGGCCCGATTTAGGGAGCCCATGCCATGGCGCGCCGAACGGCACCGGAATCGCACCGGAACCGGCCGGACGGCGCCGAAACGACAAAATGATGGGTGAACCGGACTGAACCGGCGGTCTAAGTCGAACCGGACCCGAGCTGAACCGACGGTCCGAACCGGGTTGAACCGGATCGGACCGGTTCAGCCAAAAAGAGAGGGAAAAAAAGGAAGAAAAAGGGAAAAAGAAAAAGAGAAAAAATTGAAGAAAATTCCTGTGATGCAATCGAGTTTCGGGTAAGTCGGTAAGCGGTCAAATTGACCGATTTAATTTTTAGAATATTTAATTTGATAAATAATCGACTGAAAGTTTACCCGAAAATATATTTAATTGTGTAGCTCGACAATTGGCATCAACCGAGAGCTCGAGACAGCCTCGATTTGTGTACGATCATGGAATAACGGGTAAGTGACCCTTATTTACGACAATTTTATATCGTTATGCGTGATTGATATTTAACGCATGAATTACGGATTTAATTTCCGCATAAATGAATTAAATTCTAGAAATTGGGATAAATTGTCGTAAATAATTCATAAGCTATCTGAGAATTTAGAACGAGGCTAAATAAATATTGATGGGTCCAATGAGCCCAATAGGCCTCGATAAATTGTGGTAAACGGGCTTAAGGCCGATTAAGGCCCATTATGGTGCAATCGGGCCCAATGTGGGTAAACGGGCCCAATGATTTAAATTAAGCCCAGAAAATTGTGAAATACAATTAATTGTATTGTATTTGACCTGATGAATATGTATCCGCAGTGCCGGAGATTTGATTTGGATTCGGAGCAAATCGGACTGCGTGACGAGACATCAGTGGGAAAGGTCAGACGGTACAGAAAATGAGGTAAGGGAATTATGTGAGTAGCTAGAGGTAGCTACGCGTATTTTAATAGATTTTCTGTACGCTGAATATGTATGTATACACTGATATTGTATAAAGGTCCTAAAAGTGGTTTAAATAATTTTAAGGATCGAAATAGGTGAAATGTCTATTTTACCCCTATTGAGGGAAGTTCACCTAAGGATGGTGAAAGCATGACATGCATGAAATGCATGATTTAAGGAATTTTCCGAATTAAAGATTTGATTGATTTTAATCAAAGTAAATCGATAGATTGGCCAATAATTGCATAAGTTTCCCAAAATAACACTACGTAGGTGTTATTAATAATTAAATGGAAATTTCTTTGGAAAACGGCCAACTATCAAGTTTGTATGAAAACAGATAGTGCTGACACGTAGTTCGCACTATATCTACGTTTGTGATTGTGCATAAATGTGCTTGAGCGCTTGCTCGCACCGACTTATGTGACATCATATGCATGAAATGTGCTAGAGCATGGTGCTCGCACTGATTTTTAATATTGTGAAATGAGAGCTGCGGGAGCCTAGCTCGCACTCTGTTTTGACATGTTTTGACATGTTTTGATTTGTTTTGACGTGGTATGCATAAAATAGTGCTGGAGCGATTACTCGCACTACCTTTAATGATTTGACATGCATGAGAGATGCTGGAGCTTAGCTCGCATCCTGTTTTGATTTAATTATGCATAAAAGCCGTGCTGGAGTGTAACTCGCACGAGATTTGATTTAGTTATGCATAAAGCCGTGCTGGAGTATAACTCGCATGAGATTTGATTTACTTGAGCATTCATTTGTGCTGGAGCGTTGCTCGCACAAAGTTTTATATGGTTTTCATAATTCATTTGAATGCCGTACTGGAGTTTTTCTCGTACGAGGTTTTCACTGAATTTATATACATATCCGTACTAGAGCATTGCTCGTACGTGGAATTTACATGAAATTATAATCAGTTTAAGTCGTACTGGAGCGCTGCTCGTACGCAGATTTCACTGATTTTTATGAAACCGTGCTAGAGCTTCGCTCGCACGAGATTTTCTGATATCATGAATATGCATGGAGCCGTGCTTGAGCTTCGCTCGCACAGGGATTTATATTACATGCATATAGCCGTGTTGGAGCCTCCTGTAGACTGTGTGTCACAGTGATTTAATATGCTCACACGTGCATTCTGAGACAGATGATATGGGTGGATAAGACCTATTACAGGCACCCCTGACTGAGCTTGGGTTCACGGAGTACTTTGTACCGTGTATGTCACGCGGAGTACACTGTACCGTGGGGATTGTTGGAGTGGAGTGGCATTAGCCACGAGGCAGTAAGCCTTGCCCTCGCAATCCTGGTATTATGCTGTTCTGGCGGGTAGGACGACCCACCTCCCGTTTCAGGTGTGATACCCCGCACACTAGGTACCGTGTTGCCAGGGATCACTAGGATATGGCCATAGTCCTCGATGTTACTGATAATTACCTTATTGTCTCACATGATATAACTTGTGGTCTGATAGACCAGGGTAGACCCGAAGGAGGGGTCAGGCCCCCGATTTTTATGATTTCATGATTTTCTACTATGCTCAAATATGTTTTAGATGATTTTATGATCTGTGACCCTGAAAGAAGGGTGGGTTTATAACCGGAGTTTTATAATGAAATTTATTGAATTGAGTTTTGAGATGATTGACCCAGAGGGGTTATTTTATACTGAGTTTTAAATGAATTGATTTAAATGCAGTGGCATGATGTGTTTTCCATGCTTTCATTTGAAAACCTTGAATTGTCTTACATGACATGAAAGACTGCATGATCTTGATTAAATTCATGCTTAATATGATTTAATGATGTCACATAAAATGCTTTGAATGCATGAGTTACATGATTTATATATGCACAAATAGTTTTGGATAAACTATGGCATTGAATATGCATGACTTTGTGCGTGTAATTTTAAATGAAAAGAAATGGATTTAAGGGCATGGCATTATGAGCATGTAGATAGTGGAGCTATCTACTTACTTGCATAATTGCGTTACTGAGCGTGTGGTTTGCTCACCCCCTTATTTTCCCATCTTTTCAGAGCACTTGTAATAATTATTGAGCGGCTGAGGACTTGCATGCTTAATATCCGCTGCTTGCTGCTTCCCGTCGAGAGACAGGTATACACATTTGTATGGTTTTGTATCTAAATATGTAATGCACAGTACTGTAAATGGATATGATGTCGGGGATGTAGAGTCATGTAAATACCATTGGGTATGTGTTTATTTAAAGTCAAAAGGATAGTAGACTCTGATATATGATTATGGGAATGAAATGTTAAATAGTGTGAGGTGACTAACACCGAATCATAGCCCAACTGTGTTGTAGGATGGTCACGACGAGAGAAAGGTAAGAATTAAATAATAAATGAAAAAGCGAAAAATTTACTCTGATTTTTAGGTAATTCGGGTCGTGACATGAACGGCGACGAGAAGGGAGAGAGAAATCGAGAAAAGCGAACCGAGAGAGGGAGAGGAGAAATCCGGTGACCAGCGCCGATCTGGGCCCAACCACCGCCAGTCGAAGGTACGCCACGCGGAGACTAACCGATCAGCGGCTGAATCAGCTGGTAGAACGGTGGCCAGCGCCGAAAACGGAGGAAGAAAAAGGAAGGGCACTGACGGCGAGGAGAGAATAGGTCGGACCGCCACATTTCGGCCACCTCGGGTGAAACCGAGACCAGATTCGTGCATCGAACAACCCCGGGGTGCTCCTGGCAGCGGAAGCCGACGGAGAACCGATTGGCGAAGCCTTGAATCGGTCGAACTGGACTGAACCGGCTGGATCGAACCGGTCTGAACCGGGTTGAATCAGATTGAACAGGTTCAGCAAATAAAGAAAGGAAAATGGGGGAAAAAGAGAAAAAAGAAAAAGGGGAAGAATTTTTGGGGATACACCGGACTTCGGGTAAGTTGGTAAGAGGTCAAAAGTGACCGATTTGATTTTCAAAAAATTTATTTAAATTATATTTAATCAGAAATTAACCCAAAATTAAATTTAAAATTGTGCAGTTCGATGATTAATTTCGAACGTGAGCCGATCAAACTTTGATTTATGCACCATCACATAATTTCGGCTCCGAAGATTTAATTGAGAGCAAATCGGACTGGGTGAAATTCTCTACATTGGAAATGTCAAACTGTACAAAGAATCGAGGTAAGGAAATTTTGTAAGTGATTAGAGATACCTACGCGTATTTTTGGGGTTATTTACATTACACTGAATTTCCTAAGGTATCTAGAAATAGAATAATAATTTTTTACGAAAATCGTGGTATATATGAAGATTACAATTTTGCCCCTAGTTAGGAAAATTTTAAAAAGGGTAGTAAGGCTATGAAATTGCATGATTTTCATGTTTTTGATATTTCTATGATTATATTGCTTTAATTTAAGCAAATTTTGGATAGGCTGGCTGTTTATTTCATGTTTTTACATAAAAGGGCACGAATTAGGTGTCAGTTGTGATTTTTGATTTGTTTTAGAGAAATTGAGCAGCCTATCATGTTTTTTATGAGTTTTAAATCGTGTTGGAGCACTGCTCGCACTGGATTTTACATTTTAACTCATATACAGAGTGCTGGAGCACTACTCGCACTTAGTTTTACAAACTTGCTTTACATGACTACCGTACTAGAGCTGTGCTCGTACGTGGATTTTACTTGGTTTTATGCATTCGTACTAGAGCATTGCTCGTACGTGAATTTAAATTGGATTTATAATTATTTTAAGTCGTACTGGAGCGCTGCTCGTACATAAATTTCATTAATTTTTATGAAACCGTGCTGGAGCTTCGCTCGCACGAAGGTTTTTCTGATATCATGAATATGCATGGAGCCGTGCTGGAGCTTCGTTCGCACATAAATTTTATGACATGCATATGACGGTGTTGGACCCTCCTGTAGACTGTGTGTCACAGTGAGAAGATATGCTCGCACGTGTAGATTGAGACATGGGTTGGTTATCGACATGGTTTGGAGTGAGATAAGACCTATGGCAGGCATCCCCAGACTGTGATATTGGGTTCTTGAAGTACGTTGTACCATGTATGTCACACGGAGTACGCTGTACCATGTAGTCATGACTATTGTATTCACATTACTTGATATTCTGGCGGGTAGGATTTGACCCACCTCCCGTTACAGTTGTGATACCCCGCACACCGAGATCCGTGTAGCCTGGGATCACAGGGACATAGTCCTCGATTGTTTCCATACACTAACCTGCATGTCTCACATGATATATATATATATATATATGATTGGTCTTGTTAGACTAGGGTAGACCCGAGGGAGGGGTCGAGCCCCGATTTGTGACGATTTTCATGAAATGTGGTATTAAATGAGAAATTGATGGGTTTTGTGAGGATATTAATGATTTTAAAGATGTGTTGAATCCCTCTGGTATTGTTTTGATGAGTTTTACTGTACCGAGCATGAGAGGTTTTACATGAGATGTTGTTTTACATGCCGATTCATGTTTTACAATATATGATATACTCATACACGACATGGTTTTAATTGCCTTATGCTCGAGATATAAATGTTTTACATGTCATGCCTTTACCAGCATGTAGATAGTTTAGTTATCTACCTGCTTGCTTTATTGCCTTACTGAGCAAGTTGCGCTCACCCTTTCATTTTCCACCCTACAGGGTACCTTCAATAGAAAAGAGCGACAGTAGTCTTGTATTTTAGTTATCCGCTGCTTCCTATCAAGATCAAGTATACACATTCGTATAATATTTGTATCCGAACATATAGAGGCACAATACTGTACACGGATGTAATATTAGGGATGTATTTAGTTAAAATGAATTGATATGTAAATGAAATATGGAAAATAGATGTTAAGGTCAGTAACATGACATGAGGGACTAACATTGACTTATAGCCCAACTGTTAGTAGTGAAACTGTTCACGACGGGTAAGGAAATGAAATACCAAAAAATTTGTAGGGGTTTTTAGGAAAAATGGGTTATGACAGAGGTGATATCAAAGCTGAGTTGGCCTGATATGAGTCGATATTAGTGGTTAAGTAAATTTACATCCCCATGTACTGCGCATTGTTTAGATACAATTATGCATATCAAGGTGGAAGTGCAGTTAAGAATTTAGTTTCGAATACAAGAATATAATTTTTATAACTGATAGTCGCTATGGTAGAGGGGCGAGTACACATGCTCAAGGCTGTAGACATAGGCTTAAGAGTCGAATGAGTCGTCACATGAGACTCAAGATGAGAGTGAGGTGGAGGTTGATGTTAAGCATACTCCACAGGGTCCTATAAAGAGACCAAACAGTATTGAGACACGCTCCAAGAGGATGAAGTGGAGTGTAGAAAATATTTTGGAGTTGTTTACTCAATCTATGCAGGTAGTTGAGGATAAGCTGAGTAAAGCCTAAACAGATGCCTCAGACTATAGAGATTTTCACACCCCTCCAGTATTTAGCGAAGTAAAGAAACTCAGTTTATATTCCTGGGCAGATATGACTCTGGCACTATAAACAGTAAGAGTCGAGATGTCTGAAAGTTCATGGAAGGGCTTAGATTGCCAATTAGAGTCCGATTGGCCCCGTTTGATATTACTACCTATGTCGAGGCAGTGTGCAGAATACAGTTGCGTGAATAAGATCATGTGTTGCACGCCTCTGAGATTGTGGGAAAGGTAGTAAGGGCCGAAATAGAGACAGGAGAGAATAAAGAATGACAAAGATGTCAGAGCGAGAAAGAGACTAGTTGGTAAAAGATTAGAGTTTATAAGTCACGGGGTAAGATGATTGATAAGGCCCCAGTGTATCCAATTTCAGTACTTTTGAGGGGTATTGTGATTGAAAGACCCCGACCTACTCCGTAGCAGTGTAGGATGTGTGGTAGATACTACAGAAGTAGGGCCTACACCTACACTTTATTGACTAAAATAGGCGTTAAATGTGGTAAGACGGGCCAATTATTTAATGATTACTCAGAGTTGGGTAAGACTGCCCCACAGAAGGGCAAAAAGACAGAGAAAACCCTGTTGGTATCTCTACACTGAAAAAGGGAAAGTAGGTTATTGGACGAGGGCGAGTGTATGCCTTGGACCAAGACACTACTGATGTTTCATCTGATGTGGTGGAAGATACCACACTGGTTATGAATAAAGACATAATTATGTTACTTGATCCTGGTACTACACATTTATTCATACCGCCTTCATTTGTATATAAATTAGTGAAAGACATGAATTCCTACACCCTTGGGTACAAGACTGATAGTTAGTACCCTAATGAAGGAGGGTTAACTAACGGAATAATTATGAAGAGATTATAAGTTGAAAACGGGGGAAAAAGTATAAGTTAGCCAATTTTATTCAATGGAATATGAATAATTTTGAAGTAATATTTGAGAATAGATTGATTCGGCTGCAGACTATGTTGTTTAGATTGCTATCCTAAGATAGTGATATGTTTACCCCTAAAAAGTATACTGTAAATTTTGACAAGTAATAAAAAGGGGTGTAGCGATTGAAATTAAATGAGTAAATGATTGTACTCACGGAATTAGTAATGACAGAGTTGGTTATAAGTGATATACGAAAGGAGATAAGTTTTGAGATGTGATAGATCCTGAATACAAGATATATTAGAATAAGAGGCGTATGCAAGGTAAGAATATATCTGATATGTGAAATAATTTGGATTAAGCGATATGTAGTGAATATGGATTGCGACCAAGGATAAGGGGTGGATATATCCATAACCAGTCCATGTGGTCAAGTCTGAGGGTTAATAAAGGTATTTCAAAATACCTCCCCGCCTAAAGACTTGACAGCGTCTAAAAGTATACACAACCTATAAATTAAAATCGATAGTCGTAATATATACGTTTAAAATTAGGGTACCTTTACTGGTACGATAAAAAAAAATATAGAATTCGATTAATCATGAAGGTTTAAAAAATTAAAATTTTATAAAAAGCCATTAATATAAGAAAAAGGAAATGACGAGGGTTAGTATCTTGAACAGAAGCGATTTCAAAATAACATTATACGTTTATGCGTACATAGGTCAAGGATATGGGTGGTTGAAATATTTAGTGGAACTCCACTACGATGAGGTATTTACCTGGACCGATTGGTTGTCATCTTTAACAATGATATTTTGGGTGTATTTAAAGTCCAGGGAAAATCATAAGCAACAATTGGAAATTGATTTTACAGATGATTTGTTGAGAGTTCTTGAAATGGACTACTTTGTTGACACGTTTAACTTAGAAAAAGATTGTATGTCAGTGCGATGATAAGTATGAAAGTAGCTTCGGTGAGTTTTGGTGTATTGAAGTATGAACTGACCACCGCATTTATTCTCACCATACCCAATAGATTAAGAGGTTTCTCAGGGTATATGGATGTCTTGAAACCAAGATTGGGCTGTGTGTTAAAGCAAAAGGGGAAGATAGTCGATTATGGATCCAGACAGTTCAAGGACCATGAAAGGACTATCCGGCCCATGATTTAAAGTTGGTAGCCATAGTAATGCACTGAGGGTATGGCGCCACTACTTTTACGATGAGAAATTTCGGGTATGCACTGATCATAAAAGCCCCGAGTATCTGTTTTCATAGAAAAAGTTGGATATGAGAACAAAGAGGGTTAGAGCTTCTAAGGGATTATGATTGTGGAAATTGTACCACCCAGAAAAGGCTAATGTGATGGTTAATGCCTTGAGCAGAAAGAGCCTCGGGATGGTATTACATATGATGGTCAGGGAGCGAGAGCTGCTAGAGCAGTTGTAAGCCTCAATAGTAATGTGATTCCTTCTGATGATGACAGTGATTGTGTGACAGCTAGCCTAAGATTAGATCGGATTTGAGTGACCGGATTTGACAGGCTTAGCGTGATGATCGACAGGGTGCCGATAGTGTTAGTCAGATTCAGATGGGTATAGTGACAGAGTTCACAAAGAGTGATGATGGCTTACTGAGGTTCAGAGACAATATAAGTGCTCCCAGGACCACAGTTGATGAGATAGTGTCATTGTCAGAAGCTCACTTTTTGGGATATACAGTGCATCCGAGAAGTAATAAATATATCAAAATTTTAGAAAAGGGTATTGGTGGTCAGATATGAAAAGAGACATTGGAGAGATTGTGGAAAAGTGTCTCGTATGTCAGCAGGTTAAGGTAGAGCAAAAGAAGTTGCAGGGTTATTACAGTTTCTATCTATATTGACACGAAAATGGGAACAAGTTATCATGAATTTCGTGATGGGTTACAGAGGACCCGAATGAATCACGAGACTATCTGGGTGATAGTCGATAGATTGACTAAGTCTACCCACCTTCTGGCTATGGAAATCTCCAGATACTCTAAGTGCGTAGGCAGATTTATGTGTACGAAAAATTGTGAAACGTTATGTAGCGTTCTAGTGAGCATGATATCAGATAGGGATTCTCGCTTCACTTCCCATTTCTGGGAATATTTTTCAGGAAGCTATGGAAACCCGACTGAGTGTTAGCATAACTTTTCATCCTCAGACAGATGGTCAGTCAGAGAGGACTGTACAGGTTCTAGAGGATATGAGAGAGTGTGTACTTTGATTTTATAAGCTCCTGGGATGATCAATTGTTACTAATCGAATTCGCTAATAATGACAGTTGTCACTTGAGTATCGGGATGACTTTATATATGAGGCATTGTATGGTCGTAGGGGTTGTTCCCCGATTTGGATAAGAAGAAGTGGGTAATAGATATAGAGTTGTTCCCGAATTGGTAAGACAAACCTCTGAGAATGTTCAGTGGATTGTGAGAGATTAAGAACACCTCAGACCAGACAGAAAAGCTATGCTGACAAGAGACAGAAATCATTGGAATTCACCGAGGGTGAACTAGTATTGTCGAAAATTACTTGTCCTAAGGACAAACGCGATTCGAAAAGAAGGCAAATTGAGTTCCGTTAGATTGAATCCTTTGAAATTGGACAAAGTGGGAGATAAGGCCTGTAGGTTGGCGTTACCACTTAAATTAGTAGGCATCCACAATGTGTCCCATCTTTTGATGCTTCGAAAATACTATCCGCACCCAGCATATGTGATAGGATATGAGCTCCAACAGCTTAGCTCAATGAAAGTATAACATATGATTGGAAAATCGATTTGGGTATTAGTTGGAAGGAGAAAGTGTTGAGGTTTAAGATGATCTCCCTAATTAATGTCCTTTGGTAGTAGTACACTCCCGAAAAAGTCACTTGAGAATGACAGTATATGATACGATAGATGTACCCGGAGTTGTTTATGGATCCATTTAACTTGGTTCTAATTTGAATGACCAAATTTCTTAAGTGGGGGAGATTACGTAAAACCTGATTTTATTCAAAACATGAAATTAAAAATGCAAAAGGACTGAAATGGAATTCCCGAACACGTGAAGGGTAAAACGGTTAAAAGATTGAAAGTTGATAGAAATTCGATAAGAAAATTTAATTAAAAATAATGGTTTGAGAATCTTAATCAATAACGAAGAAATAATTAAATTTCGAATTAAATTGATCAAGATATGAATTTATTGGAATTAATCGGAATTTTCACTCAGGACAATATCCCGAAAAATCGGAGAAAATATATCGAAAAAGTGGAAAAATAGATTAAATAAATTAATTTGAATAAAATATAATTTTTAAGGATATTTTGGGATTTTTAGAATATTTTAATGATTAAAATAATATTAAAATAAATTATAAATAAATAAATAAAAAGAGAAAATCAGAAAATCGCAAAAGACGATTTTCTAAAGGGAAACGGAGACCGAGGGAGTCGGACCTCCCTCACCGAACGAAAACTACCGAAGGACTAGGCGAGAAGCCGACGGGGGAAGGCAGCCGAGCCACCAGCAACCCGAGGGAGGCGGTGAACGGCGACGAGAAGGGAGAGAGAAATCGAGAAAAGTGAACCGAGAGAGGGAGAGGAGAAATTCGGTGACCGATATCGATCTGAGCCCGACCACCGCCAGTCGAAGGTGCGCAACGCGGAGACTAGCCGATCAGCCGCTGAATCGGCTGGTAGAACGGCAGCCAGCGCCGAAAACGGAGGAAGAAAAGGAAGGGCACCGACGATAAGGAGAGAACAGGCTGGATCGGCCACTTTTTGGCCACCTCGGGCGAAACTGAGACCAGATCCGTGCATCAGACCACCCCGCGGAGCTGCAGCAAAGGAAGCCGGTGGAGAACCGACTAGTGAAGCCCTGAACCGGCTGGACCGAACCTATCTGAACCGGGTTGAACCGGATCGAACCGGTTCAGCCAAGAAATAGAGGAAAAAAGGAGAAAAAGAGAAAAAGGAAAAAGGAAAAAGGGGAAGAATATTCGGGGATACACCGGACTTTGGGTAAGTCGGTATGAGGTCAAAAGTGACCGATTTGATTTTTGAGAAATTTATTTAAATTATATTTAATCAGAAATTAACCCAGAATTAAATATAAAATTGTGTAGTTCGACGATAAATTCCGAACGTGAGCCGATCGAACTTCGATTTATACACCATCACATAATTTCGGCTCCGGAGATTTAATTGAGAGCAAATCGGACTGGGCGAAATTCTCTACATTGGAAAAGTCAAACTGTACAGAGAATCGAGGTAAGGTAATTTTGTAAGTGCTTAGAGATATCTACATGTATTTTTCGGGTTATTTACATTATGCTGAATTTCCTAAGGTATCTAGAAATAGAATAATAATTTTTACAAAATAGTTGTATATGTAAAAGTTACGATTTTGCCCCTAGTTAGGAAAATTTTAAAAAGGGTAGCAAGGCTATGAAATTGCATGATTTTCATGTTTTTGATATTCCTATTATTATATTGCTTTAATTTAAGCAAATTTTGGATAGGCTGGCTGTTTATTTTCATGTTTTTACATGAAAGGGCATGAATTAGGTGCCAATTGTGATTTTTGATTTGTTTTAGTGAAATTGAGCAGCCTATCATGTTTTTTATGAGTTTTAAATCGTGCTGGAGCACTGCTCGCACTAGATTTTATATTTTAACTCATATACAGAGTGCTGGAGCACTACTCGTACTGAGTTTTACAAACTTGCTTTACATGACTACCGTACTAGAGCTGTGCTCGTACTTGGATTTTACTTGATTTTATGCATTTGTACTAGAGCATTGCTCATACGTGAATTTAAATTGGATTTATAATTATTTTAAGTCGTACTGGAGTGCTGCTCGTACGCAAATTTCATTGATTTTTATGAAACCGTGTTGGAGCTTCGCTCGCACGAAGGTTTTTCTGATATCATGAATATGCATGGAGCCGTGCTAGAACTTTGCTCGCACAAAAATTTTATGACATGCATATGATCGTGTTGGAGCCTCCTGTAGACTGTGTGTCACAGTGAGAAGATATGATCGCACGTGTAGATTGAGACATGGGTTGGTTATCGACATGGTTTGGAGTGGGATAAGACCTATGACAAGCATCCCCAGACTGTGATATTGGGTTCATGGAGTACGTTGTACCGTGTATGTCACACAGAGTATGCTGTACCATGTAGTTATGACTATTCTATTCACGTTACTTGATATTTTGGCGGGTAGGATTTGACCCACCTCCCGTTACAGTTATGATACCCCGTACACCGGGATCCATGTAGCCTGGGATCACAGGAACATAGTTCTCGATTGTTTCCATATAGTAACCTGGATGTCTCACATGATATATATATATATATATGATTGGTCTTGTTAGACCAGGGTAGACCCGAGGGAGGGGTTAAGCCCCGATTTGTGACGATTTTCATGAAATGTGGTATTAAATGAGAAATTGATGGGTTTTATGAGGATATTAATGATTTTAAAGATGTTTTTCATGAGAGGTTTTACATGAGATGTTTTTCATGTTTTGCATGCCGATTCATGTTTTACGATATATGATATACTCATACAGGACATGGTTTTAATTGCCTTATGCTCGAGATATAAATGTTTTACATGTCATGCCTTTACCAGCATGTAGATAGTGTAGTTATCTACCTGCTTGCATTATTACCTTACTGAGCAAGTTGCGCTCACCCTTTCATTTTCCACCCTACAGGGTACCTTCAGTAGAAGAGAGCGACAGTAGTCTTGCATTTCGGTTATCCGCTGCTTCCTATCAAGACCAAGTATAACATTCGTATAATATTTGTATCTGAACAGATAGAGGCACAGTACTATACACGGATGTAATATTGGGGATATATTTAGTTAAAATGAATAGATATGTAAATGAAATATAGAAAATAGATATTAAGTAAGTAACATGACAGGAGGGACTAACATCGACTCATAGCCCAACTGTTAGTAGTGAAACTGATCACGACGGGTAAGGAAATGAAAAAGCGAAAAATTTGTAGGGGCTTTTAGGAAAAATGGGTTGTGACAAGAAATTTGTACAATGAAATAATACATTATTTGACTATTTTTGACATTTTGTTAATAATGGATGCATTTACATGCCAAGAACCCGAATTTCAATAATATAAACATTCATACACTTAATACACATCCCACCTTAGCTACAGTACAATTTTTTTTGAAAAGAAAATAATTATACAGTCAAATGTATACTTTTAAATGTGCTGCGAGAGTTTGAAAGTCAGAATTTCGGTACCAGATTCTACTATCGATTAAAATTAACTCTATAACTAACCTGTGATGGAAAAGAGAGGAGGTGAACTTTGGGGAAGCTTAGTAAGCCAATCACACAAGTGTAAAAAAACCAAAACAGAAATATTGGTTTAAGTAAAACATATCATGTGAGACCCCGTATATGTATAATGGTATATATGTACATAGAAATGTAAATAGAGTTGTACTATGAATTCATAAGTGAAGTATATGTGATGTAAGTCCATAAGTTAATGTACACACTTGTAATGAGAGTGGTAATTGTACATACAAGTTACATTATGTATGAATGTGAAGAAATGAACTTAAACATGTGGAGAATATGAATAGAATGGATTATGAGTAATGTGGTAAATGGAATGAAGATTTGCATGAGTATGCACTTCCATTTGGTTTATATTAAGTACCCTTGGTCATACAAAGGTTCTACACAAGTTTTAATGAGTATGAAGTGTGGATGGATGCCATTTTCAAGTCTCAAAGATGATTGGATGAGAAAATGATCATGGCAACAAAATGTATGAAGTTTGGTAAGTGTTGCTACAGAAGAACTGCAAAAAATCTGGAAATTGTGAAGGGCAGATCGATCTCATAGGATGAGAGATCGATCTGGAAGAGCCAGAATGCTCTTATTTGGGTAATGAAATAGAGCAGATCGATCTCCAATGGAGCCAGATCGATCTCCTAAGTATTCTGTAATGAAAAGATCGATCCTCAAGCACCCAGATCGATCTCCTTAGCTCTCTGTTTGGGAGCAAATCGATCTCATGCTTCGACAGATCGATCTCATGCTTAAAATGTCGTGAAAAAGAGGGATTTAAGGGGACCAGATTGATCTCCTCTTGGACCAAATCGATCTCCTCAAGCTATTTCTATATAAGGAGTGCTGAAAATCAGAAAATTTCGAGAAAAACACTAACCTTCCACTTTCAACCCAAAAACCTAACTTTCTCTCTCTAAAATCAGCCATTTTTAGTAAGATTTGAAGAGAGACCATTAGAGGCAAAGTTGTTCCTATAAAAGAGAAGAACAACATAGTTGGAAGGCATTTTCCCATTGTTGGTATTGAAGGAGCAAAAGGCATTGTCATTTGGAGCAAGAAGAGAAATCAAATTGGGTAAGATTCTAACACTCCAACTATGGTACATTGTCTATATAATGATTTTGGAGTTGTTTGGCATGAGTATGGATGGTTAGAAACTATCTAAATACATTGGAATGATTATGACCTAGAAATGGTCTAGAGTGAGAAAGTGGAATGTATGGAGATTAATGATGAATGAGATATTTAGAAGTTATTAATAGTGTTGTGGTATGATTTTAAGATGTGGTTGTGGATAAATTATGAGATTTACCTAAAAGAGGTAAAATGTGGATTAAGGCATTTGTAAAATGCATAAGTGAATAATATTGATTAGTGAGGTCAATTATGGGTTAAATACATTAACTCAATTGATTTAATGAATGAATCGCAGCTTCTGAGGATACGTCGAGGTGAGTTGAGCCAAGAGCGTGAGAAGCTAAAAGGAAAGGAGTCACACCAAGTAAATCGAGGTAAGGGAATTGTGTGGACTCTTAGAGATATTTGTACGCAATTTGGGCGCTTAAATGTTTTGCTAGAATGCATGAGATTAGGAAATGATGTTGGGTGATTGAAGGGCAAAAGTTGGGAGTTTGAGAAATGTGCATGAAAACAAAAGCATATTGCTTTGAAAATCATGTTTTATTGCTTTTTAGCAAATGATTGGTAGGTTGGCTGACATTGAAATGATTTGCAAAAGAAATGAGTGTGTTTTGGTTTTGTTAACCATACTTTGCAAAGTTTTGAGCCACCTACATGATTTCATGAGTATGAAAGCGTGCTAGAGTATGACTCACACGAGATTTGACGTGTTTTATACACATGAGTGCAAGAGGCGCTAGTTTTGTGAAACCTCGTATATGTATAAGGGTATATATGTACATAGAAGTGTAAATAGAGTTGTACTATGAATTAATGAGTGAAGTATATGTGATGTAAGTCCACAAGTAATGTACACACTTGTAATGAGAGTGATAATCATACATACAAGTTTCATTATGTATGAATGTGTAGAAATGGACTTAAACATGTGGAGAATGTGTGTAGAATGGATTATGAGTAGTTTGGTAAAATGGAAGTAGAATTGCATAAGATGTGCACTTCCATTCTTGTTTATGTTAAGTACCATTGGTCATACAAAGATCCTACACAAGTTTTAATGTGTATGAAGTGAGGATAGATGCCATTTTCAAGTCTCAAAGAAGAATGAATGAGGAAATGATCATGGTAGCAAATTAAGGATATTTGGTAAGTGTTATTGCAGAGGAAATCTGGAAATTTTGAAGGGCAGATCGATCTCAGGGGATGAGAGATCGATCTGGAAGAGCCAGAATGCTCTTATTTGGGCGAAAGAATAGAACAGATCGATCTCCAATGGACCAGATCGATCTCCTTAGCTCTCTGTTTGGGAGCAGATCGATCTCATGCTTCGACAGATCGATCTCATGCCTTGACAGATCGATCTCATGCTTCGACAGATCGATCTCAGGCTTAAAAATGCCGTGAAAAAGAGGGATTTTAAGGGACCAGATCGATCTCCTCTTGGACCAGATCGATCTCCTCAAGTTATTTCTATATAAGGAGTGCTGGAAATCAGAAAATTTCGGGAAAAACACAAACCTTTCACTTTCAACCCAAAAACCTAACATTCTCTCTCAAAAATCAGTCATTTTCAGTGAGGTTTGAAGAGAGACCATTAGAGACAAAGTTGTTCCTATCAAAGAGAAGAACAACATAGTTTGAAAGCAATTTCCCATTGTTGATATTGAAGGATTTAAGGGCATTGCCATTGGAGCAAGAAGAGAAATCAAATTTGGTAAGATTCTAACACTCCAACTATGGTACATTGTTTATTTAATTGATTTTGGAGTTGTTTGGCATGAGTATGGATGGTTAGAAACTATCTAAATACATTGGAATGATTTTGACCTAGAAATGGTCTAGAGTGAGAAAGTGGAATGTATGGAGATTAATGATGAATGAGATATGAAAAAGTTATTTATAGTGTTGTGGTATGACTTTAAGATGTGGTTAGTGGATAAATTGGGAGATTTACCTAAAAGAGGTAAAATGAGGGTTAAGGCATTTGTAAAATGCATAAGTAAATAATGTTGACTAGTGAGGTCAATTATGGGTTAAATACGTTAACTCAATCGATTTAATGAATGAATCGCAGCTTCCGAGGATACGCCGAGGCGAGTTGACCCAAGAGCGTGAGGAGCTAAGAGAAAAGGAGTCACACCAAGTAAATCGAGGTAAGGGAATTGTGTGGACTCCTAGAGATATTGTGCGCAATTTGGGCGCATAAATGTTTTGCTAGAATGCATGAGATTAGGAAATGTCGTTGTTGGGTGATTGAAGGGTAAAAGTTGGGAGTTTGAGAAATGTGCATGAAAACAAAAGCATATTGCTTTGAAAATCATGTTTTATTGCTTTTTAGCAAATGATTGGTAGGTTGGCTAACATTGAAATGATTTGCAAAAGAAATGAGTATGTTTTGGTTTTGATAACCACATTTTGCAAGTTTTGAGCCACCTACATGATTTCGTGAGTATGGAAGAGTGCAAGAGGCACTAGTTTTCACATGGATTTCATATTGTTTTGGCATTGTGCTTTGAGTTTGTCTCGCACTGGATGCCCATCTTGCATGTTGCCGTGTTTGGAGCTTCGAGTAGACTTGGTGTCACATCGATTAAATAGGCTCACACGTGCATTGTTTTGAGACATGGCATGTTAAAACAACCTGATGAGCCCGAACGAGGGATAAGGGTTGGAGATCCGCCTGATGAGCCCGAACGAGGGATAAGGGTTGGAGGAACAGCTGATGAGCCCGAACGAGGGATAAGGCTGGGGGTCCACGGAGTACGTTGTACCGTGCATGTAGCATGGAGTACATTGTACCGTGTTGTGATGTGATGTGCCGTCTTCGGACGAGATCTGCTATGGACCGGCGGGTAGGATTTGACCCACCTCCCGTGTGGAAGCAGATGGTGGTGATATCCCGCACACCTGATCCGTGTAGCCGGTATCACAGGTTATGTACATAGACCTTGAGGTTATTACCTATTGTTGAACTGCCTATCTCACATGTCTAATGCTATTTGAGAATAAATCCATGTTTGAAGTGATTGTGGTCAGGAAAGCCCGAGGGATGGGCTGGGACCTGACGTTGAATTGATTTGTTAATGGTTTTTAAAGTGCACGAGTGCATGATGTTTAATGCCATGCCTTATTGTGAAAATGCATGATGTTTAATGCCATGCTTTTATTGTGAATTATGCATGATGATTTATACCATGCTTTGAGTTGAAATGTGCACTGAATTTTAATAGCATGAATGCTTTACATACCATTAACACAATCATACACTCATGTTTTGAGATAATCAATGAATAAAATGCTTTTGAGCATGGCATCACGATCACGTAGATAGTACAGTATCTACCTGTTCGCATGATTGCCTTACTGAGCGTGTGGTTTGCTCACCCCCCTTATTTTCCCCTCTCTACAGAGATTTGAGTATAGATTGGACGTGACTGGAGGCATTCCCTTTTTTTGGTAATCCGCTGCATCCCATCGCTAAAGGTATACACACTTGGATTATTTTGTATCTAAACTAGACATAGCACAGTAGCATTTTGTATGTAACTACTGGGGATGTAAAACAATGTAAACACATGTAACAACTCTGATATATATACATGTATACAAGTGTTTACTCATAAATAATGTTTCAAATTGAATTGGTATGGTGGAGTGAGTTAGACGTCGACACACAGCCCAACTGTTAAGCGTGTGGTTGTTCACGATCGAGGAAGGATGATTAAGGATTGATGCATGAAAATGCGAAAAATTTGTACGTATTTTGGTAAGTTGAGGGTCGTGACAGAAGTTGGTATCAGAGCCAGGTTGGTTTGACGTGTGTCGTGTCTAAAATACTTAATAAGTGAAAAAAAAATTACATCCCCAAGTTACTGTGCTTGTTTAGATACAAATAGTGTATGTCGATGGGTTGACTAAATAATTGGTTGTGAATGTAGGGAACTGAGTAAGTATGCCTAATACCAGTCGCGGTAGAGGGATGAGAGCACAGGCTCGAGGCCGTAGAGGTAGGCCTGGGGGTCGTGTTGAGCCGAAAACACACGAGGCTCAGGAGGATGTTGAGGTGGAGGTCGACGTTGAGCACGCTCCACAGGGTCCAGAGGAGAGGCCCGAGAGTACTGAGGCTCGCTTCGCGAGGATTGAGCGGAGCATTGAGATGATTTTGGAATTGGTCACTCAATCTTTACCTGGAGTTGGCGGTAGACAGAGTCCCGCTACACAGGGTGATGCTGAGCAAGCAGCTGCTCCCGAGGCACGGGCGAGGCAAGCCCAAGGACCTCAGACGACAGATACCCCACCCCCACAGGATGTGCCTACGCCGGTTGCTACACCAGGCAGTAGAGGTTGGGGATATAGATGTGATTTGGATAGACTGCGGCAATTCCAGAAGTTTGGACCGCCGTCTTTCAGTGGAGTAAAGGACCCAGTGGCGGCTGAGGATTGGATCAATGAGATCGAGAAATTATATGGGTTCTTTGAGTGCACTACTACCGAGATGGTAGCATTTGCCGCTTTCATGCTGAAGGGATCAGTAGAACATTGGTGGAAATCCACCAGGCCTATTTTGAGAGCCCGGCATACTGAGATCAGCTGGGATGTGTTTCTAGAGGCCTTCCAGAGACAGTATGTCCCGGATACCGCCCAGCGGAAGCTGAAGATGGCATTTTTGGGACTGACCCAAGGGAACAGGACTGTGGATGAGTATGAGACTGCTTTTATATCCCTGGGCAGATATGATCCCAACACGATGAGTAATGAGGTCGAGAAGATCCAGAAGTTTGTGGATGGATTGAGACCAACCATCAGGTCTAAATTGGTTCCCTTGGATATACCGACCTATGAAGAGGCAGTGCGCAGGGCGCAATTATGTGAACAAGATGTTGATAGAATCGCCTCGGAATTTGGAAAGGTTGGTAAGATGAGGGACAGAGATAAGAAGAGACCTATGATGGATGGAGGCTTCAGCTATAAAGGAAGCAAGAGATTCTCTGGAAGGAGGCCAAGAATTGATGAAATCCGGGAGAGGACAGTTGATACTCCCATGTATCCGGCCATTGCTCCAGCTAAGGGAATCGTGATTGGAGGACCACGGCCTACTACAGACCAATGTGGCAAGTGTGGTAGGTACCATGGTACTCGACCATGTTACGGACCTCAGGTTGTATGCTTCAGATGTGGGAAGCCAGGGCACGTAATCAGAGATTGCCCAGAGATGATAGAGAGAGCCCCACAGAAGGGCAAGGAACCAGAGAGAGCTCCAGTTGGTACTGCTGCTCCGAGGAGGAGGGCTACAGCTGAGGAAAAGGGGAAACAAGCAGTGGGTGTAAGCAGAGGACGAGTGCACGCACTGGATCAGGATACTGCAGATCAGTCTTCAGATGTGGTAAAAGGTACCATCCAAATCTTTGATTTAGAAGCTTATTTACTGTTTGATCCTGGTGCCACACACTCCTTTATTTCGCCATCCTTTGCATGTAAATTGTTGAAGCATGTAAAACTGACGCTGCTTGATAAGATGTTATTGATATCTACCCCTATGAATGATAGTCAGTTGACTGAGCATATATATAGGGATTGTAAAATGAAGATAGGAGGTAAAGAGATGGCAGCCGATTTAATTTTATTAAACATGAGTGATTTTGATGTGATCCTAGGAATGGATTGGTTGGCTGCCAATCATGTTGTTATGGATTGTCATGCTAAAACCTTGATGTTTCCAAAGATAGACAATCTTGTAGTTAATTTTGTGAAATGAAATTAAAGAACATGATTTTTATAAGTGTGATGAGTATAATCTTGATACATGATGTATGAAAGATAAATTTGATTTCATTTATGTATGTGATGAGATGATTTATGATACTAATGGTGGAAAGAATAATGTGAAGGATTCATCGCTTTTGTGATTGAGATGGATAAGGCACGTCCAGAATTGGAAGACATACCAGTGGTTAGGGAATTTCCAGATGTCTTTCCGGATGAGTTACCAGGGTTACCTCCAGATAGGGAGATGGAGTTTGGTATAGATTTGGCACCTGGTACAGAGCCGATGTCCAAGCCACCATACAGGATGGCTCAAGTTGAGTTAGAGGAGTTAAGGAAACAATTACAAGAGTTGCTGGAGAAGGGGTTCATCAGGCCGAGCGTCTCACCTTGGGGAGCACCGGTCCTGTTTGTAAGGAAGAAGGATGGAAGCCTCCGACTGTGTATAGACTACTGGTTATTGAATAAGGCCACCATCAAGAATAAGTATCCCCTCCCACGCATCGATGATTTGTTGGATCAGCTTAAGGGAGCGCAGGTCTTTTCTAAGATAGATCTGAGATCAGGGTACCATCAGTTGAAGATACGAGATGGAGATGTACCCAAGACAGCTTTTCGCACCCGGTATGGACATTACGAGTTTATGGTTATGCCATTCGGGCTGACGAATGCTCCCGCAGCTTTTATGTCCTTGATGAATGAGGTATTCCACCAGTATTTGGATCGATTTGTTATTGTGTTTATTGATGATATACTGGTGTATTCAAGGTCTAGAGAGGAACATGAAAGGCATTTGAGGATAGTGCTACAAACCCTCCGAGAGAAGAAGTTGTACGCTAAACTCAGTAAGTGCGACTTTTGGTTGGAACAGATCTCTTTTCTGGGTCACATAGTATCAAAGGATGGAGTATCAGTGGATCCATCTAAGATTGAGGCCGTAGTTCAGTGGCAGAGACCCCAGACAGTGACAGAGATCAGAAGTTTCCTGGGTTTAGCTGGGTATTACCGAAGGTTTGTAGAGGGATTTTCGAGGTTAGCTGCTCCATTGACACGTCTCACAAGGAAAAATGTGGAGTTTGTGTGGGACGAGAAGTGTGAAGAAAGTTTTGAGGAGCTGAAAAGGAGATTAACTACAGCTCCAATACTCACCATTCCTACCAGCTCAGGAGGTTTCTCGGTGTATGCAGATGCTTCACACCTAGGACTGGGCTGTGTATTGATGCAGGATGGGAAGGTAGTAGCCTATGGATCAAGACAGTTAAAGGATCATGAGAGGAACTACCCGACCCATGACTTGGAGTTGGCAGCGGTGGTGTTTGCGCTGAAGATATGGCGCCACTACCTCTATGGTGAGAGATTTCAGATTTATACAGATCATAAGAGCCTTAAGTACCTGTTCTCACAGAAAGAGTTGAACATGAGACAGAGGAGATGGCTCGAGCTGTTAAAGGATTATGATTGTGAAATCCTATACCACCCGGGTAAAGCAAATGTGGTTGCTGATGCATTGAGTAGGAAGCACCTCGGGATGGTATCATTCATGATGATCAGGGAACACGAGCTGTTGGAACAGTTCATGAACCTCAGTTTGGATATGACCCCGCCTGACGCTGATAGTGGATTTATGATAGCTAGCCTGCAGTTGGAACCGGATCTGGTAGATCGAATCCGACAGGCTCAGCGAGCTGATCAGCAGTGTAGTGATATTGTCGGGCAGATACAGAGGGGTATAGAGACGGACTTTGGGTTGAGTTCGGATGGATTGTTGAGGTTCAGAGGTAGAATATGTGTTCCTGATGACGCAGAGATCAGAAGGTTGATCCTGACAGAGGCTCACTCATCGAAGTATACGATACATCCAGGGGGTACCAAAATGTATCAAAACCTTCGAAAGGTTTATTGGTGGTCGGGAATGAAAAAGCACATTGCTGAATATGTTGCTAAGTGTCTCGTTTGTCAGCAGGTGAAGGTAGAGCATCAGAAGCCTGCAGGGTTATTGCAGCCTCTACCGATACCGACATGGAAGTGGGAGCATGTCACCATGGATTTTGTGATGGGATTGCCGAGGACCCGGAGAGGTCATGATGCCATATGGGTGATTGTGGATCGGTTGACGAAATCAGCCCATTTTCTAGCTATATGAGAGCTACCGATACTCTGAGCCAGTTAGCGAACCTATATGTGCGCGAGATAGTGAGGCTACATGGAATTCCAGTGAGCGTTGTTTCTGATAGGGATGCCCGCTTCACTTCCCACTTTTGGGAACATTTTCAGGAAGCGATGGGGACCCAGTTGAATTTTAGCACCGCATTTCATCCTCAGACAGATGGTCAGTCAGAGAGGACTATACAGACCCTGGAGGACATGTTGAGAGCGTGTGCATTGGATTTTGGAGGCTCCTGGGATGACCATTTGCCACTCGCAGAGTTCGCGTATAATAACAGTTTTCATGCGAGTATCGGGATGGCACCATATGAGGCATTGTATGGGCGTAGATGCCGTTCCCCTATTGGATGGGAAGAGGTTAGTGACAGACAGATCTTTGCTCCCGACTTGGTTAGACAAGCCTCTGAGGACGTCCAATTGATATGTGAGAGGTTACGGACAGCTCAGAGCAGGCAAAAGAGTTATGCTGACAAGAGACGGAGACCACTAGAGTTTGAGGTGGGTGAGTCAGTGTTTTTGAAAGTTTCCCCTTCGAAGGGAATTATGAGATTTGGGAAGAAGGGAAAGTTGAGCCCTCGATATATCGGGCCATTTGAGATACTTGATAAGGTGGGAGACAAGGCGTATAGATTGGCATTGCCACCAGAGTTGGCAAGTGTGCATAACGTCTTCCACGTATCCATGTTGAGGAAGTATCACCCGGACCCGACACATGTGATAAGATATGAGCCTTTGGAGCTCAATGAGGGTATGACCTATGTTGAGAAGCCAGTTCGGGTATTGGACAGAAAAGAGAAAGTGCTGAGGACAAAGACAATTCCCTTGCTGAAGATACTTTGGCAACATCACACTGTGGAAGAAGCCACATGGGAATTGGAGAGTTTGATGCGGGAGAGGTATCCCGAGTTGTTCACAGCATAATTGGTTCCAATTTGGAGGACCAAATTTTCTAAGTGGGGGAGAATGTGAAACCCCGTATATGTATAAGGGTATATATGTACATAGAAGTGTAAATAGAGTTGTACTATGAATTAATGAGTGAAGTATATGTGATGTAAGTCCACAAGTAATGTACACACTTGTAATGAGAGTGATAATCATACATACAAGTTTCATTATGTATGAATGTGTAGAAATGGACTTAAACATGTGGAGAATGTGTGTAGAATGGATTATGAGTAGTTTGGTAAAATGGAAGTAGAATTGCATAAGATGTGCACTTCCATTCTTGTTTATGTTAAGTACCATTGGTCATACAAAGATCCTACACAAGTTTTAATGTGTATGAAGTGAGGATAGATGCCATTTTCAAGTCTCAAAGAAGAATGAATGAGGAAATGATCATGGTAGCAAATTAAGGATATTTGGTAAGTGTTATTGCAGAGGAAATCTGGAAATTTTGAAGGGCAGATCGATCTCAGGGGATGAGAGATCGATCTGGAAGAGCCAGAATGCTCTTATTTGGGCGAAAGAATAGAACAGATCGATCTCCAATGGACCAGATCGATCTCCTTAGCTCTCTGTTTGGGAGCAGATCGATCTCATGCTTCGACAGATCGATCTCATGCCTTGACAGATCGATCTCATGCTTCGACAGATCGATCTCAGGCTTAAAAATGCCGTGAAAAAGAGGGATTTTAAGGGACCAGATCGATCTCCTCTTGGACCAGATCGACCTCCTCAAGTTATTTCTATATAAGGAGTGCTGGAAATCAGAAAAATTCGGGAAAAACACAAACCTTTCACTTTCAACCCAAAAACCTAACATTCTCTCTCAAAAATCAGTCATTTTCAGTGAGGTTTGAAGAGAGACCATTAGAGACAAAGTTGTTCCTATCAAAGAGAAGAACAACATAGTTTGAAAGCAATTTGCCATTGTTGATATTGAAGGATTTAAGGGCATTGCCATTGGAGCAAGAAGAGAAATCAAATTTGGTAAGATTCTAACACTCTAACTATGGTACATTGTTTATTTAATTGATTTTGGAGTTGTTTGGCATGAGTATGGATGGTTAGAAACTATCTAAATACATTGGAATGATTTTGACCTAGAAATGGTCTAGAGTGAGAAAGTGGAATGTATGGAGATTAATGATGAATGAGATATGAAAAAGTTATTTATAGTGTTGTGGTATGACTTTAAGATGTGGTTAGTGGATAAATTGGGAGATTTACCTAAAAGAGGTAAAATGAGGGTTAAGGCATTTGTAAAATGCATAAGTAAATAATGTTGACTAGTGAGGTCAATTATAGGTTAAATACGTTAACTCAATCGATTTAATGAATGAATCGCAGCTTCCGAGGATACGCCGAGGCGAGTTGACCCAAGAGCGTGAGGAGCTAAGAGAAAAGGAGTCACACCAAGTAAATCGAGGTAAGGGAATTGTGTGGACTCCTAGAGATATTGTGCGCAATTTGGGCGCATAAATGTTTTGCTAGAATGCATGAGATTAGGAAATGTCGTTGTTGGGTGATTGAAGGGTAAAAGTTGGGAGTTTGAGAAATGTGCATGAAAACAAAAGCATATTGCTTTGAAAATCATGTTTTATTGCTTTTTAGCAAATGATTGGTAGGTTGGCTAACATTGAAATGATTTGCAAAAGAAATGAGTATGTTTTGGTTTTGATAACCACATTTTGCAAGTTTTGAGCCACCTACATGATTTCGTGAGTATGGAAGAGTGCAAGAGGCACTAGTTTTCACATGGATTTCATATTGTTTTGGCATTGTGCTTTGAGTTTGTCTCGCACTGGATGCCCATCTTGCATGTTGCCGTGTTTGGAGCTTCGAGTAGACTTGGTGTCACATCGATTAAATAGGCTCACACATGCATTGTTTTGAGACATGGCATGTTAAAACAACCTGATGAGCCCGAACGAGGGATAAGGGTTGGAGATCCACCTGATGAGCCCGAACGAGGGATAAGGGTTGGAGGAACAGCTGATGAGCCCGAACGAGGGATAAGGCTGGGGGTCCACGGAGTACGTTGTACCGTGCATGTAGCATGGAGTACATTGTACCGTGTTGTGATGTGATGTGCCGTCTTCGGACGAGATCTGCTATGGACCGGCGGGTAGGATTTGACCCACCTCCCGTGTGGAAGCAGATGGTGGTGATATCCCGCACACCTGATCCGTGTAGCCGGTATCACAGGTTATGTACATAGACCTTGAGGTTATTACCTATTGTTGAACTGCCTATCTCACATGTCTAATGCTATTTGAGAATAAATCCATGTTTGAAGTGATTGTGGTCAGGAAAGCCCGAGGGATGGGCTGGGACCTGACGTTGAATTGATTTGTTAATGGTTTTTAAAGTGCACGAGTGCATGATGTTTAATGCCATGCCTTATTGTGAAAATGCATGATGTTTAATGCCATGCTTTTATTGTGAATTATGCATGATGATTTATACCATGCTTTGAGTTGAAATGTGCACTGAATTTTAATAGCATGAATGCTTTACATACCATTAACACAATCATACACTCATGTTTTGAGATAATCAATGAATAAAATGCTTTTGAGCATGGCATCACGATCACGTAGATAGTACAGTATCTACCTGTTCGCATGATTGCCTTACTGAGCGTGTGGTTTGCTCACCCCCCTTATTTTCCCCTCTCTACAGAGATTTGAGTATAGATTGGACGTGACTGGAGGCATTCCCTTTTTTTGGTAATCCGCTGCATCCCATCGCTAAAGGTATACACACTTGGATTATTTTGTATCTAAACTAGACATAGCACAGTAGCATTTTGTATGTAACTACTGGGGATGTAAAACAATGTAAACACATGTAACAACTCTGATATATATACATTTATACAAGTGTTTACTCATAAATAATGTTTCAAATTGAATTGGTATGGTGGAGTGAGTTAGACGTCGACACATAGCCCAACTGTTAAGCGTGTGGTTGTTCACGATCGAGGAAGGATGATTAAGGATTGATGCATGAAAATGCGAAAAATTTGTACGTATTTTGGTAAGTTGAGGGTCGTGACAAGTTTTCACATGGATTTCATAATTGTTTTGGCATTGTGCTTCGAGTTTGTCTCGCACTGGATGCCCACCTTGCATGTTGCCGTGTTTGGAGCTTCGAGTAGACTGGGTGTCACATCGATTAAATAGGCTCACACGTGCATTGTTTTGACATGATTAATTAGCCGTGTTAGGAGCTTCGGGTAGACAAGAGGTCGTACCGATTAAATAGGCTCACACGTGCGTTTGAGATGTGGCGTGATATGATGTGTTGATTGGGTCCACGGAATACGTTGTACCGTGCATGTAGCATGGAGTACATTATACCGTGTTGAGATGTGATGTGCCGTCTTCAGACGAGATCTGCTATGGACCGGCGGGTAGGATTTGACCCACCTCCCGTGTGGAAGCAGATAGTGGTGATATCCCGCACACCTGATCCGTGTAGCCGGTTTCACAGGTTATGTACATAGGCCTTGAGGTTATTACCTGTTGTTGAACTGCCTATCTCACATGTCTACTGCTATTTGAGAATAAATCCATGTTTGAAATGATTTGTGGGTCAGGAAAGTCCGAGGGATGGGCTGAGACCTGACCAGTGTTGAAATGATTTGTTAATGGTTTTTAAAGTGCACGGATGCATGATGTTTAATGCCATGCTTTATTGTGAAAATGCATGATGGGTAATGCCATTCTTTTATTGTGAATTATGCATGATGATTTATACCATGCTTTGAGTTGAAATGTGCACTTGATTTTAATAGCATGAATGCTTTACATACCATTAACACAATCATACACTCATGTTTTGAGATAAATGATGAATTAAATGCTTTTGAGCATGACATCACGATCACGTAGATAGTGCAATATCTACCTGTTCGCATGATTGCCTTACTGAGCGTGTGGTTTGCTCACCCCCCTTATTTTCCCCCTCTCTACAGAGTGTTGAGTATAGATTGAGCGTGACTGGGGGCGTTCCCTTTTTGGTAATCTGTTGCATCCCATCGCTAAAGGTATACACACTGTTGAAATTTTGTATCTAAACTTACGATAGCACAGTAGCATTTTGTATGTAACTATTTGGGGATGTAAAATAATGTAAACACATGTAACAACTCTGATATATATACATTTATACAAGTGTTTACCTATGAATAATATACAAATTGAATTGGTATGGTGGAGTGAGTTAGACATCGACACATAGCCCAACTGTTAAGAGTGTGGTTGTTCACGATCGAGGAAGGATGATTAACAATTGATGCATGAAAATGCGAAAAATTTATACGTATTTTGGTAAGTTGAGGGTTGTGACATATCACATTTCAAAATCAATTCTCATGGTAAAAATTTATATCATAAATTAGAGTCTTTCAATAAATCACATATGGTTGGGTTTCAGACTAGAATCCTATCTAGATGTTGTCAAGTCTTTCAGGCATAAATGTATTTTGAAATACCTCAATTAACCACCAGACTTGACCATCTTAAACGAAATACAATACACATGAGTTTGAAATACAATGACATATCCAAATGCAGAAAATCGAGGTTTAATGCAAGTTCAAAGTCATAAATTTTTATGTATCAAATTTCTTAAACTGAACACTTGTATCAAAATACATTTCACTGCGCATTTCCTATATACTTTCACAAGATTCAATAAATAGAATCAAAGTCGTGTGGTTCGATAAAATTCGTATTATGTTCATATATTAGAAAACAATTCTGAAACCATATAGTTCGATATGTTATTCACAAAGTTTGATAATTTGATCATACGAATACATGTGAAGTCGATAAGTATATCCTAATAAAGACTTTTCCACTATAGCTATTAGTGAGCCAAAACTACTAAAAAATTAAGGTGTTACCTATGGCCATAGATTCGAAAGTCTATAAATTTAGTGATCAGCCATAACCAGAACCTGTCACGACAATGTCGGACAAGGCAAACTGGCCGTATAAGAGTCGTATCCTCAATGCTATCTCCATATGCTCTATCGGGAATAACATAGCCAAAACGTCCATAAATGATAAAACATTCGAAAAACATGTTTCCAAAAGTCATATAACAATCGAGATGGAAAACAATTTATGCTTAAATAAAAAAAAAAACACTAAGTATAAGCTAAATAAACTATATGCTCCAATTAGTCCAAAACAAATTCGAAATGAGATTATAAAGCGATGCATGCATACAGATAAAAATTTATATAAGCTTTTAAATTTCCTACACAATTACATGAAATGATTTTAATGTACAAAAATAATAGCAAGGTTCAAAAATTGTCAAAACGAATCGAAATCACATTTCCTACAACACAAAGATCTTAGTTCGAAACATATGAACAATTTATGAAATTTTTGCAATAAGATCGGGTAATAATTGCTCATTACCCAACCTACAAAGTAGAGAACAATTTATATCCCCAATTTAGTTGATTCAATGCGTTTCATATTTCAAATCGATCAAAAGGCTCACATACTTATTCGAAAAGCTTAAACAAAGCATTTGTGATAATCAAATGTTCGATTCAAAACATACAGCAATTGGTATGGGGTTAACTCGCAGCTTATAAAATTGAACTTACTGAAACTTCACTAAGATTTAATTTATCATAGCTTTAGCAAATCAGCTCCCACAATACTGTTTCACTCCAGAAGCCTACAATATGACACAATTACTTGGTAAGTGATTCATAATATCTTAAAGTTTGTTAAAGGCTATTGTTTAGCCCAACTTAGCTTATGTTACATTATGTCATAAAGCGACAAAAGATATAAAAATGCATTTTCAGATTGTACTAATTTCACATATCATTCGTATACATGCTTAACACTCGTTCAGGGCTAAAATTACACTACAATGGTAAAATTACCAAAATACCTTTACTTTGGTAAAAATTATATAATTGCCGGCTTAATACCCAAATATGCCCTCAACGTTTACCAAAAAATGGAATTAAGCCTTCGAAGTTTAATTGCATGGAAATAAGTACCTTAAGTTTATTTTGAGCAATTTAAACCTTAATGTTTCAAAAAACCATAATTAAACCCTTTTCCGTTAAATCCCAGAAACAGTCGTTAGTTAGGTACTCGTGGCATGCTGACGTAGAATATTTGTGCCACGTGGATTGTTGACGTGGAAAATTTTTTTCCACGTGTACAAATATTGCTGACGTGGAGTTTGAGCCCCAAAATATTTTTTTTTTGCTTAATATCCAAATATGCCCTCAACGTTTACCAAAACATGAAATTAAGCCCTCGACGTTTAATTGCATGGAAATAAGTTCATTAAGTTTTATTTTGAGCAATTTAAACCTTAAAGTTTCAAAAAAACATAATTAAGCCTTTTCCGTTAAATCCTAGAAACAACCATTAGTCAGGTATACGTGGCATGCTGACGTTTTGATTAGCAGATGAATATGTTTGCCCTTAAGTTTTTTACGTAGTTGTCAAGTGATATTTCATTCTTTTATGCTTATATCTGTTTTCTTCATTTTTTTTGTTTTTTTTATTAATGAAGATTGATACTTGACTTCTTACAACTAAGCTGATATATATTTTTTTTACCTTTTTTTTTCTTATACAACATAACTGTTGAGGGAGTCAAAACTAGAATGTCTTTGGTTGAAGTTGTGACTGGCAAGTTGAAGTCGATACTGCCACAATTAGCTTGTTTTTATGTTGAATTTATTTTATGGATTTGTAATTGTTATTAACTGTAGTTTTAGGCTTGATTCTGCTCTGAATATGTTGTTATTATAGATTAATTTTGTTGTAATGAATATGTTAGTTGTCTTTTACTTATATTGTTGTATTTGGGATGAATTATTTTGTATAGTTATATATTTTTCTTCTCTCAATTTTATTTTTTATTAATTTTGGGTGTTTCCAACAGAAAACTTATAATTTTGAAAAAAAATGTAACTTTGAACAAAACGCAATGTCTAGACAAATTGTAATTTTGGAAAAAAGAAATTTTAAAAAATACATTTTGAGAGAAAATGTAATTTTTGAAAAAAATTTATTTTGAGGAAAAAATGTAATTTTATAAAATAAAAATAATAGTATGAAAAAAAGTAAATTGTGCAAAAAAAATAAAAAATTAAAATTAAAAAAAAGTAATTATGGGAAAAAGAAATTTGAAAAAAGAAAAAAAAAACAGTTTGGAGCCCAATATTTCACGTTAGCGATATTTGTACATGTGAAAAAAAAATTTCACGTCAACAATCTACGTGACACAAATATTTCACGTCAGCATGCCACGTATACCTGACTAGCGGTTGTTTTTGAAATTTAACGGAAAATGATTTAATTATGCTTTTTTTTTTAAACTTTAAGATTTAAATTGCTCAAAATAAAACTTAAGGAACTTATTTCCATGCAATTAAACGTCGATGATTTAATTCCATGTTTTGATAAACGTTGATGGCATATTTGGATATTAAGCCAAAAAAATATTTTGGGGCCTAATATTCCACGTCAGCAATATTTGTACACGTGGAAAAAAATTTCCACGTCAACAATCCACGTGGCACAAATATTCCACGTCAGCATGCCACGTGTACCTAACTAACGGCTGTTTCTGGGATTTAACAAAAAAAAGGGTTTAATTATGTTTTTTTGAAACGTTAAAGTTTAAATTGCTCAAAATAAAACTTAAGGGACTTATTTCCATGCAATTAAACGTCGATGGCTTAATTCCATTTTTTGGTAAACGTTGAGGGCATATTTGGGTATTAAGCCTATAATTTCCTTAAGGTCATTTTTAAGCCACAATATGATTCATTTTATACTCAATTACATGTTTCTCATCTCTATTTAAAGAATCTCGATAAAATTCCATATAAATTCCATTTTCTCTCTATAAAACCCTAGGGTACAACACCATCATACACACTTCATTTCTTCTAATTGAGTTCATATTGTAAGACCCGATTTTATTTAAAACACGAAATGAGAAAAGATCAAACGAAGGATTGAAATGGTAGTCTCGAACATGTGCAATGGTAAAACAATCAAAAGACTGAAATTAGGTATTTATCGTGATAAGAAAATTTAATAAGAAATATGAGATTGAGAAATCTTGATCAATAACGAAGAAATAATTAAATTCCTAGTCCAATTGATCAAGATATGAATTTATTGGAATTAATCGAAATTTTCACTTCGAGAAATTACCCCGAAAATAATCAAAAAATATACCGAAAAGATAAAATAAGACTGATAAATTTATTTATAGATTAAATGAATTAAATAAGTATTTTTTTAAAGATATTTTTAGGATTTTTAATAATAAAATAATGATTTAAATAAAAATAATAATAAATTATAAATAAATAAAATAAAAAAATAAAAAAATAAAAAAAGAAGAAGAAGAAATCGCGTTTCGCGATTTCTGGGGAAAAACCAGCAGAGACCGAGCACCTTCTGCCTCACGATCAGAGAATGGCAACGGACCCAGGGTGGTGGCTGAAGCCATCGACAGTCGAGCCATCGCCGACGATGGTGGAGGCCGAAGGAGGCGACGATCGACGGTCGAAAGGTGGAACCGAGCGAAACCGAGAGGGAGAAAGGAATTCACTGCCGCCGACGTCGATTCAGGCCCGACCACCGACAGTCGAGGGAAGCCCGACCTGTGAGAACCCCCAGCCACCGAAACACGCGCCCCCAGCCATCAAAAAACCCGCAAACGGTGAAGGAAAGGAAACTCACCGACGGCGAGGAGAGAATAGGCCGAACTGGCCACTTTATGGTCACCTCAAACAAAACCGACCCCAGATACGTGCATCAGACGATCCTGTGGAGTTGCTGGTGACAAAAGTCGGTGAAGAACTGGCCGGCGAAGCCCTAAACCGGCTGGACCGAACCGGTCTGAACAGGGTTGAACCGGACCGAACCGGTTCAACCAAAAAGAAAATGAAAAGAAGAAAAAATAGGAAAAAAGAAAAGAGGAAAAATTGAGAAAAATCTCAGTGATGTAATCGAGCTACGGGTAAGTCAGTAAGTGGTCGAAATTGACCGATTTAAATTTTGGAATATTTAATTTGATTAATATTCGACTGAAAGTTTACCCGAAAAAATATTAAACTGTGTAGCTCGACGATTGACGTCAAACGAGAGCTCGAGACAGTCTCGATTTACGTACTATCTTGGAATCTCGGGTAAGTAACCCTTATTTATGACATTTTTCATTGTCATGCGTGTTAAAAGTTTACCGCATAACTTACGGATTTAATTTTTGCATAAAATGAATTATATTCTAGAATTAGAAATAAATTGTCGTAAATACTAAATTAAGCTATTCAAGAGTTAGAACGAGGCCCAATAAATATTTATAGGCCCAATAAGCCCAATAGTCCTTGATGATGTGAATAGTAAGTGGAAAACAGGCTTTAGGCCGATTAAGGCCCATTATGGTACGATCGGGCCCAAAATGGGTAAACGGGCCCAATGACTTAAATTAAGCCCAAAAAATATGAAATACAATAAATTGTATTGTATTTGACCTAATGTATATTTATATGCAGTTGTAGAGATTTGATTGAGAGCAAATCGGACTGCATGACGAGACATCCGTGGAATGGTCAGATTGTACAGAAAAATGAGGTAAGGGAATTATGTGAGTAGCTAGAGGTAGCTACGCGTATTTTAATAGTTTTTGTATACATTGAATATGTATGTATACACTGAATATGTATAAAGGTCCTAGAAATGGTTTAAAGATTTTAAGGACTCAAAATAGTAAAAGACTATTTTACCCCTATTAAGGGAAATTCACCTAAGGATGGTGAAAGCATGACATGCATGATTTAAGGAATTTTTTTGGTTTTTAAGCAAAGTAAATTGATAGATTAGCCAGTAATTGCATAAATTTCACAAGATAACACTACGTAAGTGTTATTTATATTTAAATGAAATTTCTTTAGAAAATAGGCCAACTATCAAGTTTATATGGAAACGGATAGTGCTGGCGCATAGCTCGCACTATATCTGAGTTTTTGAGTGTGCATAAAACATGCTTGAGCGGTTGCTCGCACCGACTTGTGTGACATCATATGCATGAAATGTGCTAGAGCGGTTGCTCGCACTAATTTTACTATTATGAAGTGCATGAGAGGTGCTGGAGCTTAGCTCGCACTCTATTTTGACTATTTTAATTTGTTTTGACTTGATATGCATAAAAAGGTGTTGGAGCGATTGCTCGCACTAGTTTTTTATGACTTGATATGCATAAAAAGGTGCTGGAGCATAGCTCGGATCCTATTTTGATATGATAATTGCATAAAAGCCGATCTAAAGTGTAACTCGCACGAGATTTGATGTATTTATGCATAAAGCCATACTAGAGCTTGCTCGTACGAAGTTTTGAATTACTTAAGCATTCATTCGTGCTGGAGTGTAACTCGCACGAGATTTGATTTATTTATGCATGAAACCGTGCTGGAGTGTTGCTCGCACGAAGTTTTGAATGATTTATGATTTTATATGGATTTATAACTCTTTTATAATTCTTTTAAAGTCGTACTAGAGTGCTACTCGTACGCAAATGTTACTGATTTTTATGAAATCGTGCTAGAGCTTCGCTCGCACAAGGATTTATATGACATGCATATAGCTGTGTTGGAACCTCCTGTAGACTGTGTGTCACAGTGAGATGATATGTCCACACGTGCATACTGAGACAGAGATGGTATAGGTGGATAAGACCTATTGCAGGCACCCCCTGACTGAGACTGGGTTCACGGAGTACGATGTACCGTGTATATCACATGGAGTACGCTAGACCATGGGGATTGTTGGAGTGGAGTGGCATTAGCCACGAGGTAGCAAGCCTTGCCCTCGCAATCCTGATGTTATGTTATTCTGGCGGCAGGATTGATCCACCTCCATTTCAGGTGTGATACCCCGCACACTAGGTACCGTGTAGCCAGGGATCACTAGGTTATGGTCATAGTCCTCGTTGTTACTTATATAGTCACCTACTTATCTCACATGATATAACTTGTGGTCTTGATAGACCAAGGTAGACCCGAGGGAGGTGTCAGGCCCCCGATTTTGTGATTTTCTACTGTGATGCAAGATTTCAGATGATTTTATGACATGTGACCCTAAAAGAAGGGTGATTTTATGACAGAATTTTATAACGAGTTGTTTTATGAGTTTTGAAATTGTATTTTGAGATGGTTAATCCCTGAGGGGTTATTTTATACTGCAGTTTTAATGAAATGATTTAAATGCAGTAGCATGATGAGTTTTTCATACGTTAATGATAAATTCATGAAAAGAATTGTTTCCCATGATTTGTTTTACATGGCATGATCTTGATTTACCTCATGCTGAGTATGATTTAAATGATGTCACATAAAATGCCTTTGATGCATGAATTATATGATTTCTATATGCACAAATAGTTTTGATAAACTATGTCATTGATGTATGCATGATTTTGTGCTTGAGATTTTAATGAAAAGAAATGGAGTTTAAGGGCATGGCATTATAAGCATGTAGATAGTGGAGCTATCTACTTACTTGCATAATTGCCTTACGAGCATGTGGTTTGCTCACCCCCTTATTTTCCTATCTTTTCAGAGCACTCGTAGTAGTTAGTGAGCGATTGAGAACTTGCATCTTGGTATCCACTGCTTCCTATCAAGAGACAGGTATACACATTTGTATAGTTTTGTATTTGAACATGTAATGCACAGTACTGTAAACGTATATGATGTCGGGGATGTAAGGTTATGTAAATACCATTGTGTATGTATTTAGTTAAAGTCAAAAGATAGTAAACTCTGATATGTGAATGTGATTATGGAAATGGAATGGTAAATAGGTGAGAGGTGACTAATACCGAATCATAGCCCAACTGTTTGGTAAGATGGTCACGATGAGAGAAAGGTAAGAATTAAATAATAATCGAAAAGTGAAAAATTTGTAGTGATTTTAGGTAATTTGGGTCGTGACACATATAACATCACTATATACCATATGAATCTACATATATTAAATTGAAGCATTGCAACCCATATTACCCCAATAAACCCATTTTGGCCTAATGGTGTTCTCACACTTGGATGTTGATTTGCTTCAATCTATTTACATGGAATGCTCTATATTAATCTCTCATTAACATATATTAAAGTCATAGATTAAATCAAACTTAAACTCCGTGAATTTGGCATAAACCATACCATACCCATTTATTCTTCTACAAGCTAAAACTCATTCAAATGATAAGATTTACCTTTGAATTTCGGATTTGTTGTAGATGAGAGTGTGTAGAACAATTTATAGAAGGTTGCTTGAGCCAAAAATGGCTGAAAATGAGAGAAAATATGGTGACAAGCTTGGTATGTGAATGAAAATGGTGTTTTTCTTATTTTTTTCTACTTTCCCGTGAATTTCGTGGGAGTTTTTATGCCTTTTACAGAAGATGGGTGATCAAGGTGGTAGGATCTAGTGAAATTAAGCTCATTATAAGTTTTAGTCAAAGTTTCAAAGCTTTTTAATATTGTAAATCAAATTCTTTTGATTTAGATTATTTAAGCATTTTTTCGATTTTTTCGATTAACAACTTATTACGAAGACTGGCATAAGGATTTAAGAGCTTGACGTAACTTAGTATATACCTTTAAATCAATCTACAGTGTCCATTCAGTCAAATCAAAAAATCAACCTATGGACAAAACGTCATTTTGACAATTATTGCATGTTTATCGAGATAAGTCGAAAAATAAATCTCTGGGGGTTCAAAATTTTCTTAAGGCCATATATCATCATATTAAGATGATCTAGATATGTATGTGTAGGTATGCACTCCTATGGGCTCCATGACCCTCTTCGTACACAAGTGGCCTTGTTTGCACCAAAATAGACATAAAATGACATTTTAGTAATTTAAGCTATTCTAAAGATGTATAGTGGCACAGTAAATAGTAATTTTGTAGTTATTACACACACACTTTTATGGAACAAGATTGAGTAATTATGTGTGTCATAACGTCTAGGCTCATGAAACTAACCGCTATACATAAAACTCTTAGAGTCGCCATCAATTATTTTACTTGAAGGTGTAATAGGTCACCTATTCAAATCTATGGATAAGGTATTAAATTACATTAAAATATCCTACGTTCGAGAGTACGATTACGTGCAGAGAAGGTGTTACGCACCCCAATGATACCCATCTTAGATGGTACCAACACAGCCATAAATTATCTTATGTTTGCCTAAAATTTTTGTTTCTACCCTTTTCTTTTTATTCGTATCCTGTTACCTTCTTATTTCATTTAAAATTTTAATTTTATTGTTCATTATGAAAATGAATATTGATATTTTTTATTGAAATTTTCCTATAAATCCTCCATTACACTGGTAAAAATCTAAAGGAATTGTTCACATAGGAAATTCTTAAGTGTTGCTTACTTACAATCACCTTAAGACTTTCCATCATCAGAATGACCTTTATCTATCTTCATTATTTTCATTACTTTTATTTCGATATTTATTTATTTTAACAAATATCGACCTTTTTGTATTGAAATTATTTGAAAGATTTTGCACTACGCTGGTAAAAATCTTGAAGAATTTCTCAACTAAAAAATTCTTAGGTGTTGCTTGTAACCACCCTAAAAAATCCATTATCAGAATGATCTTTATTCATCTTCATCTTAACATTTAATTAATATTTTAATTATTTTTTTTAGTTGAATAAGTGTTAATTATTATTCAAAATTTCTCATTTAAATAATCCATTACACTGGAAAAATTCAAATGAAAATTTATACCTAAAATTTCCTTAAGTGTTGCTTACTCGCAGTCACCTTAAGGATTTCATCATTAGATAATTTTCACTTACTTTCCATGGTTATTAATGATATTCATCTTATTTCTAGTTTTTAAATATTTTAATTAATTTTAATTACTAATTTTTTTATTTGAATAAGTGTTGATTATTTTTTAAAACTTCTTATTTAAAACATCTATTATTTTAGAAAAATTTAAATGAAAATTCATACCTAGAAATTCTTTAGGTGCTGCTTACTTGCAATCACATAAGGATTTCATCTTCAGATAATCTTCACTCATTTATTAAAATTTATTTTACAAATGGTTTTGATTTTATAATTTATACATAATAATTTAATTTATTTTAATTTACTACTTAATAAATCCTAATTTAATTTAATTCATAATTCTAGTTTGATTTCCTAATTTAAGTTTAACTATTCCTAATAGGATAATTATTCTATACATCGCTAGTGGAGTTTTTTGACTCTACAAATGAGGTTAGGATGATTACACATGTCCTTTAAAAATATTAAAAAATTAAAAAATAAATAAAATAGGACATATGTAATCACCATAACCCCACTTATAGAGTCAAAAAACTCCATTAAGAATATATAAGATAATTGTCCTTCCTAATATTAATTAAAACTAATAAAAATAATTCAATTTTAAATATCTAATAAAATAAAGCAAATAAAAAAAATATTACCTTTCTTTTCTCGTATCTTTTCTTTTCTTTTTTTCTTTCTTCTTTCCCTTTCTTTCCTTTCTTTCTCTCTTTCTTCACCACATTCTCTTTCCTTCTCAACTTTCTGTTTTGCCAAAAAATTTTGAAACAGCTCTTGGTTCACGCAGTAACTCTCCAGTAGTTCACGTACTGCTTCAGTTTCGATCCTATTTCAAGGATCTATCCAGCAATTTCCAACAGCGGCTTGCCTATTTCATTGCACTCTGCTTTTTGTTCTGCTCAGGTGTGCTTCAAGGTTTTAACTGCTTATTCCACATTTTTGCTTCGATCACCAAGTGCTCACCATGTTACTCAAGCCACAGGTTGTTTTGCTCATACGTTTTTGGTTTGCTTCTACAACAGCAACAGAGAACAAGCTTCAGTAAAAGTGTCACGACCCAATTCCATTCTCTTTAACCGAAATCACTGAAAATTTTTCGCTTTTTACTATTACCTTACCCAGTCGTGAACTAAGCTAACCACACACTGTTGGGCTGTGAGTCAATAATAAACACCACATCTCATTCATTCTCAATTAATTAAAACGATGTCATACATGTGCATTTAATCGTGTACTTATACGAATACATGTTTTACTGACATCTACATCCCCCATAAGTACAACTCAAAAGAATACTGTGCTTTTACATTGTTTAGATACAAAAAGAATCACTGTGTATATACCTCTTAGCGATGGAGATGCAGCGGAGTCCAAAATAATACGCCTCAGTCCTCACTGGGCTACTATGCACGCTCTGTAGGGGGGAAAATAGAGTGGGATGAGCAACCACACGCTCAGTAAGGCAATAATGCAAGCATGGTAGATAACTACTCTATCTACATGCTGATAGTGTTATGCATAAATCGTTTATAGTAGGAGCATGAGGAATAAAACTATGCCATGTGAATATACATATATATCATGTATCAAATCATGTGCATTGGCATATAAAACATGGTAGAGACATCATGTATAAAACATCTCATGCTCAATCTCATTTAAATTCATAAAGGGCAATTCATTTAGAAACTTCCTTTTTGAACCAACAACATAACACCACCAAATCAACTCACAATCACAACCATATTTACATTCCACAATTCACGCATGTGTATAAATCTAGGTCACTATATCAAAAGTGCCTATGTGAATCATTATATCATAAATCATCCCAGACCACACGCATCCAGGTGTGCGGGGTATCATGCTGGCACGAAGATGAATTATCCCTCACCAGACTTTCTCATCACATAACCATCATGCGGTACATCGTACTCCATGTGATATACACGGTACATCGTACTCCGCAACTCATATCATGATTGGGGGTGCCATTCCTAGGTCTTATCTACCCCATACCAAGAGTTTTCCATATTCCGAGAAGGAGAGCCTTCCTGCTGAACAGAGCCTCCCCGCCTAACAGAGCCTCCCTGCCTCCTCGGGCTTAAGGATGTTAGCTTAAGGATGTAGGGCTTAAGGGTCCTTTCCGTAAGAGAGCCTCCCCACCGAACAGAGCCTCCCCGCCTAACAGAGCCTCCCTGCCTCTTCGGGCTTAAGGATGTCGGCTTAAGGATGTAGGGCTTAAGGATCTTACCTTTACCATACCCATGTAGGAGAGCCTCCCTGCCTAACAGAGCCTCCCCGCCTCTTTGGGCTTAAGGATATTGGCTTAAGGATCCCACCGTAAGAGAGCCTCCCCACCAAACAGAGCCTCCCCGCCTAACAGAGCCTCCCTGCCTCCTCGGGCTTAAGGATGTTAGCTTAAGGATGTAAGGCTTAAGGATCTTACCTTTACCATACCCATGTAGGAGAGCCTCCCTGCCTAACAGAGCCTCCCCGCCTCTTTGGGCTTAAGGATGTTGGCTTAAGGATCCCACCGTAAGAGAGCCTCCCCACCAAACAGAGCCTCCCCGCCTAACAGAGCCTCCCTGCCTCCTCGGGCTTAAGGATGTTAGCTTAAGGATGTAAGGCTTAAGGGTCTTACCCACTTTCACAACCCTATACGAATCCCATTGTACAAGCTTGTGCGAGCAAAGCTCTAGCACGACTCATGCATCATGCATCTTCTCATAAAGAGGCGTGTACGAGCATAGCTCTAGTACGGTTATACTCATAAGATAACCATTCACAATCCACGTACGAGCAGAAGCTCCAGTACGGTTTATAAACATCATCACAATTCAATTTCAAAGTGCGAGCTAAGCTCAAGCACGTTTCACACAAGTGAAAACATAGAAATCTCGCGCGAGCGAGGCTCTAACGCGAATTATATCACATTCACGCGATAGGCAGCTTACATGCATTCAAAACATCTCATAATATGCTTAGTGCCTCGTATGGGCTATTTCACAACATCATTCAAGTACTAGCCAGCCTATCCTTTTATTTGCTCAAATCAAAGCATTGTGTTTTGTAAAAGCATTCAAAACACATGATTTATGCAATTATTAGCCTTACTATCCCTTTTTCATAACACCCACTTCAAAACCAAAACCACGCATATACCCATCATCTTTCACAAATACCATCAACATTTATTTGAGCAATTCATGCATTTCATACAACACCCAATATTCACCCAGTTCAAAATACGAGCAGCTATCTCTATGTACTCACAAAATTCCCTTACCTGGAATCGTGATGCGTGATTCCACTTCCTTAAGCTGCTTACTCGTACGATTCGGTTCGCCTTCAACGAACTCTTCGGGACTGCACAAAATCGTATCCCGCATTATATTCGACCCATATATTGCAACCCTTGTGCTTGCTATAGTCACTTTAATCTATAGCCTCTATTAAAGCTTATTTGGCCTCGTTTCATTACTTTATCCATAACTCGAGTCTATGGATTTTCTTAGGCCTATTAACTCATTCAAAATCGATATCAAATCGATGTAAAGCTCATAGCGTTCATATTCCATGAATCCCCTCACTATGGCATTTATTCATCACATACATATCCATTTCCACATTTCTTCCAAACCACCATATAATTTCATCTAACCATCTAAATCATAACATTATCCCAATGACAACTTTAACATGCCATGAACCATAAGTTCATTCAATCCCACATATCCTCACATTATACCCATTTTAGATTTCTAGGTCACACCACTTCCACTACATTCTTAGGTAGTTTATCCATCAATACTCATACCAATCAACTCCAAAATCAATTAAATAGCTAATGCATTTAGATTGGAGTGTTAGAATCTTACCAATATGATTTCTCTTCTTGCTCCAATTGGTAATGCCCTCAACTCCTTCAATTCCAAAAATGGGAAAATGCCCTCTCACTATGTTGTTCTCCTCTTTGATAGGAACAACTTTGCCTCTAATGATCTCTCTCCAAATCTCACTGAAAATGGTTGATTTTTAGAGAGGGAAAATTAGGTTTTTGGGGTTGAAATTGTAAGGTTAAGTGTTTTCCGAGATTTCCAGATTTCTCAGCTCTCCTTATATAGAAATGACTTGAGGAGATCGATCTGGTCCAAGAGAAGATCGATCTGGTCCCTTAAAATCCCTCTTTTTCACGGCATTTTTAAGCCTGAGATCGATCTGTCGAAGCAATGAGATCGATCTGTTGAGGCATGAGATCGATCTGTCGAAGCATGAGATCGATCTGGTCCCAAACAGAGAGCTAAGGAGATCGATCTGGCTCCTTGAGGATCGATCTTTTCACTTACAGAATGCTTGGCAGATCGATCTGGCTCCATTGGAGATCGATCTGCTCTATTCGTTCACCCAAATAAGAGCATTCTGGCTCTTCCAGATCGATCTCTCATCCTATGAGATCGATCTGGACCTCATGTTTTCCAGATTTCCTACAGTTTCATTGCTGCAACTCATACCAGCACACCCTCAATCTATTGCCATGGCCATTTCCTCATCCATCCACCTCTATAACTTGAAAATGGCATCCATTCATACCTTATGCACATTGAAACTTGTGTGCATTCATTGTATATTCAAAGGTATGCAACATAAAACCAAATGGAAGCATAACTCCATTCCATTTTACCACACTACTCATTTTGAGTCTCAATCACATCCATCACTTGCTAGAACACATTTCTCCGTATTCATACTCAACGAAACTTGTATGTACGTTACAATTTATATTACACATACATACATTAAATCCATGGACTTACATCAATCATACTTTACATCACAAGTCTATTCATATTATTTAATCCAAGTACACACATTACCCTTATACATATACGGGGTCTTACATTCTCCCCTCCTTCAAGGAATTTGGTCCTCCAAATTAGAACCAAGTCACTCTTCAAAAAGTTGGGGGTACTTCTCCCGTATCAAGTTTTCCAATTCCCACGTGGCCTCTTCCGCCGTGTGGTGTTGCCAAAGCACTTTCACCAAGGGAATTGTCTTATTTCGCAACACTTTCTCCTTTCTGTCCAATATCCGAACCGGCTTCTCAACATACGTCATACTCTCATGGAGCTCCAACGGCTCATATTTTATCACGTGTGCCGGGTCCGGGTGATACTTCCGAAGCATCGAGACGTGGAAGATGTTGTGGACATTTGCCAAGTCCGGTGGCAATGCCAACCTATACGCCTTTTCTCCCACTCTCTCTAAAATCTCGAAGGGTCCGATATACCTAGGGCTCAGCTTGCCCTTCTTACCAAATCTCATAATACCCTTCGATGGTGATACCCTCAGAAACACCGACTCACCCTCATCAAACTCCAGTGGTCTTCGTCTCTTGTCAGCATAACTCTTTTGCCGGCTCTGAGCTGTCCGTAATCTCTCACATATCAACTGGACGTCCTCAGATGCCCGCTGCACTAAGTCCGGAGCAAAAATCTGTCTGTCACCAACCTCTTCCCATCCAATGGGGGAACGGCATCTACGCCCGTATAATGCCTCATAGGGTGCCATCCCGATACTAGCATGATAGCTATTATTATAAGCGAACTCGGCTAACTGCAGGTGGTCATCCCAGGAGCCTCTATAATCCAGTACACACGCTCTCAACATATCCTCGAGGGTCTGTATAGTCCTCTCTGACTGCCCATCTGTCTGAGGATGAAAAGCGGTGCTAAAACTCAATCGGGTCCCCAGCGCTTCCTGAAAGTGTTCCCAGAAATGGGAAGTGAAGCGGGCATCCCTATCAGAAACAACGCTCACTGGTACACCATGTAGCCGTACTATCTCTCGGATATACAGGTTCGCCAACTGACTCAGTGTATCGGTAGCTCTCATAGCCAAGAAATGGGCGGACTTAGTCAACCGGTCCATAATAACCCATATGGCATCATGACCTCTACGGGTCCTCGGCAACCCCATCACAAAGTCCATGGTGACATGCTCCCACTTCCATGTCGGTATCGGTAGAGGCTGCAATAATCCTGCAGGCTTCTGATGCTCTACCTTCACTTGCTGACAAACGAGACACTTAGCGACATATTCCGCAATGTCTCTTTTCATTCCAGACCACCAATAAACCTTCCGAAGGTTTTGATACATCTTGGTACTTCCCGGATGTATCGTATATTTCGATGAGTGAGCCTCTGATAAAATTGTTCTCCTGATCTCAGGATCCCTGGGAATGCATACTCTGCCTCTGAACCTCAATAAGCCATCAGTACTCTGCTCAAAATCAATACCCACACCTATCTGTATCTGCCTCAGCCAATCGATACACCGTCGATCGCTCTGCTGGGCTTGCCGAATACGGCCAATCAACTCTGGCTCTAGTCTCAAACTAGCCATGATCTCAAGTCTCTCAGATCTAGGTGGGGTTACATCCAGACTGAGGTTCGCAAAGTGTTCTAACAACTCATGTTCCCGTACCATCATATAAGACACCAACCCAAGGTTCTTTCTGCTCAGAGCATCGGCAACTACATTTGCCTTACCCGGGTGGTACATGATTTCACAATCATAGTCTTTCAGGAGTTCGAGCCATCTCCTCTGTCTCATATTCAGCTCTTTCTGCGAGAACAGGTATTTAAGGCTCTTATGATCTGTGAACACCTGAAATTTCTCACCATAGAGATAGTGGCGCCATATTTTCAAAGCAAATACTACGACCGCCAACTCCAAATCATGTGTCAGGTAGTTCCTCTCATGATCTTTCAACTGTCTAGATCCATAGGCAACTACCTTCCCATCCTACATAAGCACACAGCCCAGTCCCTGGTGTGATGCATCCGTGTACACCGAGAATCCTCCTGAGCTGGTAGGAATGGTGAGAACTGGAGCAGTCGTCAGTCGACGCTTAAGCTCCTCAAAACTCCTCTCACATGCCTCATCCCATGTAAACTTAACATCTTTACGCGTGAGGCGTGTCAACGGAGCAGCTAGTCTGGAGAAACTCTCTACAAATCTCCGATAATATCCTGCCAATCCCAGAAAACTTCTGATCTCAGTTACTGTCTTGGGCTGTTCCCACTGCACAACTGCCTCTATCTTGGATGGATCCACTGATACCCCATCCTTAGACACAACATGCCCCAGAAATGAGATCTGTTCCAACCAAAAGTTACACTTGCTGAGTTTGGCATACAATTCTCTCTCTCGGAGGGTCTGCAGAACTATCCTCAAGTGCTCCTCATGATCTTCCCTGGACTTGGAATACACCAAAATGTCATCTATGAAAACAATCACAAACTTGTCCAGGTATGGCTTGAATATATCATTCATCAATGCCATAAATGCTGCGGGAGCATTCGTCAATCCGAATGGCATCACCAAAAACTCATAGTGACCATAACGGGTACGAAATGCTGTCTTGGGTACATCTCCACTCCTGATCCTCAACTGATGGTACCCTGACCGCAGATCTATCTTAGAAAATACCTCGGCTCCCTGGAGCTGATCCAACAAATCATCGATTCTTGGAAGGGGGTACTTGTTCTTAATGGTGGCCTTATTCAACAACCGGTAATCTATACACAGTCGGAGGCTTCCATCCTTCTTCCTTACAAATAGAACCGGTGCTCCCCAAGGTGAGACACTCGGTCTAATAAACCCCTTCTCCAACAACTCTTGCAGTTGTTTCTTCAGCTCTTCCAACTCTATCAGAGCCATTCTATAGGGTGGCTTCGATATCGGCTCTGTACCAGGCACTAATTCAATGTAAAATTCCACTTCCCTTTCAGGTGGTAGCCCTGGTAATTCATCCGGAAAGACATCGGGGTAATCCGCAATTACGGGTATGTCCCTCAATTCCGGGGGTGCCTCATCTATATCGACCACATAGGCAATGAACCCTTCACATTATCCTCTCCATCGTTAGTAACATAACCCATCACTCCACATTCAACATTTATCACAATAAATGATTTATCTCTCAAGCATTATGCATTTAAAATCATACTCCTTTATTTACCACAAGTATACAAGTTTTCATATCATTTCTTTTCATCAAAATTTACAATAAGATTGTCTAGTCCTGAAAACATTAATGTTTTGGCATGACAATCCATCACAACACGATTGGTAGCCAACCAATCCATTCCCAAAATTACATCAAAATCATTCATATTTAATAAAATCAGATTGGCTATCATTTCCTTCCCCTCTATCTTTAATTTACAATCCCTACATACATGCTCGGTCAATTGACTATCATTCATGGGTGTGGAAATCATCAACATTTTATCCAACAATGTTGGTTTCACATATTTCAACAATCTATGTGCAAAGGAAGGTGATATGAAAGAATGTGTGGCACCAGGATCAAATAATACCAATGCTTCTAAATCAAAGATTCGGATGGTACCTTTTATCACATCCGTCGAAGCATCTGCGATGTCCTGATCCAGTGCATGTACTCTTCCTCTGCTCACACCCGCAGCCTGTTTCCCTTTTTCCTCAGCCGTAGCCCTCCTCCTCGGGGCTGCTGTCTCAACTGGAGCTCCCTCAGGCTCCTTGCCCTTCTGGGGGGCAATCTCCATTTTCTCGGGACAATACTTAGCTATATGTCCTGGTCTCTCGCATCTAAAACACACCATAGGGGTCATCGGACAGGGTCTATTCCCATGGAATCTCCCACATCTCCTACACTGATCAGTAGTAGGTCGTGGTCCCCCAATATTCATGCCCCTCGGCGCAGTCAAGGCTGGATATACGGGAGGTCTAGCAGCTCTCTCCCGCACCTCCTCAATCTTTGGCCTCTTCTCGAAAAATCTTTGGCCATCTCTCTTGGCCACTCTTCCAAACCCGGATCTCTTCCGATCCTTGTCCTTTTTAACACTGACTCTCCCAAGCTCGGAGGCATTTCGCTCAAAGTCTTGTTCACATAACTGAGCCTTATGTACCGCCTCCTCATAAGTCACAATATCGACGGGAGCTAGCTTAGTTCGGATGGCCAATCTCAATCCATCCATGAACTTCTGAATCTTTCGGGTCTCACTACCCATCGTGTCCGGGTCATATCTCCCCAAGGACATAAACTTGGACTCATACTCGTCCACAATACGGTTCCCCTGAACCAAATTCATAAATTCCATCCGCAGTCTCCTCTGTGCGGTAGCTGGAATATATTGCCTCCTGAAGGCCTCTAGAAATATCTCCCACGAGATCTCAGAATGTCTGGCCCTCAAAATAGTCTCGGTGGACCTCCACCAATGCTCGGCCTCGCCTTTCAGCATAAATACGGCAAAGGCAACCTTCTCACTTGAAGTGCATCGAAAAAACCTATACAGTTTCTCCATCTCATACACCCAATCCTCCGTAATCACTGGGTCCTTCACCCCTCTAAACACTGGGGGTTTCAGCGCTTGAAACTCTCGCAGCCTGCTCAAGTCGCAGTCATAACCCACATCACTACCGCTCTGCTGTGGAGCGATAGGAGAATCTGTATCCTGGGCTGGAGGTGGTGTAACTGTAACTGTCTCAGCAGTCTGAGGTCTCTCCGCCTCTGCAGCTGCCTGTTCAGTAGTAGGCTGTGCCGCGGGACCTCGTCTGTCACCGGCGCCCAAGGCCTGCGTGACTATCTCCACCAGACTCTCAATACTCCGCTCTAACCTAGCGAAGCGAGCCTCAGTATCACCTGCTCTCTCCGCAGGGTTCTGTGGAGCCTGCTCAGTCTGTGGCTCCGCACGGCTCTCAGGCCTACCTCTACGGACTCTAGCACGTGCTCTCACCCCTCTACCTTTGCGTGTAACTGGCATAGTGCCTAACTCCCTGTATTATAATAATTTATTAAGCTCATTCCATCACAGTATACACAGTTATATCTAAACAAAAGCACAGTACTATGGGGATGTACTTTCCTACATTTTATTAATGACTCACATCAGGCCAACACAGCTCTGATACCAATCTCCGTCACGACCCAATTCCATTCTCTTTAACCGAAATCACTGAAAATTTTTCGCGTTTTACTATTACCTTACCCAGTCGTGAACTAAGCTAACCACACACTGTTGGGCTGTGAGTCAATAATAAACACCACATCTCATTCATTCTCAATTAATTAAAACGATGTCATACATGTGCATTTAATCGTGTACTTATACGAATACATGTTTTACTGACATCTACATCCCCCATAAGTACAACTCAAAAGAATACTGTGCTTTTACATTGTTTAGATACAAAAAGAATCACTGTGTATATACCTCTTAGCGATGGAGATGCAGCGGAGTCCAAAATAATACGCCTCAGTCCTCACTGGGCTACTATGCACGCTCTGTAGGGGGGAAAATAGAGTGGGATGAGCAACCACACGCTCAGTAAGGCAATAATGCAAGCATGGTAGATAACTACTCTATCTACATGCTGATAGTGTTATGCATAAATCGTTTATAGTAGGAGCATGAGGAATAAAACTATGCCATGTGAATATACATATATATCATGTATCAAATCATGTGCATTGGCATATAAAACATGGTAGAGACATCATGTATAAAACATCTCATGCTCAATCTCATTTAAATTCATAAAAGGGCAATTCATTTAGAAACTTCCTTTTTGAACCAACAACATAACACCACCAAATTAACTCACAATCACAACCATATTTACATTCCACAATTCACGCATGTGTATAAATCTAGGTCACTATATCAAAAGTGCCTATGTGAATCATTATATCATAAATCATCCCAGACCACACGCATCCAGGTGTGCGGGGTATCATGCTGGCACGAAGATGAATTATCCCTCGCCAGACTTTCTCATCACATAACCATCATGCGGTACATCGTACTCCATGTGATATACACGGTACATCGTACTCCGTAACTCATATCATGATTGGGGGTGCCATTCCTAGGTCTTATCTACCCCATACCAAGAGTTTTCCATATTCCGAGAAGGAGAGCCTTCCTGCCGAACAGAGCCTCCCCGCCTAACAGAGCCTCCCTGCCTCCTCGGGCTTAAGGATGTTAGCTTAAGGATGTAGGGCTTAAGGGTCCTTTCCGTAAGAGAGCCTCCCCACCGAACAGAGCCTCCCCGCCTAACAGAGCCTCCCTGCCTCTTTGGGCTTAAGGATGTCGGCTTAAGGATGTAGGGCTTAAGGATCTTACCTTTACCATACCCATGTAGGAGAGCCTCCCTGCTTAACAGAGCCTCCCCGCCTCTTTGGGCTTAAGGATATTGGCTTAAGGATCCCACCGTAAGAGAGCCTCCCCACCAAACAGAGCCTCCCCGCCTAACAGAGCCTCCCTGCCTCCTCGGGCTTAAGGATGTTAGCTTAAGGATGTAAGGCTTAAGGATCTTACCTTTACCATACCCATGTAGGAGAGCCTCCCTGCCTAACAGAGCCTCCCCGCCTCTTTGGGCTTAAGGATGTTGGCTTAAGGATCCCACCGTAAGAGAGCCTCCCCACCAAACAGAGCCTCCCCGCCTAACAGAGCCTCCCTGCCTCCTCGGGCTTAAGGATGTTAGCTTAAGGATGTAAGGCTTAAGGGTCTTACCCACTTTCACAACCCTATACGAATCCCATTGTACAAGCTTGTGCGAGCAAAGCTCTAGCACGACTCATGCATCATGCATCTTCTCATAAAGAGGCGTGTACGAGCATAGCTCTAGTACGGTTATACTCATAAGATAACCATTCACAATCCACGTACGAGCAGAAGCTCCAGTACGGTTTATAAACATCATCACAATTCAATTTCAAAGTGCGAGCTAAGCTCAAGCACGTTTCACACAAGTGAAAACATAGAAATCTCGCGCGAGCGAGGCTCTAACGCGAATTATATCACATTCACGCGATAGGCGGCTTACATGCATTCAAAACATCTCATAATATGCTTAGTGCCTCGTATGGGCTATTTCACAACATCATTCAAGTACTAGCCAGCCTATCCTTTTATTTGCTCAAATCAAAGCATTGTGTTTTGTAAAAGCATTCAAAACACATGATTTATGCAATTATTAGCCTTACTATCCCTTTTTCATAACACCCACTTCAAAACCAAAACCACGCATATACCCATCATCTTTCACAAATACCATCAACATTTATTTGAGCAATTCATGCATTTCATACAACACCCAATATTCACCCAGTTCAAAATACGAGCAGCTATCTCTATGTACTCACAAAATTCCCTTACCTTGAATCGCGATGCGTGATTCCACTTCCTTAAGCTGCTTACTCGTACGATTCGGTTCGCCTTCAATGAACTCTTCGGGACTGCACAAAATCGTATCCCGCATTATATTCGACCCATATATTGCAACCCTTGTGCTTGCTATAGTCACTTTAATCTATAGCCTCTATTAAAGCTTATTTGGCCTCGTTTCATTACTTTATCCATAACTCGAGTCTATGGATTTTCTTAGGCCTATTAACTCATTCAAAATCGATATCAAATCGATGTAAAGCTCATAGCGTTCATATTCCATGAATCCCCTCACTATGGCATTTATTCATCACATACATATCCATTTCCACATTTCTTCCAACCCACCATATAATTTCATCTAACCATCTAAATCATAACATTATCCCAATGACAACTTTAACATGCCATGAACCATAAGTTCATTCAATCCCACATATCCTCACATTATACCCATTTTAGATTTCTAGGTCACACCACTTCCACTACATTCTTAGGTAGTTTATCCATCAATACTCATACCAATCAACTCCAAAATCAATTAAATAGCTAATGCATTTAGATTGGAGTGTTAGAATCTTACCAATATGATTTCTCTTCTTACTCCAATTGGTAATGCCCTCAACTCCTTCAATTCCAAAAATGGGAAAATGCCCTCTCACTATGTTGTTCTCCTCTTTGATAGGAACAACTTTGCCTCTAATGATCTCTCTCCAAATCTCACTGAAAATGGTTGATTTTTAGAGAGGGAAAATTAGGTTTTTGGGGTTGAAATTGTAAGATTAAGTGTTTTCCGAGATTTCCAGATTTCTCAGCTCTCCTTATATAGAAATGACTTGAGGAGATCGATCTGGTCCAAGAGAAGATCGATCTGGTCCCTTAAAATCCCTCTTTTTCACGGCATTTTTAAGCCTGAGATCGATCTGTCGAAGCAATGAGATCGATCTGTTGAGGCATGAGATCGATCTGTCGAAGCATGAGATCGATCTGGTCCCAAACAGAGAGCTAAGGAGATCGATCTGGCTCCTTGAGGATCGATCTTTTCACTTACAGAATGCTTGGCAGATCGATCTGGCTCCATTGGAGATCGATCTGCTCTATTCGTTCACCCAAATAAGAGCATTCTGGCTCTTCCAGATCGATCTCTCATCCTATGAGATCGATCTGGACCTCATGTTTTCCAGATTTCCTACAGTTTCATTGCTGCAACTCATACCAACACACCCTCAATCTATTGCCATGGCCATTTCCTCATCCATCCACCTCTATAACTTGAAAATGGCATCCATTCATACCTTATGCACATTGAAACTTGTGTGCATTCATTGTATATTCAAAGGTATGCAACATAAAACCAAATGGAAGCATAACTCCATTCCATTTTACCACACTACTCATTTTGAGTCTCAATCACATCCATCACTTGCTAGAACACATTTCTCCATATTCATACTCAACGAAACTTGTATGTACGTTACAATTTATATTACACATACATACATTAAATCCATGGACTTACATCAATCATACTTTACATCACAAGTCCATTCATATTATTTAATCCAAGTACACACATTACCCTTATACATATACGGGGTCTTACAAAAAGAGGATGGAGTAGAGTGCTTGGGCAGTTTTGATTTGATGATGATGCGATTTTACAATCGAATGTGCAGTAGAAGGTGAGCAGTTTCATACAGGAAACCACGGTGGACAGAAGTCTTGGACAGTAGTACAAGGCAGTGTTAAGTAATTAAGTCATGTTTTTTTATGTTAACTAATTTTGTTATTTACTTACTTTGTTATCCTAGTCTTTAGGAATTAATTCTATAGTGGAGTAGTGGACATGGTGAAGTAGTGGTTTAATCTTTTAGCTGGTAACGAATGCGGTTATAGGAGTTAGTGGGTCTAGTATTGGTTCTATTTTTTAGTTATTGTATTGTCTATTTAAAGGCTAATAAAGTAATGAAATGTGTACGTCAGATCTTGCTATTACTTTTATCTTTCTATTGTATCATTTTTATCAGTGATATCTGAGCTTGGTTAAGAATGAGTGAGAGAGTTGCATATCTCAGCTTTTATTTTTGCAGTAACAACAGTAGATGATGGCCACCGACAACTTTGTTCAACCAGCTGTTCCCCATTTTGATGATCACTATGATGATTGGAGCATGTTAATGGAGAATATTTTGAGGTCTAAAGAGTATTGGCTAGTCATTTCTGATGGAATTACAGAACCAACGACTAGCACAACAATGACAAATGCACAAAAAACAGAACTAGAAGGGCATCGTTTGAAGGATCTGAAAGCAAAGAATTATCTTTTCCAAGCAATTGATCGCTCAATCTTGGAAACCATTCTTTGCAAGGATACATCCAAGCATATTTGGGGATTCCATGAAAAAGAAATACCAAGGTTTTACAAGGTTAAAGAGGGAGCAGCTTCAAGCACTTCGTTTAGAGTTTGAAATGCTACGAATGAAATCGGGCACGGATGATGGCAATCGTTAACAAAATGCAGATCCATGGTGACAAGATAGAGGACATCGCTATTGTTGAGAAGATTCTTCGATCCATGACTCCAAAATTCAATTTTGTTGTCTGCTCAATCGAGGAAGCCCATGACAGTGAGGAACTTTTAATTAACGTATTACAGAGTTCCTTACTGATTCATGAAAGAAAAATTAACCAGCAGGATAAAGAGGAACAAGCTTTGAAAGCTTCCACCAATTCAAATTTAGGCAAAGGAGACAAAGGAAGAGGTAGGGGTCGCTAGAACAAAGATCGAGAAATTTACAAAAACATTTTGAAGCTAGTGAATCTAGAGGGAAAGATGAATTACTAGGCAGAGGAAGAAGTCGAGGTGGTAACCACACATCATCCACTAAAACAAAGTCAGCAGATAAGTCCCAAGTTGAATGCTTCAAATGCCATAGGTATGATCATTATCGATCAGAATGTCGCACAAACTTATCTAAATAATGCACTGAACAACCTCATTATGTAGAGAAGGAAGAAGAAATTTCTTTGTTGATGGCTTGAAATGATAATAAAGAGAGCAACCAAAATTTGTGGTAGTTAGAGACAGGTTACAGTAATCATATGTGTGGCGACAAATCTGCATTCTCGGGGTTAGATGAGTTTTTTCGTGGCACTGTGAAGTTCGGAGACTATTCCAAAGTCAATGTTATGGGGAAAGGAAAGGTAACAATCCAAACAGAAGAATTTTTTTTTTTCAAAATATTACTGATGTGTAGTTTGTTCCAGATTAGAAAACAAAACTCCTTAGTATTGGCCAGTTACAAGAGAAGGGATATGAAGTTCTATTAAAGGAGGTGTTTGTAGAATATTAGATGAACAATTGAGATTAATTGAACAAGCTAAAATGACTGCAAATCGAATGTTTCCGCTGCATCTCAACAACATTTCTCATTCCCGCTTCTCTGAAAAACTAAAGGATGAGGCATGGCTTTGACATTTTCACTATGGTCATTTGAGTTTTGGTGGATTGAAAACTCTACAACAAAAAAATATGTTGGAGGGATTGCCGAAAATTGTTGCACCTTCTCAAGTTTGTGAAGACTGTGTTGTTATCAAGCAACATCGTGGTCAGTTTCCAAAAGGAAAATCTCATAGGGCTAAGAAGGTGTTGGAACTTGTGCATTTTGACTTGTGTGGGCCAATCACTCAAATGTCAAATGGAGGTAAACAAAATTTTATATCATTCATTGATGATTTCAGTAGAAAAATATGAGTTTAATATTTGCATGAAAAATCTGAAGCTCTCTTAGCTTTTAAAAGTTTTAAAGCACTAGTTGAAAAGAAAGCAGGTGCCTCGATAAAAATATTGCGCACTGATCATGGTGGTGAATACAACTCAGATGGATTTGATGAATTTTGTGATGAGCAAGGAATACAAAGGCAACTGACTGTAGTATACACACCACAACAAAATGGTGTTTGCAAGAGGAAAAAACGCACAATTTTGAATATGGTGCGAAGTTTTTTAACAAGGAGTGGTGTTCCAAGAAGTTCTTGGCCAAAACCAGTAAATTGGAACTATCATATATTAAATAGAAGTCTTACTCTTGCTGTTCAAAATATGACATCGGATTAAGCATGGAGGAGGCGTAGATCAACTGTTGATCACTTTGGAATTTTTAGGTGTATTGCTTATTCCCATATTCCAAATGTGAAAAGGAAAAAGCTTGATGGGAAAGGAGAAAAATGTATCTTTCTTGGTGTTAACGATCAAAGGCTTATAAATTGTATAATCCTATCAGCAAGAAAATTGTGATCAGTCTCGATGTAGTTTTTGATGAAGAAAACACTTGGCCATGGAGCAGTGATACGGTTGGATAGCAAATTCCAATAGATTTTGATGGCACAACTGAAGGAGAAAGGCAGTAGTACCCACAGCAACAAATATCACTAAATGAAACTTCTACAACTGCTGAAAATTCATCATTAGGAGTAGAATCTGATGAGCATATTGATGCAGCAGCAAGCTCACATCCTCAACGTGTTAGAAAAAAACTTGCTTCGATGTAAGACTATGAAGTGACTGGTATTGATATGTCTGAAAACCCTCTTAGATATTATGCTTTTTTTCAGACTGTGATCCAACAACATATGAAGCTACTGTGAAAGAACCAAAGTGGCGCAAGGCCATGGATGAGGAGATTGCAGCAATAGAAAGGAACAACACTTGGGTGCTGACAAATCTTCTAAAAGGGCAAAAAACCATTGGTGTCAAATGGGTTTATAAGACAAAACTGAAAGAGAATTGTTAAGTTGATATATATAAGGCACGTCTGGTAGCTAAAGGATACAAGTAAGAGATTGGTGTGGATTATAAAGAGATTTTTGCTCCTGTTGCAAGGCATGATACAATTAGAATGGTGATTGTATTGGCAGCTCAAAATTCATGGCATATCTTCCAATTAGATGTTAAATTAGCATTCTTACATGGTGATTTGAAAAAACAGGTATTTATCGATCAACCTCCTGGTTATATTAAGTTTGAAAGTGAACATAAAGTATATAAATTAAAAAAGGCACTATATGGACTAAAAGAAGCTCCACGCACTTGGTATAGTCACCGAATGGTTATTTCTTGAAGAACGCTTTTAAAAAGTGTTCGTACGAGCATACACTTTATGTTAAAATTGGTGGAGGAAAAAATATCATTGTTTGCTTATATGTAGATGATCTTATATTTACTGGAAATAATAGTGTCATGCTTGATGATTTCAAGAGATCTATGATGGTAGAAGTAATCTGCTGGTGGTATTTTTATCTCTCAAAAGAAATATGTGGAAGATATTTTAAACAGGTTTGGGATGAAGAATTGTAATTCTGTGAATACACCAGTACAATGTGGTTTCAAGCTAACCAATAATCATGAAGGGAAGAATGTTGATAGTACTCTCTACAAGCAAATTGTTGAGAGTTTAATGCATTTGACAGCAACCAGACCTGCATAATGTACTCTGTAAGTCTCATTAATAGATACATGGAGAATCCAAAGGAAGTGCATCTACTAGCTGTGTGAGACCCTATATATGTTTAACCTTGTATATATGTAAATGGAATTATAATATGGATGATTTTGGATCAAGTGATTATGAGTTCATAAGTGTGGTGATGTACTTGTAATGTGAAACATAAGTGATGTAAAGTCCATAAATTCAATGTACACACTTGTAATAAGAGTTGTGATGTGCGTACAAGTTTCATTATGTATGAGTATGAAGAAATGGACTTCTATATGTGATGAATGTGAGTGGAATGAAAAATGAGCAATGTGGTAAAATGGAATGAAGATTTCATGAGTTGTGCACTTCCATTTAGTTTATATTATATACCTTTGGTTATACAAAGATTTCACACAAGTTTTAATGTGTATAAAGTGTGAGTGGATATCATTTTCAAGTCTCAAAGGTGACTGGATAAGAAAATGACTATGGCAGCAAATTAAGGATTGTTTGGTATGAGTTGCTACAGAAAGCTGCAGAAAATCTGAAAAATATGAAGGCCAGATCGATCTCATAGGATGAGAGAACGATCTGGAAGAGCAAAAAATGCTCTTATTCGAGCCATAGAACAATGCAGATCTATCTCCAATGGGGTCATATCGATCTGCTAAACATTCTATAATGAGAGGATCGATTCTTAAGGAAAACAGATCGATTTTCTTAGCTCTCGGGTTGGAGCAGATCGATCTCCTTAATTTTCTGCCTAAGATAGATCGATCATAAGCCTTCGACAGATCGATCTCATGCCTTCAAAATGTCATGAAAAATAGGGATTTAAAAGGGACTAGATCGATCTCCACCCAAAGCAGATCGATCTCATCAAGCTACTTCTGTAAATAGGAGCAGTGGATCTGCAGATTTCAGGAAACAATCTCACTCTACCATTTTCTATCCAAAAACCTAATTTATTCTCTCTCGAAAGCCACCCATTTTCAAGAAGATTTGAGAGAAGGCTATTAGACGTAAAGTTGTTCACATCTAGGAGAATAGCAACATAGCTTAGAGGCATTCCCCTATTTGTTGGATTTAGGGGACAAGGAGCATTGTCATTTGGAGTGAGAAGGAAATCTAAAGAGGTGAGTTTCTAAAGCACCAACTCAAGTACATTTGTTTAAGTTATTGATTTTGGAGTTGATTGGTGTGCTTATTAATGGTAGAAACTATCTAGAATGCAATGGAATGATTATAACCTAGAAATGGGTTAGTTTGAGAAAGTGAAATGTAGTGGAATAAATGATGAATAGGATATCTGAAGGTGATAGTGGTGTTGTGGATATGAATTTAAAATGGTGTTATGGAATGAATTGTGAGACTTATCCAAAAAGGGTAAAATGAATATTTAAGGCATTAGGTAAAATGCATAGTTGAATGAGAGTTAGCAACACTAACTCTAGCGTTTGATGAATGAATTGCAGCTCCCGAGGATACACCAGAGTAAGTTGAGCCAAAAGAGCAAGAAGCTAAGAGCAAGAGAGTCGCACCCCAAGTAAATCAAGGCAAGGAAATTATGTAGACTCTTAGAGATATCTGTGCGTAATTTGGGCGCTTAATGTTTTTGCTAGAGTGCATGTGATACCAGGAAACGAAATTGGGTGATTGAAGGGCAAAGAGTTGGGTTTTGAGAAATGTGCATGAAAACAAAAGCATGATGCTTTGAAAACCTTGTTTTGTTGCTTTTTAGCAAGTGATTGGTAGGTTGGCTAACATTTGAAATGATTTGCAAAAAAAATGATTTGATTTGGTTGATAATCATGTTTTACAAAGAATTGAGCCACTTAAATGGATTTCGTGAGAATGAAAGCGTGCTAGAGTATAACTCGCACGAGAATTAATGTGCTTTCATACACATGAGTGCTAGAGCATAGCTCACACTAGTTTTCACATGGATTTTTATGATATTGTGCTAGAGTTGAGCTCGCACAGACTTTATACTGGTTTTGGCATGGTGCTGGAGCATAGCTCGTATTAGATGCCCATCATACTTGTTACCGTGCTTGAGATTACTCGCACATGATTTTATGACATGATTGATAGCCGTACTAGGAGCTTTGAGTAAACTGGGTGTCGTGCCGATTAAATAGGCTAGCACGTGCATTTTGAGATGTGGCGTGATAAGATGTGTTGATATTGGTCCATGAAGTACATTATACCTTGCAGGTAGGATGGAGTACGTTGTACCATGTTGAGATTGTGATATGCTATCTTCAGATGATGTTTAGATCTGCTATGGACCGACAGCTTGGACGTGACCCACCTCCCGTATGGAAGCAGATAGTGGTGATACCCCGCACACCTGATCAGTGTAGCGAGGGATCACAGGATATGACCATAGTCCTAGAGGATATTTATTATATTGCCTATCTCACATGTCTATGGTTTTATGAATAAATCCATGTTTGAAAATGCTTTGTGGGTCAAGACAGTACGAGGGAGGGGCTGAGTCCTGACAAGTGTTGATTTATGAGTTAAGAAAGTTTGATAATGGCTTTAAGTGCACTGATGCATGATGATTTTCCATGCCTTATTTGTGAAATATGCATGATGTTTATGCCATGCTTTGAATTTGATTTGTGCACTGAACAAAATAGCATGATTTGCTTTACATGCCATTAACACAAGCATAAATTACTGATTTGAGGTGTGACGATGTAATTGTATGGTTTTAAGCATGACATCACGATCACGTAGATAGTGTAGTATCTACCTATTCGCATGATTGCCTTACTGAGCGTGTTGTTTGCTCACCCCCCTTATTTTTCCCTCTCTATAGAGAATTGAGTATAGACTGAGAGCAACTGGATGCTTTCCCATTTGGTATCCGCTGCATCCTATCGCGTAAGGTATACACACTGATGTAATTTTGTATCTAAACTTTCTATAGCATAGTAGCATTTTAAATGTAACCATTGGGGATGTAAAGCAATGTAAACACATGTGAACAACAACTCTGATTTATTTATACAAGTGTCTGCTTTTAAATTAAAATGCAAATTAAATTGTTGGTTGGATGAGGTAGACATTGCCACACAGCCCAACTGTTTGAGAGTGTAGCTGATCACGATCGAGGTAAGGTAAGGACGAAAAATAATTAATGTATGAAAAGCCAAAAAAAATTATGACGATTTTTAGTAAGTTGAGGGTCGTGACAGAAGCTGGTATCAGAGCTGAGTTGGTCTGACGTGTGTCGATGTCTAAAATACTTAATAAGTTGGAAAATTACATCCTCATGTTATTGTGCTTGTTTAGATACAATTGTGTGTGTGTGAATGAGTTGACTAAGACATTGATGTGTATGTAGGGAATTGAAACATTATGCCTAACACCAGTCGCGGTAGAGGGGCAAGGGTGCAAGCTAGAGGCCGTAGAGGTAGGCCTGGGGGTAGTGTTGAGCCAGAAACACATGAGGCTCAGGAAGAGATTGATGTGGAAGCTAAGGTTGAGCATGATCCACAAGGTCCAGAGGAGAGACCCGAAAGTATCAAGGTACGCTTCGCGAGGATTGAGCGGAGTATAGAGATGATCTTGGAGTTGGTCACTCAATCATTACTTGGAGTTGGGGGCAGACAGAGCCCCGCTACAGAGGGTGATGTCGAGCAGGCGACAGCTCTTGAGGCATGGGTACGACTAGCCTAGAGACCTCAGACGACATATACACCTACACCCCCACCCGCACAGGATATACCTACACATGTTGCTATACCACAAGGCAGTAGAGGTTGGGGTTACGGATGTGATTTGGTTAGACTGCAACAGTTTCAAAAGTTTGGACCACTGTCTTTCAGTGGAGTTAAGGACCCAGTAGCTGCAGAGGATTGGATCAATGAGATTGAGAAGTTATGTGGGTTCTTCGAGTGTACTACTACTGAGATGGTAGCCTTTGCCGTATTCATGCTGAAGGGATCAACAGAACAATGGTGGAAATCCACATGGCATATTTTGAGAGCCCGACATACAGAGATCAATTGGGATGTATTTTTAGAGGCTTTTCGGAGATAGTATGTTTCGGATACTACAAAGCGAAAGATGAAGATGACATTTTTGGGACTGACCTAAGGGAGCAGGACGGTGGATGAGTATGAGACGACCTTTATCTCTCTGGGCATCCTAATACGATGGGTAATGAGGTCAAAAAGATCTAGAAGTTTGTGGATGGACTGAGGTCGACCATCAACTCCAAATTGGTTCCCCTAGATATACCGACCTACGAGGAGGCAGTGCGCAGGGCGCAATTGTGTGAACAAGATATTGATAGGATCGCCTCAAAGTTCGAGAAAGTCGATAAAGTGAGGGATAGAGATAAGAAGAGATCAATGCAAGATAAAGGCTTTATTTATAAGGGAAGCAAGAGGTTTTTTGGAAAGAGGCCGAGGATTGAGGAGATCCAGGAAGAGGATAATTAATTCTTCCATGTATCCGGCCATAACTCCAGCTAAGGGAATTATGATTGGAGGGTCATGCCCTACTACAGAGCAGTGCAACAAGTGTGGTAGGTACCATGGTACTCAACCATGTTATAGACCTCCTGCAGTATGCTTCATATGTGGGAAACCAGGGCATATAATCCGAGATTGCCTAGAGATGACAGAGAAAGTCCCAAAGAAGGGCAAGGAGATAAAAAGAGCTCCAATTGGGACAGCTGCTTCGAGGATGAGGGCTATAGCTGAGGAAAAGGGGAAGCGGGTAATGGGTGTGAGTAGAGGACGAGTGCAATCACTGGACCAAGACATTGTGGATCAGTCTGCGGATGTGGTTAAAGGTACCATCCAAATATTTGATTTAGAAGCATTTGTATTGTTTAATCCTGGTGTCATGTATTCCTTTATATCGTCATCCTTTGCATGTAAATTGTTGAAGCATTTAAAATCCACACTGCTAGATAAGATGTTGATGATATCTACCCCTATGAATGATAGTCAGTTGACTGAGCATGTACATAGAAATTGTAAGATGAGGATAGGAGATAAAGAAGTGACAGGCGATTTAATTTTATTAAATATGAGTGATTTTGATGTAATCCTAGGTATGGATTGGTTGGCTGCAAACCATGTTGTTATGGATTGTAGTGCTAAGACACTGATTTTTCCAGAGATAGACAATTTTGTTGTAAATTTTGTGAAATGAAATGAAAGACATGTTTAATGTAAATAAAAGAGTATGATCTTAATACATGATATTCAAGTGATGAAATTGCTTATCAACTGCATGTGTTAATGTAATGATTTGTGTTACTGACGGTGGAGAGAATAATGTGAAGGGTTCATTGCTTATGTGATTGAGACGGATAAGGCACGTCCAGAGTTGATAAACATCCCAGTGGTCAGGGAATTTCTAGATGACTTTTCGAATGAATTACCAGGGTTACCTCCAGATAGAGAGATGAAATTTGGTATCGATTTGGCACCTGGTATAAAGCCGATATCCAAGCCACCGTACATAATGGCTCAAGTTGAGTTGGAATAATTAAGAAAGCAGTTATAGGAGTTGCTGGAGAAGGGGTTCATCAGGCCGAGCATCTCACCTTGGGGAGCACCACTTCTGTTTGTAAGGAAGAAGGATGGAAGCCTCCGATTGTGTATAAATTACCGGTTGTTGAATAAGGCCACCATCAAGAATAAGTACCCCCTTTCACGCATCGATGACTTGTTGGATCAGCTTAAGGGAACACAGGTCTTCTCCATGATAGATCTGAGATCTGGGTATCATCAGTTGAAAATTCGGAGTGGAGATGTACCCAAGATAGCTTTTCGCACCCGGTATGGACATTATGAGTTTATGGTTATGCCATTCGGGTTGACAAATGCTCTCACAGCTTTTATGTCGCTGATGAATGAGCTATTCCACCAGTACTTGGATCGATTTGTTATTGTGTTTATTGATGATATATTGGTGTACTCAAGATCTAGAGGGGAGTATGAATAGCGTTTAACGATAGTGCTACAGACCCTTCGAGAGAAGAAGTTGTACACTAAACTCAGTAAGTGCAACTTTTGGTTGGAACAGATATCTTTTCTGGGTCATATAGTATCAAAGGATGGTGTGTCAATGAATTCATCAAAGATTAAGGCGGTGATACAGTGGCAGAGACCCCAGACAGTGACCAAGATCAGAATTTTCCTAGGTTTAGCTAGATATTATCGAAGGTTTGTTGAGGGATTCTCGAGATTAGCTGCTCCTTTGACATGTCTCACGAGGAAGAATGTTGAATTTGTGTGGGACAATAAGTGTGAAGAAAGTTTTTAGGAGTTGAAAAGAAGATTAACCACAGCTCTGATTCTCACCATTACCAGCTCAAGAGGTTTCTCGGTGTATACGGATGCTTCACACCAAGGACTGGGTTGTGTATTGATGTAGGATGGGAAGGTAGTAGCCTATGGATCAAGGCAATTGAAGGATCATGAAAGGAACTACCCGACCCACGATCTAGAGTTGGCGGCCGTAGTGTTTGCATTGAAAATATGACGCCACTATCTCTATGGTGAGAGATTTCAGGTTTACACTGACCATAAGAGCCTTAAGTACCCGTTCTTGCAGAAAGAGTTAAACATGAGATAGAGGAGGTGGCTTGAGCTTTTAAAGGATTACGATTATGAGATCTTGTACCACTCGGGTAAAGCAAATGTAGTTGCTGATGCATTGAGCAGAAAACATCTCGGGTTAGTGTCATTTATGATGATCAGGGAATAAAGCTGTTGGAACAGTTCATGAACCTCAGTTTGGATATCACCCCTCCTGACGCTGATAGTGGATTTATGATAGCTAGCCTATAGTTGGAACTGGATCTGGTAGATTGAATCCGACAGACTCAACAAATGGATCAACAGTGCAGTGATATTGTCGGGCAGATACAAAGGGGTACATAAACGAAATTTGAATTGAGTTCAGATGGATTGTTGAGGTTCAGAAGCAGGATATGTGGTCCTGATAATCCAAAGATCAGGAAGTTGATCTTGACAGAGGCTCACTCATCGAGGTATACGATACATCCAGGGAGTACTAAGATGTATCAAAACCTTCAAAAAGTTTATTGGTGGTCTGGGATGAAGAAAGACATTGTTGAATATGTCGTTAAGTGTCTCGTTTGTCAGCAGGTGAAGGTAGAGCATCAGAAGCCTGTAGGGTTATTGCAGCCTCTACCAATACAGACGTAGAAATAGGAGCATGTCACCATGGATTTTGTGATGGGATTATCGAGGACCCGCAAAAGTCATGATGCCATATGGGTGATTGTGGATCGATTGGTGAAATCAGCCTATTTTCTAGCTATGAGAGCTATCGATACTTTGAGCCAGTTAGTGAACTTGTATGTACACGAGATAGTGGGGCTACATGGAATTTCAATGAGCGTTGTTTCTGATAGGGATACCCGCTTCACTTCCCATTTCTGGGAACGTTTTCAGAAAGGGATGGGGACCCAGTTGAGTTTTAACACGCGTTTCATTCTCAAACAGATGGTCAGTCAGAGAAGACTATACAGACCCTGGAGGATATGTTGAGAGCATGTGCATTGGATTTTAGAGGCTCCTGGGATGAACATTTGACACTCGCAGAGTTCACCTATAATAACAGTTTTCATGCGAGTATTGGGATGGAACCATATAAGGCATTGTATGAGCGTAGATGTCATTCCCCTATTGGATCGGAAGAGATTGGTGACAGATAGATCTTTGCTCCTGACTTGGTTAGACAAGCCTCTGAGGATGTCCAGTTGATTTGTGAGAGATTACGAACAGCGCAGAACAGACAAAAGAGTTATGCTGACAGGAGACGGAGACCACTAGAGTTTAATGTGGGTGAGTCAGTGTTTTTGAAGGTTTCTCCCTCGAAGGGGATTATGAGATTCGGGAAGAAGGGGAAGTTGAGCCCTCAATATATAGGGCCATTTGAGATACTTGATAAGGTGGGAGATAAGGCATACAGGCTAGCATTGCCACTTGAATTGGTGAATGTACATAACGTCTTCCACGTATCCATGTTACAGAAGTATCACCCAGACCTGACGCATGTGAAAAGATATGAGCCTTTGGAGCTCAACGAGAGCATGACATACATGGAGAAGTCGGTTCGGATATTGGATAGAAAAGAGAAAGTGTTGAGGACAAAGATAATTCCCTTGGTGAAAGTTCTTTGGCAACATCACACAGTGAAAGAAGCCACATGGAAATTGGAGAGTTTGATGCGGGATAAGTATCCCAAGTTATTTACGGATTGATTTAGTTCCAATTTGAAGGACCGAATTTTCTAAGTGGGGGAGAATGTGAGACCCCATATATGTTTAACCTTGTATAAATGTAAATGGAATTATAATATGGATGATTTTGGATCAACTGATTATGAGTTCATAAGTGTGGTGATGTACTTGTAATGTAAAGCATAAGTGATGTAAAGTCTATAAATTCAATGTACACACTTGTAATAAGAGTTGTGATGTACGTACAAGTTTCATTATGTATGAATATGAAGAAATGGACTTTTGTATGTGATGAATGTGAGTGGAGTGAAAAAGGAGTAGTGTGGTAAAATGGAATGAAGATTTCATGAGTTGTGCACTTCCATTTAGTTTATATTATATACCTTTGGTTAGACAAAGATTTCACACAAGTTTTAATGTGTATAAAGTGTGAGCGGATATCATTTTCAAGTCTCAAAGGTGACTGGATAAGAAAAAGACTATGACATCAAATTAAGGATTGTTTGGTATGAGTTGCGATAGAAAGCTGCAAAAAATCTGGAAAATATGAAGGCCAGATCGATCTCATAGGATGAGAGATCGATCTGGAAGAGCCAAAAATACTCTTATTCGAGCCATGGAACAATGCAGATCGATCTCCAATGGGGTCAGATCGATCTTCTAAACATTCTGTAATGAGAGGATCGATTTTTAAGGCAAACATATTGATTTCCTTAGCTCTCGGGTTGGAGCAGATCGATCTCCTCCCTAGCCAGATCGATCTCCTTAACTTTTTACTTGAGACAAATCGATCTCATGCCTTCAAAATGTCATGAAATAGAGGGATTTAAGAGGGATCAGATCGATCTCCACCTAAAGAAGATCGATCTCATCAAGCTAATTCTATAAATAGGAGCAGTGGATATGCAGATTTCGAGAAACAGTCTCACTCTACCATATTTTCTATCCAAAAACCTAGTTTACTCTCTCTCTAAATCCATCCATTTTCAAGAAGATTTGAGGGAAGGCTATTAGACGCAAAGTTGTTCACATAAAGGAGAAGAACAACATAGCTTGGAGGCATTCCTTCATTTGTTAGATTTAGGGGACAAAGAGCATTGTCATTTGGAGTGAGAAGGAAATCCAAAGAGGTGAGTTTCTAAAGTACCAACTCAAGTACATTTGTTTAAGTTATTGATTTTGGAGTTGATTGGTGTGCTTATTAATGGTAGAAACTATATAGAATGCAATGAAATGATTATAACCTAGAAATGGGTTAGTGTGAGAAAGTGAAATGTAGTGGAATAAATGACGAATAGGATATCTGAAGGTGATAATGGTGTTATGGGTATGGATTTAAGATGGTGTTATGGAATGAATTGTGAGACTTACCCAAAAAGGGTAAAATGAATATTTAAGGCATTAAGTAAAATGCAAAGTTGAATGAGAGTTAGCAACACTAACTCGAGTGTTTGATGAATGAATTGCAGCTCCCGAGGATACACCGGAGTAAGTTGAGCCAAAAGAGCGAGAAGCTAAGAGCAAGAGAGTCGCACCCCGAGTAAATCAATGTAAGGGAATTGTGTGGACTCTTAGAGATATCTGTGCGTAATTTGGGCACTTAATGTTTTGTTAGAGTGCATGTGATACCAAGAAACGAAATTGGGTGATTGAAGGGCAAAGAGTTGGGTTTTGAGAAATGTGCATGAAAACAAAAGCATGATGCTTTGAAAACCTTGTTTTGTTGCTTTTTAGCAAGTGATTGGTAGGTTGGCTAACATTTGAAATGATTTGCAAAAGAAATGATTTGATTTGGTTGATAACCATGTTTTGCAAAGAATTGAGCCACCTACATGGATTTCGTGAGAATGAAAGCATGCTAGAGTATGACTCGCACGAGAATTGATGTGTTTTCATATGCATGAGTGCTAGAGCGTAGCTCGCACTAGTTTTCACATGGATTTTTATGATGTTATGCTAGAGTTGAGCTCGCATAGACTTTATACTGGTTTTGGCATGGTGCTGGAGCATAGCTCGCATTAGATGCCCATCATACTTGTTGCCGTGCTTGAGATTACTCACACGTGATTTTAAGACATGATTGATAGCCGTGCTAGGAGCTTCGGGTAGACTGGGTGTCGCACCGATTAAATAGACTCGCACATGCTTTTTGAGATGTGGCGTGATATGATGTGTTGATATGGTTTCATGGAGTACGCTGTACCGTGCATGTAGCATGGAGTATATTGTATCGTGTTGAGATTGTGATATGCCGTCTTCGGACAATGTTTAGATCTTCTATGGACCGACGAGTTAGACATGACCCACCTCCCGTGTGGAAGCAGATAGTGGTGATACCCCACACACCTGATCAGTGTAGCCTGGGATCACAGGATATGACCATAGTCCTAGAGGATATTTCCCTTATTATATTGCCTATATCACATATCTATGGTTTTATGAATAAATCCATGTTTGAAAATGCTTTGTGGGTCAGGACAGTCCGAGGGAGGGGCTGAGTCCTGACAAGTGTTGATTTATGAGATAAGAAAGTTTGATAACGGCTTTAAGTGCACTGATGCATGATGATTTTTCATGCCTTATTTGTGAAATATGCATGATGGTTATGCCATGCTTTGAATTTGATTTGTGCACTGAACAAAATAGCATGATTTACTTTACATGCCATTAACACAAGCATAAATTACTGATTTGAGGTGTGACGATGTAATTGTATGGTTTTTAGCATGGCATCACGATCACGTAGATAGTGTAGTATCTACCTGTTCGCATGATTGCCTTACTAAGCGTGTTGTTTGCTCACCCCCTTTATTTTCCCATCTCTACAGAGAATTGAGTATAGCTGCATCCCATCGCATAAGGTATACACACTGATGTAATTTTGTATCTAAATTTTCTATAGCATAGTAGCATTTTGAATGTAACCATTGGGGATGTAAAGCAATGTAAACACATGTGAACAACAACTCTGATTAATTTATACAAGTGTTTACTTTTAAATTATAATGCAAATTAAATTATTGGTTGGATGAGGTAGACATTGACATACAACCCAATTGTTTAAGAGTGTAGCTGTTCACGATCGAGGTAAGGTAAGGACGAAAAATAATTGATATATGAAAAGCGAAAAAAAATTGTGATGATTTTTGGTAAGTTGAGGGACGTGACAAGCTGCCAAAAGGATACTTCGCTATTTGCGAGGAACTATTGAGTTCGGTTTATTCTACAAAAAAGGAAAATTAATAGACTTGGTAGGCTACTCTGACAGTGATTTTGTAGGGGACAAAGATGTAGGAATAACACATCAATATATGCTTTTATGTTGGGTCTATTTCATGGTCTTCCAAGAAGCAGTCAATTACACTATTAACTATTGAAGCTGAATTTGTTGCTGCTACCTCATGTGCATGTCAAGCCATTTAGCTGAGAAAAATTCTTGAAGCTCTGCATTTCAAGCAGGAGGGATCTACTACAATTTACTGTAACAACAGTTCAGCCATAAATCTCTCCAAAAATCTTGTGATACATGGGCAAAACAAGCATATAGATGTGACATATCATTATTTGTTGGATCTCACGAATGATGGAGTCATTAATTTGATTTACTGCAAGAGTAAAGACCAGATAGCTGACATTTTAATCAAACCTCTTAAGTTGGATGCATTTTAGAAACAGAGAAAGCTGCTTGGCGTTGACAAGCTGAATTAAACTGAATGTTTTTAAACTTTCAGTTTACCTGAAAGATTGTTAAGTAATTAAGTCATGTTTTTTTGTTAACTAAGTTTGTTATTTACTTGCTTTGTTATCCTAGTCTTTAGGAATTAATTTGATAGTGGAATAGTGGAGTAGTGGATGTGGTGAAGTAGTGGTTTAATCTTTTTAGTTGGTAATAAACGTGGTTATAGGAGTTTGTGGGTCTAGTAGCGGTCTTATTTTTTAGTTGTTTTATTGCCTATTTAAGGGCTAATAGAGTAATGAAATGTGTGTGTTAGATCTTGTTATTACTTTTGTCCTTCTATTGTATCATTTTTATCAGGCAGTAGCTTTCGGCTTAGTGCTGGTCTTGCAGGAAGATGCTGAGATAGGGGTAGCAGCAATGTAGGAACCAGTGCAAAAAGCTCAGCAAATGGTACAGACAGCAATTAAGCAGACCGTGGAAGATGATAGCAGGGCCAGTGATGAGGTGAGGTGTAGTGGACGATAAAGAAGGCAACGCAACAGTAAGCCAACGAGGTTATAAAGGGAGCAGTGACGAACCTTCTTCTACATAGCCAAAATCGAGAATAGCCACACAACACAGCAAGACCACGGTAATCTCTTTTCATTTTTCTTGCCATGTGTGCTCATTTTTAGCTATTCTCTCGTTTTATATATATATATATATATATATATATCAATTCAACTTATAAGATCTTAAGGGTTTCATTATGGAAAGATTTTGATGAACATCAAGAATGGAATCTCAAATTTGATTTGGTCTTTAAAATTCATTTGATTTTCCTCATGATTTTTCTAATTATTCATTCAATGAAGTCTAATACATTCCTTTAGTATCTTGCTAGGTTACCAAGATTTGAGATCAATGATTTTTTTTCCTTTTGGAGAGATTCTTGCATTTATTTTTCTTTTCTTTTTTTTTACTATTTTTTTGAATAAAGATAATATCAAGAAATAGAATGTATAGGCCCAATAAACTAACACCCTTTCATGGATTTAAAAGCCCTAAGAACCCGAGTTCTATTTTGAAACCCAAATAAGGCCCATCATGACATCCAAAAGTTAACTAATCTAGAAATATTTCAAATGCCCAATTAAATTTTAAAAATCCAAAATTAATTTGTGATCAGATTAACGATTAAAAAGCTCAAATCAATTCTCAAGATTCAAATGAGACTTAAAAATGTAATCATATGAGAATCCATGTCAAATTAGTTCATGAACTCGCGTTAAGCACTAATTCGAGCCCCAACAAAATGAGGTGTTTGCAGTATGCTCCTAAAATTGGGAACAAGAAATTGTTTTTGATTAAGCAATTGATGAGCTTAACGTATCAAGACGAGACTTCTATGACAAAACACTTGAACTCATACAAGGGCATTATTAATTAGTTAATTGGTATAAATATCAAGTTTGAAGATGAGGTGAATGGCTTATGGCTTTTTGGTACATTGCTAAACTCTCAAAGACTTTTAGAACATTGTTATCTAACTCAACCTAGATGGTGTCATCAATATAGATTAACTAAGAACAATATTTTGAATAAAGAGATGAGAAGAAAGTCACAAGATTCCACTTCATAGTCAGAAGTCTTAGTCACAATCAATAGGGGAAGGAATAAAAGTGAAGGTCTGAAAAATAGAGGTAGAAGCAAAAGTAAGTCCAACAAGTTTGCTAACGTTGAGTGTTATGACTGCGTCTAAAAGGGAATATAAAAATGTATTGTCAACAATGGAAAATAGACAACAAAATGGATAAAGGCAAGGAAAATACAGATTGTGATGACAATTATGTTGACAAAGTTGTCGCTGTTACAAATGACTTTCTTTTTTTTGTGATGATGATGTTGTTAATCTTGCATGCCATGAGACCAGCTAGGTGATTGATAGTGGTACCTCGATTCATGCTACAATTCAAATAGAGTACTTTTTATCTTACACATCTTGTGATTTTGGGTGTGTTAGGTTGAGTAATGATAGATCTGCTAAAGTCATTTGTGTCACGACCCAAATTACCAAAAAATCAGAGTAAATTTTTTGTTTTTTCATTTATTATTTAATTCTTACCTTTCTCTCATCGTGACCATCCTACAACACAGTTGGGCTATGATTCACTGTTAGTCACTTCTTACCTATTACCATTCCATTTCCATAATCATATTCACATATCAGAGTTTACTATCCTTTGACTTTAAATAAATACATACACAATGGTATTTTTAACCCTACATCCCCGACATCATATTCGTTTACAGTACTGTGCCTTAGATATTTAGATACAAAACCTTACAAATGTTTATACCTGTCTCTCGATGGGAAGCAGCAAATACCCAGAATGCAAGTCCTCAGCCACTCAATAACTATTGCAAGTGCTCTGAAAAGATGGGAAAATAAGGGGGGTAAGCAAACCACATGCTCAATAAGGCAATTATGCAAGCAAGTAGATAGCTCCACTATCTACATGCTCATAATGCCATGCCCTTAAATCCATTTCTTTTCATTTAAAATTTCACGCACAAAGTCATGCATATTCAATGCCATAGTTTATCCAAAACTATTTATGCATATATAAATCATGTAATTCATGCATTCATAGCATTTTATGTGACATCATTAAATCATACTTAGCATGAATTAAAACAAGATCATGCATTCATTCATGTCATGTACGACAAATCATGAATTTGAAATAAAAGCATGGAAAACAACATCATGCTACTGCATTTAAATCATTTCATTTAAAACTGCAGTATAAACTAACCATTCCGGATCAATCATCTCATAAAACAATTCATTATAAAACTTCGGTTATAAAACCACCCTTCTTTCAGGGTCATATATCATAAAATCATCTGAAATCTAGCATCACAGTATAAAATCATAAAATCGGGGGCCTGACCCCTCTCTCGGGTCTACCATGGTCTATCGACCAATAGTTATATCATGTGAGACGCGCAGGTGATTATATCAGTAACATCGAGAACTATGGCCATATCCTAGTGATCCCTGGTAACACGGTACCTAGTGTGCGGGGTATCACACCTGAAATGAGAGGTGGGTCATCCTACCCGCCAGAACAACATAACACCAAGATTGTGAGGGCAAGGCTTGCTGCCTCGTGGCTAATGCCACTCCACTCCAACAATCCCCACGGTACAGCGTACTCCGAGTGATATACACGGTACAATGTACTCCGTGAACCCAAGCTCAATCGGGGGTGCCTGCAATAGGTCTTATCCACCCATATCATCTCTGTCTCAGTATGCACGTGTGAGCATATCATCTCACTGTGACACACAGTCTACAGGAGGCTCCAACATGGCTATATGCATGTAATATAAATCCCTGTGCGAGCGAAGCTCTAGCACAGCTCCATGCATATTCATGATATCAGAAAAACTCGAGCGAGCGAAGCTCTAGCATGATTTCATAGAAATCAATAAAATTTGCGTACGAGCAGCGTTCTAGTACGACTTAAAATAATTATGAATTCAAGTAAAATTCACGTACTAGCAATGCTCTAGTACGGATATGTATAAAAATTCAGTGAAAATCTCATACGAGTTACACTCCAGCACGGCTTTATGCATAATTAAATCAAATCTTGTGCGAGTTACCCTCCAGCGCGGCTTTATGCAATATCATATCAAAACTAGATGCGAGCTAGGCTCCAGCATCTCTCCTGCATGTCAATCATAAAAACCAGTGCGAACAATCGCTCCAGCACCTTTTTATGCATATCAAGTCAAAACAAATCAGAACATGTCAAAACAGGTCAAAACAGAGTGCGAGCTAGGCTCCAGCACTTATGCATTTCACAAGAATAAAAATCAGTGCGAGCAACCGCTCTAGCACATTTCATGTATATTATGTCACACAATTCAGTGCGAGCAACCGCTCAAGCACATTTATGCACATTCACAAATGCAGATATAGTGCGAACTACGTGTCGACACTATCTGTTTCCATATAAACTTGATAGTTGGCTTATTTCCAAAGAAATTTCATTTAAATACAAAAAACACTTACGTATTGTTATCATGTGAAATTCATGCAATTACTGGCCAATCTATCGATTTACTTTGATTAAAACCAATAAAATTCTTTAATCATAAAAGTCCTTAAATCATGCATTTCATGCATGTCATGCTTTCACCATCCTCAGGTGAACTTCCCTCAATAGGGGTAAAATAGTCTTTTCACCTATTTCGATCCTTAAAATCATTTAAACCACTTTTAGGATCATTACACAATAATAGTGTATACATAGATACTCAGTGTATAGAAAAACTATTAAAATACGCGTAGCTACCTCTAGCTACTCACACAATTCCCTTACCTTATTTTTCTGTACAGTCTGACCTTTCCACTGATGACTCGTCACGCAGTCCGATTTGCTTCTGAATCCAATCTTCGAAACTCCGGATACACATTCATCAGGTCAAATATAATACAATTAATTGTATTTCATAATTTTCTGGGCTTAATTTAAATCATTGGGCCCGTTTACCCATATTGGGCTCGATTGCACCATAATGGACCTTAATCGGCCTTAAGCCCGTTTTCTCACTCTATCGAGGCCTATTGGGCTCATTGGGCCCAGCAGTATTTATTTAGCCTCGTTCTAAACTCTCAGACAGCTTATGAATTATTTACGACAATTTATCTCAATTTCCAGAATTTAATTCATTTAATGCAAAATTTAAATCCGTAATTTATGCGATAAATATCAATCACGCATAACGATGTAAAATTATCGTAAATAAGGGTTACTTACCCGAGATTTCATGATAGTATGCAAATCGAAGCTATCTCGAGCTCTCGTTTGACGTCAATTGTCGAGCTACACAATTTAATATTTTTTCGGGTAAATTTCCAGTCAGATATTAATCAAATTAAATATTTCAAAATTTAAATCGATCAGTTCGACCGCTTACCGACTTACCCGAAGCTCGATTGCATCACTGAAATTTTCTCCAATTTTTCCTCTTTTTCTTTTTCCCTTTTTCTTCCTTTTTCCTTTTCTTTTTGGCTGAACCGGTTCGGTCCGGTTTGGTTCAACCCGGTTCAGACCGCTGATTCAGTCTGGTTCGACCGGTTCGGTGGCTCGCCGGCTGGTTCTCCACCGGTTTTCGTCGCCAGTGGCTTCACTGGGTCGTCCACATCTCGAATCTAGGGTTGGTTTCGTTCAAGGCCGTCGAAAATTGGCCGGTTCGGCCCTTCTCCCTTCCGTCGGCTGTACCGTTTCTTTTCTTCCTCCGTTTTCGATGCTGGCAGCCGTCTTACCCGTCGGTACTGCCACAAACCGAGCTGCCTGCGCCTGGGGGACTCTCGGCTGGTGGTGGCCGGCCTCGAATCGGCATCGGTCGTCGGGAATCCTCTTTCTCTTCTCGGTTCTGCTTTCTTCCCCATTCGGCTGCCGATTGCAGCCGTTCGTCAGCCCGTTCGGGTTGCTGGTGGCTCGGCTCTCATCTAGCTCGCCACCGGTCACTACTCTGGGCTCGTCGGTGGCCGTTTCGGTGATGGCAGAGGGAGCTCGGTTTCCTCTTTCATTTTCTGTTCCAGAAATCGCATTTTGCGATTTTTTTTCAATTATTATTTTTTATTTTTATTATATTATTTTTTATTTTTTATTTTTAATAATATTTTAATCAATTAAAATATTATTAAAATCCAAAAATATCTAAAAAATATTATTTTATTCATTTAATCCGTAAATAAATTTATCGGTATTATTTCAGCTTTTCGGTATAATTTTTGATTATTTTCGGGATTATTTTTTTGAGGCAAAAATTTCTATTCATTCCTTTTTTGCTCTTACGATAAAACTGGGCCTTACAATCTCCCCCACTTAAGAAATTTGGTCCTCCAAATTAGAACCAAGTCAAATAAGTCCATAACAACTCTGGTACGTCTATCGTATCTTATACTGTCATCCTCAAGTGACTTTCTCCGGAGTGTAATACTACCATTATACTTAACTAGGGAGATTATCTTAAACCTCAACACTTTCTCCTTCCGTCCAATACCCGAATCAATTTTCCAACATACGTTACACTTTCATTGAGCTAAACTGTTGGAGCTCATATCCGATTACATATGCTAGGTCCGGATAGTATTTCTGAAACATCATAAGATAGGACACATTGTGGATGCCTGTTAATTCAAGTGGTAACGCCAACCTACAAGCCTTATCTCCCACTTTGTCTAATATCTCCTTCCGAATCTCGTTACGTCCTTAAGACAAGTAACTGCTAATAATAATGATTCACCCTCGGTGAATTCCAATAGTTTTCTGTCTCTTGTCAGCATAGCTTTTTTGTCTGCTCTAAGGTGTTCTTAATCTCTCACAAATCAACTGAACATCCTCAAAGGTTTATCTTACTCAATTCGGGAACAATTCTCTATTTGTCACCCACTTCTTCTTATCCAAGTCGGGGAAACAACTCCCTACGGCCATACAATGCCTCAAATAAATCATGTTATCCCGATACTCAAGTAACAACTGTCATCATTGGCGAATTCGATTAGTAACAACTGATCATCCCAGGAGCTTATAAAATCAATGGCACACACTCTAATCACATCCTCCAAAACCTATACAGTCCTCTCTGACTGACCATCTGTCTAAGGATGGAGGCTGTGCTAACACTCAATCAGGTTCCCATAGCTTCCTAAAAAACATTCCCAGAAGTGGGAAGTGAAGCGGGAATCCCTATCTGATATCATGCTCACTGGAACGCTACATAATGATCCACAATTTTTCCTTACATATAAATTCGCCTACGTACTTAGAGTATCCGGGGATTTCATAACCAGAAGGTGGGTAAACTAAATCAATCTATCGACTATCACCCAGATAGCCTCGTGATTTATCCGGGTCCTCTGTAACCCATCACAAAATTCATGGTAACTTGTTCCCATTTTCGTGTCACTATAGGTAAAGGCTGCCATAACTCTGCAGACTTCTAGTACTCTACCTTAATCTGCAGAGTACGAGACACTTTGCTATAATTCTACAAAATTACTTTTCATATCTGACTACCAATACCCTTTTCAAAGATTCTGATATATTTATTACTTCTCGGATGCACTGTATATCCCGAAGAGTGAGCTTCTGACAATAATACTATCTCATCACTGTGGTCCTGGGGAGCACTTATACAGTCTCTGAACCTCTGTAAATTATCATCATTCACTGTAAACTCTGTCACTATACCCTTCTAAATTTGACCCACACTATCGACACCATGCCGATCATCACACTAAGCCTGGCAAATTCGATCACACAAATTCGATTCTAACCTTAGGCTAGCTGTCACACAATCACCGTTATCATCAGAAGGGATCACATCACTACTGAGGTTCACACTGCTCTAGCAGCTCACGCTCCCTGACCATCATATGTAATACCATCCCGAGGCTCTTTCTATTCAAGGCATCAACCATTACATTAGCCTTTCCTGGGTGGTAAAATGTTCACATTCATAATCTTTAGAAGCTCTAACCCTCTTGGTTATTTCATATTCTGCTCTTTCTGTGAAAACAGATACTCGGGGCTTTTACGATCAGTGCATATTCGAAATGTCTCACCGTTTAAGTGGTAGCACCATACTTTATGTGTAAACGCTACGGCTGCCAACTCTAAATCATGGGTCGGATAGTTTCTCTCATGGTCCTTGAACTATCTGGATCCATAAACGACTATCTTCCCATTTTACATCAATACACAGCTCAATCCTTATTCTGAGGTATCCATACACACTGAAACCTCTTGAACTGTTAATCATGGTGAGAATACTTACGGTGGTCAGTTCATTACTTCCATATACCAAAACTTACCGAAACTACTTTCATACTTATCATCCTACTAGCATACAATCTTTTCCTGAATGAGATGTGTCAACTGAGTAACCAATTTCGAGAAACTCACAACACCTCTTCTATAAGATAGTTTCATGTTGCTACTCATACTCTTCCCTGGACTTCGAATACATCATAATATCATCGCTAAAGATGACAACCAATTGGTCCAGGTAAGGTTTAAATACCTTATCGTAGTTGAGTTCTACTTAATATTTCAATCACTCATATTCTTGACCTATGTACGCATATACGTATAACGTCATTTCGAAATCACTTCATTTTAAGATACTAACCCACGTCATTTCATTTTTCTTATATTAACGGCTTTTATAAAATTTTAAATTTTAAACCTTCATGATTACCCGAATTCTATATTTCTTTATTGTACCAGCAAAGGTACCCAAATTTTAAATGCATATATTATGACTGTCGATTTCAATTTATAGGTTATGTGTGCGCTTCTAGACGCTGTCAAGTCTTCAGGCAGGGAGGTATTTTGAAATACCTTTATTAACCCTCAGACTTGACCACAATTACTTTACATATCAGTCCATGTGGTCACAATTCATATTCACTACATATCGCTTAATCTAATATATCTCGTATTCAGGATTTATCACATCTCAAAGCTTATCTCCTTTCATATATCACTTATAACAACTCTTTCAATACTTGTTACACTTACAATACGCTCTTCAATGATGTTTTCACCCCTATTTTCAACTTACAATCTCTATACCCATATTCAGTTAGTGAAAATTAGCTAACTAGCATCATCTTGTTTAAGGGTACAGCTTCACATCTTTCTTTAGCTTATAAGCAACTGAAGGTGGTATGAATAAATGCGTAGCACCAGGATCAATTAAAATAATTATTTCATTGTTTACAACCAGTGTGGTATCTTCCGCCACATCAAATGAAACATCAATAGTGTCCTGGTCCAAGGCATACACTCGCCCTCATCCAACGTCTTACTTCCATGGTAACTACCATACATTCTACACTGTTCACACTGCTACACTGCTTCGTAGCAGATCGGGGTCCTCCAATCACAATACCCCTCGTAAGTGCTGAAATTGAATGCACTGGGGTCTTACCAATCATCTTACCCCGTGACTCATCAGCTCAATTCTTTTACCAAACTACCTTTTTTCCCGTTCTGACATCTCAGTCATTTTCTATTCTCTTCTGTCTCAATTTCGGCCCTTACTACCTTTCCCAATCTCAGAGGCATGTAACTCATGATCTTATTTACACAACTGTAGTCTGCGCACTGCCTCAGCATAGGTAGTGATATCTAGCGGGCTAATCGGACTCTAATCGACAATCTGAGCCCTTTAATGAACTTTCAAACATTTCGACTCTCACTGTTCATAGTGTCTGAGTCATATCTTCCCAGGAATATAAACTGAGTTTCATACTCATCAATCAATCAGTTCCTCTAGGTCAGAGTAAAGAATTTAATCTCTAATTTTCCTTTAAACAGTGTCTGGGATATTTTGTCACCGGAATACATCTAGAATTATGTTCTCATGTCCATTTTGGACGTCTAATTCTTGAGATGGGTCGAGCGGACTTCCACCAATGCTCCAACTCACCCTCAAATCTCATACATACATTGAGCAATTAGCACACAACATATTCTCTACACTCCGCTCCAACCTCGCGAAGCGTGTCTCAATACTGTCTGATCTTCTGTCAGACTCTGTCCAATCTCTTTGTCGAACTCTGTGGGGCATGCTCAATACCAGCCTCCACGTCAATCTCATCTCGAGTCTTATGTGGCGACTCAATACAACTCTCGTGCCTACCTTTACGGCCTCGAGCACGTGTACTCGCCTTTCAACCATAGCGGCTATCAGTTAAGGAGTCTATTCTTGCATTCAAAACCAAATTCTTAGCTGCACTTCCATCTCGATATACACAATTGTATCTAAACAATGCACAGTACATGGGGATATAAACTTCCTTAACCACTAACACCGACTCATATCAGGCCAACTCACGCTCTGATACCATTACCTTGTCATGACCCAAATTACCTAAAAATCAGAGTAAATTTTTTGCTTTTTCATTTATTATTTAATTCTTACCTTTCTCTCATCGTGACCATCCTACAACACAGTTGGGCTATGATTCGGTGTTAGTCACTTCTCATCTATTACCATTCCATTTCCATAATCATATTTACATATCAGAGTTTACTATCCTTTGACTTTAAATAAATAAATACACAATGGTATTTTTAACCCTACATCCCCGACATCATATCCGTTTACAGTACTGTGCCTTACATATTTAGATACAAAACCTTACAAATGTGTATACCTGTCTCTCGATGGGAAGCAGCAAATACCAAAAATACAAGTCCTCAGCCGTTCAATAACTATTGTAAGTGCTCTGAAAAAATGGAAAAATAATGGGGGTGGGCAAACCACACGCTCAGTAAGGCAATTATGCAAGCAAGTAGATAGCTCTACTATCTACATGCTCATAATGTCATGCCCTTAAATCCATTTCTTTTCATTTAAAATTTTACGCACAAAGTCATGCATATTCAATGCCATTGTTTATCCAAAACTATTTGTGCATATATAAATCATGTAATTCATGCATTCATAGCATTTTATGTGACATCATTAAATCATACTTAGCATGAATTAAAACAAGATCATGCATTCATTCATGTCATGCAAGACAAATCATGAATTTGAAATAAAAGCATAGAAAATAACATCATGCTACTGCATTTAAATCATTTCATTTAAAACTGTAGTATAAACTAACCCTTCCGGGTCAATCGTCTCATAAAATAATTCATTATAAAACTTCGGTTATAAAATCACCCTTCTTTCAGGGTCACATATCATAAAATCATCTGAAATCTAGCATCACAGTATAAAATCATAAAATTGGGGGCCTGACCCCTCCCTCGGGTCTACCCTGGTCTATTGACCAATAGTTATATCATGTGAGACACGCAGGTGATTATATCAGTAACATCGAGGATTATGGCCATATCCTAGTGATCCCTAGCAACACAGTACCTAGTGTGCGGGGTATCACACCTGAAACGGGAGGTGGGTCGTCCTACCCGCCAGAACAGCATAACACCAGGATGGCGAGGGCAAGGCTTGCTGCCTCGTGGCTAATGCCACTCCATTCCAACAATCCCCACGGTACAGCGTACTCCACGTGATATACACGGTACAACGTACTCCGTGAACCCAAGCTCAATCAGGGGTGCCTGTAATAGGTCTTATCCACCCATATCATCTATGTCTCAGTATGCATGTATGAGCATATCATCTCATTGTGACACACAGTCTACAGAAGGCTCCAACACGGCTATATGCATGTAATATAAATCCTTGTGCAAGCGAAGCTCTAGCACGACTCCATGCATATTCATGATATCAAAAAACATCGTGCGAGCGAAGCTCTAACATGGTTTCATAGAAATCAATGAAATCTGTGTACGAGCAGCACTCTAGTATGGCTTAAAATAATTATGAATTCAACTAAAATCCACGTACGAGCAATGCTCTAGTACGGATATGTATAAAAATTCAGTGAAAATCTCGTACGAGAAAAACTCCAGTACGGCTTTAAAATGAGTTATAAAACCATATAAAACTTCGTGCGAGTAACGCTCCAGCACACATGAATGCTCAAGTAAATCAAATCTCATGCGAGTTACACTCCAGCACGGCTTTATGCATAATTAAATCAAATCTCGTGCGAGTTACCCTCCAGCACGGCTTTATGCAATATCATATCAAAACTAGATGCGAGCTAGGCTCCAGCATCTCTCCTGCATGTCAATCATAAAAACTAGTGCGAACAATCGCTCCAGCACCTTTTTATGCATATCAAGTCAAAACAAATCAGAACATGTCAAAACATGTCAAAACAGAGTGCGAGCTAGGTTCCAGCACTTCTTATGCATTTCACAAGAATAAAAATCAGTGCGAGCAATCGCTCTAGCACATTTCATGCATATAATGTCACACAATTCAGTGCGAGCAACCGCTCAAGCACATTTATGCACATTCACAAACGCAGATATAGTGCGAACTACGTGTCGGCACTATCTGTTTCCATATAAACTTGATAGTTGGCTTATTTCCAAAGAAATTTCATTTAAATACAAATAACACTTACGTAGTGTTATCATGTGAAATTCATGCAATTACTACCAATCTATCGATTTACTTTGATTAAAACCAATAAAATTCTTTAATCATAAAAGTCCTTAAATCATGCATTTCATGCATGTCATGCTTTCACCATCCTTAGGTGAACTTCCCTCAATAGGGGTAAAATAGTCTTTTCACCTATTTCGATCCTTAAAATCATTTAAACCACTTTTAGGATCATTACACAATAATAGTGTATACATACATACTCAGTGTATAGAAAAACTATTAAAATACGTGTAGCTACCTCTAGCTGCTCACACAATTCTCTTACCTCATTTTTCTGTACAGTTTGACCTTTCCATTGATGACTCGTCACGCAGTCCGATTTTCTTCTGAATCCAATCTCCAAAACTGCGGATACACATTCATCAGGTCAAATACAATACAATTAATTGTATTTCATAATTTTTTGGGCTTAATTTAAATCATTAGGCCCGTTTACCCAGATTGGGCCCAATTGCACCATAATGGGCCTTAATCGGCCTTAAGCCCGTTTTCTTACTCTATCGAGGCCTATTGGGCTCATTGGGCCCAGCAGTATTTATTTAGCCTCGTTCTAAACTCTCAGATAGCTTATGAATTATTTACGACAATTTATCTCAATTTCCAGAATTTAATTCATTTAATGCGAAATTTAAATCCGTAATTTATGCAATAAATATCAATCACGCATAATGATGTAAAATTATCATAAATAAGGGTTACTTACCTGAGATTCCATGATAGTACACAAATCGAGGCTGTCTCGAGCTCTCGTTTGACGTCAATTGTTGAGCTACACAATTTAATATTTTTTTCGGGTAAATTTCCAGTCGGATATTAATCAAATTAAATATTTCAAAATTTAAATCGGTCAGTTCGATCGCTTACCGACTTACCCAAAACTCGATTGCATCACTGAAATTTTCTCCAATTTTTCCTCTTTTTCTTTTTCCCTTTTTCTTCCTTTTTCCTTTTCTTTTTGGCTGAACCGGTTCGGTCCAGTTCGGTTCAACTCGGTTCAGAATGCCGGTTCAGTCCAGTTCGACCGATTCGATGGCTCACCAGTCGATTCTCCATCGATTTTTGCCGCTAGTGGCTCCGCTGGGTCGTCCGCATCTCAAATCTGGGGTTAGTTTCGTTCAAGGCTGCCGAAAAGTGGCCGGTTCGGCCCTTCTCCCTTCTGTCGGTGGTACTGTTTCTTTTCTTCCTCCGTTTTCGGTGCTAGCCGTCGTCTTTCACGTCGGTACTACCACAAATCGAGCCGCCTGCGCCTGGGGGACGCTCGGCTGGTGGTGGCCGGCCTTGAATCGGTGTCGGTCGTCGGGAATCCTCTTTCTCTTCTCGTTTCTGCTTTCTTCCCCATTCGATCGCCAATTGCCATCGTTCATCAGCCCGTTCGGGTTGCTGGTGGCTCGGCTCTCATCTAGCTCGCCGCCGATCACTCCTCTGGGCTCGTCGGTGGCCGTTTCGATGATGGCAGAGGGAGCTCTGTTTCCTCTTTCGTTTTCTGTTTTAGAAATCGCATTTTGCAAATTTTTTTTCAATTATTATTATTTTTATTATATACATATTTTTTTTTGATAATATTTTAATCAATTAAAATATTATTAAAATCCAAAAATATCTAAAAAATATTATTTTATTCATTTAATCCGTAAATAAATTTATCGGTATTATTTCAACTTTTTGGTATAATTTTCGATTATTTTCGAGATTATTTTTCCGAGGCAAAAATTTCTATTCATTCCCTTTTTGCTCTTACGATAAAACCGGGCCTTACAATTTGTATAAGAGATGTGTAATTGGAGACCAATAATGGTACAATATTAGTTTTGAAAAATGTTAAACATATTCTTGATATTTTATGAATTTGATTTCTATGGGAAAACTTGACGATAAAGGGTTTTGCAGCACCTTTAGTGATGGTAAGTGGAAGTTCACTAAAAGTTCTAAGGTTATGGCTAGGGGCTCAAAGTGATCCTCATTGTATATGATGTATGCCTAGATATGTGATTCTACTTGTCGTTGATAGTGATGGTACAACTGGGTTGTGGCATTTTGAGACTCTACAATCTTCCCTAACCTAATTGTACGCATTTCATGAAATAAATACGGAAGTTTGGAATTTAACCCCAAATTGTAATTTCAATAATCAAAAAATTTGACCTTCTAGCATTGATTTAGCCATAATTAAAAATTTTGAAGTTCAATTGGCAAGTCACAAATTTTGTGTGAAACCTAACTTAAATACCTATTTGGAAATGTAAGGCTTATAATTTAATTCATCCAAAGTCATTACCATAAAATTTCCAAAGTTACCATATGTTCAGGCACTTTTAGGAATATGGCCAACTAACCTTTGTGAACTAAAATGCACATAGAAAATTGTAGTGATCTCTAATTAAGGTGATTCCAAAACCATGTGAAACCTAGCTCATTTTCCTATTTGGAAATACAGAGCCAAAAGCTAATTCAATTTGTATCAATCTCCATGAATTTTCGAAATTGAGAATGTGCATTTTTGGCAGTGACCATTATGCACTAAAATGCCTAAATCTCAACATAGGGAACCCCAAATTGGGTGATTCCAAATTTAACAAGCTATAATACATAAAAATTTCAACCCTAAATTCATAGTGGATTAAATGTAATGAATTTTTCAAGTTGGACTATGGGTAAAGCTTGCGAGAGCTAGCTCGAACCCGAAAACCCATCCGAAATCAAACTCGAAACCAACTGAATTGACCAAAGAAGTCAAAGGCTCGAATCTAAAAAAAGCTCGACATGAAAAAACCTGAACTCAAAAAAGATCGAACCCGAAAAAGACTAAACCCGAAAAAATCCAAACCCAATACGGCTTGAACTCGACATAACCCAAGCTCGATACAACCTAAACTCGAGACAAAAAAATTGAATTTATAACCCAAAAAAGCCCGAATTATAATTATGTCATTATTTTATTTAAAAAAAAGAAAATAAGTTATATAAATAATGATACTCGTTTTCTAATTATAATTTATAAAATTTAAAAAATTATTTATTACACAATTATATCAATATTGTACTATCAATAAAATAAATATTAAATATTTAAATTCAATTATTAAATAAATGTCACGCCCTTCTCCGACACATGACCTTACCAAAAACCACAACAAATTTTTCACTTTTTACTTACCTTTATCTCCTCAACAGTTGGGCTGTGAATAGGTATTAGTCTCCTCATCTAGACATATCTTACCATTCTTTTTCGTATCATACATACATAACATTCATATCATAAGTAAATTCATATACTTAAATATAATTACATCCCCAATATTAAAAACGTGTACATCACTATGTGTATACATTGTTCAGATACAAAAGAGTACGCATGTGTATACCTTTCACTAGATGGGGAGTGGCAGCAGATCAAAGGAATGCAATACCTCGGCTGACTTAATCTATTGACGAGAATCTGTAGAGATGGGGGGAAAATGAATGGGATGAGCTATCAACGCGCTCAATAAGGAAATCAAGCAAGCAAGTAGACATCCATACTATCTACTGAAATTAGTGCTTTGCCTTTCCTTCTCTCAATTCAAAAGCATGTTTAAAATATATATAATATAGTACAGATTTAAAATCCTATGTACTAAACACATGCTGGTTTATCAATCAGAGGCATTCGTGCAAAACAGTGCATATTTAATCATTTAAGAATGCCTTTATATAAAATATGTCATTTACATTCAAAACACAGTAAATATGGAATTTCTCATCACAACACAAACAAATCAATCGGGTTCCGACCCATCCCTCAGTCTACCCATATCATAAAACACATGTGATATATCATGCGAGACTCAGTGGCTAAATGCAATCTCTCCAAACTATGTAAGAGAGCCTCCCAGCCGAACAGAGCCTCCCCGTCCACTTTGGCTTAAGGATGTTGGGCTTAAGGATCTTATCGTAAGAGAGCATCTCCGGACTATGGCCATATCCTAACATGTGGTGAAATCTCAGGCAACACAGTACTCGGTGTGCGGGTTATCACTGCTATAACGGGAGGGGGGTCAGTCCATCACAACCGTCAGCTATCAACAACTCTCCTCCACAACTCCATAACACAAAACACGGTACAGTGTACTCCATGCCACACCCACGGTACAACGTACACTCGTGGACCCTACATCATGGTCGGGATGCCTGCCATAGGTCTTAGCCGCTCATACCATGGAAATACATCATAGTGGGGTGCCTACCATAGGTCTTAGCCCTCATACTATGGAATAAATGCCATGTCTCTAAATCCACGTGAGAACATCTCAACAATGTGACACTCAGTCTACACGGAGGAAATCATCATGATTTTTCTAACATGTCTATATATCACGTAAAACTACAGTGCGCGTCTTGAGTGTGACTCACAGTCAACGCTCCGCCTCAAAACACTATATATGCATGTAAAAATATCAACACTAGTGCGAGTAAACCTCTAGCACTAGGTCATGCATAGTTCTTATTTCAAATCAAGTACGAGCAAATCGTTCAAGTACTATGTCATGTACAAATCATGAAGAATCGAGTACGAGCAACGCTCCAGCACTCTGTCGTGCATCTCATGTAAAACTCGAGTACGAGCTAATCGCTCCAGCACTCTATCATGCACAAATCACATAAAACTGAGTACGAGCAATGCTCCAGTACTCTATCATGCATGTCAAATAAATGTAGTGCGAGTAAACCTCCAGCACTAAGGTATGTGAAAAACATCTGAAATCAAGTGCAAGTTGTGCTCCAGGACGATTGTTTCCACATAATTCGGTAGATGGCTCTTTACAAATAGGGATGTTTAAAATCATTTAAATCAGCACTATAAAGTGTGCTTAGTTTACATCAACCTCAAAACATTAGCTCATCCACCTACTCTTCTGCTACACAGTAGTAAAAACCATTCAAAACATCATTTTCATGCTTTTTACAACTTTCCCCAAAGTTTCACTTTTTGCCTAACTAGGGGTAAAATCGTAATTTACCCATATCGGGTTCCTATAATATTATCAATTTTCTCTGACCCTCAAACAATTTCAGTGAATGTAAAATCTAACGAAAATATGCACAGATATCTCTAACTACTTGCAAGAGTCCCCTACCTCGGATCACGTCAAGTGACCTCTCTTTCTCTGTGCTGCTCTAATCTGGCAGTCCGGTCAACTCTCAATATGATTCTGGAGCTGCATTTAATCATTCACTGAGTTAATTACACTTTTCCTACTGTACTACACATTTAATACAGTTCATTTCACTAAAATGGGCCCGTTTACGCTTAATGGGCCTTAATCACGTTAATCGGGCCTTAATCCGTATTAAGCCCGTTCATTAAGGTCTATTGACTCTTTGGGCCTATCAATACCCATTGAGCTTTATTCCAAGCTCTTTGGATAGCCCGTATATCATTTACGACATTTTATTCAATTTTTCGAATATAATTCACTAAATCTGAAATTTAATCCGAAATGCGTAAATTAAATCTTAAATACGCATAAATCACATAATTTGTTGTAAATGAGCTTTACTTACCCGAGATTGTACGATGATGTGCAAATCAAAGTTCGATCGGGCTTCCGTTCGAAATTTATCGTCGAATTGCACAATTTTGTATATTAAACTCCGGGTCAATTTTCGATTAAATATAATTTAAATAAATTTATCGGAAGTTAAATTGGTCACTTTTGACCTCGTATCGACTTACCCGAAGTTCGGTGCAATCCCAAAAATTTTTCTTTTCCTTTTTCTTTCTTTTTCCTCTTTTTCCCCTTTTCTCCTTGGCTGAACCGGTCCGGTCCGGTTCAGCACAGTCACTTTCCACTGAACCGACCGACCGGTTCAGGGCTCCTTTCGCCGTTCTGACACCGTCCAACCGGTTCTCCGGCCGATTCCACCACCAAATGGTTCGGCCTCGCCTCTAAAGGCTTCTTTTGGCCTCGTATGGGGTTGACCGACATCGGATTCTGTCGAATCGGTCCTTCTCTCCCACGGCTTCCTTCTCGCAGATCTCTCCGCCGACAGTGTTTCCAGGCGCGTGGTGGCCGTTGAACTCTCCCCCGGTGCCGATCGTTCCGTTGCCTAGCACTCCTCGCGTCGTCGGCCGCTGGTTCGTCGCCAGTGACTCCTTCTCCCTCGGTCGGCTTGACGCTGGTTTCTCTCTCCCCGATTCTTACAAATTCCCAATTTTTTGATTTCGTTTTTTCTTTCATTTCATTTTTTTTCTTTATAATATATTTTTATTAAAATAATAATAAAAAATAATAATAATAAAAATCCTAAAATATCCCTAAAATATCTCAAAAATTCATATTAAATTCATTTAGTCTGTAAATGAATTTATTAGTCCGATTTTACTTTTTCGGTATATTTTTCCACTATTTTTAGGCTCATTTTTCGAGATGAAAATTCTAAAAACATTAAATAAATCCATATCTCGATCAATTAGACTCGAAATTCAATATTTGCCCCGTTATTGATCAAGATTTCTCAATTTCATATTTTTAATGAAATTTTCTCGTCGGATTTATACCGAATTTTGGTCATTTGATCGTTTTACCCCTGCACTTGCTCGGGGATCGTTTTAACCCTTATCTCGTTGTTATGTAGCTTGCATGTATTTTTAAATTCTCAATTAGTCAATTGCATGATAGTAATTACTTTTCTTATGATTCAACTATGAAATAAAGTGTTCGTACACATAGGAATCATAAGGTACAAGCTACATATAAAATCGAAAACTCGGGTCTGACAATAAAATTATTTTAAATCACGATATATATATATATACACACATATATGAATATCAAATAATTTTTAATATTATACTTATCGTATTTATAATAAATAATAAATATATTATTAAATATAACATTTGATTTTGTTATAAAAACAATTATTATATTATATTTATTTCAAATTAAAATTTTAATTTTAATACAATAATAAATCAAATATATAAAATCATTATATAATTGTAGCATTTATTTGAATTTGATATTTTCTTGCAAAAAAATTAAGAACATTATTAACAAAATTGAATTTAAATTATATTTTCTTAGAGTTTCAAATATATAAAAATATTAAATTTACTTGAAAGTAAAAATATAATTTTAAAATTAAAATATAGTGTTTTAAAATTAAAAGAAAAGTTAAATAACTAAATCAAACAATAAAACTATATAAGTACAACGCCCAAAATAAATATAATAAAATAAAAATATTCCTCAATTCATATAAAATCAAATGAAAAAAGTTTCTTAATTCCTAAAAACAACGTAATGCATCAAGATCAAATCATATTCCAACATCCAAGTTTAATCCTGCAAAATACAACCAATTTAATCACATTTTTTTTATAAGCCATATCTTTGTTAGTTGAGAAAGTATCCTGAAGAAAGGAACTCTAAAAAACAAAGACAACTTTTCTCTGCAAACAAACTAGTAAAGAAATCATCACACACTTAATGCTTTGAATAATAAGAAGAACAAAGTAGTAAACATACAATCATTCCCATACACAGTCACCTAGTCATGGAGAAACCAATCCTTAGCCATTAGCCAGACGTTGCATGAAGAACAAAACAGGAAAAATACAATCATTCCCATGCAACAGCTTGATGAATAACATACTCTAGAAGATTGTCATGCAGGAAGCAACCAAACTCTCCAAGAACGACACTGTCTTCAAATAAGATTAATGAGGCAGTGGTCAATCACAATTACTCTTATTAAAAAACTTTAAATTTTTAACAATATCACTAGTAAGAAATGAAATATCAACATACATTGCAATTAGAACTCTTCACCCTCCTCCATAAAACAACTAGTTCAATTTAATGAAACATTCCTTCCAAAACCCACTGTTTCATCTTATTCATCTAATAAAATATATAAAAAAATAATCATATAAGAATTTAAATAATAAAAAATTTAATAAAATAGTAATGACACTAAAATTTTACCATTCCATTCAGCCAATTACGAGTGGTAATCAAAATTTTTGCATTATGTGTTGTGAGACAATTTCTCCATTTGTTGTTAACTCTACCACCCATACTAAATGTTGATTTAGATGCAACTGTGGTAATTAGAATGCTTAATATATCCTTAGCTATGAGTGAAAGTATAGGGTATCGAAATTGATTTTTCTTCCAATAATCAAAAACATCAATTTGCATATCATAATCTTCTCTTGGTTCATCCAAATATACATCTAACTCTGATTTATGTAAAATAGATCCAGTCTTGAAACTTTTAAATCCCTACAGTAATGAAATAAGTCTATATATGAAATTATAATAACAAATGTAAATTAAAACTTAAAAAATATTAAATTACTTTTTATCAAAAAATAAATAATAATTTAATAAGTTACTAAAGCAATTTATATTAAACTTTTGATCGAAAAATAAAAACATAAATTGAACTTACACTCAAATCTTCAAAAGTTTTTCTTTGATTGCTTTGATCCTTGTCACCTATCATCATAGACGATGGAGAAAGAAGATTTTTTTTTTAATTCTCATACTCCTTGAAAAGTAGTTTCATTTCTCGAAAATATCCATCCACTCATTTTCATATTCAGCACCCAATTTTGCCAAAAGAATTTGCAAAAATTGCAACTTAAACCTAAGGTCAAGTATAGCTCCAAAAGATAGCATCCAAGTGTGATCATCCCAATACTTACAAAATTTTTCATTCATCTCCTTTGCCATTGATGCCATACTTGGGTCTTCAAACACAAGCATATTCTGAATTTTCTTTTGAATTTGTCATACATTTTCAAAATACAAGTTACTAGTGGGGTAATCTCTTCCTAAAAACAAAGTGGTAATTCATAAAAAGACTTCAAAAACTTGGAAACATTCTCAATCCAAAGGAACTCTTCAGGACTTAAAAGTGTATTGTAATTTCCATCTGAAATAATCAACTTCTCTAAAGCTTCATGAAAATAAAGAAATTTCTCTAATATCAAATATGTAGAGTTTTATCGAGTTACCACATCCAACCACAAACCCCTTGAATAATTTAAATTTGATTGAAGTACACATTCACAAAATTTTATCTTTCTTGCTTTGGACCCTCAACATATTTTACACTCTTTCTTACTTTTTCTCAAAGCTTCATTAATCACTAATAAACCCCTTTGAACAACAAGATTCAATATATAAGCAGCTCAACGTATAAGAAAATATTTTCCATGACATAACAATTCAACTTGTTGATCAAGAGGGCTACATAAAAGTTGTTGCATGTTATCCATATTACTACCACTATCTAAAGTAATGCTAAAATTTTTTTGATTAATTTCCCAATCTTTTAATAGATCATAAATCTTGTTGCAAACGAAAATGCAGTATGGGCTGGTGGCACATGTAGAAAATTCTAAATTAAACTACATAACTTCCAATTATCATCAACAAAATGTGCAGTTAAACAAAGATATCCATTAGTCGTGCATGAAGTCTATACATCAACAGTTAAACAAATTCTTCTTGAAAGTTTTTTCAAATTAGATTTAATCTTCTCTCTCATTTTCTTCTGTAATTTCAAACAATCAGCTTTACAAGTATTCCTACAAATGAATTTGAATTGATCATTCAGATAGGAAAGAAAGGCTATAAGTTTAGCATCTTCAACAATTTTAAATGGATGTCCCTAAACAATAACTCTTTCAGCCAACATTTCACATGCAACTAATGGATTTATTTTCTTACTTCAACACCCACCCTCACTTTGAGTAGAACGATCTATTTTCTTGCAAGTTTCAATATGATGACGCATAGTAGAAGTACCTGAATGTGAGGCACCAATCATTACAGTCCCACAAAACTTGCAGTTTGCTCTTTCTTTGGTATCTTTGTATTTCCTTTGATATGAGAGTTGTTCCCCAGGATCAAGCATATCAAAAGTAGTCTAATCATTAGATTTTTTTCGTCTCTTTGAAGAATTTGAAGTAACAGGTAGGTATTAAGGAACATTTTATACTATTAGATCCCTAAATCTCATCATTATAAGAATTGGATTCCATATAAGTATCTACAAAAATAACAAAATTCTAATTAATAAAAACAAACTTGACTATTTAACTTTTAACTTTTATAAATTAGAACACTTTGAATTGTATTTGCCTATACAAGCTACTAAATTCCACACAAATCAGATCACAACAAAACAAAGAATAATGAAAACTGAAGCTACATATAATCATGTCAGTAATGTTAAATATTATCAGAACACAACCCAAAAATTGCAATATGTGCTTGTTGCCTTCTATTTCGCCTCTTAAATTGGAAAATTTTTTTTTGTTACAGAACATTCTTTGTAAATGGTACTAGAATGATACCATTCTTCTAAGTCCATGTTTTTATTATTTGCTAATGAAATCTTAATGCAAATCTTGCTTATTTCACATGGAGCTTTGCTGTTATATTATACTTTTAGCTATTTCTTGAAATGCTGGTTTTTTGAGGCATTGCCTTTATTTTTTGTGTTGTTTTCGGCTAAATTGCAACATATTTGTTGTCATCCAAGTTTTAGTTTTTATTTATAAAGTCTGATTTTGTCTAGGCTGTTATGGAGATATTGTTTATATAATTTCCTAATTTTTAGGAGATTTTATTCCTTGTTTTTAGAGTTATTATTTTCTGATTTTTAGAAGATAGTTTAGGGATGTGCAATTGGATATCTTTGACTTATGCTATTTAAATACCTATTTCCAGATGAATAAAAAATAACAGAGAATGATTTTTTCTTTGCACCCTTAATTTTTTCCTCTGTTTTTTACATGGTATCAGAGCAGAAACGATTCTGAACCTATTTTTTTTAATGGTAAAAACTGCCATGACTGGAACAACTAGAAGAGACGAGTCTTCAACTGTCTCTTCATGTAAGACCCGAATTTAATTAAAATACGAAATGAAAGAGTGTTCGTGAAAGAAAGTCGGGTTAAATTAATCCCGAACACGTGTAAGGGCAAAATGGTCAAAAGACCGAAGCCGGTATATTTCGATAAGGAAATTTAATTAAAAATATGGATTTGAGAAATCTTGGTCAATAAAGGTGAAATAAATTTATTTCGGGTTAAATTGATCAAGATATTAATTTATGGGAATTAATCGGAATTAATCGGGATTTTTAGTTCGGAAAAATAATCCCAAAAAATAATCGAAAAATATATCGAAAAGTCATTCGGGACAATATCCCAAAAAATACGGAGAAATTATACCCGAAAAAGGGTTAAAATATAATAAATAAATTAAATTAATTAATTTAGAATTAAATAATAATTTTAAGGATATTTTAAGGGATATTTTGGATTTTTATAGAGTATTTTAATGAATAGTGTAAATAAATTGTAATAATAATAATAATAATAATAAAAAAAGAAAGAATCTGAAAAAAAAAAAGAAAAAAAGAAAAAAAAGGGAAATCTGAAAACCAAATCGGGGAGAGAGAAAGAGAAAGCAGAAACGGAAACCGACAGCCGAACCCGAAGGAGACCGGCGAGCCGTCCGGCGGCCAACGGCCAGGCCAAGGGCCGAAAAAGAAAGAGGAGAGGCCGGCGGTCTTCAGGCCACCGGTGACGCGCGCCAAGGACGTCAGAATCCGGCGAAAAACGGAGGAGAAGGCCGCGGGAAAGAAAGGGTCACCGGCGGCGAACGGCGGCGAATCGGGCGGAACCGAGGCCAGATTCCAAAAGCCCAGGCGACGACGGTGCTTTTGAGACCGGTAGCAGCCGACGAAAGGGTGGGAAACGCCGGCGACGGCCAAGGGAAGAAAATGGGTTTCCGACGCCGAGGAGAAGAGGCCGAACCGGCGGCGTTCCGACTGACTTGGGTGAAACCGAGGCCAGATTCGAGCTGCGGACAACCTTGCGGAGCCACTGGCGGTGGAAGCCGACGGAGAACCGGCCGGCAAGGCGGTGAACCGGCGGTGAACCTGCCGAACCGGAGTGAACCGGCGGTCTAAACCGGTCCGAACCAGACTGAACCGGTTCAGCCAAAAAGAGGGGAAAAAAGGAGAAAAAAGGGAAAAAGAAAAAGAGGAAAAAATTGGGGAAATTCCTGTGATGCAATCGAGTTTTGGGTAAGTCAGTAGTGGTCGAAATTGACCCGATTTAAATTTCGGAGTATTTAATTTAAGTAATTTTCGACTGAAAACTTACCCAGAAAATTGTGAAATTATGTAGCTCGACAATTGGCATCCAACGAGAGCTCGAGATAGCCTCGATTTACGTACTAGCATGGAATCTCGGGTAAGTGACCCCTATTTACGACAATTACCTCGTTATGCGTGATATTGATTTAATTTCCGCATAAATTGAATTAAATTATGAAAATTTAGATAAATTGTCGTAAATAATGAATTTAGCTATTCGAGAGCCAGAACGAGGCCCAATAAATTATTGGTGGGCCCAATGAGCCCAATAGGCCTCGATAATGTGAGAATTAAGTGGAAAACGGGCTTAAGGCCCATTAAGGCCCATTAAGGTGCAATCGGGCCCAATAGGGGTAAATGGGCCCAATGATTTAAATTAAGCACAGAAAATATTAAATACAATTAAATTGTATAATATCTGACCTAAGAAATATTAATACGCAGTTCCAGGCATTTGATTGGGAACATATCAGACTGCGCGACGTGACATCAATGGAAAAGGTCAGACTCGACAGGAAAATAAGGTAAGGGAATTCTACGGACTGCTAGAGGTAAACTTTACGCAATTTTAAATTCATATGCAGTCCTTAAAAATGTTCTGGAGGGTCTAGAGGTCGAAGAATAATTTTAATGCCCCGTATGGGCAAAATTACTGAAATACCCTTGTTAAGGGTAAATGTTTCCAACTTTAGGAAAAATTGGGAGGAGCAAGAACAAAAGGTTCCTGCTCATTCTGGAGGTATTTTAACACATGCATGAGTAGGCTGGCTCACTTTTAAAGAAAAATGCATAGCATTGCATACCTTTAACGATGTAATTTCTGTGAAAACTATTTGGAGATAACCGAGCCGCCTACGTGTTTTTATTTACATGTGACGTGCTAGAGCTCAGCTCGCACAATGTTTGATTTGTGTGATGCATGCATTAGTGCTGGAGCGAGAGCTCGCACTAGAGTTTTACATGCATAGGTGCTAGAGTATAACTCGCACCAGATTTCACATGCTTTTTTCGTGACACGGTGCTAGAGTCTAACTCGCACCAGATTTTACATGATTTTCGCGACAGGGTGCTGGAGTTTAATTCGCACCAGATTTTATAAGATTTTCAGGTGATTTATATATAGAGTGCTAGAGCCTAGCTCGCACTAGTTTTACTGGATTTGTGGAGTAGCGCTGTCTGCCCTTGGAGTCAGCCAAAAGGCCCAACAGGCTCAAAAGACCTCTTAAGTAGGGTGAGAGTGAGGGATGAGGTTGGCGGCCCTGTGGAGATGTAAAGCGGGCTCTGCCAATTTTACTTGATTTGATGAGAGTGCTGAGCATCGCTCGCACTGATTTTTATGAGAACATACGATGAGCCGTGCTTGGAGCATCGGGTAGACTGTGTGTCACCGATTTAATAGGCTCGCACGTGCGTTTTGAGACATGGCAATGAGTATTGAGAAACAAAACCTCTCTGTGGGAAGCAGGCCATTTGGGCTGGAGTACCTAGAGTGATATGGGTCCATGGAGTACGATGTACCGTGCAAGTAGCATGGAGTACGATGTACCGTGGGGTATCTTCGGATACGGTATCTTTGTGATACGGGGTATCTTTGTGATACGGTATCTTTGTGATACGGGGTATCTTTGGATACGGCATCTTCGGATGTGTGAGATCGGATAAGACTGACGGGTTGGATTGACCCACCTCCCGGGCGGTTCCCGATCAGGGTGAGACCTCGCACACTGGGATCCGTGAAGCTAGAGGGACTCACGAGGACACATATTGGCCAGTCCTGGTTATTACCGATATACAGTTATTGCCTAGTCTCGTATCTTGTATATATATATACATATGTTTTCGGATATCGATGCTTTCGAGAAACTCAATTTTCATAATTTTGTGTGAGTCAGGATCACCCGAAGGAGGGGTCGAGTCCTGACTTTATTGTGAAATTTTTAAAGAGAAAGAAATGATTTAAAATAATTGCATGTTGAATTTTTCGTGCAAACTCGATTTACATAACATCATAAGCTCATGTCATCTGTTTTTAAATGTGTGGAGAAAGGGTGGTTTATGCATGGCACCACGTTCATGTAGGTAGTATGGTTACCTACTTGTTCGTAGGATTGCCTTACTGAGCTTGATGTGCTCACCCCTTTCATTTTCTCCCACAGATAATCTCCAGTTGAAGTTGAGGTGACTCAGTACTGCATTCTGGATATCCGCTGCTGCCCATCAACATAAGGTATATACACTTGTACATATTGTATCTACATAAGTATAGCACAGTAACATGTTTGTAAGTAACTTTAGGGGATGTATAAATAATGTAAACAATTATAAATGACTGGAGAATAAATAAGTTAGATAGTAATGGTATGGTGGGACTGGCATTGACGCACAGCCCAATTTGTTGGTTGAGTGTGGTCACGATTCGAGGACAGGTAAGAATTCAAGTAAATAAACAAAACGCGAAAAAATTAACTCTGATTTTTGGGTAGTTTGGGTCGTGACATATAAAGGTGGTATCAGAGCAGTAATTGGTCTGATGTGTGTCAGTGTCAGTAATTAGGAATTACATCCCCGTGTTACTGTGCTTGGTTAGATACAATAGTGTATATCGAGATGGGTTTTGACTAAGAAATGGTTGAGAATGCAGGAATGCCTAATATGAGTCGCGTTAGATGAGAAAGTGCACGAGGCAGAGGTCGTAGAGATAGACCTGAGTCTGCTAAGTCGTGTTGAGTTGACCTGTGAGAACAACGATGAAATTGAAATAGAGGTTAATGTTGAGCATGCCTCACAGAGTCCGACAGAGTGATCGGACAGTATTGAGACACGCTTCGCAAAGTTGGAGCAGAGTGTGGAGATTATTTTGAGGAGCTAATTGCTCAGATTATGTAAGAGATATGAGGGCGCAGCGGAGCATTGGTGGAAACCCGCTCGACCCATCTTAAGTGTTGAACATCCATAGCTAAGATGAGAAATTTTATGGGATGTATTCCGGTGACAGGATATCCCGGACATGATTTAAAGGAAATTATGGATAAAAGTCCTTACTCTGACCCAGTGGATTTGATTTATTGACGAGTATGGAAACTCGATTGTATTTTTGGGCAGATATTACCTCGACACTATGAAAAGTGACAGTCGAGATATCTAAAAGTTTATGAAAGGGCTCAGATTGTCAATTAGAGTCCAATTGGCCCCGTGAGATATTACCTATACCGAGGCAGTGCGCAGTTTTACAGTTGGGTAAATAAGAACATGAATTGCACGCCTCTGAGATTGGGAAAGGTAGTGAGGGCTGAAATAGAGACAGAAAAGTGAATCGAGAAATGACAAAGATGTTAAAAATGGGAAAATGATAATTGGTAAAAGATTTAATTTGACGAGTCATGGAGTAAGATAATTGGTAAGGCCCCAGTGCATCCAATTTTGGCACTCTTGGGGGGGTCATTGTGATTGGAGGACCCCGACCTGCTATGAAGCAGAGTAGCAGTGTGATCACTGTAGAATGTGTGGTGGATACCACGGAAGGAGGGTCTATACCTACACTGTATTGATGAAAATGGTCGTTAAGTGTGGTAAGACAGACCATTGATTTTGATTGCTCAGAGTTGAGCGAGATCGCCCCACAGAAAAGTAAAGAGACAGAGAAAAACTTCGTTGGTATAGCTGCAACGAAAAGGGAGACCATAGCCGAAAAGAAAAAGAAGAAAGTAAGTTGTTGGACGAAGGCGAGAGGATGTCTTGGACCAGGACACTATTGATGTTTCATGGATGTGGTGTAAGATACCACACTTGTTATGAATAATGAAGTACATATGTTCATTGATCCTGGTGCCACACATTTATTCGTACAGCCTTCATTCGCATATAAGTAAGAAGAAGGCATGAATGCCTACATTATTGGGCACAATGCTGATAAATGAGAACCCCAATAGAGGAGGATTAATTAACGAAATATGGATATAGAGATTTCAAGTGATAAAAAAGGGGTGCAATAGTTGAAATTAAAGGAGTAAAGGATTGAACTCACAGAATGAATAATGAAAGAGTTTTGTCATGATTGATATACGAAGGAGATAATCTTTAAGATATGTTTATTCTAAATACAAGATGTATTGGAGTAAGAGGCGTATGCAAGGTGAGAACATCCTTACGATATGAAGTCATTAGGATTAAAGCAATTAGTAGCGAATACAAATTGTAACCACATGGACTGGTATATAAAGTATATGTGGTTAAGTCTGAAGGTTAATAAAGGTATTTCAAAATACCTCCCCGCCTGAAGACTTGACAGCGTCTAAAAGTATATATATAACCTATAACGTGAAATCGATCGTTGTAATAACTACCTTTAGCATTAGGATACCTTTACTAAGACAATAAGAATATTAAAATTTGACAAATCATAAAGTTTAACATAGTAAAATTTAATAAGAGTCATTAAAATAAGAAAAGGGAAACGACGCAGGTTAGTACCTGAAAACGTAAGCGATTTTGAAGGATCTTATATGCTTATGCGTGGATAAGTCAAGGATTGAACCGAGTTGTAATCATCATTATCGATGACATGTTGGGTATAGTTAAAGTCTAGGGCAAATTGTAAGCAATAATTGAAGATGGCTTTTACAAATGGGTTGTTGCGAGTTCTCAATATGGTCTACTTGGTTGACACGTTTAACTAAGAAAACGTGGTCTTTGAATAAGATGATAGATGTGACATGAATTTCGGTGTAGTGAAGTATGAACTAACCACCGTGATTAATTTCACCATACCCAACAGCTCAAGAGGTTCTCAGTGAGTATGGATACCTCAAAATAGTGAAGGAGCTGTGTATTGATGTATAATGGGAAGATAGTCAATTATGGAATCAGACAACTCCTTAATCATGAAATAAACTATCTGACCCATGATTTAAAGTTGGCAACAGTATTGTACTGAAGATATGGTACTACTAGGTACACGATGAGGAATTATGGATATGCACTGATCATAAAACCCGAGTATCTGTTTTCACAGAAAGAGGCGAATATGAAAATACATAATGGGTTAGAGCTTCTGAGAGATTTTGATTGTGAAAATTGTACCACCCAAGAAAGGCTAATGTGATGACTGATGCTTTGAGTAGAAAGAGCCTCGGGATGGTACCACATATGATGGTCAGGGAGCGTGAGCTGCTAGAGTAGTTATGAGCCTCAGTATTGATGTGGTCCCTTCTGATGATGACAGTGATTGTGTGACAGCTAGCCTGAGACTAGAACCGGATGAGAGTGCCCGGATTTGACAGGCTTAGCATGATGATCGGCATGATGTCGATAGTGTGGGTCAGATTCAGAAGGAGACAGTGACAGAGTTCACAGCGAGTGTTGATAATTTACAGAGAGGTTCAGAGACAATATGAGTGCTCCCCAGGACCACAGTTGATGAGATAGTAATATTGTCAGAAGCTCACTCTTCGGGATACACAGTGCATACGGAAAGTAACGAATAAATATATCAAAATCTCGAAAAGGGTATGGGTGGTCAGATATGAAAAGAAATATTGTAGAGGTTGTGAAAAAGTGCCTAGTATGTCAGCAGAATAAGGTAGAGTATTAAAAGTCTGCAGAGTTATTGCAGCACCTACCTATATTGACACGGCACGAAAATGAGAGCAAGTCTCCATGAATTTTATGATGGGTTACAGAGAACCCAGGTGAATTACGAGGCTATTTGGATGATAGTCGATAGAGTGACTAAGTCTACCCACCTTATGGTTATGAAACCCCCAGATACTCAGAGTGTATATGAGGATTTATGTATAAGGAAGATTGTGGAACATTATGTAGCGTTCCAGGGAGCATTGTATTATATAGGGATTCCCGCTTCACTTCTTACTTCAGGGAATATTTTTCAGGAAGCCATGGGAACCCGACTGAGTATTAGCACAACTTTCCATCCTCAGACAGATGGTCAGTCAGAGAGGGCTGTACAAGTTCTGGAGGATCCGATGAAAGCGTGTGCCCTTGATTTTATAAGCTCCTGGAATGATCAGTTGTCACAAATTGAAGTCGCCAATAGCGACAGTTGTCATTCGAGTATTGGGATAACAAGATATGAGACAGTGTATGGCTGTAGGGGTTGTTCCCCAAATTGGATAAGAAAAAGTGGGTGACAGATAGAATTATTTTCGACTTTGGATAATAAGTCTCTGAGGATGTTTAGTTAAGGAAGAGAGATTAAGAACACCTCAGAGCAGATAGAAAAGTATTGAAATTCACCCTTGGTGAATTAGTATGGTTGAAAGTTACTCGTCCTAAGAGAATAAGGACATAGCGAACTTTTGGAAGAAAGTAAATTGAGTTGCGCTGGATGGAATATTTTGAGAGATTGGACAAGTGGGAGATAAGACCTGTAGGTGGCATTTCCACTTGAATAAGCAGGCACCCACAATGTGTCCCATCTTTTGATACTTCGAAAATACTATCCAGATCCAGCATAGGTGATGGGATATGAAATTCCAAAAGTTCAGCTTAATGCAAATATAAGTATATTGAAGAAGTTGATTCGGGCATTAAACAGGAAAGAGAAAGTATTGAGGTTTAAGATGATCTCCCTAATTAAAGTCCTTTGGTAGTAATACACTCCGGAGAAGGTCCCATAAGAATTTAATAGTATGATACGATCGATGTACCCGGAGTTGTATATGGACTCATATGAATTGGTTCTAATTTGGAGGACCAAATTCCTTAAGTGGGGGAGAGTTGTAAGACCCGAATTTAATTAAAATACGAAATGAAAGAGTGTTCGTGAAAGAAAGTCGGGTTAAATTAATCCCGAACACGTGTAAGGGCAAAATGGTCAAAAGACCGAAGGCCGGTATATTTCGATAAGGAAATTTAATTAAAAATATGGATTTGAGAAATCTTGGTCAATAAAGGTGAAATAAATTTATTTCGGGTTAAATTGATCAAGATATTAATTTATGGGAATTAATCGGAATTAATCGGGATTTTTAGTTCGGAAAAATAATCCCGAAAAATAATCAAAAAATATATCGAAAAGTCATTCGGGACAATATCCCAAAAAATACGGAGAAATTATACCCGAAAAAGGGTTAAAATATAATAAATAAATTAAATAAAATTAAATTAATTAATTTAGAATTAAATAATAATTTTAAGGATATTTTAAGGGATATTTTGGATTTTTATAGAGTATTTTAATGAATAGTGTAAATAAATTGTAATAATAATAATAATAATAATAAAAAAGAAAGAATCTGAAAAAAAAAAAAGAAAAAAAGAAAAAAAAGGGAAATCTGAAAACCAAGTCGGGGAGAGAGAAAGAGAAAGCAGAAACAGAAACCGACAGCCGAACCCGAGGGAGACCGGCGAGCCGTCCGGCGGCCAACGGCCAGGCCAAGGGCCGGAAAAGAAAGAGGAGAGGTCGGCGGTCTTCAGACCACCGGTGACGCGCGCCAAGGACGTCGGAATCCGGCGAAAAACAGAGGAGAAGGCCGCGGGAAAGAAAGGGTCACCGGCGGCGAACGGCGGCGAATCGGGCGGAACCGAGGCCAGATTCCGAAAGCCCAGGCGACGGCGGTGCTTTTGAGACCGGTAGCAGCCGACGAAAAGGTGGGAAACGCCGGCGACGGCCAAGGGAAGAAAATGGGTTTCCGATGCCGAGGAGAAGAGGCCGAACCGGCGGCGTTCCGACGGCCTTGGGTGAAACCGAGGCCAGATTCGAGCTGCGGACAACCTTGCGGAGCCACTGGCGGTGGAAGCCGGCGGAGAACCGGCCGGCAAGGCGGTGAACCGGCGGTGAACCGGCCGAACCGGAGTGAACCGGCGGTCTGAACCGGTCCGAACCAGACTGAACTGGTTCAGCCAAAAAGAGGGGAAAAAAGGAGAAAAAAGGGAAAAAGAAAAAGAGGAAAAAATTGCAGAAATTCCTGTGATGCAATCGAGCTTCGGGTAAGTCAGTAGTGGTCGAAATTGACCCGATTTAAATTTCGGAGTATTTAATTTAAGTAATTTTCGACTGAAAACTTACCCAGAAAATTGTGAAATTATGTAGCTCGACAATTGGCATCCAACGAGAGCTCGAGATAGCCTCGATTTACGTACTAGCATGGAATCTCGGGTAAGTGACCCCTATTTACGACAATTACCTCGTTATGCGTGATATTGATTTAATTTCCGCATAAATTGAATTAAATTATGAAAATTTAGATAAATTGTCGTAAATAATGAATTTAGCTATTCGAGAGCCAGAACGAGGCCCAATAAATTATTGGTGGGCCCAATGAGCCCAATAGGCCTCGATAATGTGATAATTAAGTGGAAAACGGGCTTAAGGCCCATTAAGGCCCATTAAGGTGCAATCGGGCCCAATAGGGGTAAATGGGCCCAATGATTTAAATTAAGCCCAGAAAATATTAAATACAATTAAATTGTATAATATCTGACCTAAGAAATATTAATACGCAGTTCCGGGCATTTGATTGGGAGCATATCGGACTGCGCGACGTGACATCAATGGAAAAGGTCAGACTCGACAGGAAAATAAGGTAAGAGAATTCTACGGACTGCTAGAGGTAAACTTTACGCAATTTTAAATTCATATGCAGTCCTTAAAAATGTTCTGGAGGGTCTAGAGGTCGAAGAATAATTTTAATGCCCCGTATGGGCAAAATTACCGAAATACCCTTGTTAAGGGTAAATGTTTCCAACTTTAGGAAAAATTGGGAGGAGCAAGAACAAAAGGTTCCTGCTCATTCTGGAGGTATTTTAACACATGCATGAGTAGGCTGGCTCACTTTTAAAGAAAAATGTATAGCATTGCATACCTTTAACGATGTAATTTCTGTGAAAACTATTTGGAGATAACCGAGCCGCCTACGTGTTTTTATTTACATGTGACGTGCTAGAGCTCAGCTCGCACGATGTTTGATTTGTGTGATGCATGCATTAGTGCTGGAGCGAGAGCTCGCACTAGAGTTTTACATGCATAGGTGCTAGAGTATAACTCGCACCAGATTTCACATGCTTTTTTCGTGACACGGTGCTAGAGTCTAACTCGCACCAGATTTTACATGATTTTCGTGACAGGGTGCTGGAGTTTAATTCGCACCAGATTTTATAAGATTTTCAGGTGATTTATATATAGAGTGCTAGAGCCTAGCTCGCACTAGTTTTATTGGATTTGTGGAGAAGCGCTGTCTGCCCTTGGAGTCAGCCAAAAGGCCCAACAGGCTCAAAAGACCTCTTAAGTAGGGTGAGAGTGAGGGATGAGGTTGGCGGCCCTGTGGAGATGTAAAGCGGGCTCTGCCAATTTTACTTGATTTGATGAGAGTGCTGAGCATCGCCCGCACTGATTTTTATGAGAACATACGATGAGCCGTGCTTGGAGCATCGGTTAGACTGTGTGTCACCGATTTAATAGGCTCGCACGTGCGTTTTGAGACATGGCAATGAGTATTGAGAAACAAAACCTCTCTGTGGGGAGCAGGCCATTTGGGCTGGAGTACCTAGAGTGATATGGGTCCATGGAGTACGATGTACCGGGCAAGTAGCATGGAGTACGATGTACTGTGGGGTATCTTCGGATACGGTATCTTTGTGATACGGGGTATCTTTGTGATACGGTATCTTTGTGATACGGGGTATCTTCGGATACAGCATCTTCGGATGCGTGAGATCGGATAAGACTGACGGGTTGGATTGACCCACCTCCCGGGCGGTTACCGATCAGGGTGAGACCTCGCACACTGGGATCCGTGAAGCTAGAAGGACTCACGAGGACACATATTGGCCAGTCCTGGTTATTACCGATATACAGTTATTGCCTAGTCTCGTATCTTGTATATATATATACATATGTTTTCGGATATCGATGCTTTCGAGAAACTCAATTTTCATGATTTTGTGTGAGTCAGGATCACCCGAAGGAGGGGTCGAGTCCTGACTTTATTGTGAAATTTTTAAAGAGAAAGAAATGATTTAAAATAATTGCATGTTGAATTTTCCGTGCAAACTCGATTTACATAACATCATAAGCTCATGTCATCTGTTTTTAAATGTGTGGAGAAAGGGTGGTTTATGCATGGCACCACGTTCATGTAGGTAGTATGGTTACCTACTTGTTCGTAGGATTGCCTTACTGAGCTTGATGTGCTCACCCCTTTCATTTTCTCCCACAGATAATCTCCAGTTGAAGTTGAGGCGACTCAGTACTGCATTCTGGATATCCGCTGCTGCCCATCAACATAAGGTATATACACTTGTACATATTGTATCTACATAAGTATAGCACAGTAACATGTTTGTAAGTAACTTTAGGGGATGTATAAATAATGTAAACAATTATAAATGACTGGAGAATAAATAAGTTAGATGGTAATGGTATGGTGGGACTGGCATTGACGCACAGCCCAATTTGTTGGTTGAGTGTGGTCACGATTCGAGGACAGGTAAGAATTCAAGTAAATAAACAAAACGCGAAAAAATTAACTCTGATTTTTGGGTAGTTTGGGTCGTGACACTTCAAGCCAATCCCAACCAACACACCTCCCAATCATGACTTTACAAGGGGGAAACGAGAATGTTTCCTTGCAGATTACAGCACACAAGTTAAATGGCAAGAACTATCTCTAGTGGCTGCAATCAGTCAATCTTGTAATTCGAGGTAGAGGAAAAATGGGTTATCTCACTGGTGCAACTGCTGCTCCTAACACAGACGGTCTTGTTTACCAGGTATGGGAGGCTGAAAACTCTATTATCACGGCTTGGCTTATTAATTCGATGGAAACTAAAATTGGACAGACTTAGTTATTCTTGCCAACGACAAAAGCAATATGGGATGCTGTGAAGATGACTTACTCAGATCTTGGCAACTCTGCTCAAGTGTTTGAGATAAAGTCAAAATTGAGAGAGACAAAACAAAGAGGCCAAAATGTGACAGATTATTTTAATGTTCTAAAAAAATCTATGGCAAGAATTGGATTTATTTTATGAATCTAGTTGGGACTGTGCAGCGTGCAGCGTCAAGCAGAAAAAAACAGTGGAACAAGAACGAGTGTTCGAATTCTTAACGGGCCTAAACAAAGACCTTGATGAAGTCAGGGGCAGAGTACTTGGCAAAGATCCCTTACCATCAATTGAAGAGGTGTTTGCAAACATACGAAGGGAGGAAAGTCGACATAAGGTTATGTTAGGAGATTTTAAAGAAGAAAATGGTGGATAGAATACAATTGAAGGATCACCTTTGGCTGCAAGAGGTCAGCAGCACTATAACAGGCCTTCCACAGATCAGAAAAATATAAGAAAAGGGGAGAGACATTTGTGTGATGTTTGCCAACGTCATGGACATACCAAAGATACTTGTTGGAAAATTCATGGCAAGCCACCTAATTGGACTCCTAGAAAGCAGAATGATAGGAAAAGCTTCCAAGTCCAAGCAATAGATAAAGAACACACTACTTTCATAGGTGCAATAGAAGGAGAATCAGCCTATACTTCAGTCAGGTTTAGCAAAAAGCAAATAGATCACTTGTGTATGCTTCTTAGTCAAACACAACCTCAAAATCCACTTGCTTCTAACCCTAGTGTCAGTTCTAGCTCGTTAACCCAAACATGTAACTTTCACACAGCCCTTAGTGCCACTTTAACTTCAAAGAGTCCTTAGATTATTGATTTAGGAGCTTCTGATCACATGACAGGTTCATCTATTTCTTTTCTCACATATAGTCCTTGCTCTAGTAATATTAAAGTAAAAATTGTTGATGGTTCTTTGTCAACTGTTGCTGGAAAAGGTTCTATAAGACTCTCAAAAAACCTGATTCTTCATTCTATTCTTCATGTGCCCAACCTTACTTGTAATTTAGTGTCAATTAGCAAATTAACATGTGATAACAATTGCTTTGCAAAATTCTCACCATTTTCTTGTGAATTTTAGGAGATATCCTTGGGGAGGACGATTGGCAATGCTAGGGAACATGAAGGACTCTACTTCCTTGAGGATGAGGATTCTAGAACTAGATAAGTTTTTACATCAAGTAGTGAATCTTTTTCTGTTTCCAATCAAAATGAAATAATGTTGTGGCACCATAGACTTGGCCACCCGAAATTTTCTTATCTTAAATGTTTGTTTCCTCAACTTTTCAAAAATAAAAATCCTCATTCTTCCCAATGTGATGTTTGCCAATTAGCAAAGCACAATCGTAACCCTTTTCCTCCCTTACCTTATAAGTCTTCCTCACCTTTCTCATTGATTCATAGTGACATTTGGGGGCCATCCAAAGTTACTACTTCATTTGGAAAACGTTGGTTCATAACATTTATTGATGACCACACATGAGTCACTTAGGTTTACCTCTTGAAACAAAAGTCTGAAACTTGTCAAATCTTTAAGAACTTTCATTCATGATTCAAACACAGTTTCAAGAAAAAATTCATGTCTTAGGTACTGACAATGGGCGAGAGTATTTTCATTTTGTGTTAGGTGAGTTTTTAGCCAACAAAAGGATTATCCATCAAAGTTCATGTGTGGACACCCCATAACAAAATGGGGTATCTGAACGAAAGAATAGACATTTACTTGAAGTCACTCGGGCTCTTATGTTCACCATGCATTTTCCCAAGTACTTGTGGGGTGAAGCAGTTCTTACAGCGAGCTACCTTATAAATAGATTACCGAGTCGAACTATCCACTACCAAACACCTCTCTCCAACCTCACTAAATACTATCATCATCTTCACACCTTGAATAATCTTCCCTTGAAAACATTTGGGTGTACTGCCTTCGTACATATACATGCTCAATACCGTAGCAAATTAGACCCCAAAGCCATTAAAACAGTGTTCTTTGGCTACTCACCCACACAAAAAGGATATCATTGTTACTCACCTTCAAAAAACAAATTCTTCATCTCTCGTGATGTTACCTTTTTTGAGACTCAACCATTCTTTCCTGCCACCTCTCTTCAAGGGAGATTGAAACCAATGAAGATCACTTTTGGGAAATAGTATCCATGCCTATTAATGATATGCCCAAGTCTACTCTACATCCCTCACTTGAGTCAAATCCAAGTCCGTCTTCTCTAAAATTACCACAACAACAACAAAAAATAGATTTGGAAACAAAGGAAGGTTTCACAAGACAAAAAAATCAAGAGCTACGTGTCTATACTAGAAGAAATCAACCTCAAGAAAGAAAGCTGTAAGACCCGGTTTTATCGTAAGGGCAAAAAGGGAATAAATAGAAATTTTCGAGTGCATTTAAAAATGCAAAAGGATTGAAATGGCATTCCCGAATACGTGCAAGGGCAAAACGGTCAAAAGACCAAAATTCGGTATTAATCGGGATAAGAAAATTTAATTAAAAATATGAGATTAAGAAATCTTGATCAATAACGAAGAAATAATAAAATTTCGGGTTAAATTAATTAAGATATGAATTTATTGGGATAAACCGAAATTTTCGTATCGAAAAATAATCCCGAAAATAATCAAAAAATATACCGAAAACGTAAAATCGGACTGAGAAATTCATTTACGGATTAAATGAATAAAATAGTATTTTTTAAAGATATTTTTAGATTTTAATAATATTTTAATTGATTAAAATATTATTAAAAATTAATAATATTAAAAAAATAATAAATAAAGTTAAAAAAAAAACAAAACAGAAAACTCTGAAATCTGGAAAATGCGAAAACAGAAACAGAGAAGAAACGCGAAACAAGCCGAGACCGAGGAGGTTCGTCACCGGTGAGCCACCGACAGGGCTGAGGGGCCGACGAGGGCCGGTGAAGATAGCCCGACCTCGGGCGAACCACCAGAGGCCAGGACGCGCCCCGAAGTTGCCGAAAAACGCCGAAAAATGGAGGAGGAAGCCGCGGGGAAGAAACCTCGATTCACCGGCGATGGCACCGATTCGACCCCAGCCGAGGCCCGATTTAGGAAGCCCAGGCCGTGACACCCTGATTAGTCGCAGAATCACGCCGAAAACCGGTCGAACGGCGCCAGAATGACCAAATGGTGACTGAACCGGCCAAATCGGACTGAACCGATCGAACCGGACTGAGCTGAACTGGCTGTCCGAACCGGGTTGAACCGGACCGGACCGGTTCAGCCAAAAAGAGAAGGAAAAAAGGAAGAAAAAGGGAAAAAAAGAAAAAGAGAAAAAATTGGAAAAAATTCCAGTGATGCAATCGAGCTTCAGGTAAGTCGGTAAGCGATCAAATTGACCGATTTAATTTTTGGAATATTTAATTTGATAAATAATCGACTGAAAGTTTACCCGAAAATATATTTAATTGTGTAGCTCGACAATTGACATCAACTGAGAGCTCAAGATAGCTTCGATTTGTGTACGATCATGGAATAACGGGTAAGTGACCCTTATTTACGACAATTTTATATCGTTATGCGTGATTGATATCTAACGCATAAATTACGAATTTAATTTCCGCATAAATGAATTAAATTCTGAAAATTGAGATAAATTGTCGTAAATATTAAATTGAGATATCCGAGAATTTAGAATGAGGCTAAATAAATATTGATGGGCCCAATGAGCCCAATAGGCCTCGATAAAGTGTGGTAAATGGGCTTAAGGCCCATTAAGGTGCAATCGGGCCCAATATGGGTAAACGGGCCCAATGATTTAAATTAAACCCAGAAAAATATGAAATACATTAAATTGTATTGTATTTGACCTGATGAATGTGTATCCGCAGTTTCGGAGATTGGATTCGGAGCAAATCGGACTGCGTGACGAGTCATCAGTGGAAAGTCAGACTGTACAGAAAAATGAGGTAAGGGAATTGTGTGAGTAGCTAGAGGTAGCTACGCGTATTTTAATAGTTTTCTGTACACTGAAATTGTATGTATACTCTGATATTGTATAAAGGTCCTAAAAGTGGTTTAAATTATTTAAGGATCGAAATAGGTGAAAAGACTATTTTACCCCTATTGAGGGAAGTTCACCTAAGGATGGTGAAAGCATGACATGCATGAAATGCATGATTTAAGGAAATTTATGGTTTAAGGATTTTATTGGTTTTAATCAAAGCAAATCGATAGATTGGCCAGTAATTGCATGAATTTCATATGATAACTCTACGTAAGTATTATTTGTATTTAAATGGAAATTTCTTTGGAAAATAGGCCAACTATCAAGTTTATATGAAAACAGATAGTGCCGACACGTGGTTCGCACTATATCTGTGTTTGTGAATGTGCATAAATGTGCTGGAGCTGTTGCTCGCACCGACTTGTGTGACATCATATGCATGAAATGTGCTAGAGCATGGTGCTCGCACTGATTTTTATTATTGTGAAATGAGAGCTGCTGGAGCCTAGCTCGCACTCTGTTTTGACATGTTTTGACATGTTTTGATTTGTTTTGACGTGGTATGCATAAAATGGTGCTGGAGCGATTGCTCGCACTACTTTTAATGATTTGACATGCATGAGAGATGCTGGAGCTTAGCTCACATCCTGTTTTGATTTGATATTGCATAAAGCCGTGCTGGAGTGTAAATCGCACGAGATTTGATTTAATTATGCATAAAACCGTGCTGGAGTCTAACTCGCACAAGATTTGATTTACTTGAGCATTTATTTGTGCTGGAGCTTGCTCGTACAAAGTTTTATATGGATTTTATAATTCATTTGAATGTCGTACTGGAGTTTTTCTCGTACGAGATTTTCACTGAGTTTTATATACATATCCGTACTAGAGCATTGCTCGTACGTGGATTTTACTTGAAATCATAATCAGTTTAAGTCGTACTGGAGCGCTGCTCGTACGCAGATTTTACTGATTTTTATGAAATCGTGCTAGAGCTTCGCTCGCACGAGGTTTTCTGATATCATGAATATGCATGGAGCCGTGCTTGAGCTACGCTCGCACAGGGATTTATATGTCATGCACATAGCCGTGTTGGAGCCTCCTGTAGACTGTGTGTCACAGTGAGATGATATGCTCACACGTGCATTCTGAGCCAAAGATGATTTGGGTGGATAAGACCTATTACAGGCACCCCTGATTGAGCTTGGGTTCACGGAGTACGTTGTATCGTGTATATCACGCGGAGTACGCTGTACCGTGGGGATTGTTGGAGTGGAGTGGCATTAGCCACAAGGCAGCAAGCCTTACCCTCGCAATCCTGGTGTTATGTTGTTCTGGCGGGTAGGACGACCCACCTCCCGTTTCAGGTGTGATACCCCGCACACTAGGTACCGTGTTGCCAGGGATCACTAGGATATGGCCATAGTCCTCGATGTTACTGATAATTACCTGATTGTCTCACATGATATAACTTGTGGTCTGTTAGACCAGGGTAGACCCGAAGGAGGGGTCAGGCCCCCGATTTGACGATTTTATGATTTCATGATTTTATGATATGTGACCCTGAAAGAATGGTGGTTTTATAACTGGAGTTTTATAATGAACTTTACTGAATTGTTTTAATGAGATTATTAACCCGGAAGGGTTAGTTTATACTGCAGTTTTAAATGAATTGATTTAAATGCAGAAGCATGATGTTGTTTTTCATGCTTTTAATTCAAATTCATGATTTGTCTTACATGACACAAACGAATGCATGATCTTGTTTTACTTCATGCTTATTATGATTTAATGATGTCACATAAAATGCTTGGAATGCATGAATTACATGATTTATATATGCACAAATAGTTTTGGATAAACTATGGCATTGAATATGCATGACTTTGTGCGTGAAATTTTAAATGAAAAGAAATGGATTTAAGGGCATGGCATTATGAGCATGTAGATAGTGGAGCTATCTACTTACTTGCATAATTGCCTTACTGAGTGTGTGGTTTGCTCACCCCCCTTATTTTCCCATCTTTTCAGAGCACTCACAGAAATTAGTAAGCGGCTGAGGACTTGCATGCATGGGTATCCGCTGCTTCCCATCGAGAGACAGGTATACACATTTGTATAGTTTTGTATCTAAATATGTAATGCACAGTACTGTAAACGTATATTATGTCGGGGATGTAGAGTCATGTAAATACCATTGAGTATGTAATTATTTAAAGTCAAAAGGATGGTAAACTCTGATATATGATTATGGAAATGAAATGGTAAATAGGTGAGAGGTGACTAACACCGAATCATAGCCCAACTGTGTTTGTAGGATGGTCACGGCGAGAGAAAGGTAAGAATTAAAAAAAATAAATGAAAAAGCAAAAAATTTACTCTGATTTTTAGGTAATTTGGGTCGTGACAAAAGCAATTCATGATCCCTCAAAGCCAAGAGCCTGAACTAGAGAATGCCAATTTCTCAGGTACTCATGAAACCATTCCTCCCTTAAATAAAACTATTGAATTACCCATTGCTCTTAGGAAAGGAGTCCGTTCTTGCACTTTGCATCCCATATCTCAGTTTGTGTCATACAAAAATCTTTCACCATCATTTCGTGCTTTTACCACTAATGTTTCCAATATTGAGATTCCTAGGTCAATACAAGAGACTCTAGCTAAACTTGAATGGAAAAAGGTTATGTGGGAGGAAATGAATGCTCTTGAAAGAAATGGAACCTGGGAACTAATGACTCTACCTAATGGAAAGACTACTGTTGATTGTAAGTGGGTTTTCACAGTAAAATCTAAAGCAGATGGATCAGTCGAGAGATACAAGGCTCGACTTGTTGCCGAAGGTTTCACGCAAACCTATGGGGTCGATTACATGGAGACATTTGCACCGATTGCTAAACTAAACACCATAAGGGTCTTGTTGTCTTTGGCAGCAAATTTGAATTGGCCATTACAACAACTAGATGTGAAGAATGCCTTCTTGAATGGAGACCCAGAAGAGGAGGTTTACATGGACATTCCACTAGGCTTTGAAGATACTAAAAATACTCAGAAGGTATGCAAGCTCAAAAAATCCCTATATGGACTGAAGCAATCACCAAAAAATGGTTTGATCGTTTTTCAAGAGTGATAAGAAGATATGTGTACAATCAAGGCCAAATTGACCAAACTTTGTTCTTCAAACACCTCTCGTTTGGAAAGGTTGCTATTTTGATAATGTACGTGGATGAGATAGTTCTCACAGGGGATGCTCTAAAGGAAATGGAGAAATTGAAAGGTCTACTAGCCATAGAGTTTGAAATAAAGGATCTTGGTCCTTTAAAGTATTTTTTTGGAATGGAAGTAGCTAAAAGCAAGACAGGCATATCTGTTACTCAACGAAAGTATACTTTAGACTTGTTAAAGGAGACAGGAATGTTGGGATGCAAACTTGTTGATACATTAATGGAACAAAGCCACAAGACAATCCAATGTAAGCGAGAAATTTCAGTTGATAAGGGAAGATATCAAAGATTAGTGGGAAAACTAATTTATCGCTCTCACACGAGACCTGATATAGCTTTTGCTGTTAGCTTTGTTAGTTAATTTATGCACGATCCAGGGATAGAACACCTCAATGCAGTTTATAGAATTTTGAGGTATCTCAAGATGACTCTAGGGAAAGGATTGTTTTAAAAAAAAAAACAGAAGAAAGAAAGGTGGAAGCTTTTACTGATGCAGACTGGGCAGGTTCAATTGATGATAGGAAGTCTACATCCGGATATTGCACTATGGTTTGGAGAAATTTAGTAACTTGGAGAAGTAAGAAACAATCAGTGGTTGCTAGAAGTAGTGCTGAGGCAGAGTTTAGAGCTATGTCTCATGACATTTGAGAACTGATTTGGATAAAAAGGCTTATGGAAGAATTAAAGATTAAACTAAACTCTCCAATGCAATTATACAGCAACAATAAGGCTGTCATTAGTATTGCACACAACCCAGTCCACCATGATAGAACTAAGCATGTGGAGGTTGACATACATTTTATAAAAGAAAAAATTGAAAGCGGAGTGATTTGTTTGATCCATGTTCCAACCAACCAGCAAGCTACAGACATCCTAACCAAAGGGCTACCACGACAAAAATTTGAAGTGCTCACAAACAAGTTTGGAATGATAAACATCTATTTAGCCTGAGGGGGAGTGTTGTCATCCAAGTTTTAGTTTTTATTTATAAAATATGATTTTTTCCAGACTGTTATGAAGATATTGTTAGTATAATTTCTTGATTTTTAGGAGATTTTATTCCTTGTTTTTAGAGTTATTATTTTTTAATTTTAGGAGATAGTTTAGGAATATGCAGCTAGATATCTTTGACTTAGACTATTTATATACCTATTTCCATATGAATAAAAAATAACAGAGAATGATTTTTTCTCTGCACCCTTAATTTTTTTCTCTGTTTTTTACAATATTGATAAAAACTTTTATTGCTTGAATTATGGTTTTGATGGTCTTGAAACAAGCTTGAGCTAGGGAACCTAAAGATCCAAATTCTCTGCCCAAAGTTGCCAAACAGGTAGATATATTTTAACAAGTCCAAAGCGAAACCTACCTTTGTAGATAACAAACCTTACACAGTAGCTGTCCGTGCATACTGATTTCTAAACACAAACCTATGTATTTTAGTTTTACATTCAAGAATACTAATTTCCAAGCACATGTATGTTATACTGATTTTAGTTTTACTTCTAGAACACTGATTTCTAAACAAATCCTAAATAAAAGAACTATGTTAAACTGTAAACAAAAGGCATAAAAAAATTGCCCGATGATTTCTAAGCACAGCATCATACCCATTTTATAAAACAAAGTTTTTAGCATATTTAAGACTTTAACTCACACAAAAATGGAGGTTCAGAGCCGGATTTGGGGCCGCGGGGGGTTGGGTTGTCAGATTTGAGGCCACGGGGTTAAGCGCACCAGATATGGTGCTGCCAAGGGCTCGGACTGGTGGGATGAGACTTGAGTGAGAGTGAGACTGTGAAAGGGACTTGAGCCATGGACCGAGAGAGAGTGAGGCGAGGTGACCGAATGAAGGCTCGTTGAGGCAAGGTGAGGAGTGGATTGTGGTCTATGGACTGAATGAAGGTTGGCTAACGGGAGGTGACTGGTGAGGCGGGGCTGGAGCCTGGAGGCAGAGCAGAGTGGGTAGGGAATGAGATCGAGAGATGACGATAAGATGATTTTAGGATTAAGTTTTCTTTTTTTTTTAGTAATTTTATTATGTAGTTTTATTTTTAGTGATTAAATTATGTTTTATTAATCTTAGAAAAGTTATTACAAAATTTTTAAATATATAATATTATTAATATTTATACATATTTATTTAAAATAATTTAAGTATAGTTGTCTACTTAAAATAATTATTTATAAGTTACAAACTTACAATATATGATTTAAAACAAATCATATATATTTTAATTTAAATAAAGTTTATAAATTATTATTAGTATACAAGTTATTTAGAAAAAAAATGTTTTATTATACATTTTAAAATCATGATCTTAACTCCAAGTTTAAGACTTTTATTTCTATTATATATAATGAATTCGCTTATCTTCATATAAATATAATTTAAGATCAAGTAATTGTCAAAAAAAAATTTAAGATCAAGTACATAAAATAAATCATTAATAAGGATATTAATAATTAATACCTTAATAAAATTGTCTATGTTATGTTTATTTAAAATAATTTCTTATAAGTTATAAATCTATATATAATTTAAAAAAATCATATATGTTTTAATTTAAATAAATTTTATACATTCATATTGTTACTATACAAGTCGCTTAAAAATGTTTTTATTATAAATTTCAAAACTACAATCTTAACTCCAAGTCCAAGTTTTCTACTCTTATTATTATATAATCACTTTATTTGTCAATGTCATCATATTATTTAAAATCAAATATATAAAATAAATCATTTTTAAGTATATTAATAATTAATACTTTAAATAGAGTGACCTATGCTATGTTTATTTAAATTAATTTATGTATACTTGTAATAACCCTTTGTAAGACTCGATATTTTCGAGTGCATTTAAAAATGCAAAAGGACTAAAATGGTATTCTCGAAAATTTGCAAGGGTAAAATGGTCGAAAGACTAATATTCGGTATTAATCGGGACAAGAAAATTTAATTAAAAATATAAGATTGAGAAATATTGATCAATGACGAAGAAATAATTAAATTTCGGGTTAAATTGATCAAGATATGAATTTATTGGAATAAATCGGGATTTTCGTATCGAAAAATAATCCCGAAAATAATAGAAAAATATATCGAAAAGGTAAAATCGGACTGAGAAAATTATTTACAGATTAGATGAATAAAATATAATTTTTAAAAGATATTTGTGTATTTTAATATTATTTTATTGATTAAAATAATATTAAAAATAAATTATAAATAAATAAAATGAAATTGAAAAAAAAAAAAAAGGAGAAACGAAATGGCTGAAAATAGAAGAGAAAGAAACAGAGAAGGCGAAACGCGAAGAGACAGAACCGAGGGTGTCGGTTCCCTCCGTCCGACGGTCACCGGTGGCATAGGGCCCCAGGCGAGGGTCGGCGAAGGTCGACCGACCTCAGGCGAACCCACCGGTGGCATCGACGAGCGGCCAGGTGGCCGAAAAACGCCAGATCGACTGAGTGAGGCCGCGGGAGAGAAAACTGGTTTCGCCGACAATGGCTGCGATTCGACCCCAGCCGAGGCCCGATTTAGGAAGCCCAGGCCATGGCGCGCCGAACGGCACCGGAATCGCACCGGGAACCGGCCGGACGTCGTCGAAACGGCAAAATGATGGGTGAATCGGACTGAACCGGCGGTCTGAGCCGAACCGGACCGAGCTGAACCGGCGGTCCGAACCGGACCGGACCGGTTCAGCCAAAAAGAGAGGGAAAAAAGGAAGAAAAAGGGAAAAAGAAAAAGAGAAAAAAATTGGGGAAAATTCCAGTGATGCAATCGAGCTTCGGGTAAGTCGGTAAGAGGTCAAATTGACCGATTTAATTTGATAAATATTCGACTGAAAGTTTACCCGAAAATATATTTAATTGTGTAGCTCGACGATTGGCATCAACCGAGAGCTCGAGACAGCCTCGATTTGAGTACTATCATGGAATCATGGGTAAGTAACCCTTATTTACGACAATTTTATATTGTTATGCGTGATTGATATTTAACGCATAAATTACGGATTTTATTTTTGCATAAATGAATTAAATTCTGGAAAATTGGGATAAATTGTCGTAAATAATTCATAAGCTATCTGAGAATTTAGAACGAGGCTAAATAAATATTGATGGGTCCAATGAGCCCAATAGGCCTCGATAAAGTGTGGTAAACGGGCTTAAGGCCGATTAAGGCCCATTATGGTGCAATCGGGCCCAATATGGGTAAACGGGCCCAATGATTTAAATTAAGCCCAGAAAATTGTGAAATACAATTAATTGTATTGTATTTGACCTGATGAATGTGTATCCGCAGTGCCGGAGATTTGATTTGGATTCGGAGCAAATCGGACTGCGTGACGAGACATCAGTGGGAAAGGTCAGACTGTACAGAAAATGAGGTAAGGGAATTGTGTGAGTAGTTAGAGGTAGCTACGCGTATTTTAATAGTGTTCTGTATACTGAATATGTATGTATGCCTTGATGATGTATAAAGATCCTAAAAGTGGTTTAAATAATTTTGAGGATCGAAATAGGTGAAAAGACTATTTTACCCCTATTGAGGGAAGTTCACCTAAGGATGGTGAAAGCATGACATGCATGAAATGCATGATTTAAGGAATTTTCCGAATTAAAGATTTGATTGGTTTTAATCAAAGTAAATCGATAGATTGGCCAATAATTGCATAAGTTTTCCAAATTAACACTACGTAGGTGTTATTAATATTTAAATGAAATTTCTTTGGAAAAGAGGTCAACTATCAAGTTTATATGGAAACAGATAGTGCCGACACGTAGTTCGCACTATATCTGCGTTTGTGAATGTGCATAAATGTGCTTGACCAGTTGCTCGCACCGACTTGTGTGACATCATATGCATGAAATGTGCTAGAGCATGGTGCTCGCACTGATTTTTATTATTGTGAAATGAGAGCTGCTGGAGCCTAGCTCGCACTCTGTTTTGACATGTTTTGATTTGTTTTAACGTGGTATGCATAAAATAGTGCTGGAGCGATTGCTCGCACTAGTTTTAATGATTTGACATGCATGAGAGATGCTGGAGCTTAGCTCGCATCCTGTTTTGATTTGATATTGCATAAAGCCGTGCTGGAGTGAATCTCACACGAGATTTGATTTAATTATGCATAAAGCTGTGCTGGAGTGTAACTCACACGAGATTTGATTTACTTGAGCATTCATTTGTGCTGGAGCATTGCTCGCACAAAGCTTTACGTAGTTTTCATAATTCATTTGAATGTCGTACTGGAGTTTTTCTCGTACGAGGTTTTCAGTGAGTTTTTATACATATCCGTACTAGAGCGTTGCTCGTACGTGGATTTTAATTGAAATTATAATCAGTTTAAGTCGTACTGGAGCGCTGCTCGTACGCAGATTTTACTGATTTCTATGAAACCGTGCTAGAGCTTCGCTCGTACGAGGTTTTCAGATATCATGAATATGCATGGAGCCGTGCTTGAGCTTCGCTCGCACAGGGATTTATATTACATGCATATAGCCGTGTTGGAGCCTCCTGTAGACTGTGTGTCACAGTGAGATGATATGCTCACACGTGCATTCTGAGACAGAGATGATATGGGTGGATAAGACCTATTACAGGCACCCCTGACTGAGCTTGGGTTCACGGAGTACTTTGTACCGTGTATGTCACGCGGAGTACGCTGTACCGTGGGGATTGTTGGAGTGGAGTGGCATTAGCCACAAGGCAGCAAGCCTTGCCCTCGCAATCCTGGTGTTATGCTGTTCTGGCGGGTAGGACGACCCACCTCCCGTTTCAGGTGTGATACCCCGCACACTAGGTACCGTGTTGCCAGGGATCACTAGGATATGGCCATAGTCCTCGATGTTACTGTTAATTACCTGATTGTCTCACATGATATAACTTGTGGTCTGTTAGACCAGGGTAGACCCGAAGGAGGGGTCAGGCCCCCGATTTGATGAATTTATGATTTCATATGATTTTATGATATGTGACCCTGAAAGAAGGGTGGTTTTATAACCGGAGTTTTATAATGAATTTTATTGAATTGTTTTATGAGATGGACCCGGAAGGGTTAGTTTTAACTGCAGTTTTAATGTTTTGATTTAAATGCAGTAGCATGTGAAGTTTTCCATGCTTTCATTTGAAATCCATGTTTTGTCTTACATGGCATAAAAGATTGCATGATCTTGATCTAATTCATGCTTAATATGATTTAATGATGTCACATAAAATGCTTTGAATGCATGAGTTACATGATTTATATATGCACAAATAGTTTTGGATGAACTATGGCATTGAATATGCATGACTTTGTGCTTGATGATTTTAATGAAAAGAAATGGATTTAAGGGCATGGCATTATGAGCATGTAGATAGTGGAGCTATCTACTTACTTGCATAATTGCCTTACTGAGCGTGTGGTTTGCTCACCCCCTTATTTTCCCATCTTTTCAGAGCACTTAAAATAGTTATTGAGCGGCTGAAAACTTGCATGTATTGATATCCGCTGCTTGCTGCTACCCATCGAGAGACAGGTATACACATTGGTATGATTTTGTATCTAAATATGTAATGCACAGTACTATAAATAGATATCATGTCGGGGATGTAGTGTTATGAATACCATTATGTATGTATTCAGTTAAAGTCACAAGATAGTAAACTCTGATATTGAATGAAATTATGGAAATGGATTGGTAATAGTGAGAGGTGACTAACACCGAATCATAGCCCAACTGTGTTGTAGGATGGTCACGACGAGAGAAAGGTAAGAATTAAATAATAAATGAAAAAGCGAAAAATTTACTCTGATTTTTAAGGTAATTCGGGTCGTGACAGGTTTAATGGTATCAGAGCTGAGTTGGCCTGATATGAGTCGGTGTTAGTGGTTAAGAAAGTTTACATCCCCATGTACTGTGCATTGCTTAGATACAATTGTGTATATCGAGATGGAAGTGCAGCTAAGAATTTGGTTTTAAATGCAAGAATAGACTCATTGACTGATAGCCGCTATGGTTGAGAGGCGAGTACACGAGCTCGAGGCCGTAGAGGTAGGCCCGAGAGTTGTACTGAGTCGCCACATGAGACTCGTGATGAGATTGACGTGGAGGCTGATGTTGAGCATGCCCCACAGAGTCCGACAGAGAGATCGGACAGAGTCTGACAGAGAGATCGGACAGAGTCTGACATAGAGATCAGACAGTATTGAGACACGCTTCGCGAGATTGGAGCGGAGTGTGCAGAATATTTTGTGAGCTAATTGCTCAGAGTATGTATGAGATTTGAGGGCGAGTTGGAGCATTGGTGAAAGCCCGCTCGGCCCATCTTAAGAGTTAGATATCCAGAATTGACCTGGAAAATAATTCAATATGTATTCCGGTGACAGAATATCCCGGACATTTAAAGGAAATTACAGATTAAATTTTTACTCTGACCCAGAGGAACTGATTGATTTATGAGTATGAAACTCAGTTTATATTCCTGGGCAGATATGACTCGGACACGACGAACAGTGAGAGTCGAGATGTCTGAAAGTTCATGGAAGGACTCAGATTTTCAATTAGAGTTTGATTAGCCCGTTAGATATCACTACCTATGCCGAGGCAGTGCGCAGACTACAGTTGTATGAATAAGATCACGAGTTGCATGCCTCTGAGATTGGAAAAGGTAGTAAGGGCCGAAATTGAGACAAAAGTGAATAGAGGATGACAAAGATGTCAGATGGGAAAAGGTAGTAGGTAAAAGATTTGAACTGATAAATCACGGGGTAAGATAATTGATAAAAGCCCCAGTGTATCTAATTTTAGTACTTTTGAGGGGTATTGTGATTTGAGGACCCCGACATGCTACGGAATAGAGTAGCAGTGTGAACAGTGTAAGCAGTGTAAGATGTGTGGTAGTTATCATAGAAAGTAAGATGTTGGACGAGGGCGATTGTATGCCTTGGACCAGGACACTATTGATGTTTCATATGATGTGGTGGAAGATACCACACTGGCTGTGAATAATGAAATAATTATGTTAATGGATCCTGGTGCCACGCATTTATTCATACCGCCTTCAGTGACTTATAAGTTAGTGAAAAATGTGAAGCCTGTACCCTTAGGCATGAGGATGATGGTTAACTGATTTTCACTAACTGAATAAGGGTATAGGGATTGTAAGTTTGACAAATAATGAAAGAGTTTGTTATAAGTGATTTATTAAAGGAGATATATTGGAATAAGAGACGTATGCAAGGTAAGGATATCCTAAATATGCAAAGTAAGGATTAAGCAATATGTAGTGTTTATGGATTGCGACCAAGATAAAGGGTAGATATATCTACACCTAGTCGATGTAGTCAAGTCCGAGGGTTAATAAAGGTATTTCAAAATATTTCCTGCCTGAAGACTTGACAGCGTCGATAAGCGCACACATAAGCTATAAATTGAAAATCGACAGTCATGAAATATATACATTAAATTTGGGTACCCTTATTGGTACGATAAAATGATTTAGAAATTCATTAATCATGAAGGTTCAAAAATTTAAAATTTTATAAAAGTCGTTAATATAAGAGGAAGGAAACGATGTGGGTTAGTAGCTTGACCATAAACGATTTCGAAATGACATTGGGCGTTTATACGTATATAGGTCAAGGATATTGGTGATTGAATATTGAGTGGAACTCAACTACGATAAGGTATTTAAACCTTACCTGGACCAATTGGTTGTCATCTTTAGTGATGATATTATGATGTATTCGAAGTCCAGGGAAGAGAATGAGTAGCAACAGAAAACTGTCTTACAGACGAGGTGTTGAGAGTTTCTTGAAATGGGCTGCTCAGTTGAGATGTCTCGTTTGGAAAAAGATTTCATACGAGTAGTATGATAAGTATGAAAATGGCTTCAATGAGTTTTGGTATATTGGAGTAATGAACTGACCACCGTAAGTATTCTCACTATAACCAACAGCTCAAGAGGTTTCAGTGTGTATGGATACCTCCAAATAAGGATTGAGCTATGTATTGATGTAAAATGGGAAGATAGTCGTTTATGAATCCAGACAATTCAAGGAACGTGAGAGAAACTATCTGACCCATTATTTAGAGTTGGCAGCCGTAGCGATTACACTGAAAGTATGGCGCTACCACTTATACGGTAAGAAATTTCGGGTATGCACTGATCGTAAAAGCCCCGAGTATCTGTTTTCACAGAAAGAGTAGAAAATGAGATAACCATGAGGGTTAGAGCTTCTAAGGATTATGATTGTGAATATTGTACCACCCAAGAAAGGCTAATGTAAAGGCTGATGCTTTAAACAGAAATAGCCTCGGGATGGTATTACATGTGATGGTCAGGGAGCGTGAGCTGCTAGAGCAGTTGTGAACCTCAGTAGTGATGTGGATCCCTTCTGATGATGACAGTGATTTTATGACAGCTAGCCTGAGGATAGAACCGGATTTGTGTGATCGGATTTGCCAGGCTTAACGTGATGATTGGCATGGTGTCGATAGTGTGGGTCAGATTCAGAAGGGTATAGTGACAGAGTTCACAGTGAGTGATGATGACTTACAGAGGTTCAGAGACAGTGTAAGTACTCCCCAGGACCACAGTTGATGAGATAGTAGTATTGTCAGAAGCTCACTCTTCGGAATATACAGTGCATCCGAGAAATAATAAATATATTTGAATCTCTGAAAAAGGTATGGGTGGTCAGGTATGAAAAGTGATATTGTAGAGATTGTGGAGAACTGTCTCCTATGTCAGCAGAGTAAGGTAGAGCAATAGATGTATGCAGAGTCATTGCAGTCTCTACCTATATTGACATGGAAATGGGAACAAGTTACCATGAATTTCGTGATGGGTTACAGAGGACCCGAATAATCATGAGGCTATCTGGGTGATAGTCAATGGATCGATTAAATCTACCCACATTCTGTTTATGGAAATCCCCAGATACTCTGAGTGTGTAGGCGGATTTTTATGTGTATGGAATATTGTGAAACATTGTGTAGCGTTCCAGTGAGCATGGTATCAGATGGGATTCCCGCTTCACTTTCCACTTCTGGGAATATGTTTTTGGAAGCTATGGGACCCTGATTGTGTGTTAGCACAGCTTCCACCCTCAAACAGATAGTCAGTCAGAGAGGACTGTACAGGTTCTGGAGGATGTGATGAGAGTGTGTGCAATTGATTTTATGAGCTCCTGGGATGATCAGTTGCTACTAATCAAATTCGCCAGTGATGACAGTTGTCACTTGAGTATCGGGATGAGATTATATGTGGCATTGTATGACAGTAGGGAGTTGTTCCCTGACTTGGATAAGAAAAGTGGGTGACAAATAGAGAATTGTTCCCGAATTGGTAAGACAAACCTCTGAGGATGTTCAGTGGATTTGTGAGATATTAAGAACACCTCAGAGCAGATAGAAAAAGCTATGCTGACAAGAGACAGAAACCATTGGAATTCACCAAGGGTGAATCATTACTGTTGATAGTTACTTGTCCTAAGAGCATAAGGACGTAACGAGATTCGGATAGAGAGATATTGGACAAGTGGAAGTAAGACCTGTAGGTTGGCATTACCACTTGAATAAACAGGCATCCACTATGTGTCCTATCTTATGATGCTTCGAAAATAATATCCGGACCCGATATATGTGATCGAATATGAGCTCCAACAGTTAGCTCAATGAAAGTATAACGTATGATTGGAAATCGAGTCGGGCATTAGACGAAAGGAGAAAGTATTGAAGTTTAAGATGATCTCCCTAGTTAAGTATGATGGTAGAATTATACTCCGGAGAAAGTCACTTGAGGATGACAGTATATGATACGATAGATGTACCCGGAGTTAATTATGGACTCATATTACTTGGTTCTAATTTGGAGGACCAAATTTCTTAAGTGGGGGAGATTGTAAGACCCGATATTTTCGAGTGCATTTAAAAATGCAAAATGACTAAAATGGTATTCCCGAAAATTTGCAAGGGCAAAATGGTCGAAAGACTAATATTCGGTATTAATCGGGACAAGAAAATTTAATTAAAAATATAAGATTGAGAAATCTTGATCAATGACGAAGAAATAATTAAATTTCGGGTTAAATTGATCAAGATATGAATTTATTGGAATAAATCGAGATTTTCATATCGAAAAATAATCCCGAAAATAATCGAAAAATATATCGAAAAGGTAAAATCGGACTGAGAAAATTATTTACAGATTAGATGAATAAAATATAATTTTTAAAAGATATTTGTGTATTTTAATATTATTTTATTGATTAAAATAATATTAAAAATAAATTATAAATAAATAAAATGAAATTGAAAAAAAAAAAAGAAGAAACGAAATGGCTGAAAACAGAAGAGAAAGAAACAGAGAAGGCGAAACGCGAAGAGACAGAACCGAGGGTGTCGGTTCCCTCCGTCCGACGGTCACCGGCGGCATAGGACCCCAGGCGAGGGTCGACGAAGGTCGACCGACCTCAGGCGAACCCACCGGTGGCATCGACGCGCGGCCAGGTGGCCGAAAAATGCCAGATCGACGGAGTGAGGCCGCGGGAGAGAAAACTGGTTTCGCCGACAATGGCTGCGATTCGACCCCAGCCGAGGCCCGATTTAGGAAGCCCAGGCCATGGCGCGCCGAACGGCATCGAAATCGCATCGGGAACCGGTCGGACGGCGCCGGAACGGCAAAATGATGGGTGAACCGGACTGAACCGACGGTCTGAACCGAACCGGACCGAGCTGAACCGGCGGTCCGAACCGGGTTGAACCGGACCGGACCGGTTCAGCCAAAAAGAGAGGGAAAAAAGGAAGAAAAAGTGAAAAAGAAAAAGAGAAAAAAATTGGGGAAAATTCCAGTGATGCAATCGAGCTTCGGGTAAGTCGGTAAGAGGTCAAATTGACTGATTTAATTTTCGAAATATTTAATTTGAGAAATAATCGACAGAAAGTTTACCCGAAAATATATTTAATTGTGTAGCTCGACGATTGGCATCAACCGAGAGCTCGAGACAGCCTCGATTTGAGTACTATCATGGAATCATGGGTAAGTAACCCTTATTTACGACAATTTTATATTGTTATGCGTGATTGATATTTAACGCATAAATTACGGATTTTATTTATGCATAAATGAATTAAATTCTGGAAAATTGGGATAAATTGTCGTAAATAATTCATAAGCTATCTGAGAATTTAGAACGAGGCTAAATAAATATTGATGGGTCCAATGAGCCCAATAGGCCTCGATAAAGTGTGGTAAATGGGCTTAAGGCCGATTAAGGCCCATTATGGTGCAATCGGGCCCAATATGGGTAAACGGGCCCAATGATTTAAATTAAGCCCAGAAAATTGTGAAATACAATTAATTGTATTGTATTTGACCTGATGAATGTGTATCCGCAGTGCCGGAGATTTGATTTGGATTCGGAGCAAATCGGACTGCGTGACGAGACATCAGTGGGAAAGGTCAGACTGTACAGAAAATGAGGTAAGGGAATTGTGTGAGTAGTTAGAGGTAGCTACGCGTATTTTAATAGTGTTCTGTACACTGAATATGTATGTATGCCTTGATGATGTATAAAGATCCTAAAAGTGGTTTAAATAATTTTGAGGATCGAAATAGGTGAAAAGACTATTTTACCCCTATTGAGGGAAGTTCACCTAAGGATGGTGAAAGCATGACATGCATGAAATGCATGATTTAAGGAATTTTTCGAATTAAAGATTTGATTGGTTTTAATCAAAGTAAATCGATAGATTGGCCAATAATTGCATAAGTTTCCCAAATTAACACTACGTAGGTGTTATTAATATTTAAATGAAATTTCTTTGGAAAAGAGGTCAACTATCAAGTTTATATGGAAACAGATAGTGCCGACACGTAGTTCGTACTATATCTGCGTTTGTGAATGTGCATAAATGTGCTTGAGCAGTTGCTCGCACCGACTTGTGTGACATCATATGCATGAAATGTGATAGAGCATGGTGCTCGCACTGATTTTTATTATTGTGAAATGAGAGCTGCTGGAGCCTAACTCGCACTCTGTTTTGACATGTTTTGATTTGTTTTAACGTGGTATGCATAAAATAGTGCTGGAGCGATTGCTCGCACTAGTTTTAATGATTTGACATGCATGAGAGATGCTGGAGCTTAGCTCGCATCCTGTTTTGATTTGATATTGCATAAAGCCGTGCTGGAGTGAATCTCGCACGAGATTTGATTTAATTATGCATAAAACCGTGCTGGAGTGTAACTCACACGAGATTTGATTTACTTGAGCATTCATTTGTGCTGGAGCATTGCTCGCACAAAGCTTTACGCAGTTTTCATAATTCATTTGAATATCGTACTGGAGTTTTTCTCGTACGAGGTTTTCAGTGAGTTTTTATACATATCCGTACTAGAGCGTTGCTCGTACGTGGATTTTAATTGAAATTATAATCAGTTTAAGTCGTACTGGAGCGCTGCTCGTACGCAGATTTTACTGATTTCTATGAAACCGTGCTAGAGCTTCGCTCGCACGAGGTTTTCAGATATCATGAATATGCATGGAGCCGTGCTTGAGCTTCGCTCGCACAGGGATTTATATTACATGCATATAGCCGTGTTGGAGCCTCCTGTAGACTGTGTGTCACAGTGAGATGATATGCTCACACGTGCATTCTGAGACAGAGATGATATGGGTGGATAAGACCTATTACAGGCACCCCTGACTGAGCTTGGGTTCACGGAGTACTTTGTACCGTGTATGTCACGCGGAGTACGCTGTACCGTGGGGATTGTTGGAGTGGAGTGGCATTAGCCACGAGGCAGCAAGCCTTGCCCTCGCAATCCTGGTGTTATGCTGTTCTGGCGGGTAGGACGACCCACCTCCCGTTTCAGGTGTGATACCCCGTACACTAGGTACCGTGTTGCCAGGGATCACTAGGATATGGCCATAGTCCTCGATGTTACTGTTAATTACCTGATTGTCTCACATGATATAACTTGTGGTCTGTTAGACCAAGGTAGACTCGAAGGAGGGGTCAGGCCCCCGATTTGATGAATTTATGATTTCATATGATTTTATGATATGTGACCCTGAAAGAAGGGTGGTTTTATAACCGGAGTTTTATAATGAATTTTATTGAATTGTTTTATGAGATGGACCCGGAAGGGTTAGTTTTAACTGCAGTTTTAATGTTTTGATTTAAATGCAGTAGCATGTGAAGTTTTCCATGCTTTCATTTGAAATCCATGTTTTGTCTTACATGGCATAAAAGACTGCATGATCTTGATCTAATTCATGCTTAATATGATTTAATGATGTCACATAAAATGCTTTGAATGCATGAGTTACATGATTTATATATGCACAAATAGTTTTGGATGAACTATGGCATTGAATATGCATGACTTTGTGCTTGATGATTTTAATGAAAAGAAATGGATTTAAGGGCATGGCATTATGAGCATGTAGATAGTGGAGCTATCTACTTACTTGCATAATTGCCTTACTGAGCGTGTGGTTTGCTCACCCCCTTATTTTCCCATCTTTTCAGAGCACTTAAAATAGTTATTGAGCGGCTGAGAACTTGCATGTATTGATATCCGCTGCTTGCTGCTACCCATCGAGAGACAGGTATACACATTGGTATGATTTTGTATCTAAATATGTAATGCACAGTACTATAAATAGATATCATGTCGGGGATGTAGTGTTATGAATACCATTATGTATGTATTCAGTTAAAGTCACAAGATAGTAAACTCTGATATTGAATGAAATTATGGAAATGGATTGGTAATAGTGAGAGGTGACTAACACCGAATCATAGCCCAACTGTGTTGTAGGATGGTCACGACGAGAGAAAGGTAAGAATTAAATAATAAATGAAAAAGCGAAAAATTTACTCTGATTTTTAAGGTAATTCGGGTCGTGACACCCTTAACCCTTGAAATACGAGAAATTTTTTTTTTTAAACTTAATTTACCCACTTATTCCCTTATTCACTTAGGTTGCATTCCTGTGCAGTGTCAAAACACTTTTCCTAATTCTTTATCCGTAATTTTATTTAATTTCCATACTTTGACCTATATGGCCGATAGAAATTTCGGCAGCATAACGACTTATATATAAGCCTACCCACCTGCAAGGCAATTGTTTTCGACAATCCTAGATATCCACAACTACCAAGCATACTTTCCAAATCTACATTTACAACTCAATACATCTATTTCGATTTAATACTAGTCATCTCAAAATATAATCCCAAATTAATATTGTTTACATCTTTTCCTTACAAAATTACATCCCAACAAAATGTTTCAATATATGTTTGTGCATACAAATATGTCTGGTAAAGGAATGTAATTGTATACCTTAGCTGCATGTACAAAAAGTAGCCTAGGGTAGCTTTTTCCCACAGCCTACGTCGTGTACGCAGTAGGTAGCACCCACGGATTACTGCAAATAGTTTCAGAGGTAGAGGGGTGAGCTTTTTGGGAAAAGCCTAGTAAGAAAATGTATTTAAAACGGTTCTAGTAATTCAAATATGTAGAAAACATAATAGTACGTATGATGATTACTTTCTGAAACTAATATAAAGGACATTCAAAGATTAAGGAAAATCGAAAACATCGAGATTCAAAACGTAATTCTTTAAGTACGTAAACTTAACAGATATTACGTAAACTTTTCGTACATTCAGAATTCCAAAACAGGAATACATGTCAAATCACATACCATAAAATCAGATTCTGAAAGCAGAGTTTAATTTTCAAATAGAGACTACATCGGCCCATAGCAATAACATATTCATCATGCGGCAAATAACCAAGTCATCCTTCGTAGATGGAATTCAGAACCTGTCACGACCCAAATTACCTAAAAATCCCTACAAATTTTTTGCTTTTTCATTTCCTTATCCGTTGTGAACAGTTGTACTACTAAACAGTTGGGCTATGATTCGGTGTTAGTCACCTCTCACCTATTTACCATTCTATTTTCATATTTCATTTACATATCAATTTATTTGAACTAAATACATCCTCAATATTACATCCATATATAGTACTGTGCATCTATATGTTCAGATACGAAATTACACAAATGTGTATACCTGTTCTTGATAAGAAGCAGCGGATAACCGAGATGCGAGACTATTGTTGCTCTCTTCTACTGAATGTACCCTGTGGGGTGGAAAATGAAAGGGTGATCGAAACGTGCTCAGTAAGGCAATAATGTAAGCAGGTAGATAACTATACTATCTACGTGCTGATAATATCATGATATAAAAATCGTTTACATTTGGAGCATGAGGTATGACTAAAACGATGCCACATGTATGTATATATCATATAAGAGAAATCATGAAATCGGCATATAAAGCACACATGGAAAAATCATCATGTATGACATCTCATGCTCGTCACATTAAAAACTTATTAGTTTCATCATAAACTCTTCACTTTAAAACTTATTCGTTTAATCACAAAACTCATCACTTTAAAACTCATTTGTTTCATCATAAAACAACTTCAACAAGGTCAAACCCATCTCTCAGGAATACCTTGATTCATTAAATCACATCTCTTTTAAAAACATAAATCGGGACTACCCCTCCATCGAGTTTGTCCTGGTCTATCCAGACCGTATGATATCATGTGAGGCATGTAGGTTACTGTATGAAAAATCGAGGACTATGGCCATACTTTGTCCCTGTGATCCCAGGCTACACGGATCCCGGTGTGCGGGGTATCACAACTGCAACGGGAGGTGGGGTCAAGTCCTACTCGCCAGAATATCAAGTAACATCATAGAGTCATCATGACTTCACGGTACAGCATACTCCATGTGACATACACGGTACATCGTACTCCGTGGACCCATATCATAGTCTGGGGGTGCCTGCCGTAGGTCTTATCCACCCCAATACTATGTCGATAACCAACCCATGTCTCAAAGTATACGTGCGAGCATCTCAACTCTCTGTGACACACAGTCTACAAGAGGCTTCCGCACGACTATATGCATGTCAACTCACGTCTAGGGCGAGCGAAGCTCCAGCACCACGCTATGCATATCATGATATCTAAAATCTCGTGCGAGCGAAGCTCCAGCATGATTTTGTGCACACACAAATTTCTCGTACGAGCAATGCTCCAGTACGGCTTTCATGAGAAATAAATCAGTAAACTTGAGTGCGAGAAAGACTCTAGCACTCTTTTTACTCATGTAAATATGATAGGTAGCTCAATCTTTATAAAACATCTTTTAAAATAGTAACCGGTCAAAACCGGTACCCTTTCGTATAATTCACGAAATCAACAGCCAACCTATGTGCATATTTGCTTAAATCAAAGCAACACATTCATATAAAGCATTAAAAACATGAAATCATGTAATTTATCTGCTTTACTACCCTTTTTGTAAATTTTACTCTCAGGGGCAAAATCGTCTTTTTCTTTATTCACCTAAGCCCCGGTTTTCGTAAAATTATCATTTCCTTTTCTAAATACTTTAAGTAATTCTAAACCCTGTAATTCCCCTCAAAATTACGTATAGGTATCTCTATGCACCTACAAAATTCCCTTACCTCGATTCTCGTCGAGTCTGACCTTTCCTTTTTTCACTGTTGTCTCGTCGCACAGTCCGATATGCTTCCAATCAAACCTCCGAAACTGCGTAATAATATTCCTCAGGTCAGATATTATACAATTTAATTGTATTTCTTATTTTCTGGGCTTAATTTAAATCATTGGGCCCATTTACCCCTATTGGGCCCGATTGCACCTTAATGGGCCTTAATCGACCTCAAGCCCGTTTTCCACTTAATTTTCACTTTATCGAGGCCTATTGGGCTCATTGGGCCCTCCAACAATTTATTGGGCCTCGTTCTAGCTCTCGAATTGCTAAATTTATTATTTACGACAATTTATCCGACTTTCCAAAATTTAATCTATTTTATGCGGTAATTAAATCCGAATCACGCATAACGATGCAAATTATCGTAAATAAGGGTTACTTACCCTAGATTCCATGCTAGTCCGCAAATCGAAGCTGTCTCAAGCTCTCTTTGGATGCCAATTGTCGAGCTACACAATTTCATAATTTTTCGGGTAAATTTTTCAGTCGAAAATTAATTAAATAAAATATTCCAAAATTCAAATCGATCAATTTTGACCGCTTCTCGACTTACCCGAAGCTCGATTGCATCACTGAAATTTTTTCCAATTTTTTTCTCTTTTTCTTTTTTCCCTTTTTCTCCTTTTTCCTTCTCTTTTTGGCTGAACCGGTTCAGTCCGGTTCAGACCGGTTCAGACCACCGGTTCAGCTCGGTCCGGTTCGGTTCAGTTTGGCCGGTTCAGTCCGGTTTGGTCGGTTCAGTCCCCATTTGGTCATTTCGACGCCGTCCGGCCGGTTCCCGACGCCTCATCACCGCCGTTCGACGCGTCTGCACCTAGGCATCCAAGATCGAGCCTCGGCTGGAGTCGAAACGCAGCCATCGCCGGCGAATCTTTCCTTCTCCCCCCGCGGCTGTCACCTCTCGATCCGACGGATTCCGACGGTTTCGCCGGCCGATACTGGTCTCAAAAGAACCGACTCCTCTTCCCGATCACGCCGGTACCCGCCATTCGAGCCCAGCTGCCGTGGATCGCCCAACTCCGTTTTCCTCGCGGCTTCCTCTTCCTCCGTTCGGCGATCTCCAGCCTCCTGACGGCGCGTCACCGGTGCCCAAACCTTCGCCGGCCTCTCCTCTTCCTCCTCGGCCCTTCGTCGGAGGGTGACGATCGTCGGTGGACGTGGGTAGACCTGGCAATTCGTGTATCCGTGTCATGACACGACACGACACGAATTAAGACACGACACGAATTTATGAAACACGAATACGACACGAATTATAAAACGTGTCTGAAACGTAAACACGAACACGACACGTATTTTATACGTGTGACACGTGACACGACACGGTTGACACGTTATAATTATCCGTGTCACACGACATGACACGACACGACACGATAAACACGAAAAAAATATAACTGACACGATTAAACACGACACGAATAGACAGACACGGATGACACGATTAAAAATAAAACATAATCAAAAAGAAAAAAATCATAATATTTATTGATTTACATCAATAATTTAATTTACATGCATTCAAATATTACTAACAAATATAACATAATAATAATCTTCAATTCATATCATCCATAATATTTATTTAAAATTAAAAAATATAGAAACAAATTATAAAAAGTTAACATTAAGTCAATAAACATAATAGTCAACAAACATTTAAAAATTAAGTTCGCAAATACGATAACTCAATACAATGTAAGAAATAACAATTCAAAAAGTTAACATAACTCAATAGGATTCAGTAAATTTATATTACAATTTAAATAATTTCTTATAAATTATAAACTTATATTATGATTTAAAATAAATCATATATATATATTAATATCTTATTCTTATCATAATAATTTGTATGTTAATATTATGTTATTATGATTTTTTATAATATGATAATTGATATAGAATAAAATATAGAATTTCTTACTATATTGTAAATTTATAATTATATAAAGTATAAACTCGTATCATCATATCATGTGATACAACGTTAGTGTCAGTGATACAAAATAATTAATTATAAAACTCTTCTATTACAATACAATATTTATATTTTATACATTATAACAAAATATTATGTGTATATATATATATATATATATATATATATATATATATATATGCATTATAATATCATATATGTTAGAATTGTTAATTGTATATTAACTTACAACAATTTTTTTTTCTAATTTCAATACTTTATTTTTAGAATTTAATTTTTTATTATTTAACTAATTTAATTTTATATTTAATTTATTAATTTATTTTTTTACAATATTTATTAAAGTATTAATTTATTTTAAGATATAAATTAATTTTCATTCCATATTATTTCAATATAATATAGTAGTTTATTTGGTAAATACTTAAAAAAAATATTTTTGGCCAAGGTTCAACTCCTCCCAGAAACATATATTATTTTCGTGTCTTACACGTGTATCGTGTATTCGTGTATTCGTGTGACACGGTTTAAAAAAACGTGTTTCCGTGTCTTACACGTGTTTAGCCGTGTCTGACACGGTTAAACACGAAAATTGCCGTGTCAAAATTCGTGTTGACACGGATAAACACGAAACACGAATTTTTCAAACACTTATACGGTTTTTTCGTGTCGTGTTCGTGTCGTGTCACTCGTGTCGTGTCTATATTTGCCAGGTCTAGACGTGGGTCAGTCGGCCACGCGCAGGTCTCCTCGGTTTCAATCGTTTTCTCTCTCCCCGATACATTTTCTGATTCTCCTCTTTTTTCTTTTTTTTACAATTATTATTTTATTTAACAATTTATTTTATTATTTATTTTAATTATTACACTATTCATTAAAATACTCTATAAAAATCCAAAATATCTACAAACTATATTATTTTATTCCAAATTTAATCTATTTAATTTAATTTAATTTATTATATTTTAATCCTTTTTCGAGTATAATTTCTCTGTATTTTCGGGATATTGTCCCGAATGACTTTTCGGTATATTTTTCGATTATTTTCGGGATTATTTTTTTTCGAACTAAAAATCCTGATTAATTCCGATTAATTCCCATAAATTAATATCTTGATCAATTTAACCCAAAATAAATTTATTTCATCCTTATTGACTAAAATTTCTCAAATCCATATTTTTAATTAAATTTTTCTCATCGAATTTATACCGACTTTTGGTCTTTTGACCATTTTGCCCTTGCACGTGTTCGGGATTAATTTAACCCGACTTCCCTTCACGAATACTCATTTATTTCGTATTTTAATTAAATTCGGGTCTTACAAATCTCCTCCACTTAAGGAATTTGGTCCTCCAAATTAGAACCAATTCATATGAGTCTATAGACTACTCCGGGTACATCGATCGTATCATACTCTTAAATTCTCATGTGACCTTCTCCGGAGTGTATTACTACCAAAGGACTTTAATTAGGGAGATCATCTTAAACCTCAATACTTCCTCTTTCCTGTTTAATGCCCGAATCAACTTATCAATATACTTATATTTGCATTAAGCTGAACTGTTGGATCTCATATCCTATCACCTATGCTGGATCTGGATAATATTTTCGAAGCATCAAAAGATGGGACACATTATGGGTGCCTGCTTATTCAAGTGGAAATGCCACCTACAGGTCTTATCTTCCACTTGTCCAATCTCTCAAAAGATTCAATGCAGCGAAACTCAATTTACCTTCTTCCAAAAGTTCGCTATGTCCTTATTCTCTTAGGACAAGAAACATTTCAACCATACTAATTCACCCTCGGTGAATTCCAATACTTTTCTATCTGCTCTGAGGTGTTTTTAATCTCTCATCCTTAACTAAACATCCTCAGAGACTTATTATCCAAAGTCAAAAATAATTATATCTGTCACCCACTTTTTCTTATCCAATTTGGGGAACAACCCTTACAGCCATACACTGCCTCCTATCTTGTTATCCCGATACTCAAGTGGCAACTGTCACTATTGACGAATTCGATTTGTAATAACTGATCATCCCAGGAGTATAAAAAATCAAAGGCACACGCTTTCATCGGATCCTCCAGAACCTGTACAGTCCTCTCTGACTGACCATCTGTCTGAGGATGAAAAGCTGTGCTAATACTCAGTCGGGTTCCCATAGCTTCCTAAAAATATCCTCAGAGGTGAGAAGTGAAGCGGGAATCCCTATATGATACCATGCTCACTGGAACGCTACTTAATGTTCCACAATCTTCCTTACACATAAATCCTCATATACACTCTGAGTATTTGGGAATTTCATAACCAGAAGGTGGGTAGACTTAGTCACTCTATCGATTATCATCTAAATAGCCTCGTAATTCACCTGGATTCTCTGTAACCCATCACGACATTCATGGAGACTTGGTCTCATTTTTCGTGCCGTGTCGATATAGGTAGAGGCTGCAATAACTCTGCAGACTTTTAATACTCTACCTTATCCTGCTGACATACTAGGCACTTTTCCACAATCTCTACCATATTTCTTTTCACATCTGACCACCAATACCCTTTTCAGAGATTTCATATTTATATTCTTTACTTTCCGTATGCACTGTATATCCCAAAGTGTGAGCTTCTGACAATATTACTATCCCATCAACTGTGGTCCTGGGGAGCACTCATACTGTCTCGGAATCCTCAGTAACTCATCATCACTCACTGTGAACTCTGTCACTGTCTCCTTCTGAATCCGACCCACATTATTGACACCATGCCGATCATCACGCTAAGCCTGGCAAATCCGGGCACTCTCATCCGGTTCTAATCATCAGGCTAGCTGTCGCACAATCACTGTCATCATCAGAAGGGATCACATCACTATTGAGACTCACAACTGCTTTAACAGCTCATGCTCCCTGACCATCATATATGGTACCATCCTGAGGCTCTTTATACTCAAGGCATTAGCCATCACATTAGCCTTTCCTGGGTGACATAATTTTCACAAATCAAAACCTCTTAGAAGCTCTAACCCACTATGTATTCTCATATTCGCCTCTTTCTGTGAAAACAGATACTTGGGACTTTTATGATCAGTGCATATCCATAATTCCTCATCGTGTACCTAGTAGTGCCATCTACTCAGTACAAATACTATCGCTGCCATCTTTTAAATCATGGGTCAGATAGTTTCTTTCGTGATCAAGGAGTTGTCTGACTCCAAAATTAACTATCTTCCCATTATACATCAATATATAGCTCATCATGATTTCGAGGTGTCCATACTCACTGAGAACCTCTTGAGCTGTTGGGTATGGTGAAATTAATCACGGTGGTCAGTTCATATTTTACTACACCGAAATTCCTGTCACATCATCATCTTATTTATCATCTCATTCAAAGATCACGTTTTCTTAGTTAAACGTGTCAACCAAGTAGACCATATTGAGAACTCGCAACAACCCATTTGTAAAAGCCATTTTCAATTATTGCTTACAATTTGCCCTAGACTTTAAATACACCCAACATATCATCGATAATGATGATTACAACTCGGTCCAATCCTTGACTTATTTACGCATAAGCGTATAAGATCCTCCAAAATCGCTTACGTTTTCAGGTACTAACCTGCGTCATTTCCTTTTCTTATCTTAACGACTCTTATTAAATTTTACTATGTTAACCTTTATGATTTGTCGAATTTTAATATTCTTATCGTCTTAGTAAAGGTATCCTAATGCTGAAGGTATTTATTACGACGATCGATTTCACGTTATAGGTTATATATATATATACTTTTAGACGCTGTCAAGTCTTCAGGCGGGGAGGTATTTTGAAATACCTTTATTAACCCTTAGACTTAACCACATTTACTTTATATACCAGTTCATGTGGTCACAATTTATATTCGCTACTAATTTCTTTAAGCCTAATTACTTCATATCATAAAGATGTTCTTACCTAGCATACGCCTCTTACTCCGATACATCTTGTATTTAGGATCAAGCATCTCTCAGAGATTATCTCTTTAGTGTATCAATTATAACGAAACTCTTGTCATTATTCGTTCCATGAGTACAATCCTTTAATTTCAACTGTTGCACCCCTTTTTATCACTTGTCAACACTTACAATATACTTTTCAGTGATGTTTTCACCCCTGTTTTCAACTTAAAATCTCTATATCCATATTCCGTTAATTAATCCTCCTCATTGGGGTACTCATTTATCAGTATTGTGCCCAATGATGTAGGCATTCATGCCTTTTACTCACTTATATGCGAATGAAGGTGGTATGAATAAATGTGTGGCACCAGGATCAATGAACATATGTACTTCATTATTCATAACAAGTGTGGTATCTTACACCATATCCATGAAACATCAATAGTGTCACGCCCCGGAATCGCAAAAAAATGGGGCTAATTTAAACTTTTTATCCATTAACTATGTTGTTTTCCTGTCCATGTCTAGATTTAAAATCTTTTTCATTTTCCAGGATCTCATTACATTACATACATTCTATATATATAAAATTATTTACAACTATTACATCCCGACTATTATATACAATAGTGTCTATTATGTATCACATGTCTGGAATATAAGTAAGACTGTACCTCAAGGTTACAAAAGAATCCGATGAAAGGTCGGACTACCTTGTCAACGACCACAGTCTCGTATGTGCAGTAGACTCGCTATAGATAATCTGGGAGATGGAAAGGAGGGGGGTGAGTTTTTCAGACTCAGTAAGAGATACATTTAAAATAACTTTAAATACTCAAAACATGGTAAAACTCATGGTTTTACAAATCAGCATAAATATGTACTGGAGTAGAGATGCTTACATTTCGCAAAAGCAGTAAAAACATGCTTAAATCATAAGTTTACACATCATGCATCCTTTTAGTAAAACTCATATATAATATGCATATCACGTCGTGTAAACAAGTAAAAAGCATCTCAAAACTTAATCATGCATATCATAACATGCTTATCACTTTGAAATGAAATTGTATTGTCATATGCACATCTCATAAAACATACTCATAGCTACCTTTAAAATCTCATCATAAAAATATGTGCTCAATAAAATCATAAAACAGGTAGCATGAAATGTGCAAAAACATATATATCTCATTCCGTCAATTCATCGTGTAGGGTCAGGCAATCGTCTCATATACTAGTCCCGAAGGACATCATACATCTGGTCCCGTAGGACAAAATCATGGGTACTCATGGCCATAGTACAGGGGAGCCGTAGGACTGGATCAGGGTCGTACGCTACCCTATCTCTCGTGCACCACTAAATGGGGACTATACGCACGAACTCACGTGCATCACCAAGTGTGGACTATACGCACGTTTCTCATATCAAGTCAGAGCCTGCCCGTTCCCTGGCCGTCGGCTAGGTAGATCCTCGATCATCTCCATACGAGATCGATCCCAGATCCTCTGACTTTCTTCATGTCATGCCTTTTTACCCCACAAAAATCATTTTGGGCCTCTTACCCAATTTATCAAAATCATTTCGGGCCTCATACCCGTGTATTAAAATGATTACGGGACTCTAACCCGATTTTCATAAATCATTGCGGGACTCTAGCCCGAGTAAATATGGAAAGCATAGTTATCAAAGTCAATTCTTGGGACTCATACCCGTACCGTGAAAATATAGCTTAAAAGCTGTTTCGGGACTTTAACCCGTATCATGAAAACATGATTTCATAAAACATATCGGGACTTTAACCCGTAATCTCACATAAAAATACTATACTTTCGTTTCAGAAGTGAAAAATCACTTTTATAAACATGTATGCTGTAAAAATGTATCTCATATATATAAAACATGCTGAAAACTCGGGAAATGGTTTTGGCTTCGGTTTGAATACAGTTGGAAATCCATTTCGTAAAATCTCATCCAATTCTCATACATAAATAGTTGGTAAGGATGAAGGAGTACTAACGCTACTCTAAATTATATCCCTTACCTCTTAGCGACTGATGTAGAGCACTTTCCTCGATGCTCGAATTTACCTCGTAAAACATGTCGATAGACCGAGCTGCTGCAAAACAAGTTCAACTTATCACATATGGCTTAAATTCATTTCAATATATCCAAATATGTGATTATATCGAAGCTTTAGCCAAAAGTTGACTTTTAATCGATTTTACTCTTTTTGCTCGGTTTTATCGATGTAAACCTCGTTTTAATCGTATTCAACTCAATAAATATTTTCTTCATATTTATTATGGTCGATTTAGCTAATTGGACCAATTTCTCTCTTATTGGGCCAAATTACACCTTAATGGGCCTTAATCCGTTTTAAGCCCGTTTCCCTTATTAATTCTTTCATCGAGGCTTATTGGGCTCACTGGGCCCATTAGTACTTATTGGGACTTTTTCTAAACTCTTTGAATAGCCGTATATCATTTACGACAATTTAATTAAAAATCTCGATTTAATCCACTAAATGCGCAATTTAATTCGTAACTCGTAAAATAAACATTTAATGCGCAATAATTACATAGATTGTCGTAAATGAGCTTTACTTACCCGAGATTTTGCGATAGTGCATAATTCGAAGTTCGATCGGGCTCACGTACATGATTTATCGTCGAACTGCACAATTTATATATTTAATTTCGGGTGAATTTTTGATCAAATATAATTTAAATAAATTTCCCAAAAATTAAATCGATCACTTTTGACCTCTTATTGACTTACCCGAAGTCCGATGTATCCCCGAAAATTTTTCCTTTTTCCTTTTTCTCTTTTTCTTTCCTTTCTCTCCTTTTTCCCTCTCTTTTTCGGCTGAACCGGTTCGGTCCGGTTCAGACCGAGCTGGTTCAGTCCGGTTTAGTTCCGGTTCAACTTCTCCCTCGCCGTTCGGGGCTTTTCCGGCCTGTTCTCCGCCGGCTTCCGCCTCCAGATTGTTCGCGGGGTAGTCCGATGCATGGATCTGTGGTCGGCTTCGCCAAAGCTCACCTGAAAGTGGCCGGTCCGGCCTCTTCTCTCCTCCGGCGGAGGTACCAAATTTTTCCCGCGCCGTTCGGCGGCATTTCAGGCCGATCTGCGCTTGGATCAGCGTCGCAGAGGTCCCCTCTGGCCGGTGGTGGTTCGCTCCTCCCCTCATCGGCCGCCGATCTCTCTCTCTCCTCTCTTTTCTCTCTTTCTCTCTCGATCCCTCTCTCTCGGCTGCCGGCGTTTCCTCTCTCCACCGGCGCCGACGATGGCTTCTGCAGCTTCCTCTCCTCGGCTTCTCCTCGGTGGTGGCTCCGATCAACAAGGCAGAAGGGGGGAGGCTGGCCTTCCTCGGGTCTCCTGTTTCGTTCCCTGTTTTCTTCTCTGTCGCGCGAACTTTCGCGCGACAGAGTTTCTAAATTTTTTTTTTAACTTTATTATTATTATATTATATTATATTATATTTTAATCAAATAAAATATAATATATTGCACAAAATATCTCAAAAATTATATTATATTTTTATTATTTAATTACTTTAATTTATTTAATTTATTTTAATTATTTTGGTGCATTTTTCGCATATTTTCGGGATAATGTCCCGGGCGAAAATTACGAAATTCGTAATATATTCGTATCTTGACCAATTGGACTCGGAATCCAATAATTTCTTCTTTATCGATCAAGATTTCCTAAATCCATATTTTTAATGAAATTTTCTTATCGAATTTACACTGAAATTAGGATCTTTGACCATTTTACCCTTCTACACGTTCGGGATTAATGTAGACCAATTTTCCTTCTCAGACTCACTATCTTTTCTCATTTAAATTCTGTATCTTTCGTCCAACGATTTAAATCCCTTTAATTTAAATTATGGTCTTAAATAATGAACATAGTGGGAAAAATCCGGGTTTCACATTTCTCCCCACCTTTTAAGAATTCAGTCCTCTGAATTCAAGCTGGTCCATCAACCACGTGAGGGTACTTATCTTTCATTTGGCTCTCTAGTTCCCAAGTGGTTTCTTCTGTCTTGTGGTGTTACCAGAGAACCTTTACTAGTAGAATAGTCTTAAATCGTAGCACTTCCTCTTTTTTTTTTTTTTAAAGTGTACTATATCCTTCATCGGTGACACCTTAACAATTACAGAGTCCCTAACCTGAAATTCAAGAGGATGTCTGAGCACATTGGCATAACTTTTCTGTGCGATCCTCGATCTGTCACGGATGAGCTGAACACCCTTAGCTGCCTGTTCCACTAAATCGGAAGCAAGGTGAATCTAGGACAATGGGACTCCTTCAGAATGCTCTGTCTCAAGGTGTCATCATGTGGCACACAGATACGGCCTTGGTACCTCAGTAATCTATCATCACTGACCGTAAACTTAGACTATGATCTCTCCTTTGCCTGGCTAACCATATCTAGTAATCTTTGATCGTTTCGCTATCCAGCTCTAATCTGGTCTAGTATACTTAGTTCAATCTGTAGGCTAGCCATATATACATGTTCAATCTCATCCATACTGATCCTGAGTTCGTTGAATTGTTTCAATAAGTCCCACTCTCTAATCATCATATAAGACATCATACCCTTTTAGCTCAGGGCGTCGGCTACCACGTTTGCCTTATCAGGATGATATAAAATCTCGTAGTCATAGTCTTTTAGGAGCTCTATCTATCTCCGTTGTCTCATATTAAGCTCCCTCTAATTAAACCAGTACTTAAGATCTTATGGTCAGTGAAAATCTGAAATCTTTCTCCATATAATTAATGCTGTCATATCTTGAGTGCAATCACTACTGCAGCTAACTCCAAATCGTGAGTGGAATGATTATGCTCGTGATCCTTTAGCTGACGGGATCCATAAGCTACCATTCTACCATGCTGCATAAGCACACAGCCGAGACCTTGGTGGGAAGCATCATTGTATACCACAAATCTCCTAGACCACTCGAAATGGTTAAGACTGGTGTAATAGTCAACCGACATTTGAGCTCTTGTAAGCTTTATTCACACTACTCAAACCATATAGCTTCTTCTCACGGAGAGTTTGGAGCACAGTCATCAAATATTGTTCGTGCTCTTCTCGGGATCTAGGATAAATCAAGATGTCATCGATGAATACTATCATCAATCTATCCAAGTATTCTCGAAAGACATCGTTCATAAGACTTATGAATGCAGCTGAGGCATTAGTCAATTCAAAAGGCATAACTAAGAACTCGTAGTGCCCATATCGGGTCCGAAATGTTGTCTTTAGTATATCAGCCTCATTAATCCTTAGCTGATGATAACCCGATCTCAAATCTATCCTTGAAAACACTAAAGCCCCTCTCAGCTGATCAAATAAGTCGTCAGTCCTTGATAGGGGGTACTTATTCTCAACTGTTGCTTTATTCAAAAGCCTGTAGTCTATACATAGACGAAAACTACCATCCTTCTTTCTGGCAAATAATACTGGTGCACCGCATGGTGACACACTAGGCCTCATAAACCCCTTATCGAGTAATCCTTGCAACTGCTTCTTTAATTCTTCCAACTCTACCAATGCCATTTGGTAAAGTGTCTTGGAGATGGGTTGAGTATCTGGTACTAGCTCAATGATAAACTCAACTTCTCTCTCTATGGTAATCCCATTAAGTCGTCTAGGAATACTTCGAAAAACTTTCATGTAAATTGTGGTGACACAAACGAGTGTGTAGAACTTAGGTCACACAGTACATGTGCTTCTTGATTACAGACAATGAGAGTACCTCGAATAACATTGGAGGATGTATCTGCTGTCTCCTGGTCATAGGCGTACACTCGACCCTGGGAGACAGGCTTCTTACCCTTGTCTGCGGCTGTGGCTCTCCTCTGTGGAGCCTAAGTCGGTCTCTCTGTCTGTCTAGGTGCCTCATGAGGTTCCTGAGATCTCATAAGTGGACACTCTCATTATGTGCCCTACTTCATCGCATCTGCAGCAAGTAAATGTACCTGTGCGACAAGGTCCAGTGTGAATATTGCCACATGTCCTACACCGTGGCACTCTTATCTCAGGGCCTCTAATCATACATGCGGCACCAACTGGGGTCTTGGGCTTACCAACCCTTATCTGAGGTCCTTCCAACCTCTGTCTCTTGGGTTGACCCCCTTTCAACTCATGTCGAGAAGCAACTGCTCTCTTCCTTTAACTCTGACTGATCACCTGAGATCATGCTTTGCTTGAGGAATATCCAAGCCCCTCTCTATCTCTTGGACTCGTCTCAGAGCATATCTGAAATCTACGATATTCTGACCCAATAGCTTATCTCCGATCCCAGATCTCAATCCTGCCAAAAATCTCTATGTCTGGCGCTCGGGATCTCTAACTGTCTCTGGATCGTATCTCATCAGGGTTGTAAATCTATTCTCATACTTGTCTACTGTAGAACTTCCCTATTACAGATCCAAAAACTCTGCATGCATCTTCCTCCGAGCTGCAAGCGGTACATATTGCTCTCGGAATGCAACTAAGAAAGCATTCCATGTGATCTCTAAGGGATCCTCGGCTAATATCGTCTGTGTGGATCTCTTCCAACACTTAGCCTGTCCCTTTATCATTTAACCCACCATAGTCACTCTCTCCCTATCAGTACACCCCAAAAACTGAAATACCGCCTCAATATCTACGATCCACTCCTCAGCCTTAACCGGGTCCTTAAGCCCTGTAAACTCCGAAGGATGCATACTCAAGAAAATCTCGCACCCTCTGAGTCTCTCTGTCATCCCTATACTGGGGAACTGCTGGCTGAGGGTTGGGGCTACTGGAGAAAATGGTGGGGGAGAAGGATTAGGCATAAGAGTAGCTGTCTTCGTACCAGGTGTACGTACTCCAAACTGCTGGGTAAACATAGCGGTAAGAGCTGTAAGTCTTTCCCTCATACCCTATACTATCTCCTCGAGCCTCCTTATTCTATCAGTAGGGCTCTCTTGGGTTGAGGGGAAGATAGTGGAGCGGGTTCAGCTCATCTCAATGAATGGCTCCATCTACCACTCATGATTAGCGATTTACTATTTACACATAATCCATAAATTAAGTCATACTTTGACAGGTAAGCTTATTTTATTACCAGACATGCATAGACACATTGGGATGTAATACACTCTAATTACTAGACACGACAGTACTACACAACATTTGCTCTGATACCAAGAAAACTGTCACGCCCCGGAAGCGTGAAAAAATGGGGCTAATTTAAACTTTTTATCCATTAACTATGTTGTTTTCCTGTCCATGTCTAGATTTAAAATCTTTTTCATTTTCCAGGATCTCATTACATTACATACATTCTATATATATAAAATTATTTACAACTATTACATCCCAACTATTATATACAATAGTGTCTATTATGTATCACATGTCTGGAATATAAGTAAGACTGTACCTCAAGGTTACAAAAGAATCCGATGAAAGGTCGGACTACCTTGTCAACGACCACAGTCTCGTATGTGCAGTAGACTCGCTATAGATAATCTGGGAGATGGAAAGGAGGGGGGTGAGTTTTTCAGACTCAGTAAGAGATACATTTAAAATAACTTTAAATACTCAAAACATGGAAAAACTCATGGTTTTACAAATCAGCATAAATATGTACTGGAGTAGAGATGCTTACATTTCGCAAAAGCAGTAAAAACATGCTTAAATCATAAGTTTACACATCATGCATCCTTTTAGTAAAACTCATATATAATATGCATATCACGTCGTGTAAACAAGTAAAAAGCATCTCAAAACTTAATCATGCATATCATAACATGCTTATCACTTTGAAATGAAATTGTATTGTCATATGCACATCTCATAAAACATACTCATAGCTACCTTTAAAATCTCATCATAAAAATATGTGCTCAATAAAATCATAAAACAGGTAGCATGAAATGTGCAAAAACATATATATATCATTCCGTCAATTCATCGTGTAGGGTCAGGCAATCGTCTCATATACTAGTCCCAAAGGACATCATACATCTAGTCCCGTAGGACAAAATCATGGGTACTCATGGCCATAGTACAGGGGAGCCGTAGGACTGGATCAGGGTCGTACGCTACCCTATCTCACGTGCACCACTAAATGGGGACTATACGCACGAACTCACGTGCATCACCAAGTGTGGACTATACGCACGTTTCTCATATCAAGTCAGAGCCTGCCCGTTCCCTGGCCGTCGGCTAGGTAGATCCTCGATCGTCTCCATACGAGATCGATCCCAGATCCTCTGACTTTCTTCATGTCATGCCTTTTTACCCCACAAAAATCATTTTGGGCCTCTTACCCAATTTATCAAAATCATTTCGGGCCTCATACCCGTGTATTAAAATGATTACGGGACTCTAACCCAATTTTCATAAATCATTGCGGGACTCTAGCCCGTGTAAATATGGAAAGCATAGTTATCAAAGTCAATTCTTGGGACTCATACCCGTACCGTGAAAATATAGCTTAAAAGCTGTTTCGGGACTTTAACCCGTATCATGAAAACATGATTTCATAAAACATATCGGGACTTTAACCCGTAATCTCACATAAAAATACTATACTTTCGTTTCAGAAGTGAAAAATCACTTTTATAAACATGTATGCTGTAAAAATGTATCTCATATATATAAAACATGCTGAAAACTCGGGAAATGGTTTTGGCTTCGGTTTGAATACAGTTGGAAATCCATTTCGTAAAATCTCATCCAATTCTCATACATAAACAGTTGGTAAGGATGAAGGAGTACTAACGCTACTCTAAATTATATCCCTTACCTCTTAGCGACTGATGTAGAGCACTTTCCTCGATGCTCGAATTTACCTCGTAAAACATGTCGATAGACCGAGCTGCTGCAAAACAAGTTCAACTTATCACATATGGCTTAAATTCATTTCAATATATCCAAATATGTGATTATATCGAAGCTTTAGCCAAAAGTTGACTTTTAATCGATTTTACTCTTTTGCTCGGTTTTATCGATGTAAACCTCGTTTTAATCGTATTCAACTCAATAAATATTTTCTTCATATTTATTATGGTCGATTTAGCTAATTGGACCAATTTCTCTCTTATTGGGCCAAATTACACCTTAATGGGCCTTAGTCCGTTTTAAGCCCGTTTCCCTTATTAATTCTTTCATCGAGGCTTATTGGGCTCACTGGGCCCATTAGTACTTATTGGGCCTTTTTCTAAACTCTTTGAATAGCCGTATATCATTTACGACAATTTAATTAAAAATCTCGATTTAATCCACTAAATGCGCAATTTAATTCGTAACTCGTAAAATAAACATTTAATGCGCAATAATTACATAGATTGTCGTAAATGAGCTTTACTTACACGAGATTTTGCGATAGTGCATAATTCGAAGTTCGATCGGGCTCACGTACGTGATTTATCATCGAACTGCACAATTTATATATTTAATTTCGGGTGAATTTTTGATCAAATATAATTTAAATAAATTTTCCAAAAATTAAATCGGTCACTTTTGACCTCTTACCGACTTACCCGAAGTTCGGTGTATCCCCGAAAATTTTTTCTTTTTCCTTTTTCTCTTTTTCTTTCCTTTTTCTCCTTTTTCCCTCTCTTTTTCGGCTGAACCGGTTCGGTCCGGTTCAGACCGGTCTGGTTCAGTCCGGTTCAGTTCCGGTTCAACTTCTCCCTCGCCGTTCGGGGCTTTTCCGGCCGGTTCTCCACCGACTTCCGCCTCCAGATTGTTCGCGAGGTAGTCCGATGCATGGATATGTGGTCGGCTTCGCCAAAGCTCGCCGGAAAGTGGCCGGTCCGGCCTCTTCTCTCCTCCGGCGGCGGTACCAAATTTTTCCCGCGCCGTTCGGCGGCATTTCAGGCCGATCTGCGCCTGGATCGGCGTCGCAGAGGTCCCCTCTGGCCGGTGGTGGTTCGCTCCTCCCTTTATCGGCCGCCGATCTCTCTCTCTCCTCTCTTTTCTCTCTTTCTCTCTCGATCCCTCTCTCTCGGCTGCCGGCGTTTCCTCTCTCCACCGGCGCCGACGATGGCTTCTGTAGCTTCCTCTCCTCGGCTTCTCCTCGGTGGTGGCTCCGATCAACAAGGCAGAAGGGGGGGAGGCTGGCCTTCCTCGGGTCTCCTGTTTCGTTCCCTGTTTTCTTCTCTGTCGCCCGAACTTTCGCGTGACAGAGTTTCTAAATTTTTTTTTAACTTTATTATTATTATATTATATTATATTATATTTTAATCAAATAAAATATAATATATTGCACAAAATATCTCAAAAATTATATTATATTTTTATTATTTAATTACTTTAATTTATTTAATTTATTTTAATTATTTCGGTGTATTTTTCGCATATTTTCGGGATAATGTCCCAGGCGAAAATTACGAAATTCGTAATATATTCGTATCTTGACCAATTGGACTCGGAATCCAATAATTTCTTCTTTATCGATCAAGATTTCCTAAATCCATATTTTTAATGAAATTTTCTTATCGAATTTACACCGAAATTAGGATCTTTGACCATTTTACCCTTCTACACGTACGGGATTAATGTAGACCGATTTTCCTTCTCAGACTCACTATCTTTTCTCATTTAAATTCTGTATCTTTCGTCCAACGATTTAAATCCCTTTAATTTAAATTATGGTCCTAAATAATAAACATAGTGGGAAAAATCTGGGTTTCACAAATATTATCCTGGTCCAGGACATCCTCTCGCCTTCGTCCAACGGCCTACTTTCCTTTTTCTTTTCGGCTATGGCCTCCTTTTACGTTGCAACTATACCAACGAAGTTTTTCTGTCTCTTTACTTTTCTGTGGGGTGATCTTGCCCAACTCTGTGCAATCAAAATCAATGGTCCGTCTTACCACACTTAACTGCCATTTTCATCAATACAGTGTAGGTATAGACCCTCCTTCCGTGGTATCCACCACACATCCCACAGTGATCACACTGCTACTCTGTTTCGTAGCAGGTTGGGGTTCTCCAATCACAATACCCCTCATAAGTGTTGAAACTGGATACACTGGGGCATTACCAATCATCTTACCCCCTGACTCATCAGCTCTAATCTCTTCCCAACTGGTCTCTTTCCCGCTCTGACATCTCTGTCATTCTCTATTCTCTTCTGTCTCTATTTTTGACCCTTACTACCTTTCCCAATCTCAGAGACGTGCAACACATGATATTATTCACGCAACTATATTCTGCGCACTGCCTCGACATAAGTAATGAGCCAATCGGACTCTAATCGACAATTTGAGTCATTTCATGAACTTTTGGGCTTTCCAACTCTCACTGCCCACAATATCGGGTTCATACTTGCCCAGGGATATAATCTGAGATTCATGCTCATCAATCAACCAATACCTCTGGGTCAGTGTAAAAAAATTTTACTTGTAATTTTTCTTAAATAGTGTCCGGGATATTCTGTCACCGGAATACATCTAGAATTATTCTTCATGTCGACTCTGGACGTCTAACTCTTCAGATGGGTCGAGCGGACTTCCACTAATGTTCCGCCTCGACTCTCTAACATAAATGTATTTTAAAAGTCACTTTCTTAGTCGACATACACCGAAAAATCCATAGCACTTCGCTATCTCATACACCCAGTCCTCAACAACTATAGGTTTCTTTACTTCGCTATATATCGGAGGGGTGTGAAAATCTCTATAGCCTGAGGCATCTGTTTAGGCTTTACCCTGCCTATCCTCAACTACCTGCATAGACTGAGTAAATAACTCTGAAATATTTTCTACACTCCACTCCATCCTCTCGGAGTGTGTCTTAATACTGTTTGGTCTCTTTATAGGACCCTGTGGAGTATGCTCAACATCAGCCTCCACCTCACTCTCATCTTGAGTCTCATGTGATGACTCATTCGACTCTCAGGCCGATCTCTATAGTCTTGAACATGTGTACTCACCCCTCTACTATAGCGGCTATCAATTATAAAACTAGATTCTTGCATTCGAAACTAAATTCTTAGCTGTTGTTCCATCTTGATATACACAATTGTATCTAAACAATGCACAGTACATGGGGATGTAAATTTACTTAACCACTAACACCGACTCATATCAGGCCAACTCTGCTCTGATACCATTAAATTTGTCACGACCCAAATTACCTAAAAATCCCTACAAATTTTTCGCTTTTTCATTTCCTTATCCGTCGTGAACAGTTGTACTACTAAACAGTTGGGCTATGATTCGGTGTTAGTTACCTCTCACCTATTTACCATTCTATTTTCATATTTCATTTACATATCAATTTATTTGAACTAAATACATCCTCAATATTACATCCATATATAGTACTGTGCATCTATATGTTCAGATACGAAATTACACAAATGTGTATACCTGTTCTTGATAAGAAGCAGCGGATAACCGAGATGCGAGACTTTTGTCGCTCTCTTCTACTGAATGTACCCTGTGGGGTGAAAAATGAAAGGGTGATCGAAACGTGCTCAGTAAGGCAATAATGTAAGCAGGTAGATAACTATACTATCTACGTGCTGATAATGTCATGATATAAAAATCGTTTACATTTGGAGCATGAGGTATGACTAAAACGATGCCACATGTATGTATATATCATATAAGAGAAATCATGAAATCGGCATATAAAGCACACATGGAAAAATCATCATGTATGACATCTCATTCTCGTCACATTAAAAACTTATTAGTTTCATCATAAACTCTTCACTTTAAAACTTATTCGTTTAATCACAAAACTCATCACTTTAAAACTCATTTGTTTCATCATAAAACAACTTCAACAAGGTCAAACCCATCTCTCGGGAATACCTTGATTCATTAAATCACATCTCTTTTAAAAACATAAATCGGGACTACCCCTGTCACGCCCCGGAAGCGCGGAAAAATAGGGTTAATTTAAACTTTTTATCCATTAACTATGTTTTCCTGTCCATGTCTAGATTTAAAATCTTTTTCATTTTCCAGGATCTCATTACATCACATACATTCTGTATATATAAAATTATTTACAACTATTACATCCCGACTATTATATACAATAGTGTCTATTATGTATCACATGTCTGGAATATAAGTAAGACTGTACCTCAAGGTTACAAGAGTATCTGATGAAAGGTCGGACTACCGTGTCAACGACCACAGTCTCGTATGTGCAGTAGACTCGCTATAGATAATCTGGGAGATGGAAAGGAGGGGGGTGAGTTTTTTCAGACTCAGTAAGAGATACATTTAAAATAGCTTTAAATACTCAAAACATGGTAAAACGCATGGTTTTACAAATCAGCATAAACATGCACTGGAGTAGAGATGCTTACATTTCATAAAAGCAGTAAAAACATGCTTAAATCATAAGTTTACACATCATGCATCCTTTTAGTAAAACTCATATATAATATGCATATCACGTCGTGTAAACAAGTAAAAAGCATCTCAAAACTTAATCATGCATATCATAACATACTTATCACTTTAAAATGAAATTGTATTGTCATATGCACATTTCGTAAAACATACTCATGGCTACCCTTAAAATCTCATCATAAAAATATGTGCTCAATAGCAAATCATAAAACAGGTAGCATGAAATGTGCGAAAACATATATATATCGTTCCGTCAATTCATCGTGTAGGGTCAGGCAATTGTCTCATATACTAGTCCCGAAGGACATCATACATCTGGTCCCGTAGGACAAAATCATGGTACTCATGGCCATAGCACAGGGAGCCGTAGGACTGGATCAGGGTCGTACGCTACCCTATCTCTCGTGCACCACTAAATGGGGACTATACGCACGAACTCACGTGCATCACCAAGTGTGGTCTATACGCACGTTTCTCATATCAAGTCAGAGCCTGCCCGTTCCCTGGCCATCGACTAGGTAGATCCTCGATCGTCTCCATACGAGATCGACCCCAGATCCTCTGACTTTCTTCATGTCATGCCTTTTTACCCCATAAAATCATTTTGGGCCTCTTACCCAATTTATCAAAATCATTTCGGGCCTCATACCCGTGTATTAAAATCATTACGGGACTCTAACCCGATTTTCATAAATCATTACGGGACTCTAGCCCATTTTTCATAGAAAACATAGTTTTCATAAATCATTGCGGGACTCTAGCCCATGTAAATATGGAAAGCATAGTTATCAAAGTCAATTCTTGGGACTCATACCCGTACCGTGAAAATATAGCTTAAAAGCTGTTTCGGGACTTTAACCCGTATCATGAAAACATGATTTCATCAAACATATTTTGACTTTAACTCGTAATCTCACATAAAAACACTATGCTTTCATTTCAGAAGTGAAAAATCACTTTTATAAACATGTATGCTGTAAAAATGTATCTCATATATATAAAACATGCTGAAAACTCGGGAAATGGTTTTGGCTTCGATTTAAATACAGTTGGAAATCCATTTCTTAAAATCTGATCCAATTCTCATAGATTTAAATACGGTGGTCATCCTCAGTTTGCTTCGTTTTCGTTTTCTGTTTCTCTTTCTCTCTCCCCGACATTTCTGCATTCTTCTTTTTTTTTTATTATTTTATTATTATTAATTATTATTATTTATTTTATTATATTATATTTTATTATATTTTATTTTAATCAAATAAAATATAATAAAATACACAAAATATCTCAAAAATTATATTATATTTTATTAATTAATTAATTTAATTAATTTAATTTATTTCGTGTAATTTTCGCATATTTTTAGGATAATGTCCCAGGCGAAAATTACGAAAATTCGTAATATTTTCGTATCTTGACCAATTGAACTCGAAATTTCAAAATTTCTTCTTTATCGATCAAGATTTCCTAAATCCATATTTTTAATGAAATTACTTCATCGAATTTACACCGAAATTAGGATCTTTGACCATTTTACCCTTCTACACGTTCAGGATTAATTTAGACCGATTTTCCTTCTCGGACTCACTATCTTTTCTCATTTAAATTTCGCATATTTCGTCCAACGATTTAAATCCCTTTTATTTAAATTATGGTCCCAAATAATGAACATAGTGGGAAAAATCCGGGTTTCACAACCCCTCCATCGGGTTTGTCCTGGTCTATCCAGACCGTATGATATCATGTGAGGCATGTAGGTTACTGTATGAAAAATCGAGGACTATGACCATACTTTGTCCCTGTGATCCCAGGCTACACGGATCCCGGTGTGCGGGGTATCACAACTGCAACGGGAGGTGGGGTCAAGTCCTACTCGCTAGAATATCAAGTAACATCATAGAGTCATCATGACTGCACGGTACAGCGTACTCCATGTGACATACACGGTACATCGTACTCCGTGGACCCATATCATAGTCTGGGGGTACCTGCCGTAGGTCTTATCCACCCCAATACTATGTCGATAACCAACCCATGTCTCAAAGTATACGTGCGAGCATCTCAACTCTCTGTGACACACAGTCTACAGGAGGCTTCCGCACGACTATATGCATGTCAACTCACGTCTAGTACGAGCGAAGCTCCAGCACCACGCTATGCATATCATGATATCTAAAATCTCGTGCGAGCGAAGCTCCAGCACGATTTTGTGCACACATAAATTTCTCGTACGAGCAATGCTCCAGTACGGCTTTTCATGAGAAATAAATCAGTAAACTTGAGTGCGAGAAAGACTCTAGCACTCTTTTTACTCATGTAAATATGATAGGTGGCTCAATCTTTATAAAATATCTTTTAAAATAGTAACCGGTCAAAACCGGTACCCTTTCGTATAATTCACGAAATCAACAGCCAACCTATGTGCATATTTGCTTAAATCAAAGCAACACATGCATATAAAGCATTAAAAACATGAAATCATGTAATTTATCTGCCTTACTACCCTTTTTGTAAATTTTACTCTCAGGGGCAAAATCGTCTTTTTCTTTATTCACATAAGCCCCGGTTTTCGTAAAATTATCATTTCGTTTTCTAAATACTTTAAGTAATTCTAAACCATGTAATTCCCCTCAAAATTACGTATAAGTATCTCTATGCACCTACAAAATTCCCTTACCTCGATTCTCGTCGAGTCTGACCTTTCCTTTTTTCACTGTTGTCTCGTCGCACAGTCCGATATGCTTCCAATCAAACCTCCGAAACTGCGTAATAATATTCCTCAGGTCAGATATTATACAATTTAATTATATTTCTTATTTTCTGGGCTTAATTTAAATCGTTGGGCCCATTTACCCCTATTGGGCCCGATTGCACCTTAATGGGCCTTAATCGACCTCAAGCCCGTTTTCCACTTAATTTTCACTTTATCGAGGCCTATTGGGCTCATTGGGCCCTCCAACAATTTATTGGGCCTCGTTCTAGCTCTCGAATTGCTAAATTTATTATTTACGACAATTTTTCCGACTTTCCAAAATTTAATCTATTTTATGCGGTAATTAAATTCGAATCACGCATAACGATGCAAATTGTCGTAAATAAGAGTTACTTACCTGAGATTCCATGCTAGTCCGCAAATCGAAGCTGTCTCGAGCTCTCTTTGGATGCCAATTGTCGAGCTACACAATTTCATAATTTTTTGGGTAACTTTTTCAGTCGAAAATGAATTAAATAAAATATTCCAAAATTCAAATCGATCAATTTTGACCGCTTATCGACTTACCCGAAGCTCGATTGCATCACTGAAATTTTTTCCAATTTTTTTCTCTTTTTCTTTTTTCCCTTTTTCTCCTTTTTCCTTCTCTTTTTGGCTGAACCAGTTCAGTCCGGTTCAGACCGCCGGTTCAGCTCGGTTCGGTTCGGTTCAGTTTGGCCGGTTCAGTCCCCATTTGGTCATTCCGGCGCCGTCCGGCCGGTTCCCGACGCCTCACCACCGCCGTTCGACGCGTCCGCACCTGGGCATCCAAGATCGGGCCTCGGCTGGAGTCGAAACGCAGCCATCGCCGGCGAATCTTTCCTTCTCCCCCCGCGGCTGTCACCTCTCGATCCGGCAGATTCCGACGGTTTCGCCGGCCGATACTGGTCTCAAAAGAACCGGCTCCTCTTCCCGATCACGCCGTACCCGCCATTCGAGCCCAGCTGCCGTGGATCGCCGGAACCGACTCCGTTTTCCTCGCGGCTTCCTCTTCCTCCGTTCGGCGATCTCCAGCCTCCTGACGGCGCGTCACCGGTGCCCAAAGCTTCGCCGGCCTCTCCTCTTCCTCCTCGGCCCTTCGTCGGAAGGTGACGATCGCCGGTGGACGTGGGTCGGTCGGCCACGCGCGGGTCTCCTCGGTTTCAATCGTTTTCTCTCTCCCCGATACATTTTCTGATTCTCCTCTTTTTTTTTTCTTTTTTTTTACAATTATTATTTTATTTAACAATTTGTTTTATTATTTATTTTAATTATTACACTATTTATTAAAATACTCTATAAAAATCCAAAATATCTACAAACTATATTATTTTATTCCAAATTTAATCTATTTAATTTAATTTAATTTATTTATTATATTTTAATCCTTTTTCGGGTATAATTTCTCTGTATTTTCTGGATATTGTCCCGAATGGCTTTTCGGTATATTTTTTGATTATTTTCGGGATTATTTTTTTTCGAACTAAAAATCCCGATTAATTCCGATTAATTCCCATAAATTAATATCTTGATCAATTTAACCCAAAATAAATTTATTTCATCCTTATTGACCAAAATTTCTCAAATCCATATTTTTAATTAAATTTTCTCATCGAATTTATACCGACTTTTGGTCTTTTGACCATTTTGCCCTTGCACGTGTTCGGAATTAATTTAACCCGACTTCCCTTCACGAATACTCATTTATTTCGTATTTTAATTAAATTCGGGTCTTACAGAACCTATGGCCATGGTAAGGTTGTAGACTGGATCAAGGTCGTACAACGTTCAGAACCCGAAGGTGAAATTCAGACACCACAAGGGCGAAGTTTAGACGCCACGAAGGCGAAGTCAGACACCACACAGGCAAGTTCAGACGCCACACAGGCTAGTTTAGATGCCACACAGGCGAGTTTAGATGCCACACAGGCGAGTTCAAATGCCACACAGGCGAAGTTGACATGCGTAAGCATACAACATGAATGGCCCTTAGTCTTAAAACATACTATAGTTTTCATATGCGAAAAGATCGAAATAAAATCATCTTATTCGAAAGATCATTTCAGAAGACATGCTCTTATTCAGAAGTCAAATTCAGAAATATGCAATTCTTCAAAAACACAAATACATAGAGCATATTCTTGATCAGAAATATAATTTAGAAACATGCATGAAAATCATACTTCATGTCTTTGTAAGCTTTCCTTAATCATGGTTCAGAAAGTAACTATTACCGTTTTAAATTATATCCCCTTACCTCGATCTATCGAAATTCTCGAATTCGAGTGGTGACGCCTCCTAGTACCTCCTTTAATTCTTTCTACGATCACCTACACCGAAATCGTTCACCTAGCATCCTATTCATGTGAATCATCCGAATTGCGTTAAAATCGTAACTTATTCATTACTACTTCGTGTGTACGTATAATTGTATATACCTAGGCCAACACGTACGTTTATATATTTTCTTTACTATTTATATATTTTGTACATACAAATATTAACATATACCTTTATTATATACATCTACATGTATATACACATAAATATATATATATATATTTATTTGTTTTCCATTTTTCCTTATCACATGTATATATTCTTTGTATGTACATATACTAACATACACATTTATCTTATACACCCATTTGTATATACACCTAAGTATATACACATATTTATTTTATCATTGGCTTTCCTTATTCATTATCAAATATATATACACACACATATATATATATATATATATAAATTGTCTATTATTCATCTCTCCCATTTTTATTTTTATTTCACATCTAATTTAAAATCTACAATATCATGTTTATAGCCCATCATGCATATATATACATGTATATCAAATATATATATATATAAATCTACATTTCCTCTTCAAATTTCCAGCTTTCTTTTCTTTTCTTTTTTGCGTGTGCCGTCCCCTGCTTCACTGCCTCACGATTTCTCCCTCAATTCAGCTTCAATTTCCTTCCTCCCTCAGCTCTCGGTTTGCCTCAATCCAGTTCCAATTCCCTTTCTCCCTCAGCTCTCGGTTCCCAGCTTCAGTTCTCCTGGTTCTGTCTCCCCTGCAGCCTCTCGGTTTCTAGCCTTCTCCCTTCGGTCTCCCTTTCTTCTCCCCTGCCTCTCGGTTCCAGCCTTTCTTTTCCGATCAGCTCCCTTGCTCCAAATTTGCTTTCTGGTTCTGCTTCCTTCTAGCCACAGTCTTCTTCTTCCTCTCCGATTGGCCAGCCTTCCTTCTCCTTTCCTTTCTCTTTTCTCTTCCTTTCCTTTCTCTTTTCTTTCCTGGCCGACAGGCTTGCTTTTCTTCTTTTCTTCTTTCCCTTCCTTTCTTTTCCTCCTCTCCCAGCCGATCAGCCTTTCTCCTCTCCCCCCTTTCCTTCTTCTTCCTCTTCTCCTTCCCTTTCCTTTTTTCCTTTCCCGCTCCCTGCTCCCCGCTCCTCTATGTTTTTTTCAATTCGAAAGTAGCAGACGGAATTGGCTTTTCTAAGCCAATTTCGTACATGCTATATTTATATATATTATTTTAATATATATATATTATTAATATACATATTATATTATATTAATATATATATTATTTGTTTATTATTATTTTTGTATTATTTTTTTTTGTTTTGTTTGATTATTTGTTGTTTCCCATTTCATTTTTTTTTGTTACTACCTATAGAATATATACTACACATTACAATATATATATATATCTACATATTTGCTATATATATATATATATCATTATTTATCCATTTTAAATTTTTTCCTAGTGTATATATATATATATACATTTCCTTCTCATAAAATTATTCAATGACAATATTCATGCCTTCCATGAAATTTTCATTATTTCAAAAATGAAATATTATTGATATTTCATCATTCCTCATAAATCTCGATATAAGTTTTTACATCAAATTTATTTTCGATCCCTCCATACTTGCATTTTGTAAGACCCGATTTTTATCGTAAGAGCAAAAAGGGAATGAATAGAAATTTTCGAGTGCATTTAAAAATGCAAAAGGGTTGAAATGGTATTCCCGAATACGTACAAGGGTAAAACGATCAAAAGACCAAAATTCGATATTAATCGCGACAAAAAAATTTAATTAAAAATATGAGATTGAGAAATCTTGATCAATAACGAAGAAATAATTAAATTTCGGGTTAAATTGATCAAGATATGAATTTATAGGAATTAATCGAAACTTTCACCTCGAAAAATGATCCTAAAAATAATCGAAAAATATACCAAAAGGGCGAAATAAGATCGATAAATTCATCTAGTGAGTAAATGAATAAAATATAAATTTTTAAAGATATCTGTGGATTTTAATTTTATTTTAATGATTAAAATAAATTATAAATAAAAAATAATAAAATAAAGTAAAAAAACGTAAAAATCTGGAATTGCGAAACAGAAACGAAATGGAGAAACGAAAGAAACCCGAGGATCGATCCTCTACATCGGTGAGCTTCGACCATCGGACCAGCACGAGGCGTCAGGCGACGACGAGACCGGCATGGTGGGAGTGCCTGAGAGGCACCACGCGCATCGGTGATGCCTGACGAAGGAGATCGATGGGGGGGAGGTCGAAAAGGGGGAAGGCCATCGGTGCCGTTTCGACCAACCCCGAGGCCTAACGAAGACTCCTCAGGCGCAGCCGAGCCGAACGACATCGAAATCATACCGAGAACCGGTCGGACGACGTCAAAACAAGGGAATTATGCTTGAACCGGTACAGTCGGTTCAGCGCAGTGACGTTATGCTGAACCGGACCAGACCGGTTTAGCCAAAAAGAAAAGGAAAAAAAAGGAAGAAAAAGGGAAAAAAGAAAAAGAGGAAAAATTTGAAAAAAATTCCAGTGATGCAATCGAGCTACGGGTAAGTCAGTAAGCGGTTGAATTGATCGATTTAAATTTTAGAATATTTAATTTGATTAATATCCGACTGGAAATTTACCCGAAAAAATATTAAATTGTGTAGCACGACGATTGACGTCAAATGAGAGCTCGAGACAGCCTCGATTTGTGTACGATCATGGAATCACGGGTAAGTAACCCTTATTTACGACAATTTTGCATAGTTATGCGTGTTAAAATTTACCGCATAAATTACGGATTTAATTTTCGCATGAAATGAATTAAATTTTGGAAAATTGGATAAATTGTCGTAAATACTAAATTGAGATATCTGAGAAATTAAAACAAGGCTAAATAAATACTGATGGGCCCAATGAGCCCAATAGGCCTCAATGATGTAAATAGTAAGTGAAAAACGGGCTTAAGACCGATTAAGGCCCATTATGGTACAATCGGGCCCAATATGGGTAAACGGGCCCAATGATTTAAATTAACCTCAGAAAATTATGAAATACAATTAAATTGTATTGTATTTGACCTGATGAATGTGTATCCATAGTTCCGGAGATTGGATTGGAAGCAAATCGGACTGTGTGACGAGTCATCAGTGGAAAGGTCAGACTGTACAAAAAAATGAGGTAAGGGAATTATGTGAGTAGCTAGAGGTAGCTACGCGTATTTTAGTAGTTTTTGTATACATTGATTTTGTATGTATACATTGTTATTGTATAATGATCCTAAAAGTGGTTTAAATGATTTTAAGGATCGAAATAGGTGAAAAGACTATTTTACCCCAATTGAGGGAAGTTCACATAAGGAAGGTGAAAGCATGACATGCATGATTTAAGAACTTTTATGATTAAGGAATTTTATTGGTTTTAATCAAAGCAAATCGATAGATTGACCAGTAATTGCTTAAATTTCACAAGATAACACTACATAGGTGTTATTTATATTTAAATGAAATTTCTTTGGAAAACGGCCAACTATCAAGTTTATATGGAAACAGATAGTGCTGGCACATAGTTCGCACTATATATTCGTTTGTGAATGTGCATAAATGTGCTTGAGCGGTTGCTCGCACTGACTTATGTGACATCATATGCATGAAATGTGCTAGAGCGGTTGCTCGCACTGATTTTTATTCTTGTGAAATGCATGAGAAGTGTTGGAGCCTAGCTCACACTCTGTTTTGACATGTTTTGACATGTTTTGACTGTTTTGTCTTGTTTTGTCTGGATATGCATAAAAAGGTGCTGGAGCGATTGCTTGCACTAGTTTTTATGATTTGGCATGCATAAGAGATGTTGAAGCTTAGCTCGCATTCTGTTTTGATATGATTTGCATAAAAGCCATGCTGGAGTGTAACTCGCATGAGATTTGATTTAATTATGCATAAAGCCGTGCTGGAGTGTAACTCGCATGAGATTTGATTTACTTGAGCATTCATTTGTGCTGGAGCGTTGCTCGCACTAAGTTTTATATGGCTTTATAATTCATTTGAATGCTGTACTGGAGTTTTTCTTGTACGAGATTTTCATTGAGTTTTTATTCATATCCGTGCTAGAGCATTGCACGTACGTGGATTTTACTTGAATTTATAATTATTTTAAGTCATACTGGAGCACTGCTCGTATGCAAATTTTATTGATTTTTATGAAACCGTGCTAGAGCTTTACTCGCACGAGGTTTTCTGATATCATGAATATGCATGGAGCCGTGCTTGAGCTTTGCTCGCACATGGATTTATATTACATGCATATAGCCGTGTTGGAGCCTCTTGTAGACTGTGTGTCACAGTGAGATGATATGCTCACACGTGCATATTGAGACAGAGATGATATGGGTGGATAAGACCTATTATAGGCAACCCTGACTAAGCTTGGGTTCACAAAGTACGTTGTACTGTGTATGTCACGCGGAGTACGATGTACCGTGGGGATTGCTGGAGTGAAGTGGCATTAGCCACGAGGCAGCAAGCCTTGCCCTCGCAATCCTGGTGTTATGCTGTTCTGACGGGTAAGACGACCCACCTCCCGTTTCAGGTGTGATACCCTGCACACTAGGTACCGTGTTGCCAGGGATCACTAGGATTTGGCCATAGTCCTCGATGTTACGGATATAATCAGCTGCTTATCTCACATGATATAACTATTGGTCGAAAGACCAGGGTAGACCCGAGAGATGGGTCAGGCCCCCGATTTTATGATTTTCTACTGTGATACAAGATTTCAGATGATTTTATGACATGTGACCCTAAAAGAAGGGTGATTTTATGACATAATTTTATAACGAATTATTTTATGAGTTTTGAGATGATTGCCCAAAGGGGTTAGTTTATACTGCAATTTTAATGAAATGATTTAAATTCAGTAGCATGATGATGTTTTTCATGCTTTCATTTCAAATTTAGATTTGTCTTACGTGACATGAAAGAATGCATGATTTTGATTAAATTCATGCTAAGTATGATTTACCGATGTCACATAAAATGCCTTTGATGCATGAATTATATGATTTCTATATGCACAAATAGTTTTGATAAACTATGGCATTGAAATATGCATGATTTTGTGCGTGAAATTTTAAATGAAAAGAAATGGATTTAAGGGCATGGCATTATGAGCATGTAGATAGTGGAGCTATCTACTTACTTGCATAATTGCCTTACTGAGTGTGTGGTTTGCTCACCCCCTTATTTTCCCATCTTTTCAGAGCACTCGCAATAATTAGTAAGCGGCTGAGGACTTGCATGCTAGGTATCTGCTGCTTCACATCGAGAGACAAGTATACACATTTGTATGGTTTTGTATCTAAATATGTAATGCACAGTACTGTAAACGAATTTGATGTCGGGGATGTAAGGTTATGTAAATACCATTGGGTATGTATTTATTTAAAATCTAAAGATAGTAAACTCTGATATGTGATAATGGAATGGTAAATAGTGTGAGGTGACTAACACCGAATCATAGCCCAACTGTGTTGTAGGATGGTCACGATGAGAGAAAGGTAAGAATTAAATAATAAATGAAAAAAATGAAAAATTTACTCTGATTTTAGGTAATTTAGGTCGTGACAAGTAATGGTATCAGAGCTTGAGTTGGCCTGATATGAGTCAGTGTCAGTGGTTAAGGAAGTTTACATCCCCATGTACTTTGCATTATTTAGATACAATTGTGTATATCGAGATGGAAGTACAGTTAAGAATTTGGTTTTGAATGCAAGAATAGACTCATTAACTGATAGCCGCTATGATAGAGAGGCGAGTACATGAGCTCGAGTCCGTAGAGGTAGGCCCGAGAGTCGTACTAAGTCATCACATGAGACTCGAAATGAGATTGAAGTGGAGGTTGGTATTGAGTATGCCCCAAAGAGTCCGACAGAGAGATCGGACAGAGTTTGACAGAGAGATCGGACAGAGGTCAATAGAGAAATCGAACAGTATTGAGACACGCTTTGTGAGGTTAGAGCGGAGTGTGGAGAATATTTTGTGAGCTAATTGCTTAGAGTATGCATGGGATTTGAGGGCGAGTCGGAATATTGGTGGAAGTCCGCTCGACCCATCTTAAGAGTTAGACATCCATAATGGACATGGAAAATAATTTTTTTATGTATTCCGGTGACAGAATATCCCGGACATAATTACAGATAGCATTCTCTACTCTGACCCAGAGGAACTGGTTGATTGACGAGTATGAAACTCAGTTTATATTCCTGGGCAGATATGACTCGGACACTATGAACAGTGAGAGTCGAGATGTCTGAAAGTTCATGAATGGCTCAGATTGTCAATTAGAGTCCAAGTGGCCATTAGATATCACTACCTATGTCAAGGCAGTGCGTAGACTACAGTTGTGTGAATAAGATCATGAGTTGCACGCCTCTGAGATTAGGAAAGGTAGTAAGGGCTGAAATAGAGACAAAAGAGAATAGAAAATAACAGAGATATCAGAACGAGAAAAAGGTAGTTTGGTAAAAGCTTAGTGCTGATGAGTCACGAGATAAGATGATTAGTAAGGCCCCAGTGTATCCAAATACAGTATTTGTGAGGGGTATTGTGATTTGAGGACCCCGACCTACTACGGAGCAGTGTAGCAGTATAGTAGTGAAAGCAGTGTAGCAGTGTAAACAGTGTAGGATATGTGGTAGTTACCATGAAAATAAGATGTAGGACGAGGGTGAGTGTATGCCTTGGACTAGGACACTCTTGATGTTTCATCAGATGTGGTGAAAGATACCACACTGGTTGTAAATAATAAAATAATTATTTTAATTGATCCTGGTGCCACGCATATATTCATACCGCCTTTAGTTGCTTATAAGCTAGTGAAAGATGTGAAACCTGTACCCCTAAACAAAATGATGATAGTTAGCTAATTTTCACTAACTGAATATGGGTATAGAGATTGTAAGTTGAAAATAAGGGTGAAAACATCATTGAAAAGTGTATTGTAAGTTTTAATAAGTAATGAAAGAGTTTGTTATAGTGATAGATCCTGAATACGAGATATATTGGAATAAGATGTGTATCCAAGGTAAGAATATCCTTGATATGTAAAGTAATTCGAATTAAGCAATATGTAGTGAGTATGTATTGCGACCAAGGATAAGAGGAGCATATATCTACAACTAGTCCATGTGGTCAAGTCTGAGGGTTAATAAAGGTATTTCAAAATACTTTCCTGCCTGAAGATTTGACAGCGTCTAGAAGCGCACACAACCTATAAATTGAAATCGACAGTCGTAATATATATACATTTAAAATTTGGGTACCTTTACTCGTACCGGTTCAGCAAAGGAGAAAAAGGGAAAAAGAGGGAAAAAGGAGAAAAAGGGAAAAAGAAAAAGAGAAAAAATTGGGAAAAATTTCAGTGATGCAATCGAGCTTCGGGTAAGTCGCTAAACGGTCGAATTGACCGATTTAAATTTTGAAATATTTTATTTAATTAATTTTGGACTGGAAACTTACCCGAAAAATTATGGAATTGTGTAGCTCGACAATTGGCATCCCACGAGAGCTCGAGACAGCCTCGATTTGCGTACTAGCATGGAATCTCGGGTATGTAACCCTTATTTACGATAATTACCTCGTTATGCGTGATATGAATTTAATTTCTGCATAAATTGAATTAAATTCTGAAAATTTAGATAAATTGTCCTAAATACTAAATTGAGATATTCGAGGCTTAGAACGAGACTCAATAAATTATTGGTGGGCCCAATGATCCCAATAGGCCTCGATAATGTGAAAATTAAGTGGAAAACGGGCTTAAGGCCGATTAAGGCCCATTAAGGTGCAATCGGGCCCAATAGGGGTAAATGGGCCCAATGATTTAAATTAAGCCCATAAAATAGGAAATACAATTAAGTTGTATAATATCTGACATGAGGAATATTTATACGCAGTTCCGGAGGTTTGATTGGGAGCATATCGGACTGCGCGACGAGACAACAGTGGAAAAGGAAAGGTCAAACTCGACAGAAAAATAAGGTAAGGGAATTCTGCGGACTGCTAGAGGTAACTTTACGAAATTTTAAGTTCATTTGCAGTCCTTTAAAAATTATCTGAAGGGTCTAGAGGTCAAATAATACTTTTAGTGCCCGAATGGGCAAATTACCAAAATACCCTTGTTAAGGGTAAAATTTACAAATTTAGGAAAAATTTGGGAGGAGCAAGAACAAGAGGTTTCTGCTCGTTCTGGAGACATTTTAATGCATGCATGAGTAGGCTGGCTAACCTTGAAAGAAAATGCACAGCATTGCATACTTTCAACGATATAATTGTTTTGAAAAACTGTTTTGAGGAAACAGAGCCGCCTACGTGTTTTTATTGACACGTGACGTGCTAGAGCTCAGCTCGCACGATATTTTGATTTGTGTGATGCATGCATTAGTGCTGGAGTGAGAGCTCGCACTAGAGTTTTACATGCATAGGTGCTGGAGTCCAACTCGCACCAGATTTTTTATATATATATATGATTTTCGTGACAGGGTGCTAGAGTCTAACTCGCACCATATTTTTATATGATTTTTGAGACAGAGTGCTAGAGCCTAGCTCGCACTAGTTTTACTTGATTTGATGAGAGTGCTGAGCATTGCTCGCACTGATTTTATGAGAACATGCGATGAGCCGTGCTTGGAGCATCGGGTAGACTGTGTGTCACCGATTAAATAGGCTCGCACGTGCGTTTTGAGACATGGCAATACGATTTAATGTTAAAACAACCTGATGAGCCCGAAAGAGGGATAAGGGTTGGAGGTCCAGCTGATGAGCCTGAAAGAGGGATAAGGCTGGGGGTCCACAGAGTACGATGTACTGTGCAAGTAGCATGGAGTACGATGTACTGTGTGGTATCTTTGTGATACGTTGTATCTTTGTGATACGTTGGCATCTTCGGATGCATGGGATCGGATAAGACCGACGAGATGGAGTGACCCACCTCCCGGACGGTTCCCGATCATGGTGAGAACCCGCACACTAGGATCCGTGTAGCTGAGGAACTCCCGAGGACACATATGGCCATAGTCCTGGTTATTGCCGATATACAAATGTTGCCTAGTCTCGTATGTCGACGATTTTGATGAGATCAATCTGGGTTTTAAATTAAACGTGCATGATGCTATTTCCATGCTTTTTAAACCCATGTGTGATGTAAATCGATTTTCATGGTTTTGTGTGAGTCAGGATCACCCGATGGAGGGGTCGAGTCCTGACTTTATTATGAAATTTTTAAATGAGAAAGAAATGATTTGAAATAATTGCATGTTGAATTTTTCGTGCAAACTTGATTTACATAACATCATAACTCATATCATCTGTTTTAAAATGTGTGGAGAAAGGGTGGTTTATGCATGACACCACGTTCATGTAGGTAGTATGGTTACCTACTTGTTCGTAGGATTGCCTTACTGAGCTTGATGTGCTCACCCCTTTCATTTTCTCCCACAGCTAATCTCCAGTTGAAGTTGAGGCGACTCAGTACTGCATTCCGGATATCCGCTGCTGCCCATCATCTAAGGTATATATACTTGTATAAATTGTATCTAAATAAGCATAGCACAGTAACATGTTTGTAAGTAACTTTAGGGGATGTATAAATATGGTAAATACTTATAAATGACTGGAGAAGAAATAATTTAGATGGTAATTGAATGGTGGGACTGGCATTGACGCACAGCCCAATTATTAGTGGAGTGTGGTCACGATTCGAGGACAGGTAAGAATTTAAGTAAATAAACAAAACGCGAAAAATTAACTCTGATTTTTGGGTAGTTTGGGTCGTGACAGGTCGAAAGTGAAGAAACAAGAAGGGCTCTCGGTCATGACTGGTTTAAGTGAGCTTCATGATCCATTTCACTTTTTATGATTAAAATCTCTTGAACAAATAACAAATGGCGTTGCATGTTGATTTTGTATATGATTGGTGATGTTAGCAAGAAACCAAGAGGGAGTGATGATAGTTTAGGTTCAACCATGAAGAAAAAACCAATTGAACTCCATGTGTTCTTGAAAGAAAACACGAGGAGAAGACATGAGAATGCTGATCATGGTGTTGCATGTAAGCCTTGAAGAAATTCTAGCTCGAATTGAATGATGTTGGAATTGCATGCTTTTGGTTAAAAACAGCTAAGGCGAGGAAATGAAAGTTTTAATTGCTTAAGACTGTTAGATGTGTAAATTGAGTGATTGACGTTTTTCTACTAGATGACCAATGGTGTTGCTCAAGAAAGTAAGGTTTTAGGCCTTCAGTTTTGAACATAGGTAAAACAAAAAAATAGTTAAGCCTAATGTAATTGAGCTTTGGAATTGAATTATAAGTACTTAAATGAGTTGGTTCGTTTGTAGTACTAAAGACTGAAGAGTTACCAAAGCGGAAGGTTAGTAAAGCTATCAGCAATTGACATTGGGATAAGCTCTTGAAATTTTGGAGTTTAATTGGTAAATGGTATTTCATTCTTTCCAGTTGATACAATTGTGATTGGATGCTCGAGAATTGATTGTTAAGTTTAGGTTCCCTTATAGTGACAAAGAGCTAAGAAGCTCTTGGTTTAATGCCAAATTGGCACATGGGATATTAGCCAAATAGTAAGAGCTCTCGGTCACATTTGAATTGGTGAGAAATGGTACCAAAAAGGGTCGTGTGAAATAACTTGTTGTTATTGCAAGTTAATTATTAAACCTTGAACTTTTGGTTTAGGTGCATTTAGTGGTGAGAAGCTACACTTGCTTTCGGTTTTGTACTTAGATTTTCCTTGTGGATTTGTTTTAGCCAAGTGCTTGGGAGTGTAAATGATTATACTTAAGTTACTAGCATACATTGCTTTCCAAATGATTGTTAATTGAGCTTTTCATTGTTTTGATACTTGGTGTGGTATGTGTTGGCCAAGGGTGTGAACTCGAGGCCTTTGTTTTGTTAAATGTATGTTTTGGGTGTTTTAATTGCTTCTATATAAACTTGCATAATTGGTTTCTAAATCTTTTATATTAATATTATCTAATGATTTTATAAGTATGCATGTGTTATACTAAAATTAATCGATCTTTTATTCGCCATATCTTTATGGAAACTTTAGTCTCTTACCTGTGTTTGCATAACTTGTTTTGGATGTTAAACCTGGATTTGGTTTATGGGTAATTCGAGGTGGCGAGACCCCTCAGGCCGGGGACACCATGTTTATTGTTCTTTTCATTTATATTCAGAAACATTCTGACCTATCCCAAGTTGGTAGGTACTGGTTTTGCTAGCTCATGAATTAGTTTCAGTTTATTATCATAGATCGTACCCTACAGTGAGAAATAGAGTGTCACGCCCTCCTCCCACACGCGACTTTACCAAAAACCACAATAAATTTTTCACTTTTCTCTTACCTTTATCTCCTCAACAGTTGGGCTGTGAATAGGCATTAGTCTCCTCATCCATACATACCTTACCATTCTTTTTCATATCATACATACATGACATTTATATCATAAGTAAATTCGTATACTTAAATATAATTACATCATTACATCCCCCATATTAAAATGTGTACATCACTGTGTTTATGCATTGTTCAGATACAAAAGAGTACGCATGTGTATACCTTTCGCTAGATGGGGAGTGGCAGCGGATCAAAGGAATGCAATACCTCAGCCGACTCAATCTACTGATGAGAATCTGTAGAGATGGGGGGAAAATGAATGGGATGAGCTATCAACGCGCTCAGTAAGGAAATCAGGCAAGCAAGTAGACATCCATACTATCTACTTGAAAATAGTGCTTTGCCTTTCCTTCTCTCAATTCAAAAGCATGTTTAAAATATATATAATATAGTACAGATTTAAAATCCCATGTACTAAACACATGCTGGTTTGTCAATCAGAGGCATTCGTGCAAAACAATGCATATTTAATCATTTAAGAATGCCTTTATATAAAATATGCCATTTACATTCAAAACACGGTAAATATGGCATTTCTCATCACAACACAAACAAATCGGGTTCTGACCCATCCCTCAGGTCTACCCGTATCATAAAACACATGTGATATATTATGCGAGACTCAGTGGCTAAATGTAATCTCTCTAGACTATGTAAGAGAGCCTCCCCGCCGAACAGAGCCTCCCCGCCGAACAGGCTTAAGGATGTTGGGCTTAAGGATCTTACCGTAAGAGAGTATCTCCGGACTATGTACATATCCTAACATGTGGTGAAATCCCAGGCAACACAGTACTCAGTGTGCGGGTTATCACTGCTGTAACGGGAGGGGGGTCAGTCCATCACAACCGTCAGCTATCAGCAACTCTCCTCCACAACTCCACAACACAAAACACGGTACAAGGTACTCCATGCCACACGCACGGTACATCGTACACTCGTGGACCCATACATCATGGTCGGGGTGCCTGCCATAGGTCTTAGCCGCTCATACCATGGAAATACATCATAGTGGGGTGCCTGCCATAGGTCTTAGCCCTCATACTATGGAATAAATGCCACGTCTCTAAATTCACGTGAGAACATCTCAACAATGTGACACTCAGTCTACACGGAGGAAATCGTCACGGTTTTCTAACATGTGTGTATATCACGAAAAACTACAGTGCGCGTCTTGAGTGTGACACACAGTCAACACTCCGCCTCAAAACACTGTATATGCATGTCAAAATATCAACACTAGTGCGAGTGAACCTCCAGCACCAGGTCATGCATCTCATGTAAAACTCGAGTACGAGCTAAACGCTCCAGCACTCTATCATGCACAAATCACATAAAAACTGAGTACGAGCAATGCTCCAATACTCTATCATGCATGTCAAATAAATGTAGTGCGAGTCAACCTCCAGCACTAATGTATGTGAAAAACATCTGAAATCAAGTGCGAGTTATGCTCTAGCACGATTGTTTCCACATAATTCGGTAGATGGCTCTTTAAAAATAGGGATGTTAAAAATCACTAAAATCAGCACTATAAAGTGTGCTTAATTTACATCGACCTCAAAACATTAGCCCATCCACCTACTCTTCTGCTACACAGCAGTAAAAACCACTCAAAACATCATTTCCATGCTTTTTACCACTTTTCCCAAAATTTCACTTTTTGCCTAACTAGGGGCAAAATCGTAATTTACCCATATCGGGTCCCTAAAATTATTATAGATTTTCTCTGACCCTCAAACAATTTCAGTGAATGTAAAATCCAACGAAAATATGCACAGATATCTCTAGCTACTTGCAAGAGTCCCCTACCTCGGATCACGTCGTGTGACCTCTCTTCCTCTGTGCTGTCTAATCTCGCAGTCCGATCAACTCTCAATATGACTTTGGAACTGCATTTAATCATTCACTGAGTTAATTACACTTTTCTTACTGTATTACACATTTAATACAGTTTATTTCACTTAAATTGGCCCTTTTACGCTTAATGGGCCTTAATCACGTTAATCAGGCCTTAATCCGTATTAAGCCCGTTCATCAAGGTCTATCGACTCATTAGGCCTATCAATACCCATTGGGCTTTATTCCAAGCTCTTTGGATAGCCCGTATATCATTTACGACATTTTATTCAATTTTCTGAATATAATTCACTAAATCCAAAATTTAATCCGAAATGCGTAAATTAAATCTTAAATACGCATAAATCACATAAATTGTCATAAATGAGCTTTACTTACCCGAGATTTTGCGATGGTGCGCGAATCGAAGTTCGATCGGGCTTCCGTTCGGAATTAATCGTCGAACTGCACAATTTCGTATATTTAACTCCGGGTCAATTTCTGATTAAATATAATTTAAATAAATTTATCAGAAATTAAATTGGTCACTTTTGACCTCGTATCGACTTACCCGAAGTCCGGTGAAATCCCGAAAATTTTCCTTTTCCTTTTTCTTTCCTTTTTCCTCTTTTTCCCCTTTTCTCCTTGGCTGAACCGGTCCGGTCCGGTTCAGCATAGTCACTTTCCACTGAACCGCCGACCGGATCAGTACCTTTTTAGTCGTGCCGGCGTCGTCCGGTCGGTTCTCGGTGTGCCGTTGCCGCCGTTCGACGCGTATTGGACAGGGGACGTCTCGGTTGGCCTCGATCGGAGCCAACTCCCGCCGGTGGCCGCCGAATGCCCGTTTTTCCTCCGCGGCTTTCTCCCTTCGATTCGCCGGATTCCGGCGCCGGTGGCGAGCGTCCTGATGGCTGGGAGGTCGCACGGTGCCGGCCTTCCTTTTCCGGTCGAGTGCCTGGCCGCTGATCGCCGGAGGTGACTGGTCCGGCAAGCTCTTCTTCCCTCGATTTTGCGTCGGTTTCGTGCGGGTTTCGTTTCTTCAGCTTTCTGTTTTCAGATTTCTTTTTTTTTTTTTATAAAGAATTTTTATTATTATTTTATTCATTAAATAATAATAAAAATCCCAAAAATATCCCAAAAATTCTCAAAAATTCCAATTAAATTCATTTAGTCCGTAAATGAATTTATCAGTCCGATTTTACTTTTTCGGTATATTTTTCCACTATTTTTGGGCTCGTTTTTCGAGATAAAAATTCCAAAAATATTAATTAAATTCAAATCTCGATCAATTGGACTCAAAATTCAATATTTTCCTCGTTATTGATCAAGATCTCTCGATTTCATATTTTTAATGAAATTTTCTCATCGGATTTATACCGAATTTTGGTCAATTGACCGTTTTACCCCTGTACTTACTCGAAAATAAACTGAACCCTTATCTTGCTATTATGTAGCTTACATGCATTTTTAATTCTCAATAAATCGATTGCACGATAGTCAATACTCTTCTTATGATTCAACTATGAACTATAACGTTCGTACACATAGGAATCATAAGGTACAAGCTACATACGTAAATCAAAAACTCGGGTCTGACATAGAGTTCAATGCACTGATAGCTATAGTGCCTAGTGGATGTACCTATGTAAATCCCCGAAATTTCCCTGTAAATTTGTTCGTAAAAACATACAAGTGGAAATAAAATTGTAAGTCTGATATAAAATAAAACAAATAGATAAATGTAAAATTTAAAAAAATATATATATATATAAAATAATATAATAAATAAATATAATAAAATAATAAAATAATAAATAATATAAATAAATAAATAATATATAATATATAATATATATAATAATAAAAAATAAATAAAATATATAAAAAAATTAAAAAAATGAAAAATTGAAAGCAGTGTCGCGCGACACTGAAAACATTGAGGGAAGGGAATTGAAATTCTCTTCCCTAGATCGGAAGAAGCAGCAGCAAGGAGGAGAAGCTGAGGCCCCGGCGAAGGGAGAAAAAGCCACCGACGCCGGCCAGCCAAAATCCGACGGTAAGTGGTGGCGGCAAAAGAAAAGAGAAAGAGAAAACGAAGAGAAAATGGAGAGGGAGAGACCGAAGGAAGGGGAGAGAAAGAGAAGAAGAGAGGCTGACGGTGTAAGACCCGATTTTATGGTAAGAGCAAAAGGGAATTAATAAAAATTTTCTAGTGCATTTAAAAAATGCAAAAGGATTTAAATGATATTCCCGAACACGTGCAAGGGCATAACGATCAAAAGACCAAAATTCGGTATTAATCGGGACAAGAAAATTTAATTAAAAATAGGGGATTGAGAAATCTTGATCAATAACGAGGAAATAATTAAATTCCGGGTTAAATTGATCAAGATATGAATTTATTGGAATAAATTGAAATTTTTGTATCGAAAAATAATCTCGAAAATAATCAAAAAATATACCGGAAAGGTAAAATCGGACTGAGAAATTTATTTACAGATTAAATGAATAAAATATAATTTTTTTAAGATATTTGTGGATTTTAATATTATTTTAATGAATAAAATAATATTAAAAATAAATTATAAATAAATAAAAAAGGAAAAGTCTGAAAACGTGAAACAGAGAGGAAAAGAAACAGAAATGGCGAAACGGAAGCCGAACTGAGGAGAATCGTCGGACGAGCCACCACCGGCGGGACCGAGGGGCCGACGAGGGTCGGCGAAGATAGCTCGACCTCAGGCGAGCCACCAGCGGCCGTGACGCGCCGTGGAGTCGCCGAAAAACATCGAAAATGGAACAGAAGCTGCGGGGGAAGAAACCTCGATTCGCCGGCGATGGCGTTGATTTGGTCCAAGCCAAGGCCCGATTTTGGAAGCCCAGACGATGGCACACCGAACGGCAGTGGAATCGGCCAGAGAACCGATCGGACGACGCCGGAATGACCAGAGGATGACTGAACCGGCCAAACCGAACCGGACCGAGCTGAACCGGCGGTTTGAATCGGGTTGAACCGGACCGAACCGGTTCAGCCAAAAAGAGAGGAAAAAAGGAAGAAAAAGGGAAAAAGAAAAAGCGGAAAATTTAGGGAAAAATTTCAGTGATGCAATCGAGCTTCGGGTAAGTCGGTAAGCGGTCGAATTGACCGATTTAATTTTTGAAATATTTAATTTGATAAATAATCGACTGAAAGTTTACCCGAAAATATATCTAATTGTGTAGCTCGACGATTGGCATCAACCGAGAGCTCGAGACAGCCTCGATTTGTGTACGATCATGGAATAACAGGTAAGTGACCCTTATTTACGACAATTTTATATCGTTATGCGTGATTGATATTTAACGCATAAATTACAGATTTAATTTCTGCATAAATGAATTAAATTTTGGAAAAATGGATAAATTGTCCTAAATACTAAATTGAGATATCTGAGAATTTAGAACGAGACTAAATAAATATTGATGGGCCCAATGAGCCCAATAGGCATCGATAAAGTGTGGTAAATGGGCTTAAGGCCGATTAAGGCCCATTAAGGTGCAATCGGGCCCAATATGGGTAAACGGGCCCAATGATTTAAATTAAGCCCAAAAAATATGAAATACATTAAATTGTATTGTATTTGACCTGATGAATGTGTATCCGCAGTTCCGGAGATTGGATTCGGAGCAAATCGGACTGCGTGACGAGTCATCAGTGGGAAGGTCAAACTGTACAGAAAAATGAGGTAAGGGAATTATGTGAGTAGCTAGAGGTAGCTACACGTATTTTGATAGCTTTTCTGTACACTGAATATGTATGTATACATTGATATTGTATAATGATCCTAAAAGTGGTTTAAATGATTTTAATGATCGAATTAGGTGAAAAGACTATTTTACCCCTATTGAGGGAAGTTCACCTAAGGAGGGTGAAAGCATGACATGCACGAAATGCATGATTTAAGTAATTTCTGAATTAAGAAACTTTATTGATTTTTAAACAAAAGAAAAATGATATATTGACCAATAATTGTATAAGTTTTCTAAAACAACTCTACGTAGGTGTTATTATTATTTAAATGAAATTATTTGGAAAACGGGCCAACTATCAAGTTTATATGGAAACAGATAGTGTCGACACGTAGTTCGCACTATATCTGCGTTTGTGAATGTGCATAAATGTGCTGGAGCGGTTGCTCGCACTGACTTGTGTGACATCATATGCATGAAATGTGCTAGAGCATGGTGCTCGCACTGATTTTTATTATTGTCAAATGAGAGCTGCTGGAGCCTAGCTCGCACTCTGTTTTGACATGTTTTGATTTGTTTGGCCGTGGTATGCATAAAATGGTGCTGGAGCGATTGCTCGCACTAGTTTTACTGATTTAATATGCATGAGAGATGCTGGAGCTTAGCTCGCATCCTGTTTTGATTTAATTATGCATGAAGCCGTGCTGGAGTGTAACTCGCACGAGATTTGATTTAATTATGCATAAAGTCTTGCTGGAGTGTAACTCGCACGAGATTTGATTTACTTGAGCATTCATTTGTGCTGGAGCTTGCTCGCACAAAGTTTTATATGGTTTTTATAATTCATTTGAATGTCGTACGGGAGTTTTTCTCGTACGAGGTTTTCACTGAGTTTCTATACATATCCGTACTAGAGCATTGCTCGTACGTGGATTTTACTTGAAATTATAATCAGTTTAAGTCGTACTGGAGAGTTGCTCATACGCAGATTTTACTGATTTTTATGAAACCGTGCTAGAGCTTCGCTCGCACGAGGTTTTCTGATATCATGAATATGCATGGAGCCGTGCTTGAGCTTCACTCACACAGGGAATTGTATTACATGCATATAGCCATGTTGGAGCCTCCTGTAGACTGTGTGTCACAGTGAGATGATATACTCACACGTGCATTTTGAGACAGAGATGATATGGGTGGATAAGACCTATTATAGGCACCCCTGATTGAGCTTGGGTTCACGGAGTACGTTGTATCGTGTATATCACGCGGAGTACGCTGTACCGTGGGGATTGTTGGAGTGGAGTGGCATCAGCCACGAGGCAGCAAGCCTTGCCCTCGCAATCCTGGTGTTATGCTGTTCTGGCGGTAGGACGACCCACCTCCCGTTTCAGGTGTGATACCCCGCACACTAGGTACCGTGTTGCCAGGGATCACTAGGATATGGCCATAGTCCTCGATGTTACTGATAATTACCTGATTGTTTCACATGATATAACTTGTGGTCTGTTAGACCAAGGTAGACCCGAAGGAGGGGTCAGGCCCCAGATTTGACGATTTTATGATTAAATGATTTTATGATTTGTGACCCTGAAATAAGGGTGGTTTTATAACTGAAGTTTTATAATGAATTTTAAATGAATTGTTTTATGAGATGATTGACCCGGAAGGGTTAGTTTTACTGCAGTTTTAATGAATTGATTTAAATGCAGTAGCATGATGATGTTTTCCATGCTTTCATTTGAAATCCATGATTTGTCTTACATGGCATGAAAGAATGCATGATCTTGTTTTAATTCATGCTCAGTATGATTTAATGATGTCACATAAAATGCTATGAATGCATGAATTACATGATTTATATCTGCACAAATAGTTTTGGATAAACTATGGCATTGAATATGCATGACCTTATGCGTGAAATTTTAAATGAAAAGAAATGGATTTTAAGGGTATGGCATTATGAGCATGTAGATAGTGGAGCTATCTACTTACTTGCATAATTGCCTTACTGAGCGTGTGGTTTGCTCACCCCCTTATTTTTCCATCTTTTTAGAGCATTCGCAATAGTTAATGAGCGGCTGAGAACTTGCATGCTTGGTATCCGTTGTTTCCCATCAAGAGATAGGTATATACATTTGTATGGTTTTGTATCTAAATATGTAATGCACAGTACTGTAAACGGTTATGATGTCGGGGATGTAGAGTTATAAATACCATTGGGTATGTATTTATTTAAAGTCAAAGGATAGTAAACTCTGATATATAAATGTGATTATGGAAATGGAATGGTAATAGGTAAGAGGTGACTAACACCGAATGATAGGCCAACTGTGTTGTAGGATTGTCACAATGAGAGAAAGGTAAGAATTAAATAATAAATGAAAAAAATGAAAAATTTACTCTGAGTTTTAGGTAATTTGGGTCGTGACAGGTTTAATGGTATCAGAGCTGAGTTGGCCTGATATGAGTCGGTGTTAGTGATTAAGGAAGTTTACATCCTCATGTACTGTGCATTGTTTAGATACAATTGTGTATATCAAGATGGAAGTGCAGCTAAGAATTTGGTTTTAAATGCAAGTATAGACTCATGAACTATTAGCCGCTATGGTAAAAGTGCGAGTACACGAACTCGAGGCCGTTGAGGTAGGCCCGAGAGTTATACTGAGTCGCAACATGAGACTCGAGATGAGATTGATGTGGAGGTTGATGTTGAGCATGCCCCACAGAGTCCGACAAAGAGATCGGATAGAGTCTGATAGAGAGATCGGACAGTATTGAGATACGCTTCGGGATGTTGGAGCGGAGTGTGGAGAATATTATAGAACTAATTGCTCAGAGTATGTATAAGATTTGAGGGTGAGTCGAAACATTGGTGGAAGTTCGCTCGACCCATTTGAAGAATTAAACATCCAGAATGGACATGAAAAGTAATTCTAGATGTATTCCGGTGACAGAATATCCCGGATATTGTTTAAGGAAATTAAAGATGAAATTCTTTACTCTGACCTAGAGGAACATGTTTATTGCGAGTATGAAGCTCAGTTTATATTCCTGGGCAGATGTGACTCGGACACGATGAACAGTGAGAGTCGAGATTTTTGAAAGTTCATGGAAGGGCTCAGATTGTCAATTAGAGTCCGATTAGCCTGTTAGATATCGCTACCTATGACGAGGCATTGCGTAGACTACAGTGTGTGAATAAGATCATGAGTTGCACGCCTCTGAGATTGGGAAAGGTAGTAAGGGCCAAAATAGAGACAAAAAGAGAATAAAGAATTACAAAGATGTCAGAATGGGAAAAAGGTAGATTGGTAAAAGCTTAGAGCTGATAAATCATGAGGTACGATGATTGGTAAGGCCCCAATGTATCCAAATACAACACTTATGAGGGGTATTATGATTTGAGGACCCCAACCTGCTACGGAACAGTGTAGCAAGTGTAAACAGTGTAAGATGGGTGGTAGTTACCACGGAAATAAGATGTTGGACGAGGGCGAATGTATGCCTTGGACCAGGACACTATTGATGTTTCATAGGATGTGGTGGAAGATACCACATTGGTTGTAAGTAATGAAGTAATTTGGATTAAAGCGATATGTAGTAGATATGAATTGTGACCACATGGACTGATATGTAAAGTATATGTGGTCAAGTCTGAGGGTTAATAAAGGTATTTCAAAATATCTCACTGCTTGAAGATTTGACAGCGTCTGGAAGCGCACATATAATCTATAAATTGAAATTGACAGTCGTAATATATATACATTTAAAATTTGGGTACCTTTACTGGTACGATAAAGAAATATAGAATTCGATTAATCATGAAGGTTTAAATATTTAAATTTTAGAAAAGCCGTTCATATAAGAAAAAGGAAATGACGTAAGTTAGTACCTTGAATGGAAGCGATTTCGAAATGACATTATACGTTTATGCGTATAAAGGTCAAGGATATGCGTGAATGAAATATTCAGTGGAACTCAATTACGAAAAGGTATTTAAACCTTACCTGGATCGAGTGGTTGTCATCTTGAGTGATGATATTTTAATGTATTCGAAGTCGAGGGAAGAGCATGAGTAGCAATAGGAAACAGTCTTACAGATGAGTGTTGTGAGTTTCTCGAAATGGGCTGCTCAGTTGACACCTCTCATTCGGGAAAAGATTACATACATGTGGTATGATAAGTATGAAAATAGCTTTAGTGAGTTTTGGTATATTGAAGCAATGAACTGACCACTGTAAGTATTCTCACTATAACCAACAGCTCGAGAGGTTTCAGTATGTATGGATACCTAAATAAGGATTGGGCTGTGTATTGATGTAAAATGGGGAGATAGTCGTTTATGGATCCAGTTAGTTCAAGAATCATGACAAAAACTATCCGACCCATGATTTAGAGTTGGCAGCCGTAGTGATTACACTGGAAGTATGGCGCCACCACTTATACGGTGAGACATTTCGGGTATGCACTGATCGTAAAAGCCCCGAGATCTGTGTTCACAGAAAGAGTCGAATATGTGATAACCAAGAGAGTTAGAGCTTCTAAGGATTATGATTGTGAACATTATACCACCCAGGAAAGGCTAATGTAATGGCTGATACCTAGAACAGAAAGAGCCTTGGGATGGTATCACATATGATGGTCAGGGAGCGTGAGCTACTAGAGCAGTGTGAACCTCAGTAGTGGTGTGATCCCTTCTGATGATGACGGTGATTTTATGACAGCTAGCCTGAGGTTAGAATCAGATTTGAGTGACCGGATTTGCCAGGCTTAGCGTGATGATCGGCATGATGTCGATAGTGTGGGTCAGATTCAAGAAGGGTATAGTGACAGAGTTCACAGTGAGTGATGATGACTTACAGAGGTTCAGAGAAAGTATAAGTGCTCCCCAGGACCACAGTTGATGATATAGTGTTATTGTCAGAAGCTCACTCTTCGAGATATACAGTGCATCCGAGAAATAATAAATATATTTGAATCTCTGAAAAAGGTATTGGTGGTTAGCTATGAAAAGTGATATTGTAGAGATTGTGGAAGAAGTGTCTCCTATGTCAGCAGAGTAAGGTAGAGCAATAGATATATGCAGAGTCATTGTAGTCTCTACCTATAGTGACACGGAAATGAGAATAAGTTACCATGAATTGCGTGATGGGTTACAGAGGACCCGGATAAATCACGAGGCTATCTGGGTGATAGTTGATAGATTGATTTAGTTACCCACCTTCTGTTTATGGAAATCCCTAGATACTCTAAGTGTGTAGGCGAATTTATGTGTATGGAAGATTGTGAAATAGTATGTAGCGTTCCAGGGAGCATGATATCAAATAGGGAATCCCGCTTCACTCCCCACTTCTAGGAATGTTTTTCAGGAAGCTATGGGAACCCAATTGTGTATTAGCACAGCTTCCGTCCTCAGACAGATGGTTAGTCAGAGAGGACTGTATAGGTTCTGGAGGATGTGATGAGAGCGTGTGCCATTGATTTTATGAGCTCCTGGGATGATCAGTAGCTACTAATCAAATTCGCCAGTGATAATAGTTGTCACTTGATTATCGAGATAACATTTTATATGAGGCATTGTATGGCCGTAGGGAGTTGTTCCCTAACTTGGATAAGAAGAAGTGGGTGACAGATAGAAAATTGTTCCCAAATTGGTAAGACAAACCTCTGAGGATGTTCAGTTGATTTATGAGAGATTAAAAACACCTCAGAGCAGATAGAAAAGCTATGCTGACAAGAGACAGAAATCATTGGAAATTCACCGAGGGTGAATCAGTATTGTTGATAGTTACTTGTCCTAAGAGCATAAGGACGTAACGAGATTTATATTGGACAAGTGGGAGATAAGACCTGTAGGTTGGCGTTACCACATGAATTAACAGGCATCCACAACGTGTCCTATCTTATGATGTTTCGAAAATAATATTTAGACCCAGTATATGTGATCCGCTATGAGCTCTAACAGTTTAGCTCAATGAAAGTATAACGTATGATTGGAAAATCGATTCGGGTATTAGACGGAAGGAGAAAGTGTTAAGGTTTAAGATGATCTCCCTAGTTAAGTATGATGGAAATATTACACTCCGGAGAAAGTCACTTGAGGATGACAGTATATGATACGATAGATGTACCCGGAGTTGTTATGGACTTATTTGACTTGGTTCTAATTTGGAGGACCAAATTTCTTAAGTGGGGGAGATTGTAAGACCCGGTTTTATGGTAAGAGCAAAAGGGAATTAATAGAAATTTTCTAGTGCATTTAAAAAATGCAAAAAGGATTTAAATGATATTCACGAATACGTACAAGGGCATAACGATCAAAAGACCAAAATTCGGTATTAATTGGGACAAGAAAATTTAATTAAAAATAGGGGATTGAGAAATCTTGATCAATAACGAGGAAGTAATTAAATTCCGGGTTAAATTGATCAAGATATGAATTTATTGGAATAAATTGAAATTTTCATATCGAAAAATAATCTCGAAAATAATCGAAAAATATACCGGAAAGGTAAAATCGGACTGAGAAATTTATTTACAGATTAAATGAATAAAATATAATTTTTTTTAAAGATATTTGTGGATTTTAATATTATTTTAATGAATAAAATAATATTAAAAATAAATTATAAATAAATAAATAAATAAAGGAAAAGTCTGAAAACGTGAAACAGAGAGGAAAAGAAACAGAAATGGCGAAACGGAAGCCGAACTGAGGAGAATCGTCGGACGAGCCACCACCGGCGGGACCGAGGGGCCGACGAGGGTCGGCAAAGATAGCTCGACCTTAGGCGAGCCACCAGCGGCCGTGACGAGCCGTGGAGTCGCCGAAAAACACCGAAAACGGAAGAGAAGCCGCGGGGGAAGAAACCTTGATTCGCCGGCGATGGAGTTGATTTGGTCCAAGCCAAGGCCCGATTTTAGAAGCCCAGACAATGGCACACCGAACGGCGGAGGTATCGATCGGAGAACAGGCCGGACGGCGTCGGAACGACCAGAGGATGACTAAACCGGTCGAACCGGACTGAACCGATCGAATCGAATCGGACCGAGCTGAACCGGCGGTTTGAACCGGGTTGAACCTGACCGGATCGGTTCAGCCAAAAAGAGAGGAAAAAAGGAAGAAAAAGGGAAAAAGAAAAAGAGGAAAAATTTGAGGAAAATTCCAGTGATGCAATCGAGCTTCGGGTAAGTCGGTAAGCGGTCGAATTGACCGATTTAATTTTCAGAATATTTAATTTGATAAATAATCGACTGAAAGTTTACCCGAAAATATATCTAATTGTGTAGCTCGACGATTGGCATAAACCGAGAGCTCGAGACAGCCTCGATTTGTGTACGATCATGGAATAATAGGTAAGTGACCCTTATTTACGACAATTTTATATCATTATGCGTGATTGATATTTAACGCATAAATTACGGATTTAATTTCTGCATAAATGAATTAAATTTTGGAAAATTGGATAAATTGTCGTAAATACTAAATTGAGATATCTGAGAATTTAGAACGAGGCTAAATAAATATTGATGGGCCCAATGAGCCCAATAGGCATCGATAAAGTGTGGTAAACGGGCTTAAGGCCGATTAAGGCCCATTAAGGTGCAATCGGGCCTAATATGGGTAAACAGGCCTAATGATTTAAATTAAGTCCAGAAAAATATGAAATACATTAAATTGTATTGTATTTGACCTGATGAATGTGTATCCGCAGTTCCGGAGACTGGATTCGGAGCAAATTGGACTGCGTGACGAGTCATCAGTGGGAAGATCAGACTGTACAGAAAAATGAGGTAAGGGAATTATGTGAGTAGCTAGAGGTAGCTACACGAATTTTGATAGCTTTTCTATACACTGAATATGTATGTATACATTGATATTGTATAATGATCCTAAAAGTGGTTTAAATGATTTTAAAGATCGAATTAGGTGAAAAGACTATTTTACCCCTATTGAGAGAAGTTCACCTAAGGAGGGTGAAAGCATGACATGCACGAAATGCATGATTTAAGTAATTTCTGAATTAAGAAACTTTATTGATTTTTAAACAAAAGGAAAACGATAGATTGGCCAATAATTGTATAAGTTTTCTAAAATAACACTACGTAGGTGTTATTATTATTTAAATGAAATTATTTGAAAAACGGGCCAACTATCAAGTTTATATGGAAACAGATAGTGCCGACACGTAGTTCGCACTATATCTGCATTTGTGAATGTGCATAAATGTGCTGGAGCGGTTGCTCGCACTGACTTGTGTGACATAATATGCATGAAATGTGCTAGAGCATGGTGCTCGCACTGATTTTTATTATTGTGAAATGAGAGCTGCTGGAGCCTAGCTCGCACTCTGTTTTGACATGTTTTGACATGTTTTGATTTGTTTTGCCGTGGTATGCATAAAATGGTGCTGGAGCGATTGCTCGCACTAGTTTTACTGATTTAATATGCATGAGAGATGCTGGAGCTTAGCTCGCATCCTGTTTTGATTTAATTATGCATGAAGCCGTGCTGGAGTGTAACTCGCACGAGATTTGATTTAATTATGCATAAAGTCGTGCTGGAGTGTAACTCGCACGAGATTTGATTTACTTGAGCATTCATTTATGCTGGAGCTTGCTCGCACAAAGTTTTATATGGTTTTTATAATTCATTTGAATGTCGTACTGGAGTTTTCCTCGTACGAGGTTTTCACTGAGTTTCTATACATATCCGTACTAGAGCATTGCTCGTACGTGGATTTTACTTGAAATTATAATCAGTTTAAGTCGTACTGGAGCGCTGCTCGTACGCAGATTTTACTGATTTTTATGAAACCGTGCTAGAGCTTCGCTCACACGAGGTTTTCTGATATCATGAATAAGCATGGAGCCGTGCTTGAGCTTCGCTCGTACAGGGAATTGTATTACATGCATATAGCCATGTTGGAGCCTCCTGTAGACTGTGTGTCACAATGAGATGATATACTCACACGTGCATTTTGAGACAGAGATGATATGAGTGGATAAGACCTATTATAGGCACCCCTGATTGAGCTTGGGTTCACGGAGTACGTTGTACTGTGTATATCACGCGGAGTACGTTGTACCATGGGGATTGTTGGAGTGGAGTGGCATTAGCCACGAGGCAGCAAGCCTTGCCCTCGCAATCCTGGTGTTATGCTGTTCTGGCGGGTAGGACAACCCACCTCCCGTTTCAGGTGTGATACCTCGCACACTAGGATATGGCCATAGTCCTCGATGTTACTGATAATTACCTGATTGTCTCACATGATATAACTTATGGTCTGTTAGACCAGGGTAGACCAGAAGGAGGGGTCAGGCCCCCGATTTGACGATTTTATGATTAAATGATTTTATGATTTGTGACCTTGAAATAAGGGTGGTTTTATAACCGAAGTTTTATAATGAATTTTAAATGAATTGTTTTATGAGATGATTGACCCGGAAGGGTTAGTTTTACTGCAGTTTTAATGAATTGATTTAAATGCAGTAGCATGATGATGTTTTCCATGCTTTCATTTGAAATCCATGATTTGTCTTACATGGCATGAAAGAATGCATGATCTTGTTTTAATTCATGCTCAGTATGATTTAATGATGTCACATAAAATGCTATGAATGCATGAATTACATGATTTATATCTGCACAAATAGTTTTGGATAAACTATGGCATTGAATATGTTGAGTTAATGTATTTTGAAATGACAAAACAAGTTAATTCAATAATGTTAAGATGATATACAAACATGTTTAGAGGTGATTAGTACCAGAACTTAGAGTTCTGCTGATGAGAGATCGATCTGGGGTATGAGAGATCGATCTCCTGGGCTTTTACTTGATGAGAGATCGATCTCATGAAGTAAGAGATCGATCTGCCTAGCCTTAAAACGTTGTAAAGGGATTAAGGTAAAATGAGATCGATCTGCAAGGGTTAAGAGATCGATCTGGCTAAAGCTAGAGTTGAGAGATCGATCTGGTCTAGGAAGAGATCGATCTCCCTTAAGAGCTTAAGACTATAGATCGATCTGAGAGATCGATCCACATTCAAACAGAGAACTTATGAGATCGATCTGGTAAGGAAGAGATCGATCTCCTCAAAGTCAGAGAGCTAAAGAGATCGATCTGTGTTGTTGAGAGATCGATCTCCTCTCTACGAGAGTGCATGGCAGATCGATCTGGAGATCGATCTTGCCTCAGACAGAGAGACTAGGAGATCGATCTGCCTATTCGACAGATCGATCTGCCTCATTATTTTCAAACTAACAGATCGATCTGCTAACCTATGAGATCGATCTCCTTGTGTATTTGTGCTTCAATCTTGCAGGATTTATAACTAAGAGATCGATCTGGCCAAGAAGGCAGATCGATCTGGCACTCTACTGGAGGTACCCAACGACTAGTTTCTGCAAAACACAACGGGAAGAATAGCATTTAATGCTCCAACTACTAATCCTTCAGTATAAAACCAAGCATTGAAGACAAAGAGAATACAGACACTATTGCTGCATATTCCAAACATTCTCAAGCTTTAATTCTTTCATTCTTTGTGTCCCTATTGCTCATTCATTGAGAATCATTGTAAAAGCTTAAGTGCAAAAAGCTACATTTGTCCTACCACTTTAAAGCATTATATTGTATTCAGTCTTATCTTAAAAGAGAAGAGGATTGTTCCTCAGTGAGAGTAAATTGTAAGAGGCTGAATACTTTTTTTTCTGTATTGCTAAGGGTAGAGAGGTTATTCCTTAACCTGCAAAAAGGAACTGTGTAAGCTCTATTGATAGAGAGAAAGAAAACACTTGACAAGAAGGTCAAGGAGAGAGGACGTAGGCAAGAGTTTGGCCGAACCTCTATAAACGATTGTGTTTGTTTCTCTCTTCCCTACTCTGCATTAAATTATTATACTGCACTATATTGCTCATTATCATTTGTGATTAAATTGTGATTAATTTTTAATTTGCCATAATTGTTAGAAAACCGATTCACCCCCCCTCTCGGTAGAGCCAACAATTGGTATCAGAGCTAGGACTCTTTAATCACATAGGAACAACTTCCTAAGAGTTAGAAAACGATCAAATGGCTCTTAACAATGTAGCAACTAGTTTGATAGGAGAGGGGCACTCCACGGTTAGACCTCCCATGTTCAATGGTGAACATTATTCGTATTGGAGGACTAGGATGATGCTATTCATTCAAGCAAATGACTATGAAGTATGGAGAATTATAGTTAAGGGACCTCAAATCCCTACAAAGAAAATAGAGGGAAGAGATATCCCCAAAGAAGAAGATGAATGGGATTCTAATGACATTAAATGTGCACAGCTAAATGCTAAAGCTATGCACACATTATTTTGTGCTTTAGGTCCTAATGAATATAATAGAGTCTCCGGGTGTGATAATGCCAGGCAAATATGTGATAAATTGGCAATAACTCATGAGGGTACAACCCAAGTGAAGGAGACAAAAGTAGGTATGCTCACACATGATTATGAGCTTTTTAGGATGAAGGAAGGAGAATCGATTAGTGATATGTTCACTAGATTTACAGATGTAATTAATGGACTAAAATCCTTAGGAAAAATATATTCTAACATTGAAATGGTAAAGAAAATTTTAAATAGCTTACCTAAATCATGGGAAGCTAAAGTGACAGCAATAGAGGAATCTAAGGATCCACACACATTGTCCTTAGATTAATTGATAGGATCTTTGCTCACTTATGAGATGAAACTTAAAAGAAATGAAGAGCCACCCAAGAAAGTGGGTGTTGCTCTAAAATCCACTGCTAAAGAGGAGATTAAAAATGAGAGTGGCAGTGAGGAGGATATTGAGATGGCAATGTTTGCCAAAAGGTTTAATAAGTTCATGAGGATGAAAGCTAGTAGTAGTAATAGGAGAAACAATAGGAGAGAACAAGAGGAAGTAGGTAGAAAAGACTCTATTGTATGTTATGAATGTAAAAAACCAGGACACATAAAATTTAACTGCCCTCTTCTTAAAAGGTCAAATGATAGGTTTCATAAAAAGAAGGCAATGGTGGCAACGTGGAGTGACAGTGATTGCTCCGATGATGAATCAAATGAGGACATTGCCAACTTATGCTTCATGGCTATTGATGATGATCAAAAGGTAACTTCTAATCTCAATGAATACTCTTTTGATGAACTGCAAGATGCATTTGATGATCTAGCATTAGAGTATGAATCTATGAGCATGAAGTATAAAAAGTTAATATCTAAATTAAAAAGGGAAAATGAGATAATGTTAAAAGATAAATCGGAATATGAGAAGAAACTAGAGATTTCAAATCTAGAAATTTGTGACCGTAAGGAGAAAAATAGCAATCTACATAACTCCTTTGATAGATTTCACATGGGGCAACAAAAGCTAGATAGCATGTTAGAAACCCAAAGGGCATTTTTTGACAAAAATGGCTTAGGGTATAATGCACAAAGTAGGGAGACCCATCTTAAGAGTTTTATTGCTAGGAAGAGCATGATTAAACCTGCAATTACTTGTTCATATTGTAATAAGAAGGGACATAAGTCACATCATTGCAATATAAAGATGAGGAATCTTAAAGGAAAAAGAGTAAAAAGGATATGGATTCCAAAAGAGGTAATTCATTCCAAGGACTGCAATGCATTAGCAAAATGGATCCCAATGGGATCAAGAATTGCATTTACTAACCTCCAAGGACCCAAGAAAATTTGGGTACCTAAGACTTGAGTTTAATTTTTTGTAGGTGATTGAGCATAGCCACAAAGCTAAAACAAAAGATGCTTGGTACTTAGATAGTGGATGCTCAAGGCACATGACGGGTGATAAAAGCCATTTCAATTCCTTCAAATCAAAAATTGGTGGAGAAGTCACTTTTGGGGACAACTCCAAAGGCCAAGTGGAAGGAAGTGGCTCAATAGGTAATGATCATTTCTCTTTAGAAAAAGTATTACTTGTTAGGGGTCTTAAGCATAACTTGTTAAGCATTAGTCAACTTTGTGACAAAGGTTACAAAGTAATTTTTGATTGCATGAAGTGTAATGTTATAGATCCTAAGTCAAATAAAATTCTTTTTCTAGGTCATAGGCAAGGTAACATATATATTGTCTATCTTAATGAACTCAAAAATGAAAACATATGCTTAATGGTAGACAACAAAAAGGAATCTTGGTTATGGCATAGAAGACTAGGTCATGCTAGCATGAGTGTGCTATCCAAGTTAGCTAGAAAGGATCTAGTAATAGGCTTACCCAAAATACCTTTTGATCATGAAGAAATATGTGAAGCTTGTGTTAAAGGGAAACACAAGAGGACAACTTTTAAGCCTAAGAATAGTGTATCCACCACTAGGCCTCTCCAATTACTGCATTTAGACTTATTTGGACCAACTAGAACCACTAGCCTAGGTGGGAAACACTATGGATTTGTAATAGTTGATGATTACACTAGGTACACTTGGGTGTTCTTTTTGAGAGTAAAAAATGAAGCCTTAGAGAAATTCATAACTTACTCAAAGGTGGCTCAAAATGAAAAAGGATATACAATAACAAGCATTAGAAGTGATCATGGCAAAGAATTTGAAAATATAGGATTTGATGAGTATTGCAATGATCAAGGAATTAGCCACAATTTTTCAGCCCCTAGGACACCACAACAAAATGGTGTAGTTGAGAGAAGAAATAGAACTTTGGAAGAGATGGCTAGAACTATGTTATGTGAGAATAACTTACCAAAGTATTTTTGGGCTGAAGCCATAAACACATCATGTTATATAATTAATAGAGCTATGATAAGACCCATGCTAAAGAAAACTCCTTATGAGCTCTACAAAGGTAAGAAGCCTAACATTAGTTACTTCCATCCTTTTGGCTGCAAATGCTTTATTCTAAATAATGGAAAAGATAATTTAGGAAAATTTGATGCCAAGAGTGATGAGGGAATATTTCTAGGATACTCATTGAATTCAAAGGCTTATAGAATATATAACAAAAGAACATTAATGGTTGAAGAGTCTATTCATGTTGTATTTGATGAATCAAATAATATATCTAAAGATTCAACCAATGATGAAAATGTTGAAATATTTGATGAAGGCTTAGAAGATGACTTTCTAGAAAAGCTTGACTTGAATAAAGGCAATGAAGAAGAAATAGAGGTTTTAGAAAGAGAACCTAGAGCACCAAGAGAGTTAGGATATGTAAAAGATTGTGAAATAGTAGGAGATCCAACTCTTGGAGTTAGAACTAGATCATCCCTAAGGAATATGTGCCAATATATAGCCTTTGTATCTCAAATTGAGCCTAGGAATGTCAATGAAGCCTTAGAAGACAATAGTTGGTTCCTAGCAATGCAAGAAGAATTAAATCAATTTGAGAGAAGCAAAGTATGGAAACTAGTTCCTAGGCCTAGTGATCACTCAATAATTGGAACTAAATGGATATTCAAGAACAAAATGGATGAAAATAGTGTGATCACAAGGAATAAGGCTAGGCTAGTTGCTCAAGGCTATAGACAAGAGGAAGGCATAGACTATGATGAAACATATGCACCGGTAGCTAGATTAGAGGCAATAAGAATGTTACTTGCCTTTGCATGTTATAAAAACTTCAAGTTATATCAAATGGATGTGAAGAGTGCATTCTTAAATGGTTTTATTAATGAAGAAGTATATGTTGAGCAACCTCCCGGATTTGAAAATCATGAATTTCCTGAACATGTTTTTAAATTATCGAAGGCACTTTATGGGTTAAAACAAGCTCCTAGAGCTTGGTATGAAAGGTTGTCAAAATTTTTAATAGAAAAGGGATTTTCAAGAGGAAAAGTGGATACCACCTTATTCATTAAGAATAAAAATAAGGATTTATTAGTTGTACAAGTGTATGTAGATGATATTATTTTTGGTTCAACTAATGAGTCTTTATGCCAAGAGTTTGCTAAGATCATGCAAGGAGAATTTGAGATGAGTATGATGGGAGAACTCACATTCTTCTTGGGACTTCAAGTGAAGCAAACAAAAGCTGGAACCTTCATCAATCAAGCAAAGTATACTAAGGAATTGCTCAAGCGATTTGGAATGGACAATTGCAAACCTCAAGCCACTCCAATGGGCACCAACATTAAGCTTGATAAAGATGAAAGTGGTAAGTGTGTAGACACTAAACTCTATAGGTCTATGATAGGCTCATTGCTTTATTTAACTGCAAGTAGACCAGATATTTTGTTTAGTGTATGCCTTTGTGCTAGATTTCAATCCTCTCCTAAGGAATCACATCTATTGGCAACTAAGAGAATCTTTAGATACCTCAAAGACACTCCCTCACTAGGACTTTGGTACCCCAAGGACTCTACTTTTGCCCTTCATGCATTTTCAGATGCTGATTTTGGAGGCTACAAAATAGATAGGAAAAGTACTTTAGGTACTTGCCAATTCTTAGGAAATAGGTTAATTTCTTGGTTCTCCAAGAAACAAAACAGTGTAGCTCAGTCCACAACTGAAGCTGAGTATATAACAGCTGGTAGTTGTAGTGCTCAAGTGTTGTGGATTAAACAACAAATGAGAGATTATGGTATTGACATGAAACAAGTGTCTATTAAATGTGATAATACCAGTGCCATTAATCTGTCTAAGAATCCTACTCAACACTCCAGAACCAAGCACATAGAAATTAGACATCACTTCCTTAGAGATCATGTACAAAAAGGGGATATAATTTTAGAGTACATTGATACTCTACATCAAATAGCTGATATATTCACCAAACCCCTTGATAGAGATAGGTTCTGTATCCTTAGAGGTGAATTAGGACTCATGGATATGCCTTAGGACTTTCATGTTTTAAAAATCTTGGTTTCAAGTTGATTTTAAAAGAGTTTTTGCAAAGATTTTCTGGCAATGAGGATGAGAGATCGATCTCCTTGCAATATAGATCGATCTCCATACCTCCAACAAGCCTAAATCATCAAGGTTAAGCTAAGCAGATCGATCTTCTAACCATAAGATCGATCTCCTTACGTCTCTGTTTAAAGGAAGATCGATCTGTCCACACGACAGATCGATCTCTTCAAGCTTCCGCATTCTACAGATCGATCTTTGCATTTGGCAGATCGATCTGCCTAAGCCTCTGTTAAATGACAGATCGATCTGTGTGTAACAGATCGATCTCCTTAAGCCTCTGTTTGCGACCAGATCGATCTGGCCTTACGACAGATCGATCTCTATTGGATTCTGGAAATGTCAGATCGATCTGTCGCCTCGACAGATCGATCTCATGTGCCCTGGAGTATAAATACCCGCGTAAAATTCCCAAATTTCCCAAACCCAATCTTCAAAATTCCCAAATTTCCCTCGCACTTCTTCCTTTGATTCGTGACCAGATCGATCTCTGTACGGTCCTCCTTGCGTCTCGGTGTCAAAATCCGGTATTGTAACCAACATTCCTTACTGATTTTCAAAATCTTTCTTCAATTTGTGTTTTTAATTCTAGGGCAAACCTAGGTACTGTTTCATTGATTTTCTCGATTTTGAATCTATTTAGCGCATCTGTAGAGTCTCGAATCATGCCTAGGAAGTCAGTAGCAAACAAACCTCCTAGAACCACTGTAGAGGCAGGTTCCTCATCACAACCCATTCCTCCACCTCCTGTCGCTTCCTTCAATCGGTGTTTTAAAACACCAGCAAAAAGAAAGCGATATGAGGAATACTTCTCAACCATGCCAATCAAGCATTGGCGCACTATCGATTTTTCGTTCCTCAATCGCATAGAGTTTCCCTATTTGTCAAAATTTGAGGAGTTTGGTTGGACGAACTTCTTGAAAATCAACACTCCTGTCCCTCCAAATCTCGTTCGCGCATTCTTTTCCAATGCCGAACTCGTTTATGACCCCGATGACACCTGCAAAATCCTTGCCTTCAAAACCTACGTCATGGGTCAATCCATTATAATTGACTCTGAAGTTCTAGCCAAAGTGTTTGATATACGCGATGAAGGCTTAACAAATGAGGATGAGGAAGTCTCCTTAGAGTTTGATCTCCCTGGGGACAAGGCGAGTGACCTGCCGATGCATCCTCGATTACTCCACCTCATAATTTCTTGGAACCTCCGACCTTTCGGTACTCGTCACTCTACCGTTAGGCGCTTAGATCGTTTTTGGCTCCATCACATTCACACCACAAGCCAAAAGCCTAACCTCCCTCACTTTATATACGAAGATTGGCTGAAGATTGTGCGTGGCCAAGCTACCACAATAGTTTTTCCACAACCAGTGGCTTATCTTCTCCACCGCCTTGGTATCAACTGCAGCAGCGAAACTGGCGAACTCCCCTCTCCCAAGAGCGTGCTTAACATTGGGACCCTCCATCATATGGGGTACTACAAAGACTTCCGGGGAGAGTGGACGAAAAAGAGGGATCAGCAACCTGCAGAGGCTATGGAGGAGGACCCCCCTGCTGAGCCAGTGCATCGACCTGCTGCACCAGCTCCGGAACCATCGGCTCCGCCCACTGCACCAACATCGTCTCCTGCTGAATTGGAGATGCTCATGACGATGGTGAATGACCTCAGTCAGCAGATGAATGACGGCTTTGCCACTCAGCGGCGTATGATCGAGGATTTAACCCAAAGAGTGGATAAGATTCAAGAGACTCAAGAGGCGATGTTCGATGAGCTCCAAGTAACACGAACGAACGTTGAGAATCTTTTGGATCGTGATCCTCCCTCACAATAGGCATTAGGTGCGTTGATTTAGTGTAGTTACAACGTTTTAAGCTACTTGATGTTATCTGTGAGAAACTTGCTTGAATAAAATGTGATTTGACTGGATATTGGGTGAGTTAATGACAATGTTGATTTTGAAATGCCATGAATCTTCTATTTTGTGTGTGATTGATATGACAAAAAGGGGGAGAAGAAGAAACATGTGATGTGGTTGTGTTAAATGTTTTAAAAAGAATGATTTAATTGAGGGGGAGTTATGATTTAATTGAGGGGGAGTTAAGATTTAACTGAGGGGGAGTTAAGTCATTAACAAAGTCAAAAGCTCACAAAAAGGGGGAGTTTTGCAAATTCACTAAACATGTTTAATTGATGAGTTTTGTCATATCAAAAAGGGGGAGATTGTTGAGTTAATGTATTTTGAAATGACAAAACAAGTTAATTCAATAATGTTAAGATGATATACAAACATGTTTAGAGGTGATTAGTACCAGAACTTAGAGTTCTGCTGATGAGAGATCGATCTGGGATATGAGAGATCGATCTCCTGGGCTTTTACTTGATGAGAGATCGATCTCATGAAGTAAGAGATCGATCTGCCTAGCCTTAAAACGTTGTAAAGGGATTAAGGTAAAATGAGATCGATCTGCAAGGGTTAAGAGATCGATCTGGCTAAAGCTAGAGTTGAGAGATCGATCTGGTCTAGGAAGAGATCGATCTCCCTTAAGAGCTTAAGACTATAGATCGATCTGAGAGATCGATCCACATTCAAACAGAGAACTTATGAGATCGATCTGGTAAGGAAGAAATCGATCTCCTCAAAGTCAGAGAGCTAAAGAGATCGATCTGTGTTGTTGAGAGATCGATCTCCTCTCTACGAGAGTGCATGGCAGATCGATCTGGAGATCGATCTTGCCTCAGACAGAGAGACTAGGAGATCGATCTGCCTATTCGACAGATCGATCTGCCTCATTATTTTCAAACTAACAGATCGATCTGCTAACCTATGAGATCGATCTCCTTGTGTATTTGTGCTTCAATCTTGCAGGATTTATAACTAAGAGATCGATCTGGCCAAGAAGGCAGATCGATCTGGCACTCTCCTGGAGGTACCCAACGGCTAGTTTCTGCAAAACACAACGGGAAGAATAGCATTTAATGCTCCAACTACTAATCCTTCAGTATAAAACCAAGCATTGAAGACAAAGAGAATACAGACACTATTGCTGCATATTCCAAACATTCTCAAGCTTTAATTCTTTCATTCTTTGTGTCCCTATTGCTCATTCATTGAGAATCATTGTAAAAGCTTAAGTGCAAAAAGCTACATTTGTCCTACCACTTTAAAGCATTATATTGTATTCAGTCTTATCTTAAAAGAGAAGAGGATTGTTCCTCAGTGAGAGTAAATTGTAAGAGGCTGAATACTTTTTTTTTCTGTATTGCTAAGGGTAGAGAGGTTATTCCTTAACCTGCAAAAAGGAACTGTGTAAGCTCTATTGATAGAGAGAAAGAAAACACTTGACAAGAAGGTCAAGGAGAGAGGACGTAGGCAAGAGTTTGGCCGAACCTCTATAAACGATTGTGTTTGTTTCTCTCTTCCCTACTCTGCATTAAATTATTATACTGCACTATATTGCTCATTATCATTTGTGATTAAATTGTGATTAATTTTTAATTTGCCATAATTGTTAGAAAACCGATTCACCCCCCCTCTCGGTAGAGCCAACAGAATATGCATGACCTTATGCGTGAAATTTTAAATGAAAAAAAATGGATTTTAAGGTATGGCATTATGAGCATGTAGATAGTGGAGCTATCTACTTACTTGCATAATTGCCTTACTGAGCGTGTGGTTTGCTCACCCCTCTTATTTTCTCATCTTTTCAGAGCATTCGCAATAGTTAATGAGCGGCTGAGGACTTGCATGCTTGGTATCCGCTCTTTCCCATCAAGAGACAGGTATATACATTTGTATGGTTTTGTATCTAAATATGTAATGCACAGTACTGTAAACGGTTATGATGTCGGGGATGTAGAGTTATAAATACCATTGGGTATGTATTTATTTAAAGTCAAAGGATAGTAAACTCTGATATATAAATGTGATTATGGAAATGGAATGGTAATAGGTAAGAGGTGACTAACACCGAATCATAGCCCAACTGTGTTGTAGGATGGTCACGATGAGAGAAAGGTAAGAATTAAATAATAAATGAAAAAGCGAAAAATTTACTCTGATTTTTAGGTAATTTGGGTAGTGACAGACGGTGAGGGGAGGACGTCGACCCGAGGGAGTCGACGTCGGCCAACCCAGAGAAAAGCGGTGAAAGACGGAGAACGACGAAGGAGAAGAGAGGATAGCGTTGGCGATAGGGAAAAGGGTCGAACCGGCCTTGTTCCAACGAGCCTAGGCGTAATTGTCACCCGATCCACGCACCACGTAGCCTCGCGGATTCACCAGAGGTGGAAACCGATGAAGAACTGGCCGGCGAAGCTCCGAATGGCGAGGGAGAAAGCTGAACCGGACTGAACCAGGGTGAACCAGACCGATCTGAATCGGGTTGAACCGGACCGAACCGATTCAGCTAGAAAAAAAAGAGGAAAAATTTGACAATTCAGTCGAGTTACGGGTAAGCCAATAAGTGGTTGAATGGACCAATTTGATTGTCAGAATAATTATAAAAATATGTATTTGATCGAATTTGACCCAAAAAATATATAAATGTGTAGCTCGATAATTGGCGACAAATGAAAATTCAAATCAGCCTCGACTTGCGGGTATCATGAAATCTTGGGTAAGCGAATCTCACTTGCTACTACTTGTATAAATATACGATTTAGAAATTAATCACATAATTTTCGGATTAATTTCGTAAAAATTGCGTTATAATTGAAATGAGGAAAAATGACTATCGCAAATTATATTATGAACTACCCAAAGAAATTAGAAAAGGTTTAAAACGACGTGTGTAACGACCCTTAACCCTTGAAAATTGGGGGATTTTTTTTGAACTATATATATTTAATTTACCCACTTATTCCCTTATTCACTTAGGTTGTATTCCTGTTCAGTGTCAAATCACTTTTCATAATTCTTTTTCCATAATTATATTTATTTTCCATATTTGACATATATGACCGATAGAAATTTCGGCAGCATAACGGCTTATATATGAGCATACCCACCTGCAATTCAATTGTTTTAACAATCCTAGAATATCCACAACTACTAAGCATACTTTCCAAATCCACATTTACAACTCAATACATCCATTTCGATTAAATACCCATCATCTTAAAACCTAATCCCAAAAATAATATTCTTTACATTGTTTTCCTTATAAATTACATCCCAACAAAATGTTGCCAATATATGTCTATGCATACAAATGTGTCTGGTAAAGGAATGTAATTGTATACCTTTGTTGCTTGTACAAAAAGTAGCCTAGGGTAGTTCTTTCCCACAGCCTACGTCGTGTACGCGGTAGGTCGCGCCTACGGATCACTGCAAATAGTCTGAGAGGTAGAGGGGTGAGCTTTCAGGAAAAAGCCCAGTAAGAAGAATGCATTTAAAACGGTCTTAGTGATTCAAATATGTAGAAAAACATAAATATACGTATAATGACTACTCTCTCAAACTAATATAATGGACTTTCGAAAATAAGAAAGTCGAAAACATCATGATTCAAAACGTAATTATTTACGTACTTGTATTTAACAGATATCACATAACCTTTTCGTATATTCAGAATTCCAAAAACATGAATACATGTAAAATCACATGTCATAAAATCAAATCTGAAAACCAAGTTTAATTCAGATAGAGACTACATTGGCCCATATAATTATCATGCGGCAATAACAAAATCATCATGCGGCAATAAAAAAATAATCCACCGTAGAGGGAATTCAAAACCTATGGCCATGGTAAGGCCGTAGACGGGATCAAGGTCGTACAGCGTTCAGACACCCGAAGGTGAAATTCAGACTCCACAAAGATGAAGTTTAGACGCCACACAGGCGAAGTTCAGACGCCACAAAGGTGAAGTTCAGACGCCACATAGGCGAAGTTCAGACGCCACACAGGCAAAGTTGACATGCGTTAGCATACAACATAAATGGCCCTTAGTCTCAAAACATACTATAGTTTTCATATATAAAAATATCGAAATAAAATCATCTTATTCAAAAGACAATTTCAGAGAACATGCTCTTGTTTCAGAAGTCAAATTCAGAAATATACAATTATTCAACATACAAATTCAGGAAACACGTTCTTACTTAGAAAACAAAAGCAAAAAACATGCTCGAAAGTCATAGTTCAAATCTTGTAAATTTTCCTTAATCATGGTTCAGAAAGTAAACTATTACCGTTTTAAATTATACCCCCTTACCTCGATCTATCGAAAATCCCGAATTCGAGTGGTGACGCCTCCTAGTACCTCCTTTAATTCCTTCTACGATCACTTACACCGAAATTGTTTACTTAGCATCCTATTTATGCAAATTGTCCGAATTGCGTTAAAATCGTAACCTATTCATTACTACTTCGTGTGTATGTATAATTGTACATACCTAGGCCAACATGTATGTTTATATATTTTTCTTACTATATTTTTTTTGTATGTACATATACTAACATACACATTCATTATATACACCTATATGTATATACACACACATATATATATATATACACATATATATATATATATATATTATTTGTTTCCATTATTCAATATCATAAATATTTATTTATTTGTCTACTTCTCATCTTTCCCATTTTTTGTCTAATTTAATTTCCACTAACATGCTTATATATATAACACATATATATACATGTACATTAATATACATACACACACACACATATATATATATATATATATCTTACCTTTTTCTTTTTTTTCCCTCTTCCAGCTAATGCTCACTGTCCTGTTTCTTCAGCTACTAAGACGGCCTCGGTTCCAACCTTCCATTATTATCCTCATCAACCTCATTCAACCTCTGTTTCCTACTTCACCGAAGTCTACTGTCACGACCCAATTCCATTCTCTTTAACCGAAAATCAATAAAAATTTTTCGCGTTTTACTGTTACCTTACCCGGTCGTGAACTAACTCACCACACACTGTTGGGCTATGAGTTAATAATAAACTCCACATCTCATTCATTCTCAGTTAAATAAAATGATGTCATTCATTTGCATTTAATCTTGTACTTATACAAAAGCATGTTTTACTGACATCTACATCCCCCATAATTACAACTCAAAAGAATACTGTGCTTTTACATTGTTTAGATACAAAAAGAATCACTGTGTATATACCTCTAAGTGATGGAGATGCAGCGGAGTCCAAAATACCATGCCTCAGTCCTCACTGGGCTACTATGCACGCTCTGTAGGGGGAAATAGAGAGGGATGAGCAACCACACGCTCAGTAAGGCAATAATGCAAGCATGGTAGATAACTACTCTATCTACATGCTGATAGTGTTATGCATAAATCGTTTATGGTAGGAGCATGAGGAAGTAAAACTATGCCATATGAGTATACATATATATCATGTATCAAAATCATGTACATTGGCATATAAAACATGGTAAAAACATCATGTATAAATCATCTCATGCTCAATCTCCTTTAAATTCATAAAAAGGGCAATTCATTAAGAAGCCTCCTTTTTAAACCCACGTCATAAAACTCTTTCTCAAACACATACAATCTCATCACATCAATTCACAATCACAACTTCATTTTCATTTCATAAATCAATTCCACGAGGCTCGACCCCTCCTTTGGGTCTACCTTAAACAATCATAAATCACACTTAGAGATTTAAAAATCATGTGGTAGTAAGTAAATCAAGCAAGGAGACAGGTTACTATATCTCAAGTGACTACGTTGGCCACACATATCATCCCAGACCACACGGATCCCGGTGTGCGGGGTATCATGCTGGCATGAAGGTGGGTTAGTTCTCCGCCAGACTTTCTCAAATCAAGTAACCACCACGCAGTGCATCGTACTCCATGTGATATACACGGTACATTGTACTCCGTGGACCCATAACATGGTTGGGGGTGCCTGTCGTAGGTCTTATCTACCCTATACCAAGTGTAACCTTTATAGTCCCAAGAGCGCGTGGGAGTAACCTCAATACCAGGTCCTAGCCCCTCATGGCCTTGCTCGCCCCTGTTGGGTTCCCTGAATGGATTATGTCAGGTCCTAGCCCCTCACCCTCACCCCACTCAAGAGGTCTGTTAGGCCTGTTGGGTTCTCTGAACACCAATCCGTATCTCTCACCACGGCCTCATACATACCACAGTGTGAAAACCAGCGCGAGCTACGCTCTAGCGCGAATTCATGCATCAAAACCAATCACTTCGTACGAGCAACGCTCTAGTACGGCATTTATGCATAAAAATATGAAGAAACCACGTACGAGCATAGCTCCAGTACGATTATATGCATAAGAAAAACCACTCAAATCCACGTACGAGCGTAAGCTCCAGTACGGTTTATAAAATATCGTCACAATTCAAATCAAAGTGCGAGCTAAGCTCAAGCACGTTTCACATAAGTGAAAACATAGAAATCTAGCACGAGCGAGGCTCTAGCGTGAATTCAATCACATACACACGATAGGTGGCTCACATGCATTCAAAACATCTCAAAACATGCTTAGCGCCTCACATGGGCTATTTCACAGCATCATTCAAGTACTAGCCAGCCTATCCTTTTATTTGCTCAAATCAAAGCATTGTGTTTTGTAAAAGCATTCAAAACACATGATTTATGCAATTATTAGCCTTACTATCCCTTTTTATACATCCATGTAAAACCAAATCATCCAATATTCACAACTATTTTTGCATACCAAACAACCAATTTCTCAAACGTTCATGCATTTCATAAACACCCTATAATCCCACAAATTACGAGCAGCTACCTCTATATACTTACAGAATTCCCTTACCTGGAATCGCGATGTGATTCCACTTCCTTAAGCTGCTTACTCGTATGGTTCGATTCGTTTTCAACAACTCTTCGAGACTGCACATAATCATATTTCACATTATATTCGATCCATATAATGCAACCCTTGTGCTTGCTATAGTCAATTTAATCTATAGCCTCTATTAACGCTTATATGGCCTCGTTTCATTACTTTACCCATAACTCGAGTCTATGGATCTTTTTAGGCCTATTAACTTATTCCAAATCGATATTAAATCGACATTAAGCTCATAGTGTTCATATTTCATGAATTCCCTCACTATGGCATTTTATCAAGCATATACATACTCATTTTCACAATTTCACTTAAACCCATATTATAACTCCACATAACCATTCCAAATCACCCACATTACTCATTTAACAACTTATCTAACCTATAAACCACCAACTCCCCAAATCATACTTTCTCACACTAGAGGCATTCCATTTTCTAGGTTACATTAGTTTCTAACACAACCTAGGTGTTTCCATCCATACATACTCATGCCAAACAACTCCAAAATCAATTAAATAGGCAATGTACTTGGATTGGAGTGTTAGAATCTTACCAAATATGATTTTTTCTTCTTGCTCCAAATGTCAATGCCCCTTATCTCCTTCAATACCTACAATGGGATTTTGGGTTCCAACTATGTTGTTCTCTTCCTCAAGATGAACAACTTAATGTCTAATGGTCTCCCCTCAATTCTTGCTGGAAATGGCTAATTTTAGAGAGAGAAAGTTAGGTTTTTGGGTTAGAAATGGAAGATTGGTGTTTTTCCCGAAATTTTTAGATTTTCAGCCCTCCTTTTATAGAAATAGCTTGAGGAGATCGATCTGGTCCAAGAGGAGATCGATCTGGTCACCTTAAATCTCTCATTTTCACGGCATTTTAAGCATGAGATCGATCTGTTGAAGCATGAGATCGATCTACTCCCAAACAGAGAGCTAAGGAGATCGATCTGGGTGCTTGAGGATCGATCTTTTCATTACAGAATGCTTAGGAGATCGATTTGGCCCTATTGGAGATCGATCTGCTCTATTCCATTGCCCAAATAAGAGCATTTTGGCTCTTCCAGATCGATCTCTCATCCTATGAGATCGATCTGGCCTTTATGTTTTCCAGATTTCCTGCAGTTTCGTTGCTGCAACTCACACCAACACATCCTTAATCTGTTGCCATGGCCATTTTCTCATCCATCCACCTTTATAACTTGAAAATGGCATCCATTCATACCTTATGCACATTGAAACTTGTGTGCATTCATTGTATGTCCAAAGGTATACTATATATAACCAAATGGAAGCATTTATATTCATGCAGCTTCCATCCATTTACCACACTACCCATTTTGAGTTTCAATCGCATCCATCACTTATAGGAACTCATTTCTTCATATTCATACTCAATGGAACTTGTATGTACGTTACAAATCATATTACACATACATACATTGAATCCATGGACTTACATCGATCATACTTTACATTACAAGTCCATTCACATTCATTACACATTACAACTTTACATATACGGGGTCTCACATCTACGCCTTCTGCTCCAATTTTGCCTTGTTTTTAGGTTTTCCAATTTCCAACTTCCTCTCATTTCTTTTCTTGTCCAGTTTCGTTACTGCCCAAGCCTTACCCTTTTCTCCTCTCGGTTAGCTTTTATTTTCAGCTCTCGATTCTATTTCAACTCCTTTCTTCTTGGTTTGCTTCAGCTTTGTGGCCCTTGATTCTACTTCTTTTCACTCTCGGTCTGCTGTAATTTCTTCTAGCCTCTCAGTTCTACTCTCCCTCCTTCAGCTCTCGGTCTACTTCAGTTCGGCTATGCTCCAATTTAAGCCTCGATGCTACTTTGGTTTGCTTCAATTTCCAGCCCCGTTTCTGCCTCGGTCTGCTTCAATTTCTTCTCCCCCTTCTTCGCAGCCCTGCTCCTAGCTTCAGTTTCCTCTTCTCTTCTTCTTCTCCTTCCCTCATCTTCCTTTCTTTCTTTTCTTTTCTTTCTTTCTTCTCTTTCCCTTCCTTTCATTTCTTCCTCTCTCGGCCGACAGCCTTCCTTCTCTTCTCCTCTTCTCTTTCTTTTGTTTCCCGCCCAGCAGAGACACTTCTCTGCTTTTCGAATCACTAAGGTGCGAAATTTGCTTTCTTTGAAAGCCAATTCCGTACAATAATATAATAACATATATATTATTTATATGTTTGCTTTATTTTTTTTGTTTTGTTTATTTAGTAATTCTTATATATTACATATTGTACCTTACAATATATATATATATATATTTATTATTTATATTATTATTTATCCATTTTAAATTTTCCTAGTATACATATATATATATATATACATTTTCCTTTCATAAAATTATCCAATGACACAATATTCATGTCTTTATGAAATTTTTATTAATTCAAAAATGAAATATCCTTAGGATCTCATCACTCCTTATAAATCCCCGATATAAGTTTTACATCAAATTTTTTTTTTGATCCCTCCATGCTTGCATTTGCTTCATCGCTGCCTGTATTTTCGAGTTCCCTGTCATTCACGGGCTTCTCGGCTCCTATACTCATCGAGCCCTACAACGAATATTCACACTTCCATTAAAATATATTATTCCCATTTTTATATAGTCTAATTAAATGTAGGAAATTTGTGGTGTTTACATTCTCCCTACCCTAAGAGAATTTGGTCCTCCAAATTCATTCGGGTCCATCACAATAGATGTGGGTACTTCTCCTTCATGAGGCTCTCTATCTCCCATGTAGCTTCTTCAATCGAATGGTCTTGCCAGAGAACCTTTACCAGAGGTATCGTCTTTGATCGAAGTACCTTTTCCTTTCTGTCCAAAATCCGGATAGGTCGCTCAACGTAGCTTATATCCTCTTGAATGCTCAAGGGCTCATACTCAAAGATGTTTGAGGGATCCGGATTATACTTCCTTAACATCGAGACATGGAAGACATTGTATACCCTAGAAAGCTGCGGTGATAAGGCAAGTCTATAGGCTACGTCTCTCACTCTTTCTAGGATCTCAAAAGGACCAATGAAGCGAGGATTTAACTTCCCATTCTTCCCGAACCGCATGATACCTTTCCTCGGAGATACCTTAAGAAACACGGAGTCCCCAATCTGAAACTCAAGTGGCCGCCTATGCTTATCCGCATAACTCTTCTGCCTACTTTGTGCGGTTTTAAGTCTATCACAGATTATCCGAACACCTTCTACTGCCTGTTTCACCAACTTGGGAGCCAAGATCCTTCTGTCACCCACTTTTTCCCAAGCCACTGGAGACCTACATCTTCTACCATACAAGGCCTCATAAGGTGCCATCCTGATGCTAGCATGATAGCTGTTGTTGTAAGAAAACTCTACGAGAGGTAGATGATCATCCCATGAGCCCTTAAACTCCAAAACGCACGCCCTCAGCATATCCTCTAAAGTCTGAATGGTCCTTCGGACTGACCATCAATCTGAGGATGATAGGCAGTGCTTAGATTAAGTCGAGATCCCATGGCTTCTTGAAAATGAGCCCAAAATCTAGAAGTGAATCGGGAATCTCTATCTGATGTAATGCCTACAGGAGCCCCATGCAACCGAGCTATCTCTCTCACATACAACTCTGCTAAAGCACTCAAGGAGTCTGTACTTTTGATGGCTAGGAAGTGGGCATTCTTAGTCAATCTATCTACAGTCACCCAGGTTGCATCATGCCCTTTTCGGGTCCTTGGTAAACCCATAATAAAATCTATAGTAATGTGCTCCCATTTCCAAGTAGGCACTGGAAGCGACTTAAGTAATCCCGCTGGCCTTTGGTGTTCGATCTTAATCTGTTGGCAAATCAGACACTTAGCCACAAACTAGCTACATCTCTTTTCATACCGACCCACCGATACACCTTTTGTAAATCATGGTACATCTTAGTGCTTCCTGGGTGCATAGTATACCAAGAACAATGAGACTCCTTTAAGATCATTTGCCGTAGGGCATCATCATTTGGGACACACATACGGCCCCTAAATCTCATCATCTTGTCCTCACCAACCATAAGTCTGATTGTACGTCCTGTTTTGCCTGACTGACCATGTCTAATAATTTCTGATCACCCCTCTGTCCAGTCTTAATCTGGTCAGTATACTAGGTTCAATTTGCAAACTAGCTATGAACCCAACATCTGTTGTTTCCACACTAACACTGAGTTTGGCAAACTGCTCTAACAACTCCCATTCTCTGACCATCGTAAAAGAAATCATCCCTTTCCTGCTTAAAGCATCTGCCACTACGTTTGCCTTACCCGGGTGATATAGAATCTTGCAATCATAATCCTTAAGGAGCTTTATCCACCGTCTCTGTCTGATATTTAGCTCCTTCTGATCAAATATATACTTCAAACTCTTGTGGTCAGTAAAAATCTGAAATCTTTCTCCATACAGATAATGCCGCCATATCTTCAAAGCAAAAACAACCGCGACTAACTCCAAGTCATGGGTGGGGCAATTCCTTTCATGGTTCTTAAGTTGGCGAGAACTATATGCAACCACTCTCCCATGCTGCATAAGTACACACCCCAAGCCCTAGTATGATGCATCACTGTATACTGCATAGCCTCCAAACCCACTAGGAATGGTTAAGACTGGGGAGGTAGTAAACCTCTGCTTGAGTTCTTCAAAACTCTGCTCGCACTGATCAGTCCACTCGAATGGAACATCCTTGCGTATCAGCTTAGTCAGTGGAGCGACAATCTTAGAGAAACCTTCTACAAACCTCCTGTAGTATCCAGCTAGTTCTAAAAAACTTCAGATTTTTGTAACAGTTTTCGGTCTCTCCCAGTTAAGTACTGCCTCAACCTTAGACGGATCCACTGACACCTCGTCCTTAGAAATAATATGGCTCAAAAATGTTATTTGCTCCAACCAAAACTCACACTTATCCAACTTCCCATACAATTGCTTCTCTCTGAGAGTTTAGAGCACTAATCTCAAATGTTGCTCATGCTCCTCTCGGTACGTTGAGTAGATCAAAATATCGTCGATGAAAACTATGACGAACCGATCTAGATACTCCCGTAAAACCTCATTTATCAAGCTTATGAATGCAGCTGGGGCATTAGTTAGACCAAAGGGCATCACGAGGAACTCATAGTGGCCATATCTCATTCTGAAGGTCGTCTTCAAAACATCCTCCTTCCTAATCCTCAATTGGTGATAGCCCGATCTCAGGTCAATTTTTGAGAACACCTTAGGCCCTCTTAGCTGGTCAAATAAATCATCTATTCTAGGCAAGGGATACTTGTTCTTAATTGTGGCCTTGTTCAATAGCCTGTAGTCTATACATAACCTGAGACTACTATCCTTCTTCCGCACAAATAATACTGAAGCTCCCTATGGGGATACACTTGGCCTAATGAACCCTTTGTCTAGCAAGTCTTGCAACTGCTTTTTCAGTTCTTTCAGTTCAACAAGTGCCATCCGGTAAGGAGACTTCGAGATTGGCTGAGTCTCTGGTGCCACATCTATATTGAACTCTAACTCTCTCTCTGGTGGTAGTCCCGGTAGTTCATCAGGAAACACATCCGAAAACTCACATACCACTGATATGTCCTGAATACTGACACATTCCCGACTAGTATCGAGATGAATGCAACATAACCTTCATATTAACACGTTCATAAAAAATTTTCATTAAGGGCAAAGTCATAAAATTTATTCCTTAACTGCAAAGCATACATCAAACTTACTAGGTAAGGAGAAGGTTACAGTCTTAGAGTAGCAGTCTAAACTTACACAGTTGGTGGCTAGCCAATCCATACCCAAAATTACATCAAAGCCATACATGCTCAACAAGATTAGATCTGCTAACATGATCCTATCTCCTACCTTGATTTCACAACTTCTACACACCATATCAGTCTTTTGTGATTTATACATGGGTGTACTAACGTGTAACATAAAATCTAGAGATTTAGGCTTAATATGCAATTTACATGCGAAATGAGGTGATATGAAATAGTGTGTGGAACCTGAATCAAACAATACATGTGCCTCATGATTGCAAATTAAAAGCTTACCCTGAATGGTTTCAGTGGAGGCATCAGTAGTTTCTCTGTCCAAAGCAAAGACCCTTCCATGAGCGACAGGCTTGTTGCACTTCTCTGCTTCGGTAGCCCATCTCTGTAGGACTTATCTCTGGGGAGCTTGCCTCTTAGGTTATCCTGGTAGCTCTAAGGGCTGTGGAAACTTATTCAGTGGGCAATATTTAATCAGGTGTCCCCTCTATCCACACCTAAAGCTGCTCCCTAACGACCAGTGGCACGCACCTCTATGGAAATTACCACAACTAGTACACAATCTCTCGTACTGCTGAAAGCCTCTGGTAATCTGTGGGGTAGCTATAGGAGACGTGGGCCTATCAATCCTAGCCTGAGACTCATCTGCCCTCTATCTCTTGGGTTGGCCCCTCCAAAAATCCTGTCTCACAAACTCTGTCCGCTTACTCTTATCCCTGCTCTTTCCCTTAAAGCCATACTCCGACTGTGTGACATTTAGGCCCCTCTCGATCATTTGTGCTGTCACCAAGGCATCCTAGAATTCAGAAATCTATAACCCCAAAAGTCAGTCTCGGATAACTGGCCTTAACCCTGCTAGAAACCTCTATGTACAACGCTCTTCATTCTGGAACGTCTCCAGGTCATACATCATCAGCATCGTGAACTTACTCTCGTAGTCATCCACAGTCATACTACCCTGTACCAAATTCAAAAAGTCCATCCTTAACTTCTGCTAGGCAGCTCGTGGAACATACTATTTTTTGAAAGCTGTAGAGAATGCATCCCAACTAATCACTGGATGCTGAGCAGTCAGAAGGACCTTGGTGGATCCCCACCAATACTCTACTTGGCCCTTCAGCATGTATGTGGCCATAGAAACCTTCTCAACATCAAAACACCCCAGAAAGTCAAAGATCTTCCCAAGGTTTACCAGCCACTCTTCAGCCTCTACTGGATCCTTAATCCGAATTCATCTTCAAGAAGTCCCTCATCCTACCAATATCCCTCTCCTCCCTCTGGGCTTGTACAGGAGGCTGAGGTGCCATAGGTACTGGGGGAACTGGTGGAGGAAGAGATGGTGCTTGTGGAGGAGTCGGCACCAGAGTAGGATTTGGTGTCGTGCCAGCTGAATCAGAAATGTTTGCCCCTAGGTGTTGGGCAACCATGGCAGCTATTGACTCCAAGCCTCACTCAAGGTGTTGCTCTAATCGCTGCTCGAATTAAGCCATACAAGTATTAGGACTCTCTGCTCGTATGTTTATATATTTTTCTTACTATATATTTTTCTGTATGTACATATACTAACATACACATTCATTATATACACCTATATGTATATACACATAAATATATATATATATATATACACACACACACATATATATATATAATTTGTTTCCATTATTTAATATCACAAATATTTATTTATTTTTCTACTTCTCATCTTTCCCATTTTTGTCTAATTTAATCTACACTAACATGCTTATATATATAACACATATATATACATGTACATTAATATACATATACACACATATATATATATATATATATCTTACCTTTTTTTTTTCCTCTTCCAGCTAATGCTCACTGTCTTGTTTCTTCAGCTACTAAGATTGCCTCGGTTCCATCCTTCCATCATTATCCTCATCAACCTCATTCAACCTCCATTTCCTACTTCACTAAAGTCTACGCCTTCTGCTCTAATTTTGCTCTGTTTTTGAGTTTTCCAATTTCCAGCTTCCACTGCTTTCCTTTCTTATCAAGTTTCGTTACTGCCCAAGCCTTACCGTTTTCTCCTCTCGGTTAACTTCTGTTTTCAACTCCCAATTCTGTTTCAACTCCTTTATTCCCGATCTGCTTCAGCTTTGTGGCCCTCGGTTCTGCTTCTCTTCACTCTCGATCTGCTGTAATTTCTTCCAACCTCTTGGTTCTACTCTCCATCCTTCAGCTCTCGGTCTACTTCAGTTCGGCTCTGCTCCAATTTAAGCCTCGATGCTGCTTCGGTTTGCTTCAATTTGCTTCAATTTCCAGCCCCGTTTCTGCCTCAGTCTGCTTTAATTTCTTCTCCCCCTTCCTCGTAGCCCTGCTCCTAGCTTCAGTTTCCTCTTCTCTTCTTCTTCTCCTTCCCTCTTCTTCCTTTCTTTCTTTTCTTTTCTTTCTTTCTTCTCTTTCCCTTCCTTTCATTTCTCCCTCTCTCGGTCGACAACCTTCCTTCTCTTTTCCTTCTCTTTCTTTTGTTTCCCACCCAGCAGAGACATTTTTCTGCTTTTCGAATCACTAAGGTGCGAAATTGGCTTTCTTTGAAAGCCAATTTCGTACAATAATATAATAATATATATATATTATATTAATATATATTATTTATATGTTTGCTTTATTTATTTTTTTGTTTATTTAGTAATTCTTATATATTACATATTATACCTTACAATATATATTTATTATTTATATTATTATTTATCCATTTTAAATTTTCCTAGCATATATATATATATACATATATATATATATATACATTTTCCTTTTATAAAATTATCCAATGACACAATATTAATGTTTTCATGAAATTTTCATTAATTCGAAAACGAAATACCCTTAGGATCTCATCACTCCTTATAAATCCCCAATATAAGTTTTACATCAGAAATTTTTTTATCCCTCCATGCTTGCATTTGCTTCATCGTTTCCTATATTTTCGGGTTCCCTGTCATTCACGGGCATCTCGGCTCCTAAACTCTTCAAGCCCTACAACGAATATTCACACTTCCATTAAAATATATTATTCACATTTTTATATAGTCTAATTAAATGTAGGAAATTTATGGTGTTTACAACGTGATGGTTATAGTCGGCCAAGTAATCAGCTAAACATCTATAATGGGCCCAGCTTATGTAACAATTGATTTAAACTCATGAATGACCTAATAGACAGCCCATAAATTGTAATTGAGCCTAAATAGTTAAATGGATTTTAAGGACTGAATAAGGGAGTTGCAATAGGCTTGGCATAGAGGTATGCACATTAAGGGACTATAAGGCCCAATAAAAATAATCGGGTCTAAAATTCTATCTGAAGTGAAATTACACTGCGTATGTGTTTATAAGAAATAATGATAAGCGATTTGTGATTCATTACAGCTCCAGAGGACCGAATTGGGAGTAAATCGGACTGAGTGAAATCTCAGCATTTGGAAAAGTTAGATGGTATAGAGAAATCGAGGTAAGGGGGTGTAATTTAAAATGGTTATAGTTTACTTTCTGAACCGTGATTAAGGAAAAACTCACAAAGATTTGAACTATGATTTTTGAGCATGTTTTCTGTTTTTGTCTTCTGAGTAAGAGCGTGATTTTTGAATTGGTTTTCTGAATAAAAACATGTTTTTGAATTTGTTTTCCGAATAAGTTTATGCTTCTAAATTTGTTTTTTGAACAAGAACATGTTCTTTGAACTTGTATTCTGAATAATTGCATATTTCTGAATTTGACTTCTGAACCAGAGTATGTTCTCTGAAAATGTTTTTTGAATAAGGTGGAAGTATTTCAATTTTTTTTATATACATATGAAAACTATAGTATGTTTTAAAACTAAGGGCCACTTATGTTGTATGCTAACGCATGTCATGCTCGCCTTTGTGGCATCTGAACTTCACCTGTGTGGCGTCTAAACTTCGCCTTTGTGGTGTCTGAACTTCGCTTGTGTGGCGTCTGAACTTCGCCTTTGTGGCGTCTGAACTTCGCCTGTGTGGTGTTTGAACTTCACCTTCATGGTGTCTGAACTTCGCCTTTATGGCATCTAAATTCCACCTTCGAGTGTTTGAACGTTGTACGACCTTGATCACGTCTACAGCCCTACCATGTCTATAGGTTTTGAATTCCCTCTATGAAGGATGATTTTGTTATTGAAGCATGATAATCATATGGGCCAGCGTAGTCTCTATCTGAACTAAACTCTGTTTTCATATTTGACTTTGTAATATGTGATTTATATGTAAATATGTTTTTGAAATTCTGAATATACGAAAGGTTATGTTATGACTATTAAGTTCAAGTATTTAAAGATTTATGTTTTGATTTCTGATGTTTCCGATTCCTTACATTCGGAGGTCCTTTATATTAGTTGCAGAGAGAAGTTATTTTATGCATTTTTATGTTTTTCAGTATATTTTAATCACTATGATTGTTTTAAATGCACTTTCTTACTCAGGTTTTTCCCAAAAGCTCACCCCTTCACCTCTCAGATGTGTTGCAGTGAAACTATAGCGATAATTGTTGCGTAGACGACGTAGGCTGGCGGATACGAGTTTCCCCAGACCACCTTTTGTACATGCGTGAGGTATACATTTCTATCTCTTCACTAGACCATTTGTATGCACAGAAATCTATTGAAAGTAATGTGTCGGGATGTAATGTATAGGGATAAAGGAAATATTTTTAAGGTTTGATTTTTGGGAGTAACTAGACTGATTTTGGAATATGTAGAATAATTGATGATATGACTTGGAAAACATGTCTGATAGTTGTAGATAACTAAGATTGTTAAAAAAAATATGGTTTGCAGGTGGGTAGGCTTATATATATGCCGTTATGCTGTCGAAATTTCTATCGGCCATATTAATGTATATGTGAAACTTAATTATGATTATGGATAAAGAAATAAGAAAATGAATTGACACTGCACAAGAATACATCCTAAGTGAATAAAGGGACTAAGTTACAAGCTGAAGTTTCAAAAAAAAATTTCCCCAAATTTTTATAGGTCACGGGTCATTACAGTTTAAGGTGGTATCAGAATGAAAGTTGTCTAGTACTGTTAGTGTCAATAATAAGGATAAGATTACATCCCAAATGTTTGTGCTTATCCAGTTGTAGACTAAGTATACCTAATGAAGTTAAGACTTAATGTTTAGTTTACGTGAGGAATTAGATCACGAGCTAGAGGCCGCATAGATAGGCCTGAGAATCATGCAGAGTTATCATATGAGACTCATAAATGATATCGAGATTGAAACTGATGTTAATCGTGCTCCATCAGGTCCTGTGGAATGGACAGATGGTATTGAGATACACTTTGCTAAGATTGAGTTGAGTATTAAACATATTGTGGAAAATTAGGACACAGGCTATGTTAAATGATGGGGTAGATGGAAGAATAGACAGACAGATTACTCCCGATGCACCGGCATAGCCTGTAGAGATATTTTAGAACTACAAATATGCCTGCTCTTGTAACTCCACAGCAGAATGATGATGACTTGAGTTAGGAGTAGGGGCTACACTAGATGAGACAATTTAAGAACTGCAAACCGCCATTGTTAAATGGGATAAAGGACCTGGTAGTTATAGAGAACTGAATGAATGAGATTAAGGAAACTATGAATGGAATTTATGGCATAAGGAAATTGATTTGTCTATGAGAATGAATTATGAATTATATCCCTGAAAATGTATGACTCGATGTTATGGGCAGTAAAGTCAAGAAATGTCTGTAAGTTCACTAACGGATAGAGACCAAGCTAATTTCGGAGGATAGTATGCTATTACATACTGAAATCAAGAATCCAATGGTAATAGAAAACTGGAAAATTAAATTGGAAAACTTGGATAGATTCTTAGAGTATGACTGTGAGCTTAATAAACTGGGGGCAGTTTCAAGAGTTTAAGACTCCATTTTTCAACAAGGTTAAGAATTCAGTGATTCAGAGTGTTGAATGAATGAGATAGAAAAGTTTGATGATTTTAGAAGTAACTCTACCGAGGAAGTTGCTTTTGTAACTTTTGTGTTAAAGGATTGGAGAAGCTACACTGTGCTACTATAAAGAAAGTAGCTCTTGTAGCATCAGTATCGAAATGGAAAGTCAAACTCAGAGGGAAGTTCCCCAATTTAATCTAAGAACTGACATCAAAAAATTACATGGGATATATTCCAAAGGCCCTTAGGCGGCAGCACATTCCGGATGAAATAAAGTGGCAATTATGAATGAAATGATTGCAATCGAACATGAAGTAACAAGTCTATGGATGATTATGAAATTAAATTTATAGCTTTGGAAGAAGAATAATCCGGATAAGTAGAGATGTGAAACGGAGAAAATCCAGGAAACTCATAGGAGGTACTGAGATCCTCAATCGAGCTAAGTTAGCTCAACTTGATGTTATTTTGAGAGAGCAGTGTGTAAGGCACAACTATGAGAATATGAGATATATACTCTCGAGATTACTAAGAAAATGACAAGGTATAAAGCATTACCAGAAAGTGATGTACTAAGGAAGCAGTGAGAGTGATAGAGTAAAGTCCCTGTAACTGAAAATGTGAGACCCCGTATATGTATAGCTATATATAGGAACATGGGAATGTAAATAAAATCATAAGTATGATGATACATTGTAATGTGAAGTATATGCAATGTAAGTTCATAAGATTATGTACGCACTTGTAATAAGAATCGTGATTATACGTACAAGTTGCATTATGAATGAGTAGGAGGAAATAAACTTGAACACGAGAAGAATGTGATCGAAATGGAATATGAGTAGTATAGTAAAATGGAAGGAAAGATTTACATAAGTGTATATTTCCATTCGAGTAATATCGTGTATATTTGGTTATACAAAGATTTCCCACAAGTTTTAAAATACATTAAGTGGGATGGGATGACATTTTTAAGTCTCAAGGAGCGATGAATGAGGAAAGGACTATGAAGGTAAATTGAGGAAGTCTTGAAGGGAGTTGTTGCAGAAAAACTGCAGGAAATCTGGAATTTGTGAAGGCCAGATCAATCTCATAGGATGAGAGATCGATCTGGGAGAGCCAGAATGCTCTTATGTGAGTAATGGAAGGGAACAGATCGATCTCCAAAGGAAGCAGATCGATCTCTTTAGCTCTCAGGTTGGAAGCAGATCGATCTCCCCTAAGACCAGATCGATCTCCTTAAGCTTCTGTTTGACAGCAGATCGATCTCTAGCCTCGACAGATCGATCTCCTGCCTTTAAAATGTCTTAGAAAAGAGGGATTTTAGAGGACCAGATCGATCTCCACCCAAGGAAGATCGATCTCATCAAGTCAAAACTATAAATAGGAGCAGTTGGATCTGCAGAATTTCGGGATAAACCATTTCCTCTCACTTCAACTCAAAGAAAACTAGCTTTCTCACTCCTAAATCCAGCCATTTTTAGTAAGATTTGAGGAAAAGCTATTAGAGACAAAGTTGTTCACATCAAAGAGAAGAACAACATAGTTGAGAGGCATTTCTCCATTGGTTGGATTTAAGCAACATGGTGTATTTCCATTGGAGCAATGAGGAAATCAAGCTAGGTGAGTTTCTAATGCAAATACCCAAGTACATTTGTTTGGATATTGATATGGGAAATGGTTAGTATGCATAGACATGATAGAACTACCTAGGATGGCATGAGATGAATATAACTTAGAAATGGTCTAGTGTGAGAAAGTGGAATGTAGAGGTGTTAACGATGAATGAGATATCTTGAGAGGATGATTATGTTGTGGGAATGGTTTGGACATGTTGATATTGGGATAAAATTGTGAGATTTACCACAAAGGGTAAAATATGTATTTAAGGCATTGGATAAATGATTAGTTGAGCAAGAGTTAGAAACGTTAACTCGAGTGTTTGATGGATGAATTTCAGTTTCGGATGATACGCCGGAGCAAGTCGAGATGAGAACGTGAGAAGCATAAAGGCGGATAGTTGCACACAAGTAAAATGAGGTAAGGGACTGTGTGTTAGCTATAGAGATGTTCGTACGTATTTTACGGTAATTTCGTAGATATATTGCTAGAACTAGTACGATATTATAATTCTATGAAATGATATGGAAGCATGAAAAGTACTAGGATGTATATATGTATTGAGAAATGGGATAGGGTAAGGAAATAGCATGATATGCATGTTTTCAATGTTTTTCTCTATTATACATTAATCTTGATGATTGAGAAACGTTGATGATAGGTTGGCTAATTTTACATGTTTTAGCATGAAGAGGCACGCTGTATGAATAAACATGTTTTGAATTTTAAAAAGAGAAAATAGCCATCTATCAGTTTTGAGATGAGATTTGGTGTTGAAGCGCTAGCTCACACCCGTTTTAATGCCTTGATGTACCGTGCGGGAGTTTTAACTCGCACGAGGGTTCTGAGAAAGTGCGGGAACTTTGCTCGCACCTGTTTTGTTGAGTTGAGGTAAACCTGGGGGTCTGGGACCCAAGGAGATACCAGCCGACGGCCATTTGAATGGGCTGGGCCTTAACGATAGATCATACCGCGCTGGAGCTTTGCGTTGACTGTGTGTCACGCTGCTTGCTCGCCTGGTATATGAGACATGGTTTAGGATAAAAAGTCCATCGGAGTTGGAGTATGGACTTGGGTCCACGGTCGTACGTAGAACAGTGTAGTTGTCCGTTGGTATACTATGTACCGTGCTGGGTGCACGTGAGTACGAGTATCACGTAGATGACACACGGCGTATCTTCACCGTGAGTATACGAGGAGATGAGGTGGATTGAGATGAGCCGGAGGTCAGGATTGACCCATCCCCCTTCAGGCGAAGTGATACCCTGTGCACACCTGATCAGTGAGGCCTGGGATCACTGACTATGGCCATATGTCGTGGATATTTGATTGCCGAAAATTACATGCCTGTCTCAGAAATTCGAGAAACAGAGACAATCTCAGAAAAGAAAGAGATTTGCAGAAAAAGAGTGATTTGAGAAACGAAAGAGATTTCGTGTTTTTGATAAATCTCTGATTTCACATTTGTGCCATGAGGGCACTATTTATGAGCATGTTTTAAATGGAAGTTTGACATTTGATTTACACGAAAATGCTATTGAGAAATATGTGTTTAAATGCATTGTTCGTATGATATTTCCATTTATAACGAAAACATGATTTTGGTTTATGCATGCAAGTGCTATGTAGGTAGTACGATATCTACCTGCTAGCATACATTTCCTTACTGAGCTGTGGTTTTCTCATCCCACTATTTTCCCCCTCCAGGTACTGAGAAGTAAGAGAGCGGTGATCTCTAAGTCTTTTGTGTTAAACAGCTCCCACAATCCGCAAAGGTATAAGATTTGTATACACGAGTATTTTGTATCTAATTTATCGTATCGCACAGTTATATCTTGGAATTGTAAACAGTATTATGGGGATGATATGTAAGCACATGGTATTTATACAATTGATTTTGTATATCTACACACACACCTGGGAGTGTGAATTAAAGATTTAAATATTCCGCTGTAAATCAATGAATTTTTAGAAATTGTATCTTCTCACAGCCCAACCGTATTAGAGTAAGTGTGGATAGAATGGTTCACAAAAGCGGGGTATGACAGAAAAGATGAATCACATAACTAAAAGTATGCTTACAGGATTGAATTAAAATGCTGAGAAAACAATTATAAGGATTACATGAAAAGGAGATTATCGGACCAGGTGATTCACTTTGATGTGTACTGGCATTAATTGTTAAGGAGACCCGGAGTCTTCTTAGTCACGATATGTTAAGAACGAGAGTTAATTAGATTCTCCTGAAATAGAAATTATGGATCAGTGGGAAAGACCCAAAACTCTTAAAGATGATTCAGAGTTTGAGATATAGGGAGACCTTGGAATATGAATTACGTATCAAGACTTAATTGGAATGAAGAAAGAGTTCTGATATAATTGAGGTACGAAATGAGACAAGTTTGAAATGTGATAGATTTTAAATAGAAGTTACATTGGAATAAGAAGTGTATGCAAAGTAAGAATATCTTTATATGTGAAATGATTAGGAATCAAGTGATATGAATTGAGAATAAGTTTTGACTAAAGGATAGATGTGAAATTGTGATAAGTTATGGTATCCTACTTTCTATTGGGACTAAACCTTGAATCTTTAAATCCATAACTAGTTTATGTGGTCAAGTCTGATGGCTAACAAAGGTATTTCAAAATACCTCCCCACCTGAGAGACTTGGCAGCGTCTAGAAGTACCTTAATCCATAACCTATAAATTGAAATTGACAGTCATCATACTCGTGTTGGAAGTCAAGATACCATTACTTGTGAAGATGAAGAAATGAATTTCATTCTAACGAAATCGTATGAACTATGGAATATGGATTAATTGTTCAATATCAAGTGCAAAGGAATGCTATGTGGGAACGTAGATTTTAAGCAGTAATTGAAGATCATCAGCGAAAAATTTATTATTGTATAATGTAAGATTTTCTATTGGCTGGAATCAATCTTGCATTTAAAGAGGATAATTACTTAATTTGAAGTAATTTTGGTTTGGTAAGAGAAAGAGAAAAGTATATTAACTTGAGGATATGAATTAATATTTATTCAAGTCGTTGCAGGACAATCCTTAAACCTCTACATGGAGTGCTATTAAGTTGTTAATGATGAGAGTGATTAATTTGTGATGATGGTTCCAAAGATCGAGGAATCAATGAGATTGTGTGATGTATGTGATTGGTGTTTGAAATTGTGATCTTGATATGAATTTTATTATTTGGAGTTATAATGATTGAAATTATCGACTGATTTTTCCTATTGTTCCTGAGCTCTAACTTTTAGTTCAAGTTAATAGTGTATTTGGCTAATAGAAAATTTTGGAACATGATATTATAAGCTCTGCGAAGAGTTTCATCGTCATCTATAATTGTTCTATGGGACTTGAAAGCTATTAATAATTGAGATTAGAGATAAGTTGGATACTCATAGATTTATATTTGAATTTATTGGTGTGAAAAACTTATGTCTATTACAAATTCCTGTTATATTGATTTCATCTTTATCGTAGTGTATAACGGTCAACTGATGATAAATATTCTGATACGGTGAAAATGAAAAGAAAATCAATATTCAATAGTTTATAAGTGACTGAAAAATTTGTCGAGATGATTATTCAAATTTAAAGTTTTATGTGGTTATAATTACTTAACATGATTTGGAAATTTTTTTCTAAGAAATTTGGTGAACAAGGAATTATGTTCATCCTGGACAATGTTATGAACAATAACTTTGAGGTTTTCACGATTATATTCGAATGACATATTAAAGGGAGAAATTGAAGTGTGGTTGGATTTAAGTTACAACTCTCGAATTATTGTTAATTTAACAAGTGATTGATCATTAATATGGAAGTTAATTTTGACTGAAACCCATAGTAGTAAGTATATTCTGCATCCTGGTAGTACCAAGATGTACCAAAATCGACGAAGGGTGTTTTGGTGGCCTGAAATGAAATGAGATGTTGCAGAGTTTGCTTATAACAATAGCTACCATGCGAGTAGCGGGATGGCACCGTATGAGGTCTTGTATGGTAGAAGATGTGGGTCTCCAATGGCTTGGGAAGAAGTGGGTAACAGAAAGATTTTGACATCTGATATGGTGGAATAGGCAGCAGAAGGTGTTCGGATAATCTGTGATAGACTTAAGGCCGCACAATGTGGGCAGAGGAGTTATGCGGATAAGCATAGGCGGCCACTTGAGTTTCAGATTGAGGATTCTGTGTTTCTGAAAGTATACCCGAGTAAGGGTATTATGCGCTTTGGAAAGAAGGGGAAATTGAGTCCTCACTTCATTTGGTTCATTTGAGATTCTAGAGAGAGTGAGAGACGTAGCCTACGGACTTGCCTTACCACCGTAGCTTTTTGGGATACATAATGTTTTTCACGTCTCAATGTTAAGGAAGTATAATCTGGATCCCTCATATATCATTGAGTATGAGTCCTTGAGCATTTAAGAGGACATGAGCTACATTAAGCAACCTAGCCGGATTTTGGACAGAAAGGAAAAAGGTACTTCGATTGATAACTATTCATCTGGTAAAGGTTCACTGGAAACACCACTCGATTGAAGAAGCTATATGGGAGCTAGAGAGCCTCATGAAGGAGAAGTACCCTGATCTATTCTGAATGACCAAGATGAATTTGGAGGACCAAATTCTTTAAAGGTGGGGAGAATGTAAATCCCCAAAATTTTCTGTAAATTTGTTCGTAAAAACATACAAGTGGAAATAAAATTGTAAATCTGATATAAAATAAAACAAATAGATAAATGTAAACTTAAAAATATATATATAAATAATATAAAAAATAAATATAATAAAAAATAAAATAATAAATAATATAAATAAATAATATATAATATATATAATAAAAAAATAAATAAAATATATAAAAAAACAAAAAATTGAAAAATTGAAAGCAGTCGCGTGACACTAAAAACATTAAGGGAAGGGAACCGAAATTCCCTTCCCCAGATCGAAAGAAGCATCAGCAAGGAGGAGAAGCTGAGGCCCCAACGAGGTGACCCAGCGAAGGGAGAAGAAGCCACCGACGCCGGCCAGCCGAAATCCTGCGGTAAGCAGTAAGCGGTGGCAGCAAAAGAAAAGAGAAAAAGAAAACGAAGAGAAAAGGGAGAGGGAGAGACCGAAGGAAGGGGAGAGAAAGAGAGGTCGATAGCGAGGGGAGGACATCGACCCGAGGGAGTCGACGCCGGCCAACCCAGAGAAAATCGACGAAAGTCAAAGAATGGCGAAGGAGAAGAGAGGACAGCTTCGACGAGAGGGAAAAGGGTCGAACCGGCCTTGTTTCGGCGAGCCCAGGCGTAACCGTCACCTGATCCATGCACCGCGCAGCCTCATGGATTCTCCGGAGGTGGAAACCGACGAAGAACCGATCGACGAAGCTCCAAACGGCGAGGGAGAAAGTTGAACCGAATCGATCTGAACCGGGTTGAATCGAACCGAACCGATTCAGCAAAATAAAAAAAAAAAGAGGAAAAATTCGACGATGCGGTCAAGTTACTGGTAAGCCGGTAAGTGGTCGAATGGACCAATTTGATTGTCAGAATAATTATAAAAATATGTATTTGATCGAATTTGACCCGAAAAATATATAAATGTGTAGCTCGATAATTAGTGACAAATGGGAGTTCAAGTCAGCCTCAACTTGCGGGTATCATGAAATCTTGGGTAAGCGAATCTCACTTTTTACCACTTGTATAAATATACGATTTAGAAATTAATCGCATAATTTTTGGATTAATTTCGTAAAAATTGTGTTATAATTGAAATGGGGAAAAACGACTATCGCAAACAATATTATGAACTACCCAAAGAAATTAGAAAAGGTTTATAATGACGTGATGGTTATAGTAGGCCATGTAATCATCTAAACGTCTATAATGGGCCCAGCTTGTGCAACAATCGATTTAAACTCATTAATGACCTAATGGAAGCTCATAAATTGTAATTGAGCCTAAATAGTTAAATACATTTTAAGGACTGAATAAGGGAGTTGCAACAGGCTTAGGATAGAGGTAGGCACATTAAGGGACTATAAGGCCCAAGAAAAATAATCGGGTCTAAAATTCTATCTGAAGTGAAATTACACTGCGTACATGTTTATAAGAAATAATGATAAGTAATTTGTGATTCATTACAGCCCCAGAGGACCGAATTGTGAGTAAATCGGACTATGCGAAATCTCAGCATTTGGAAAAGTTAGATGGTACAGAGAAATCGAGGTAATGGGGTGTAATTTAAAATGGTAATAGTTTACTTTTTGAACCGTGATTAAGGAAAACTCACAAAGATTTGAACTATGATTTTCGAGCATGTTTTCTACTTTTGTCTTCTGAGTAAGAGCGTGATTTCTGAATTGGTTTTATGAATAAAAACATGTTTTTAAATTTGTTTTCCTAATAAGTTTATGCTTCTGAATTTGTTTTCTGAACAAGAACATGTTCTTTGAACTTGTATTCTGAATAATTGCATATTTCTGAATTTGACTTCTGAACCAGAGCATGTTCTCTGAAATTGTCTTTTGAATAAGGTGGAAGTATTTCAATTTTTTTATATATACATATGAAAACTATAGTATGTTTTGAGACTAAGGGTCACTTATGTTGTATGCTAACGCATGTCATGCTCGCCTTTATGGCGTCTGAACTTCGCCTATGTGGCGTCTGAACTTCGCCTTTGTGGCGTCTGAACTTCGCCTGTGTGGCGTCTGAACTTCGCCTTCATAGCGTCTGAACTTCGCCTTTATGGCATCTGAATTCCACCTTCGGGTGTCTGAACGTTGTACGATCTTGATCACGTCTACAGCCCTAACATGGCCATAGGTTCTGAATTCCCTCTACGGAGGATGATTTTGTTATTGATGCATAATAATCATATGGGCCAGTGTAGTCTCTAACTGAACTAAACTCTGTTTTCAGATTTGACTCGTAATATGTGATTTATATGCAAATATGTTTTTGAAATTCTGAATATACGAAAGGTTATGTTATGACTGTTAAGTTCAAATACTTAAAGATTTATGTTTTGATTTATGATGTTTCCGATTCCTTACATTCGGAGGTCCTTTATATTATTTGCAGAGAGAAGTCATTTTATGCATTTTTATGTTTTTTTGTATAATTTAATCACTATGATTGTTTTAAATGCACTTTCTTACTGAGTTTTTTCCCGAAAGCTCACCCCTTCACCTCTCAAATGTGTTGTAGTGAAACTATAGCGATAATTACTGCGTAGACGATGTAGGCTGACAGATGCGAGTTTCCCCAGACCACCTTTTGTACATTCATGAGGTATACATTTCTATCTCTTTACCAGACCATTTGTATGCACAGACATCTATTGAAAGTAATGTGTCGGGATGTAATCTGTATAAGGATAAAAGAAATATTTTTAAGGTTTGATTTTTGGGAGTAACTAGACCGGTTTTGGAATATGTAGAATGATTGATGATATGACTTGGAAAGCATGTCTGATAGTTGTAGATAACTAAGATTGTTAAAAAAACATATGGTTTGCAGGTGGGTAGGCTTATATATAAGCCGTTATGCTACCGATATTTCTATCGGCCATATTAATGTAGATGTGAAACTGTGAGACCCCGTATATGTAAAGTTGTGATGTGTAATGAATGTGAATGGACTTGTAATGTACAGTATGATTGATGTAAGTCCATGGATTCAATGTACGTATGTGTAATATGATTTGTAATGTAAATACAAGTTCCATTGAGTATGAATATGAAGAAATGAGTTCTTATAAGTGATGGATGTGATTGAAACTCAAAATGAGTAGTGTGGTAAAATGGAATGAAGTTATGCTTCCATTTGGTTTTATGTAGCATACCTTTGGACATACAATGAATGCACACAAGTTTCAATGTGCATAAGGTATGAATGGATGCCATTTTCAAGTTATAAAGGTGGATGGATGAGAAAACGGCCATGGCAACAGATTAAGGATGTGTTGGTATGAGTTGCAGCAAGGAAACTGCAGGAAATCTGGAAAAACATGAAGGCCAGATCGATCTCATAGGATGAGAGATCGATCTGGAAGAGCTAGAATGCTCTTATTTGGGCAATGGAATAGAGCAGATCGATCTCCAATGGGGCCAGATCGATCTCCTAAGCATTCTGTGATGAAAAGATCGATCCTCAAGCACCCAGATCGATCTCCTTAGCTCCTTGTTTGGGAGCAGATCGATCTCATGCTTCGACAGATCGATCTCATGCTTAAAATTTCATGAAAATGAGAGATTTAAGGGGACCAGATCGATCTCCTCTTGGACCAGATCGATCTCCCTAAGCTATTTCTATATAAGGAGGGCTGAAAATCTGAAAATTTCGGGAAAAACACCAATCTTCCATTTCTAACCCAAAAACTTAACTTTCTCTCTCTAAAATCAACCATTTCCAGCAAGAATTGAGGGGAGACCATTAGACATTAAGTTATTCATCTTGAGGAAGAGAACAACATAGTTGGAACCCAAAATCCCATTGTGGGTATTGAAGGAGATAAGGGCATTGACATTTGGAGCAAGAAGAAAAATCATATTTGGTAAGATTCTAACACTCCAATCCGAGTACATTGTCTATTTAATTGATTTTGGAGTTGTTTGGCATGAGTATGTATGGATGGAAACACCTAGGTTGTGTTAGAAACTAATATAACCTAGAAAATGGAATGCCTCTAGTGTGAGAAAGTATGATTTGGGGAGTTGGTGGTTTATGGGGTATGATAAGTTGTTAAATGAGTAATGTGGGTGATTTGGAATGGTTATATGGAGTTATAATGTGGGTTTAAGTGAAATTATGAAAATGAGCATGTAAATGCTTGACAAATGCCATAGTGAGGAAATCAATGAAATATGAACACTATGAGCTTGATATCAATTTGGAATGAGTTAATAGGCCTAAAAGAATCCATAGACTCGAGTTTTGGGTAAAGTAATGAAACGAGGCCCCATAAGCATTAATAGAAAACTATAGGTCGAATTGACTATAGTGAACGCACGATGTCATATTATATGGATCGAATATAATGCGGGATACGATTTTGTGCAATCCTGAAGAGTTCGTTGAAGATGAATCGAACCGTACGAGTAAGCAGCTTAAGGAAGGGGAATCACGCATCGCGATTTCCAGGTAAGGGAATTCTGTAAGTATATAGAGGTAGCTGCTCGTATTTTGTGGGTGTATAGGGCTTTGGAAATCTGCTTGGATTTATAGAAATGTGTTTTGAAGATGTATGGATGTGACTATGAATAATTGTATGAGATTTGGTGGTTGAAATGGTATTGTAAAGAAATTAGATAGTAAGGCTAATAATTGCATAAATCTAATGTTTTGATGTTTTTCAAAACAGAATTGCTTGGTTTTAAGCAAGCTTGTAGATGGGCTGGCTAGTGTTTTATTGATGTTGTGGAAAAGGATTTGTGAAGTGCTAAACCCGATTGCCAGGATTGTTTGATTGTGTATGAGCCGCCTATCGTATTTGCATGACATAAATCGCGCTAGAGCCTCGCTCGCGCTGGATTTCTATGTTTTTACTTGTGTGATATGTGCTTGAGCTTAGCTCGCACTTTGATCTGAATTGTGATGATGTTTTATAAACCGTACTGGAGCTTACGCTCGTACTTGGATTTGAGTGGTTTTTTTCTTATGCATATAACCGTACTAGAGCTATGCTCGTACATGGTTTCTTCATATTTTATGCATAAATGTCGTACTAGAGCGTTGCTCGTACGAAGTGATTGGTTTTGATGCATGAATTCGCACTAGAGCATAGCTCGCGCTGGTTTTCACACTGTGGTATGTATGAGGCCGTGGTGAGAGATACAGATTAACTCAGGGAACCCAACAGGCCCGACAGACCTTTTGAGTGGGGTGAGGGTGAGGGGCTAGGACCTGACATAATCCATTCAGGGAACCCAACAGGCCTAACAGACCTCTTGAGTGGGGTGAGGGTGAGGGGCTAGGACCTGAATCAGGGAACCCAATAGGGGCGAGCAAGGCCATGAGGGGCTAGGACCTGGTATTGAGGTTACTCCCACGTGCACTTGAGACTATAGAGGTTACACTCGGTATGGGGTAGATAAGACCTACGGCAGGCACCCCCAACCTTGTTATGGGTCCGCGGAGTACGATGTACCATGTATATCAAATGGAGTACGATGTACCGCGTGGTGGTTACTTGATTTGAGAAAGTCTGGCGGAGAACTAACCCACCTCCGTACCAGCATGATACCCCGCACACCGGGATCCGTGTGGTCTGGGATGATATGTGACAATTGGCCAACGTAGTCACTTGAGATATAATAACCTGTCTCCTTGCTTGATTTACTTACTACCACATGATTTTAAATCTCTAAGTGTGATTTGTGATTGTTTAAGGTAGACCCGAAGGAGGGGTCGAGCCTCGTGGATTTGATTTGTGAAATGAAAATGTCAGACCCGGATTTTTTGTAGCTTATTTCCTTATGATTCCTATGTGTATGAACACTATGTAATTATGGTTGAATCATAAGAAGAGTATTTACTAGATTTAAAGTGTTAATGAAATGAATTAACACGCAAAAGCTACATAAAATGCCTAATGTGGATGATAAGTATCACAGGCTAAACCGAGTCATTCTAAATCATTCTGACTGAAAATAAGAACTTAAAATAAGAGAGCGTAGAGAGCTCATGAAGGAAAGTCAGCTTGATTTAGACCCGAACATACAAAACGAGTGTAAAAGCTAAAAAGGGTAAAATGGACCTTTTCGGCGAGAAAAGGAGTTTCGGGTGAAATTATCCACCGGGAGCGGTTGGAATATAAAGACGAGAGTGTAAGACATGATATATAACACTTTCAAAAATTTAAGAAAAAGTCAACTTAGTCAATGGTTAAAGAAAAAGTCAACTATAGTTAAAAAAGTAGACTTTTACCATAGTTGACTAATCAAGGTTTGAAATTAACCTAAGTGTGGAGAAAAATTTGGGGAAAAATAATCTTGGCCAGAATACAAGATAATCATCCCCGGAAGTAAGGAAAATTTATTCGGAAGGATTCCGGAATAAATTTAATGGTTAAAAACGTAATGGGCCTAAGGTGAAAATTTTAAAGCCCATTAAGGTATACTAAACGTATATCGAAATTCTAAGGTCCTTTAGACGGAATTGTTGGACCAATTGATCGGCCAAATTTTGAGACAATAAAAGGCCCGAGGTATAGTAAAAATTTCAGTCCGAAAGCCCATTAGGAAAGCCCAAACCGAGAAGCCCAATTGGAAAAGCCCATGAGGTAAATATCTAACTATAGTTAATGTTAACTATGACTCATAAGGTGACTCATAAGGTGACTCATGGTTCAGATTTGGAAAGTCAAGCATAGTAGCTGAAAAGTAAGGCTTAATGGCTAAGTAAGTGGCTTATAAATGCAGCCACACCTTGGTCATCTTCATCACACAATTCCGGCTAGAGAAGAACACCATTGAAACATAACCATTCAAGCTTTCTCTCACTAGAAATCACTAGGAATTAGTCATATTTGGAACTTGCATTCTTCATGGAAGTTGTTCCAAATTGAAAGGAGATTAACATATGTTGGAATTGGCTATCAAGGAGCCATAGACTGCAAACCGAGAGCCTCCAAAGTTTCGGCCAAAGGGAGAACACAACAATTGGTATATTTTCTAATTTCCAATTTCATATATGTTAATGTATGAATGATTTTAAGTATGTTGATATATGTTTTAAGCATTGAAACATATTAAATCACCATGAAGAGGGTTAGGCCGAGAGTGATCAATGGGATATTGAAATATGTCAATTTGATTTTAAGACATAAATGGATTAGTACACATGTATTAATGTTAATGGTATAATTAGAATTAATCAAATTAATTAATTAATACATGTAAATTGTTGGCAACCAAGGTGTTTGATAAAATGCCTAAATGAACAATATGATGATTGGTAATGTTGCCTACCAAGTGTTTGTGAAAATGCCTAAGTGGAAATGGCTAGAAAATAGGCATGTAAGGCATGCCATGGTGGAAACCGAGAATGGCTAGCTCTCGGCCAAGGCATGTGGCCGAGAGGCCCAATGGGCCAAGCCCAATATTTTTAGGCCCAATAGGGTGTAATGGGCCTAAGACAAGCCCAATAAGAGTTGGTGGGCCCCACAAGCCCAATAGGCCCAACAAAAGTGAATAGTAAAATGAAAATGGACTTAAGGCCTAGTTAGGCCCATTAAGGATTTTTAAGGCCCATTAAGGGAAATTAAACTGTATTAATGTGAAATACAGTAGGAAAATTATAATTAACCTGAGGAATGGTTATTTACAGCTCCGGAGTTTACATCGAGAGCTGATCGGACTGCGGGATTTAGCAGCACCGAGGAAGCGAGGTCACTTGACGTGATCCGAGGTAAGGGACTTTTGCGAGTAGTTAGAGATACCTGCACGTATTTTCAACTGCTTCTGCATTCACTTAAAAACTCTGAGGGTCAGAGAAAGTGAATAATAATTATTGCGACCCGATAGTGGCAAATTACGATTTTGCCCCTAGTTAGTCAAAAAGTCAACTTTTGTGAGAAGTTGCAAAAAGCATGGAAAATGCTATTGTGAGTGTTTAATTGTTATTAGCATGAAAATAAATAGATGGGCTAATGATTTTAAGGTTGATATGACTTAAGCACACTTTTAGTGCTGATTTTACTATTTTGTAAACAATCCCTTTTAAATAGCCATCTATCATATTATGTGAGAATGAATCGTGCTAGAGCACAGCTCGCACTGGGATTCATATGTTTTCCACATAACATTAGTGCTGGATTTTGATACGCACTAGATTTTCATGACATGCATGATAGAGTACTGGAGTTTTACTCGTACTCAGCTTTGAATGATATATGCATGACAGAGTGCTAGAGCGTGGCTCGTACTCGATTCTTCATGGTTTATACATGACATAGTACTGGGAGCGATTGCTCGTACTTGATTTTGATATTGTGCATAGCATAGTACTGGGAGCTATTGCTCGTACTTGATTTAATACATAAACTATGCATTGACCTAGTTGCTGGAGGTTTACTCGCACTAGAGTTGAGTTTTATGATGTGAAACAGTGTTGAGCGGAGTGACGACTGTGAGTCGCACTCAAGACGCACACTGTATGTGATATGTAATACATGTTGAAACCCATGCCTGATTCCTGGTGTGACTGTGTGTCATAGCTAGAGAGGATATCCGCATGAGGTTGATATAGACGTGGTATACTTATTTCCATGGTTTCGAGGGCTAAAGACCCTGGCTATGAGGATTTCCATGGTTTCGAGGGCTAAAGACCCTGGCTGTGAGGGTCCACGGGTGTACTTTGTACCGTGCCCGGGGCACGAGGTGTACGCTGTACCGTGTGTTACGTAGCTGGCGGTTGACATTGGACTGACCATCCTCCCGTTACAGCAGTGATGCCCTGCACACCGAGATCTGTGTTGCTTGGGATCACATTTTAGGATATGATCATAATCCAGGATACTATTTGTATTTACCACAGAGTCTCACATGATATATCACATTGATTGACTGATTTAAACTGCGGACAGACCTGAGGGATGGGTCGGACTCCGATTTGTGTTGTGAATCATTTGATGCCATATTTATTGTGATTTAAATATACATGGCATGATTTACATAAAGGCATGATTTATATACAATGCATTGTTTTGCACTACATGCCTACATTTGAGAAATAAAGCATGATTTGCTGTACATGGGATTTATTCTGTACAAGTATATATATATTATATTTCAAGACATGCTTTTAAAGTGAGTTAAGGAAATAATGTTTTCAAGGCATAGCACTATTTTGAGTAGATAGTGTGGATATCTACTTGCTTGCCTGATTTCCTTACTGAGCGCGTTATGCTCACCCCCTTTCTTTACATCTCTCTACAGAGCGTCAGTAGAGCGAGAGTTATCGTGGGAGAGTGTCCCAGAGTCCACTGCTAGTTCCTATCGATTCATCAGGTATACTTATTATGTACAGTTGTGTATCTAAACATAGAAACAGCACAGTGATGTATACGTTATATATTATGGGGAATGTAATCGTATTAGATTTTATAAAATCTTACATGTATAATAAAAGTAACTACAGTCAGAATTAATATATTGACATGTATGTATGAGAATGGATATTATGGTAAGTGAAGACTCTGACATCGAATCACAGCCCAACCAGTGAAGAGAGGAAAGGTAAGTTAAAAATGCAAAAAAAATTTATGGTGATTTTTGGTTAAAGTCAAGGATTGAAACTGGGGTCCTGACAGAAAATGAGGTTGTGATTGTGAATTGATGTGATGTGATTGTATGTGTTGAGAAAGAGTTTTATGACGTGGGTTTAAAAAGGAGGTTTCTTAATGAATTGCCCTTTTTATGAATTTAAATGAGATCGAGCATGAGATGATTTATACATGATGTTTTTACCATGTTTTATATGCCAATGGACATGATTTTGATACATGATATATATATGTATACTCATATGGCATAGTTTTATTCCTCATGATCCTACCATAAATGATTTATGCATAACACTATCAGCATGTAGATAGAGTAGTTATCTACCATGCTTGCATTATTGCCTTACTGAGCGTGTGGTTGCTCATCCGTCTCTATTTCCCCCTACAGAGCGTGCATAGTAGCCCAGTGAGGACTGAGGCGTGGTATTTTGGACTCCGCTGCATCTCCATCGCTTAGAGGTATATACACAGTGATTCTTTTTGTATCTAAACAATGTAAAAGCACAGTATTCTTTTGAGTTGTAATTATGGGGGATGTAGATGTCAGTAAAACATGCTTTTGTATAAGTACAAGATTAAATGCAAATGTATGACATCGTTTTATTTAACTGAGAATGAATGAGATGTGGAGTTTATTATTGACTCACAACCCAATAGTGTGTGGTGAGTTAGTTCACGACCGGGTAAGGTAACAGTAAAACGCGAAAAAATTTTAGTGATTTTCGGTTAAAGAGAATGGAATTGGGTCGTGACAGAGATTGGTATCAGAGCTGTGTTGGCCTGATGTGTCATTAATAAAATGTAGGAAAGTACATCCCTATAGTACTGTGCTTTTGTTTAGATATAACTGTGTATACTGTGATGGATTGAGCTTAATGAATTATTATAATACAAGAAGTTAGGCACTATGCCAGTTACACGCAAAGGTAGAGGGGCGAGAGCACGTACTAGAGGCCGTAGAGGTAGGCCTGAGAGCCGTGCGAAGCCACAAACTGAACAGGCTCCACCGAATCCTGCTGAGAGAGCAAAGGATACTGAGGCTCGCTTCGCTAGGTTAGAGCGGAGTATTGAGAATTTGGTGGAGATAGTCACGCAGGCGTTGGGTGCCGGTGATAGACGAGGTCCCGCGGCACAGCCTACTACTAAACAGGCAGCTGCAAAGGCAGAGAGACCTCAGACTGCTGAGACAGCTACAGTTACACCACCTCCGGCCCAGGATACAGATTCTCCTATTGCTCCACAGCAGAGCGGTAGTGATTTGGGTTATGACTGCGACTTGAGTAGGTTACGAGAGTTTCAAGCGTTGAAACCCCCAGTGTTTAGAGGGGTGAAGGACCCAGTGGTTACGGAGGATTGGGTGTATGAGATAGAGAAACTGTATAGGTTTTTCCGATGCACTTCAGCTGAGAAGGTAGCCTTTGCCGTGTTTATGTTGAAAGGCGAGGCCGAGCATTGGTGGAGATCCACTGAGGCTATTTTGAGGGCCAGACACTCTGAGATCTCATGGGAGATATTTCTAGAAGCCTTCAGTAGACAGTATATTCCAGCTACCGCACAGAGGAAACTGCGGATGGAATTTATGAATTTGGTTCAGGGGAACCGGACTGTGGACGAGTATGAGTCCAAGTTTATGTCCTTGGGGAGATATGACCCGGACACGATGGGTAGTGAGACCCAAAAGATACAGAAGTTCATGGATGGATTGAGATTGGCCATCCAGACTAAGCTAGCTCCCTTCGACATTTTGACTTATGAGGAGGTTGTACATAAGGCTCAGTTGTGTGAGCAAGACTTGAGCGAAATGCCTCCGAGCTTGGGAGAATTAGTGTTAGAAAGGACAGAGACCGAAAGAGATCCGGGAGGGATAGAGTGGCCAGGAAAAGAGGCCCAAGGTATTTTGAGAAGAGACCTAAGATCGAGGAGGTGCAGGAGAGAGCTACTAGACCTCCTGTATACCCAGCCTTGACTGCACCGAGGGGTATAACTATTGGAGGACCACGACCTACCACATATCAGTGTAGGAGATGTGGGAGATACCATGGGACTAGCCCATGTCAGGTACCCCCTGTTTCGTGTTTTAGGTGTGGGAGGCCAGGACATATATCGAGGTTCTGCACTGAGATGATTGAGGTTGCCCCACAGAAGGGCAAGGAGCTTGAGGGAGCTCCAGTTGAGATAGCGGCCCCGAGGAGGAGGGCTACAACTGAGGAAAAAGGGAAACAGGCTGTGGGTGTGAGTAGAGGAAGGGTGCATGCACTGGACCAGGACACTGCAGACGCATCGACGGATGTGATTAAAGGTACCATCCGAATCTTTGATTTAGAGGCATTGGTATTATTTGATCCTGGTGCCACGCATTCTTTCATATCACCTTCCTTTGCACATAAATTGTTGAAATATGTGAAACCAACATTGTTGGATAAAATGTTGATGATTTCCACACCCATGAATGATAGTCAATTGACTGAGCATGTATGTAGAGATTGTAAGTTAAAGATAGAGGGAAAGGAAATGATAGCCAATCTGATTTTATTGAATATGAATGATTTTGATGTAATATTGGGAATGGATTGGTTGGCTACCAATCGGGTTGTTATGGATTGTCATGCCAAGACATTGATGTTTTCAGGATTAGACAATCTTGTTGTAAATTTTGATGAAAAGAAATGATATGAAACTTGTATAATTGTGGTAAATAAAGGAGTATCATTTTAAATGCATATTGCTTGAGAGATAAATTATTTATTTATGATAAATATTGAATGTGGAGTGATGGTTATGTTACTAACGATGGAGAGGATAATGTGAAGGGTTCATTGCATACGTGGTTGATATAGATGAGGCACACCCGGAATTGAGGGACATAGCCGTAATTACGGATTACCCTGATGTCTTTCCGGATGAATTACCAGGGCTACCACCTGTAAGGGAAATGGAATTTTGCATTGAGCTAGTGCTTGGTATGGAGCCGATATCGAAACCACCCTATAGAATGGCTCCGATAGAATTGGAAGAGCTGAAGAAACAATTGCAAGAGTTGCTAGAGAAGGAGTTTATTAGACCGAGTGTCTCTCCTTGGGGAGCATCGGTTCTATTTGTAAGGAAGAAGGATGGAAGCCTCCGACTGTGTATAGATTACCGGTTGTTGAATAAGGCCACCATTAAGAACAAGTACCCCCTTCCAAGAATCGATGATTTGTTGGATCAGCTCCAGGGAGCCGAAGTATTTTCTAAGATAGATTTGCGGTCAGGGTACCATCAGTTGAGGATCAGGAGTGGAGATATACCCAAGACAACATTTTATACCCGTTATGGCCACTACGAGTTTTTTGTGATGCCATTCGGATTGACGAATGCTCCCGCAGCATTTATGGCATTGATGAATGATATATTCAAGCCATACCTGGACAAGTTTGTAATAGTGTTCATTGATGACATTTTGGTGTATTCCAAGTCCAGGGAAGATCATGAGGAGCACTTGAGGATAGTTCTGCAGACCCTCCGAGAGAGAGAATTGTATGCCAAACTCAGCAAGTGTAACTTTTGGTTGGAACAGATCTCATTTCTGGGGCATGTTGTGTCAAAGGATGGGGTATCGGTGGATCCATCCAAGATAGAGGCAGTTGTACAGTGGGAACAGCCCAAGACAGTAACTGAGATTAGGAGTTTTCTAGGATTGGTAAGATATTATCGGAGATTTGTAGAGGGTTTCTTCGGACTAGCTGCTCCATTGACACGCCTCACGTAAAAAGATGTTAAGTTTATGTGGGATGAGGCATGTGAGAGGAGTTTTGAGGAGCTTAAGCGTCGATTGACGACTGCTCCAGTTCTCACCATTCCTACCAGCTCAGGAGGATTCTCGGTGTATACGGATGCATCACACCAGGGACTGGGCTGTGTGCTTATGCAGGATGGGAAGGTAGTTGCCTATGGATCTAGACAGTTGAAAGATCACGAGAGGAACTACCCGACACATGATTTGGAGTTGGCGGCTGTAGTATTTGCTTTGAAAATATGGCGCCACTATCTCTATTGTGAGAAATTTCAGGTGTTCACAGATTATAAGAGCCTTAAGTACCTATTCTCGCAGAAAGAGCTGAATATGAGACAGATGAGATGGCTCAAACTCCTGAAGGACTATGATTGTGAAATCATGTACCACCGGGTAAGGAAAATGTAGTTGCTGATGCTTTGAGTAGAAAGAACCTTGGGTTGGTGTCTTATATGATGGTACGGGAACATGAATTGTTAGAACACTTTGCGAACCTCAGTTTGGATGTAACCCCACCTGGATCTGAGAGACTTGAGATCATGGCTAGTTTGAGACTGGAGCCAGAATTGATTGGCTGTATTCGGCAAGCCCAACAGAGCGATCGACGGTGCATCGATTGGCTGAGGCAGATACAGACAAGTGTGGGTATTGATTTTGAGCAGAGTGCTGATGGCTTATTGAGGTTCAGAGGCAGAGTATGCGTTCCTAGGGATCCTGAGATCAGGAGAATGATTTTATCAGAGGCTCACTCATCGAAGTATACGATACATCCAGGAAGTACCAAGATGTATCAAAACCTTCGGAAGGTTTATTGGTGGTCTGGAATGAAGAGAGACATTGCTGAATATGTTGCTAAGTGTCTCGTTTGTCAGCAAGTGAAGGTAGAGCATCAGAAGCCTGCAGGATTATTGCAGCCTCTACCGATATCGACATGAAAGTGGGAGCATGTCACCATGGATTTTGTGATGGGGTTGTCGAGGACCCGTAGAGGTCATGATGCCATATGGGTTATTGTGGACTGATTGACTAAGTCCGCCCATTTCTTGGCTATGAGAGCTACCAATACACTGAGTCAGTTGGCGAACCTGTATATTCGAGAGATAGTACGGCTACATGGTGTACCAGTGAGCGTTGTTTCTGATAGGGATGCCCGCTTCATTTCCCATTTCTGGGAACATTTTCAGGAAGCGCTGGGGACCTGACTGAGTTTTAGCACCGCTTTTCATCCTCAGACAGATGGGCAGTCAAAGAGGACTATACAGACCCTCGAGGATATGTTGAGAGCGTGTGTGCTGGATTTTAGAGGCTCCTGGGATGACCACCTGCAGTTAGCCGAGTTCGCTTATAATAATAGCTATCATGCTAGTATCGGGATGGCACCTTATGAGGCATTATACGGGCGTAGATGCCGTTCCCCTATTGGATGGGAAGAGGTTGGTGACAGATAGATTTTTGCTCCGAACTTAGTGCAGCAGGCATCTGAGGACGTCCAGTTGATATGTGAGAGATTACAGACAGCTCAGAGTCGGCAAAAGAGTTATGCTGACAGAGACGAAGACCACTAGAGTTTGATGAGGGTGAGTCGGTATTTCTGAGAGTTTCACCATCGAAGGGTATTATGAGATTCGGTAAGAAGGGCAAGCTGAGCCCTAGATATATCGGACCCTTCAAGATTTTAGTGAGAGTGGGAGATAAGGCGTATAGGTTGGCATTGCCACCGGACTTGGCAAATGTCCACAACGTCTTCCACGTCTCGATGCTTCGGAAGTATCACCTGGACCCGGCACACGTGATAAGATATGAACCGTTGGAGCTCAATGAGAGTATGATGTATGTTGAGAAGCCGATTCGGATATTGGATAGAAAAGAGAAAGTGTTGCGGAATAAGACAATTCCCTTGGTGAAAGTTCTTTGGAAACATCACACGGCGGAAGAGGCCACATGGGAATTGGAGAACTTCATACGGGAGAAGTACCCCCAACTTTTTAAAGAGTGACTTGGTTCTAATTTGGAGGACCAAATTTCCTTGAAGGAGGGGAGAATGTGAGACCCCGTATATGTAAAGTTGTGATGTGTAATGAATGTGAATGGACTTGTAATGTACAGTATGATTGATGTAAGTCCATGGATTTAATGTACGTATGTGTAATATGATTTGTAATGTACATACAAGTTCCATTGAGTATGAATATGAAGAAATGAGTTCTTATAAGTGATGGATGTGATTGAAACTCAAAATGAGTAGTGTGGTAAAATGGAATGAAGTTATGCTTCCATTTGGTTTTATGTAGCATACCTTTGGACATACAATGAATGCACATAAGTTTCAATGTGCATAAGGTATGAATGGATGCCATTTTCAAGTTATAAAAGTGGATGGATGAGAAAACGGCCATGGCAACAGATTAAGGATGTGTTGGTATGAGTTGCAGCAAGGAAACTGCAGGAAATCTGGAAAAACATGAAGGCCAGATCGATCTCATAGGATGAGAGATCGATCTGGAAGAGCCAGAATGCTCTTATTTGGGCAATGGAATAGAGCATATCGATCTCCAATGGGGCCAGATCGATCTCCTAAGCATTCTGTAATGAAAAGATCGATCCTCAAGCACCCAGATCGATCTCCTTAGCCCTCTGTTTGGGAGCAGGTCGATCTCATGCTTAAAATTTCATGAAAATGAGAGATTTAAGGGGACCAGATCGATCTCCTCTTGGACCAGATCGATCTCCCCAAGCTATTTCTGTATAAGGAGGGCTGAAAATCTAAAAATTTCGAGAAAAACACCAATCTTCCATTTCTAACCCAAAAACCTAACTTTCTCTCTCTAAAATCAACCATTTCCAGTAAGAATTGAGGGGAGACCATTAGACATTAAGTTGTTCATCTTGAGGAAGAGAACAACATAGTTGGAACCCAAAATCCCATTGTGGGTATTGAAGGAGATAAGGGCATTGACATTTGGAGCAAGAAGAAAAATCATATTTGGTAAGATTCTAACACTCCAATCCGAGTACATTATCTATTTAATTGATTTTGGAGTTGTTTGGCATGAGTATGTATGGATGGAAACACCTAGGTTGTGTTAGAAACTAATGTAACCTAGAAAATGGAATGCCTCTAGTGTGAGAAAGTATGATTTAGGGAGTTGGTGGTTTATGGGGTATGATAAATTGTTAAATGAGTAATGTGGGTGATTTGGAATGGTTATGTGGAGTTATAATGTGGGTTTAAGTGAAATTATGAAAATGAGCATGTAAATGCTTGACAAATGCCATAGTGAGGAAATCAATGAAATATGAACACTATAAGCTTGATATCGATTTAATATCGATTTGGAATGAGTTAATAGGCCTAAAAGAATCCATAAACTCGAGTTTTGGGTAAAGTAATGAAACGAGGCCTCATAAGCGTTAATAGAAAACTATAGGTCGAATTGACTATAGTGAACGCACGATGTCATATTATATGGATCGAATATAATGCGAGATACGATTTTGTGCAGTCCCGAAGAGTTCGTTGAAGACGAATCGAATCGTACGAGTAAGCAGCTTAAGGAAGGGGAATTACGCATCGTGATTTCCAGGTAAGGGAATTCTGTAAGTATATAGAGGTAGCTGCTCGTATTTTATGGGTGTATAGGGCTTTGGAAATGTGCATGGATTTATAGAAATGTGTTTTGAAGATGTATGGATGTGACTATGAATAATTGTATGAGATTTGGTGGTTGAAATGGTATTGTAAAGAAATGGGATAGTAAGGCTAATAATTGCATAAATCTAATGTTTTGATGTTTTTCAAAACGAAATTGCTTAGTTTTAAGCAAGCTTGTAGATGGGCCGGCTAGTGTTTTATTGATGTTGTGGAAAAGCATTTGTGAAGTGCTAAACCCGATTGTCGGGATTGTTTGATTGTGTATGAGCCGCCTATCGTATTTGCATGACATAAATCGCGCTAAAGCCTCGCTCGCGCTGGATTTCTATGTTTTCACTTGTGTGATACGTGCTTGAGCTTAGCTCGCACTTTGATTTGAATTGTGATGATGTTTTATAAACCGTACTGGAGCTTACGCTCGTACTTGGATTTGAGTGATTTTTTTCTTATGCATATAACCGTACTGGAGCTATGCTCGTACGTGGTTTCTTCATATTTTATGCATAAATGTCGTACTAGAGCGTTGCTCGTACGAAGTGATTGGTTTTGATGCATGAATTCGAGCTAGAGCATAGCTCGCGTTGGTTTTCACACTGTGGTATGTATGAGGCCGTGGTGAGAGATACGGATTAACTCAGGGAACCCAACAGGCCTGACAGACCTCTTGAGTGGGGTGAGGGTGAGGGGCTAGGACTTGACGTAATCCATTCAGGGAACCCAACAGGCCTAACAGACCTCTTAAGTGGGGTGAGGGTGAGGGGCTAGGACCTGAATCAGGGAACCCAACAGGGGCGAGCAAGGCCATGAGGGGCTAGGACCGGTATTGAGGTTACTCCCACGTGCACTTGAGACTATAGAGGTTACACTCGGTATGGGGTAGATAAGACCTACGGCAGGTACCCCCAACCTTGTTATGGGTTCGCGGAGTACGATGTACCATGTATATCACATGGAGTACGATGTACCGTGTGGTGGTTACTTGATTTGAGAAAGTCTGGCGGAGAACTAACCCACCTCCGTACCAGCATGATACCCCGCACACCGGGATCCGTGAGGTCTGGGATGATATTTGACAATTGACCAACGTAGTCACTTGAGATATAGTTACCTGTCTCCTTGCTTGATTTACTTACTACCACATGATTTTAAATCTCTAAGTGTGATTTGTGATTGTTTAAGGTAGACCCGAAGGAGGGGTCGAGCCTCATGGATTTGATTTGTGAAATGCAAATGAGGTTGTGATTGTGAATTGATGTGATGTGATTGTATGTGTTGAGAAAGAGTTTTATAACGTGGGTTTAAAAAGGAGGTTTCTTAATGAATTGCCCTTTTTATGAATTTAAATGAGATCGAGCATGAGATGATTTATACATGATGTTTTTACCATGTTTTATATGCCAATGGACATGATTTTGATACATGATATATATATGTATACTCATATGGCATAGTTTTATTCCTCATGCTCCTACCATAAATGATTTATGCATAACACTATCAGCATGTAGATAGAGTAGTTATCTACCATGCTTGCATTATTGCCTTACTGAGCGTGTGGTTGCTCATCCCTCTCTATTTCCCCCTACAGAGCGTGCATAGTAGCCCAGTGAGGACTGAGGCGTGGTATTTTGGACTCCGCTGCATCTCCATCGCTTAGAGGTATATACACAGTGATTCTTTTTGTATCTAAACAATGTAAAAGCACAGTATTCTTTTGAGTTGTAATTATGGGGGATGTAGATGTCAGTAAAACATGCTTTTGTATAAGTACAAGATTAAATGCAAATGTATGACATCGTTTTATTTAACTGAGAATGAATGAGATGTGGAGTTTATTATTGACTCGCAGCCCAACAGTGTGTGGTGAGTTAGTTCACGACCGGGTAAGGTAACAGTAAAACGCGAAAAATTTTTAGTGATTTTCGGTTAAAGAGAATGGAATTGGGTCGTGACAGAAACTTAATTATGATTACGGATAAAGAAGTAAGAAAATGAATTGACACTGCACAGGAATACAACCTAAGTGAATAAAGTGACTAAGTTGCAAGCTGAAGTTTCAAAAAAAAAATTTTCCCCGAATTTTTATAGGTCACGGGTCGTTACAACCTAGCATGTGTATGGTTTCGTTGATGGTCACATGTTCACTTCGTATGATATTTACTTGATGTTATCCGTTTAATAGTCTACTTGCTATTCACATGCTTTCGTTGATTTGATTTTATATAATGTGCATTACTATGTTTCGTTGTGAAATCTTTTCACTCATCATGCAAGGTTTGCGGAACTAATTTATTTACCGTTTTAAGTTTCTATATAATTACTTATTGGGCATATAGCTATCTCCTTTCTCTTTCTCCATAGATTGAGCCTCTAGGACCCTGCAGATATACAGGGGTCTTTGTACAGCCTTCGAGGCTTCTGTTTACAGTACTCGAGGTATTTTCAATACGGTAATGTATATGACACATGCTTGGTATATTTTGCACGTGTACACTTGTATATAGTTTGGGATGTAACTGACGTTTGAGACTTGGTTTGTTGAGGTTGATGCTGCTGTATATACTTTTATATAGCTTGATGTAAATATTTTGAGGTTGCTAATAGCCATATGATTTGTGTATGCTATTGTGATCCTAAATGAATAAAGATATTTGTAACGACCCTTGACCCTTGAAAATTGAGGGATTTTTTTTTAACTTAATTTACCCACTTATTCCCTTATTCACTTAGGTTGTATTCTCGTGCAGTGTCAAATCACTTTTCCTAATTCTTTATCCGTAATTATATTTAAATTCCATAATTTGACATGTATGGCCAATAGAAATTTCGGCAGCATAATGGCTTATATATGAGCCTACCCATCTGCAATCAATTGTTTTAACAATCCTAGATATCCACAACTACCAAGCATGCTTTCCAACAATCCTAGATATCCACAACTACCAAGTATGCTTTCCAACAATCCTAGATATCCACAACTACCAAGCATACTTTCCAAATCCACATTTATAACTCAATACATCCATTTCGATTCGATACCAATCATCTTAAAACCTAATCCCAAAAATAATATTCTTTACATTGTTTTCCTTACAAATTACATCCTAACAAAATAGTTCCAGTATATGTCTGTGCATACAAATATGTCTGGTAAAGGAATGTAATTGTATACCTTTCTGCATGTACAAAACGTAGCCTAGGGTAGCTCTTTCCCACCAGCCTACGTCATGTACGCGGCAGGTAACGCCTATAGATCACTGCAAATAATCTGAAAGGTAGGGGGTGAGCACTCGGGAAAAAGCCTAGTAAGAAAAATGCATTTAAAACGGTCTTAGTGATTCAAATATGTAGAAAGACATAATAATTCGTATAATGACTACTCTCTAAAAACTATTATAAAGGACCCTCGAAATTAAGAAAATCGGAAACATCGTGATTCAAAACATAATTCTTTAAGTGCTTAAACTTAACAGATATCACATAACTTTTTTGTATATTCAGAATTCCAAGAACATGAATACATGTAAAATCACATATCATAAGTCAGATTCTGAAAAATAGAGTTTAATTCAGATAGAGACTACATTGGCCCATATAATTATCATGCGGCAATAACAAAATCATCCTCCGTAGAGAGAATTCAAAACCTATGGCCATGGTAGAGCTGTAGACGTGATCAAGGTCATACAGCGTTTAGACACCCGAAGGTGGAATTCATACGCCATAAAGACGAAGTTCAGACGTCACATAAGCGAAGTTCAAACACCACACAAGCGAAGTTCAGACGCCACACAGGCAAAGTTCAGACGCCACACAGGCGAGCATGATAAGCGTTAGCATACAACATAAGTGGCCCTTAGTCTCAAAACATACTATAGTTTTCATATATAAAAATATCGAAATACAATCATCTTATGTCACGACCCATTTTTCCTAAAAACCTCTATAAATGTTTCATTTTTTTTCATTTCCTTACCCGCCGTGAACAGTTTCATTACTAACAGTTGGGCTATGAGTCGATGTTAGTCCCTCCTGTCATGTTACTTACCTTAACATCTATTTTTATATTTCATTTACATATCAATTTATTTTTTTAAATACATCCCCAATATTATATCCATATATAATACTGTGCCTATATATGTTCAGATACAAATATTATACGAATGTGTATACCTGGTCTTGATAGGAAGCAGCAGATAACCGAAATGCAAGACTAGTGTCACTCTCTTCTACTGAATGTACCTTGTAGGGTGGAAACTGAAAGGGTGAGCGCAACTTGCTCAGTAAGGCAATAATACAAGCAGGTAGATAACTATGCTATCTACATGCTGGTAAGGCATGACATGTAAAACATTTATATCTCGAGCATGAGGCAATTAAAACCATGCCATGTATGAGTATATCATATATCGTAAAACACGAATCGGCATGTAAAACATGAAAAACATATCATGTAAAACCTCTCATGCTCGATACAGTTAAACTCTTCAAAACAATCCCAGAAGGATCCATCACATCTTTAAAATCATTAATATCCTCATAAAACCCATCAATTTCTCATTTAATACCACATTTCATGAAAATCGTCACAAATCGGGGCTCGACCCCTCCCTCGGGTCTACCCTGGTCTAACAAGACTAATCAAATATATATCATGTGAGATATGCAGGTTACTGTATGGAAACAATCGAGGACTATGTCCCTGTGATCCCAGGCTACACGGATCCCAGTGTGCGGGGTATCACAACTGCAACGGGAGGTGAGTCAAACCCTACTCGCCAGAATATCACATCACGTAAATACAATAGTCATGACTACATGGTACAGCATACTCCGTGTGACATACACGGTACAACGTACTCCATGAACCCAATATCACAGTCTGGGGATGCCTGCCATAGGTCTTATCCCACTCCAAACCATGTTGATAACCAACCCATGTCTCAATCTACACGTGCGAGCATATCTTCTCACTATGACACACAGTCTACAGGAGGCTCCAACAAGGTCATATGTATGTCATAAAATTCCTGTGCGAGCGAAGCTCTAGCACGGCTCTATGCATATTCATGATATCAAAAAAACCCTCATGCGAGCGAAGCTCCAGCACGGTTTCATAAAATCAATGAAATCTGCGTGTGAGCAGCGCTCCAATACGACTTAAAATAATTATAAATCCAATTTAAATTCACGTACGAGAAATGCTCTAGTACGAATGCATAAAACCAAGTAAAATTCACGTACGAGCACAGCTCCAGTACGGTAGTCATGTAAAGCAAGTTTGTAAAACTCGGTGTGAGTAGTGCTCCAGCACTCTGTATATGAGTTAAAATATAAAATTTAGTGCGAGCAATGCTCCAGCACGATTTAAAACTCATAAAAACATGATATGCTACTCTATCTCACTAAAACAAATCAAAATCACACTGGCACCTAACTCATGCCCTTTTCATGTAAAAATATGAAATAAACAGCCAACCTATCCATAATTTGCTTAAATTAAAGCAACATAATCATAGGAATATCAAAAACATGAAAATCATACAATTTTATAGGCTTACTACCCTTTTTGAAAATTTTCTAAATAGGGGCAAAATCCTAATTTTCACATATACCTCGATTTTCGTAAAAATTATTATTCTATTTCTAGATACCTTATGAAATTCTACGTAATGTAAATAACCCCAAAAATACGCACAGATATCTCTAAGTGCTTACAAAATTCCCTTACCTCATTTTTCTGTATGGTCTGACTTTCCCAACTCTACCGATCACCCGATCCGTTTAGCTCCCAATATGTACTCCGGAGCTGCAGATAATCATTTATCGGGTTAAATCCAAGCATAATTATTCATATTTCACTTTTACAGGGCATAATTTAAATCATTTGGCCCGTTTTACTTTATTGGGTCCGATTTCATCTTAATGGGCTTCGACCCATTTCCAGCCCGTTTTCACTTATTAAATCCTTTCTTCGGGTCATTTAGGCTCTTAATACCTATTGGGCTTCGTTCCAAACTCTTAGGATAGCCCGTATATCATTTACGACAATTAATTCAAAAATACGAATATAATTTATTTTTATGCATAAATTAATCCGAAATCTATAAAATAAATCTCAATTGCGTAATAATCATATTGTTGTGGTAAATGAACTTTACTTACCCGAAATTATGTGATGGTGTGCAAATCGAAGTTCGATCGGCTCACATTCGAAATTTATCGTCGAACTGCATAATTTTATATTTAATTTCGGGCTAATTTTTGATCAAATATAATTGAAATAAATTTCTCGAAAATCAAATCATTCAGTTTTGACCTCGTATCGACTTACCCGAAGTCCGGTGTATCCTAAAAAATTCTTCCCCTTTTTCCTTTTTCTTTTTTTCTCCCTTTTCCTCTCTTTCTTGACCGAACTGGTTCGGTCCGGTTCAACCTGGTTCAGACCGGTCCAGTTCAGCCCGGTTCACTTCTTGTTGAGCCGGTCTGTTTCAGTTCAGGCTTTCCCGTCGCCTTTCTTCTCTTTTTCGATCGATTCTCTGGCGCCAATCGGAGCGCCTGCATTAGAGGAGTGTTCGGTTGGGGGCGGGGTTGGGCGAATCACACCGGTGGACGCCGAATTTCTCTTCTCTTCTCCACGGCTATTCCTTCGCCGATCTGCTCTTTTGGGTGCCGGTGGGGCGAGTTCCAGTGGCAGGAGGGTCGCCCGATCGTCTACGCTCTTCGTCATCCCTTGGCCTGGCCGCTGGGTTGCCGAATTCTCGCCGGTGCAGAGGTCGGTCCCGTCGGTCTTCACTTTTTTTCCTTTTCAGGTTTTGGGTTTTCTCTCTCCCCGATTTCAATTTCTGATTTCTCTTTTTTTCTATATATTTATATTTATAATTTATTTTAATATTATTTTAATCATTAAAATATTCTAAAAATCCCAAAATATCCTTAAAAATCACATTTTATTCAAATTAATTTATTTATTATATTTTAACCATTTTTCGATGTATTTTCTCCCTATTTTCGGGATATTGTCCCGACTGAAAATTTTGATTAATTCAAATAAATTCATATCTTGATCAATTTAATCTGAAATTTAATTATTTCTTCGTTATTGATCAAGATTTCTCAATCCCATATTTTTAATTAAATTTTCTGGTCGAATTTATATCGGCTTTCGATCTTTTGACCGGTTTGCCCCTCAACGTGTTCAAAAATTTCATTTCAATCCATTGCATTTTTTAAATGCATTCGAAAATTTTTATTCATTCCCTTTGCTCTTACGATAAAAAATCGGGTCTTACATCTTATTCAAAAGATAATTTCAGAGAACATGTTCTTATTCAGAAGTCAAATTCAGAAATATGCAATTATTCAAAATACAAATTCAGAGAGCATATTCTTGTTCAGAAAACAAATTCGAAAACATGCTTTTATTCAGAAAGACCAATTTCAGAAAATCACGTTCTTACTCAGAAAACATGCTCGAAAATCATAAATCAGGTCTTTGTAAGTTTTCCTTAATCATGGTTCCAAAAGTAACTATTACCGTTTTAAATTACACCCCCTTACCTCGATATATCGAAATTTTTGCATTCGACTGGTGACGTCTCCTAGTACCTCCTTTAATTCCTTCTACGATTCTCCTACACCGAAATTGTATACTTAGCATCCAATTCATGCAAATTGTCCGAATTGCGTTAAAATCGTAATCTATTCGTTACTGCTTCGCGTGTACGTATAATTGTACATACCTAGGCCAACACATATGTTTATATATTTTTTGTATGTACATATACTAACATACACCTTTATCATCTACACCTATATGTATATACACATAAGTATATACACAATATATATTATTATTTGTTTTCATTTTTCCTTATCACATATATATTTTTTTGTCTACTATTTTTCCATTTTTATTCCATATCTAATTTAATCTACACTAACATGCTTATATCCCAACATATATATATATATATATATCCATCTACATTAAACACTCATATATATGAATTTACCATTTTTTTTCTTTTTCTCCTTTTTTTTTCTTCCAATGTCCAGCCTTTCTTTTCTTCTTCCTTTTTTTTTTACCTTTCTTTTCGTGCTTTCTTTTTTCTTCTCCTTCGCTAATCACCCGACGACCTTGCTCATCGTCTTCCTATGCTCTCGGTGCTACCATCTCCTGCTCCTTCACTGTTCCAAGCCACACCTGAACTCCCTCACTTTCCTTCCTTCTCGGTTTGTTCCTCCCCTTCAGCCCCTCTTCCTCGATTATTTTAGCTCTCGGTCTGATTCAATACAAGCCTCGGTTCCAGCCTTCCATCATCATCATCCTCCTTCAATCACTCTCCTCTTTAGCCCCTCTGTCCTTGCTTCAGTTTTCTAGCTGCTTCAATTTTTCCAACCCCTCGGTCCTTGCTTCTCCTCCCTTTTCCTCGGTTTGCTCTGCTTTCTTCCTTCAACCCCCTCTCGGTTTGCTTCTCCTCAATCGGCCAGCCTTCTTTCTCTTCTCCCTTTCTTTCTTCTTTCCTTTCTTTCCCTCCTTTCCTTTCCCGGCCAGCCCTCCTCTTCTTTCCTCCTTTTCTTTCTTCTCTTCTTTCTTTTTTTTTCTTTGTTTCCCGCCTAGCAGAGGATATCTCTGCTCTTTGAAACTCCAAAAACGTACAACATTAATATATATTATATTAACATTATATTATATATATTATATTGATTTATATATATATATATTTATTTGTTTATTGGTTTATTTGTTTGTTTTTGTTTATTTCCATTTCCTTCGTTTTTCATTTCAATTCATTTTTTGTGTCATGCTTTGTTTGTTTTTATTTATTAATACTTATATATTACATACTACACATTATGTAAGACCCGATTTTATCGTAAGAGCAAAAAAGGGAATGAATAGAAATTTTTGAGTGCATTTAAAAATGCAAAAGGACTTAAATGGTATTCCCAAAAATGTGCAAGAGTAAAACGGTCAAAAGATCGAAAGTCGGTATAAATTCGACAAGAAAATTTAATTAAAAATATGAGATTGAGAAATCTTGATCAATAATGAAGAAATAATTAAATTTTGGGTTAAATTGATCAAGATATGAATTTATTGAAATAAATCAGACTTTTCACATCAAAAAATAATCCCGAAAATAATCAAAAATTATATCGAAAAGTCAAAATAATACCGATAAATTCATTTATTGGTTAAGTGAATAAAATAAAAATATTTTTAGATATTTTTACCAAATAATAATATTTAATTGAATATAATAATAAAAAAAATAGAATCGCGAGTTGCAACTCTGTTTGAGAAAGGAAATAAGAAAGAAAACGGAAGACAACGAAACCGAGGAAGCCGAACCCGTCGGCCTCACCATCGGATACCACCGGAAAGCCGACTAGGCAATCCAACCGAGCTCGTCGGCACCGACAGCTGAGGAGAAAGGCGACGAACGACGAAAGAAAATCGAGAAAAAGGAAACCGCGAGGGAGAAAAAGAAGATCGACGGCAACCGACGCCGATCTAGCCCCAAACCGACCCCTGCCGAGGCTTCCCCAGGCGCAGGCTATCCGATCGATGGTGGCCACGACCGACGAAACCGACGGACGGTGCCAAAAACGGCGAAAAAGAAAATGGGTACTGACAGCCAGGAGAGAACAGGCCGGACTAGCCACTTTTCAGCGGCCTTGGCCGAAACCAACCCCAGATCCGTACATCGGACGGCCCAACGGAGCCACTGGCGGCAGAAACCGATGGAAAACCGATCGACGAGCCACTAAACTAGCCGAACCGAACTGAACTGGCGGTCTGAAACAGGTTGAACTAGACCGAACCGGTTCAGCCAAAAAAGAAAACGAAAAAGGAAGAAAAAGGGAAAAAGAAAAAGAGAAAAAATTGGGGGAAATTTCAGTGATGCGATTGAGCTACGGGTAAGTCGGTAATCGATCGAATTGACTGATTTAAATTTTAGAATATTTAATATGATTAATATTCGACTGGAAGTTTACCCAAAAAAATATTTAATTGTGTAGCTCGACAATTGACGTCGAACGAGGACTCGAGTCAGCCTCGATTTGTGTACGATCATGGAATCTTGGGTAAGTAACCCTTATTTATGAAAATTTTGCATCGTTATGCGTGATTGATATTTATCGCATAAATTACAGATTTAATTTTCGCATAAATGAATTAAATTTGAAAATTTGAATAAATTGTTGTAAATACTAAATTGAGATATCCGAGAATTTAGAACGAGGCTAAATAAATACTAATGGGCCCAATGAGCCTAATAGGCCTCGATAAAGTGTGGTAAACAGGCTTAAGGCCGATTAAGGCCCATTATGGTACAATTGGGCCCAATATGGGTAAACGAGCCCAATGATTTAAATTAAGCCCAAAAAATTATGCAATACAATTAATTATATTGTATTTGACCTGATGAATATGTATTCGCAGTTTCAGAGATTGGATTGGGAGCAAATCGGACTGCGTGACGAGACATCAGTAGAAAGGTCAGACTATACAGAAAAATGAGGTAAGGGAATTGTGTGAGTAGCTAGAGGTAGCTACGCATATTTTAATAGCTTTTCTGTACACTGATTATGTATGTATACACGGTTATTGTATAATGATCTTAAAAGTGGTTTAAATGATTTTAAGGACTGAAATAAGTAAAGACTATTTTACCCCTATTGAGGGAAGTTCACCTAAGGATGGTGAAAGCATGACATGCATGAAATGCATGGTTTAAGGAATCTTTCGATTAATGAATTTTCTTGGTTTTTAAGCAAAGTAAATCGGTAGATTGACCAATAATTGCATAAGTTTCACAAAATAACACTACGTAAGTGTTATTAAGATTTTAATGAAATTTCTTTGGAAAATGGGCCAACTATCAAGTTTATATGGAAACAGATAGTGCTGGCACATAGCTCGCACTATATCTGCGTTTATGAGTGTGCATAAAACGTGCTTGAGTGGTTGCTCACACCGACTTGTGTGACATCATATGCATGAAATGTGCTAGAGCGGTTGCTCGCACTAATTTTTATATAATGTGAAATGCATGAGAAGTGCTGGAGCTTAGCTCGCACTCTGTTTTGACATGTTTTGACTGTTCTAATTTGTTTTGACTTGATATGCATAAAAAGGTACTGGAGCGATTGCTTGCACTAGTTTTAATGATTTGACATGCATGAGAGATGATGAAGCTTAGCTCGCATCCTATTTTGATATGAAATTGCATAAAGTCGTGCTGGAGTGTAACTCACACGAGATTTGATGTATTTATGCATAAGCCATACTGGACCGTTGCTCGTATGAAGTTTTGATTTACTTGAGCATTCATTCATGTTGGAGCATTGCCCGCATGTGATTTTATATGAATTTATAACTCATTTTAAAGTCATACTGGAGTGCTACTCGTACGCAGATTTTACTGATTTTTATGACACCGTGCTAGAGCTTCGCTCTCACGAGATTTTTTTTTATATCATGAATATGCATGGAGCCGTGCTAGAGCTTTGTTTGCACAAGGATTTATATGACATGCATATAGCCGTGTTGGAGCCTCCTGTAGACTGTGTCACAGTGAGATGATATGCTCACACGTGCAAATTGAGACAAAGATGATATGGGTGGATAAGACCTATTGCAGGCACCCCTGACTGAGCTTGGGTTCACGGAGTACGTTGTACTGTGTATGTCACACGGAGTACGCTGTACCGTGGGGATTGTTGGAGTGGAGTGGCATTAGCCACGAGGCAGCAAGGCTTGCCTGTCACGCCCCGAAAGTGCGGAAAATAGGGCTAATTTAAAACTTTTTTTTTATTCATTAATTCACAATTAAGAGTGCATTCTTGTGCAGTGTCATACATCATCACCTATATTATACCTCAAGATCTCGTCATTGAATAGTATATATTATATCATATACATTACTTGATCTTAAGTTAATTAATCCTAATACATCCCATACAATGTTATACATCAAGTGTCTGCAATTAAAGTAATTATCTGGGTACATGAAAAGATAAAAGATACCTCAAAATACAATATATGGCCTGGAGCTCAAGTCCTCCACTAGCCACTACTCCGTACGTCACAGGAAAACCCTTTTCACTTGAAGAAATCTGGGGGGAAAGAAAACAGGGTGAGCTTCTAAATCGCTCAGTAAAGGGGGTAAGGGACTCATTTCATAAACCAAAATGCACATCACAAAATATTTATTTGTATGTGAAACTCATTAATCTCATTTGAAAACCATAGCATGAAAGTACTCAAAACGACATTCTCATGTCTCAAATCATGTGAAAACATGAAGTAAAAAGGCTCAGTCTAGAGCAATAACAAAGCATGTGAAAATAATGCGATAAACGCTTTCTCAATTAACGTGATAAAATCACTGTAATAATAATGCACGTGGTACAGCCACTAAACACACGTGGCATAGCCACTGATTTAAATTCACACGTGGCATAGCCACTAAACACACGTGGCATAGCCACTGATTTAAATTCACACGTGGCATAGCCACTAAACACACGTGGCATAGCCACTGATTTAAATTCATGTGTGGCACAGCCACAGAATAGGGTTTCTCGCGTGGCAACGGCCACCAATTAGGGTTTCTCACGTGGCAACGACCACCAAATGGGGTTCTCACGTGGCAACGGCCACCAAATAGGGTTTCTCACGTGGCAACGGCCACCAAATAGGGTTTCTCACGTGGCAACGGCCACTAAATGGGGTTTCTCACGTGGCAACGGCCACCAAAGGGGGTTCTCACGTGGCAACGGCCACCAAGTATACGTGGCATAGCCACAGAATGGGTTATTCTGACGTTACCAGAACGGAGAAGAATCGGGCTTACATGTTACCAGAGCAATGCCCGGTGTGTACTCAGAATTACACACCAAGTCTTAATCACATAAGACTAGTTTGCCTTCACGTAGAACTCATAATGGTTTTTCTCTCATAAAACTCATTTAAAACCGTTTTGTACTCAACACAAAACATATTGAAACTGAGTCCCAACCGGCAAAACACGCACAAATTTCTCAAATCTCGATATTGCCTTAACGTAGAGCCCAGTTATAAACTCATAAAAACATTGAGCTCCAACCGGCTATAAAAATCGTGTGCAATTGTATCACAACACAACACTCAACATGCTTGTTTTATAAATCACAATTCATGCTATAATAGTTTGCAAATCACATACACAAATGGTTTAGTTTCCCTTACTTCTTTGCACCTCGTATAGTGCAATCGTTTCCCCCGTATCACGGACTAGCCTCGCATTCCACTCTGGAACTCCCGAGCTGTCCAAACGATGTTAAAACATCAATACTCAATTATCTCATCAACCTCAATTCTCAAAATCGAGCATAATTGCTCATAACACCTCAAATCTCTTGATTCTCGTAACTCTACCCCAAACTACACTCTCATTCACAACATCTCAACGTTCTACATTTCTCATGCTAATTATCTATGCTAATTCACCACATTGTCTAAATTTCCATTTATAGCTCAAATTCCTAAATTGCTAAATATCATTATCACTCCAACCACATTGTAATTTCATCAATCCCTAATCATTTTCCAACTATTTCAGCACAATGACAACAATCATTATCATCAAAATCATCTCAGATATCAAGATCGAGGTTTAGAAATTACCCAAAACTTGTGGAGAGCTTATCTCTTGCCTCGATTCGATCCGTCTTTCGATTTCCAAGTATATTGTTCTCCCTTTGATGAGGAACAACTTCCCTTCTTGCCACAACTTCTGATTTGGACGGAAATGGGTGCTTTGGATGAGTGAGAAAGCTAGGTTTCGGTGAAAATGGGGGTTGGAAGAGAGAGAAAGTGAGATTGCAGGAGAAAAACAGGAGTTCCTTATATAGGCTGAGGGTAGGAGATCGATCTAGCTCTTGATGAGATCGATCTGCATTTGAATTTTTAGGACGATTTGGGGTAATTTATGCCTAGGAGATCGATCTGTTGAGGGGTGAGATCGATCTCTTTATGGCTTTATGAGATCGATCTGCTCCTTGAGGAGATCGATCTTCTCCCAAACAGAATCATTTGGAGATCGATCTCTTCCTCATGAGATCGATCTTCTCTCAAACAGAATCATAAGGAGATCGATCCACTTCCATTGGAGATCGATCTGCTCCTCAAATTCCTCCTTCCTTGTCATTTTTAACTCACCAGATCGATCTCTCCTTCTCCCAGATCGATCTGTCCTCATAACTTCATACTTATTTTAAACACTTAACATATAAATCTCCAATTATCATTCCCCAATTCACTTAGCTCAATAAATTACACTTCAAATTCTTATTACATCGTTAAAATATATCTAAAATTCTCAGATCTCACATCCTCCCCACCTTAAAAAGAATTTGGTCCTCCAAATTCAACTCAACTAGTCAAATAGATGGGGGTATTTCTCCTTCATGAGATTCTCTAGTTCCCACGTTGCCTCTTCCATTGAGTGATGTTTCCACAAAACTTTCACTAATGGGATGCTCTTAGTTCTCAGTACCTTCTCTCTTCTATCGAGAATCTGGACGGGTTCCTCAGTGTAGCTCATATCCTCTTGAATGTCCATCTCGTCATACTCTATGACATGAGAAGGGTCCAGGTTGTACTTCCTCAACATAGACACATGAAAAACATTGTGTATTCCGGACATCTGTGGGGGTAATGCTAATCTGTAAGCTACCTCTCCCACTCTCTCAAGAATCTCGAATGGTCCTACGTATCGAGGACTCAATTTCCCTTTCTTCCCAAATCGCATGATACCCTTACTCGGTGATATTTTCAGAAATACTGCATCACCAACCTCAAACTCGAGTGGCCGTCTGCGCACATCCGCGTAGCTTTTCTGTCTACTTTGTGCAGCCCGTAACCTCTCACATATGAGTTTCACACTATGTACGGCTTGCTCAACAAGCTTGGGAGCATTTATCATTCTGTCACCGACTTCTTCCCAAGCTACAGGGGATCTACACTTCCTACCATATAGAGCCTCAAAGGGTGCCATTCCAATACTTGCATGATAGCTGTTATTGTATGCAAACTCTACTAAGGGCAGGTGATCATCCCATGATCCCTTAAAATCCATCGTACACGCCCTCAACATATCCTCCAAGGTCTGAATAGTCCTCTCTGACTGACCATCTGTCTGAGGATGATAGGCGGTACTGAAACTCAATCGAGATCCCATGGACTCCTGAAACTGGGTCCAAAATCTGGAAGTAAATCGAGAATCTCTATCATAAGTAATACTCACTGGAGCCCCATGTAATCTAGCTATCTTGCTGACATACAGCTCAGCTAAGGCATCCACAGTATCTGTGCTCTTGATGGCAAGGAAGTGGGCACTCTTGGTCAGTCTATCCACTATAACCCATATAGCGTCACGACCTCTTTGGGTCCTCGATAAACCCATAATAAAGTCCATAGTGACATGCTCCCATTTCCATGTAGGTACAGGTAAGGGCTGTAGTAGTCCTCCGAGCTTCCGATGCTCAGCTTTCACTTGCTGGCATACTAAACATCTGGCCACATACTCTGCCACGTCTCGCTTCATACCACTCCACCAATACACCTTTCTCAAGTCTCGATACATCTTAGTACTCCCTGGGTGCATGGTGTATCGCGAGCAGTGAGATTCTCTCAGTATCTGTCTCTTCAGGGTATCATCGTCCGATACACAAATCAGTCCTCTGAATCTCAACAATCCATCCTCACTGACTGTGAGATCCGACTGCTAACTCTATTCAGCTTGGCTAATCATATCTATCAATCTCTGATCACTGCGCTGCCCAGTTCTAATCTGATCCATGATCCTGGGCTCTATTTGCAAGCTAGCCACAAATCCAGTCTCTATCTCTTTAACTCTAATCCGAAGTTCGACAAACTGCTCCAGTAAATCCCATTCCCTGATCATCATAGTAGATATCATACTCTTCCTGCTCAGGGCATCAGCAACCACATTCGCCTTGCCCGGATGATATAGAATCTCGCAGTCATAATCCTTAAGGAGTTCCATCCATCTCCTCTGTCTCATGTTTAACTCTTTCTGATC